>OX101756.1:115746411-117044536 GCA_944452675.1 Tachina lurida
AAGAATGCCTATAATTTGAGCCCAACTGAAACCACGTAGTTAAGGAGTAAAGATTCAAAATAGAACTGTCATAGCCATAACAAGAGTAAACAGCTGTTCGAACCAAACCTATGGGCAAAACTGTAGTTGTTTATACGTGACTTGCCATAACGCCATAGCCATAACCATAGAAACCAATTGAATTTTAGTTATTGTTACGTGAGGCATCCCTTACCAAAAAAAAAATCCATTAATATTAAAAATATTTTTTCTTTTCACTTTGTTGCAATTTAAGAATTTTGCCCTCTAATAAAAAAACACCCGATGAAAATATAAATTTAAATAATCATGCTTCCCAATAATTTATTTAATCGTTTTTAATATAAACAAAATTATAAATTTAAAATAAAATTAATTGAATAGAAGATGATTTTGTTGATTAGTTATTTTGTTATTTTGGAATTTTAAATTAATAAAACAGGGTCGTCGCCGTCAGCAGCATCCTCATTATATTCAAAGAAAAAAAAGTATTAACGATGTCAACGTCATTTGTTGACAATTTTGTTGAAAATAAATTTCGCTTAACAGCATCACGTTATTGTGCACTTGATTGCATTGTGATTTTTTTTCTTCAAATAACCAAGTACTCCAGCAAGATTTTAAAATGAATAATTAATCAAAGTTTTTTCGTTGTTATTTTTAATTGTTTTTTTTTAATTTATAATATATTAATATTTTTAAAATGAGATAATTAATTATTTAAATGTTATTGCCTTACTTGAAAGTTAATTACTTAAACAAGAATGCATATTTCTGAATTGTGAATACACTTGTCCCTCGATTTGCACATTAAATACTGCAAATGACAAAAAAAAACAACCCAGAAAACTACGTGGTTCTATGCTGTTCGTATATAATGGTATGCTTCGAACTCTGATTCCGAATGGGTAAATAATAAGGCAAGGAAAATTAAATATATAAGATCAAGGAAAAATAGCTTTTTGAAAAAAAGAAAAAAATTTAATTTTGTTGTATTTTTATGTTTATAAAAAATCTAAAATTGTTAATTTTTATTTATATTTGTATAAATAAATTATATATAAATTATACAGCAACTTATTTTGGCGAGCATAGTAACAAAGTCAGTCAGCCGTTGTAGTGAGCAGAGTCTTTTGGGGGAATTGAACACGGGGGTCGTGTTCGTGATAGCCTAGCACACAACCCACTAGTGTTCAAATTATAATTTTACTCCCCGACTGCGGCCAACTTTGAACTGTTAAATATCCTAAATGGTCATTCGAAATGAAAAATCATAAGAAGAGACCTAAAGATGGCGCCATATTGAGTTTTGACTACAGTCATATCTTCAGTGACACTGCCAGGATTAAGACAAATAGATTGATGTAAGAATTATCAAAATCGGTCCCCGCGTCCGGTTTATAGCGCCGCAAAGGAACAAACATGTATACATACATACATAATTTATTACTCAGAATACCCTTCTTTGCTTAAACACGTTTATTCCCCCTATCACAACGTATGATGTTAAGATGTGAAGAGTATTCGATATCGATCTAAATTGTAAAATATTTCCATATAAATTTCATTGAAACATTTTAAAATTTCGTTCGATATCAAGTGCCCTCTGTAGTTCTTTATTCGACAATTTTCGTTGTTGATTTGACAACGTTTTGTTGTAGATTTGGGAACACAACATAATGAAATATTAAAAACGATTATTTCTTAACTTAACGTATTTTTTCCCATATGTAGAGAAAAATATTTACTTGACAAATTCTTAGATTAGCAAAACGCCATTAGAGAAAAATATAATTGAATGATATTAAAGCATCTTACATCAGTTTGGTGAATAAAAAAATCCGTTCAAATCGAGTAGATCCAAAAGAAATCGTATAAAGTATGTACACCCAGAGATAAACGCCACCATACCTGCTGAAAATGATCACATTTGGTGTCAGTGTTTCAACAACGTTTATGCTAAGATTGTGTGCACAATGATGTCAATTTGACAACGAATGTGTACAAGTTGACAAAGCAGCGTTATCTATAACCAAAAATTGACAACGTATCGTAAATATAACCATATATTTGCAATATTATTGTGCAATAATTGATATTGTACAATAAAATTACTTGAGTGTATATTATATTACACAACAAGAAATATTTTGTCATGTGTTGACAACATTGTACAATAATTATTTCCAGTTACATCACTACATATTATTTTAACCCCCGACCAAAAAAAGGGTGTTATAAGTTTGTAGTCTGTGTCTGTGTATCTGTGTGTCTGTCCGTGTCCACGTACAGCCCAAACGGCTGGACCGATTTTGATTTAGTTTTCTTTGTTTGAAAGGTGACTTGATCGAGATGGTTCTTAACCATGTTTGAAGAAAATCGGTCCAGCCGTTTAGAGGATGTCACATCTTTTCTAGATATATCGGGGGTTTTTAAAATTTTTAATTTTTGTTATTTTATTTTTAAATGAGTTAAAATTATTTAATTTGTTTAGGATTGTGTATGTATGTATCTAGTACTTGCCATGCAAAATTAGTTTTAAAATTTCTTAAACGCATACATATGTGTGTAGCTCTTTATTACCTTTACATACATATATTGTAAGAAAAATTGTGCAATATATTTTTTAATATTGTGCAATTTATTGAATAGTGTAGAGCAAAACCACAATAATAATAGCAATAAAGTGACAATGTAGAGTGTTATATTGACCACAGACTTTGTTGATTTTGCAACGCCTTTTTCCTCTCAGTTTATATGCAAATTGAGGGATATGTGTATTATATGTATGTTGCTTAAATCAACATTGTAAAAATATTTTTGAGAATCAAATAATTTGCAGTAGAATGACATTGATTTGTTAGTAATTTTTTTTGCATATTATAAATATGTATGTATGTATGATATTTTTTGCTTAATTAAAAATGTTTTGTTGGATTTTTAGTTAGTGTAAATTTAATTTTAATTAACTGAAAATATACAAAAACGTTATATAAGTTTGAAATAATAAAAAAAATATAAGTAGAAATAGGATTGCGAGTAGTTTTTCACTCTCGATCATTCACGAGCGAGAAAAAACATCACTCGATTCTTTGCTTGCTCGAGATTTTTAAATGCGTCAATACTGACTAAAAATACAGTTAAAGTAATGATATTTCCGATTATACTCAGATACCACATTTGTATTGCAGACATTTTCTATCACGTACAACGAAAATTTTTTTTTTCAAATGCTGCTAACGAATAAAACGTACTCACGCATAATAACACATGATTGCGTGCAATTCACTTTACCCATCTCTAATTAAAAGATTCGAACATAAAGAGTGAATTAGAAATAAGTGTATAATAAAAATGCATATTTTATTACATTTTATGCATATTATATGTTTTGTGTATATTTTATGTACTAAATAAAACACGATTTTTAATTAATTTAATCCGGTTAATAGATAGATAGATACCTGTAACCAAATTTAATTACAAAAACTTGTTGCCTTAATTTTCGGTTTTGGAATAAAAATGTTGTTCATGAGAGTCTTTTAGAGGCAGATGATTATCTGCACTTACAACAACAACAAAAAAATATCTCCATAAATTATTGAACAACGCGGTATTTAAAAGCTTACATCACACGCTATCGTTACAAAGTACATACTAAATCGAATATAAATAACAATTTGATGTCGTAACATACATATTTACACTGTAAATTTACAGTATTTCAAAAATATATACTTAAAAAAAACGGCATTATATTGGTGTGAAATTGTTTATAGAATGCATTCCATTATTTTTTTTTTTTTTTTTTTTTATTGCTCTCCGCCAAAAGTAAAGTAAGTAGAGATAAATATGCCGATATAATTGTATGTGCTTTAGTGCAACATAGTAATGTCTTGAAAAATTGGTTTTTGGTGTCAATAGTGCAGAAAAATTCGTCATAACTATCATATTTTAGCTTTGTGTAAAAAGTTCACACAAATTGCTTGTACAGTGTACAGTCAACTATGAACAAAAACTTTAAACTCATTGTGCAAAACTAGCTTTTTAGTTGTTGTGCATGATATTTAATAAACATGTGCAAGAGTAGACAACAAAGTATCGATTGTCTAAACAGATATAACACTAATATAATAATAACGGCTTATCGATTTTTTGTTTCAAAAGTAAATTTAAATAGAATAATAACAAAAATTAAAATTTTTAAAACCCCCGATATTGCTAGAAAAGACGTGATATCTTCTAAACGGCTGGACCGATTTTCTTTAAACCTTCTTGATCAAATCACCTTTCAGACAGAAAAAACTAAATCAAAATCGGTCCAGCCGTTTGGGCTGTACGTGGACACGGACAGACACACAGATACACAGACACGCACTACAAACTTATAACACCCCTTTTTTGGTCGGGGGTTAAAAATACAGCTTTAATGATTTCGATGAATAATTGTATCGAATGTTTTCACACATACATACATATGTATAACATCCTCATCAAGAGAAGATCCAGCCTTTAGTTCAGGAGCGAGTCACATAGCACGGGCAAATCAGTGGGGACAGTTGCTACACTAATGCATTAAACGCAATGACCACAGCAGGCTGCACGACTTCATATGACTATGACGCTGGGTGCAACTGGCGCTCTGCATCCAATCTAGAGGTTTAACGAACCTCAGGCCTATACCTTACAGTTGTTCGAAAAAAAAGTTGTGCCAGTCACACCCTAGGATTAAAGATAATGTAAAAACAATTCCAAAAATATTTTTTTTTATTTTTTGCCACGCCTACTAATACCGCCCTTTTAGTATTTTGTTCACTATGACGCCATCTTTAGTCCGATCATAACATTTTGTATATCGGTGTTCATCGCTCTGTAACGGCTACATTTCTGTCTTTAATAGTTTTTTACGACGAGTACCACGTCATATTCTAGTAATGACTTTTAAAACTCGATTCGTGCTAAATATTTTTGAGCGAAATTCATGACTATAATATGACGTGGTAGTAAAAAACTATTAAAGACATAAATGTACCCCTTACAGAGCCATGTACACCGGTATACAAAATGTTATGATCGGACTAGGCTTAGCAAACGCTTTTGGTTCCTGTAATTACACAATTTTAAAGTTGAAACAATGGGCGGAGCTACGCCCATTAAAATTTATTACTATATTTCACGTGGTTCTACTTGACCGACTTTTACGAAGCTCTAAAATAGATACAATCTTCCATTTCAAAAAATGGGCGGAGTCATGCCCATTAAAATTTAATATTTTATTTTGAGTGTTTCTACTTTACCGATTTTTTACAAAACTTAACACACAGCCTGAGCACTGAAAATCACAAAATCTTGGATTTAAAAAATGGGCCGAGGCACGCCCATTAAAATTTAATTTTATATCCCATACATTTTCTCGAAAATGTTCTATCAGATCTTGGCATTGAAGTCGGTTTTTTTTTTGGCAGACTTATTTTATAAACTGCTACTCATTACAATGCACATTGGGTCAAATGATCACTTTTTCTGTGCAAAGTAATAAGAACAAAAGTGACCTTTTACTTTTTTTGTAGTTGTTTTCAGTTGTCAACACTTTAATATGAAGTCACGCTATTTTAGTTTTCGAAAAATATTAAGCACTGTCACATATACATGTGTATGTGCATCAAAATCAATAGATTTAATTTTGCCTAAAAATAAGCTTGTGAGTTCAGTAGAAATAGGTCAACTTTAAGTGCGTTTTTCTCGAATCGAGTTGATGAAATGGAAAATAAAGCGAGAAGTAAATTTTGCTGTTTTCGCTATGCTTTAAAATAAATCATTACAATTAGCTACTTATAACTTAAAAGGTATAATTTATCATAAGCACTGACTTTATGTAGGGCCCCCTTTCAAATTTTGCAATTTATTTCAAAGTGCGATTTTTTGCGTTTTGCGAGTAATAACTCTTTTTAGTAGATAACATTTGAATGAAACAACTAGGGTCTAATCGTGGCTTTCAATAACGAGCTGATTCGATCACGTTTTTTCATTCTGAGAGTATGACAATCGATATCGAGCCATATTATTACATTGTTCGATAACGAATGCCATAATCTCAAACTGAAAAACGTGATCGAATCAGCTCGTTATCGCATGGGACGATTAGGCCCCTGAACTGTTGATGAAATTAATGAAAATCAAGAGGATTTTTAACCCTCGGCCAAAAAAAAGGGGTGTTATAAGTTTGTAGTGTGTATCTGTGTATCTGTGTGTCTGTCCGTGTCCACGTACAGACCAAACGGCTGGACCGATTTTGATTTAGTTTTTTCTGTTGAAAGATGACTTGTTCGAGAGGGTCCTTAGCTATGTTTGAAGAAAATCGGTACAGCCGTTTAGAAGATATCACATCTTTGCAATATATATGGGGGGTTTTTAAAATTTTTAATTTTTGTTATTTTAATATAAATTTACCAAATGAACTAAATTTAAACAATGGTTTGTTAAAGTTAAAATTTATTAATGCATATATGTACTGTTGTTATTAAAGGGTTAATTTTTGGTTGATAATGGATTAAATTAAATTTTGAAGACATTTTTTCAGAATTTGGTTTGAATACCATGATTTGGTAGACGGTTTTAATTTCGCACAGAAAAATTCATGATTTGACTTATAGTGCAAGGTTTAATAATAACAAAAATTAAAAATTTTAAAAACCCCCGAATTATCTAGAAAAGATGTGACATCTTCTAAACGGCTGAACCGATTTTCTTCAAACATGGTTAAGAACCATCTCGATCAAGTCACCTTTCCAACAAAGAAAACTAAATCAAAATCGGTCCAGCCGTTTGGGCTGTACGTGGACACGGACAGACACACAGATATACAGACACACACTACAAACTTATAACACCCCTGCAGTCAGACTGGGGCCAAATGTCTCTATGTCAACACTAAAATTCTAGTAGTAGGTACGTTGTCTACAATTTCTTTTCTATTCGTCAGTATAAAAGAAAGAGAGAAAACAAATGTGGTGTATTTCTGGTGGCTTTTGCAACAACTTGTCAATATTCATATAATTGTATGTACGTAAGGTATAGAAATGTACCATTAAATATCTGGTTGGTATGTCTCCATGTTCCCATAAGAACTATGTAGTCACTACTTAGTCAATTGTCTTAGTGCTACTAGTAGATTTTCAATGGCAAGCACATGCTAAATGTCTATAGCACAAAGTATTGTATGGGGATTAATCAGAGAGTAGTACTGCTGACAAAGTCAAAAGCGACTCAGTACATTTTCAGCATCGACATTTCCTTCAGGGACCCCTCTTTTTGGTCGGGGGTTAAAAAATGGCAATTAGTAAGTAATTCAAAGTTGTCGATTAATTCCACTTAAATTCAAATACATACTCGTGTAAGGTTTTTTTTTAACTAAATTCAATAAATTATAAAATAAAAAAGAATTCATTGTCTAAATCTTGTTTACACAGCATATTTGTAATTATGTACATACATACATATTTATACGTATGTATGTATAAATATATTGTTTTAATGATTTTCATGTTTTCATATTTACAAAATTTAACTTGGCATATTTATGTATATTAAATTAATATACTTTATTATGTAGTATACTCGTACTTAAGCAATGTACTAGGAAAATTTGAAAAGACAGTAATTTTTTGAATAACGAGAACTTCTTCTCTTTTCGAACAAACTGTTATCAGTGTGTGAAGATCAGGGTCATTAAGATAATTTTGGAGATAATTATGTTAGTTTTAGTTTAAAATTATTTTATGAATCATCATGGAAAAGACGGCCTGAATAATACAAAATGGTTAAATTGTTCTGGACATGAAACCTAAGTGCGAGTTGCAGAAACCCGCCTGGCACCTGCCTTATCAGATTATACGGATTTATTCCCAAGTTGCGAGATTTATCCTGGAAAATGGCGGCTGTATAAAATTAGTTAAAGATTTGTATTTGCATTTTATAACAGTTCATTCCGAAAATGATAAAAAAAGAAACAGTGACCTAATTGTTATAAGCTTTTAAGAGCATTTACATCCAGCTGGGAGAAAGACAGAAAGAAAAAAAAGCAAATAATTTTTATTCGATATAGATCTAATTTATTTCTCTACACCTTTATACAATTAGAAATCCATCGGAAAACAATAAAATTATTAATAAGGCAAAATGAAAAATAAAATCTTAATTAAACATTCAAAAAATTTATTATTTAAATTATTGTCATATCGAATAAAAATTATTTGCTGGGTTTTGTATAAGTTTAAGCTTCTTTAAGCCTACTTTAGCTTATTTTTCTTTTGTGATTTTTAAAAATATTATTATTTGGGAATTCTCAAATAGTTATTGGGAATTCTCAAATAGTTATTGAAAGTCTGTGCATAAGATAAGAGGTTTGTAACTGACTGTTCAAAATGTGTGATTGAAGCACAAAGTAAATATTGTGGTTGAAGTCTACTGATGACTTTGTTAAAGCAACAATGAAATGCATATAGACATGCTTAACCACCAGCAAATAAATTTTACTTAAAATAGAATTATGACAGTATGTCGAATAATAAATTTCTTGAATTTATTTAAAATTATATTTTCTTTGCAGATTTTTTAAATAAAAACAACCTGTTGTATTGATTGTTGCATTTAAAAGCAAAAGCAACAGAAATCATGTCACAACTAAAATTTTGGAACAAACAGAATAACAGCAGCAAAACCGATAGCAGCGAGAATGCAGAAAGTAAAAATGTCACCTCCACCAAGGAAGAGAGCAAGAGCAGTAAACGCAATTGGCTGCATACGCCAGAGGCTCTAATTAATGGTCATGTAGTCTATCTAGTCAAGGTAAGTTATAGAAAATACATCTCGCTCATTTACTCAAAGAACGTCATAACTCGAAAAAAATCATTTTGCCAGAAAACGCGTTTTAAGTTTTCAATTTACACACAACTTAATGGAAAAATAAAACTTTATTTTTCTCCCAAGAAGTAAGTAATCAAGATATTTTTATGAAATTTTTACACAATATGAAGAACGATATGAGGATAATTCTGCATCAAAAATAAATTTTTTGAGTTATGACGTTCTTTGGGTAAATGAGCGATATGTATTTCAAGTGAGCAAAGAAAATGTCAATTTTAAAAAAATTCTATACGTTGCAGTTCTTTGGCAGTCTGCCCGTAGATCAGCCCAAGGGCATCGAAGTGGTAAAGGACACCATACGTAAGCTTCAATTTGCCCAGCAAATGAAAAAGGCCGAAACGGGAACTCAAGAGAAATGCAAAAAGGTTGAAATTACCATTAGCGTAGATGGCGTGGCGGTGCAGGAGCCAAGAACACAAAAAATTCTGCATCAATTCCCTCTGCATAACATTTCATATTGTGCCGATGAGAAGGGGATTAAAAAGTTTTTCAGTTTTATTGCCAAAACCGTAAAGACAAACAGTGAAAATATATCCAATGGCAGAGGCAGCAGCCCCGATGGTTCCACACAATCGACGACGGAAGAAACACATGAGTGTTTTCTTTTTATTTCCAATAAACTAGCATCAGATATAACTTTAACCATCGGCCAAGCGTTTGAATTGGCTTTTAGGTAATTATCGATTGCTCTGGCGAAAATATTTAAAAAGAGGTTTAAATGCGAAAAATAAAAAAATTATTATTCCTTTACAGAAAATACATCAATACCACAGAAAAATCGGAATTGAGCAAAGCTCAACAGCAAATTATAGACTTGGAGAAGACCATAACTATTTATAAGAATCGTCTGCGTGAGTTGTCCTTGAAAATACCCAAAACCGACATGGATACATATTTATTCCGAGAGGGCATTAAAGATATTGTGGAGGTGCACGTAACTACTGCACAAACTCCAACAATAACGTCCGAGTCAACCAACTCATCTTCACTAACAAACGGTACTAATTGTCTGAGTGACACTAACGATAGGGCTCTGTTAATCGATACAAATTCCTGTAATTCATCTACGAAAATGTCCACAGCATCAACTGCATCAGCGTCTTCATTTCTACCTGCTGTACCACCGCGCAACTCTATGCCAACACAACTTTTGTCAAAAACCATGAATAGCAATAATCAAAAAATGGAAGAACTACTACTGAATTCCGACTCGGATAGTGATTTTGATCCTCGAGCCGAGGAATGCAGCAATACAGATGGCAACAGCACTGGCAGTGGTGGCAAAGCCATGACCAACGATCTGTTTGGCTTTGAGCCCTCCAAGTCTTTTGGCCAACAATTGTTCTACAGTAACAATGATAAATTTCTTAATATAACTAATAATCCTAGCAGCGTCCTTAGCAATACTTCCAATAATAGTTTTACTGAATTGAACATAACGCCACCGCTGTGTAAGTAAATAAATACATGCAGACATACATACATACATACATAAGTATTTGCATATTTTTATGCAAATTATATTTGTTGAGGGTAAAATTTGCTTATCTTTCTTTTTTTTTTGCATTTTAGTGGCTCCACCACCAAAACTGTCAGCCTCTCGTCGCAGCACTCCGACCACTATGCCCACAGCCGCCAGCCACAACAGCAGCATGTTGAAAAATGGCAATATGGCCGATCTATTCGGTTCGGATCCTTTTGATACAACTGCTACAACGAATGGCACCAGTATTTTCCAAAAACAAGTTAGTAAAATATCCGTAGATGATTTCACATTGGAAAGTTTGGATCCCTTAAGAAAGTAAACGAATTTAAAACTGAGCGACAAGAGCTAACTTCCCCCCTCTAGCTTTTTCAATAAATCGAAATTTTATATATTAAGAAATCAAAATCATACATAAATATTTATGTTATATATACATACATACATAGATGCTATAAACGCTACATTTTTCCAAAACACATTAAGCAAATAATAACTACATATAGATTAAAATAATGTGCCTACAGCAAGTTATATACATGTCGCACCCTAAAACAAAAACAAGTCACAACTATAAATTTATTAAAATTTTAAATAGTGTTCACCACATATTCATTATCGTGGCTACAACTAAATTTCCATTACTAAAATACTTTAGGGAATAAAAATTTAGGAAATTTTTGCAATCGCGAATTCGTTACACAATCGCAATAGCTAAAATGACTTTATAAATTGATTTAACTTTAGAATTAAAGTTTACATACCCAAGTTACATCGTTTGCTTGAAAATCATCAGCAGTTTTTTACTTCGTCTGAATATTCGAAAAAAAATTTTGTGTTGTGACTGTTTTTGATTTAGCGTGCGATATGTACAGCTCGTTATTGTTGTAATGGAAATAGTAAGTGAGTGGTAAGAAATATTAATTCTATTCAATGTATTATTTAAAAAAAATACATACACATATGTACATATGTATATACATACATATCGTCATTAGAAATTCAAAAGGCCGTAGGCATAAAAATTTTTCATATCGACACTTTTTCAATTATTCTGATGTTAATTAACGAAAATCAATCTACCCACAACCCTATTTTATCAGTACATAAAAATAAAATACTCTTAATACAGTAAAAACTTGATAATCCGGATAATTGATTTTATCTAGCTATCCGGATTATCCAATAAAAATTTAAAAACCTTGTTCTTGTATTTAAAAATGCTTTTAAACACACATTAATCATTAAAAAAAATATTTAAAAAATAGTATGGCGTATCAAATCTTCAACTTCTTGATTACTTAATGTTACATTAAAGGTTATTCGTTTCCTCAGAGCTTTTCAAGATTCGATTGATCATAATATAATCTATTAAGTAAAGAAAATTCATCTAGCCGCAAAAGTTTTATCCGTGCATGCCCAAAAATAACGAACTTATAAACGAATGTAAAAGCCTACTGAGAACGAAATGCACTTAAACTTATAATGGTTTTTGCTTCTCTTGTAATACATACATATATAAATGTAATGTATGTAACTTACGCCTTTTTTGAATTTATCAGCCCAATTCTAAATATTCGCTTGGAAATAATTCCGAGAATAAAATTCTCCTTTACTTGTACAATCTCGATAACTTAAAAGTTGTTAATAATGCAGAATGAATCCTCATATTGTTATTCAGATTGTGTAATAACTTCAATATTTTCTACTCAAAATAACATTTTCTTTTTCCATGAAGTTGTGTGAAAATTTAAAACTTTAAACTAGGTTTTTGAGTTATGACGTTATTCAAGTAGTATGTATATTAAATTGTAAATATATTTACATATTGTTGAAGTTAGAAGGCCCTAACTCAAATAATTGTAACTTTATAAGAGAAACTGTTACATTCAATATGTAACTTTTTTTTTACAACTGCTGTAACTGTTTTTGTACCTGCGTTAATAAATAAAATTTTGTGACGAGGTGGGTGTATTTCTGTAAAATGTATTGGAATCACTGAAAAATTTAATTTCGTAAAAAAATATGTTAGGGCCATCGATATGTATCATATCGCTCCCTTACTGCAACATGATCATACATCAAAGAATGCATTTTTGGAGTTAACAATATGCAGACAATTAAATACAAGTGTGTACACTTACCTGTTTAGAGAAATTTTTTTTTTTGATATCTTCCATGGGTTGTGGGTAGATCTTATTAAATTAATTTTCGGCGAAACTATTTTTTTAGAGTTATGACTATCAGACCACGCGAGTTTTTTCACTTTTCAAAATTTAATGGGCACAAAAATTTCACATTTTCAGGGCAATTATGTAAAAATTTCTCCCAGGGAACAATTCCAACTAATAGCAAATGACAGGGAAAACAAAAAATTCTAATTGGAAAAGGGAGAAATTTCCTGCGAATTTTTTTCCATAATTACCCTATTTATTCACGATAGGAAATATGCATTACTTTTCCCGTGGGGTATGAACTCAGCTGAGCTTATTTTTTTTCACTAAAATTTTTTCCTTACAAAACACGAAATAAAAATTTAATGAACACTTAATTAACACAAAATTTATATAGATAAAACAATATTTTATAGTCCTTGTACTTCGAAAAACACAAATAATGCCCAAAAACACAATTTTTAAACTTTATTTTACATATTTTATACAACTTGTTAAATCTTAATAATTTCGTTTATGCGCGCAAGAAAAGGAGAAAACAAACTGTTAACAAACAAGCAAAGCAAAGCGAATTCATACCAATTCGCCTGCAAGCAAAACTTCGTAATGCGGTGATGCCACTCATTACTAATTTTAGTTTCTAAGGAATTTATGGTTGGCGTTTTTTTTCCCCGAGATTATTTTCCGTTAAAAATAAACTCCGAGGGAATATTCATGTTGCAATAAAGGATTGATAAATACATACATATATACAGCCGAAAGTATCGATTCCAAAAGAACAAATTAGAAAACTTTGTTTTATATCTTGCATTACAATTTAAAATCCAATCGAAACAAATTGTACACTGTGCTACGAAAGTTTACATACGATTGAAAACTTGTACAGGGTGTTTTTTTTTAGAGGTATAGAACTTCGAATTGAAATAAAACACAAGAAAATCGTTTTAATGTCCATCAATTTGGCTTTATTGGAAGGATAATTTTATGCCATTAATGTTTAAATATGACTTCGGGCATGTGGCCGCCGCGGCTGGCTCGAATAAAGCCAATTCTACAGGTCCAATTTTCACCCACTTTTTCGAGCATATGGGGCCATATGTTGGCAATAACGCCACGAATGTTGGCTTCCAAGTCCCCTAACGTTTCTGGTTTGTTGGCGTAGACGAGCGACTTCACATATCCCCAAAGAAAATAATCCAATGGTGTCAAATCACACGATCTTGGTGGCCAATTGACAGGTCCATTCCGCGAAATTATGCGCTCATCGAATGTTTTCTTCAATAAATCGATTGTGACGTGCGCTGTGTGGCATGTAGCGCCGTCTTGTTGGAACCACAACTCATCCACACTCAAAATCTTCAAAATCTTCCATAAAGTTGATGGACAAAGCTCCAATTGCTGTGCACGGTGGCGAATCGATTCATTCGGGTCCTCTTCAACACTTTGCTCTACAGCGGCAATTGTTTCTTCGGTGCGCACTGTTCGACGTCTCTGCGGATGCGTATTATCACATAGAGTAAACGTAGTGTGAAAACGATCCATGGTTAACAGAATTAATTGCTCTGATGGACGATTATGTCGACCATAAAATGGACGGAGCTTGCGGTAAACTTCGCGAACTGAACCATTATTTTCGAAATAAATTTGCACGATTTGCAAGCGTTGTTCTTTTGTCAACCTGTTCATGATGAAATGGCAAACCAAACTAATTATTAATCACTTGACAGCTGACAAAATGGCCGCCAGTTAAAAAAGTGATGCCAACTTAAAGTTCTATACCTCAATAAAAAACACCCTTTATATATGGGCATTTCTCCGAGAAATTCCACTTTTTTGTCGCGTGCGACAGCAAGCAATTAGCCTTGTATTTCTGAACAACGTCACTAGATTTTTCTTTAAATTTTACCTAACGTAGAGCTGCTGACGGCCTACACAAATATCTAAAGAAGTAAAATAAAAGTTTCGAGTTCTTTGAAAAAACAAGCATATTTGCATGGTGTCGCACGCTACAAAAAGTTGACATTCCTGTGGAAATGCCCATATGTATATTTTTTTTAATAAAATGTGTCTTTGAAAAGCGCAATCGCTTAAAATTGGCGTTTTCAAATCGAACAAAACAATTTTAAATTAAATGCCTATATCTTTCTTGGCTTTAAAAAAGCTAAAATCAAAGAGTGTCATAAGTAAACAAAAGTGAGACCGCCAACTTAAAGCAATTTTTTAAATAGCATATTTTTAATTAAAATCGCGAAAAAACTGTTACAAGTTTTTCTTTAAATGAAAAGAACACAGCCACAACAGCAGCATGTTGAAAAATGGCAATATGGCCGATCTATTCGGTTCGGATCCTTTTGATACAACTGCTACAACGAATGGCACCAGTATTTTCCAAAAACAAGTTAGTAAAATATCCGTAGATGATTTCACATTGGAAAGTTTGGATCCCTTAAGAAAGTAAACGAATTTAAAACTGAGCGACAAGAGCTAACTTCCCCCCTCTAGCTTTTTCAATAAATCGAAATTTTATATATTAAGAAATCAAAATCATACATAAATATTTATGTTATATATACATACATACATAGATGCTATAAACGCTACATTTTTCCAAAACACATTAAGCAAATAATAACTACATATAGATTAAAATAATGTGCCTACAGCAAGTTATATACATGTCGCACCCTAAAACAAAAACAAGTCACAACTATAAATTTATTAAAATTTTAAATAGTGTTCACCACATATTCATTATCGTGGCTACAACTAAATTTCCATTACTAAAATACTTTAGGGAATAAAAATTTAGGAAATTTTTGCAATCGCGAATTCGTTACACAATCGCAATAGCTAAAATGACTTTATAAATTGATTTAACTTTAGAATTAAAGTTTACATACCCAAGTTACATCGTTTGCTTGAAAATCATCAGCAGTTTTTTACTTCGTCTGAATATTCGAAAAAAAATTTTGTGTTGTGACTGTTTTTGATTTAGCGTGCGATATGTACAGCTCGTTATTGTTGTAATGGAAATAGTAAGTGAGTGGTAAGAAATATTAATTCTATTCAATGTATTATTTAAAAAAAATACATTCACATATGTACATATGTATATACATACATATCGTCATTAGAAATTCAAAAGGCCGTAGGCATAAAAATTTTTCATATCGACACTTTTTCAATTATTCTGATGTTAATTAACGAAAATCAATCTACCCACAACCCTATTTTATCAGTACATAAAAATAAAATACTCTTAATACAGTAAAAACTTGATAATCCGGATAATTGATTTTATCTAGCTATCCGGATTATCCAATAAAAATTTAAAAACCTTGTTCTTGTATTTAAAAATGCTTTTAAACACACATTAATCATTAAAAAAAATATTTAAAAAATAGTATGGCGTATCAAATCTTCAACTTCTTGATTACTTAATGTTACATTAAAGGTTATTCGTTTCCTCAGAGCTTTTCAAGATTCGATTGATCATAATATAATCTATTAAGTAAAGAAAATTCATCTAGCCGCAAAAGTTTTATCCGTGCATGCCCAAAAATAACGAACTTATAAACGAATGTAAAAGCCTACTTAGAACGAAATGCACTTAAACTTATAATGGTTTTTGCTTCTCTTGTAATACATACATATATAAATGTAATGTATGTAACTTACGCCTTTTTTGAATTTATCAGCCCAATTCTAAATATTCGCTTGGAAATAATTCCGAGAATAAAATTCTCCTTTACTTGTACAATCTCGATAACTTAAAAGTTGTTAATAATGCAGAATGAATCCTCATATTGTTATTCAGATTGTGTAATAACTTCAATATTTTCTACTCAAAATAACATTTTCTTTTTCCATGAAGTTGTGTGAAAATTTAAAACTTTAAACTAGGTTTTTGAGTTATGACGTTATTCAAGTAGTATGTATATTAAATTGTAAATATATTTACATATTGTTGAAGTTAGAAGGCCCTAACTCAAATAATTGTAACTTTATAAGAGAAACTGTTACATTCAATATGTAACTTTTTTTTTACAACTGCTGTAACTGTTTTTGTACCTGCGTTAATAAATAAAATTTTGTGACGAGGTGGGTGTATTTCTGTAAAATGTATTGGAATCACTGAAAAATTTAATTTCGTAAAAAAATATGTTAGGGCCATCGATATGTATCATATCGCTCCCTTACTGCAACATGATCATACATCAAAGAATGCATTTTTGGAGTTAACAATATGCAGACAATTAAATACAAGTGTGTACACTTACCTGTTTAGAGAAATTTTTTTTTTTGATATCTTCCATGGGTTGTGGGTAGATCTTATTAAATTAATTTTCGGCGAAACTATTTTTTTAGAGTTATGACTATCAGACCACGCGAGTTTTTTCACTTTTCAAAATTTAATGGGCACAAAAATTTCACATTTTCAGGGCAATTATGTAAAAATTTCTCCCAGGGAACAATTCCAACTAATAGCAAATGACAGGGAAAACAAAAAATTCTAATTGGAAAAGGGAGAAATTTCCTGCGAATTTTTTTCCATAATTACCCTATTTATTCACGATAGGAAATATGCATTACTTTTCCCGTGGGGTATGAACTCAGCTGAGCTTATTTTTTTTCACTAAAATTTTTTCCTTACAAAACACGAAATAAAAATTTAATGAACACTTAATTAACACAAAATTTATATAGATAAAACAATATTTTATAGTCCTTGTACTTCGAAAAACACAAATAATGCCCAAAAACACAATTTTTAAACTTTATTTTACATATTTTATACAACTTGTTAAATCTTAATAATTTCGTTTATGCGCGCAAGAAAAGGAGAAAACAAACTGTTAACAAACAAGCAAAGCAAAGCGAATTCATACCAATTCGCCTGCAAGCAAAACTTCGTAATGCGGTGATGCCACTCATTACTAATTTTAGTTTCTAAGGAATTTATGGTTGGCGTTTTTTTTCCCCGAGATTATTTTCCGTTAAAAATAAACTCCGAGGGAATATTCATGTTGCAATAAAGGATTGATAAATACATACATATATACAGCCGAAAGTATCGATTCCAAAAGAACAAATTAGAAAACTTTGTTTTATATCTTGCATTACAATTTAAAATCCAATCGAAACAAATTGTACACTGTGCTACGAAAGTTTACATACGATTGAAAACTTGTACAGGGTGTTTTTTTAGAGGTATAGAACTTCGAATTGAAATAAAACACAAGAAAATCGTTTTAATGTCCATCAATTTGGCTTTATTGGAAGGATAATTTTATGCCATTAATGTTTAAATATGACTTCGGGCATGTGGCCGCCGCGGCTGGCTCGAATAAAGCCAATTCTACAGGTCCAATTTTCACCCACTTTTTCGAGCATATGGGGCCATATGTTGGCAATAACGCCACGAATGTTGGCTTCCAAGTCCCCTAACGTTTCTGGTTTGTTGGCGTAGACGAGCGACTTCACATATCCCCAAAGAAAATAATCCAATGGTGTCAAATCACACGATCTTGGTGGCCAATTGACAGGTCCATTCCGCGAAATTATGCGCTCATCGAATGTTTTCTTCAATAAATCGATTGTGACGTGCGCTGTGTGGCATGTAGCGCCGTCTTGTTGGAACCACAACTCATCCACACTCAAAATCTTCAAAATCTTCCATAAAGTTGATGGACAAAGCTCCAATTGCTGTGCACGGTGGCGAATCGATTCATTCGGGTCCTCTTCAACACTTTGCTCTACAGCGGCAATTGTTTCTTCGGTGCGCACTGTTCGACGTCTCTGCGGATGCGTATTATCACATAGAGTAAACGTAGTGTGAAAACGATCCATGGTTAACAGAATTAATTGCTCTGATGGACGATTATGTCGACCATAAAATGGACGGAGCTTGCGGTAAACTTCGCGAACTGAACCATTATTTTCGAAATAAATTTGCACGATTTGCAAGCGTTGTTCTTTTGTCAACCTGTTCATGATGAAATGGCAAACCAAACTAATTATTAATCACTTGACAGCTGACAAAATGGCCGCCAGTTAAAAAAGTGATGCCAACTTAAAGTTCTATACCTCAATAAAAAACACCCTTTATATATGGGCATTTCTCCGAGAAATTCCACTTTTTTGTCGCGTGCGACAGCAAGCAATTAGCCTTGTATTTCTGAACAACGTCACTAGATTTTTCTTTAAATTTTACCTAACGTAGAGCTGCTGACGGCCTACACAAATATCTAAAGAAGTAAAATAAAAGTTTCGAGTTCTTTGAAAAAACAAGCATATTTGCATGGTGTCGCACGCTACAAAAAGTTGACATTCCTGTGGAAATGCCCATATGTATATTTTTTTTAATAAAATGTGTCTTTGAAAAGCGCAATCGCTTAAAATTGGCGTTTTCAAATCGAACAAAACAATTTTAAATTAAATGCCTATATCTTTCTTGGCTTTAAAAAAGCTAAAATCAAAGAGTGTCATAAGTAAACAAAAGTGAGACCGCCAACTTAAAGCAATTTTTTAAATAGCATATTTTTAATTAAAATCGCGAAAAAACTGTTACAAGTTTTTCTTTAAATGAAAAGAACACATACTCGTATTAAATGGTGCATCATTTCATGTTCTCCTTAAAGTGCAGTTTAAATAGACTAGATCGCCTCAATATACACTAGCGGTTTGAAAACGTCAAATTTCTAACGTTTTCATTTGCCAAAACATATGTTTGGCGTTTTGAAATCAAAAAGGCCAATTTTAAGCGATATGCATTTTTCAGAACATGATTGTTTAAAAAGTTTAAGTTGGAGTCGTGTTCTTCTTTGTGTTCTTTTGTAAATGTTTTATTAACAATTATATCCTTGAGAAAATAAATCCATAATGAAGCAGAAGCAGTGCAGTAATAAATTTATAAGGAATATCATAGTTATTGCATCAAGTTTGTTTTTATTTTACGAATTTTATTGAATTTTTTTAATACATACATACATACAAAAACATTCTATGCACAACAAGTTTTAGTTTCATAAATAACTAACATGCTTTGTAACTTTGTAAAAAATATTTATATAAAGCCAATATTTACCACTCACTATTTATGTACCCGTGTAATATGGAAAATGTGTATTATTTACTAAAAAAAACTATAACTATATATTTTTAAAGATTATTGTAAATAAAAGTGTAATTGAAAAAAAAAAATTATGACATTAATATTTTTGTAATTTTAATTAAATATTTAATTGTGCCCTAGAATCAAAATAAAAGCAATAATAATTTAAATAGTTTAATATCATTTTTCTTTCCTAAAGAAAAATACTAAAAACATTTTATTTTATTTTAACAAAAATTATAATTAATCGAGTATTTGCCTTGGACGATTTGGAAAAAAAAACATAATATCCACATATTGCAAATTTCATTGAAAATGGCAAACAATATTTTAGTTTTAGAAACTCTTAAATAATAATAAATAAATTTAATTTAACTAAACAAAGAATTTGAAAATGCATTAAATATCTTTACCAGAACTTGTTCTTTACAATTAAATTAATTTCGCATAAGTTGAATAAATTTAAATAAAACTGAATGAAATAAAAGAAAAGTTGTGAGCAAGAAGTGCACACACACACACACACACACACACACACACAATTGATAAACGTAATGATAAATATTAATATAACTATTTTTTTTAACTGTATAAATGTTATTTAGTTTAGTGATTTATTGAATATTATCGTAATTGTACATCTTTATTATTATTATTATTATTTTATCTTTATTATTATTATTATTTTTTGCTTGTTTCTATATTTTTATTAATAAACAAATACATAAATAAAAATACCATCTTAAATTTGTATGCAAGTTTTTTATTGTTTTCAAATTTTACGTTTTCTTGCTATGCAAAGTTAACAATATAAAGTGTTTGTTAAAAATATGTAACTAACTTAGCTACTGGTTAATAATTATTTTAATTATAAATAAAGCCAATCGATGTGAAGAGCTGAGCAACCAAAAGTATGCGTTTAGAAAGGGAACTCAAATGGGAGTTCGTAGTACCAAAAGTATTCGAAAAAACTTTCAGAAAGTTATAAAAATTTATCTAGTTGTTCTCTTACTTTACCTACAAAGAAAATATTGCATGGTTGTTTAATCTGAAATTTTACTACATAACTACGAATTGTTTTAAATACAATTTAGTTACAAAATAAATCAGAAACCTCTTACGCAATTCGGTATAGATCAAAATTTTAATAGAATTTAAATAAACATTTCTAGGCATTAACAGTTATGTATATTTCCGAAATTCTATGACTCGATTATGGATGGCAACGGAGCTGCAGTTGCCTTGTTAACTGGCAGCGCAACTAAAATTCAAATTATTTATTGGCAACTTTCTCCAGTTATTTAAAAAATTATCGAATTTGAGAACTGAAAATAATTTAAACAAAGCTTAAAAATATAGAAATTATATACTATAAGTGGTAAAAGTAAAATTGTTAAGTAAAAGTGCTTAAAAAAATTACTATCACAAAAATGATTAGTTCAGTGGAATTATCTTTCGGTGAAGAGGTGGAAGTACAATATGTTGAAACTTTTAGCAAAAGTTGTTGCTTAAAATAATTTTTAACTAACAATTTATTTTTGTAGCTGTAAAGCAGCCTTTCGAAAGGAAAAGCTTTTAATTTAATTTAATTTAATTTATTTTTTTTTTTATTTTAATTTTACATTTTTGCTTTAAAAGCTATAAAGCTACAAAAAATTTCGTTGTTGCCATATGCAATAAAATTTTCGGCAATAGGCAACGCAACTAAAGTACGATTGCCAATAATCCATAATCGAGCTGCTAATTTAAACGTCCAAACAAATAGCATTTGTCTTGAAGTCGATGAATAGTCCCTCTTCCTATTTGTTGACGTCACATCCACAAAGGATCCCGCTGTGGTCACATGACACGTTGCATTGCATAGATGTGATGTCGACAAATAACTGCTTGGTAAGGGGAATAAAAAAATTCTTGCATTATTTTTGTTTAGAGGGGTGTAGAGATGCGCCCTCACAGCCTGTCCTGCACAACTGTCAACCTTCCCTACACGTGGCGTACCCTGTTATTAGCTGACGAGGCTCTGATGACCGATCATGGGCGGCATAACGTTCACAAACGGTGGAGGATAAAACTCCACTATCGACTGTCTTCCTGGAGACGTACTGGCAGCCCCAGATCCAGGATCGGATGCAGAAGCCAAATCAGCTACCCATCTTAAATTAAGCAAAGATTATTTGGAATAAATTCTGTGGCAAAAACGAATAACTGCTTAAGTTGGCTTACGCCAAAATTGAAACATGACCCTTATACTATTCGTCAACATCAACGTCTGGGGGGGTTGTCCACTCGCTCTTGAGAACAATTTTTTGCTATTGACAGTATATTTCTGTTAAGGTCTAAAAGATAGCATGAACCTGTCAAATGCAGTCATTTTTGATAAACGGGTAGACAACCTTGAATTTTTTTGGTATCGTATTGACGGGGCTTCGATATTGGGAACTGGAATTAGGGTGAATGTGAATGTCACCATCCTCAATATATGTATTTGGGCGATTTTTGGCGACATTATTGCAAAATTAATTTTTGCTTATTTATTTTCAATATTTTTATGTCATTTAGAATAATAGCTTGAATTGAAAGTTTTGACATTCAGCCTCTTTGTACAAATGCAACCCTGATACCACATTGAAAAGAATTGCATAAGACGATTCTAGTTTCAAGTCCGAAATTAATTTCGCAAAACATAATAAGACCCGAAAACTCCATTTTTATTTACAATAATTCCTGATAATTAATGGGTGTTTTTTATTGAGGTATAGAACTTTAAGTTGGCATCACTTTTTTAACTGGCGGCCATTTTGTCAGCTGTCAAGTGATTAATATTTAGTTTGGTTTGCCATTTCATCATGAACAGGTTGACAAAAAAACAACGCTTGCAAATCGTGCAAATTTATTTCGAAAATAATCTTTCAGTTCGCGAAGTTTACCGCAAGCTCCGTCCATTTTATCGTCGACATAATCGTCCATCAGAGCAATTAATTCGGTTAACCATGGATCGTTTTCGCACTACGTTTACTCTATGTGATAATACGCATCCGCAGAGACGTCGAACAGTTAGCACCGAAGAAACAATTGCCGCTGTAGAGCAAAGTGTTGAAGAGGACCCGAATGAATCGATTCGCCACCGTGCACAGCAATTGGAGCTTTGTCCATCAACTTTATGGAAGATTTTGAATGTGGATGAGTTGTGGTTCCAACAAGACGGCGCTACATGCCACACAGCGCACGTCACAATCGATTTATTGAAGGAAACATTCGATTAGCGCATAATTTCGCGGAATGGACCTGTCAATTGGCCACCAAGATCGTGTGATTTGACACCATTGGATTATTTTCTTTGGGGATATGTGAATTCGCTCGTCTACGCCAACAAACCAGAAACGTTAGGGGACTTGGAAGCCAACATTCGTGGCGTTATTGCCAACATACGGTCCCATATGCTCGAAAAAGTGGTTGAAAATTGGACCTGTAGAATTGGCTTTATTCGAGCCAGCCGCGGCGGCCACATGCCCGAAATCATATTTAAACATTAATGGCATAAAATTATCCTTCCAATAAAGCCAAATTGATGGACATTAAAACGATTTTCTTGTGTTTTATTTCAATTCGAAGTTCTATACCTCTAAAAAAACACCCTTTACATTCATTGCACAAACTCAACTCTGCATCACATTGAAATTGGTAATTAAATATATAAAAAAAGTTATAGATTTGAATCGGGAATTAGTTTATTAAGGTTTTTGGCTTTTCGATTTAACCCACTTAAAAACGCACGAGAACCCAATTTTTATTTATAGCAACCGCTGCTAAGTACATACTTTCATACATTCTTCCTTATATTAGAGAACGTAAATTATTAAATGGAATGCAAAGAACATATATTAATATTTTTATCACCATATTTTCAGCCAGTTTAAGTATGAATCTGTTCGGAAATCCACTATTGCGCTGCGTTCTAGCTGCAAATGCTAAATTCTCCTATTGGAATAATTACACAAGTTTTGAATTGGTTTGTGGTCTACATTTGGACAACACATATAATTAGCAACAAAATGCAAAAGTTGATCAAGTTGTTCATGCAAAGTACTTATTAGCAAGTTCGTTCAAGTTTGAACTAATGAGAGTAAAAAGAAAATTACTCTCTGATTCTGCAAAAGTTATCCAAAATTACTAGAACGCAAAAAAACACAATTGCCCATCTTGAAATACTAATGATGCTTACTTTTTAAATTTAATTTAATTTTTTTAAACAAAAAAAGCAAAACGAAAGGTCCATTTTGTTTTTTAATATATTTTTTATATAAAAACTTGTTTTCTTTATTAGTTAATTTTAATTAATGATTTTTTTTATTAATTAATTTTTCAGTTTCATATGTAAACAAAAAACAGCTGATTGTTTAATTCTTATCCGAACTTACCCAAAAAAATAAAAAGTTTGTACAGTAAATGAAAAAAAAATTACTCTCTCATTTGCTCTCAAAATTGCACAAAAATGTTTATGTGTAACGCTTTTGGGTAACTTTGTGCAAGTTGGGACTGTCTCGTTATGCATCTGGAACAGACCTATTATAACAAACACAACAACAACTATTTATAAGACAATTCCCCACAAACTTTTATACTTTTCTCTGCCTTTAAATTAAATTAATGTTTAACTTCTCGCTATAGGAAGTTACTAATTTTACCCAGCTTTCGAAAATTGAGTTTTTATCACATTTCGATCTCAAGTCCTGGGAGTCGATACTGACTATTTTCAGGATGATGCCCGTATGGATGTATGTATGTATGTATGTGTATGGATGTGTGTATATAGTATGTATATGTAAATTACTTAGATGTCGTAATATAATGAATATATTGGGTTCGGTATGTTTCGAAAATTTTCGAAAATTGAATTTTTATCATATCTCGACTCAAGTCCTGGGAGTCGATACTGACTATTTTCGGGATGATGTCCGTATGGATGTATATATGTATGTACATATGTATGTATGTGTGTATATAGTATATGTAAACATCTCATTACTCAGATGTCGTAACATAATGAATATGTATATTGGGTTCGGTATGTTTCGAAAATTGAATTTTCGTAAAAATGTTTTTTTTTAATTTTAAACTATATATTAAGCCGATCAAGTTTAAACTCAGCCAATTTCGCTAAAACCGCATGATTCGTTCGAGAGATATCGTTTGCGAAAATTTTGAAATATTCGTTTTTTTTTTCTAATAACTTCAAAAGTCTTCGTCAACTCGGTTTTAGGTAATGAATGATTTTTATAAATTTAAAAGTGTATGAGATGTTGCAAATTTGAGCAAAAATTAGTAGCTTAGCGAGAAGTTTCAGTTATCCGAACTTACCCAAAAAAGAAAAAGT
Organism: Tachina lurida; assembly: GCA_944452675.1. Classification (NCBI taxonomy): domain Eukaryota; kingdom Metazoa; phylum Arthropoda; class Insecta; order Diptera; family Tachinidae; genus Tachina; species Tachina lurida. The sequence continues at coordinate 115,771,500 of OX101756.1, forward strand.
TTGTACAGTAAATGAAAAAAAATTACTCTCTCATTTGCTCTCAAAATTGCACAAAAATGGTTATGTGTAACGCTTTTGGGTAACTTTGTGCAAGTTGGGACTGTCTCGTTATGCATCTGGAACAGACCTATTATAACAAACACAACAACAACTATTTATAAGACAATTCCCCACAAACTTTTATACTTTTCTCTGCCTTTAAATTAAATTAATGTTTAACTTCTCGCTATAGGAAGTTACTAATTTTACCCAGCTTTCGAAAATTGAGTTTTTATCACATTTCGATCTCAAGTCCTGGGAGTCGATACTGACTATTTTCAGGATGATGCCCGTATGGATGTATATATGTATGTACATATGTATGTATGTGTGTATATAGTATATGTAAACATCTCATTACTCAGATGTCGTAACATAATGAATATGTATATTGGGTTCGGTATGTTTCGAAAATTGAATTTTCGTAAAAATGTTTTTTTTTTAATTTTAAACTATATATTAAGCCGATCAAGTTTAAACTCAGCCAATTTCGCTAAAACCGCATGATTCGTTCGAGAGATATCGTTTGCGAAAATTTTGAAATATTCGTTTTTTTTTTCTAATAACTTCAAAAGTCTTCGCCAACTCGGTTTTAGGTAATGAATGATTTTTATAAATTTAAAAGTGTATGAGATGTTGCAAATTTGAGCAAAAATTAGTAGCTTAGCGAGAAGTTTCAGGGACGGACTGCAGGTGAAACGATTCCCAAATTATTGTTTGTTTGAAACACAAAAATAGTTTTTGATTACATTATATGTGAGCGTGCAACATAAAATACTTGACATCTGAGAACGCACTGATGCCTTCCGAAGAAAACCCCAAGTTTTATATTATATACATATGTATGTTTGTAATATTTGACATTTATTAAATTGCATGAAAGGTCTTGCATAAATAAATAAAAGAAATACATTTCACTTTGTCTACGCTCAGACATGTCGGGCTGTAAGTCCCGGTCCAGACTTGCAATTTTTATTTTTTTTTTAGTGAGAAAGAGCGAGAGAGGAATACAAAATGTATATATTTCTATTTTAACACTCTCCCACATATTCAAAAATTACTGCAACAAAAATTGCAAGTCTGGACCGGCACTAAGTATGGACAACAATAAACTAAAATATAATGCATACGAGTACATATGTACATACATTAAACCTTTTGGGGAATTCATTAGCCATGATTTTTAAAACGATGTATTACGTTCTTATAATTAACTACGTTTAGAAATTTATTTGTTTGCTACTTATACATACATACATACAAACTTAAAACCAAAGGTTTTTGTGCCAATTTTATTTATTTAACACGTCTAGGCGAGTGTACAGCAGAAGCTCATTATTTGCTGTTGCTTTTGGTTTGATTGATTGGTTTCTTAATTAGAAATAAATACAGACAAATGATGCATCTCTTACAATAAGTAGATGTTGTGCTGGGTGTTGTTTTTGTAGCTGATGTTTTAGCTGAGTAATTGGCTATCAATGAAGTTGCTGTTGCTATTACTGTTGCTGTTGCTGTTGCTGGTGTCATTATGATGTTTCAATACAAGTTTAAGTTGTTATTAGATGCTGGTAGTAGTATGTTTCATAGAATGTCATTGAAACGTTTCGGTGTTGAAGCATTCATTTGACGAGAATTCATATCGGAACTCTAGAATTTTATAAATTTACAAAAATTATAATTAACAAAAATACATATGTACATATATAAATGTTGGTTAATAAACACAAATATTTTACATGTGCATGATTTTGAAATACATATGTATGCATACGTACATATGTATGTATATAACGTTACCTTAATATAGAAAGGCCCTAAGTCATTATTGTTTGTAATCGAGATTTTTGCATTTTTCGATACATTAGATATACTTCTATCGAAATGTAAAAAAAAACTCGATTTGAAAAAAATAATGAGTTGGGGCTTTTCTATATTAAGGTAACGATATGTATGTGTGTAATTGTTTTATATAAATGATGCACAGTAAGGGTTTATTTCGAAAAAAATTTGTTACATACATATGTATACATATTCATAAAAAACCATATTGATTTCTAAGTTTTGTAAAATGGATTAAAAAAAAAAAACTTTATAAACTTCTTTTAACGCACATACATACAGTAAGGGACAAAATTGTTCACAGAAAAAAGGAAAATATATTCTATACAAAAAATTTTTGTTCATAATACATCTGTCAACTCTTAAAATTGTACATATTGAGTGCCATGTTGTTTAATGTTGTATGACATATCTGTTTCGGAAATACCGTTATGTTTGTATTTATTATAAAGTTAAAAAAGAAAACACGTGTGTGAACAATTTTGTCCCTTATAAAATAAGGTATACATAAAATTAGTAACTTTTTAATTACTCTTAATTGATTTTCTGTGGATTTGGTCTTAAGTAAATAAAATATGTCTAAAATTGTTTTTAAACTAAATCTTAAATAATAGTGTGCTTAGATTTAAAATTTTTATAATGCCAATCCATGTGAAAGCTTCTTTGAAGAAAAATATTGTCAAAGATTTAACTGAAGGGTTCACATATCATACAACTGCCCAAAATTATAAAATTTTAATTGAATTAGTAAATAAAATAGAAAAATAAAGTGATTTCAATATCTTAAGCAACAAAGCAGGTCGCCCAAAGAAACTTTCACCTGCTGGTATCTGCGTAGCTAAGCGAATGATCACAACAGGAGCGGTTAATACAGCTGTTGAGGCAAAAAAAAATATTCAAGAAGAGTATTATATAGATGTTAGCGCTAAAAAAGTTCGGAGGAATTTACGAGCACGTGGATTCGTTGCTGGAACCAAGGCTAAAAACCATTTTTAAGTGAAAAAAATCGAAAAAAAGATTAGCCTTTGCAAAAAATATGAAAATTTTACTGTAGAAGACTGGAAACGCGTTACGTGGTCAGATGAGTTCAAAATCAACAAAATAGGATCAGACGGACGGCAGTGGACATGGGTAGATAAAAGTGTTGGTGTTAAAGAGCGCAACATATGCAGCACATTAAAAATTGGAGGTGGTTCAATGATATCTTGGGGTTGTTTTCGTGGTAATGAGCTTGAAATTCTTCGACGAATAAAAGGTAAAACTTGTGCTACTGACTACACAACCATTCCGAAAGATTCATATCTCCCAAGTCTGGATATATTTGGTTTGGGACCTGGTCAGAGCGACATCTTTATGCAAGATAACGACCCTAAGCACACGGCTAAAATTAGTAAGGAGTGGCTTGTTAGCAATGGGATTAAGACTTTAGATTGGCCTCCTCAATCGCTTGATTTGAACACGATTGAACACCTGTGGTCAATATTAAAGAGGAGAATATTTTCTAAAAAAAGAACCACCTAGTACTTTGGATGAGCTTTGTGATCACGCCATTGAAGCTTGGGAAGATATTGTTAAAGCTGTTCTTACAAATCTTGTGGAAAGTATGCCCAGAAGGATAAACACTGTTGAAGCCGCTCGTGGTAAACATACAAAGTATTAACAGCTAAATTAGTATGTTGCTTCTACGAGAGTCATAATTGTTCACACCTACACTCCAAAAAAAAAAAATTTTTTATTTTCTATGAAATAAAATATTTTTAAGTTAAAGTGTTTTCTATCATATCATTGCCTATGAATTACAAAAAGTATATAATATTCAAATAAAATAATATCTACAATAATATAATTCAACATATTCTTAATAACTACTATTCTGTGAACAATTTTGTCCCTTACTGTACGTCATGAGTGGTAGTTAATAGCATACGAGAATTATTGCGATTCCACGTAAAACAGTTTACCCAAAGTTTTTGCAATAAACAAACTTCAGTTTTGCTATCATTAATTACATTAGTCCAAATTGATGGTATTCACATATGCATTTTCATTATTGGCCCTTACTGTGCATTATACTATTATTTCTTAGCGAAATGTAAATGAAAACTTTGAATAAAGTGTTAATTAGATACTTACTAAATTAAAAAATTGTAAAGGTAAAATAAAACAGAAAAAAAATATATGTATGTATTTATATGTATAAGCATGAACGAACTAAAGCTGATAAAATTATAAATTTTGATCGTTTATACGCAAACTTAACTAAAACGTTGTAAACTATTCTCCTTTGGAACGTATAAGACTGTATAAATAACGCCAACGATTCATAAAATTCTGCAAATGAAATCAAATTTTTTTTAAGTGAATTTTTTCTTTTCATAAAATATAAAACACAACCAGACAGACACTATCATACAATTTTGCAGCCAAAACACACAGGCAATTGTAATTAAAAGACAATAGAAAAAAATTTTTGAATTCCATACAAAAAGGGATATGTATATGTATTTACAAGTAGAAAATATGAAATCGTTTTTTTTTTTTTGTAAATAAATAATAAGGCCTAATTTTATAAAACAAAAACGTTATGCGTTGAAAAATTTTGTTTTTGTAATTTATATTTTTTTATATATAAAAAAAAATTTTTACAGCTTAATGTTTTCGTTTTACAGCACTTGTATAAAAAAATTTTGATTTTTAAAGTCGTTTTTATTTTTCATTATAAAATTTAACAATTTTCCAATTAATAAAGCATTTGTAATGGGGTATTATAAAACTAAAACTTAATGAGTTAATAAAATTTTTTACTTTTTTTTTTTATTTCATATTTATTTTTGTTGTATATGTACTTTGCGTTTCAATTATATTAATGTCTTTAACACAGTTTTATGTATATTTTTTTATCTAATAATAAAGTAATCAACCTTTGTTTTGTTAAATCAATGTCTTAGTATTAATTAATAGATTTTAAATTTCAATAAATAAAAGCGTTAGAAACAAAAAGTGTAAATGTTTTTTTTTTTTAACAAGATGAACAATGTGTGTGTTTTAGTTAATTATTATTTTTCGAACTGTATTTGTTTCTTAAATTCTTATGAATTGAATTAGGCTACTGTTCGTAACGCTTTTTAAGCCAAATTACATGTGATAATTATTATTTTATTTTTTTTTTTTTAATTAAAGCTATAAATATAAATTATTGTGTCATTTGAATAAATAAAATGCATTTTTAGACATTTACTGTCTTACAGCCCCTTTCACAATGTAAAATTAAAAGCTAACAGGGACTTGAAGAAGTGTCAGTTAAAGTTCACGTTAACTCTTAATCATACATTGTGAAAAGTGACGTTAATGTATAAAATAAATAATTTTGTTTTTGTTTTTTTTTAAGGAAAACTGTTTTATATATCTTTTATAAATTAAAAATATTTTTTAAAGTTTAACTTAAACATTAATAAATACAGATTAATAAAAAAAATTCTTAATTGAAACTCGTTTTGAGTTTGAAGACATGGGGGTCGATTCTGTTTCTGTGAAATCGTGAAAATGAAAAATAAAATATCACTTCATTGAAAATGCGATTCTGATTTTAGTTTTTTATGAGAACTACCTGTCAAGTGAAGTGAATATGATAAATTTTTTATCACTTCATTTTTATCATAAATTCAGAATCGACCCCATGGGCAGTGTTTCAACCAAGGTGGGTGACATTAAGGGAACAGAGTACTATACATTGTGTAGATGTACTCAAACTGTAAGAATCTATATATGTGACGCGCAAAATAGAAAGGGACTTAAGGGTAAAAACCGATTTTTTCAGGAGAGCCATTTTAAAGATTTAAACACGTGTATCTTTTGGGGCATGGGATCGGTCTCATTCGATGCTCAGATGTTCTCCGCATCAAAAAAAAAAGTGAAAATTGATTTTTTTTTACCCTTAGGTAATGCCTAAACTTTTAAATAAACATACATGCATGAGTTGAGTGAGCTGAATCAATGTGAGTAGTATAAGTATTTTCCTGAAATTAGAAATTAAACTCAGGTGATTTATGAGTGTGAGTGTGGTATGACTATGATATCGACGTCGCATTCATATTTATTTCAAACTATACTTATAAATCAAGGTCATCGTGAGTATGCGTAAATCAGAGTAGTTGTCTACTCACTTATATTTAATACTTCATGAGTCAGTATGAATAGCGAAAGAACGATTCATTGCCGATCACTGGTACGTATTCACCACCACAAAGAAGTTCATGGCAGTTGCTTTGCCGGCGTCATGTTAATGCCATGTTCAAGACGATGGCTCGTAAAGACGTAGGGATAGGTATAAGAAATAAAATTCTGCTTTTATTTATGAATTAGCTTTCAGTTTTAGAAATTCTTCGAGGAAAATTTAAAAAGACACCATCAATAAAAAAATAATTTTTCCATTTGAAGCAAAGACAACAAAAAATATTTTATACAAAAATAAAAAAAAAAATTATCGTTTTCTTTTGCGACTACTTGTCTATAACATTTTGCTTTTGTGACCAGTAAGTCCCGGTCCAGACTTGCAATTTTTTTTTGCAGCAATTCTTCAATATGTGGGGAGTATTGAAATAGAAATAAAAACAGTTTGTATTCCTCTCTCGCTCTTTTTCATTAAAAAATAAGAAGTTGCTGCATCAAAAATTGCAAGTTGGGACCAAGACTTAGTCGAGTATTTTACAAAAAAAAAAAAAATATGTATATAAATATGTATGTATGTATATGTGTATATGTAGGTATGGATGTATATTATTCAAATGACACAAAAATCTATTTCGAGGCGAATTCATATCAGGTGGTCTCAACTGCCCAGGTGACTAGTTTCGTCTCTTGTATGTAATTTGAAATTTCAGTACATTTTTCTGACATCACAAGTATAAGTTTTTTAAAGCGAATTGAGTTGAGTCTACCTTATATAAATATGCTGCCTTGATTTAGTTTCTTAAAATAAATTTGTTAGATATGAAAAAAAAGTAATGAAAGCATTTTGTGCGTTTCTTTCCTAAGTTTGGTAAACAATCACATCACAGGAATTAATTTTTTTTTATAAAAGTGAAAGCTGCAATATAATTTAGCTTCTCTATAAAAGAAACAATTTGAATTTTCTATATTTAAAATAAATTCAAATTATAAAGCACCAACAATATTTTTGTTACAATTTTAGGGAGTACAAATAAGTATTTGTTCCCTTAAGTTTTTTAAATTAAAAACCGCTCAAGGTGAAGTCTTTGTGCAAGAATACTTTTATGAAAGCACATCGCTTACTAATAAATACAAAAAGCCACAATTGGTGAAGAAAACTTTTACAAGCAACACAATTAAAATGAAAACAAGCATAATGGTAATTTTGCGCTTAATGTGAACTAATTCTCTGATTTGATTTTAGAATAAACAAAAATTTGATATAACTATGTATGTATTTTGAGTGGCGGTTTCTGATTAAGGGTGAGGTGTGAAAATTAAAGCAACAGCAGTAACATGTTAACAATTGCAAAATGTGTATTTTTCACTTTCGTATAAATTCTATGACAGACCTTGGGGGGGGGGGGGGAAGAGAATTACGACATTCGGTATCGAACGAAGTTTTAAAATATTTCTAGTTAAACTATATATAAATATTTAACAATTGGGTCAATATCGAACACTGTAATTCACTCTCTGAATATCTTAAATGTGTATTACAAATGTATAACCAAAATTTTATACTAAAACGATTTTGGAATGTAAGCATAAATAAAATTTTTATAAATATGTAATTGTTTCGAATTCAAATAATACAATACATCAAAATAAGCATGCATTTAACAAGTATTAAAACTAAATAATCTAAAAAAGACAAAAAAAAAAAAAAATAGCAAATAACACACTACAAATCCAGGCAACTAAATAATCTACTAAAAACATTATAGACTATCAAATATTGATATAGCAAAAAGTTCATTCAAAACTCAACATAAAATATATATCATGATCAGAACATTTGGAAACTTAAATCAAAGGAGAATTTTATAAACAATGACAAAATAATATTTAATCAACAACACAAATCTTTTGCTTTTCTCTAATTCAAAAAGGGGGAATTGGTTTTAATTTATTTTTAATTAAAAAAAAATTTAATTTAGCTCATTTGTTTCAAATTGAGGCATGTAGTATATCCCGCTTCTTTTTCGAATGTTTTACCTGATTTGACCAATCACCGGTGGGCACTGTGGCACGATAGAACTTCGAGCTGGTCTTATTGAAGATGGGAAGCAATTCATTGGCTTCATCAGATAATGCCTGCAATTAAATAACAGTAATTAAGTTGAACTAAGACATTTTAATTAAATGTTGGTTTACCTTCAAATATATAATGGCTTCTGTGCCATAACCTTCACAAGACAAGAGTACAATATCACCGTGGAAATAACGAGCATATAAACGTGATATGGGTAAACCATAGCCATACCCAGCTAAAGGTACAGTATGCAAATCAGATTTGGAAGGCTGTGGTGCCGTACTGTACATGTATTTGAATAATTGGTCTGTTTGAGAACGAGGAATGCCACCACCTTGATCGGAGATCTGGAGTAGAGATATATGAATGATTAAAAGATTATTAGAAAAGAGTCCTATTTCCGATAACTCGGAGAGGCTATTGAAGAATATTCTGCCAAGGTAGCATAGACGGAGAAACCTCCAAAGCGGTGCAGAAGCAGAGGAGATGCGAAATGCTTTCCTCCTCTTCTTCATCATTGCAACTGTAGCAGTAACCATTGTACGGGAGACCCATACGTTTAGCATGGGTTCCGAAAGTGCAGTGGCCGGTTAGTGCGGCCAAGAGATTCCTCCATTGCTTCCTGGTGAAGCTAATGAGGATTTTGGTTCTGTTGATATTAAGGCGAGGCCAAAGGGTTATCGAAATAACGGAGGTAGGCTCACTGCGCCATCTCTCTGTCATATATGTATGTATATATTGCAAAAAAAATTTAAAAAGCATGCTAATCGGTTGACCTTGCAAGCCATTCTTAAAACTTCCCTCTAATCTACAAATTTTGGTCAAATTTGCGGCATGGGAGACACTTTTAAAATTTATAAAAATCGGTGAATATCTCAAATGAATTTGACAAGGGCTTTTGAAGTCATAAAAAAAATTAGGTTTTCGAAACGAGTCCCGAATAGCTCATTGTACTATCAGCAATGGTAATGGTAAAGTTGAAGCTCCGTTGGACGCGACTAGAAAAAATCTTTCAAATTAAGTACTTTTTTTGGCAAAATCCGAATTAAGATTGTTAAATGGAATAATTTCGATTTAATTTTTGACATAATGCTGAGAGTTTCTTCACGATTAAAGTACACATTTTCTTTCGCAGCTACAAAATTTTGGTTTTTTGATATATGACTATTTTGCAATAAAGCAGCGATATTTATGCGCTGTTCGTGTAAACCCACTTACCTTTACACATATATCTTCTTTACCACGTACAATTAACACTTTAATTTGAGGTAATTTATCACACTTTTCATTGTCATGCGTCTCAACAACAGCACGCATTGAATTCTTAAACAACTCAAATAGCATATGATATAAATGCGATGGAACATAGACTGTTCGTATGGGCAATGGTTCGCCTGAGACTTTGTCGTGCTGAATAATTTCCAACTCCGGACTGGTCAAATAATATTGATCGCACAAAAAGCGGGCATTTTCATAGGCATCAGCGACGACAGCAGAAATCTGACAAGCAGGATCCAAGCAGCCTATATGACGACCTTGATCATTGGTACATTGGCCAAATAACAAAGCTTAAAGAGACAATTCAAAAATTAATTTCTAACATTCATACATACTTATCTTAATTTTAAGACAAAACTTACTATGCTGGTTAATTAACATGCGTATGCTAATGCGTGACATATAGAGGCGGTCGAGAAAATATTGTATCGATGTTTCCATCGAAGAGTCAACATTGTTACCTTGCGTTTCTTTCATTTCGATGACGCCATGTGCCATTGTTTGTACCACATCGCTGTGACGATTTCGTATGTGTTCTAAAGAGCGACAGAATCTGCAACAAAAAAAAATTATATTACATGGTTGCATTGTTTCCTTGAGTTTTGTATTATTTTGTAAAACTTACTGTTGCAGATTCTCATGTGTAGGATCAGCCTTTTCGAATTCTAAAACATCTTCGAAACTTTTGACATACAAAGAGCTTACTTGGTTGACGGAACGCGTATTCAGCAGGTTATCGGGCAGTAAAGCAATTTCTTTCATTATATTCGCCAGACGTACCGGCAGCTCTTTACGTAAGAATATAAATGATTTTTTCTCACACGCATTTTGACCTAAAAGTACATACATAAATAAAATAAGATGAATTTTTAATATGAAAATTTTTTGTTTGTTGTTAGTTAAGCAGCGTCTATATGCATTTCGCTTCTGCTTAAGAAACTCATCTATAGACTTGAAAGAGCTAAAACAAAAATAATTCTTATTGTTATCGAATGGGCAACTAATTGTAAAAAATTTTTAGAAAAAATGGAAACAGATTCAAAATCAAATAACAATTTTGTGAATTAAAATTGTTGTATGGTTTGTGTGGGCAATTCTCAATAATGTTTTAAGAGTTTTTCTATAAGCATATGAATCATTCAATTAGAATCTAGATGATTCCTTTTTGAAAAGACCACTACACTCATCGGTGTCAACCTATACGGTGATCACTACTAGTTCCAACCCGTCGCGTTTAGATATCTGATAAGGTCACTAAGCCCAATCTCAGATAAATCTGAAAGATTATCTAATACTTGATTGCCCAAAAATTTTGTGACTCGAGAGATGCAAAGCTGTCCATTCGCAAAGAAAGTGGAAGATGGTACTGCAGGTTTAAGTCGTGAAAAATTTTTAAGCAATCCTTACAAATCAGTTGGAGTTGAAGCCGTCAAACATCGTGGATGCTAAAGGAAGCACTTGTCTAGATGTCTAAAGATATGCTCTTTTGAATGTGCATATGTACATATAATTATAAGTTAAAACTTTTGCCAGCCCTTAACATATTGATACCGACACCGAAAACTGAACAAATATAAAAAACTTTTGATTAAAGGATCTTCCTAAAACAGAAAATATGTTTAATTAAAAGAAAAAATATATATTTTATTCAGTTACTTTCTAGTTTGCGATTTTCCAACCCTAGAACCATATTGTTGATTCTTTCTGATCTTTAATCTTAATGTATTTCCTTCTAAAATATTAAATAGCTATGTTTAGTTAACAAAGACAACAAAATTGTGTAAACTTTCCAACCCTGAAATGGTAATTTTAGAGTTTTCTGATTTCTTATACTAATCTATTTCTTTTAAAATGTACAAAATATGTTTAATTTATAGAGAAAAAGAAAACAAATTGTTTTAACTGTTTTTAATTGTTATTTTTATGTATATACCAAAAAATCAGTCGTTAAGCAGCTCTGGGTCAATTATTTTTTAAGTGCGGTCAGGCTTAGTTCTGTTGTTGAGCCTTCGAGAGTTTTTCGTCTCGCTCGCACTGGTTGACTGATCTGCCACGGATAACCGTATAATCTTGCGGTTTTTTGTGGAATTTCTTAAACAACCACGTTGCTACTTCCTATGTGAAGGCATAGGTCGTACAGTCAGTCACGGAACTTTTTTGAAAATACTTTAATAACATCTTGGGCATATGGTCTAGTTACTCCGCCCATATTCGTGCAACACCATACTATACAAATTTACTTTGTATAGTATGTTTAATAAATAAATAAATAAATATACCAAAAAAGAGGTTGACTTTTCCAACCCTGGAATCGTCTTTTTAATTTTGTTTTTTATTTAAAATACCAATCTTATTCTTGCTGATACCCAGCAAAAAATAAATGAACGCGTTCAAAATGAAGTAGTGTTTCATGATTTCTTGAGCCCTTGTTTCTTCGAATGCATTCTGGAACGCATGCGACGAACCGGGTAATACATTGAAATCAATATCCAGGAAAAAAGACATGCATTTTCATAAAACAAGTTTTATCTCCAACAAATAGTAAGAGTGCGATGAGCAGTTTTGCTAATGTGAACCCATGCTCGTCAATGACACGCCTGTGTTATAATCGTGCGTTCTGCCCCTAAATTGAACCAATGCATTTGCAGTAGAACCCATGCATTAACTAATTCTTTTGCATGCCTTTTTTTGCTGGGTAGATAGATATGTATGTATGTATATAAAGTAGGCTTGTTTATCATAAGAAACAAATTAGTTTTAGCTAGTTACTTTTATATACATACATATGTACATATGTATATATAAAAAAAGGTTTAAATTTTCCAGCTCTGAAAGCGTCTTTTGGATTTTTTTGATTTGCAATACCAATATATTTCTTGAACCATTTCTGATACAATAGTACAAGACAGACGTCTCTAGCTTTACTGCGAGCTTCAGAAAACCGATTTCACGTACAGACAGACGGACAGAAGGAAGGACATCGCTTATTCGTCTTTCCTATTCATAAGGACCCAGAATATACATACATACATATTGTTACGTTTTTATTCTCTGTTAAAAACGCTTTTCCGTAGATTCGTAGATTTGCAATAAATAAAAGACCCCAGTCTACTAATTAGGGTTAAGAATGATACAATCTTTATTTACTAATAAATACCACTAATCTAAATTCAATTCAAGAGCTTAAATACAAATACATAGATACTTCAATATTCACAACTGGTTACCACTACGCCTTCTTCGCTGTTGTATACACTCGTCTCAGACCGCTGGCTGCGCTAGTGTTGACACAATTCTGCTTTCTCTGTTGCTCGTCACATACAAGACTCACTCTGCCGACACTTACAGTTGATACACCAATAGCAACTCTATGGCAGACTCTCACAGTTGATACACTCTAGATCAAGACTCGCTGACTTCACTTACACACGTTTATCAGCTTCCACTGCTCCCTTACTCTTCAGTCAAGGGTCTCAACAATAACCTCAAATCACGACAGACTCTAACTGTCACTATAGACTGTACTATAGTCTCTTCAATTTCCAACTCACGTATTGTAAAGCACAGACTCAAATATCAACTCACTGTTGTATCACAAATCACGGACTGCGCACAACTTAATTGTCAACTCACTTGATTAACAACAGACTTCTTATTAGCAACTGAGCTTCTTCGCAACTGATTTATTCCCAATTAACTTTTGATCGCAACTGAACTGCTGTTGGATGCGTCACCCCTTTTTATACTTCGCACAACAACCACTAGAATTTTCATGCAAAGTCTAGACCGAATCATCATTATCTTCAATGTTGTTTACAAAGCGCGTAATTAAGTTCATGTGGTAACTATGTACATACGTGTGTATATGCATACATCATTAAGTGGTTGTTTACTTTATTTTTGCCTTTCGGTAGAATTGCCAGGCATGTATGTATGTATGCATGTAGCTATGTCTATCTTCATAACAAGCAGACCCTTGTAGTTGTTGTTGGTTGTTTACGTTTAATCACGTATGTATGTGCTACGCATGTGTATATAGTTGTTTGCTATAGTGCTTGTATGTGAATACGAGTGTACGTTTAGTTATCTATTTAAATACTTCTGGATGTTTCTTTATATTGGCCCTGTTCGAATATTCTTGCGTAACACTTGTGTTAACCCGACGGCCATTTCCGTAAGAATATGTATGTACATATGTGCATATATACGTTATAGGCCGGATATGAATATTGTGGAAATTACACACGGAATGACAAACCTACCATTTTTGGTGAAGGGTATAATAAAAGCAAAAAAAAACACCACAAATTTCTAAGAAATACATATATGTATGTATATAAGCTAAAATATTAAAATTTGTTCAAAGAATTAGCGATAAGAAAAAGTATGTCCAAATATACGTTATTTATGATATTTTTCAAACCTAATTTTATTATCAAAATCTGTGAATAGCGTCAATAGAATTATGTACATATGTATGTATCATTATGTACACATGTACACATATATTTCCATTTATTTTCTTGTACATAGCGTTATATAAAATATGTACATAATGAATCATTTATGTATGCGATACTATGTTAATTGATTCACTAACGAAATAACATGACTTTTTAATTACGAATAATTAAACCGAGATCAATTGAGCGGAAATTTTTGCAAAACATTTTTTTTTTTGCTGTTTTCTATTATTATATTGTTTTCAGTAGGTTTAAATTGTCGAACGAACAACACCGACCAGGCCATAAAAACTTCCATGATTTTTTCAAATAGGTACATACTTACATATGTATGTATGTACAGTAGCTTCCAAAATCTATTTCCAAAACATCGGACATTAGTTCTATTAAAAAATGTGTCATACTCCTTACAATACACTTCAGCTTAAAGATTAATTAATACAAAAAATTAGACAAAAACAAAACAAATACATACTTGCATACATTATTTAATTCATATACACTTGCTGGAATAAATATCCGTACAGCTATACAAAAAAACTTAAATGTCTTTGGTGAAGAAAAAAATTTAACATTTTCCGTTAGGTATTTTTTTGTACTAGGGGCGTCCAATAAATGGGAAGATATGTATGTACTCGTACATCTAATTTGGTTATATCTATGACAAATCGTCTAGCAGAGGTTCTTAAATATAGATGATATACCACAGGTTTCTAAGTCCTGAAATTTTTTTAAGAGTTGTGGTTGTAAGAGTATGTAAAAGAAAATAAATGTAAATAACAACAACAGCTATTAAAGAATAGAGTGTTGCCACACAAGTATTTTTGACCGGGTGCAGTCAAGTTATGCTATGTTTAGACGACAAGTTGAATCACCTTCTTCGCTCTCTGAATCATGTTAATGAATCATGCTGTTTAGATTGCGCATTCGGGCTTCGTGTGCAGCGTGCCAATTTAGTGCTTTTCATACTATATTTAGTGCGTAATTTTTCAACTTGTTGCTTTTTAAAAAAAGGCAATAAAAAACTATCTGATTGCACCCCTTTTAGACACGCAAAGTTTCCTTTGCAGAATGTTAATTCAGCTGGGTGAAATACAAAGGAAGAAAAACTTTATCTTTCATAGTCAGAAAAAATAATGTATTTCTAGAAATTACAATAATCAATAATCAATTTAAATGTATTTTTAATAAAAAATATTTTACTTAATAAGTAAAATAATAATTTGGGATTATTAGTGCGTTTAAAAATTTTAAACTTAAGTTGTGGTTTTTATTTAATATAATTTTTGTGTACGAAGTATACTTTTTCTTGTGAATTTTGCTTTCATTTTAAGTTTTTTCATGCCAAAATTTTTGTTTAATTAAATAAACTTTCAAATGGATTGATAAATAAAAGAGAATATGTACTCTAATAAATTAAAATTAAATTAGTTAAATGTACGTATATTTTTTCTAGCAAGCGTACATGTTACGTAAGATAACGTTAATACAGAAACGCCCTAGCTAATTACTTTTCTCAAATCGAGTTTTTTTTATATTTCGATATATTAGAAGTTCATTTATCGAAATATGCAAAAAAGAAACTCGATTTGAAATACATATAATAATAATATAATAACGGCTAAGACTCACTATCCCACACAATCGTACGAGTTTTGAAAAAATACAACCTGGATCTAATAAATTCTTGTTGTATTTTAGTCCCGGTTCACACGTTTCAACATTTGTTGCTCAACTCGTTATTCAGCTGTAAGAAAGACGGAGACGGAACTACAAGTATCTCTTATTTTCTTCAGCTGAATTACGAGTTGAGCAACAAATGTTGAAACGTGTGAACCGGTACTTACAAATTTTCATAAACTCCATCATTCTGGGGTTGTATTTTCTCAAAAGTCGTACGATTGAGTTGAGATGTTTTACATATATTAAGGTACGTTATATGTACATATATATGTATACGTATACTGCGTATTCACATATATACACACATACATATGTATATGGCAAGACGTGTCATACTTAAAAAAAAAACAATAACACAAATTTTTTAGGTTCTCGTTTTTTCGATCTTTATTAAATTAAAATTTTATAAAAATAAAGAGCCAATGCCAGGATAGCAATAAGGGGGTGTGTGAGTATGAAAAACAAGAACAAACACTGTGGACAGGCCTTTAAAAATAAACCCAACAACCACACAAGTTGGATATCAAATAAAGTGATTTTAAATCATTTACCCCATATGATACACGTTAGAAATTACTTAAGAGAAACATACCAGCAACAAAGTGTAATCAATAAGATGTTTATTCTAAAATACATTATGCTTAAAATATAAATATTTTAGGATAGTAATGAATTATTTTACTGCCCTATGCTCCTTAGAGGTTAGGTTAGCAAGCTGCTGGTAAGGAAAGGTGAAATTTGGAGTCCAGCTTACTTGGGTCCAATACAATGATAACTATCTACCAGCTATCTGAAGAGAAGATAGTGAGAGAAGGTGATAGGGATGGGATCAGCGATGCCAATTTAGCGCCTTTCGCGCTAGTTTTAGCGCGTTTGCACTATGAAAAACGCGCTTTTTTCGTCTTAGCGCTTTTAATAAAAAAAAGCGCTAAATTAGCGAGTTTTGATTAAAGTCAAAAATGTCATTTGAGCTCAATATCTTTTACTTTTTTATATAAATTTAACAAAATTTAACTTTTTGTTTAAACTCGTTACTGATTCAGATGTTGCAAATAAAATTCCCTTGACTGTGGTTAGAATTAAAAACGCATTTTAATATTGTAAATGGCAAATATTTTTAAATTTCACAGTTAAAAATATGTACTCGTACTCGTGACCCCAAAAATTTATATAACTTATTAAGCATCTATCTATTGTTTTTGTATGTACTTCAAAAAGCACTTGAATCGCAACACTATTCGACAATTTATATAAGTTGTTACAAAGTTTGACAAATAAAATTAAAATCAAAACTAAGAATTTCGAATATTTGGAAGGCGAGGCTGACTCCGTATTAAATAATTTTAGTTATTTAGGATATAATTTCGAAGAAGCAATATTGCATAATCTGAAAAAGAGTTACTAAAAAATTAATTGTATTCGTATTTACTAATACATACATCGTCGTCCTTTCTTAAAATTTAATTTAGCGCGTAGGAAAATAGCGCGTTTTGACTATAAATTGTTGATAATGCTGTAATTTAGCGCGTTCTAGCGCGTTTTGAGAAGGGGTACAGCGCGTTTGGGTTATAAATAGTTGGCATCGCTGGATGGGATAGTGATAGAGAAGACAGGTGGTGAAGGAAGAGATAGAGGAAAGCTACATTATTTTACAACTCTGCTTTTTTTGCACGCTTTTTGATAATGCTGCGTTTTACCGCCTTCTGGTGTCAAATGAGGCGTTTTAATTTTTTTTATATATAATATATATATTGCATAATGAATCATTTTCATATGTCCAAATAATGAAAGGAATAATTTATTATTGTAATGCATTAAAATCAACGCATTTTTCTTATATTTATAATTCAGTTAGTCTAGCGCTCAGTAATTAAGTTAGCTTGACATTCAGAACGTTAGTTCTTCACGCATAAAATATAATTTTCCTTGTCACTAACTAGTAGATCAAAAGAGTTAGTTTAAATTTTTTTTTTAATTTTTGAACTTGTTGACTATTATTAGGGGCCATTACTGCCAAAGGCTAAACAAAATAACGTCTAACGAAATATGTACGTAAATACAATTGAGAAAGTTCTTAATGAAAGGGGATTTAAAAATGATATTTGTTATTAAAGTTATAAGAAATTTAAATGAAAGAAATTCTTTCTTAATCTGAAAACGAAATAAAAATCCAAATTTTGGGACTTTTTCATAATAAATAAGAAGTCTGTCAACTGCTAATGCAGCAAAACCCAACAAGCAAGCAATAAATCCAAGATTCATAAGTGCTTTAGAGAATGAAACCACTTTGGGACATATATTAGCAAAGAAACCTTAGAAAGAGGGTAAAATTATTACATTAAAGAAAATTAAATAAGTCAGAATTTTTTCATGGTTAAAATTGCATAATAAAAACTTTTTTGTATGTAGTTTCAAATAGAAAAATAAATTATGTATTCCCAAAAACATAAAATAAATGGCGATAATTTTGAATTATGTATTTTTAAACCCAATAGTGCGCAAACATAGGAAATTTTTGGATATTAAGTACTAAATATATGTATATTTTTTTTGGCGTTATTTCATTCAACCGTTTTAATATCATTATTGTTTTATAAATTGGAAATTTTTTATAAAAATTTTGCTTAATATTTTTTTTTTAAATTTTCAATAAATGTCTTAAAGATTTATGATATTTTAAGAATGACGCTTAATATCAAACAATTATTATTCTCCAAAAATTATGAGAAGTGTAAGATATCACATGACAGGACTTTCATATTTCAAACGCTTCACATTGTGTTTGTTGGGAAAGAATACTAAAGAAGACAAAAACAAGTACTTATCATGCTCAAGCACAAATACATATGTATATATACATATATACATGTGTATATGTATATTATGTAGATATACTATATACACCCTGTAGGAAGCTTTGGGCTTAAGTGTCTGCAATTCACCAGTTTTGTCAACTACATACTTTGATGACTTTTTAACGACATTAACAACGTAGCGTCTATATATTAATACATATATGTGCGACAAGTCGAACGTTGTCCAGATCGTGGGTTAGGCCCTAAGCTATTATTCCAAATGAGATTAGAAGTATAAAAAAGATAAGTCGCAAATCATAGTGCTATAAGTTCCTCAAAAATCACAAATCAGCTTATATCGACTTAAGCAGTTATTCCTTTTTGCCACAGATATAGTCATTAGTAGAGATGGGCAAATGAAAAAAATGTATCGATATTTTTGAACAGTATCGATATATATTTTTCGAAAACATCGATATTTCGATATATCGATATTTTATGCCAAAATATTCCAAATCTAAAATAAATACACATACTAACATATAGTGATATAAACACAAAAAAAAAATTATAAATTTTGAACAACTATTGATATCTTATGGGTTTTTAAGGATTTTAAAAAAAGATTTCCATAAAAATAGTTGCTTAAGCCTTTAGAAAAAAAGATTTCCATAAAAAATTTTGCTGATTATGCCTTTAGAAAGTCTTAATAATTTTTATAAATAAGGGTGTTAATAATTGATTAATGAATGCCCGTGTATACCACTTCAAAGTTCATCATTGCGGAATACGAGAAATATCCACTTTGCACCTAAACAATAATATTTAGAGAAATCGCGAACAACTATCTTAAAACTTAATGAACTCCATGAGTGGAGAAAACCCAAATTGATACTGGTATCGAAAAAGGAAATAAATTTATCCATACATCTGTATGTTTAATTTGTATTATAAGATAATTTCTGAAAAACTACATTCATATCCAATGCACAATTAGTCACTTTAAGAAATTTAATACAAAGGAACTACGTATGTTAAGTTATACGTCACCTACTGTAGCTTCTTAAGGCTTCATTAGTTTTTACTTTATGTTTCTGTTCTGTGCTGTGCCGTTGTATTTCTAAAATTTAATAGTTACTTTTTTCTGTAATAAATTAGCTGTTTCCGACCAGAACGGTCATAGTTTTTCACTAAATTGATGAGTTTGGTATCGTCCATTGTTATGTTTCAATATAAGGTTTATGTTTTTCTGATAAAAATTATTTTTTTGAATTCTAAAAGCACAATCACAATTATTTTAAAAATGTTTTTATTTAATTTTTCTATCACTTAAAATTACTTATTAGGGTTCCGTACACCAAAGGTGAAATGGAACCCTATTGTTTTCGCTACGCTGTGCGTCTGTCCGTCCGTCCGTCACAGGGTATTTTCTCGAGAAACGTAAGAGCTACGGACCTGAAATTTGGACACAGTGTGTAGACCCTTGGCCGCTACAACAACAAATACATGAGAGTTGGAAATTAAAGGGTGTGCCAAAACGAGCAACGAAAAATGTTAAAATCCCATGTAATATACATACAATTGTATGTATGTATATGCACTTGAAATTTGTAAAGTTAGTGTATTTTTATACAGACTACAACAATTAACACTAAAATTTAAAAAATTTTAATTAGAGGGTGTACCATCAGTTACTGTAATTTTGACTATGTAATTTTGATAACTTGCTGTATCTTGGAAACCGTAAGAGCAAACTTCTTGAAATTTTCAAAAACGGTAAAACAAAAAAATCTCAAAATTATAAAATCGCCAAACCGAAAAAAAATCGCCAAAATAAAAAAAATCGCCAAAACGAAAAAAAGCACCAAATTAAAAAAAATTTCTAAATCGAAAATAAATCGCGGAAAACCGGAAAAATCGCCAAAATGAAAAAATCGTCAAAATTAAAAAAATCGCCAAAATGAAAAAATCGCCAAAATTAAAAAAAATCGCCAAAATTAAAAAAATTGCCAAAATGAAAAAAATCGCCAAAATGAAAAAAATCGCCAAAATTAAAAAAAAAAATCGCCAAAATTAAAAAAATCGCCAAAACGAGAAAAAAGTGAAAAATTATTTCAGCTGAAAAAACGTAAAAAACACTGTATTCAAAAAATGCTCAAAGCCAACGTACGGAAACCTTCGTGCGCGAGTCAAAGTCGCACTTTACTGAATTTATTTTATTTTCACGGCTGAACAGAAACAGAACAGAACGAAACAGAAAAGCTAAGGACTTCTATAAGATTTCTTTGACCAAAAAGAGAGTCAGATGTTTCGTAACAGAACAGAAAGCAAAAACTAATTCTGCCTTTTTTCAGAGGTTGAACCGAAACAGAACAGAACGAAACAGAAAAGCTAAGGACTTGTATAAGATCTATATAAACCAAAAAGAGTCAGCTGATTCGTAAAGGAACAGAAAATAAAAACTACTTCTGCCTTTAGGCTTATACCCACACAATCCAAATTTGGCATTTAGCTTAGTTAACAAATAAAAGTCACCTGGCTTAGTGGGGTCACCTTATAGATGCGCCTGGGCTGTTATGAAATTTCTCTTTTTTTTTCTTCGCATCACTAGTAGTGATGCCAATATCGTACAGTTAAAAACCGTCTATAGCTTTTAAAAGTATCGAAACTCGATACTCGTAAATAAGAATCGATGTATCGATATATCGGTTTTTGAAATATCGGCGATATATATCGATATTTATTTTCTCAAATATCGATATTTCGATATATCGATATTTTTTGCCCATCCCTAGTCATTAGTACCAGTGGCAAAGTCAACAGTGTTCTATTATTGACTCTTCCTACAGGGCAATGCTTAATTATGGAAAAGCCGTATTAAAGTGTTTATATACTAAAAAGTTGGAAAAACATTTGTATGTACATACATACATACATATGTATGTATGTACATGAAGATTTTATTAACTTTAAACACGTTAAATGTTGGACTTTGAACTTGTTTTGGTTTTAATTTTTAAATTTTGTTTTGTAAACTTATTTATCTGAGCTTTTTATACTTATTAATTTCATAGTAGATGTACATACATATGTACATATTTACATACATACATATGTATGACGGTATATTATGTATACATACATACATACATACTAAATATTTATATTTGCTAACATTCAAACAAGGGCGGATGATCTAGCCTTCAGTTAAGAGGGGAGTCACATAGAGGAAATTCCGTAGGGCAGCCTCCAAACGTGTTTAGAAAAGTAGACACCAGTGCTCGACTAGTCCAGTGCGGGCTCACAATTCCCATGAAACGTTATGCCCACCCTACCCCTACCGCAGTGCAACTGTCCGCACTTGCATTCAAGCATTTCACCAAAACGTAAATAAAATTATTTTGTTTGGATGGAATGATATTTTTGTTGTTTGGAATTATGAACAGAAAGGGGCAATAAAATAAGTACTGCTGGTGCATTAATGCCAGTAACTCTGAGTTTATATTTATGTATGTATAGGTATACAGTCGAACTTCCATAACTCGAATCACTATTATCCCAAAAACAACTTCGACCGTTTGCATTTAAGGTGACGATATGTACATATGTATATAATATTTATATGTATATAGTATGTATGCACATAAGTATGTATGTATGTATGCATGTAGCTATTTCATTTAAGTAAGCTAATATTTGAGGGAACCAGAGAAGCAAGCCGACCAAAAAAAATCGGCGGCGGCTGAAAGACAAATATTTTCGGCGGCGGCGGCTGAACGGCTTAACGCCGATTAGTTTAAGCATTTAAACAATTCTTTTAACCCAGTCCGTTTCTGGAAAAGTAGTAGAGTTTTTGAATCACCACGTTGTAGCATTATTTATTTTGTAATAATTTGAATATTGCAGCAATTGATGTCCTAAATGCCAAGAAAATTAACTTTGTAAATTATTTGTTTTACCATAGCAACATATTCTAGACTACATATACATATATAGATTTCATTTAGGCTTTCCGTTTGAATTAAAAATTAGTTACTTTATTGCAACACTGCTACGGATGAACGAAACAAAAGCTTTGATCAAATAGTTATCAAAAAGTCGCCAGAATGCTGCGACAAAAAATCTATGTAAACGTGCATGGATTTAAAGGTGCAATAAGAGGTGCCATAACCATAGCCATAGAAAACAGCCGTACGAACCAAACTAATGGGCAACACTGTATTTGATTATAGGTGTCTCGCCATAATGCCATAGTCATTACCATAGAAACCAATTGAATTTTGGTTTGGTTATGGCTATGGCATTATGACTATGTCACGACTAATTTAAGCTTAAAAAGGAACTTCATAAGAGAACGTACGTGTTTTCGCAGCTACATTACCGTTCATAGAAACATTCCCTTTCTATGTGGAAGCAAAAACAACTTTCTTTCAGGGACGCTAGCTATCATATTCAATATATAACTAAAAACTATACGCAACTTTACGCAACACAATATTAAAAATAATTCAAAAAGAAGAAAATATCGGCTGAGTATTAAGCCGCCGATAAGCCGAGTGGTTCGGCGGCGGCTCGGCTTGTTGGGAAAAATCGGCTGAGCGGCTAGCCGCCAGCCGCGCCGTTACGGCTTGCTACTCTGGAGGGAACACTTTTGGATCTCATTCAAAACAAAAACAAACTTTAAAATTTACGGCCTGGCCCACGATGTCACGAGAAATCGTTCGATCGACAACTTGTATTGCAAACAACAACAAATTTTCTAAAGTTATTGTTGTTTGCAATACACGTTGTCGATCGAACGATGTCTAGTGACATCGTGGGCCAGGCCGTTATTTTTTCTTTTGAATGTCAGTGTAAGACAAGTCGAACGTTGTCGACAGCGATAAACCGGTCCATAAATTTAATGCCAGACAGACGAAGTTTGTTACTGAGGGGAGACGAAGGTGTAAAGTGTGTTCCTTTTCACAATTTTCATCTTGTTGATTCATATAATTTTTCTCGCTACTTCGTCTAAGTTAAAATCTTAATATTAACACCTTAACGCGAACTAAAATTAACGTTGAGCTAATTATTTAGTAAATTTATTTTTGTTATTTTATATTCTTTCATATTTATTAATGTTTAATATCATATTTTTATTATCACCTTTTGAGTTAGAACAGTTTCTTTATTATACTAGGTATTTGCTTTAAAAAAAAAAACAAATTTCACAAGAGTGGTGTAAAGTATTTACTATGGTTCTAATTAACTTTAAGAAAAGAGTATATAAAGATCAGGGGTCTAATCGTCACTGTGGATAAGGAGCTGATTCGATCGCGTTTCACAGTTTGGGATTATGACATTCGCTATCGTACAATGTAATAATATGATTCTATATCGAATGCCATAAGTAAGACCTGGTGCCGAATTATTGCATACGTGATCGAGTGGGATATCGAGTAAAATTTCAACACGTATCGAATGCATGGATTACTGCATTCGATAGCTAATGTATCGATACTTTTAAAAGTGTATCAAGCTTGTTTGGCATCCGTTGTTGAATACATTAGACAGTTTGTATTAAATTAAAGAAAAATTTTATGTTTCTTTAAGCGATTTAGTACAACAATCGAAATCAATGCGACAACCGTAATAAGGTTTGCATGTTTTATTTTTTTTTTTTTTTTGCACAATAAACACAATAAAAGAGTATCATAATTTTCGCATCTTATTTTATTTTATTGCCGTTGGAGGTTTCTTTTACCATTTTATAAAAAAAAATAATAGATCATCAATATTCTAAATTAGAAACAAAATGATAAAAAAAATTCATTTAGAATAAAATTCGAAATACATACTTGTATCGCAAAAAATCTTTATACATACTAATTAGTTAGCATTTATAAAATTGTGTCAGGGAACTTCAACTTATAATGAAATGTAAATAAACACCATACTTTATCTACCCTATTTAAAAGTGAAATGTATGTATGTATGTATGTATGTACATATGTATGTGCTCATATTCCAATATTTTACAAGTACAAGCCAACTAACTATACGGCCGTTGTATCGTTTAGTTAATAATTAATTAATTGATTACTTTACTAACCATGTCCTCTACATTAAGGCTGTATTACAAAATAAATTAATAAAATTAATTTTATATAATCATAGTTCAAGCACAATAAAATGAAATAAAAATTTATTGTTCTTAATTAACATTAAAATGTGTATTCGTAAAAAATTTGCACGCGCGGTACTTTTGATTGCAGTGGTAGAGCAGACTAAAAGTTTCAAAAATACATTACAACTGTTCAGCATACAAAATTTGTTTTAAATAAAAAAATATGTGTTATATAGAGACATTGATGTTTTCAGCTAACGCTGAATTATTTCAATATACATACATAACTCGATAGCGGTTTGTTCGATTTTAATAATTCATTTTCTTATACATATGTATATAATCCACAAAATTATAAAACAGTAAAATTAATCCTCACAAAATATAATTGTGAAAAGTCCAAGTTTCTATTCAAAATTTTTGCCATGAACAGAAACATACGAGTAACTGACTAAAATGTTTAAATTTAAAAATGTTTATAAAATAAAACTTTTAAAAAATGTGTAATATCCTCAACAAAAAAAATTAATAGGTGCGTTTGAGTACTTTTCCAGTAAAATCCAGAAACTGAGTAAATACTGAGTAATTGAAAGAAATTACTCTCAATAAAAAAGTTTGCATATAAAAGTACGCGAATTCGACAATTTTGGCGCTAAAAGAATTATACATATGTATGTACATATATGCAAAAAAAACCCTGCATATAATATTGGAATACGTGGTCCAATCTAGATGAAACAGACTAGTTACATCATGGTCCCATGTAATGCAGTCATGGATAATATCGTTTTTACACAAGCATTCAATGCTGCACGATAATATTTTAATTATTTTAATATTTTTTTGTGTTTAAACGATTATGATCATCTATAACTATTCTATATGGAACAATTTTGGGGTTAGACCGATGTAGTGCAAAGTTGAACCATTTAGTCCAATCCTAGGACATCAACCTCCTTTTTCATATATTTGGAGTAGTTTTGGAGTATTCCTACTCCTCTTTGGAGTATTTACATACATGTGTGGACTAGTCGCATTATCTGCAGCTAAAATTACGGCTTCCTAGAAGCGTTTTCGTAAGGAAGACAATGTTAGAGTTTTTTTTTTTTTGTCCGAGATGAATCAGCTAGAGACAATACATTCAACTTCCAATTTTTTGCCTTACCAAAGTGCTTCATAGAAGCAATAATATGTATATAGTTTTTGTGTACTCAGAGGCAAAAGTTACTGGCTTGCAATTTTTTTTACTTTTGTTCTCTATTTTGTTAGAGAGCCTGCCTTATGTTAGTGCTTTTCAGAAGCAGTTTTCGAAGGTTTTGTAATCAGGTAAACAATACATTGCTTCCCTCAGGTGTTAGTGCTTCCAAAACAGAATTTTTTGCTGGGTAGTTACTGACCAGCCGCAGGGAAAATTTTTGTTTTTGAGAAAATCGATTAATGTTTTTTTTCATTTGTTTTATAAAAATACACCATAGTTTCTATGGTTTTTACGCTCAACATGAAGTGATTGGGCTGTACAGAAAAAGACAAAAAATTTTGTTGCCGCTTATACCAATCATGACAACAATATTGTTCACTTCCTTCCAAGTAGGTCCATGTATGCATTTATTAAGAGAAATATAAAAAAGGGAAAATAACTTTATATATTCTGATATATTCAAGATATCGAAAAAGTGAAAACAAATTTAAGAAAAGTACAAATTAATCATATGTATATGATCGATCAATAAGTAAACTTTTTAAATGTTCCATGCGGGGAACCAGTAACCGTCCGACGATATGTATAAACAAAAATTTAACTATAAAAATCTATTAACTTTATTCACGTTTAAAAGCAATCGATTATGTTCTGCATTCCATGTGAAATTACATCGTTCGGAAATTGTTGCTTTAAATACATATTTCCAACAATTCTATAAAAATTCCGCACGTTTTAATTTCGCGTGGAATACATAACATGCCCTTATACTTTTCTGGCATCAAACTTAAATAAGCGTAATATTTTTTATAACTTAATACACTTGTTTTTTGTTATTTTTAAAATTTCATCAAAAAACAAAAACTTTGTTTCCCTTTGCTTTTGTTTGTTTATATTTAAAAACATATGGTTTCATTAAAAAATAGTACAAATTTGTAAAAATTTTTGAGTTCTCGAACGCACTTAATGTGAAAAAAGATTTAGTTCTTGTTTGGTGCAATATCTATCTCTGAAATCTGCAATGTGTTAAAGCTACTATGTACAGACTGTTGTCAGATCTTACAATATTGTCAGTAAAATGTGCTAAAAATGTCTTACAACCGTGTGAACTGATAATTTTTGGGTGACATCGTTGCCAGAAAAAGCATTGTCAGTCCATTGCAAGACTAGCAGCTGGCAAAAAAAAAAAATTTCAGACATCTTACAATCCTGCGAACACATTGCAAAATTATTGCCAGATATTTGTCAGATATTTTAATATTGTCAGATGTTTATGCATCTGACAATGGCGTAATTGTAGGAAAATTCTTTCACAAAAAAATGCATATAATAAAATATATGCAGCCAAAATCATTGCAACTGTTTCTTTTGGCTCCATGAAAAATCGCCCAAAACCAAATCGAAAAACTGATATGAAGTTAGCATAAGTGATGAAATTAACCTTGCCAAACCCTTTAACAAATTAAAATTTTAAATTGCTGTATTTATGATCATTATTACCATCATTGCCATTATTACCTTTGGCCATCCTTTTTCTATCCTTTTGCCGGCCAGGAGAATTTAATAATTTTCCAATTTCCAATTGGGCGATTTTTCATATGAAAAATGTTTCCATGAAAAATCACCCAAAACCAAAGCGCCCAAAAACAAAAATGAAAAATCGCCCAAAAATTTTTTCATACAAATTTTAAGTAATTATTCAATTGAAAAATCGCCCAAAATTGTTCAAACATTTAAAAATTAAAGGAAAAAATACACCCAAATACCATGGTGGAGAAAATTCTTAAGGCCGGCAGTGAAGGAAAATGTTATTAGACAAAAAAACTTGGCAAAGCAGAAAATCTTTATTAACCAGTGTCCCGTGTCGGGAAACACCATGGTGGAGAAAATCCTTAAGCCCGGCCAAAGGCCGGCAGTGCAAGAAAACTTTCTTACGCAGGAACACTTTGCAAGGCAGAAAACATTTTAGGCAGCGCGGTGTCGGGATACACCATTCCCGGCCGAAGGCCGGCAGTGCAAGAACACTTTCTTAAGCAGGAAAACTTTGCAAGGCTGAAGATATTTATTAGGCAGCGCCCTGTCGGGAAACACCATGGTGGAGAAAATCCGTAAGCCCGGCCGAATGCCGGCAGTGCAAGAAAACTTTCTTACGCAGGAACACTTTGCAAGGCAGAAAACATTTTAGGCAGCGCCGTGTCGGGATACACCATGGAGGAGAAAATCCTTATTCCCGGCCGAAGGCCGGCAGTGCAAGAACACTTTCTTACGCAGGAACACTTTGCAAGGCAGAAAACATTTTAGGCAGCGCCGTGTCGGGATACACCATGGTGGAGAAAATCCTTATTCCCGGCCGAAGGCCGGCAGTGCAAGAACACTTTTTTAAGCAGGAAAACTTTGCAAGGCTGAAGATATTTATTAGGCAGCGCCCTGCCGGGAAACACCATGGTGGAGAAAATCCTTAAGCCCGGCCGAAGGCCGGCAGTGCAAATAAACTTTCTTACGCAGGAACACTTTGCAAGGCAGAAAACATTTTAGGCAGCGCCGTGTCGGGATACACCATGGTGGAGAAAATCCTTAATCCAGGCCGGGAAATTACTATAATTTTAATTTTTTTCTGACGTTTTTTAATTTTGGGCGATATTTCATTTTTTTTGGGCGGTTTTTAATTTTTTTTGGGTGATTTTTCATATTAAAAATTTTGGGCGATTTTTCATTTTTTTTTTTTGGGTGATTTTTCATTTTGAAATTTTGGGCGATTTTTCATTTTCATTTTTGGGCGATTTGGTTTTGGGCGATTTTTCATGGAGCCGTTTCTTTTTGCTCCGTAAAAAATTATATTTTAACTTTTTGCATATAACTGACAATTTGTATCAAATGCTTACAGTTTGACAACGCTTAAAAATAGATCTGACAATTTTTGCATATGACAACCGAGTGAACTAACAATTTTTAGACTGACGATTTTATCAGATAAATTTATTGTCACACAATCGCCTGGCAATAAATTGTAAGATTTTAGGACAAATTTGATATAACCATGTGAACTGACAGTCACCTTGTGCTGACAATTTTTGATTGCAAGTGACAATGCACTTGCCACACTGTACATTGCCAGATTTGATAATATTGTAAGATCTGACAATTGTCTGTACATGCCTTTATACAAATTTATTATCGTCAGGGTGTCATCCCTTGGCCTGGAAAAGGTGCTTAAGCCTAATTTAGCATTATATTTTTATTTTTGTAAAAGATGTTACTTTTTTGCTTGAGCATATTAAATACTCGTATAAATTAGAATTTATTAGATCAAGTTTAGTTTTTATTGCAAAACAAATCGCACATTGAAATAATATAAGCAAAAAGTCATTTTGCTGTAACTTTCTCAAGAATCACATTTGCGCAGGTATAGTTTTAAATTGGGATATTATTATGGTGTTATTATCTCAATATTGGTTTAAGTCGAGCACTTTTTCCTTTTCGTCACAGATTTAATGTTTATTCTTGCGAGACATAAAATATTAAAAATTCCTTAAAAAATATACCAAGCATCAAATGTGATAAGATATCTTGAGGGTGGCGTTGGCTGAAGGAATTAGCACGTTGACTGCAAAACCGCAGGTCCTCGGTTCGAGCTCGGTCTTCGACAGTCATTCAAATAACAATACGCATTTTTCTGATGTGCATTAGTGTCCCTTTGTATCAGTTGTTGTAGGAAAGTTCAAGTGATGCAGGCATACGGCACTGGGCACTAAACTATACCGACTTCATCAGATACTAATCCTAATGTAACATCAGAGCGCCCTCCTTCGTTGTGTAGCAGAATCATCGGCGAAGTAAAATAACCAATAAAATGACTACTAAGCACAGCTTTAAAAAAAATTTAATACGCCTCATTTAACACCAGAGGCGCTGCAGCAGAGTTGTAAAAGAATGAAGCTTTCCTTCCTTCCCCACCTGTCTTCTATATCACTATCCCTTTCCTAAAAAAGATAACACCTAGTAGTAACTAGTAGTAGGCATTCATTGCCTGAGTGTTGCTTCTCTTAAAAAATATATACATACTCGTATATGTACATTAGAGCGTCTCGCCCAACAGGCAACAAAAAAAAGTCTCAATAAATTAACTACCCTGCAGAAAATTCGGTGACAATTGAACCAAGCGTACTCAGCCTATGACTTGAGAAAATGGGAGTGTTAACAAAAGTAGGAAATAGTGTATGGTGAAAAGAAGACATATCGTGTAAATGGTTACATATTCAGCTTTTTCTTGAATTGGGAATTGCAGTAAACGGCACTGAACATGTTTGATGTGGCTGAATCCAGGACCTATCAAATAGTATAAATATATATTTTGTTCGTTGGATTTTCTCTACATTGGAAGCTGAAGCAGTGCCCCATAGCTAACGTGGAAAGATGTGGCAAAAAGCGGGATTTTGAAGAATATATCCTCAAAAAGCGGGATTTAAAAATAAATATGAAAAAGCGGTATGTACTTAAGAGACACAGTTTTAACAGTTTCTAACATGAGAAAATGTTAATACATGTATGTAGGTAGGGCAAATTTAAAGTTTTTTGAAGAACTCCTTAAAACTCGAACTCCAAGAAATTCTGAATATGCACGTTTTTAGAGGACCTCTTGGACATGAATCAATGACCAATATTATCCGCCAACATTGATTCAGAAAATGCCAAGTTAAAAACTTGGCAATCGGCCGTGTTCTGTAAACCGAATCCGAGTAAATTTCTAATTTTCAAAAAAATTAATAATGGTCCTGCAGACGTGTTTAAAATCATACACAAAATAATTTTCTTTCCAATATGATATTTGGGAATCTGTATAATAAAAAAATTAAAAAAAAATCTAATAAAATATTTCTGTCGGAGTTAGTTTTCTAAAATCGTGCGGTTTCAAATCGATCGGTTTACAGAACAGGGTCGAATATCTAGTTTAAATTGAGAAATAGGTTCATGGGCAATAATAAAAGAGGAGGAGGAGCACCTTGTCAATAAATTTGCATTACTTTTTCCGTCTCGGTTGCCTCATTTATTGCAAAAGTCTTTTCGAAATTAATTATATTTTAACAGACACTAATACAGCTCTGTTTAAGCTCAAAGTTTGTGTCAAGGATTATAAATCTATACAAGCACAAATTTGAATTTTAAGCCGTCGATCAAGGTGTATACCAAGGTATTTTTTCACTTGTGAATGTCTCTCGCTCTATCTCTCTTCATAGGGTTAATGTTACCTGAACACAATTTTGTTCGTTCACTTCCATAACTTCATCCATAGTTCAATATGTAAGATACTATTACGAATATTATATACTATATGTACTACGAATATTTTTTTTGGTTGAATATGTCTATATAAGAAACACTCCGCTGGGGCATGAATTATGTATTACGAATATTTTTTTTTTTTGGTTGAGTATATATGTATGTATAAGAAAGACTTCGCTGGGACATCTGTTCACTGCGAAAGTTAAACAATGAATCAATATAAATAGACTGCCAAGTCACTCTGGAACAAGTCTCATAACTATGCTTAGATATCAACCTAAGCTTAACTGGTACGTATGATCGGGTAGGTAGTGTGCAAGCCTGCCATGCCGTAGGTTGATAGTTTGAATATAATTTTTTTTACTGAAAAATAAAAATAATAAAAAAAAGTTTAAGATTGCGTTTTTACAGTTACATAAATGTCGGAATGACATTTATATATAATTTATATTTTACACGGAATAGGTCCCTATAAGATAGTTCAGTGATGAGTCACAAGGTTCATACAAAGTATCAATTAACCCCATCCTAGGCCATCCCCATGGAAAAGTGACTGGTCCACTTCATAGGAAGTGTTAGAACTCGAACTTGTCCCTATCACTTGGGGATCGGTCACGTGGCTAGTATTGTGTCAGTTCAATTTCCTGCAGGGTATTAACTACTGAAGCTATGACAAATTTAAAAAGGTGACCTCTACGGTCTGCAACAATGAATTTATAAAAGCATTTTTAAAATAGTTGTGCTGTGATTATCGAAATACTTTCCTAGCAAAAGTTTTATGATTTTTCGCGAGCTATAAATTTCTAACATTAGGGTGTCACACTATGGTGGTAGAAAATGAGATGGGGGGTAAGTACTAGAACGGTACACTTGAGGTCAATGAACCTCAGAGCAAATATTGGCCTGCCAGAGACAAAAAATTCGTTATATCAAACTTTAAGATCGGACTGTAAATATGGAAGATATAACGGAAAAACTAAAGAGGCGACGCCTACGTTCGGCAAAAAATATTAAAAATTTTTTTTGAAATGTCCTTGGAACAATACTTTATATTTATATTTTTTTTGTGATACGGTCTAATGTACATACATATATCACTTTTGTGATTTTCGTTTAGTTTTTAGACTGAGAACTTTTCTCTTCTCAAATTTAAGTTTAAGTTTTTTAAAAATTAATTTAAAATATATAAGTAATATATTTATTTATACAAAAACGGCAAGTAGGAAAAATCGAACATAATGAAAAGAATGTTTTAAAATCAAAAAATAAAAAATTCTAACAAATGTGATATATGCTATATTCACTTTTTATTTAATTGTATTTATGTTAAATAAATTAAATTAAATATTACATCCATTATATAATAAACTAAAATAGTGCCTACAATATACACACATACGTAAAGTAATAAACAAAACTGATAAACATCCTCTTGCAAAATAAATAATAATTTAATTTTCATCTTGAATGTATAGTTTTCAATTTTATTTTGCAACTTTTTTATATAACTCATAGTGTTATCACTATTTCAACCAATATAATTGAAGTGTTTTTTGTTTATTTAATATAATCAATCAGTAATTTGTAAAATATTGAAAAATTAAGTTAAGTCATCGATAATAGGTATACAAATTTTTCTTTAGCTTTCAATTGTAACTAAGCAAAATAATATTTTCAATATCTAATCTAATTTTTTGTTTTCTCTGTCCGTATAAAGTATGTTTTAGTGAATCCCTTGAGAAAACCTCTTTATTGCAAAGTTTTTCATACAAAAATACACTATAGCTATAATGAACAAATTCTGAGCGAAAAAGCCTCTATATAGCGAAATATTCCTTCAAATACCCCAATATAACGAAATCGGAATAAATCCCGAATGGTAAAGTCCTATTATAAAAACAGCGAAGTCTAAATGTATTTACAAGCGCATTTGTAAAGCCTCTATACAACGAAGTAAGAATAAAATTATGTATAGCAAAATGGTAAAGAAAACTATAGTTATAACGAATTTTTTTCGTATTTCTTCAAATTTCGTTGTATCAATGCTTTGCTGATTAAATTTATAGCGAATCAATGGATATAATGAAGTATTTTCGGATCCCTTTAAATTCGTTATATCGAAGTTTCACTGTAATATACATTATTAACTGCGTATAATCACAATTGTAGCCCAAACAATTCGTACGCTTACATATTTTCTCTCAACTAGGACGATTCCAACATACAAGAGTATCTCTACTTCGGTTATACAAAAAAAAATAAAAAACGCTACTAGTAAAAATAAAAAGGCACATGCGTATCAAATGCATTGACTCTCTCTCTCCCATGGATATTTAATCGGACAAAAAAAAAATACGCATGATACTAGGGATATTTATTCCTCGTGTATATAAAATGAAATGGAATATGTGTGGGCGTGTATGTGGCTGTTTGAAAACATGCTTTATAGCCCTGTATATACGCATTTGTGGCCGAGTAATAATCAGAGTATTTTTAAACTCATGCGTATGGTTGTAGCTCATACAAAAACAAAAAAAAACAGTCTATAAATTGTAGTTGTTGTAGTTTGTGCTGTGTACTTTAAAAAATGTGTATACACATAGTTTTTGGATGTTTATAAGTAGTTATACGTATTCGGTTTAAAGTTAATGCGTGTGTTTGCATATGATTGTGTTTCTTATTTTTAGCTGCACGCGTTCATAGTTGTTTGACGGCGAATAGTCAAAGAGTACTTAAAACCATACCTTTGTCCTTCTCTTTTACATATCGTTACCTTAATATTTTTTTGGAAATCAATTTTTTTTGAAATTGTTTTTTTGTATATTTCGATAGAAGAACATGTAATGTATCGAAAAATTAAAAAAAATCTCGATTCAAAAAAAATAATGAGTTAGGGCCTTTATACATTAATATTGTAGTACATAAAAAAATTTTTTTATTGTAAATTTCTCCAACAGATTAATAAAAATAAAACACTAACCACATTTGTGATATTTTTAACAAGACTTTGATAAATTTTGCAAATGTATTTGAAACCTCAATAATAAAAAAATTAACACATGCCTCGAATATGGTACGACGACTGAATATACTTATAAACTCATTTGATTGACCTTGTAAGCGGCCATTGTACTCAAATGTAACAAAGTTCGCCGTTGATTGAGAATGTTTGTTTGCTTTATTAAAACAAATATATATATATATATATATACATATATAAAAAGTTTTGTAAATATGTACATTAGAGTGGCCGTTAGTTGTATGGAGAATTTTTTTAATTTCTTATATTCTCCTCCGTCAAATCGGTTCAGTTTTACAAAAAAAAAAAAATTCATAGCGATAAGTTGTGTTTTTTTTTGGGATGTGCCCTCAAGCCCATTTATTAAATTTTATGAAATAATTTAATCGATATAAGCCCTTATTGTACCTACGGTAAAGCTGACCAACTTTTGCGAACAATCAATACAATCTGAACATGTCCAGGCACCCTAATAGCTCATAAAGAGTCTTTATCAAAGACCATTTTGTACCTCAAAAACAATTGATATTGATAATATCATCTTGCTTTCATCGAAGCGGATTCAGTTGGTGTAATTTATTCATTTGATTGTTCTTTCATTTCTTTTGAGTAGTGTAGCGGCTAAAATATGAATTTGTGAAATGACTTGCTTCGCCTTCCAAAATTTGCATGGAACTGTTTGGAAAAATCACACACATTCCTACTAACGTTCTAGCTATGTACAAGTATATTGTACATATATATGTATGTACATATGTATATCTGGCAACTTGCCATTTTCAAATTTAACCATGAAATGCAAATGACGACAATATTATACGATTATTAAAAATAAGTTCAATATTTAAAAATTCCGTAATACTTACTTATATTCCTAATAAAGCATAATGATTGAAGATGAAGGCTAGGTGTGTTGTGAATAAATGTTGGACCAATACATAAAACTTTAAAAAAAAATTAAACCGACTTCAAAAATAAGCAATAAAAAGCTACAAATAATATAGATCTAGTTAAACAAAAGATTTTTATATATGTTACCTACAGTGCCGTTTGAAGTTGGTAACTAAGCACATATGTACATGCTAGGGATGCCAAACGGGAAATCCCGATCCCGGAAATCCCGGGATTTGTAAGATTCAATCCCGGGATTTCTTAGCAATTTTTATATAAAAAACTTAATAGATTAAAATTTTCGTTGATTTTATGGTATTTTTTTATAATATTTAAAAGTCCCTTTACAATTTTATACGTGCAGTTTTAACAATTTAATGACTATTCGTGGCATATTTCTTATAAATTAACAACAAGTGCGAAATAAATTAACTACTTTCTCACGGTTATTTTCATCAAAGGTGATACAATATACAACTAAGAATTATTTTGAAAACGAAAAGAAGCATATGAGCTTTGGAAGGAAAATAACATTTGGAAAACTCAATAAGTTTGACAAATTTATTGCGTCTTATTCTATATTATAAGGCCAATTATGAATAAAATTCCATGAGAAATTTTGCCCGGGGAATAATTTCAAACAGTAGCAAATAATAGGGAAAACAAAAAAAATTATGGAAAAGGGAGACATTTCTTGCGGTAATTTATTCATAATTGCAGTGTATAAATCTGTATATCGACTCCTCAACCCTTATCCACTTTTCGGTAACAATTGAGTACTACTGACAGCTCCTTACAATTGAACTAGAAAATAAAAAGTCGGGTTGACGTAAAAGCGAGAAATATTTACAGAATAATGCGTACTATTTTGTCTAAAAAATTGCTCTAGTGTGAATGTATGTTTTTTTACATTGCAGTTCAAAATTATTTTCGTTAGACCGTTTAGGTCGTTTTTGACACAAACCTATGACCTATTTAAATTACATGGGTTTGATCAAAGGTTTGTGTCAAAAATGACCGACTGAATGACTTCGACTCAATTATAGTTTTATTCGAGTTGCAGAGTAGAAGGACAGCACACTAATAAACCATACTCCTCTTAGCGAACTTAGGACTACATATGTATCTGTTGAACTTGCAGCAAACAACTTATGTATGAATTTAAAATTTTTCAGTAGAACAAAAATACTGTTCAAGTGCTCAGGCAAACTTTTAGTGGCATATTCATAAAAAATATTTAAGGCTTATTAAGCGCTTATTTGACGTATTTCTTTGGGAAATTTGTCAAATAAACCTGTAATAAACCTAAATTTTTTTTATGAATACGGCGGTTAATGTGTGTGCCTACAAAAATGTGATCATTAGACGTAATTTATAGAATTTGATTAGAATTGTGTATACATTTCTTTTAATTTTTCGACATGTTCAGCCTTATTATCGTTGTCATAGTAGTGACGAAATCGATTAAAAAAATAGGCAATGCCTGGTATATGTAACAACCGTAATGGCTACTTGTTGGTCAATCGCAATTAAAAAAACGTTAATAGATATATTTAAAAAAACAATAATGTTTTTGCAGCTTATTTGTATGAAAGTGCATCTAAAATTTTCGTAAATCAACTTAAGCGATAGTGCTAAAAGTCCACAGATATGTACATTCGTTTTGATTTAGATTATAGAAAAAAATTTATATTGAAAGCAAAAACAAGTTTTCATATTAAGTTATTGTTTTCAGTACAAATTCTCTAACATCAACTTAAAAATAGATGACAAAAATTCTTTCCATTTTTATTTCATACTAGTATTAAAATATTGTTAACTTTAAGGACAAATGTTTAATGATATATTATCAACATAAATACTTTTAAAATGCATAAAATTTGTTATTAAAGTAATATTTATTAAAAAAAATTAGATCCCGAAATCTCGAAAATCCCGGAATCCCGAAAAATCCCGGGATTTTCGGGATCGGGATTTATAAATCCCGAATCCCGGGATTTCTAAAAATCGATCCCGATTGGCATCCCTAGTACATACATATGTACATAAAAATTTCTTGAAGTTTTTTTACCGGGCATGTTCCTCTGTGTTTAGTACCAGTATTACTGGCACCAACTCCAAACGGCACTGTAGGTAACATATATAAAAATCTTTTATTTAACTAGATCTATATTATTTGTAGCTTTTTATTGCTTATTTTTGAAGTCGGTTTAATTTTTTTTTAAGTTTTATTTTTACCTTTTTAGTGCATACTTTTGAGCTCTGGTCAATTCAAAAAAGTTTTATTTGTAAGTATCTTTTTTTTATTTAGAAATATGGTCCAGTTTCGTAAAAATCGATTAAGTAAAAACACGTGAAATATAGTATTAAATATTATGGGGCGTGGCTACGCCTACTTTTTTAAAACATTTAAACATTTTTATTTTTAAGAGTTCAAGGTGTGTGCCAAGTTTCGTACAGATCGATAAAGTAAAAGCTCGTGAAATTAAGTATTAAATTCTATGGGGCGTGACTACGCCTCTTTTTTTAAAACAAGATTGTGTATTTGTAAGAGTTCAAGGTGTGTGCCAAGTTTCGTAAATATTGGTTAAGTACAAGCAAATGAAATATTATACTAAAATTTAATAGGCGTGCCCCGCCCACTTTTTTGAACGCAATTTTGTGCCTTTATTAAAGCTTAGGGTGTGTGCACAATTTCGTAAAAATCGGTGAAATAGAACCCTATGAAATATAATATAAACTTTTAATGGGCGTGACCCCGCCCATTTTTTTAACAGATTGTGTCTATTTTAGAGCTCAAGGTGTGTGTTAAGTTTCGTAAAAATCGGTTAAGTAGAACCACGTGTAAAGTTATAATACATTTTAATGGGCGTAGCCCCGCCCATTTTTTCAACTTAAAAATTTTTTCATTACAAGAACCAAGGATGTTTGCTAGGTTTCGCAGCAATCAAATGAGTAGAAGATCACAACATCAAATTAAAAAAATTGTGGGCGTGACCCCGCCCACTTTTTTGAAATGGAACCAATGGGAAGCTATACCCTCTCAGACAACAAAAAAAATTTACAATCGGTCTAAAATGTACCGAGTTATGAACTTACACACCTAAAAAAAAAAAATAGAGACGAATTGTTAACCTCCTTCTTTTTTTGAAGTCGTTTAGAAAAATTAGGGTTCTTTCATATATTTGACTCTTCTAGGGGAACTATGGGGCTAGTTAGGGAGATGGGGGGTAATTGGATAACAAAAATAATATACGAGTATTGTATGGGAGACCCTAAGGAGCGCAGATAGGGGGTTGGTATGTTCATAAAAAATGTAGCGGGGAAAATATTAGTGGGTGCCGGTATTAAGGTTTACCCCTCCGGGACAAGTCAGGGACAGTTGTTTTTATATTCCTAATAAAACATGTTTTAGTAATTAAACATTTTTGTATGGGAACCACCCTAATGATTGAAGATGAAGGCTACCTCTGCTCTGAACAAATGTTGGGCCAACAAAAATATATGGGAGGTCGGTCATAAATTTGATTCCTCTATGGGCACTCTGGAGCTAGTTAGGGCGATGGGGACAATTGTATAAAAAATAATAATATTTTATATGGGAGGCCCCTTAAGAAGCGCAGATAAGGTGTTGGTATGTCCATAAAAATATAGGGAGGAAAATATTAGCGGTGGGGTCGTTGTTAAGATGTTTTGGTGGATTTTGCCTCGTTTTTTTGCCTTATTCATTTTTTTTTCTGAACTTTACAAAGTCGTGCACTATTCTCCCCCTAATATACATACATAAATATGTATGTACGTTGTACTTAGATTTAGATTTTCCAAATGGCTTGATAGTTATAGTTAGTTAGTAATTATATTTTAACCCGTACATATGTACATCAGACTCGTCGCAGCTTGCATGAAATTTTTTGTTTTTTTTATTCGTCGAATATTTGTCTACTAGAATTTTGTATTTGATTCAACGAATCTTGTACAAGTTTTCTTTATTATATGACAAAATTCTCATACACGAATATTCGACTCAACATACGCAATACGGGTGAACATATGCGCTATCTAAAATATGAGGTTTGCTGTCATAAATGCAGATTTAATTTTTTAGCTCGATCCGAAGTTGCCTTCTGGTGTCCAGTGGGGCCTAAGGTAACCGACACACAATGGGCGATTTTGTTTTAAAAAAATGGAATGGGGTAATAAAAATTACTACCGATGATCTGATAAAGAAGATTTTTTGCAAGTGGATTTTTTCTATCCAAGAGCCAAAAAATCTGCTACAATTATGGGTTTTTGGTTACAGTATAGGAAATATTCGAGAAAAAAATAATAATTTTTAAATTTTTACCAACCTTGGTCCATTGTTCTGCTAATGGAATGAAGTTAAGTTATACGCAATTTAAATTAAAATTTTGACAAAAGTCGATTTTTCGCCGTTTTTTGCAGGAAAAAATCAGTTAATTATTTCGCTTTTATAAAAAAATTTTGCAAAAATACCAACCCCGTATTTTTACTTATTCAAAAGGTAATACTATAAGAAATAATACAAATAAATTTTTTTTTTTTAAAGTTTTCGTTATTTAAGGAACCAGTCGTTTCGAAATATGTAGACCTATTTTTGCTATAAATATAAAATTTATTGCCTTTGTTCTCAAATTCCAAGGCTGGAACCAGAATATTGATTATGCCACCTTAAAACAAGATATGTTTTTTTTAAATATTTCCAGAAATATTATCTGCGTCCGGCAAAAATACTGAAAAGTCCCATTTTGGGGATTTTGCGAATTTGTTTTGGGAATTGCCGGGAACTCAAAAGCAAATTCTATTTGTTCTTACTTTCTGTGTATTGATTGCAGAATTATTTCCATTTTTTAACAAAATCCCCCTTTTGTGTATTGGGTACTTTATTAGGCCCCATTGGCACCAGAATGCACCGTCGGATCGGGCTAAAAAATTAAAACTGCATTTATGACAGCAAACCTGCTATTTTAGATAGTGCAAATATATCAATTAAATATATTAAAAAAAAGATTTTATCTCGATTAAATATTGGCTAAATATGTATAACATTCCAAAGATATATAATAGATGAATTTTACTTACGATGTTTCCTAATTTCCCTAACTAGCCAAAAAAACACAAACCTCTTTGACGTACATTAAATTATTCTATACAAAGAAAAATGGACCTTGCACTTTATGCGATCTTTACAAACTCAAGTATTTCTTTCCAAAAAAAAAAATGCAAATTCATATGTACACATACATACATATGTACATATATGTCATTTTTTGTTTTAAGAAGAAAATATAATTAATTTCGAATTTTTTATCAGATACAATATTTGTAGATCTATTAAATATTAAAATATGTATAGTTAATAAATAGAAAGTCAATTTTATCATATATGTATGTATGTACTCGTATTAACAAATATACAAATACGAGGGTTGTTGAAAGTATCAAAGAAAATAAATAAAAATTCACTAAATTTATAATGAATTTCAGTGAACCGCTTTCGTAAGAAATATTTTATGTTTATAGAACGCCAAAAAATAATATTAAATATTATTCGTTTTCAAAACATTAATATTGGTCCTACAGACGTGTTTAAAATCATACACAATAATTTTCTTTCCAATATGATATTTGGGAATCTATATAATAAAAAAATTTAAAAAACTCTAATAAAATATTTCTATTGTCGGAGTTAGTTTTCTAAAATCGTGCGGTTTCAAATCGATCGGTTTACAGAACAGGGTCGAATATCTAGTTCAAATTCATAAATAGATTCATGGGCAATAATAAAGGAGGACGAGCACCTTGTCAATAAATTTGCATTACTTTTTCCCCGTCTCGGTTGCCTCATTTCGAAATGTATTATAGCTTAACAGAGCTCTGTTAGTGGCTCTGTTAAAGCGCAAGGTTTGTGTCAATGTAATACAAGCACAAACTTGAAATTCCGACGATTCCGACAGAAAATAATGCAGTGATAATTTTGAAACTCTTCATGACATGTTAATAATGAGAATTGTATTCTAAAAATTAGCTGCACTACAAGCGTGACACTTCATCTCAAAATGGGTGTAACGAAGCACACAGAGATTTGGACAGTTAAGCAATAACTACACTTAAAAAATATTTGGATTGATTTTTTATCACTTACATTTTAAAAAATTTCTAATAAGAGATTGAAAATTTGAAAAGCGGGATGTCTGGTCGGATTACCTACCCGTAATTGAATTCCGTAGCACCACAAAGGTTTCTCAAAGTATATTAAAAGTTTACCATCTAGACTGAGGATTTAATTTCAACCAATCAGCCAATGTATCTGAGTTAATTTAAGTTTCATTTGTGTTAGAGTCATGTTGCCATGTAAGCCGTCGATCAAGGTGTATACCAAGCAGCGATGCCAACTATTTATAACCCAAACGCGCTATCCCCCTTCTCAAAATGCGCTAGAACGCGCTGGGTTACAGCATTGTAAACTATTTATAGCCAAAACGCGCTATTTTCCGACGCGCTAAATTAGATTTTAATAAAAGTCGATGTATGTATTCTATGATTTTCATTAATGACAATGTATGTTATATATTTCTCATTTCGCGTTTATGATAACAAATTGTTATATTTTCAATGCTTTTTACAGAGTTCTAGGAAATTTTTGAAAAATATTGACGTATTTACATAATTTTTTTCTAAAACTACAACACAATTTCCACCTTTTTTAAAATAACCTTGAAAAATAACTTTATTTTACTCTACTGAAAGAATTTGATTTTGGACATTCGTATTAGTAAATACAATGAATTTTTTTTAGTAGCTCTTTTTCAGATTTTACAATATGGCTTCTTCGAAATTATATCCTAACTAACGAAAATTATTTAATACAGAATCAAAAGCGCCTTCCGAATAATCGAAATCCTTAGTTTTTCTTTTAATTTTACTTGTCAAACTTTGTAAAATACGTTTTTAATTCTAAAACGCGCTAAATTGGCATCGGTGATACCAAGGTATTTCACTTGTGAATGTTGAGGAACAACTCTCTCTCTCTCTCTCTATCTCTCTCTCTCTTCATAAGGTAAATGTTACCTGAACACACTTCACTTCACTTTTATTCTCCATATCTTCATACATAGTTCAATATTACGCGTGTATGTATTACGAATATTTTTTTTGGTTTAGTATGTCTATATAAGAAAGACCCCTCGGGACATGTATTATGTACTACAAATATATTTTTTTTTAGTTTGTATATATAAGAGAGACTTCGCTGGGACATCTGTTCACTATGAAGGTTAAACAATGAATCAATATAAATAGACTGCCAAGTCACTCTGGAACAAGTCCCGTAACTATACTTAGATATTAAGCTAAGCTTAACTGGTACGTATTTATACTTTTGAAATATGAGTGCCCCTATGATCGGGTAGGTAGTGTGCAAGCCTGCCATGCCGTAGGTTGATAGTTTGAATATAAAATTTTTTTTACGGAAAAATAAAAATAATAAAAAAACTTCAAGTTTGTGTTGTTACAGTTACATAAATGTCGGAATGACATTTATATAGAATTTATATTCTACACGGAATAGATCCCTATAAGATAGTTAAGTGATAAGTCACAAGGTGCATACAAAGCAATGATGTCAGTTTCATGGCACAATTGTGCAAACTAAAATCACACACATTCTTATTCTCTTCCATTTAGTCGTCGATGAGACAGAGACGAGAACGCATGCGTGGCGGGTGTATTAATTTGTTTATAGATACAGTGAAAGAAAAGAAGTGGTATGCGAAATATAATCTATGATCACCAATGCTTTTCGCGATATTTAATGTGTTTGATGTTGTAAAACGTTTAAGGAAAGAAATTAATATGTATTTAAAAGACATTTTGTCTCTTTTTGGAGCATTTTCACTAAACTGCACTTTCTATTTA
Source organism: Tachina lurida (assembly GCA_944452675.1). Lineage (NCBI taxonomy): Eukaryota > Metazoa > Arthropoda > Insecta > Diptera > Tachinidae > Tachina > Tachina lurida. Next base: position 115,814,270 of record OX101756.1, read on the forward strand.
AACTTTAAAGACCAATAACTCGGGAAATATGGCCTGCAGCAAATTTTTTTGATTAAGTTTTTCTTCTTATTTTTCACATTACTATCTGATAAGCTATTTAAAAATTCTTTTTTTGAGATTTTTCAGAGTTTCCTATGAAAAGTTCAGAGCCCGATAACTTGCAAAATATGAATCTCCGCCAACTTTTTTATTTAATTTTTTCATTTTATTTTTTAATTTTCTATCACATAGGCTCCTTTTTATTTATTTTTAGCTACTTTACTAAACTGCATTTGCTCCAAATATTTATTTTTTCCTATGTACTTCAGAGACGAATGTGACAACTTTTCTCACACATACAACTATAGTTTTATTTTTGACACCACTGATACAAAGTATCAATTAACCCCATCCTAGGCCATCCCCATGTGACGTCAAAATGACGTAGAAATTGAAATGTAAACAAAATTGCCCCATACCAAATGTACGTGTTTGTGATTGTGACGTACATGCCCAGAAAAAGAATTTTTTCAAAAGCTGAATGCGTAATCTTGTATTCTTTGATTCATGGTGGTACATAGTCCTAGTTTACGCTATGCAATCCTTATCCTAAGTTGATTCGTTTGCTAGGAGAGATACTAGAGGAAAATAAACGTTTCTGTTCCCCTCGTCTCTCTCTCTCCACCTCAAACTAATCAGTTTACCAATAAGACTTGCATATTATAAACTAGGACATATATAATAGTTCTTTATTAGCCGACAATAGATTTTAACCTACTTTTAGCCTCCCTTTTGGGTTTTAGCTTCGTGGCCCTTTTTATTTTTTTTTTTTTAATTTTCATTGGGCTCATAAAGTCTAGATTAATTTCGAGCATTTTTATTTAATTTTAAACATGTACGCCCATATGCAAAAAATAAAAAAATAAAATGTGCTTGAAGTATACATAAAGCTACCAGCAAACCCGTTTAAATTGCACTAGACTTGAACCGAACTCTTTCAGTAACTCGTTTTTGATAAAAACAAATGATCAAACCCATATAATTTAAACAGGTTTGATCAGGGATTTGTGTCAGAAATGAACTAGTGAACGAGTTCGAACCAATTCTAAGCAATTCTATTAAGCGGCTATTAGACGGACATACTTGGTATGTCCTTGAGACAACCTTGTTGACCCATTTCAACTACTGATATGACAATAATAATGATGTCAAACATCATTGAAAATGAAATCATTTGTGTATATTTGTGTATAATATACATATTTCCGAATCTAAGTAGGTATTTAATAAACAAACAAGTTTTATAGCTTTATTTTAAATGGCAGATACATGATCAAAGAAAAATTTATTATACATATCAGCAAATTGTACATATCGCACACTAAATCATAAAGAGTCACAACTCAAAATTATAAAAGTGCTTTGCTTTTTTATAAACCAGTTAATTGAAGAAATCTATAACGATCTCAACAATTTCTTTTGCAATACAGTCTTCTTGAAGAATATAAAATACCGTTATGCCTGTTTTTATGTCACATAATTGCGTCATTTGTACAGTATCAACAGTTCTTTGCAACTACTCAGCATCTGAAATTTTTTGAGTTGTGACTCTTTATGATTTAGTGTGCGATATGTATGTACATTAGGGTGGCCGTTATTTTTTTTTTTTTTTTTTTATTTCGTCTACTCTCACCTCCCAAATCGGTTCAGTTTTATGTAAAAAAATACAAGAAAATTTCATACCGGTAAGTTGTGTTTTAGGGAGTGCGTCCGGCCCTCAAAGTTGACTCTCAAGCCCATATACACATTCAATGTAATTTTTTTTTTAGTTTTTTTTTTTGTATAGTTATGAAGATATGAAATAATTTAATATATAAATTTCTATATAAATATTATTTTTTTACATAAAATTTTTGGTATTTTGTTGGTTATTTTCCTCATTACTTTCTAAAATATTAATTTTAGCAAAAAACTTTATTTGAGACTAATGTTGTTGACTTGAAGAGCTAAAATATTGCCATATGTCATAATCTTGTAGAATGATTTTTTAAAAAGATAGTCATATGCAAAAAATTACATTGAAAAATGGGCTTGAAGGCCAACTTTGTGGCCCTGACGCACATCCTAAAACGCAACTTATCGGTATGAAATTTTTCTCCATACAACTAACGGCCACTTTAATGTACATACATACATACATATAGAATATATTCGGTGTTTTTTTAAGGCAGAAACCTTCGAATTGACCTGTGTGTGCTGGAAAACGCGAGATTTGAAAATGGTGGGTTGCTATTAACTATAGACTATTAAAAAAAGAAAGCTTTTAATTCTAATTGTTAAATTTTTATTGTTTTATTTTTGTATCTTTGGATACCTAAAATAATTTCTTAACTTCCAATGCACAAAATTGTCCAATCAGTAAGACAGAAATTAGTCGCACATTTTCAAATCGCGCGTTTTCCAGCATGACCCCGCAGTTACATATGTATATATATATATATATATATATATATATATATATATATATATATATATATATATATATATATATATATATATATTTCAGTTCTACGGATTTAACGAAAAGCAAAAATTTTGGTGACAATTGACCCAAACGTACTCGTCCTATGACTTGAGAAAATGCGAGTGTTACCAAAAGTTGAAAGTAGTGTATGGTGAAAAAAAGATATATCGTGTAAATCGTTACATATTCACCGTTTTCGTGATGTATCGTGTTCATATTTAGTCAATTTAATTGGGACTCGGTCTAGTAACGTAGTAAACAGCACTGAACGTGTTCGATGTGGTTGAATCCAGGACATATCAAATAGTGTAAATATGTTAATTCTTCCCTCCAATGTGACTCTGTAACCTGTCCCATAACTGTACTTAGACGTTAACCTAATCTTAACTGGTACTTATACTTTTGAAATATGAGTGGCCCTGTGGTCGAGTGGGTAGTGTGCAAGCCTGTCATGCAGGAGCTTGTCAGTTCAAATCTCAAAAATATTTCTGATTAAAAATAAAATATCATTGCATTTGTAACAATAAAAAATATTTCTGATTAAAAATAAAATATCATTGCATTTGTAACAATAAAAAAATTCATGTTTTCACTGTTACAGTTAAATGTCGGAATGACATTTATATATAATTTATACTATCCTATACCGAATAGGTCACTATAGGACAGTTCAATAACAAGTCACAAGGTGCATACAAAGTATCAATTAACCCCATTTTAGGCCATCCACATGTAAAAGTGACTGGTCCGTTTCACAGGAAGTGTTGGAACTCGGACTGGTCCCTATCACTTGGGAACTAATAACGTGACTCACTATGATATGGGTATCAAATGAAAGGGATTTTTCAATTGAAAATATCATAGTGGAATACCCGCAAATTGATCTCTCTAGTAGTAATAGTAAAATTAATAGCTATGGGCTTGTGGCGGTGCAGTGCGATTTCTCGTTGCGGGACATAAAAATAAACATAATACAACGGAAGACGGCTACGCCAATACTTGTCATTGTGTCTTTAATTTTTTTATTATTTTTTTTGTGGATACATTTTTATAAAATTTTCTAATAAAAATTACTCTTTGTTTAATATTTTGTAATGGAGGCCCTATGCTCCTTATAGGAACGTCGGGAACATATATACATATACATATATATATATATATATATATATATATATATATATATATATATATATATATATATGTATGTATGTATATATATATACATATGTATATAATATTTTTTAATGGCAGTAACTAAAAACAAAACACGATTAACATTTTATACATTGGCTGATATATTTGATATATTTTTTAAACTTTTATAATTTATGACAAAAGTTTTTGAACTTCAAAATCACTTTGTTGTTCATAATAATGTTGTGGGCACCACCAATTCAAAAACTGTGGCAACATCAGAAAGAGAAAGAGAGTCAAAAATTTAGAGAATAAGAAATTCCGCAGAGAAAATAAAATAGATTTTGATTTTATAACCAGTGATGCCAACTTAGCCCTTTTCGGGCTAAATTTAGCCCGTTTTCAGTCACTCAAAACGCGCAAAAAGATTTTTGGCCCGAAACTATAAAACGCGTTTATCTAGCACTTTTTAAAATTATCTTTCAGCCCTTTTAGCGCCTTTTAACTTTTTGCTCGATATGTCTACATTTAAATTATTAAAACTTTTTTCTTCCTTTAATCTAGCAATATCGACTTATGAAATAACGTGACAGCATTGTTTGACTAATTTTCTTCTTTTATTTTGCTTGACCAATTGAAAAAAAAAGAAAGAATATGGAAAAATTTTCTATTTCTTCAAAGTTGTTTGTGCTTTCAAAGATTTTCAGTATAGCCTAAAAACAGATTTTTATTTAATAAATTTAAAATTTACTTACGTAGCCATATGTATGTATGTATACTACTACTGTATGTATGGATGTATACTACTACTGTATATATACATACATATACACTATTTAATCTACGTATGTATGTACCTTATTGAAATGTTATATGAAATGTAAATGAAATATGTGTGTTGAAATGTTATATATCAAGCTATGTGTTCATCTCATGATAGTTATTTGTTTTCTAACAAATAACTTTACTTTGGCTTTGGTTTTCAACAGAATAATTTAAAACTAGCTCCTTTTCGCGCTTTTTCCAAAAATTTTACTTTATGTTGCATTAAACGTATATTTTTTTAGTTTAGCCCTTTTAAGCCCTTTTTTCAAAAATTTTTACGCGTTTTGAGTCTAAAAAGTTGGCATCACTGTTTATAACGTTCCGCACTGCGGTTTTTTACTTCAAAATCGTATGAAAACCCGCACCGCAATAAATTATCGTTACATTGTGTTCAGACTCTTAAGTAGAACAAAAAATAAGCAAATTTTAACTGACATGTGCATAATTAGTAGAGAACAAAGACAATGGGAAGACTGTTGTAAATTTAGAGATGGTAAAATTGATGTGTGTGAATAAATTTAACTAGCAGAGACAAAAACCAAAAAAGTCTACAGAGCAGACTTTGCAGTTAACAGCGGACCGTTAAGCGGTTAACAGTCAGTCCTAGTAAAATAAAGGAATATTATTTCCAGGAACGGGAACTGATACTATACTCAACAATTAATGGAAAATATGGTCCGAGATCTGATTAATGAAATTATACCACTTGGATATACAACAGATACATATAAAGGGTGTTTTTTTTAGAGGTATAGAACTTCGAATTGAAATAAAACACAAGAAAATCGTTTTAATGTCCATCAATTTGGCTTTATTGGAAGGATAATTTTATGCCATTAATGTTTAAATATGATTTCGGGCATGTGGCCGCCGCGGCTGGCTCGAATAAAGCCAATTCTACAGGTCCAATTTTCAACCACTTTTTCGAGCATATGGGGCCGTATGTTGGCAATAACGCCACGAATGTTGGCTTCCAAGTCCCCTAACGTTTCTGGTTTGTTGGCGTAGACGAGCGACTTCACATATCCCCAAAGAAAATAATCCAATGGTGTCAAATCACACGATCTTGGTCGCCAATTGACAGGTCCATTCCGCGAAATTATGCGCTCATCGAATGTTTCCTTCAATAAATCGATTGTGACGTGCGCTGTGTGGCATGTAGCGCCGTCTTGTTGGAACCACAACTCATCCACATTCAAAATCTTCAAAATCTTACATAAAGTTGATGGACAAAGCTCCAATTGCTGTGCACGGTGGCGAATCGATTCATTCGGGTCCTCTTCAACACTTTGCTCTACAGCGGCAATTGTTTCTTCGGTGCGCACTGTTCGACGTCTCTGCGGATGCGTATTATCACATAGAGTAAACATAGTGCGAAAACGATCCATGGTTAACCGAATTAATTGCTCTGATGGACGATTATGTCGACCATAAAATGGACGGAGCTTGCGGTAAACTTCGCGAACTGAACCATTATTTTCGAAATAAATTTGCACGATTTGCAAGCGTTGTTCTTTTGTCAACCTGTTCATGATGAAATGGCAAACCAAACTAAATATTAATCACTTGACAGCTGACAAAATGGCCGCCAGTTAAAAAAGTGATGCCAACTTAAAGTTCTATACCTCAATAAAAAGCACCCATTACCAATAATACAGAAACTTAATTTAAAAATAGGTCTTATATTTTGGAAGGTAAAGTGGTGATTGTGGGAAATAGGAGAATAGTACGTATGTACATATATCCCGCTACATGGAAATGGTGCTCCTGATGGTTCTTTAAAGCGCAAATTAAGTGGCATATCTCAAATCATTTTGGGACTTTCGATACGTTTTATGAATGCATTCAATGTTGTTCACTACATTTCAATTGAGTCAAATTGGTGTATTTTTTTAAGTAAATATAATACGGGTACAGAACTTTATATCACTTGACATATTCAAGATATCGAAAAACTGAGAACGAATTTGAAATAAGAACAAATGAATCATATACTTATGTACTTATGTAGATACATATCGTGCCATAACCGCAAACAAATTTGATTTTCGGCTAAAAACGAAGTTCAAAAAATATGTCGCTTAAACTTTTTTGATACATATGTATGTATAATCGAGCATCAACTGTTTTTCTTTAATTTTATACATATGTATGTATGTATGTGGCAAACCAGTAAGCACTCGTCGATATGTATAGTGCAAATAAAACAGTCTGAATGCTGCTGAGTTACAGCTCAGACACAAAACATATTCTGTGGCTCAGACGCAATATAAGCGAAAATTAAAACAAAAATAAACAAACAAAAAAAACAAATTGACACATTTTTAACAAACATACATACGTATTTACACAAATATCTACACACATATGTATGTATATAGGAATGTATGTATATACCCTGTAGGAAGCTTAGGTTAACTCTTTCCATTTTGGCAACGTTGAAAACCTTCAATTACAATTGCTTTAAAGGAGCGATATGTACGTAAGTTTTTACGTTTAAAACTTAATTAATAATAACAAAATTACTCAACAACCTGTTTGCTTACAGAAATAGGTAACAAAACAAGAGATTTGTATGTAATAGCAACTTAACAGCAACTTATACTATAGCTTGAAAAATGTATGAAAAAATATGTGTTGGGAATAATGTTTGGAACAAAATCATAAAGCAAATACACGAACCTTCTAGCATAGCCAATTACAAATAATTGTGTTAAAGAATCACAATCGTCGAACAGAATTAGGGCATTAGTTTGAAACAATGCTTGAGAGCAGACTTTTTTATATTTTTCGGTACAGCATTATATTTTACATTGACAAGACAATATAATAATATGCCGTATATTGTTACTTACACTACTTTACTGATATACATATGTATGTATTAGAACATTTTAGATAAGACTTTCTGTTATTTAAAAATTCAAAACAAATTTCAAATATACGTACATATCGAGCCTTGAGCGCAACATTATCGTAAGCGACAATAACCAAACTTTACAGGAGAAGGTTTTTTTCGATTATTTCCAAATTTATGCATAAAATTGAAAATGTTTTAATGCAGTTTGTTATAATTTTGTCCTGGTCAGTGATTGAGAGCAAAAACAACTTTGTATTTTCATATTTGGCACTAGTTATGGCGCTTACGATAATTTTTTTTTTTCATATTAATAGAGGAATTTAAAAATTTTTGTCGCTTACGATATTTTTCTTTTTGTGTTTTTTTTTTTATTTAATAGAAAAATAAATTGGTACATTTCTTTTTTTTAATCTGATTACAATTAGGTTCCCAAAAGCAAAAACAACATTAATAAATACGTAATAAATAGGTATTATTATAAAGAGAATTAATTAAATATTATAAGGTTTTTTATTAATAATTGTGTTAGGTATTTGGCAATAGTACTTTTGGAAATGGCACACCATACAAAAAATTACATGAAAAATAATGAAAATTTAAGTATGTTATGTACTTCTATATTTAGTATTAAAAAAAGTGTATTATATATTAAAGTATACTGCTAGTACATCTTCAATTTTATCATCACTTTTCATATTAATGTATTCTTGATGATATCTTTCAGGGATTATTCTTTTGTCACATAATGTCCACAAGTCTTTAAATTTTTGTTCTGATATTTCTAATTATTGTGAATAAAGAAATTCCGGCCTATTTTCAAGGAGCTGTGTATGTTTTATTGAGCGATTTGCTAAATTAAGGTTTAACTCTTCGATTTTATTGTTATCCATACTTTAATTGTGCGCAATACTTATTTTTGTCAAAGTTAATGGATCGTAAATTATTAAATTTTTAATTATGTGGAGTATGTCTTCCAATTTTGAAAATCAGTATAATTTAGTACAATTCACTCTTAGCCTTTGGGATTTGTACGCGAATTAGAAATTGGTGATGCCCATTAAGAAAGTACCCAAATAGTTTTATTTTTAACCGACTTCAAAAAAAGGAGCAGTTTAACAATTCGTCTCAATTTTTTTTTTTGGGTGTTACCTCATAGCTCGGTACATGTTAGACCGATTGTAAAAGTTCTTTTTTTTGTCTGAGAGGGTATAGCTACCCATTGGTTCCATTGTAAAAAAAAGGACGGGGACAATTCCCACATGTTTTATTTAATTTTATAATATTCTACTTGTTGGATTGCTGTGAAACCTATAAAACACCTTTGGTTCTTGTAATTACACAATTTGAAAGTTGAAAAAATGGGCAGGGTTACGTCCATTAAAATTTATTATAATATTTCACGCAGTTCTACCCAATCGATTTTTATGAAACTTACCACACACCTTGCGCTCGAAAATAGACACAATCGTCCATTTAAAAAATTGGGCGGAGTCACGTCCATTAAAATTTAATATTTTATTTTAAACGGTTCTACTTTACCGATTTGTACAAGACTTAACACACACTCTGAGCTCTGAAAAACACACAATCTTGGATTTAAAAAATTGGCGGAGGTACATACGCCTATTAAAATTTAATTTTATATTTCACGTACTTCTTATCTTATCTTCTTCTATCAGATCTTTACATTAAAGTCGGTTTTTTTTTGGCAGAAAGAATTATTTTACTACCGAAAATCAGGAGAAATGTCAAAAAATCACAAAAATTTTTTTTGAGCGGCTACACTACACAGTGCAAGTTCATTTTTATTTATATTCTTATTCATCAATAAAATCGTTAACACTTCGGCTTTAGATGAATAAATTTACATTTAATTTCCTGTAATAGTTTACATCTTTCATAATTAAAAATAAAATATTTAAATAAATATGTGTCGCTTACGATAAATTTATTTTTTTTGTAAATGTAAACATCTATGTACATACGATAAAATCTCAACCGCCGTATTTTTGAAACTATAAGCAATTTTGATATTTTGATAATTTAAAATTATGGGCTATGTCATGAAATCTTAATTTCTCAAATAAAAAATTTTTTTACTGGATGTCGCTTACGATAATTTTGCGCTCAAGGCTCGATATGAATACAAAGTTCTGAATTACATGCAAATAGAAACTATATAATGACTTTTCTAGTAGTAATATTAAAAAAATATTTTTTTAACTGTCAGATTTTACGATCGTCAAATGAGCACGCATAAGCGTGAAACAAAAGAACAATATCACGATCCTATTTATAACAAAAAGCAAAAATATATACATACTATTTACTTAGTTATTTGTTCTAAAACAAAATAAACAAATATAGTAATATAAGTTTGTTGAAAGAAATAAAAAACAAAAGAAATGATAATAAAAATATTATGATGTTCTGTATTATTTGTCTATGTTATTATTCCTAAATAACAAATTCTTTTCTTTGATATCATAGTATAAAAACTAATTATGTACGTATCATTCAACCGTTTTGTTTAAGAGATAATCTAAAAGTCAAAAAAAAACAGCTTGTGTAAAAAATTTTAAAATATAAAATTTTCCACTTTCTTACAAATTCTGAATATGGAAATGTTTACAAGGAAAACGAAATGATGAACATACATATGTACATACAAATATAATATACATAAATATGCACATATGTAAGTATGTATATCTTTACAAAAACTAAAATCTTTTTGTCAACAATTCCATCAATTGTAAATAATTAATAATAAAAAGAAGACCCAGCTATTGTTTTTAAGCTATTGTAAAATAAAAAAAAAAACGTGTTGAAATGTTTCACCTTTTTAATATGTTTTTCATTCCTTATTTAGGTCTTATATATATGTACATATGTATGTAGGTAGATAGTAACAATAAATGTATTTATTTAATTAAAAACAATGCTGTAAAATAATTAAGTGATACGAGCAAAATATTGATCATTTATAATTTCATTATATTCGAAAGAACAATAAAGCTTTTGCTGATTAAGATATCTATATCGTCATACAAATTCAAAAAAGGATAAACTTGCCAAAATTTCAAAATCGTCTTTTTCATTGATTAGGATGTAATTAAAGAAAAGCCAGCTACCCACAGCATTTTTATCCGTGTATACCCAAATACCTATATCGAATTTATTAACGAAAGTCAAAAGACCACTGAGAACTAAACGCGCTAAATCGAATAACGTGTTTTACTTCTCCTTACAACAACATTTTTAAATTTATATAACGATATTGAGAGCAATATAATTAAATGAATAGAATGAATTTATTAGATTTGAAAATGGAATTTCATTCATCTTCTTGCGTAATCTTTCATACAATTGTTGTAAATATACATACATACATACATACATACATACATACATACATACATACATACATATGTACATATCGAGCTCTAACCGAACAGAAAAAAATTCGCCACGATAGCCTAGTGTTCAAATAATGCAGCGTAAGTTAAGGTGTTAAAAAAAGATTAATAAAATAAGTAAGTTAAAATAAATAAATTAAAAAATAAAATTACTTTTTCTGCTGCATTTTTGTGATATCGAAATTAGTTCGATATTATTCTCTCACTTCTGATATTGCTAGCGAAACTTCGAGATCGAATGTTTTTTGGGACAAAACTGAGCGACAGGTGAACTTTTTCCGATTTATTTTTCAGTGTCACTCTCGATAGTTTTACGCGATAAATGTTCGAGAAATATTCAAAATCGATATTAATAACGAAAGTCTTGGTCAACTGGGTATTTACATAAATACATACAAATGTAATAGTTTTCTATAAGTTATTTTGAACTAGAGATGGACCCGCGAATAACTTTTAACTCACGATCATACACGATCACGATAAAAACATTATTAAGGCACGGCTTTGTTTTTTTCTGATATCAATGTACGCTCATGTGAAGTGACTTTTATACAATAATAGATTTCAAAACGCATTGTAAGTACATTGTTGACATCAATCAAAAGCATATATGTATTTTTCAAAACAACTTGAGCCGAGTACACCAAGGCATATTCATATGAGGTATACTCAGCTCAATTCGCTTTGAGAATTTGTGTTTTAAATGTCAAAAAATGTACTGAAAAATGTGTGTTGACATCAAACGTATTTTCAAATTGCAAGCGTCGAAAATAGTCGCCTTGCGTATATTCAAATTACAAGCTGTGAAAATAGTCACCTGATCCCAAGGCGAATTGACACAAGGTGGTCTTAATTTGCAACTCTGCGTATTCGCCTTGTATATTTGTTAGTGTAAAATTTCCTGCTGTCAGAATATTTTCTAACGTTTTGGTTGATTTGACAGCAGAGAAGTTATGTCAGCTGGTGAATTAAGATCACCTTATGTGTATTCGCCTTGCCTGATCCCTTGCGACCACGTAGTATGGATTCGCCTTGCGAGTATACCTTATATGAATATGCTTTGGACTTGGGCAGAAAATGCCGAATAATATTGTTGCAAGGCGAACTATGAATTTTTTAAACGCAATTGTGAGTCTACCTTATATGAATATGGCTTGCATTGTTTGCGCGTTTTGAAGAAGTTTCTTGGAGTACTGTGTTTGTAGTTTTGTAATTCTAAATAATCTAAAATATTAAATAAAAGTTCCAAGACTGTAGACTGGAATTACTAAAATGTACTTGCGAATGGCTGGTTCCAATGTCTACCATAATAACGAACTAGTCAATAGATCCGAGGTCACTAAATCTAAAAATGTCTCATTTAATTCATCATGGGCACGTGACAAAAATATGTTCACTTAGCGATCACTGTTCACTTGGCTATCACTGCTTCAGAATGCTGAAAAAGCGAAGTCAACTGTAGAAAGCAAAAACAAAGTAACATAAAGCCACTACAATAATACTTATATGTATGTACCGATGGTGCATCGAATAAGTAAAAATAATTAATGTGATGATCGTAAAAGATACATATGTATGTAAGTAAGAATAGTTAAACATACATAGGTAGAGTGATATAACTTCGTGCTAACCTAAATAGAAAATGGAAAAACAGAAAATGAATAGTGATACTTACAAATGTGTTTGCCAAAGGTAAATCAATAATTGTATACACAATCAATTCTCATATTCCATTTCATAGAAATTTAAGTTAAATAGCTGATGTTAATAATAATCTCTACCCCAGTAGATAGACATGGGTGCTGATGAAGTGCGTGGCTGCACAGAAAAATATCGGTATTTCCCCCAGCTAATAAAGTCTAGTTTAATTTTTCTTCTCTTCTTTAGATACTCACATTAATTAATAAAAATATTTCATTCAATAAGAATTTAAATTACTGAACTCAAGCCTGATTAAGAAATTAATTCTGATTAAAATTTTTACACAATATAAAATACGAAATGCCGGATTATTTTGCATCATTATCTCAAAATACACATTTTTTGAGTTATGACACTATTGAAGTAAATGAGTGATATGTATGCAAAGGAAATTCAATGTAAAAGCAAAATATCACAGCAATTTAATTCCAATATGTAATGTCTGCTGATAACAAAAAAGAAACTTAATACCAGGGACCGAAAATAAGAATTATTTTCCAAAATTAAACTAAGGGCCTGTTCATCTAAATGCGAACGATAGGTTCGATCGAATATTTATATTGAAAACAAAAACAAATTTCTGTTTTTTGTTTTTGTTTCTAATGCAAATTTTCGATCGAATCTATCGTTCGCATTTAGATGAACAGGCCGCAAAGAAGAAGTGCTACAGAAGGAATACAAGATGATAATACTTATACATGGACTACCTTTAAAAAAGAAATAAGTTTTTTTGTTTTTTTTTTTTAAGAATATAAAAGTTATTTTTCGAGTTATATATACATATTACTCAGAAAAAAAAAATTAATTCTTGAGTTTTTAACCCCCGACCAAAAAAAGGGGTGTTATAAGTTTGTAGTGTGTGTCTGTCTATCTGCGTATCTGTGTGTATGTCCTTGTCCACGTACAGACCAAACGGCTGGACCGATTTTGATTTAATTTTTTCTGTTTGAAAGATGACTATCGAGACAAAAATTAAAAATTAAAAAAAAACCCCGATATTTCTAGAAAAGATGTGATATCTTCTAAACGGCTGGACCTATTTTCTTCAAATATAGTTAAGAACCTTCTCGATCAAGTCACCTTTCAAATCGGTCCAACCGTTTGGGCTGAACGTAGACACGGACAGACACACAGATACACACTACAAGCTTATAACACCCCTTTTTTGGTCGGGGGTTAAAAATAAAACTGAAATAAATTCTTTTATTGAAAAAAAAAATAAAAAATAAATTTTATTTATTTATTAAAGAGTAGTACCTATGTATATAAAACTCAAATAATAGCTTTTATTTTCTAGGCAAAAAATAAAAAACAAAAAAAAAACTTTAATTTCCTGAGGAATTAACTTTTATTTTCTGAGGAAAGAATAAAAATCAAAAAAAAAGTTTTGTTTTCCAAGCGAAAAATAAATTTGAGGAAAATTATAAAAAAATAATTTTTAAAATAAAACCGTGACGGTCTGCTTAATACTTATTTTAATTTATGTACATATGTACATACATACATACATATAGATGTATGTATGTATGTACATACATACCTAAGCCGACTGTGTAAATTACTGTAAATTGAGTGAATGTCCCAGACAATACATAACACTAATTTCGCATAAATTTTTAACAATTTAAACTAATAAATAGGTCCTAACATAAGATAAACTAATACTTTTCTAAAAATATAATTTAATCCAATCTTAAATCGTATATACATACATATGTGTGTAATATATAAAAATGTGAATTCAATTAAATCTTACCAAAATCTATGAATTGCTTTATAGAGAGCGGAGATGGATTAAACTGTGAATAAAAGTCGAGCATTTTTGGTATTTTGGAGTAGCGCACTGGAAATAACCGCATCTTGATGGCTTTGTGTGAACGTTTAAAATTGAAAATAATAGTTAAACTAACTTTTAGGCTTGATGATATTTAAATGTTTTTCAGATGATTTCCTTTTCTAGTTTACAGCTTAATTAAAACCAATTAAAAAATAATATGTACATACATACTTATGTACATGAAAAGACAAAAACTTTCGCACAAACGTTTGCACTGTCAACGAAGGTTCGCTTATATGTATGTGCTTTGATATGTATGTATATAAACGACCTTCCCATTAAACTTTATTCTATTGGAATTTTGCTCGTATAAATGGATTTTATGTTTTGTTTTTAATAAGTATATTTTAGAATATTTTTTATGGTTTAATTTGTAAAACTGTCTCGGAAAACATAAACATGCACACACTTGCTTTTGTTATCCCGGTTTTAGGATGTAGACTACGTGGGAGTAGTTTTATTTGAAGACACTTTTTCGCATGATTACTATATATATATGTATATATTTGTATGGGTGTATGTATGTATATTTGCACATTAACGACAGCAGCTGTTTGTTAAAATACACTTCTTCATGAAAATGTTTGTTTCCCGAAAACAATCCAAATTTTCCTTTTATGGCAATTTTTAACACTTATTTCGTAACTGGCACTGGCAATATAACGAGTATAAATAATACACAACTTATTTTTTCACTAGTAAGGAACTAAATAATAATTATTATTTAGTTCCTTTGACTGCCCACAAATTTCCATGCAAATTTCTATTGTTTTGTCCAATAGACAGAATTACGTTCTCTTTTGAAAGTGACATTTACTCTCTCAAATTCTACTGTTTACTTAACAAGCACTTTTAAGAGAGTGTGAAATTGAAATGTTGTTTTTTTGTAAATAAGAACGTTTTCGTTTTAAGATCCGTGCGCTTTGATTCTTTGACTGAAACTATTTTATTCTTGCTGCTGGACTTTGTTTATATCGACATTAAATTCATTTAACGATTTAACTTTGTGGATGACTACGAGATATGGAATATTTATCTCGTTCTCTTTATGTCTGTTAACATATCAGTTATGGCAAAGTTGGTACAATTGTACCTTTTTTGATACCATTCTAACACGGAAAGTATAATAGTACACTAATGACTAATTTAGTACTTTTAAAGAATCTCCCGTTTCACTCCGCATTTATTTTTTAAACGATTGCAAATGTCAATTTTTACTTTTGAACAATGAAACTCATATTCTTCTCACTTGAAAGCAAAACGCAGCGAGAAAATAAAAAAATGTGAACGCGTCCATTTGCAAATCATTTTTATTCTAAATTTGTATGCTAGGGTACATGTTATTAATTTGTACATTTTAAAAACAATTTAAACAGTTGTAACCATGTGCCGTAACATCCCAACTTACAAGCAAATTTGTCAAAACGATTTGGTAGCCAGAATAATGTCGATTGTTTTAATAAAAACAAATAAAATCATGTAAAAAAAAATTTTAGTACAATTAAGGTCAAAAAAGTACAATTTTTAAAGTTGTTGGTACAAATTTAATATTCTCAATGCCGTCCCTGTAACATATGGCTTAAACAGTGATGCCAGATTAATGATTTTTGTGGGTGCTAAAATATTTTGTTAACGATATGCTATCGACTCGAGAGTCCTATATGGTTATCGATATGTTACTTTTTGTTTTTCTTGGAGGCTCTAGCTTTGCGAAAACTCTCGCTCAGTAAGTTTACAAAATAACATCATGATGGTTACTGTTCCGCCAAATTCGTGCTATAAATCGCAGGAAACCCCCAAAAATTCAAAAAGTATGGTGGAAGCGAGAAATTGCAATTTTTGTGTTAATGAAATGATAGTACGGTGTCAGCTTAATACGGTTACTTTTCAATGGTAGTACGGTTCTATGGTATCACGTTCTTTTTTCATGCAAAATTGTGGTTGCCTTTTTAAAACGATACTAGTACAATAAAGGCGACAATTTTGGTTTAACGCTCAGATTTAATTAATGTATGTCCAGGTTCACAGTCCAATGAAAACAAAATACGTTAAAAAAATCTAAAAAGAGGTGGAGAAAAATACTTAGGCCCAAATTCACAGTATTTAGTTAAGTAATTATTACCCGCAGTTTTTAACTTAATAATTAAGTACGTAATTAGCTAATTTTTATTTAAAATTAAGTTGTAATTAAATACTATTTCATTTTTTCAGTGGTTAATTAAAGTTCTTATTAAATTACGTTGAAAGTACGGCAGCACTGCAGAACTTCTAAGGAACAGCTGTTTAGCATAAACAAAAAAGTTAGGTTATAAACATGTAGAAAATTAAAATTGCATAAAAATTCATTTTATGAAATCAAACGAACATTATAATACATTTTTCTATTACTTTATTCCATAATACGTAAATTTGTATTGTATATGTTATTTATTTATAAAATTTAAACGAAATTCTTCTTAACCCGACCACATGATGTTTTCAACCCGACCACATGATGTCATGTGTATGTTTTCAATAAACACATACACGCATAAAAACATATGGTACGTTCATAAAACTTAAGTAGTATTTAATTACACAAGTTTGGGTATTTAATTATTATTTAATTATGCACTCAAAAACACAATTTGGTATTTAATTAGAACTTAAAAATAATTACAGTTTGATTAGCCAGTCAAAAACTGGGGGTAATAGTTAACCAGCTCTACTAGTTAAACCAAGACTATGAATTCGGGCCTAAAGTATGTACTACATACTTACCTACAACTAATACAATATACAAGAAAATGAAAAAAATACTTAAAGACTTTGCATTTTCGAAAAGAAATTCGTTGGAATGCTATTTCTGCGTATTCAGCATTCTTAAAAATAACTGTAGAAACTGATATATTATCATCGAAACCGGAACTCTGATGAAATACCTATTGTTGACTCTGAAAAGAATTACTTTTTGGGTAAAATTTTTTGAACAGTGTAAACACTGTTAACAAATACAAACACAAATATTCAGTTAAAAAGTTGTTGAGTGAATTTCATCAAAAAATTGTTGAGAAATTTTATTAATATATTTTTGAATCAGTCCTTCAACAAACCAAATGATAAGATATTAAGGGTAGAAATTTATAAATAGTTTGGATTTTAAAGACTTTCGTTATGATTTCAAAACGTATCGCAATCGAAAAATATGCGTATGTTAAATTTGTTATACATTTTTCCAATAAACTCTGAAAAATACATAAGAATGTACTTATTATTATTGTATATGAATGTAATAATAGTTAATTTTTTAATATTATGTAGGTATGTAGTTATTAATAATTATATTTTAGTGTATAATAATTATGTAGTAAGTAATAAAAGTATTTCAATTTTATTGCAATACTTATTTAGATATAATAATTATTATTTTTTTTTTTTTTACTTTTAATGTGTATATTTTATTTTGCTGTTTTAAACACAAAAATAAAAGTTTTATTCATAATTTTGTTTCTATTGTTTAAACTAACTACTAAAACCTAAATTTGAACAAAAAAATAAAAATAGTTATAATATATTATAAAGGAATATTTAAAAGAAGGTGGGGCTGCTAGGGGCGTAAGAAATTTAGAAAACAGTTTTGGTATTTAAAAAACATTTTTCTCTATTTTTAAAGAAGTTTTTATTTCCTAAAGATTGACTTCCTAGAAAAAATAATATACATACAAAATAATTCTACAAAAACACATTATTGTACAGAAGGCGTTTGAATTTGTGTTAAAACCCATCTCTAATGCACGTTTTGTCTTTTTTTATTCAAAGTACATTCGTTTAAAGTACCTTTCTTTCGTTTAATGCTTTCGACTTGTCAATCTCATTTTAAGAATTTCTTCCCTGCTTTTTTACAATTGTAAAAGACATTGAAGAAAATATTGATTAAAAATTAAAATTACAAGAAAACAAGGTAAATAAGAAAGTTTATATGTTTTGCATAAGAATAGTACTTAACTTTAATAAACAAACCTATTCATATTTATATTCATAGCATTACCACCACAGCCACTGGTCGGCGGTGGTTGTTCATCGTCATCATCTTCAAAACTATCTCGTCGTTGATTATTTGATATCATGGTAGTTGCATTTAAGCTGCTGGCATTTCTATAGCGTCTTATTTTAAGTTCTTCACTGAAAGCTAAATTATCATGTGTTACCATATCCCGCAACTCAGTTGGAAGTTCTTCCAATGTAAGTGGTGTGGGTACATCAACTTTTATGACTTTTGTTGACGCCGATGTTTCTG
Source organism: Tachina lurida (assembly GCA_944452675.1). Taxonomy (NCBI): domain Eukaryota; kingdom Metazoa; phylum Arthropoda; class Insecta; order Diptera; family Tachinidae; genus Tachina; species Tachina lurida. Next base: position 115,832,825 of record OX101756.1, read on the forward strand.
GTGTTTCATTCGATCGCGATCCCATTTGATAGAACAATATGTATGGAGTATTTGGTGGTGTTAAGTTGTGCAGTTCCTCGGTTTTTGATGGTGTGACAATACTGTCATTAAATTTATACCATTTGTTGGTGGCATCAGCTGCGTATGTGTAATAATGTCCAGAGTCCATGCTGAAACCAGAATGGACTACGCCGGCATACAAATCATAATGAACAGTTGCGATTTCTTCGAGATTTTCCGGTGCACAAACTTTAAGCGAAACCTGTAGTTTTAAGAAATTTTTCAAAATTATTAATTGCATTTTTATTAATTGTGTATGTACATTCGATTTAGCTTGGCGTAAATTAAAAATAAAAGTCCATTAAGAAAAACGGTCCAATAACAAGGCAACCCCTCCCTAAGATTCACTTTTTGACTTCGAGATTAGGGATTTAATTTATTTTCGGATTATTTACTTAGAAAAAGAACTAATTTTAATCTCGAACCAAAAACTGGATCTTAAATAAAGTAAATTGAAATCTAACTAATTTCAATTACGAAAACTGCATGTTCAATTCACTTTTTTTTAAGTTCAACTAACAGCGCAAATTATATATACAAATCCTGAAATACAAATTTTCTGTTACTCAAAAATTTTTAAATTTAAAAGAATGTTATTAGACTAATTTCAATAAAACAAAGTGGCTCTGAATTTCCTGCTTCGAGAAATCGGGACCTTGTGTGGGAGTAAACAGTTTCTTTCGCCTTTTCAATTTGTGCCAAGAGTCGTATGACACAACGTCACAGATTCTCTGGAGATTTATTTTTATTAGCAGTAAATATTGCAGATAAGATCAGAACTGGTTCAAATTCCGGTACCGCTACACCTGATGGATCTTTTGTGCAATAGATAAATAACTGACCCAATGACACAGAAGTTCAGAATGAAATACCTGTCTTCTACTGTTACATATCATACCTGCAATCGTCGACCCTCTTTGATGCACAAGCGATACAAACACGAACGAGCCTGATTGAATTTCCAGAATTGAAAGTCTGTAGTTTCCAGGCAGAAAGCCAACCCTATGTAATGTCATTATTTATAATTTAATATATTATTTGAACGTCAAACAATTGAAGCCGCGAAAATACTCAGGGTCCATAAGATGTGTAGCAGTGACCCTCTTAGCTAATTTATCTAGTCCTTGATTAATCCAAAATTCACTGTGCAATGTAATGACTCAAGACACTCCAAAACAAAACTTTATTTTTTTATTTATCTTAATTTTAACCCAATGTAGTGCCTACAGTTCTTGAGTGCCAAAGAGACAATCATTCATCATCGTCAGTGATTGATTGTCTCCAACTCTGTTTGGCGATAAAATGTTATTTGTTTTGTGACGATATGAAGAATTGCGCGCATGAAAAAAACTATCCAAAGACTACACAATTAATTTTTTTATCATTTATTTAAATGTCGTACAGAAGAAAAAAAAATAGAGTGGGAGAAACCTTCATTTAAATCTGTGTAATATTTTTTGTATTTATTAAACTGTTTTTTTTTTTGTTAAAAAAATACACTCGCCGCTAATAACAAAAAATCATCAACCGACGAAATAACATACACACTTCCAACTGCTCACGACGAACACAAAATTAAAATGTTGATGGAAGATTTTATTTGAACGTCTCCGAAATTAAATGACAGTACTACACATTCACCGATTGACACTTTTATTTGATCGTCTCCAGAGCCCATTAAACAAGACTTCCTTCAAAAAGTTTTAAGTTTAATTACAATTGCTAAGTTCTAAATTCTACATTCTAATACATACATACATATGCATGTATACGTGCATATGTATTTATTATTACATTATACAAAGTTTCTTAACAATAGGTTCTTCAGAGCTAGTGATAATTTTTTCTTTTCCTGCGACAAAGTTATATCACAGCAGACGCCTAATGTGTCTTCTAACATCTAAAACATAATGCAAACTATCAACAATCACTATTCCAAATTCAATTGGCAAACAAGGAAAATCGTTTCAACTACTACATTTTTGGGATAGATTAAAGAACACACAAACATTTTTTATTTGGAAAAAAATTCTTAGTCGTAGTCGAATAACAACAACCGCAATATATGTATGTATACACATAAAATTTTAATCTTATAAATATGTATTTATCATGAGCACTTACCTTTTCATCATGGAACACTTTGTGCATTAATTTGGCACGCATATGATATTTTTGATCATATTTGAAATGTTTAAGTGTCAATATTAAATTTTTTGGCGCACTTATTACATTAATGTAACGTTCAGCATCTGATAGTTTTTTGCAGCGTTCACAGAAATATTGATTCTCGCCATAGAGCTTTTCCGATGAGCAGTAATATTCAATGAGATCTTGTACTGAATAGTTGGAAGCACAATCGTTCTTCACATCGGGAAATGAAAGTTGTAAATCGCGAAAACTATCAATGTTGCAACTTTTCCAACCACACGTTAGACATTTATAAATGGTGGCCAACTTGCCAGTGAATGTTTTCTCGATTGTCGATATTTGTGAATCTGTAGAAGTAGCTGTTGTCATTGATAAATTATTTGTAGAAGATATTGTGGTTAACGATGATGAAAGAGTTTTGTTTGGTGTTTGTAAATTTGTGCATTTAGTAGATTTCTCGGTATATGTGCTCGATATGTTATGATCACTTGTTGTATCAACTTCAGCATCGATTTCTCCATCATCTTCATCATTAAGGTCTTTCTCACCTTTACACAAAGCGGATGCACCAGTTTCTTGGTTCACAATTTTATTGAATTTGAATCTTTCGGCACAATGTTGCAACGTTTTTAAAGTTTTCTTACGAAAAGCAACTTCCTGTTCATGCAAAGTTTCCAATAGATAACCCAAAAATTCTGAACTATCTTGTTGCAGTCCTGGAGAAAAGCCTGGGGGCCGGCTGGCGTTTAGCACTTTAGAAGGTGTCAGTTCCTGACGCGTAGAATACAACATAAACGCTATTTGCTGCTGCATTTTAATTAAAAGGGGTGATTTACTTTCCGATAATAGAATCTCGCGAGAAAACCTTTATGAAGTAAAAAAAACGGATTAAATTCTATAAAATTTAAGAATACATTATAGATACATATGTATATGCAATACATACTCTTTAGTCATTGCCAAAGCCTGCAACACACTATTCATGTAACATGTATTTCCCAAATTTACTAAACCCACTTTAGCATTAATATTTTGTGCAGGCGAATCAAACGATTTCGAGCCGTACATAAAATTCATATAGTTATTTGATGGCTGAAGACCTTTCAGAGCCGTTTCCTGAAAATTTCAGTTTCAGTATAAGTTCAAAATTAATATATTTCAAAAACTAACTATTGGTTCATATAAGTCATCATAACGATAAAATCGTGCCATTAATTGACTGGTTCGATCGACCAATTGCTGGAGGATTTTTTTGGTACTATCAGCATATTCCTCATTACCATTCGATTGTTGCTTGAGCATACTGATAACAAAAGGAAATCTTAGCAGTATCTGAAAAAAATTTGTTTTAGTAAAATATTAATATGTAATTACTTTTTATTAGAATATTGATGCATAAATAATGTGGAAAATGGACACTTACCTTATGAAAAATTTCTGGATTCTGATCAATAGATGACAACATTTGAAAAACAATAGGTGCCACTTTTGGCCTTAAAACTGGCACTATTAGAGAGGCAAACAAGTGTTCAATATTTTCCAATGAAATTTGTTCAACTAAAGTTATTTTATTCCTCTCCTGTAGAGCACTCAAAATTACCATAATCCAAACATGCAAGTTTTGACAAAAATTACAAATACGCAGCCATTCACATAACAAACATACGGTTTTACGTATATTTTGATCCGGCACATTTTGATTCAACAATAATTGTACGGAATCAATTATCATTTTGGAGTTGAAAAGTTGAAAAATAACGGCCAAAGCACAAGATGGCGTTTCACAATCAGTTATAAGATTACAAACCATATCCAAATATGAAAGGTATTCACTTTTTTCAGTGCTTTTGTTAAAAAATACTGCTACCTTAGCCATATCCTCCTTAAAACGTTTCAAGTCTTCGGGATTTTGCCCAGGAAATTGTACGCGTGCCAGCATGATAATGAGGTGGTGGCGAATCGTATGCATATTTTTACTTAAATCAATTCGTTTGATTTCAATTATCTCAATCAAATGCAATAATTGGGAAATGCTGTGAACGTTAGCCACATTTGTAGCGCCAAATCCAATGTTCGGTGCAGATGAAGCAAACTTAGTTTTGGATGATGCGCCGGTATTACCACTACAACCGGGCAATTCTGCACTACCACCTGGACCTAAACCAACTCCTCCAGTTAGAGCTCCACCGCTAGCATCAATATTGGTGCCATTCGTATTCATTTTTTTCGATTTCGTAATTGTTCCAGTCGATTTTACTCCACTGCCGCCGTTAGCTTGATTTCCATCTGCTGAAGAGCCGTTTCCATCAGTATTATTCTGTTTTACAGCCATATCCGAGCACTCTTTCCTAAACTCGTCCGATCAATTAGACGAGTATGCAGAAGTACCTTTGAGATTCCAAATACGGCTTATTTGTAATTCACTTGTTTTACTTTAACTTCCTAGTAACGTTAATATTTAACAAAAAATTTAATAAGTATATGATTTGTTATGACTGCCTTTGCCGTCAGCGCTTATGACGACGAGGTCGTTAAGTGTCCTTGATTTTCTGTCCGTTTTCTTTGCAAAGAGCTTACGTTTGTTGCACTTTAAAGATTTAATAAGAACAATGATCTCGTTAATTGCTTAATAGCCTTTTCCACAAATTTATTAAAAATTTATTGTTTTGTTGGAAATATTTTCTCTTTGATTATTTCTACAGGAAACATATTATGTGTATGTATATTTTACGCCTTTCGTTTTATCTTCGAATTTATTGCTACTGGCTGCTGCTGTCTATTTTTCTTCTGTCGTTTTCACTTTTCACTTCAATAACGGAATTTCCTTTAGCTGTTCACAAATTTCGATATTTTATTTTTTTAATTTTGTTACACAGTTCTTTTATTTGGATATTTGTTTTAAAACTATGTAATTTTTGGGTTTTAATGAAAATTTTTTGTATTGTAAAATGTCTTACAAAAAAGGGTGAAGAAGAACAATTAGAAATGATGAAACAGTTGACAGTTGTTTTTTTTGTGTGTTTTTGATGCAAAAGAGAAAATGAATAATCGGAATGATGCCACACTATCTAATGAAATATTTCCTTTTTATTAGCATGGTTATTTGTTAAAGAAATTTCAAAATACCTACAGGCGATATAAAATAAAATATTCACGATCAAAATGCATGACCTGCATTATAATAATATTAGTGACATTTTGTTAGTATGAGTCACACCGACGATGCTTGAAGCAAAATCTAAATTTTTTGATTTTTGCACATGCATGTATGGAACACAAACATAACAAGATAAACTTCTCAAAGCAGTGGGTTATACAAAGAACTGTCAAATTCTATACGTAAAAAGTTTTTGTATGCAGTTTAAAAAAAGCCTTGCAATTAGCTTCTTACAAGATGCTATTAATTTATCGTGCAATGCATTCACGTGCATGCTGAGTTTTTCATGCACACGTATACGATGCTTGTGTCATGCACTTGGACCCTGAATACTGCGCTTTAGAGGAATGCACATTTTAGCGCAAAATTATTCACGACACGTATATAAATAAGGTCTCCTACGTTTTAATTTTTAATTGAACACTGGCAACTCTTGCATTAATTGCTCCCTATTTTCAATTTCTCTTTATTTTGATACATTTATTCGTTGGTAATTCCTGCTTGTCTTGCCTTGTAATTGTTTACGTGTTTTTTCTTATTTGCTAAAAACAAATATTGTGAAAAAGGCAATATTTCCCTGTGATATTTCCAACAGTTTAAATTGTTACATTTTAATATCTTAGTCATGACAGAGCATCCTAATATGTTAGAAATAAATGAGATCTCGGGTTATTGGTCCTTTCTAATGAGTGTAAGTAAGATTAAATTAAAATACATATAAAAAACAGTGGTTGAATGAAACTCTTTTATACGCAGATTGATTGGAGAGATCCATGGTTAATTGGATTGATCGCACTACATATATTGACAACGACCACAACCTTAATGACGCGGAATAATACAAATTTCCAAATATTTCTATTTTTGTTTTTGCGTAAGTAATGTGGTACATAGAAGCATACATACATATAAATGTATATATGCAAATAAAATATGTAGTACATGCCGATTTTAAGAACTATTTCCGAGTTGCTTTAAAGGTAAAATTGTATGGTAAAATAAGTGCGACAACTAAATAAATCACACGCATGCATCCATACATATACACCTATATAAATTTTTTCTTGACCTTTAATTTAACCTAAATCGTGTGTATCTTTTTCTAATTAAATCTATTGTGAACTAAGTTAATGGGGTATCTTTTAGAAAAACAGCATAATTTTAAATTTTTAATAAATGATTCCTCAGAATTTTTTTTTAAGATTTTCTGTGATATCAACGATGAAAAAACGAACATACTCATAATATAATATACATAGATAAATGAATATGTAGAATATGATACAATATTATTGTATCATGGTATAAGTTATAAAACCTTAATTTTATAAAATTTATTTTAGTTTCAGCTGTTTACTTCTCGGAGTCTATTAATCATTATGCAGCATTAAATTGGAGTTCCTTTTCAAAACAACAATACTTTGATAGCAATGGCCTTTTTATATCGACAGTATTTTCTATTCCCATTTTGCTCAATTGCATGCTATTGATTGTAAGCGGTTTGAATTTAAATAACATGGACTTAATCTTTTTTTATTTTATATTTTTAGGGTGCTTGGTTGTATAATTCTACCAAAATGATGGCTACACTTAAGACGGCTCAATTAAAAGATAAAATGAGAAGAGATTGCTTAAAAATGCAGGCTGAAGCCAAGCTAAAAGAGCACTAATTCATACGATTAAGCAATTCGATTTCTGTTATCTCATAACATTTTAATTTTTCCTAAAGAATTTTTTTCGTTTTGAGAAAAATGTATTTTCACTTATACACACTAGAATTAATTTTTAGTTCTTTTGCAACTATATTTTTCTGATTCTTTAATGTGTGTTCAATATGTGTTTTTCATTTAACAAATGTAGTGTTAGATTAAGCTTTTTTTCAAACAAATATCATATGATTTTACTATGGATATGCCATAAAGTAGTGCACTAACCAATATAAGTAGATATATGTATATGTTTATAGGCTAAATAAATAAACAAGCTATTGCAAACTACCTATCAGCCTCATACACCCCTTTTAGACACGCCAAGTTTACTTTGCAGTCTTAATTCAGCTGGGAGAACGACTGAATTAAGACTGCAAAATAATAAAATAGTTTTGTTACGATGTGTTAGTGGGTGGGAGGAGGGTCAAAAATCGGCGAAAACAGCATTACGTAATATATGGACTGCCCCTTACACATAGTTTATTCTTGAACCTTCTGTAAACGCTAAACACGGAAGCGGAAGTTAGCTTTAACCAGTGCTGGCAGAAAATTATGTTGGGAGAATGATAATTCTGTCCAAAATATTTTCTATGCAAATTTCACACAGTCACCACAGTATCAAGGCGAATTGATAACAGGCGACCTTAACAGTCCATACGATTATCAGGTGTTCGAATACTAATTGAACTGCTTTAGACCCCGATTGTCAAAATATCTTCTTTTATCTAATGCTTGTTTACATTTAAAGTGAAAAGTGTATGTATTTTATAAATATGTATGCATGTATTGGTATACACATAACTAAACACATACTTATGTACATACACACGTACGTATTTACTTACATATGTACATGATTCAGCATACTTTTATAGGTTTTTTTCTTAATTTCATATGAAAACTTATAAAACTTTGTTCACCAGTTGTTTTTACAAAATTTTTCATACAATACAGAATTTTTTTTTTTAGTATTTAGAAAAATTTAATTTTTCTTTGTTATTGTTTACTTTTTAAACAGCTGATTGATTTTCTGTGTGCCCAAACTAGCACGAAAAAAAAGTACAAATAGCCCGTGCAAGAAGAAGAACATTACTCTCACAAAACTTCTCTCGCTTTTCTAACAAATTGGGATCCCGCGGGAAACATATCTAATCTGACTTATCAGCTATCCGCTTTATCGGCGGCGGCTAAGTGATTGCGAAAGTGGACGGCGACGGCTATTAGCCGACCGACATCGTGCTCTGCACGTGCTAATATTTGCAAATAAACACAATTTCTGACATTTCTGAAACAGTTGGCTGTAAATAAATATATTATATCCGTGATAAATATAGACGTTTCATAAAATACTTCTTTGAAACATGAGCGGTTAGTAATTTATTGAATAAGTTTTAGCAATTTTATCGATTGGAAATACCTTGGATTCATATGTATATTTTTTTAGTATTTCGAGATGTTTCGGACTCTATGCTGAATAGTAGTGGTTTACCGCCAGAGGAAGAAAATTTATATGACTTTGAAGATGCAGATACCTGTACTTTGGAGGAGATGGAAAAATTATTCAAACATAAATATATCATACATGATGAACCCGCTGTTACTTACGATGATAGCTACGCATTGTGCTTGGCAAAAGATGAGTGCGTTTTTATATCTAGAAATTTGTAAATTGTATGTATGTATGTATCTACTTCTTTCAGATCGTTTACATGTGTTGCAGCGGGGCTGTCAGATGGATCAGTGCGCCTATTTGAAACGAACTCTGTAAAAGGTGTTTTTATTGAACCACCAGCAGATGTTTATCTCTCTTCGATATGTGGCGTTCGTTTTTTAGACGAAACCCCAAATTTGTTATTGGTTGGAACTACCAATGGCATAGTGCGTCTTTTAGACATACGAACGAAAAGTGAAGTAACACGCATTGTGTATAAGCCTAGTAATAGATCTGAACCTCGAGATATTTTATCATTTGATCGTAATTCAACTAGTCGTGTATTGGCTGTGGGAACTGAAGAGAGACGTGAAAATGTTAATATATTATTTTACGATTTGCGAACATCCGAGGAAATGTTTAGATATACGGAGAGCCATCAAGATGATGTGATCTCTTTAAGTTTTAATCCGCAAGATCCCGACATCTTATGTTCGGGTTCCACAGATGGCTTAATAAATATTTTTAATATCGCCGAAAATGACGATTATGATGCAATTTTAACCACAATTAATACCGAAAACGCAGTGCATAAGGTTAACTGGTAAGTCTTTGTTTAAAAATTTGTTTCTAGATATGTGCAGCCCTATGCATAACCTAAAACTGCTATGAAGTTAGCATACGGGGTAAAATCGAAACAGGCCGTTAATTTAGGAACTCTTTTACACTTAGTTAAATTTCTTCAGTTATGGTAACTTCATGCCAGTTTTTTGTTATGTATAAGGCTTGTACAATAGAAAGCTACATTGCTAGCGTCAAATATTTGATATTTTTACCCATTTCGGATTTTTTTTGAAAAACTAATTTTTGGGCTGATTAAGGTAATTTTCGTTTCGGGTTTGATTGTATTTTATATGTGCATATGTATTTTATATGTGCATATGTATGTATCTACGTATTAGTGTTGTTCATTATTCGTATTTTATATTTGTTCGAATGAAATTTCATGGTTTTTTTCTTGTTCGAATATTCGCACAAACAAAGAATTAAAAAATGTATTCGAATAATGCATTCGAACAAAAATGGAAAAAAGTTCGAATATTCGAATAATTTTTATTCGAATGACAAAACTAGTATATATGTAGGTATGTATGTGTGTATTATTAAAGCAAAATTGCTCTTTTTTTAATATTAAAACTACATATATACATATGTACATACATATAATAAGAATAATAAGAAACCTTATGTATTTTCAGGCATAAAAACAAACTAGGCAAATATATTATATCTTGTACAATGAATACAGATGGGTTTAAAGCTTATGACTTTGATGGTGACATAATAGCCAAATTTGACAGATTGGGAATTGCTGAAAGCATTAAACGCAAAAGTAAGGCATGTGTTAATGTAATTAATTGTCATAGTATGGCCGATAATAATATGATGTTGCTGATTGGTTCCACGGATGGGTAAGTTAACACTGCAAACAATTTCCATATGTACATACATATGTATGTATGTAAGTACATACATATAGAAAAGAAGAACTTTATGCCAGTTAGCATAAGTGACAAAATTGAATATGGTGAAATACACTACACTAGTAAAGCATTCATTTTAATATACGTATATGGTATAGTAATTTTGTAAGTTTCTGCCTTAAGGCTCTGTTACCCGACTGTAATGTAAAGTAGCTACAACAGTAGGAAACAGCGGATCGATATTGTTATGTGAAAAGTAACGTAACCTACTTTTAATATAAAAATATCGATCAGCTGTTTCCTACTTTGCAGTTACATTAAAAATTATAGATGGGTAACTGAGCCTTTAATCTCTCTTTGCTAGCTTCTGCTAGGAAAGTAAATGAATAGATCTTATAATCAGGGCGAACGTTGAGATATTTCGAAAAGTGGCTCAAAAGGAGATTTAAGAAATAAAAGTGGCACAAAAAAACGGGGCAACTTATTTAGGAAAAAAAAATTTCAAGGTAAAAACATGATTTTGAGTTTATTTTATTCATGTTATTAGAGATAGGATTTTATGTACAAGGAAAAACTGATTGATGTGCCTTGGCGTTGTATATTCTTTGTTACCATGAAATAAGCACCAAATGAAATAACTCGGAATGAAAATAAAATAACTCCCAATGATTGGAATTTATTTCACTAAAAATTAAAAAATCCCAATAAAATAATTCATAAAAAAATATGAAATATGTAATTCCCAAATTAAATTGCCTTCAATGAATTAAGTCCCAAGAAAAATGAAATAACTCCCAAGGGAGCCCGAACGCCGGCTGCGCATGAAACCTTTAGCAGTATATGCATAAAATGTTTAATAGGAACCGCCGTCATGAGAGTTGGGGAAAACACTATAGAAGAAAACTCCTAAGTTCGGTCGAAGGTCCGCGTTGCTTTAAATGTTTATTTAATAGGCAGCGTTGTTATGCGTAATAACATTAAATTAAAAGTTTTAAATTGGCTGGGCCAATTTTATTTAATATAGGTTAAAAGGTTTTGGATCAGGTCACCTTTCAAACAAAATTTACTAAATTTTGTTTGAATTTTGTTTGGGAGTTACGGTGTCAAAGACATATCCAACAGGATACATCTAAAAAATATACTATATCATCTAAACGGCTGGAACGATTTTCATCAAGCATGTCTAAGAACAAATCGGTTCAGCCATTTGGTCTGTACATACATATGTACATACATACATACATACATACATATGTAATTAGATTTATGAAATAAATTTTCTTATGTATATCATTTAGGTCAGTTTTGAGGTCATGCAAAATTCAAAATGGGCAACTGCTTCCGTACTCTAATTTCGAAGGCAACAATCAAACGGTGCGTGAGAGTATTTTTGATTCCAAAAATAATATTTTAATAACAGCGGGTGAAAGTGGCTTTGTTACATTATGGACTCCACTGGGTTGGCACATGGCAACACCCAGTACTAGTAACTCTACTTCATGTAATAGTTTGAAAATTAAAACAAAAAATTCAAATAGAGTTACACCTTATTAGAGTTACGGACTACTTTGTTTATATATGTATGTTAATGAGTTATAATCTGCCGGTATCACTATGTACATACATATGTATGTATGTATGTGTATCGAAAGAAACAATTCGTTGAAAAAAACTAACCTGCATATTTTATTTTTGTTTTCAATATAAATTGTCTAAGAACGTTTTGTTTTCGATACTGTGGAACAGGCAAAAAAATTAATGTAAGTACATAGATGTGTACGTACATACATATGTGTACATGTAGATATCGATACTTCATTATGTAAAAAATAATTTTAAAGTTAAAGAAGCAAGATGAACATACATACATATGTACATATATATATTTTTATGTTGTGTTAATATCAATTAAATTTCGAAATGAAAAGTTTGTAATTCTCAATAATTTATTGGGAGTTTTTTCATAAGCATTGGGGCCTTGTAAGCTTTTTTTTAAATTTAATTGAAGTCTACAACAAACTTTTTTTTTAATTCGTATTAATTTTTATACTTGTTAAGTAAAAATTAGAAATATGAATAATAATATTATGTTTAGTATTAGAAATATTTTTGGTTTTGTTATAAGTAATGCAGTAAATAATTGGTTTCAATACCTCAATTTACCTTTTGTCTTATTCTCCATGTTATTTGGGATGTTAACAAGTTTTTTTTAAGTTCCGCAACTTTATTCTATTTAACAAATAATCAATGTACATACATATGTAACTATGTATGTACAAATATAGATGTTTCACAATACTTGCTGTCATGAAAGTGCTAAATATGAAAAATAAAATGTAATTTTTATATTGAACCTAGTTATTAGCGTAGTACTTTGCTTTCCACTCCTACAATTTTTGTCCTAGATTAAAAACAAATGTTGCGGTGTTATTTAATCTAGCATAAACCATCATTATACTCGTAGATATTTATGTACATATGTATATATTTTCCATTAGGTGTGTTTGTTTCTTTACTCTAAATTGGGTGTTTGCGGGGTTCCAATCTTGCCCAAGGCGAATTCAAGAAGGTGAAGTCATTTCGAAATAGTTGCAACATTACAGAAAAAACATATACATCAAGCCTGTCCAAACTGGCACCAGAGTGCGAACATCAATCGGCTTCTTATACAAATGAATACAATACTCTCTATGTTCTCTCAGTGGCCAGCCCTGATATACATAAAATTTTTGAAGTAGTGATGGAGAATTAATATTCACATTCTTCATATTGTGTAAAAATTTAATAAAAATATATTTGTGAATTGAATTCTTTTTATTTAGCTGGTGAGGCCTATCTTGTCTATTATGTCAATAAAAACTCAATTTTTATTACATATTTTTCCCGACGTTTCGTGAATTTTATGTTCACTTCTTCAGGGGATTTGTTAACAATCGAGTTGTGTTGTTGTTAAAACATCAAAAATAAAAAATATATACAAGTTTACTTGAACCAAAAATTACAATATTAAGAAAAATGGCTTTAGCTGTTCTTTATTATCACACTGTAAAATTTTACAGTGTGATTTTTTGATATAAGACAAGATAGGCCTCACCAGCTAAATAAAAAGAATTCAATTCACAACAAATTTGATTTGGCCAAAAATATTAAAAAAACAATAAAAATATCTTTTTTCCTCAGGTCTTTAGAGGAAAATAAAATTTGCTTTTTGTTTTAAGTTTTGTGAAAATTTAAAACTTCAAACTCGTTTTCTGGCGAACTGGATTTTTAAGTTATGACATTGTTTGAGTAAATGAGCGATATACATACATATGTATTTCTTAGTTCCTGCTGTCAAAAAATATACGACCGTTTTGCTTGATTTGTTGTTTCTGTTGAAATGAGGTGACATGGTACGATTTACTTACATATGAATATGTATAGTACTTACACAGAAGGCAAATTGATATAAGATATACTCCGCCGAAAATAGTCCCCTGATCAGTTGCGACCACCTAGTATGGATTCGCATTGCTTACATATGTATGTACATGCATTAAAATATTGACGTTTCCTTTTAGGTTAAAATTTTCGATTTTTCGTGTGCTCGTACTTTTATAAATTTTACTTTTTTTACTTTTATAAATAAATAAAAACACCTATTATTGATGCACAAATTTTCTCCATCTTATAACAAGCTTTTTATACTCATCTCATGTGATTTTTTTTAGTACTTTCTTTAAGTTCAGTACAATATGTGTTCCTAAAAATATACGAAAATCTTCACTTGAAGAAGTTATTTAACGTATATAATAACGTACTAGCATAGTAAGTGATATCTTGAAGGGACTATAGTTATTTAATTTAGATACAAATACATATCGTCGGTTGGTTATTTGCTTGCGGCACAGTATATTCAAAATACATTATGTCTGCAGCAAACCAATAATCAACCGACGATATGTTGCACATTTTTTTTACTGTATACATATATTGTATATTATATTTTACTGCAAATATTATTTAAGTAATTACTATAATCTTTATTATCGAGCATTACTTTAATTTAAAAATATTAAACATATGGCCCATTGTGCTCGATTATATTATGAAATAAATAAATGCGCTGATTTACACGGGATTAATTGTGCTGGCATAACATGCCAGTTTGTTGGTGAGAGAGGCAAAGAGAGGGGTTTTGTGTTTGGCATAATTTTTCAACCAGCTACCACCCCGCATTAGCAGCACAAAACCAATACACACACAACTTAAAAAGCACACACAAAGCTGTGTATACGTATACATTTTTATGAATGATGAATTAGTCTCGTGTATTCTTAAAAAAACAAAAATTGTGCTGCATATAAATTAGTCTCGTGTAAACTACCTCAATGAAATGAATATATTTCAAATATTTTACGTTTTTAATAACTTGTCCGACTTATTCTGTGAGTCACTGTATATATAGGACGTTTCATATTTTTTTCAGTGTATTCATGATAACAATCTATTTATCGATAAACAATTAAAACGCACATGTTGCAGATTTGTTGTTATCGAGAATGTTCAACATCATTTCACAGAATACACAGAAGTGAAGAAAGTGACAGGTCAAAAAAGCTAGGATCAGGTTTTTAAAATTCGTGGGAAAAAGAGACAACAATAATGCATTTGTTATTAAGAAAGTATGAAAATAAACAAACTGAAAACGAAAATTATAAGAATGTGAAAAAGCAAAAATGATTACAAAAGTTTTATAAAATTTAAATTTAATAATTTTTATGTGTTTTAAGCAAAAAAAAAAGTGAAATAAAAGGTTGCGAGTGTTCATTAAGTGTTTCCGGCATCTTTCAATGGCAATATTGCTGGATATAGTGCAGAAAACTTCATCTGGGTGAGAACGAGGAGTCTGTATTGGCCATTAAGGAATTCGCTCAACGTGCCGGAGTTGCATTTGTTCCATATATTGGGGAGTCTTACAATATTGTCTACAAGTGATTGATTATCCTCAGGAAGATGTTTGCCTTGTTGACATTCATCAGTGCCACAAAACATTCATTGCCTTGTACAAGGAGAATGGAATACAATACAATATATACATGGTGTTGGAAATGCCATTACCATACTAATTCCTAAATTGGATCAAATTGTGCGTGACGATAAAAAGGTTTCCCTTGTGCTTGCTGCACTTGAAAGTTTCTCCTATATTTTGAAACACAATTCTCTGCTGGGTGAAAATTGAATGATTGCAATTTTGATGAGCCTGCTGGCGGCAATGACGACGAAAGTGAATACGAAGGTGCTGGTAATTTGCTGCCATTATTGGGTCAGGCTATGGAGGCCGCAAAATTCTCCATGTGAATTGTCGCATCTACGTTGGTAAGTAAGCAAAAATTGATGTAAATTTATAGTTTATAATAATTAGCACTTGCGGTTTTTAAATATATTTGCAGCAAAAAGCTAAGAAGGATGAGAAACTGGATTCACAAAGGCCTTTGTACATAGAGCTTTGGCCGAATGTTTTGGTGCTTTGAAAAACTGCACCGGAAACTATTTCGATACATTCTGCTCGTCAAAATACTGTTTTCTTATTGGGTGAATTGGTTTTTTGTTCCGAGGGAAAATCATTCGAGTAAGTGTTAATTTTTTTTATTAAATAAATTTACACACAATAACTTAAATGTATATTTTTCAAATTGCAGAGCATATATGTATATTTTGATGGCATTATCTCAGGACATTGCCAAAGAAAAGGAACCTGCCGCTCTCGATAATATATGTGGAGCAATTGCCCGCCTTACAAACTGTAACTTAATGGAACAAGTATTGCCAGTTTTGCTACAACACTTGCCATTACATGAACATTTTGATAAAAACTCTTTAATATTTAAATATTTAAAATTATCCCGACAAATTCAGTGCAGTGGCTAATTAGAATCCATAAGTAAAAGTTTTACTTGTAGTTATTATGAGCAATTCCTATCCTTACTATATGTACTATTATTTAAACACATTTGTTTCATTTATGTACTATAGATGTATATTTGACACAACACAAATGAAAAATTAATAAACCCCTCTATAATTTTTGTATTGTATAATCAAATTTGCTTTAATTATTGTTATTTTCAATAAAAAATTAAATAATCATTAATTGTTAATTAAGTAGATTTTGTCAAGTTTAATAATTTTAAAATGCGCTAAGTGTTGTTTGTAATAGAGGGAAAACAACCCCAATTTTATATTAACAAAATTTGAAGTTGGGACAAAAATAAAAAAACAAATCGATTATTTAAAACGAATTTAACAAAATCTTTAATTTACTAATAACGTGTGGTTACAATAATTTGTTTTGCACTTTCTATCGGTGTCAATAGACGCTTTGTTGTATCTTCCGTCACTAGTTCCGGACAATTGACCAAGAAACTTTGCATTACTGATAAAGCTCCTGGGGCCAGATTCCGCAACGATGAGTTTTGAAATGTTCACCAATTTCAGTGTTCACAATTCAGCACACTTTTTCCAGTGATAAATTTTGACGCTAGTGTTCACTATAACTATCAAAATTATTCTTTCTCACCGTTGAGGATGCACAAAGCAACAAGGGTACACTGAAATTGGTGAACACTTCAAAATTCATCATTGTGGAATCCGGTCCCTGCTCGGCATTCGTAACTTGCCATGTAAATCAGGCGCCGTGAGCCTTTTCTGACTCCAATTCTTTGCTGGAACTAGGAAAAGAGTGGCGCCACAACAGCAACAATTTGGGTAATAGTCCCTTCACTTATGGGAGATCCCAGTCATTATGAATCCAATTAACAACCAACCGGCTTGGGTACGATTTAGCGACATGCGACTCGTGTCGCATTAAATACAGTTTTACCCTTGGTATGTTGCCGCCAAAGTGCAACTGTAACCTCATACCGCCTCCGGTGAAGACCGCATTTGCTCGAGGGCATCAACAAAGCTATCGATAAGTGGTGTTATTATACTTGGCAGTCTTGGGCTGCTGCACTTGGATGCACCAATACAGCACAAGTCGTATCAATGACATGCAGAGTTTGATCAGCCAGAAGGTTTTGAGGTCTTGTGCCTAATCCTAATACCATAGAGCCCAGTTCTTGCAACGCACACACTAAGAAGTGTTGACTGAACAGTGTTTCCTGATTCGAGTCCTTGGCATTTTCGGGATTGAAATCAGAAAAGTTTGCCAATTTCCCAGAAAAAAGTTTGCCAAATTTCTGAAAGCAAAATATTAATTAATACATATATTTCTTGTAATTTTCCAATTGAGAATTATACTTACATTAAATATTAAGCCAAAGAATGGTTTCCTGAAAATAAACTGAAAATATATCCAACATTAAACACAAATTCATAAAATTAAAAAATTTTTCACCCTTTTACTTACCAATTAACACATGAATAAAAGCACAAAGCATAATCACAAAACAAGCTAAAATTTTGTTACGCTAGAAGCAAAATCAAAGCAAAATCAACGCCAAAATTCCGGGGAGAGCGAGATAGGTATAAAAACACAAAAATCTTCCGTCTCGTGTCACTTCTGTATGTTTTGTGATCATTTGATCATAATTGGTTTGTCGCATAACATGTAAATTAAATAAAGAAAATGACTAAAAGAGACATTTTGGAAGGTGCATAATCACTACGTTCATGAAATTTTATTGCAATATAGATTATTAAATTATTTTTAGATGTTCCTTTGCCCAGCAGTGATGAGGATTCTAATGAAGAATCAGCTATAGAAGATGACGACACTTGTACACCTTTCGATTTGGACCAGTATTTCCACAAAAAATTTGTTGTCCAGGATGAAACGGCTGTTACTCTTAAAAGAAAATACGTATTAAGTTTAGCAAAGGATGAGTAAGTTTTATTATTAATAAATATTAAAGCTGATACAAATGGTATTATTTATGTTAATTGCAAGTTCGTTTACTCGTTTGGCAACCGGTTTATCTGATGGTTCAGTACATCTGTTTGATATAAGTTCTGAAAGAAGTCTGAGTTACTCTTCACCAGATTGTATTGCTCCGCCACCTATTACTGACTCCAAAAACCGTTTAAGTATTTGTGGTGTACGCTTTATGGACGAAACCCCGAATTTGTTATTAATTGGCACAACTAATCACTTGGTACGCTTGTTTGATTTACGTACACAAAATGAAGTGGGACGTTTTCATTATAGTTCAGAAAATGAAGCAGAATCTGCAGATTTGCCTAAGAATATTGTCTGTTTTGATCGTAATGCAAATGGTCGTGTGTTGTGTGTGGGAACTGAACAACATCATAACCACGTGTTTTTGTTGTTTTATGATTTAAGGGAACGTAAGAAACTAGGTGGTTATTTCGACAGCCATCAGGACGATGTGACTACTTTGAGGTTTCATCCGCAAAATCCGGATCTGCTATGTTCGGGATCTACTGATGGCTTGGTAAATATTTATGACTTACAAAAATCAATGGAGGATGACGCACTATTGATAACACTTAATACATTAAGCAGCGTGCATAAAGTAAATTGGTAAGTCCTGTTTTACTTCTAAAATTAAAATCTGAAATTGAAATTAAAGTAGATTATATAAAATATATACATACATATTGAACAAAATATAATAATAACAAAAATTTAAAATTTTTTAAATCCCCTGCGCAGTTGACGCTGTAGCATAAGTTCAAGAACCTTATGTTCCACTTATCGATTTTTGTTCAAACATTTTTGATATCAGAAATGATATCGATTCATCAACAAGAATATTTATGATGACTTCCAAACGGCTGGACCGATTTCCTTCAAGTATAGACTAGAAGATATTAGATCAAGTAACCATTCAAACGAAAAAAAAACCAAATTAAAATCGGTTAATCCCTTTGAGAGCTATGGCGCCAAAGACACAGATTCAATAGGATATATATAGAAAAAATGTGAATCTTCTATACGGCTGATCCAATTTTCTTCAAAGTCACCTTTCAATGCCTCTTTATTGCAACATATGTAGTTATATCTCAAACAATGTGTTTTTGGAATTAATAATGTAGGAAAATTCTATTTAATCTTGTGGAAAAAGTTCATATGAAAGATTTGTGCACGTACCTCTTGAAGAGCGAAAATATTTTTACATCTTCATTGAGTTGTATATAAATTGATTATTTTAAACTTATTTTCTGCAAAACTAACTTTTTGAGTTATGCCTATGTTGCAATATATACGAGCATGAGTATACATATACATATGTATATATTTCTTTCAGGCATAAAAATGTATATGACAAAGACATCATCTCAAGTATAACACATACAAATGACTTTAAATTGTACGATTGCAAGGAAGGCGACTTAATTGCAGAGTTTGAAAGAGCTAAAATCACCGAAAGCATAAAACGTAAAACAGTAGCAAACTGCAATTTGATTAACTGTCATGATATGGCAGATGGAGGAATTTTCTTACTGACTGGTTCCAATATAAACAAAGGGTATGTTCAAATAGGAGATACATTTATATGTATATACATATGTATTACAAATTATTTTATTTAAACATTTTTTTTAGGGAGATAATGCGCTCCTTGCTGGTTCAGAATAAACAGTTATTACCTGATGTAGACTTTCAAGGAAACAAACAAATAGTGCGTGAAAGTGTATTCGATATAAATTCAAATGTTTTAATAACGGCTGGTGAAAGTGGTATAGTAACGATTTGGGGACAACAAACTGCCATGAGCTCAGCCACCAGCAATTTAAAAATCAAACAGAAGAAGACTAACAAAACCGCTCCTTATTAGAATATAAAATAATTAAGCACTATTAAAATTTATTTGTTGAATTGATATAACAAATTATATATACATATATACATACATATATATATATACGTATATATATATATATGTATATGTATGAACACATATTTTTGAGACGTGTATATAGGGATATATTTATATTTATGCAGTTTTTATATGTCCACAATTATATGTAATTACAGACATTTTTATACATTATATGAAAGAGCTCAATTTTTCAACAAAAGAAAATATATTCGACTTTGTGGTTTTTCACAATAACATCATTGAACCTTAAAATATATAATTTTTAGTCTATTGCTGTTGTGTTAAAACCTGGTACTATCTTGCTGGGGCCCGTTTCTCAAAAATATAAATTACAAATCTACAAGTAAAATACACAAAACAATAACACTTTTACAAACTTTATTGTTGTTTTGTGTGTATTTTACTTGTAGATTTGTAATTTGTAGGTTTGAGAAACGGGCCCCTGGTCTCTAGAACATATACTTATTAAAAATCAACTTTAAATAACTTATGAGGGCAATAATGAATGAAATATCGCGACATATTTTTCCCGAGTAAAAATTTCAAACAATAGCACGTAATAGGAAAAACAACAAATTCTAATTGGAAAAGGGAGAAATTTCTCGCGGAATTTTATTCATGATTGTCCTGTATAAATCAATTTAAAAAAAATCGTCAACATAGAGAGAGCGGTAACAGTGACCACCGTGTCGTACAACTAGCGAAATATTTTTTCTGAGTGGCAGCTTTTGATTTTGTGCAAGGCTGCCATATTGAAATTATTGATGATTTTTCGGATATAAGAAATTAAAATTAGTAATAATTATTAATTTATCCACATGTGTATTGCCTTAAAAATTTTCTTTCAAATGAATTGGTACGGTTTTTAGTAACGTATATCTTAAAACCGTATTACAACTCATACTACGCTATCCTAGGGCTTACAAGTGCAAGTTCGAAAAACTCAATACACTCAAACTCTTGTACTAAGTCATGTTTTACACTCGGCAGTTTTACTTGAAGCAAGTCTGAGTTTATAGGAGAGAAAGGAAAGAAGAAAGAAGAGGGGTACTGACTTGCCTGTACAGAAAAGTTACTTCAATTCTGTTTTGTTATTTCATTCGCTGCATTAAAACAATACGAAAATTTAACAAGAAACCGTCTGAGTGTAAACAAATGGGCAGTTTTAAAAGAGAATTGAAGAGAACTGCTTCAAGAAAAACTGCCAAGTGTAAAACATGACTAACACAACTACACTTTCGGCACTTGCAGTCTACTTCCAACACAACTGCCAAGGAAGTAGCAAGTAAATGGAAAGTTAGCTAATAGTGTTGCCCTATTAATGCTATAAACACAATCAAAGGCTACCGACCATCGACTACCGACTACAAAAGTAGCTGGCTACAAAAATAGCCAACTCGCCAGCTATTTAATTCTTTTAACAACTACCGACCACTAACTACAAAAAATAAACATCATTACATTAAACAATATAATAAATACATATAAACAGTAAAAATGACTATTATATACTTACCAATTTCAATATATATAAATGAAACAAATTAACAGATGATTATTATTTTTCAATGGTGCCACTATAATAGTTTTTCGCGTTTTTAATAGCGATATTTAATGTGTTGCGTTTTTAAAACCACCATTTCACGCATTTATTGTATTGGCAGCACTAATCTGTTTTTTGTAGCCAAGAAAAATAGAAATTAGCCTAAGTTGGCTACGGGCTGCAAAAGTAGCCGCGTAGTCGGTAGTCGCTAAAAGAATTATTCTCATAAGCACGCATGTATTCTATTTTTGACATCTTGTAGTCGATGGTCGGTGGACTTGATTGTGCTTATAGCATAATACTTTAGTACAAAAATTAACTGGAATTTTTTAGACATAAATAACATTGAAACCATACTAATAATGGTCAATACTATCTGGTTCCCTTAAAGTTAAACTTTTTTATGCTATGGACAACTCTGCAATAAAAGGTAAACATGCAAGTTGCAAGATAGTCTGGCATTTGTGCGAAATTTTCGTTGATAATACGTACACAAAGCCTACATGCAAGTTACTTGCGTGTGTAAATGCAGGGTAACTAAGAAATTAAGTAACGTGTATACCCTGTATAAAGTTGTCAAAGTATAGATCCAAGGCGAGTTGACACAAGGTGGTCATGATTTGCAACCCTGCGTATTCGCCTTGTATATTTGTTAGTGTAAAATTTCCTGCTGTCAGAATATTTTCTAACGTTTTGGTTGATTTGACAGCAGAGAAGCTATGTCAGCTGGTGAAATAAGACCACCTTATGTGTTTTCGCCTTGTATAGATCAGTTTTGAAATCTGGTAATTCCATAGAAAATAAAAATTTTTTGTTTGAGTTTAATAAATATTGGTTGTGTTTTGGTGTTCAGTGGCATTAGTGGAACAGAAATAAAGGATGAAAAGTTTATAAGCACATTTTATAGATTAGAAAAATTTCAAAAGATCGTTTACTAAACAAGTGCATATATCATAAATATTTTTAAATGTCTTTCTTCGGTGCTAATAATTCATTGGGTGCTACAAGTACACCGGCAAAACGTGAGTGATTTTTTCGTACATACTTAGATATGTATGTAGCTGTAGGGCTTGATCAAATATGAAATATCAAAATTATCATAATATTTTAGCAACTGGATTATTTTCATCATTTGGTACAGGAGCAGCGGGTACAGCACCAGCATTTGGAGCCCCAGCTACATCTACAGCTCAGCCAACGGGTTTTGGTTCAACTCAAGGGTTTGGTGGTGTTGGTTTTGGCACATCATCTGCAGCTGCAACATCAGCTCCAACATTAGGAGGGTTTGGAGGCTTTGGCGGAGCAGGCTCTAGCACAACAACAGCACCTACATTGGGTGGTTTTGGTACGTTTGGTGCTGGAAATACACAAACGTCGCAAGCACAAGGTTTGTTTGGTGGGGGAACGGGCACTTCAACAGGTTTCGGGGGATTCGGTAGTGCTCCAGCACCAACAACAGCATCTGGTTTTGGTGGTTTTGGCGCAACAGCAACAAGTGGTACCTCTGGGTTTGGTGGATTTGGCTCCACATCAACGACATCGACGGCACCCGCATTTGGTGGATTTGGAGCCCAAACATCAATGGGCGGCTTTGGAGGATTCGGTACAAGTGAGTTTTTTTGTATGAAACAGTATTGTCTTTAATAGTTTGTAAATACTGTCTTAATAACATATTTAATGTGGGGTTTTTAGTGTTTTTTATTTAAGAACAATGCGTATATTTTTTTTAGTTTTATCGGCAAAGAACTTTATAAAATGTTTGAATACAACATATACATATGTTATGTTTTATGGAGTCTTGGTGCTTGTGATATTTTTTGTACCATTTATTCCTTTACTTATTAAAGATTTTGGCAAACCAGCAGCAAACGCTACCGTTACTCCAGGATTTGGTGGTTTCGGTGGCAATACCGGTTTTATGATGGGCCAACCTCAACAACAAGCTCCTCCAATATCAGCAGACGATGCATTTGCACAATCAATTTTTAACGTGTCTATCTATGGCGATGAACGTGATACCATTATTGCGAAATGGAATTATTTCCAAGCTATGTGGGGAACTGGTAAATCATTTTATTCGCAAAATGCAGCCCCCGTTGAAATAACACCTCAAAATTATTTGTGCCGTTTTAAGGCGATGGGTTACAGTCGACTGCCTGGAAAGGATAACAAGATGGGTTTGGTAGCATTGAATTTTAACAAAGCTCTTGCGGAAGTAAAAAATCAACAGCAACAAATTATTAATACATTAAATGCTGCATTTGGGAATAAACCAAATTTGATCGTCAACATAGATTCTAGCAAGCAGAGTGAGGAAAAAAAATGTCAACTAGTTATATATTTGGAGGAAAGGTCGCAAATAACTCTTAACGATACAAAGCGCATACTAGCGACAGATTTGGCCAACTATTTGAATCAACCTAATATTAAAGGACAGCTGAATAATCTGGGTATATTAGAAATTCTCGCTCTCGTTTTGCCAGATGAGGATCAGCTTAAAGAGTATTTGAAAAATCCTCCTAAGGGTATTGATCCCAGAATGTGGTGCCAAGCAAAGTTAGACAATCCAGACGAAACAAAATTTATACCAGTTCCTATGATTGGTTTTAACGAGCTTAAATATCGTATAAAATGCCAAGAAAATGAAACAGAAATGCACGCTTTATATTTGCGTAAAGTCGAGACCGACTTGTCCGAGTTAAGACAACGACATACTGCGGCTACAGCAAAAATAATGGAGTACAAACGTAATCTAGCCGAACTAAGCCATAAGATTTTAAAGGTATGCGATAAAACTTAATATATGTGTAGATATTTAATTAATACATTTGTTTAGATCATAGTAAAGCAAGAATGCACACGAAAAGTAGGCCTAGCCTTGACGCCCGAAGAGGAAGCTCTGCGGACGAAATTGGAAAATATGCAGGCTTTAGTTTCAGCACCCACTCAATTTAAAGTAATTTAGTTTCTTTTTTGTGTTAAATGACTAGATACTAAATAAAATTGTTTTTGTTTAAGGGCCGCCTAAGCGAGTTGTTGTCTCAAATGCGTATGCAGCGAAACCAGTATGCTTTAACTTCCGGTAGCGACTATACACTTGATAAAGATTGTGAAGAAGAAATGAAAAC
Source organism: Tachina lurida (assembly GCA_944452675.1). NCBI lineage: Eukaryota > Metazoa > Arthropoda > Insecta > Diptera > Tachinidae > Tachina > Tachina lurida. The sequence continues at coordinate 115,857,535 of OX101756.1, forward strand.
ATTTTTGGGCATGCAGCAAAAAGCTATGGAAGTGTTAACCGATACCGTAACAAAGGACTTAAAGGCATTACAAATAATTATGGATGGTATGCCAGAACTGGTAAGAGGGTAAATGTGTTTTGTTGCGTATCAAGTTATTAGATCCCAGATAATCATCATATTGCAGTTAATAAAGAAAAACACGACATTCATATTGTTAAAAACTAGCAATATCTTGTTCTTAATAAACTGCGAAGTGTATTATAAAATGATTATAATTATAATAATTAATTATAATAGTAAAGTTTAAATAGTCTTATTTTCTTCGCGATTGCAAAACAACTTGCCACAACAAGAATAGCAGCAATCCTAAAACTTCAAATAACTTTGAACTTGTCTTTTTATGAAACAGGTTCGCATATTCAACATGCAATTTTAAAATATTAATGTCAATAAACTTTCTCTGCTATGTCCAGAAAAAAATTCACTTTTCATTTAACGACAATTTTTTTCTCAAATAGCTATGTTTCACACACGATTAGTTTTGCAATAATGCAACATAAAAATTGAACTTATTACACACATACGATTGCATACAGTCAGACAAAGAGAGAAAATTTTAGAAAACAGGTTACAACATGCACCTACGTTTTAAGACAGAAATACTAATGTAATCTGTGGCTAAAGTTATGAATTTTATTTTCGTTCACTTTTAATCATAAATGGTATTGTTCGTTGCAAATTTAATTCTGTTGTTGCATTAACATGATTGTTATTGAATCATTCACAAGTGGTTTGTTTAATATTTTTCCCACATTGTACATATATAAATAATTCCTTTTCTTTTTTTTTTTACTGAGAAATTTAAAATCTCTGATATAAACGAGTTGTTTTTGTGTGTAACTAGTTTTCTTAATGACTTCTCTTTCAATATTTTTTTGCTGTGTTTATGACAGGGACTTCCGAGTTTCCTTCCAAACACTGTGTTACATTTCAGGTATAAATGTGACTGACGATTGATCCATGATCTATAATAGTTTTTGTAAGCTTAACAAGTGGGCTGGTTAATTTTTGATTTAAATAAGCGCACAAACGGTGAAAAAAAGAAAGTTAAATAATTTACAGACAAGCTAAAAGAAATATATGCACATACATTGTATAAAATGTTTAAGAAAGTGATAACAGTGAGTTGTAAATTAAAGTGAATTCTTATATATTTTATAAAATAAAATTATTTGTTGTATAGATAGTTCTATTCTTACTTGTTGGAGTAATTAGTTGTTTACCGCCGGGTGTAAAATACACTGACAATAAGAAATCGAAGAACGATGAATCCACTATACAACCAGAAGTTTTAACAATTGAACGTTTAGAAGAAATTTTGAGAAGGGCAAGTGAAATATTTAAGCCCAAAACTCGACCTTCAGACACTCCAACCGCCGAGATCCAGCAAGTGGCCGTACCAATGCAGTTTTTGCAGCCTCCGGCCATTCAACCCTTCAACTTTTATTTACCGCTTTTCGGCTACGACAGAAATCCCCAAAATGCTAAATTAGATGAAAAAAGTCGTAAAATGGAGCATTTCACACCGCCGCCTTTACCTAAAGAAGGCCAAAGCCAAGAAAACTTTTACGATGTAAAACTTAAAAAATCTTTGCCAAAAAAATTTAATGGTTCCGCTAAACACATAAACATTAAGTGGCTAAATGCATATGAAAACCAGTTATCCTCGCCCAGCAACAAAGAATCAATTCATGTACCGAAAGACGTCTACATTTTAAATGATGAACGAAATCGTATAAACTTTGATGATACTTTCTTCGCCGTTGATATGAAAGTACCAGACCGCACAAATAAATTGGAAAAATCTCAGGCTGAAATGGAAAGCCAACATGATGACGATGACAGTCAAGGAGAGGAGGATTTAATAGCAGCCCCAGCTTTACAAATACCATTAATAACGCAGTTTACCAACTAAGAGGTATTAAATTATAGAGTAAAGGTTTCTTAAACTGAAAATAAGTCAATAATAACGCGCATACACGTAATGTATGTATGTATGTATATAAAATAAACACACAAAAATATAAAATTTAAAAGTCCAATCAATAGTAAGTAATACATATAAAGTAAAAAATTTTAAATGTGTTTTATTTAAATGGAATGAAAAAATTTTAATATGCTGCGGCTGCATTTAATTGCAGCTCAAAGCCTTTACGGACTACTTTTTCAATATCATCCAATAGACCAGATGCTCCAAATCGAAAGAGGGAAGGCTGCAACCATTGCATACCCAAAGTTTCTTTAACCAATGTCATCCAAGCTATTGCCTCGCGTACAGTTCGCACGCCACCGGCTGGTTTTAATCCAACAACTTGTCCTTTTTTACGTGAAAATTCTTGAATAGCCCAAATCATTACTAAGCCCACCGGAATATTGGCATTTACAGACTCCTTGCCTGTGGAGGTTTTAATAAAATCTGCACCAGCCATCATGCACACCATGGATGCCTTATATATCTGAAAAAAAGTAAAACAAAGATTTATAAGCGTACATACATATTATGCACGTTATTTGTTCTTTGCAAAGTCTTGATTTTTAAGGAGAGAAGGGAAAAGAGAATCCATTTTATTTACCTTCTCTCCTTGCAAAACAAACTTTGCGTGTCGAAAAGCCTTTTTACCAGGGACCGTAACTGTTATAACTTTTATCGTAAAAGTCAGAAAATAAAAGTTATTTTTTGACTTTTATTTTTTCGAGCAGAAATAAAAGTTATTTTTTGACTTTTATTTTTTTGAGCAAAAATAACAGTTATTTTTGACTTTTATTTTTTCGAGCAGAAATAAAAGTTATTTTTTGACTTTTATGTTTTTGAGCAAAAATAACAGTTATTTTTGACTTTTATTTTTTCGAGCAGAAATAAAAGTTATTTTTTCGAGTAGAAATAAAAGTTATTTTTTGACTTTTATTTTTTTGAGCAGAAATAAAAGTTATTTTGTGATAAATTCATTATATTTATTATAAATTTTGGCGCTTTTGCAATAGTGAATCGTTAAATTTACTTATTTAGAAAAGAATATTTGGAATATTAAATAATAATTTCTTTGTCAAAGGGGTTGAAAACACAAAAATAACTTTTATTTCTGCTCAAAAAAATAAAAGTCAAAAAATAACTTTTATTTCTACTCGAAAAAATAAAAGTCAAAAAATAACTTTTATTTCTGCTCGAAAAAATAAAAGTAAAAAATAACTGTTATTTTTTCTAGAAAAAATAAAAGTCAAAATATAACTTTTATTTCTGCTCGAAAAAATAAAAGTCAAAAATAACTGTTATTTTTGCTCATAAAAATAAAAGTCAAAAAATAACTTTTATTTTTGCTTGAAAAAATAAAAGTCAGATTTTTAAAAAGCATCGTATTTTCTGACAATTTGGTCCAATACTTGCAAAATGGTATACTTGGTTTCATTCTCCGACATTTCCTTGAGGTTGCTTTTTTTAATCAAAAATTCAAAAATAACAGTTATTTTCGGTCCCTGCTTTTTACATACATAGTACGGTAATAAAAATTAATTAATAAATTAATAATTTTATTAACAATAAACATACAATTTAAAATGAAGAATTTTTGTTTTTTTTTTTTTTGTGATAGAAAGTCTAGATGCGCTACGTTTCTGCCTATACTGGATTCACACACGGCAATTTTGAGCTTATTGATGAGAATGGATATAATGAAGAAGGCAGACATCATATTTCCTCTCTCGCCCATGAACTAAAAATTTGCTCAAATATGTAGACTTCATTCAAAGAGTTGGAAAAAGCTTAAAATACACTTAAATCTCTTTTTTAGCTTGTTATAACAAACATATCGCTCTTAATAAACAAGAGGGTATTAAACTCAAAATTTGAAAATTTTCATTAGAGATGAAAAACTGGTTGTGGTTACATTTTAAGAGAATTTGAAAATCCGAATAAATCATAGTAAGGAAATTCCATTTGAAAATACATACATATTTACATTGTTTTATTTTAAAATCTTGCAATTATTGTTGAGAAAAATTATGTTTTGAAATGTAAGCAATTTTATCATAAAACAGTTGTTAGTTGATTTTTTGCAAAAATTGAAATTTTAAAAAATTCGAGTTAATACCCTTTTTTGATTAAGTGCGATATGTATTTATAAACGAAAGGATTTTTTTGCACAAAGGGATCATCGTATTGGACCCAAGTGAGCTGGACCCCTAAATTTCATTTTTCACCAGAAGTCTGCTAACTTTCTTGTGATTAATATGCGAATTCGAAAGTGTTTTGCTTTTTTTCGAATTGTGGAGTAGACCCCCTATTTTTATAGATGTCGGCCTTCTTCTTAAGTCTATAGTATATGATACGTAAAAATCCATAAGTGCTTGTGGCTACGACATCACGAGAATTTTTGACATGGTTGAATTTTTTAAAGTAGTAGTGGCTACATATTGTAAAATTTTGATATATTTGTCTCCAAATCCAAGTGTGACACATGTGTTAAAATGTGAATGTTTTCATATACCTACATACATACATATCACTCATTTACTCAAACAACGTCATAACTCAAAAAAAACTGGTTTGCCAGAAAAAGAAAATTTGATTTTGCTTTCAGGAGTTGAGTGCGCAAGATATAAGAACGATATGAAGATTAATTTTGCATCATTAACTCATAAATTCCTTTTTTTGAGTTATGACGTTCTTTGAGTAAATGTAAATAATATGTTGCTAATGCACTGTATTTAGCTAACGTATGTAGGTAGTTTAATAAGATGCAGTTAAAATTACTTCAGAGCCACATGCGCAAGTGACTTTTTACATGCTGTGTACTGCAGGCTTTAGAATATTTCAACTATTTCAGAAATGAATTACGATACTGTTAGCTAATAACTATTCTTTATGCACTACATATAGGGCTTGGGATTTCCCGGACTTTTGCACTTCCCGGGAAACGGGAATTAAAAAATCAAGTTCCCGGGATTCCCGGGAAAAGCTAATTTTCTAAATTAAATACATTTATTAAATGAAAGTTGGTGAAATTTCGATTGTTTTATTAATGTAAGCATTCTTTTGAAATAAAAGTTAATAAAAAAGCAGTTATAAGACAAATTTTTAAGAATTTTTAATTGAATTTAAGCAAATGGAATAAAGTTATTACACAGCAAAAGATCATATAAAAACCAATTGACGAATGTTACCACAATTAGTAGACAATTTTCTAATAAGACCTACCTTCATTTTAATAAGAATTTGCCTTGCTTGTTTCTCATTCTTTTTGAAAAAGTTCCAGGCAGTTTACAGTTACAGTACCATACTGCGCTGCGCCGAATTTTGAATACCCTGAGCCGCAGTATGTCTAAGTGTCTTTCATTTTATTTCTCCTAAAATATTTTCTGCAGGGTTTCCATAATAGCGTCTACTTGTAATCAATTTAAGTTTTGTCAACTCAGAGTTCTTACAGCTTAAAATTTTCACTACACTTTTCAAAATTTGTTCACTAATTCGGTGAAAAATTTACTTTAGGAAATGATTATATCATTGTAATCATTGATACTTATACAATTTATTCCACTTTTTTTAGGAGATATGGTATGACCTCAATTTAATGGAATTTTTATGAAATTTCAGACTAGATTTGAATAGCTCACATTTTTATTTTATATTAAAAATATATGGACATTTTACTGCTTGTTTATCGGCGTCGAAAGAATTCTTTCTTTCTTACAGTTACATTTAAAACAAAAACTCAATTTAAATTTTAAGATTAAAAAAGGTATATGTAAGTGTTTAAACAGACGATGAAAAACGTGTCAACGTTCGTGTAAATTTAGTCATACAATCATTCAAACGAACTTTTGTAATATATAAAAAAATAATAAGTTTTTATATTAAAGTAAAATTGGATTATAAATTCTATATATTTATGAAATAACATGCACTTTTAATTTCCCGTTTTCCCGGGAAAATCTCAAAAATTTCCCGGGAATATTAGACAGACATTTCCCGGGATTTCCCGCCCGTCAATTCCCGTTTCCCAAACCCTAACTACATACCATGATACAATAATACAATACAATGTTATTGTATCATGTGCACTACTATGCTTCTTTGTTAAACAAGTTGGATAGAGCTGTTTACATTTTCTGTAACGATATGCACTTACATTTTCCATTGAACCCAATTCACCAATTGCTAAAATGGTCTTCATGCGAGCATTCTTCCCACAAATTGTTCTCATAGCATACACTTCTCTGTACAAAGCCTGCCACTGTTCGGTCAGGGCCAATTGACGATTTATAACAATATCAATTTCCTTTGCACCAGATTCAATAGCAAACGATATTTCTTTTAGTCGTGTTTCAAGGTTATATTGACCTGTTGGAAAGCCAGTGGCTACAGCTGCTATAGGAATATTATTGAGGCACTTGAGTTGTTCGAACGTTCCAAGAGCATCATCTACCCGTGCTGGATAAACACAAACAGCTGCAGTATGAATTTGCTTCTGCAAAGTGGGTTCAACAAACTTTTCTAGCATATGTAGTGGAAGGGGAAAGGCTGACCTGTGGCAAAGGCGAGCCACATTGGCTTGTGTATCGTCTCCCGCTAGAGTAGTCAAATCTGTGAGAGTCAGAGCTTTCAAAGCCCAAACTACTTCATTTAAACCAATTACCTGGCCGCGGCTAGAAATTTCCTTAGAAATTTCTTCCAACTGTCTTAAAGATATGGAGACATCCAACAAATTATTGTCTGTTAAAAAAATGTATTTATGTATGTATGTACATAAAATCTAAAATCAAAGGCAAACTATTTTAAATTTAACATACCAAATGCAACAACATTGTTAACTTGCATATCAATTATTCTTAATTTTAAACTTTAAACTTATAACTTTCACACACAAATAAATGTGTAGATACTTGAATATAAATGAATTTATGTTTATTTGCAATGGACTGATAAATAAAATTGATAAGATGGTAATACCCGATTGGAAAAGTACCTACACAAAGTATACAGAGATGTCACGAGACGGAACATGGTACCTGCACGACTACAACAAAATTACAACAACAAAAAATACATGCATTTTGCATTACAATTGCAGGCGCGCCGTTCATGCGTGATTATAGTCATTGGCCGGTCACACACGAGACTAATTTTTATGCCGCACAATTTTTGTTTTTTTAAGAATACACGAGACTAATTCATCCGACATAAAAATGTATACGTATACATAGCTTTGCGTGTGTTAGTGTTTTTTGTATGCATTTGATATTTGCTGTTTTTTTAAGTTATGTGTGTATTGGTTTTGTGCTGGTGATGCGGGGTTGTAGCTGGTTGAAAATGTATGCCTAACACGAAACCCTTATCTTTGCCTCTCTCACCAACAAACTGGCCAGCACAATTGATCTCGTGTGTGAAAGGCCATTCAGTGTCACCAAAAGGCCTTGTAATTAGATTCATGTATAATCTGTGTGTAATTCTACTTTAGGTTCTATTTTTTTATTTATATTTGTTTTAATTTAACCAAGATGTATATAACCAGGTGGCAACGCTGCTTCAGCTGATAAAATTTTGCGGCTTACAAATTGTTCTCGTGTAAACTACCGCATTAGTTGTAACCTATGACTATATTTACATTCTATCAGTTAACAGATGGCAGCAGTAGCACAGTGTCTATGACGTTTTTGTAATAGATTAAAGAATACTTTTTTTCTTTAACCGATTAACAAATTTTTGTAGTCGAAATAGAAATATGTACGCCAATCATCAAAGTAATTTATACAGATTGAAAAAATGGGACTTATCGTGCGTGGTTGGCGTATGTCGACATTTTGGTCCTACATAGATTAAAGAGAAATGTTGCGGTGTTCCTTAATTTATGACACAAACGTCGTAGTCAAAATACGTCAAACACGATAGGGTGGAATGTTAAAATGACGTTAACGTTATTTTGTAAATTACAGAAGTTGTGTATAAACGAATTTTAAATGATTTTCATAAAAAATAAAATATTGGACCTTATTACGAGTGTCGTATTACGACTTCGACGATATTTTACTTTTTTGTATGTACATTGAAACAGTTTTTCTTTAATCTAGTGCAAAATCGTCGCCATAGTCGAAATACGAATCTCATAATAAGGCCCATTTAAAAATATAAACAACATCAACAACAAACATCGTTTTCTTTATTTTGTTGTTCCAATTACTAAATTTAAAAATCACTTTATTTAAAAAATTTAAATTGCGTCTATAATTAAAAATAAAACTTAAAGCAGGAATCAACGGAACATAATTAAATTTGAATATCACTGAATGTTGTAACTAATACATATGAATAATATTTAAACGAAACGTAATTATTACGTATTGATTTTAACTTTTTTTATGATTTTTAAAGTAGGTATATATGTATGTACTAACTTAATTTGTGACTCGGTTCAAGTTGAAAAAATTTAGACAACTTAAAAAAAGAACTTTAATGAGAAAATTCTAACGATGTGTAGCCCATTGTTCCCAGTATTCCTTCTTTTGCATTTCATATAAACGAGAAATCGTACGATCGTACGCAAACATTTCTTCCTCACCGCTGAAAACACTTGCTTTTGTATCGTTCTGAAATATTACGACATAAAATAAATGTTTATAATAAAGAAAAATAAGCAACTTACAACGCTCAATTTTAAATCGTCCATTAACATACGTTGATCATCGGCAAAATCAGAGGGTTTATCGCTAAAATTAAACAGTTGTTCAATAGGAACTTCGGCAGAAATGACCACTCGCACGCGGTTATCGTAAAGTGTATCTATAAGCCATATAAATCTCCTCATTTGAGATTTTAGTTTTAATGTTAATTGTGGAATATTGTGAATGAGCACTGTGTGAAAAACCTGTGCTATTTGAATATAATCACTGCCACCTAAAGGCTGTAAGACAATAAATTATTTTATATTATTATGGTTGCATAGATATGTATGTATGTATGTATATATAACAAATAATTACGCGATCACATAGTTCTTCGAAACAAGTATCTAAAACTTGACCACATGTTCGTTGAAATGTTAAATTGCGTCCAAAGTGGGTAATAGTGCGAGGTCTTATGATATCATTCTCCTGGGAACACAATATTTTGAACATACGTTCCATTTCCTTTTTCGCATCAGTGTTGCTTATTCTAAAAATAAAGGGATTTAAAAAAAATTGTTTAAGTAAGCTCAATAAAATAGTTTCTGTTTAAACTAATATATGCACAAAGTGCTTCAAGAGCTACTTACACAAAGTAATTTGTATCTCCCGACTGAGCTATGCGGCGGTAATCAATTCCACTATCTAAAGCTGATAAACTGCAACGATTTTGCAAAACATCAATAAAAGGCAAAAAATTACTGCGTTGTAGTCCATTCTTGTAAAGTTCAGAAGGGTGACGATTACTGGTAGCAATACAAACAATGCCTTCATTAAAAAGATGAGTGAATAAACTTTTTAAAATCATTGCATCAGCAATGTCGGTCACCTGAAATTCGTCGAAGCAAATCAACCAAGATTCAGCTGCAATCATTTCGGCCACTGGCAAAGTAGGATCGAAAGGTTCTGGTTTTTCAGAATTAAAAGCACGATCTCTGGGACCGTGGTCTTTTTTAACTTGATGAATGCGAGCATGAACTTGGGACATAAAGGAATTGAAATGTACACGTTGCTTTTTATCAATCTAAATTAATAAAAATATTAATTAGAAGGTATATAAAACGCATAAGTAATCAAATCCCTTGGTAGCTTACATCTGTACAGCATTCGTAAAACATGTCCATTAAAGTAGTTTTACCGCCGCCCACACTTCCATAGATGTATAAGCCTTTTGGCGAAGCTTCATTTAATAATTGAATCGAGTTAGCACCTTTATTACTTTTCTTCAAAAGTCTACCAAAGAATCCACCACTTTGAGCAGTAGACTTCACCGGTTTTGGTTGATAGGTTGTAAGCGTGTTGTATACATCTTCCAACTTTTCTGCTGTGTTTCTTTGATCCTTATCGGGCAATAATTGCTTTTCCTCGACTTTTTTCAAATAAACTTCCAAAGGTGAAAAAAATCGTTTTGATGCAATATTTCCATTTGCAACTAACAATAAAAATTGTTCGCGTTCCAAAATTGTACCCGCTACAAAATGTACCAAAAATTTGGAGCGAAACATTTCGAAACACGTCACCCACTAGTGGCCACTACTCTATTCTGCACAACCAAAGTTCTTATATAATCCAATGAAAATTTTTAAAAATTAACAATGAAAATTTTTAAAAATGTTCATACGTGCAATTACTTTTTATTGTTAACTGATTTTCTTCATTATATTACATAAATACACGGGCTGTTAGTTGTAATTTCAAGTGCAAGGAAAAACTTTCGTCACTGACCCTGAATTTTTTTATGGGACTAGAGCATTGTTTTTTTTTTTCTTCTTAAAAATCAATCAGCTGAATTTTTTTTTTGAAAATGTAAACAAACAACATGTGTTCATTGCAGTGTTGGCAAATGAATGTTAAGAGTTGTAAGATTGATACCCGCTATAGATGTACTTCTAATATCATGTGTGGAAAATCCGTTGTATATCTGAATGGTTGGTATTTTTGTTTTTAAAAATTACATTGTTAGTACAGCGATAAATAATAAGTCCCACTTAATAAAGTCTTGTTAAGTATGAGATAATAGATGTCAAATTTCTCTGAAAGAGACAATGTTCAACAATTAATTGCATACATATAGTTTAATATCCAATATTATTTGCCTTATTTTCTGAAAACTTTCATATGATGTTTTAAGTTTATAAGTTGCGGTAGAAAATCTCCTGATGACCTGTAACAAGAGAGAGCGGAGGGGCGTGTTCGTATCCGTGGTGTGAAATATGGCAAAATAGTGCTATTTTGGTAATATTTAATAATATGTAATTATTTAACATTGTAAGCACAATATGTATTGCACATTTAAGAAAAACAAACAAAAAATTGATTTTAGTAATGGTCAAATGTTTGGAAACATTTATTTTTGTACTGATGCAGATATTCGTTTGAATCTGCTGAATTCCAACAAATATCACCAGAGTGTTTCTTTCTTGTTTATAGCCGCGTTTATAGATCATTACATTTCCGTTCTTATGAATTTGAAAGCTTTTGTTATATGCTGGCAGCAAGCTGCATCTCCATCATGCACTATTTAAAAAACTGCAGCTGTAAAAGTCGTAAGGTTGTACCATTGATTCGACTTTATCATTTTTGATTGATCAAACATAAACTGTTGCTTATTAGACTTGGATCGAAATCATTCAGTAGATCGTTTTTGACACAAACCTATTATCAAAGCTATTTAAATGACATTTGTGCCAAAAACGAGCTACTGAATGAGTTCGATCAAAGTCTATTGCTTATTCTTCTGCTTCTTGAAATACAAGCAGCTGTAGTTAGACTTGGGTCGAACTCATTCAGTCGGACGTTTTTGACATATGGGTAATTCCAAAAAAAGGTCAACCGAAAAAAAATTTTTTTGTTCAAAAATGTTTGTTATATTTTTTTATAAATATAAAAGCATTTTTATATTCTTTTTTATAAATATAAAAGCATTTTTAATTTTTGAAATTTTTTGACCAAAATATTTTTTTGATGATCCTTTTTTTAGGGATTATTTAAAGTAGTACATACATACATATACATATATTATTTTTTGTAATTTACAAATTTTCTACTAACAATAAGCTTACGCATTAGCACAAAAGAAGGAGAACTTAGTTCCAATAACGGAAGTTTTTTGAGTTTTCTTTCGCTTATACGTTAATGTTGCATCCGTCGCATAAAATCAATATTTATTAATTTTTAGCAGTAAATAAGCATTTGTTATTGTTTAATTTAATAAATTAATTTTTTTAAATTAAATTAATATTAGCAAAGTTACTGCGTTTAGTACTCTTGGGAAAAAATTGTTGCGTCCTTATTTGTACTTTACCCATTTACCTATTTTTTAAGTGTGTCATAAATAATTCATTCACCTTTCATTCTTAACAAATAATTTGTAAAATATTGACAACAAGAGATTTGCAAATACAACTATAAGTCTAACCGATATAAATAAAATTTTTGTGGGTCAGGTTTCTTTAAATTTTTATGGCTTCGATGTATTCATCTTCAATCGCCATTTTAATCTTTAACAGTGACTGGAAATGAGCTCATAGGCAATATATGTATATAGAATTGATAATAGAAATCGAACAATTAAAATATAAATACATACATATGTTTGTATGTATAAAGCAAAATTGAATACATTTTATGATTTTCTCTAAACATTTTGTGCGTTTTTATTTTGTGAATTTGTTTAGTATACGAGTAGTTTCTTTTATTATCTTCCGAGGCAAGCAATTTTTTTTTTAAACTGCTGAAACACTTTTGCTGAAAAAATTTCATACATCATTAAATGTTTTCGTTACAACTCTTTTGTTTTATATTTCATTAATTATACGTATTTATTTGCATGCGGATAAGTTTAATATGTAAATTAAGCTAATTTTATGATTCAGATTATGTACTCGTATGCAAGATAACTACAACCTTTTGTACTTGGGTGCCGGAAGAAGTATTTCGTTAACTTCATTCCTAATTCTAATTTAATCAATTTTACAGGAGAGGGAAAACCCTTGCTAAAAAAATATATTAAAAACTTCAAAAGTTGAACATTTAGTTTAAAATTTTTTTAAAATTTTTAATCAGAAATAAAATCTTAATCGGGGATTAAGTTCAGTAATTTCAATTCTTATTGAATGAAATATCAGTTATGTAATGTAAATTTTTAATGAAATGGAATATGAGAAATGACTACAGCTAAGCGTTGCAACGATGCTATAAAAAAAATAACAAAACACACAATAGCAGCTTTGTAAAATACTAAAAAAAATAATAAAGCTTCTTTCTCTTCTCTCTAGACTTGTGTCCAACAGTTCTTTTTGAACTAGTTGGTTCTGTTGGACACAAGTTCGGTCAAAAACGTCAATGTAAATTAAATAGGTTTGAAACAACTTTTGATTCGAACGCTCTCAAACTAGTTCAAAAAGAACTGTTGGACACAAGTCTACTTCTCTCTATCTATTTGTCACTTCTCCATCTGTGCTTGCAGTATCCCTTTCCTACTCTCAAGTAACACAAAGGGAACTGCAATTTGGACCCAAGTGAGCTGAAAACATATAGACCTTGAGTAACCAACAACAAATAAAAATTCTTAAGAAATTATTCAAACCAAATTTTAATTATTTGTCGTGCATGAACATGCGTGAATGAAAATACGTACATATGTATGTACAGTAAACCCCGGTTAATTACCTCATGGAAAATGTCATGATTTTTGGGGTAATTATTCGGGAAATGTATTATCTCGTGACACTTCTGTATGTTTTGTGGTATTAAAGCAAAGACGTTGAATTACCTCATATATGTAGGTAATTATGACAATACGCTTAAATACATTTAGAAATGCATTTATGCGGACTCACTGTGGTATGTAGTACTTAATTACTTGAAATAAAATGCACATACATATGTATTTCTTCAAATAAAATATTTTATTACATGTATAACAAAAACCATTCATATTACAAAAAATAAATACGTAAGGTGTATGTATACATACATATATTCGATTGCAGAATTGCATAAATATGTACTTAGGTAGTTTTGGCTAAATAAACGAGGATATTTTAGGGGAAATTTCATTTTGGGGTAAAATATTTCTGTGCAATTACCCAAAATGCATAATTAAACGAAGGTTAATTAAGGGTGGGCTTTTGTGTGAAAATGAGTGTAAAAAACGGGGATTCAATATTTGGGGTGAATAAGCGATAAAGTATTTAACCGATGGGTAATTAAACTGGGTATACTGTATTTGGCTCGTGAATGGCTGTGATCGTGAAACATTTTGAAATATTATTTTTTTAGTAGGCGTGCGTGTCGTGAGCCAAAAAACAATCACATGCACATCTAAAATAGAAACACAGCTAGAATTCCCTTTTTTTGATAGCGAAATATTCTGTAAATGTTGTAAATTATTTTCTGTAAATGTTGTAAATTATTTTTTTAATGGATTTGAACGATTTGGCAAGATAACACAATTGTTAGTTGCAAAAGCACAACTAATCCAGCTTTATAAGTTTTTAAACCTTTTTTCGTACTGAATCTATTCGTTTTAAGCGCAATATTCACGGTCAAAGTGCATGACCAGCATTATAATAATATTAGTGAAATTTTGTTTGTATGAGTCTCACCGACGATGCTTGAAGCAAAATCTAAATTTTTTGATTTTTGCACATGCATGTGTGCAACACAAACATAACAAGATAAACTACTCAAAGCAGTGGGTTATAAAAAAAACTGTCAAATTCTATACGTAAAAAGTTTTTGTATGTAGTTTGACAATTGCGTTGCAATTAGCTTGTTACAAGATGCTATTAATTTATCGTACAATGCATGCACACGTATACGATGCTTGTGTCATGCATTTTGACCGTGAATACTGCGCTTTAGATATAATCTCATTTTCTTGTCTAAATTTAGCTGTTTACTTAGTACATCTTCTACTAAAAAATGTATCATAGAATGTACCCGTGCCGCGGTTTTGCCACAACAGAGCTGATATGATTTTCAATAATAATATGTAGTTTAGTTTAACAATTAAAAAATAAAATGCAACAACTATTGAAACAACAATAGCATTAAAAAAACACACATTTAAAATGAACAGCTATTCACGACTACTTGTTCTTTATATTTTTCTTCTTGGCCATTTTACACGAAAAAAAAACAACGGTTAGATGAACGAACGGTCAGTCGTGTTAGACATTGAATGTAAAAGAAGCTGAACTAACTGATTATATTATGGCCATAACAATAACACAAGTAAAATAAGTAGAAATGGGGTTTGCAATATTAGCAGAAATGTTTGTTAGATCAGTTAAAAGAAAGATGCTGACTAGAAATCACAATGAACGCGCAAAAGTGTTATATTTGCAATATACATAAGCATTGTCCGTCCGGTGTCTCGCATTGTTGGAGTGAGTGAAGCAATGAATGACCAACTTATGTTCTCAACAATTTCCAGTTAATAAAGTTTAAGATTAAGAAAAACAATTATTGAAAGAAAATTAGAAAAATAAAACAAGTTAAAAGCGAAAACTAATGTTTACGAAGATTGCCACAAGTGCATGATATACATATGTATGTAGTATCTAGTATGTAGTATGTTCTTTGCGGAAATTTCTAAATCAATTTGAAATAATAATAAGCTCACATACAATATATAGAGTGCTGACCCGGTCTTTGTTTATGCATTCATGTAAAATTTTATGGCATTAAATAAAAACAAGATATAAATCTAGAACGTTATGTTTCATTTGAGCATCAGCAGATGGTATAAGGATACAACATACAACTTACTACTCCACTCTAAGCAAATTAAATTAATATGTTAAAACAATACGGCCTGCTTTGTTTAGCTCTTATTTCACATTTAACGATTTTAAATGCCGCCATTATTCCCTTAAGATCTTTAGTACCAGCGACCTCAACATACAAACCTTCAACTTTAATCCTGCCACCAGGATTTGATTCTCAAAAGGCGCCACGTCAGCCCATGTTGTATCCCTATGCTGTGTCCTCTTCGGGTATTCCAACAAGAACTAAAATAAAAAATATACCCATTACAACGACACCTGGTTGGATTCCTGTAGCTTTAAGGGGAAAAAGTGATTTACCACTTTTACCCACTTTGTACGCAACTACCCCAACGCATCCTGTGCCTGCTGTTTTGGAAGATCGCATTTCAAATCATGAACACAAATATTCTTCGCCTTCATACAAGGAAGGTCTTGTGTTTGAGTCAATTGTTTATGGTACATGGAAACCAGATCCGCCTCTACAACCGATTAAAATTTTAAATGTTACAAAACAGCAACATTATAATCGTGCTGATGATGCTGGTGTTGGCGACGGAACTGCTTATAATAAAACTATAAACAGGCAGCATGGTAAGTAATTTTGAAGAAATTTTGTTATGGCATTTTTTTTTCCCAAATTTTATTGGAGCAGCATCTCAAATACATATGCTCAAAGTCTTTTTTGTTATGAAAAGTATTAAACTGTGAAATCAGAGAATAAAACATACTAAGAACTTAAAATTTAACTTATTAGGTGGAAATTTATCTCTTTTTTTTACCTCAGTACTCCTTCTTTTGGATGTATAAGGACTGCTCACTAGATTCCATACTCATATCTTTTTACCCGAGTTACATATGTTTTTAGCGTGCTTACCTCGTATCTTCGAAACGGACGGCACGGCAGTTAAGGTATCATTGTTTTCGCTTTACAAATCCAAGTCTTCTTAGATAAGTGTTAAAAAAACAAAATGGCGGATTTTTCGCGCGAAATAGTAATGCGTTAAACATTTTCTTTTACAAAACCTATCGAGTGGGATATCAAAATAAAGGAAATTAAAAGAGGAATATATATATAAATATATATATATATACATATATGTTTTTTCATTAGAGTTGCCGGGATAAAAAGTTAAAATAAAAAATAAATTCAAAAAATAAAAAAACCCGACCTGTTTTTTTCTCTTCAGTTTTTAAGTAGTCGGGTTTTTTATTTTTAAAATTTACTTGTTATTTAGATATGTTGTCATTTGTGGGTTAGGCATTCCGATCTCGCTTCTTTCGCCACATCCAATTAGTGGTTTTTGCTTTAGCGTTAGGAAAAAAACAAAATATTTTACTCCTTTTCTTCTCCCTTCTCATAGAAGAAAATGTGGAATGTATATGTATACATTTTTTAGCCGAAGACGTCTATAAGGCGTTCTTTAGCAATCGGATATGAATAAAAAAAAATTCTAAGCAGTCCTTTGATAAGGCTTGGGATAAGAAGGTCTTCAGAGCTATCCCACTGAGTATGTGTAACAATGTTGGGTTAGGGTCATGAATCAAAACAACAAGATTGGGCATTGCGCAGGTCTGTTATTTTCCCAGTGAAGTTATACAGTCGGCATTGAGCGATCTCTTCTCCTGGGCCAGCAGCAAAGGACTAGGTGTCAACCCAGAGAAAACCGAGCTTTACAAGGATATACAAAATAGGTAGCTTTGTACAGCCGAGGGAGGGGTAGAGCTGAAACTAGCAGAGGGAGCTTGGGTGTTTTCCTATATAGCAAGCTTTCTAGGAAAGGCTTACTACGCATGCAGGAACTCCATAGGAAGGAACTGGGTTCTGCAACTGAAAAAAGTAAACTGGATTTTCACATCGGTTGTCAGACTGGTTATTTGCTATCGTTGTGTAGTATGGTGGGATGCATTGAGGAAGGAAAGACATAGGGGATTACTTGCTAAGGTTCAGAGGTGTGTCTCGCTGGGCATCATAGGTGCTCAGAGGAGCACACCTCAGGCTGCCTTGAACGCCATTCTTCACCTACTTCCTATAGAGGACTTTGTGATTAGAACGGCGACTAGAAGTCTCCTTAGACTCGTTGAAGTAGGTTTTAGTGATCAGGAAACCGTAACCCCTGGGTTTACGGACTATCACCTCACTGGTGATTTTGGATAGGGACTATTGGGTCAAATCTGATAAGCTATATGAGATGTATTAAAAAGGTACTGGGGCTATATAGCTTGGGAACGAACATTCGTAGTACTTTCAGACTGCTGAATGAATGTAGCGTTTTCCAAGCTAAGGTCTTGGCGATACTCAGGGCTCAGATACTGATAAAGTAACCTTCCACGTCGACAGCCAGGCATCGCTAAAAGCTTTGAAGGGACACATTGTCAAATCGAAACTTGTTAGTGACTGTAGGAGAGCCCTCAATATGTTTATAGACAAATATAGTGTCAGACTATATTGGGTTTTTGGGAACAGCAGTGTTGAGGGAAATGAAATTGCCGATGAACTTGCAAGAATAGGGACAACTTTAGGCGAGGGAATGTTTCACAGATCGGTGAAATTACCGATAGGTCATTACTACAGGGAACTCCGTAATTAGGCAGAGAGCAAGACCAACTATTCATGGGAGGATTGACTCAAGAAGATCAAAACTGCTACTGGATATGAATAGGAAGGCGATGTGAGTCGTGATAGGCGCGTGGACTGGTCACTGATCGGTTGGAGCAAAATCAGTATTTGGGAAACTGGCACTCCAGATTTCTGTAAGATGGAGGAACCTGAAACCATTGAACATTTTATCTGCCATTGCCCGAAGCCTCAACGCAATAGGCTTAGATGGCTGAGCAGACGTTTCCATGAGAGCATTAGTGATATCGGTAAGTGTAAACTGGAGGATATCAGGGGCTTCATCATCAAAATTCGGTGATATAATGAAGCATAACAGGGGAACGTCTGGGTAAAAATTTTCCGCTAAATAGATGGCAATCACAATGAACCCAACTGGGTCTCTGAATGGAAGTGCGTTATAGCCTCACCCTTCCTATCCTAACCTAATCTTGTAATGTAAGTGATTTCTTTTACAATTAGACATTTTTCACGAGCTTGCAATTTTTTTTTGCGATTTTTCAAATTTTATTTTATTTTTAACTGTTTTGGAGATTTCTAATGCATTTTAAGGTTTGTTGCAGATTTTCCAACTTCTCGTGAATTTTTGCAATGTTTAAATTTTTAGCATTCCTTAGAATTTTAGCAATCTTTAATAAAAAATTATGGCTTATTTCAAATAGTGCAATTTTCCGCGAATTTCTGTTATTTTTGCGAAAGATGAAATTTTTGCAAAGTTTTCGGTCTTCTTGATTTATTTTTATTCAGGGACTAAAAATTTTAAATTTTTGCAAGGTAAAAGTTTTAGCGAGTTTAATAAATTTTATCTTAGGGCTTGTTTCCAATACTGCGAATTTTCACCATTTTCGCGAAATATGTGATTTATTCGACCTTTAATTAAGTTCAAAGCTTGATATCGATTTTTGCATTTATTTTTATTGCAAGTACATAATCATATTTTTTTTTTGTGTGCGTATGTATACATATGCATGTATGTATGTATATACATACATATGTACATATCGCTCATTTACTTGAATAGTGTCACAATTCAAAAAAGCAAGTTTTGCAGAAAACGCGTTTAAAGTTTTCAATTTACATGCAACTCAATGTTGATATGAAAAAATATTCTTTTCTCACGAGGTGGTAGTAAAAGCTATTTATATGAAATTTTTACATAAGATAAAATAAAAAACACCGAATTATTTTCCATGAGTTGTGCAGCAGTACGTATTTGCATAATTTTTTATACATGGGCTACAAAAATATCCATAGCAGGGCAGAAAATTTGTGTAGGACTGTTCAGGTCGTCAAAATTAATTATTGTTTCAAAAGGCGAATTCACGCAACGAATTCTTCAAGCAAGTTCGTCGTTTGTGTTAATAGCATAATCACAATACATATTTATATTTAATTATTTAACTTAAATGCGATTTAATAACTATTTTTTATTTAGGTGGTTTTATTGGCAACATTCAACAGAAACCTTCCAAAGTCGACAAACAAATTTCTTTCTCGTCAACTTCATCTCCAGTCGGATATAAATTGAACCTGCAAAGAAAAGTTAGAAAACAAGGCCGACGAAAAATTCGCCCAAATACCAGCACAATTAAACCAAATTCAAATGAAAGTCAATCGAATATGCAAGAAACAACAACAACAACAACAGCAACAACAACAACACCAAAAACAATAATAATAACAACAGCAAATGAAAATGCACAAAATGTTAAGATTGTTAAAGTAAATTCAAGTGATCCCAAATTAACGGAGGTGGCAAAACAAATTAATGAATCAATTGAAATAAAATACAATCATAAACAAACCTCAATGCATTCCATTGACGTGACGGCAACAGCAGATGCAAATGATAATGACGAATATGTTGATGATGATCAGTTGAGTGCCTCCAACACGCTGTGGCATACACACTCACAAGAATTCTTTAGCACTGTACCACAAATAGATTATGATGACGATGATGATTCTGTAGATATATATAGAAATATAGCTGCTACGCGCAGGAGTTGGCCAACAGATTTTATGGAAGAACCGCTTACAACAACATCTGCTAATTTCCATTCAGCGTATGATTCCGATGATTTTAGCGAACGCCCAGAAATAGATCCCTCACAAATGCCTTTAGCACTGGGTGCATTAAATATACCACCGTCATTGTGGCCAAAATTGCCTGGCAATATAACCAAACTGGGTAAACCGTATGAAGCGGAGAGTTCCGCAGAAGAGCCCGCACTTTGCGTGCCTATCACAGTGCAAGAACAAAATATTATGAACTCCAAAGAACTTGTTTATATCGAGAGAGTATTTTGTTTTCCCATGCCACCATCAACCACTACATCCGAAAATAATGTAAATAATTTAGAGAAGACTTTCATAAGTAGCACTACCTTAAAAACTGTTACAACTGCAAATGTTCAAAATATCAAGGATTTTGTTGATTCGAATTCACGAGTTTTAAACGCGAGTAGTATTTTCAAAAATAATTTTTACTTATTAACATCAATTTTAGTTATTTATTTTAAGTTTTTTGTTTAAGAAAAAAATATTACAAAATTTATACATTAAATTATGTTTTTTTTTATTTATTTGAAAAATTCGAACTCAGGTTAACTATTAACGAAATAAAAAAATATTCCATAAATACTTGTTCTAAATTTAAAAAATCTTCGACTATAATAATGAAATGATATTTCTGGATTGCGCCACAACTAAAAAACGTCCAGTTCAGATAGATTTGAGTGAATATTTTCTTGAAATTTAAAAACTTATTGGACGAATTGAAAAATTTACAAAACAATAAATTGCATCGGACTTAAAACACCACCAGCTTTCAGTGACACTTGTGAGTGTGTATAATTGATTTTGAGTGATATGATAAAGGACTTAGGCCTGCTTCTGCCCTAGGCACTCTTTGATAAAATATTAATGATGCCATAGTTCATTTAATTTTTTGCATAAAAAATAGACGATAGTCCATGTAATTTTCTGTATAAAAAATTAATGCTTTATAACCATATATAATTTTTTCCATAAAAACGGACGATGTATAGTCCATTTAATTTTTTCCATAAAAATTAACGATGTATAGTCCATGTAATTTTTTGCATAAAAAATGGACGTTGTATTTTTTGCTTGATATATTTTTTTGTATGAAAAATTAACCATGTATAGTCCATTATATTTTTGCATAAAAAATTGATGCTATATATATATGTATGTAGTAAATTTAATTTTTCCATAAAAAACGGACGATGTATAGACCATTTAATTGTTTGCATAAAAAATGGTCGATGTATATACCATTTAATTTTTTGCATGATATAATTTTTTGTATGAAAAACTAATGATGTATAGTGCATTATATTTTTGCATGAAAAATGGACGATGTATAGTCCATTATACTTTTTCCATGAAAAATTATCGATGTATGTATATTCCTTGACATTTTTTGCATAAGAAATGGACGATGTATAGTCCATTATATTTTTTGCATAAAAAATGTTCGATGTATAGTCCTTTTAATTTTTTGCATAAAAATGGACGATGTATTGTCCATTATATTTTTTGCATAAAAATGCACGATGTATAGTCCATTATATACTGTGCATGAAATACATTTTGCCCGAAAAATTAACGAAGTATAGTCCACTTAATTTTTCCATAAAAAATGTACGATGTATAGTCCATGTAATTTTTTGCATAAAAAATGGATGCTTTATAGACCATTTAATTTTTTGCATAAAAAATGGACGATTCAATTAATTTTTTGCATGATATAATTTTTTGTATGAAAAACTAATGATGTATAGTCCATTATATTTTTGCATGAAAAATGGACGTTGTATAGTCCATTTAATTTCTTGCATAAAAAATGGACGATGTATAGTCCGTTTAATTTTTTGAATAAAAAATGGACGATTGCATATTTTGCATAAAATAATTTTTTGCCCGAAAAATTAACGATGTATAGCCCATTTAATTTTTTTGCAATAAAAATGGACGATGTATAGTCCATTATATTTTTGCATGAAATAATTTTTTGCCCGAAAAATTCATGATGTATAGTCCATTTAATTTTTTTGCATTAAAAATAGACGATATATAATCCGTTTAATTTTTTGCACAAAAAAAAGACGATATATAGTCCATTATATATTTGCATAAAATAATTTTTTGTCCGAAAAATTAACGATGTATAGTCCATTTAATTTCTTTGCATACGAAATGGATGATGTATAGTCCATTATATTTTTTGCGTAAAAAATGCACGATGTATAGTTCATTTAATTTTTTGCATAAAAAATGTACGATATATAGTCCATTATATTTTTGCATGAAAAATGGACGCTGTTTAGTTCATCTAATTTTTTGCATAAAAAATGAACGATGTATAGTCAAATATATTTTTGGCATGAGATAGTTTTTGCCCGAAAAATTAATGATGTATAGCCCTTTTAATTTTCTGCATAAAAGTGGACCATTATATTTTTGCATGAAAAATGGATAATGTTTAAAGTTTGGCATAAAAAATGGACGATGTATAGTCTTTTATATTTTTTGCATAAAAAATGGACGATGTATAGTCCATTATATTTTTTGCAAGAAATAAATTTTGCCGAAAAATTAACGAGGTGTAATCCATGTATTTTTTTGCATAAAAAATGGATGCTTTTTAGACCAATTAATTTTTTGCATAAAAATGGACGATGTATGTATACCCCATTTAATTTTTTCCATGATATAATTTTTGTATGAAAAACTAACGATGTATGTATGTATGTATATATAGTCCATTATATTTTTGCATGAAAAATGGACGTTGTTAGTCCATTTAATTTCTTGCATAAAAAATGGACAATTCATAATGCAATTAATTTTTTGCATAAAAAATGCACGATGTATTGTCCTTTTTATTTTTTGCATTAAATAATTTGTTGCTCGAAAAACTATCCTATCTTGATATGAATAAATAAATAAAATAAAATTTGAAAAAAATGTTCTGTAGATTTTCGTTTGAGACGAAAAATACAAATTATTATTATTCTTGTAGTGCACCACGATTTAACTATTTTACAAACTGACATGCCACTGCATGAATTAAATGCTTTTAGGGGCCTGCATATAAAAAGTGGTATCATATGTCAACTAAAACTCACTCGAGTGGCGCACTACATTATTAATTTTTTTTGTATTTATTTATTTTTTAATTAAAAACTCATTTCATTGTACTCGTAATTAATGTAATTGTTTATTTTATCATTTTGTTTAAACTAAAATATTTAATAATCGCCGCTCATAAGGAAATCTAAGGCAAATGAAAATGTTTGTGTTAAGAAGAAGAAGTTGAAAGTAATAAACCAGATTACTTACATACGATTTTAAAATACATACATTTTATTTTTATAAATATAATCTAAGCAGATAATGCAATGCAATAAAAACTACACATATGTACATATTTAGATACATTTGTTGCAGATACTCATAGATGGAAAGAAATATTTTTAGTATACCGTGAGATTTTATTTTGTTTTATTGAAAAGAAAAACTAAAATAAAATGAGGAGTCTCGTACACTTGCAACACCACAACTTATTACAAATCACAGTCTTTGTTGGTTCATAAAAAATATTTAATCGATTCGAAGCACTTTGATTTTTTCTTTTCTTTATTTAATTAAGTTTATGTTAAAAAATAAAATAGTTTAGCCAAGAAAACTTTAAAGGAAAAGAAGTGTTAACATCCTTTTTACGATTCAAAATTTCGGTAAAAATTGAGAAATAGTGATTAGCAAAGTAAGTTTTAATAAAGGACAAGAAGGGAGAATAACTACATTAACATTAATAGTTTAGGGATTTTCTAAAGGACCGACGTATTGGCCATTTTGATTAGCAACACGTTGATTTTCCAGTTTCTTGGCAAACTCTGGATCACTTTTTGCTCGCTGCTCCAAACGTTCTTGTTGCAATTTAATGCCAGCATAGATTTGATCCAAACCTTTTTGGATTTCGTCAGGTATAGCTGGCGGTGTGGGAATATGATCGCCTGTAGCCCTAAAACCACGCTCATCGGCCGTATATTGAACATTTATGGTATCACCTTCGGGCGATTGGTAGGAATATTGGCCATGTTGTACTAACACTCCATTGGGATTGACTTCAGAGAAATCCTTAAGGAATCCTGTCTCTTCATGTACGATATTATTGCCAGTCTCGTATTCGGTCTTGTAACTACCGTCTTCGCTTTGCTCTTTATTGTATTTTAAAATGGGAATCCAAGTAGACGATTCACGTCTTAAATGATGATCTTCCTTTTCGTCGTTCGGTATATTGTTGACATTATTGGGACGATGTTGAGGTTGTGGCTGAGGTTTAGCTGTAACTGTTGTGAGTAACGTGCATACACATACAAAACACAACTAGAATCAGGTTTTTTTCCAAATAGTAGCGAAAACGAAAAATATAAAAAAAAATATTTATTATATATTGAACGCGTTTCAAACACTTTTACTTTATTTATTCCAATTTTACTTACAAACACTTTCATTTTATTTTCTTTACTTTTGTTGTATTTAAAAAAATACTAGATACTCTGCTCTTTTAGGATTCTGATTTTCTTTCAAATTAAAAAAAAAAAAAAATAGTAAGTATCACTCAAATCACAGTTACTTGCTTCACGTGTATTTATGCGCCTAAGCGGTTTTCCGTTTTTTGAAGGAGTGAAAGCGAAATTTGAAAAAAGACTGTTCAAAAACAAGCCCTATTTAAGCTATTTATACTGTTATGACTGCGCCTCCTTTAAGCCATCGAAGATACGAACAACTAAAGTGAGCCAACAAGTTAAACAGCCATCTAGTTACACACTCACAAACTCACATATGCAAGATGCCTCTCAACCTACCACACACATACATATGCTTATGCATTTGCTTAAATATGTGTAGCACTATCGCAAGCGTGTGCGTAGATCTTTCGTTAATTTAACTGACACTTTTAAGGTGACCACGAGATAAATATTTTATGACATTAAATGAGGCTATCAGCGCAGCAGTGGTGTAACCCACATCTAGTTATTTAAACAATTGCTATTTTTAATTAATTAATTGCTTTATTACTTTGCAATGTTATGATCTGCGCAAAAGCGATTTTCAGCTCCATTTTATTTAGAATACCAAAATGTGGATTTCTCTACTTTTTTTTTTTTGATATTTGGTAATGTATTTATTACCAAAAAACGATTGTGGGTTACACCACTTTTGCGCTGATAGCTTCAAATATATACATATGAAACAAGAAATTTGGCACTTTTTTAAGCAAATGTCTGACGTTTTTCCCTCTGCTGTCCTCTTTTTATAAATTATGCGATAACAACCCTAACTTATTGCCAATTCACAAATGAAAAACGGTTTTGCCGTATTACTTATTTTGAAGTTGGTAACCTTAATTTCCGAATGATTATTACCTTTTAGCGGATTTTCACGAGTCATCTGCGAGTGTGTAAATATGTGTTGCCGATACGAAAAACTTCAATTTCGAACGTCATGAAAACTCATCTGCATTGATTTGGCAATTATTGTAAAAAATTTATATTTACCTACATAATATTTACGTACATACTATGTACATATGTATGTACATATATGTATGTATATATGTATGTGTACAAAAACTAATACCTGTTTGTTGCTATGTTTGTACATATAATTTTTATAGACTGTGGAAGAACTTTTCTGAAATTTTCACTTGGTATTGTTTAATAATTGAAATGCGCTCCGCTCTTAATAAATTGTTAAATACTTATCATCAACAGTCGGCAATGTACCACCTTTTGTACTAAATCAATCGATAATAACTCTTTGAAATCGGTCAACATTAAGCAGAGCACAAATATTTTTTTTCATAAAATCTAAGAAAGTTTTTGCAAGAAACAATAAGTCCAAAATCAAATCCTATTCCGTACACATTCATTCATTCTTGCAATCGACCACAAACGTAAGCTTACATGACTTTAGACAGGAGAATCTAATTGTACTTAGGAGTGCTAAATTCAAATTTGCTTTCAGTTGTTTTCTAATTAGAACTGGTTATCCATATCATATCCAAAATTAAGGCGTTGCACGACATATAGAGCCTATGCTGCAATAGAGTCATAACTCAAACAAGTTTGACCGATATGACTATTAATTGGCTGATTTACCAATATACATACGACTTTATAGATTTTTAACGAGAGAGATTTAGCTTTAGCGAATTACAGTATAGGGGCTGATCTATTAGCGTTTATAAAAACTTTTACTAGATCAAGATTGTATAACACAAAAACGTTTTACATATGTACATACTGGTATATACTCGTGCATATATACACGTATAAATATGTATGTAAATATATAAAATTTGAATTTTTCTTGAATAATTTATTTGATTTCATCATCACGAAGCACACCGGGTCACAGCTGCATAGTAGTATGTACTATAAAATTAATGCAAATATGTACATACATTCAAATATGTATGTATGTAAGTACATACCCAGTTGGCCAAGTTGTCTCAGAAGACACTTTCATCAACGACTGGTCATGCAACAAACTAGTTGGTGAATATTGTCCGCAAGTTACGCCTTGCAACGCTCAATGTAAAATTGTTTATAGTTTCATTAATGCAAATTTTATAGAAATTATCAGTCCTACAGGTACATGGAAAATATGAGCGAAAGTGTCGCTCTTGTTGTCATGTTTGAACTTAGCAGCCATTTCTTCGAAAATTGCCTTAATGATCTGTTTGAGCGGTCGCCATCAAGTCCTCCATCCACGCTTTAACATTGTTGTGCATCCGTTTTTCAAGATGTTTGAAAGACATGGCCAACTGGGAATATCGAATGCATATTTAAGAGCAAAACAACAATCTCTCTCTTTTAAAATACATTTACGGTAAGTAGTATCGTTAATTTTAAATCAACGGATTTGATTTCAAATTGTATTACAGGTTAATTTTTCCAAGTAATGCCTTTCCGAATTAAAGATACATCTTACATATGTATGTATATGAAATTTGACATTGAAGAACAAATAATTGAATTCATATACATACATATGTACATAAATTTGTATTTATGTGAGTACATGAACACTTACCTTTGACATTTTATTGCATACATTTTGCTTTCGAGGATCTTTGTTTTGTAGATGTGTACATGAATATAAATAATGTAAAAATGTTGTGGTAGACTATGTTTGAAGACATACTGCACTTACAAAAAATCATATGTACATGTATGTACGTACATATGTATGTATTTCAATCCAGTTTTTAAATCAAAACTCAACAGTGCAGTGCCTTGGCTTGCTTTATGTAACTTCATTCTTTGAAAATCTCTAAATGTCGCGCATCATGGTAAATTATGCCGTTATTTAGTGGGAAAAAACGAATAAACATCGTACAAAATAAATAACAAAAACGGGTTTTTAAATTTAATAAATGGACTTATTTATACGTAAAAGTGCATCTGTAAGTATTTCTGTAAACATACCCATGTACATACATATGTACATATGTATGTATGTACATATGTACATTCAAATTGAAATTAAAATTAATTGTTTATATA
Organism: Tachina lurida; assembly: GCA_944452675.1. Classification (NCBI taxonomy): domain Eukaryota; kingdom Metazoa; phylum Arthropoda; class Insecta; order Diptera; family Tachinidae; genus Tachina; species Tachina lurida. Next base: position 115,885,224 of record OX101756.1, read on the forward strand.
CATACATATGTATGTACATATGTATGTATGTAATTACATATGCATATGTATAAATCGATGGTATCAAGTAGAAAAGCCCTAACTCGTATTTTTACGAAATTTAGTTTTTCAGTGATTCCCAATACATTTCACACAAATACACTTCGTGACAAAAATTTATTGCAGTAAAAAAAGGTTACATTTTTAATATTATACAAAGCTAGTTTCTATTAGGTTTTTACTTTCTCCTGTAAAGTTACAATTATTTGAGTTAGGGCCTTTCTATTTGAAACCAACGAAATGCACTCAATACAATATACATACCAACAAAAGCATACATACAATGCAGAAAATTTGGTGACAATTGAACCAAGCGTACTCGTCGTAGGACTTGAGAAAATGGGAATGTTAAAAAAAGTAGGTCGTAGTGTATGGTGAAAAGAAGATAAACCGTGTAAATGGTTACATATGTATTCACGATTTCCGTAATGTATCTAATACCTATATTGAAAAATGCCAAAATCTTGATTAAAAAAAAAAAAATAATGAGTTGGGTGGTTTCTATATTAAGGTAACTATGTTGTTTAATATTTTCTAAACGCTGCATTACGTTAATCCTAATGCAAATTTATCAGAAAATGTCCAACAAAATTTAAAATTATTATTATTGGAATTATATAAAGTCTACCATAAAGTAATTGAGAATTACTAAACATCTTAAAAGCTAAAAAACTTCAACAGACATCACGATATGCTTCGTTACAACTCGTTCTAGTTATTGGGACTCGTGCTAGTATTGTAGCTGAGTCCAGAACCTGTCAAATAATACAAATATGTTATTTTTTCTTTGGATTTTCTCTTCATTTGAAGCTGAAAGCGGGACATGATCCATCAAAAACTGAGATTTAAAAATAAATATCTTTTAGAAAGCGGGTTGTGTAATATGCACATATACAGTTTCGTATGTACTTCAGATACACAGTTTTCACAGTTTCTAACATTAGAAAATCTTAATACAGGTAGGACAAATTTAAAATTTTTTGAAGAACTCCTGAAAACTTCAAGAAATTCTGAGTATGCGCTTTTTTATAGGACCACTTGGACATTAATCTATTATACGCCAGCATTCATTCCCAGAAAATATAATATATATAGTTCAAATTCATGTAGTTCAAATTCATGCTTTTCAGAAATAGATTTAAAATTTCAGATTTCAAAAGTATATTAAAAGTTTACAATCTAGACTGAGGATTGAATTTTTACTAGTTAATCAGCCAATGTATCTAAGTTAATTTAAGCTTCATTTGTGTTCGCTAGAATCAATGTGGTGTTTCCACGTAAGACGGGTAAATGTTACCTGAACACATTTTTGTTCCTTTACTTTTATTCTCCATTAGTTCATCCATAGTTCAATAAGGCACTATTACGAATATTATATATTATATGTACTACGAATATTTTTTTTTTTGTTTAGTATGTCTATATAAGAAAGACTCCGCTAGGGCATGTATTATGTACTACGAATATTTTTTTTTTAGTATATATAAGAAAGACTTGGCTGGGAAAGATATAAATGGACCGTCAAGTCACTCTGGAACAAGTCCCGTAACTATACTTAGATATTAAGCTAAGTTTAACAGGTGTTTATACTTTTGAAATATGAGTGAGGTTGTCAGTTCGAGTCCCAAAAATAAATTATAATTCAATTTGTAACAATAAAAACAAAAACTATAAGTTTTCATTGTTACAGTTGAGTGTCGGAATGACATTTTTAAATAATTTATATTATTCTACACCGAATAGGTCACTATGGGATAGTTCAGTGACAAGTCAAAAGGAGTATACAAAGTATCAATTACACCATCCTAGGCCATCCCCATGTAAAAGTGAATGGTCCGCTTCATAGGAAGTGTTAGAATTCGGACTGGTCCCTATCACTTAAAGACCGATCACGTGAGTAGTCTTGTGTCAGTTCCATTTCCTGCAGGGTACATACATACATGCATTAATACTATGTGCATATGTACATATCGTCAACTTTATATATGTATATGTACATACATATGTATATCTGGGCATATATTGAGTTGCGATAATATGATTTATATTATACATAATTTGTTTTTCACATTAGTGATTAATGACAGTGCGTTGTAAAACCGGTTTTGCCATACAAAATTCGTTTGTTAAACCAACTTTAAGTTTAACAATCGTTTTTGCGTAAGGGGGTTAGGTTTTACGAGAATTAATTTATTTTTAGTTATTTTCTAAAAGATTTTTGCTCTAGATGTTCATAAAAGTTCACCCTTATCGGGAATAAAAGTTCACGTGAAATGTGTTTCCTTTCTCTATAATTGTGATCGCCAATGTTTGCGTTATTGTTGTGTCAGTATACTATTTTCTAATTTCGTTCATGGGAAATATTTCAAGTGAACAAAATGTTTGCCTTTTATTCACGATAAGGGTGATTGTAAAAAAACAACAATAGGCCCTTCTTATAGTGGTTGACGTATTTCGACTACGACACTTTTGTCCTAAAAAACAAAAAGAACAAATGTTGCGGTGTCCTTTAACCTATTACAAAAATGTCGTATTCAAAGTCGAAATACGCCAATCACGATAAGGGGTGGAATATTTAGTAATATTATAATCTGTAAATGAATTAAAAGAACATTAACATATGTACATTAGAGTGGCCGTTAATTGTATGGAGAATTTCGGTTCAGTTTTATGTAAAAAAATACAAAAAAATTTCATAGCGATAACTTTTAGGGGGTGCGCCCGGCCCTCAAAGTTAGCCCTCAAGCCCATATATTCAATGTTTTTTTTTTTTTGGTTTAGTTTTTTTTATTACTATACCTAATATATGTATGAAATAATTTAATAGATAGAAACTCTTATTGTAAACGCTTAGTAAAATAATTTCCATATACATATATGCAATTTTGGTATATATAATTTTTGGTATTTTGTTGGTTATTTTCTTCATTATTTCCTTAAATATTAATTTTAGCAAAAAATATTCTCTGAAACTAATGTTGTAGACTAGAAGAGCTAAAATATTGTCATACATCATATTCTTGTAAAATGTTTTTTTAAAAAGATAGTCATATGCAAACAAATTACATTGTAAATAGCCTTGAAGGCTAACTTTGAGGGGCGGGCGCACCCCCTAAAACACAACTTATCGTTATGAAACTTTTTTGTATTTTTTTTACATAAAACTGAACCAATTTGGGGGTTGAGAGTAAAATAAATAAAAAATAAAGAAATAACGGCCACTCTATAATGTACATACATATCTAAACATAGACATAGTATCTAATTTTTTTTTTTTAATTTTATCTTGCTCAAAAATTTCATATTTATGACACTTTATACAAAACGATATTTTTTGAGTTATTCCTACGTTGCAATAGATGAGCGATATGTATGCAGATAACTGTATTTGTTCTTTAAACTACTTAAGCAATTTAAAAGTTAAAAGGTTAAATTTAAACTTGCATTACTAGATTGCATTTTCTTTTTTTAAGATTTCGAAAAATGATTTCTTATACAAGTATCATTTGCGAAAATAAGGGAAAAAAATAATTTACATTTCCTTAGTTTGTCTCTTTTATGTACCTACATACATACATACATACATATGTACAGTTATTTATAATTTTGCTTATGTAGTTGTGTTCGACTTCCACTTTGACGTTTTTCCAAATTAAGAAATCACAACTCTGAACGACGATTTTATTTGTTAACTGCAATTATTCGCATTTAGTTGAAATTTTCCTAATAAATATAAGACAAATACAAAGAAAAACTAAATACATACATATATACATTTTTATAAGTATGTATGTAAAGAAAAAAAAACTATAAAAAAGTTGAATAACCGCTTGCTTAGCCGGTAGGTTTTCAATTGTCGCAGCTCCAACAACATTTTTGCCTAATTTTGCCATTCATTGTTGTTCGTCAGTGGCATAAAAGTGACGTTTTGCTTTTGTTGGTCTGGGCTGATGTTCCAGTATTCATATGCCTACATTAAGGTGGCCGTTATTTTTTTTATTTCGTCCCGGCAGCGCTCCATTTAAATGTTTAGTTTTCTCTTGACCGGACAGTCCCCTTGTACGGACACATTTCAATGGTCCCTTCAGTGTCCGCTCAAGAGAGATTCCACTGTAAATATAATTTTGTTGCATAAAATTTTTGGTATTTTGTTGGTTATTTTCCTCATTATTTTCTAAAAATATTAATTTTAGCCAAAAACTTTCTTTGAGACTAATGTTGTTGACTTGAAGAGCTAAAATATTGCCATATGTCATATTCTTGTAAAATGATTTTTTTAAAAGATTGTAATATGCAAAAAATTACATTGAAAAATGGGCTTGAAGGCCAACTTTGAGGGCCGGACGCACCCCCTAAAACGCAACTTATCGCTATGCAATTTGTTTGTACTTTTTTTACATAAAACTGAACCGATTTAGGGGGTGAGAGTAGAACTCTCCATACAACTAACGGCCACTCTAGCCTACATAGTTACTAGGCAGTACAAAACTCTAGTTTTATATTAAGAAAAGTTTTGTAAGACTTGAAACAAGTTTGTGTATGCTTGATTTAAATAATTTATTATTGTTATTTTGTGATGTTTTCTTTTGTTTTTCTTAGACATTATCATCCGCACCCACGAATTGGTAACGAACCTTAACTGATGTTTTACCCAAAAAAAAGGCCAAATATTTGTGGCATTTTTAGTTACTTTATTGAGCAACTTGCAACAATAACAAATTAAACTGACAAAGCCTTCATATTTATTAAAATATGTTTTTCGTATTCCATAATTAAATAGGTGCGTTTCCTAAGCGGCTGTAACAAAATTATTTACGAAATTATGGTTATTCAGATGTTTCAAATAAAGTTTTTAAACAATTTTGAATCTTTGAGATGAGTTACATATGTATGTCTACAGTACCATTAAAGTAGTTTTTAAAAAATTTCGAAGCTTTGACATGTCTGATGTCTGTAAATAAGTCATTACCGCAATACCAGGATATTGAGAATACGGCGGACGATTAAAGACATAGCAAATATTCGGTGATATCGATTTCCCACACACGTTTCCTGCATTCTATCAGCCCAATTATGAATAACAATTCCCCGGGAACTATTTCTCTTTTCACATTCCTCATTACCCAGCAAAAATATGCGTTTACCTGGAAGCTGGTTCGTAAGGTAGAGAGCGCACAACTCTCGCTTACCAACATGCTTCGGTATCACATGATGTCCTACTTTATTATTACTTGCTATTAGTTGGAATTGTTCCCCATGAAAAATTTCACGCGGAACTTGATTCATAATTGCCCTGATTAAATACAATATCAAATCAAATACTTTTTGTTCGCGTATTGAATCAGGAGCCGATTCCAAAAGCTCCGTATGTTAGGCTAGAACACTACCCACTGAACTACCGAAGCACATATTTATTTTCGTACATAATCCATTTAAGAAATAAAAAAAATAAAAATTCGAAGCAAAAATTTCATTCGCATCCAAATTTGTATCCAGGTAAGCGAGAGGATGCGCTATAAAAAACCTTGAGAATTTGAGTATAAACAGCCGACTAACTTCGTAGTGTTTGTGGTAAATTTTGTCATTCGCTTACGTTATTGCATCCTCGTAAGGCAGAGTGGATGCACTGTGAGCTTTTCCGCGCTTCGGAAGCGCTTCTTTTTGTCTTAGTGCTTACTTGTACCAAATTTATTTTTGCTGTTTATGAATTGAAAATTTCACGCGAAAAAAGCAGCGGGAGGGGGGAATTTTTTTGAGAGTTTTCTCCCAAACATTTTAAAGGGAACTAAGGCACAAATATAAAAATCAAATAAAAAAAATGCTAAATGGAACGTAATAAATGTAAGATTTGTTTCCCTCTAATATTATCAAGACCGATAAGACAAACTTTACGAAACTTACAATTCCCTTTCTACATACAGTTATTGCAAATTTAACACATAAAACATAAACTTTTTATTACTGAACTCTTGCGTTAGTGCAGAATAAAATGTAAACATTAAACAGCTGATCCATATATTTATCTCCCCGTATTTGCTTACTCTTCGGCTATTTAGAATAGGAGGATTTTCCCCGCAAACAAATCCTAGGGAAGAGAAGAAACTGCCCTGAAAAATTCATAAATGGTATGGATATATTTTTTAGGTTTAAATGAAATTCCAAGAAAGAGAACAATGAGCGTGGCAATTATCAAACAACAACAATTGAAAAATGAGCGTATAATATGATTCGAAAGACTCGTAAAAAGCTGGTAATATTATTGAAAAATTACTCGAAAGAGATTCGAAATTGATTGCAAGTACACCCAGAGAAAAAGCAGCTTAAAATCAATAAAAACCATATTGATACAGTCGTTAAGCAGCTCTGGATTGGAGAACATCTCTCGCGTCATCGTAATTATTTCTTAAGTGCGGTCAGGCTTGTGTGTGTTGTTTGGCCTTCGAGAGTTTTTCGTCTCGCTCGCACTCGTTGACTGATCTGCCACGGATAACCGTATAATCTTGCTATTTTTTGTGGAATTTCTTGACAACGACGTTGCTACTTGTATGTGAAGGCATAGGTCGTGTAGTCAGCCACAAAACTTTTTAAACTACTGTTAATAACATCTTGGGAATATGGTCTTAGTTACTCCGCCCATGTTTGTGCAACGCCATACTATGCAAATTTATTTTGTATATTATTTTAAATAAAATAAAATAAAATAAAACCATATTGAATTAATAAGAAACATTAACAGTAATTTTTGACTTGAAAACAAGCGCATAAATGATTATTTTAATCGTGCAGAGGAGGCGAAAGATGCTGACTGGGAATAAACATGAAAGTGAGAAACAACAGTAACTCTTCCATAAGGAATGAAAAACAAAAAACAAAAAACAACAACAAAATTACCTTTATTATTATGTGCACAAATATGCATACATACAATTCGATTATCATTAACTGACTTATCCTGTTACAGCATTCGAATAATAAAAAAAAAATACATTGTGAGTTTCATTGGTTTTTGCTGCATTCACATACTGACCTACTTGTAGCGCAAATCACAAAAAATAAACATCTCTAAACAGGTTTTATTTTTAGGCAACAAAATTCCGCAAAGTAAAAAAATCAATAAATTTTTTAAACAAATAAAATGAAGCAGCAAAACAAATTGATGTTGAAACAACGTCAGTTTTAATTTGTTTGTGGAGTGGTTGGTGATTTGGTTGTGCTGACTTGGGAAATGTTAGTTGTTATTTCCTTTTGGATAAAAGTCTCTAAAAGACCTTGAAATTCTACTTGGCTTGTTTTTTTTTAATCTTGTCTAGTCAATGAATTTGACATTTAACGGATATTAATTACTTTTTTTAAACGTGTCTTTCTAAATACCAAAATACTTGGTGAACGGTAACTTTGTAAATGCATACACAATACAAATACAAGTACATACATACATACATATGTACATATGTATGTATGTATATTAAAATTTATGTTGGTTATTTTTTTTTTATTTTGTTATCGAATTTCCAAAGGATACGTCAAAGAAGAATTCACCATATAATAGCAATAACACAGCTGAGCTAATTTTGTTTTCAATTTAAAATTGATCGGTAACTTCAAAAATTTTTTGCGAAACAGAAATTAAAAATTGAAGAAAATTTCAACATGAAAAATATATTTTGGGGGATTCAAACGGTAGTCTTAATTGTCAAAGTCTCATAATGTTTTAAATTATTAATCAGGAATAATTTCTTAATCGGTCTTAAGTTTAGCATTTTCAATTATTGTAGAATGAAATAACTTTATTAAGTCACAGTTCACACTAGTCAAGTCTTATTGCTAGGCTTATCACATTTTCTACTTTGAACTTTCATCGGCGTTCACACAATGCAAGTCTTGTTTTTGAGCTAATGTTTTTTATGCACAGTTTTGTGTATGCATGTGTGCTTTTTTAACATTACGAATGAGAAAGCAAAACGTATTGATAGTACATGAAGCTGGGTACTCGTTTCTCTTCCCCTCGTATCTCTCTCTCTCTCTCTCTGTCCTACAAACTAATCAGCTTAGCAATAAGACTTGCATAGTGTAAACTAGAACTAATTAATGTGATTTTTAACCGACTTCAAAAAAAGAAGGAGGTTAACAATTCGTCACTATTTTTTTTTAGGTATGTAGGTCCATAACTCGGTGCATTTTAGACCGATTGTAAAAATTTTTTTGTTGTCTGAGAGGGTATAGCTTCCCATTGGTCCCATTTGAAAAAAGTGGGCGGGGTCACGCCCACAATTTTTTAAATTTGATTTATTGATCTTCTACTTATTTGATTGCTGCGAAACCTAGCAAACATCTTTGGTTCTTGTAATTAGAAAATTCTTGAGTTGAAAAAATGGGCGGGGCTACGCCCATTCAAATGTATTATAACATTACACGTGGTTCTACTTAACCGATTTTTACAAAACTTAGCACACACCTTGAACTCTAAAATAGACAAAATTTTCTTTTAAAAAAATGGGCGGGGTTACGCCCACTAAAATTTTATATTATATTTCACAGGGTTCTATTTCACCGATTTTTACGAAACTTGGCACACACCCTAAACTTTAATCAAGGCACAAAATTGCGTTAAAAAAGTGGGCGGGGCACGCCTATTAAACTTTAGTATAATATTTCATGTGCTTGTATTTAACCAATATTGACGAAACTTGGCACACACCCTAAGCTTTAATAAAGCCAAAAAATTGCGTTAAAAAAAGTGGGCGGGGTCACGCCTACAATTTTTTAAATTTGATTTTGTAATCTTCTACTCATTTGATTGCTCGGAAACCTAGCAAACATCTTTGGTTTTTGTAATTACAAAATTTTTAAGTTGAAAAAATGGGTGGGGCTACGCCCATTAAAATGTATTATAACATTACACGTGGTTCTACTTAACCGATTTTTACGAAACTAAGCACACACCTTGAACTCTTAAAAATACACAATCTTGTTTTAAAAAAAGGGGCGTAGCCACGCCCCATAAAATTTAACACTTAATTTCACGTGCTTTTACTTCATCGATTTTTACGAAACTGGACCATATTTCCAAATAAAGAAAGATACTTACAAATAAATTTGTTTTGAATTGACCAGAGTTTAAAAGTATTCACTAAAAAGGTAAAAATAAAACTTTTTAAAAAAAAATTAAACCGACTTCAAAAATAAGCACTAAAAAGCAACAAATAATATAGATCTAGTTAAATAAAAGATTTTTATATATGTTACCTACAGTGCCGTTTGAAGTTGGTGCCAGTAATACTGGTACTAAGCACATAGGAACATGCCCGGTAAAAAAACTGCAAGTAATTTTTATGTACATATGTATCTGCTTAGTTACCAATGTTGCTGGCACCAACTTCAAACGGCACTGTAGGTAACATATATAAAAATCTTTTATTTAACTAGATCTATATTATTTGTTGCTTTTTAGTGCTTATTTTTGAAGTCGGTTTAATTTTTTTTTAAAAAGTTTTATCTAAAGAAGAGAAGAAAAATTAAACTAGACTTTAGCTGGGAGAAATCTCGTAATTTTTCTGTGCCACCACACAGCAACAAAAGCAACTGTTTAAATTCAAATAATACTCGTAATGTGCTTGTAATACGTTTTTATAAAAATAATTAGTGTTTTATTTAATACGAGTTGTCGATTGCGCAAAAAAGTAGTTACGATTTCCTTAGCTTTAGATTCCTACAATTTAAAAACAATCACAGATAAAATCTCCACCGCAATTCCCTGATGTGTGTCCCATGCTCCTACAAAAGAGCATACAGTTCAAATGATTTCCGATTTCATCACAATAGACAAATATTGGTTTCAGCTTTCCCTGCACTTTAGAATTGTCATCAAAATTAGTTTGTTTTCCTGTTGAAAGTAAGAAAATAAGATAAAATTTTTTTTTACAAAAAAAGCACAGTACAACACGAAAAAATATAACCATATACGGGCACCACTACGTGATAAAATATCAAAAAAAAAAGGCCCGTGTCTCCCAGTTTTTTCCCAAGTCATGCACTTTTTTATGGGGGCCTCGGTATCATTTTTGCATTTTCTCGGGCTCATATCTTGCAAGCCGTTCGGAAAAATTCAAAGAAACAATCAACTACAAAAATGTACCTAAGATCTCAATAAACAACTTTCTAGAATATGTGAACTTCCTAGGAATGATTCTTAACACCGTTTAGGTAGCGCATAGGTAGACGCAAAAGTGAAAACTTTCCTGAACATTCTTTAATTTTTTTTTTCACTCTTGCGGCAATTATTGAGATCTTAGGTACATTTTTGTAGTTGATTGTTCCATAAATTTTGAACGGTTTGCTACCTATGGACCTAAAAAGGGGAGAAGAGGTAAACAAAAATCTATTTTTTTTTCTTTTTGATCTAGAAGATGATTTTTTTTTGATTTTATATGTTCACAATTTTTGTTCTTTATGGGCAAAACTGGGAGACACCGGTCTTTTTTTGGTCTTTTATCACGTAGTGCTATACGTATATTTCCATGACTTAAAAAATTACACACAGTTTAACGGTATTGCATTTTTAGAAATTTCTCCAACAGTTTCTTGTCTATACAATCGGTTGTGGTCCTATGGAATATATTCACTCTTATTCCAGTTGTCAAAATCGATGTCACGTCAATAAAATACCAAAAAAATTGAGGCTTTTCCATTCGTTGTTGAAAACAGGTAACTTCTTTTGCTGTTTTTTTTTCTAGACCTTGGGAAACAGAAATAGACTGTCAATAGCACAAAATTTATCTCGAGATTGGGTAGACATGCCCAATTCTTTGGTATTTATTGACATGACGTCGATATTGATAATTTGAATAAGGGTGACTATTATTATACGGCCACATAATGATTAAAATAAAACATGCAGATAATTTACAAATTCCTTGATTTGTTAAGAGATAAAAAAATTGTGTATTTCAAAAATCTTTTTTATGCGTTGTTGCAAATTTGAACATTGTCACTACCACATATCGATGGCTTATTATAATAAATACCTATATCGATTTTTTTAAATCACATTTTAAACGTTTTCTGATAGCCTCCTTAGGTCCAAATTCACAGTCTAAAGTTAATGACCGCCCGCGGTTTAACTAACGACTTTTCTTATAAATTTCATTGGTTAAACCACTATCATTAGTTAACTAAAGACTGTGAATTTGAGCCCTAAAGAACTACAGTTAAAAATAAAAGATTTATGGCCACTCAACAACTCAATTTTTGAATGCAATTGCTTTAGTTTTTATGCAGTTTTTGTCTTCTCCTGTAAATCATAGAAAAGTCGAGTTACGCCTTTCTTATATTAAGCCTTCGATATGTATTTGAAGTTGTTTTTTTTAATAGTTTTGCCAATTTATTAGTTGTCTAATTGTCCATCCACTTCTAAATGTCAATCCTTATTAACCACAACAACGAATTCCGTCACAACGCTCTAATGTGATTATTTTTTTCTTAAACAATTACTCAAATTTTTATTATGAATAATATACATATCGTTACCTTAATATAGAAAGGACCCAACTCATTATATTTTTGAAATCGAAATTTTTGCATTTTTCGATACATTAGATGTTCCTCTATAGAAACATAAAAAAAACTCGATAAAAAAAATGAGTTAGGGCCTTTCTGTATTAAGGTAACGATATGTATGTATGTATATATTATTCATCATACGTATTATTACTTTCAAACAAAAAGTTCATAAATACGTGTAGTAGACAAAATTCTTGGGTCTGTCTGGACAGACAGACAGACAGACAGACGTTGTATAGAAATACTCACCAAGTATGGGAACCGCTTTACTCAAGCCACAACAATGCGTCATTATTAAGCAGATTGTTAAAAATAGTCCTATAATTTTTTGATACATTGTACTGTGTTTTTTTTATAGAAAAAAAACAATAATAATAAATAATTGATACGACTGGTAGTATGTGCAGAGCGTTTTAATGTACGTATTTGAAGTAAAATGCTGCTCGTTTGATTTTGAATAAAATATAAATTTGAATAGGAATAAAATATAAGTTGTTCTTTACGCTTTCAATAATATTTTTAGACTGACTATGATCTAATCTCACTAAATCTGAAATATGTATACTGATTGGTGAAATTTTGCCACTGCACTTTATTTGCCTGAGTAAAAAAAATAATAATAATAAAATTAAAACATTTATACTGAATATAAAATAAAATAAACATACATATATACTGAAAAATTTAATATATGTATAATAGTTTCGCGATAATTGTTTAAGATTATTTTCATAATATGAATTGGAAATACATACATATGTAAACATATTGGAAACTTTTTGGAAATAGAATTGAATTATGTTTAATAATAATTAAATTTTTAATAAGCAAGAATAATAAGAAAAATTATTAAATTACATCTATGTATGTATAGAGTTTTTCTTTAAACGCTTCCTAACTTTAAATTTTGTAACGACTTGTTTTTCAGTCTATAAATGCCACGCCACCACAAATATAAAAACTGTATCTTGGTTTTTAAATAAAATTTCGTTGTTTTTTTTGGAATTGTTAGAATTAAGTTTAACATTTGTTAATGCACTAATAATCCCACATTATTATTTTAAAGTAAAATATTTTTTATTAAAAATACATTGAAATTTATTATTGAGTGCGTTAATAAATATCAAACTTAATTGTAACGATTCCAAAAAAAAAACACTAATTATTAACTTGACTGCAGACGGTCAAAAATAGTTGTATGACAACACTCTTCTTCTTCTTTATTTAACTTCACCCTCTTATAATTTTATATACAATTGGGGTATTCAAATGGTACTCATAAATTAACACGATTTTAAGTAATAACATGAAAACATATGACTGCTGTGAGCAACTCCTCATAATTTACAATTACAAATAAATATTGTACTTATTTGAATTTTAGATTTAGCACCAGCGTTACCATATATATTTTTTAAAAAACCTCCTAAATCTGAAAAAAAACTTTTTTTCCAAAACAAAAACTTTTTTTCTACAAAAGTACCAAAAATGTAAAAGAAAACAGCTGATCGATATTGTTATGTGAAAAGTAATGAAAATGGTTAGGCTAACTGAGCCTTTAGACACTGTTGCAGTAATAAGGGAGTGAGAAAATATAAAATATATCGTTTTATTGCATACAAACATTACTTAATTATATTCATTCAATATACTGCAAAAGTTCAATTATGGACATATTTATAAAAAAAACTTGAAAAAACTTTATATTTTCAAAAAACTGCTTGTCATCTTAAAAAAATTCCAAAAAAAAAGGGAAAACTTGACAAATGGTAACGCTGTTTAGCACCCTTGTACATTGCTTACTCTCTCTCTCTCTCTCTCTCTCTCTCTCAATTCCTTTGGTAAATTCTCACGCATTTCTACATGTATTTAGTTATGACAAACAATAACATAAATAACATAGCTGAGAAAGTCTTATTACTTTGTGACCTTTTTGTTTGAACCACAACAACAACAATTTTTTTTTAAATGTTAAGACATTAGCACACTTAGCACTCTTAAGACACTGGTGTCAATACCCCAAAATATTGAATAAATTTCACTATCTGGCCCGGTATATTTTCCTTAAACTCCTGGCCTTTATTCTTTTCTCTGCTACTATTACCGTTGCAATCTCTTGTCACTCGTCTCGGATCGTATTATATTCCCGTTGGTTTCGTGACTAGAAAATCACTAGCCCGAATGACAAATCATTAACGTGCACACTCGAGCCATTGGATATAAACTAAACGGATATAAAGCTATAAAATCACAATAGAAACTTCATTATACAGAAATTATATTTTTCCACTTTATTTACAATAATTGTGATTATTAATATAACTTCAAGTATTTTAGTTTGCACTATAAAAAAATATGTACATGGTGGGCCAAAAGTCACGCCTGCGTGTAAAAATTGATAAAGTACGTGAATTGATGAAGAAATACTTATTGAAAAAACTATATTTTTTATTTTGTTTATAACACCCCCCCCCCTTCCCCCTGGCAATTAGCTTGTCTGCGGAAAACAGCCAGGGTCTATGGCAGGAATCGAATACACGACCTCACGACTAACACACTAACATCGCTAAAAACATATGTGACCTTCTCCTAGAAAAGGAACTTAGTGTGTCAAAAAACGGGTGTGTGTCAAAATCGATAAAAATTAGAAAAACATTAAAGTTTTATTTTTTAAATCCGTTTTTCACAACACTTCATTTTCACACACTAGGTCCCTTTTCTCGGAGAAGGTCACATATAGCGAAAATGGAATGAAGTTTTCTGCAGAAATATTTTTGTTGTATTTGAACAGACGAACTGAAACGGATTAGAAATATAAATACATAAATATTACTCATACGTAAAAATTTCTATTAAAGCGAAAAAAATAAATCTAACCCTCTTTTTACGCTGACTTTTAATACAATTTGGATATTACACAATAGAATTATGTCTAGTCCACTAGTTGTACTTTCAGCTTTCCTTAAGCGGCCCATCCATTATACATTGTTGCATATGTTGTTGTACATATTATTGTCGTTTTGACCTATACTATGCAATAATTGGCACAATATTTTCCAAACAAAAATATTGCAAAATTTTCCTGATAGTGATAAAGTAAACAACATTGATTAATGTTGCCACGACATTACACAATTGTCTTGATTGTACAATAAAAATCAAAAGTCTTTTGATATTTGCCAATATATTGTGCCACCTTTGAATATGACATACACATTGGCGAGATTATTGTACGATACGAAAAATTGCACAATTACATTGCAAGTGGGTGGGCCGAACCGCTTTAGATATATTAAGTTTTTATTTTTTAAACTAACACTTTTTTAAGAAAAATACTTAATTATCTTTTTAAAGACAATCACAGGTTATTCGGTGTTTGATGTATATGATCTTGCGTAAGTGTAAATGCAAGATACCGCAGCTTTTTTTTTCAAATCCAACAACAAAACACACACACACACTATACAAAGAAAATATACGATATTTTGCATTTCCTCTTACGCAAGACCATTTGCATCAAACATCGAATACCTACATTGCAAATTTGCTATTTTGTTAAATTTACTAGCGTTGCAAAAGTTCTCCAATCAATATAAATTTTTAGTAATACAAGTATGTACTTCTAATTGAAACGTACGTATCTGACTATATAAATTTAATTTTTTATTTTATTGATCTCTTAACATGCAAATATCTTTTAATAAGTGATAGATAAAAGAGTGTGAAAACAATTTTCTTTCCCTTTCGAATATACATATGTATGTACTTTAAAAACATCAAACATCTACAGAGTTGGTCCACATTTGTAAAAGTTACAAGCTTGAGAATGTTTTTCATAACAACTTTTTTCAACTTGTATCCACATAATATATATTTGCTTTTTATTCGCTTTTCAAAAAAATAAAAATCATTAAAATCGGTTCAGATTTGCAAGAGTTATAACTTCGGAAAGTTTCCATAACTCGAAGTGCTCAACTTTGACACCCTGTACTTCAGATGATGTTATAACAGGGTGTCTAAAAAATACATTTTCAAAAAATTTAGGTTCTCGTCTACTTTGTTTTGCATAGATAATTTTGTATTTGGACTACTAGTTTAGAAGATGTAATTATATTTATTACCACATTTTTTGGTTTATGAACCACTGTGAGGCAGTTGGGTTATTTTGACGGCCATATTAAAGAATACGGCAAAATTGTTCTTTAATACATAATACCCCAATCAGAGTGGAAAAAATGCTTTGCAGATTGACTTACTTGTACGAATCACTGCATTATTACGATCAAGAGGAATGCTAAGGAGAACATTTCTATTAAAAATAAATACGTTGTAAATTGTTTGCGCAATATAAATAGCAACCCTCGCAAAAAAAGAACAAGTTCAGAAGATGAATTTGTTTTCAATTAAAAAATACATTTTTAAATGTATCTTGCTTGCGGAAATGTAATGTAATTGAACTTGAACCCACCTCACAATCAATTGAAGGAAAAATACGAGTAGTATACGCGTTTGATTCGATTTTCACAAGATTAAAAAAGTTCCATTGAAGTATTTTATTGATCTTGCTTATCTAGCACGTCAAAATTGTTTATTTTATTTATTTTTACTGTTTTCTGCAGGTATAAACACTATTTCTCAATGAATTATAACTTAAAATACAGATGAAAATATACATACATACATGCATACATAGTCTTGTTAATATAAATACATACATGACGTGAATCATGGGTCTCAGAGTGGAGGTGCGTTAAAGCACCACCCTTCCAAATATGGTTCGATATCGAATGGCATAATCTCAAACTGAAAAAACGTGATCGAGTCAGCTAGTTATCGAAAGCGACAATTATACCCCAGATCTCCAGGGAACCTTTACCCAAAAATTTTTTTAGATCAACTTGAGAGATTAAACTTTCATTTCAACAAATGAGAAGCTAAACTAATATCATAGTTGAAAAAAGAACACGATAATCAATATTTTTTTATTTTCATACTTTACCATTGTACTACGTTGGCTAACTTTATATCAGCTCGAATTTTAGTTGTAAGAAGCATGTAATTGAAAATAAATGTAAAAACAACAACAACTATTCATTGCATTCGCAAGAATAGTATGTTGCCAAGCAAGTATTTTTGATCTGCATTAGCAACAGTGAAATGCGCAAGGGATTAGGTTGCCGAGGAAACAGAAAGTGTTGGGCTCACTTGGGGCCATTTAATTTAGGTCCCTGTGAGGGAGAGAGCGTTAGAATAAAGAAGAGAGAAAGAAAGGAGAGAACGTATGAGAGGAGAGGAAGATTTTGCAGATCCGCTTATGGGCATGCTGAAATTCCTGCACTTAAGACATCCACTGCTCCTAATAAAGGAAACCAGGTATTTTAGGAAACCACTTATAATTATGAAAGGCTACTGAAAACCTACCTTCCTAGAGCGCAAAAACGTTGTTTTTCAAGTGCAGGGCAGATGCATAGGAGGTGAGTTATTGTACTCTCTCCTTCTTCATCTACACGTCCTGAACAATAGTCATATGGAATTCGCATCATTTTAGCATGGATAATGTCCCATCATAACTGCTACTATGTATATACTTTTGTTGCTACATGGCCATAATGTTCTTGCCACCTGTTTTGGGCCGATGCCGAAAATGCATCATTTAAACGCTTCCAGCAGGAATTCAGAGGGATGCCGCAGAAGTTATCAATGTCTCCGTCATGAAGCTTAGTTCCACTCTTTTCTAATTTGTCTGACCAAGCAGATAAACCTAACCCTAACCTAACCTAATTTGTCTGCTGTTAAATTACCTGGTCAAATATCTTCGCACTTTGGATTTGGATCATTCACTTACGAAGTACGATGTATTATATATACTCGTTAGGGCTTTGTTATCAGTCGTAAGCCGAATATTTATTTATTTATTTATTGGTACATACCCTACAACGTAAATTTACAATATGATTGCACAAAAATGGACGGAGTGACTGAGACCATATGTCCATGATGTTATTATCAGTATTCTTAAAAATGTTTTTGTGAGTGACTATACATAGGAAGTAGCAACGTTGGTTGTCAACGAAATTCCACAAAAAACCGCAAGAATATACAGTTATCCGTGGCAAATCAGTCATCCAGTGCGAGTGAGACGAAAAACTCTCGAAGGTCAAACAACACACATAAGCCTGACCACACTTAAGAAATAATTACGATGATGCGAGAGCTGTTCTTCAGTCCACAGCTGCTTAGCGACTGTAAGCCGAATATATCTATCAGATATTCGATGAGACCATAAACAGTTAGCTGATTTTTTTATTGCAGATATTTTTGCTTGAACTATGCTAGTGTTGTTCGAGAGCCGAAAGAATACTCTTATCCAAAATTCTTCAATATACACTCCTCCACCGACCCTATCCACCCTCTTGGAGTCATCTATATAGAGTAGTATAGCTACAGGTGGTATGGGAAGGTTACCTGCCAGATTAAGTTAGCAATTTTATTCATATTCTCCAGCATGTCCCCAATACCTCGAGTTCCATGCGCCTGTGACATTTAGTCTCATGGCAAAGCGAGTTGCTAGCCATACTAGAATCACGAATAATGCGTTGGGTGGTGTTGACTTCATAGCGCCGGTTATAAATATTACTATATTACCGAAAGTCCTTTTCAGATGTGAACGATTACTCGCTGAGTCTAAACCCTTCCACCAAAGCACAATACCATAGAAGAGTATAGGGTTTCATTAATGCCTTTAGTAGCCATTCAAACCCTTTAGGGTTTATGCCCCAATTTCTTTGCCCTTGCTTTCTTTGCTCTTGGTTCTAAGTTCTTCCAGAGTAGCTCACTAACATGGTGCCCAAAAATTTGGCTTTGCTGGACAGTGCTTGTGGGTGGTAAGAACGATGGAATCTTGTATTTCCTAATAAAGAGTACAAGATTCGTTTTCGTTGGATTGACACTAAGGCCGCTGTACTGACACCGGTTGCTGGCCACTTCCAGTGTATGCATGCCTCAGTTTTGATGAGCACGACTCCAATTTTTGGAGTAATTTAATTTACAACCACTTTAAACCCTCAATAATCAATTTGACTGTACTTTTAAGAAACAATTAATATTTTACTGATCAAGTTAAATATTAATTTCGGGAAGTGTGATAAAAATATTAAAATAATACGAAGATTAAATTTACTAATATTCCTATTATTGTGAACAATCTATTTTCACAATTTTTTCTTATTAATTTAATTGTAACGATTCCAAAAAAAAAACACTAATTATTAACTTGACTGCAGACGGTCAAAAATAGTTGTATGACAACACTCTTCTTCTTCTTTATTTAACTTCACCCTCTTATAATTTTATATACAATTGGGGTATTCAAATGGTACTCATAAATTAACACGATTTTAAGTAATAACATGAAAACATATGACTGCTGTGAGCAACTCCTCATAATTTACAATTACAAATAAATATTGTACTTATTTGAATTTTAGATTTAGCACCAGCGTTACCATATATATTTTTTAAAAAACCTCCTAAATCTGAAAAAAAACTTTTTTCCAAAACAAAAACTTTTTTTCTACAAAAGTACCAAAAATGTAAAAGAAAACAGCTGATCGATATTGTTATGTGAAAAGTAATGAAAATGGTTAGGCTAACTGAGCCTTTAGACACTGTTGCAGTAATAAGGGAGTGAGAAAATATAAAATATATCGTTTTATTGCATACAAACATTACTTAATTATATTCATTCAATATACTGCAAAAGTTCAATTATGGACATATTTATAAAAAAAACTTGAAAAAACTTTATATTTTCAAAAAACTGCTTGTCATCTTAAAAAAATTCCAAAAAAAAGGGAAAACTTGACAAATGGTAACGCTGTTTAGCACCCTTGTACATTGCTTACTCTCTCTCTCTCTCTCTCTCTCTCAATTCCTTTGGTAAATTGTCACGCATTTCTACATGTATTTAGTTATGACAAACAATAACATAAATAACATAGCTGAGAAAGTCTTATTACTTTGTGACCTTTTTGTTTGAACCACAACAACAACAATTTTTTTTTAAATGTTAAGACATTAGCACACTTAGCACTCTTAAGACACTGGTGTCAATACCCCAAAATATTGAATAAATTTCACTATCTGGCCCGGTATATTTTCCTTAAACTCCTGGCCTTTATTCTTTTCTCTGCTACTATTACCGTTGCAATCTCTTGTCACTCGTCTCGGATCGTATTATATTCCCGTTGGTTTCGTGACTAGAAAATCACTAGCCCGAATGACAAATCATTAACGTGCCATTGGATATAAACTAAACGGATATAAAGCTATAAAATCACAATAGAAACTTCATTATACAGAAATTATATTTTTCCACTTTATTTACAATAATTGTGATTATTAATATAACTTCAAGTATTTTAGTTTGCACTATAAAAAAATATGTACATGGTGGGCCAAAAGTCACGCCTGCGTGTAAAAATTGATAAAGTACGTGAATTGATGAAGAAATACTTATTGAAAAAACTATATTTTTTATTTTGTTTATAACACCCCCCCCCCCTTCCCCCTGGCAATTAGCTTGTCTGCGGAAAACAGCCAGGGTCTATGGCAGGAATCGAATACACGACCTCACGACTAACACACTAACATCGCTAAAAACATATGTGACCTTCTCCTAGAAAAGGAACTTAGTGTGTCAAAAAACGGGTGTGTGTCAAAATCGATAAAAATTAGAAAAACATTAAAGTTTTATTTTTTAAATCCGTTTTTCACAACACTTCATTTTCACACACTAGGTCCCTTTTCTCGGAGAAGGTCACATATAGCGAAAATGGAATGAAGTTTTCTGCAGAAATATTTTTGTTGTATTTGAACAGACGAACTGAAACGGATTAGAAATATAAATACATAAATATTACTCATACGTAAAAATTTCTATTAAAGCGAAAAAAATAAATCTAACCCTCTTTTTACGCTGACTTTTAATACAATTTGGATATTACACAATAGAATTATGTCTAGTCCACTAGTTGTACTTTCAGCTTTCCTTAAGCGGCCCATCCATTATACATTGTTGCATATGTTGTTGTACATATTATTGTCGTTTTGACCTATACTATGCAATAATTGGCACAATATTTTCCAAACAAAAATATTGCAAAATTTTCCTGATAGTGATAAAGTAAACAACATTGATTAATGTTGCCACGACATTACACAATTGTCTTGATTGTACAATAAAAATCAAAAGTCTTTTGATATTTGCCAATATATTGTGCCACCTTTGAATATGACATACACATTGGCGAGATTATTGTACGATACGAAAAATTGCACAATTACATTGCAAGTGGGTGGGCCGAACCGCTTTAGATATATTAAGTTTTTATTTTTTAAACTAACACTTTTTTAAGAAAAATACTTAATTATCTTTTTAAAGACAATCACAGGTTATTCGGTGTTTGATGTATATGATCTTGCGTAAGTGTAAATGCAAGATACCGCAGCTTTTTTTTTCAAATCCAACAACAAAACACACACACACACTATACAAAGAAAATATACGATATTTTGCATTTCCTCTTACGCAAGACCATTTGCATCAAACATCGAATACCTACATTGCAAATTTGCTATTTTGTTAAATTTACTAGCGTTGCAAAAGTTCTCCAATCAATATAAATTTTTAGTAATACAAGTATGTACTTCTAATTGAAACGTACGTATCTGACTATATAAATTTAATTTTTTATTTTATTGATCTCTTAACATGCAAATATCTTTTAATAAGTGATAGATAAAAGAGTGTGAAAACAATTTTCTTTCCCTTTCGAATATACATATGTATGTACTTTAAAAACATCAAACATCTACAGAGTTGGTCCACATTTGTAAAAGTTACAAGCTTGAGAATGTTTTTCATAACAACTTTTTTCAACTTGTATCCACATAATATATATTTGCTTTTTATTCGCTTTTCAAAAAAATAAAAATCATTAAAATCGGTTCAGATTTGCAAGAGTTATAACTTCGGAAAGTTTCCATAACTCGAAGTGCTCAACTTTGACACCCTGTACTTCAGATGATGTTATAACAGGGTGTCTAAAAAATACATTTTCAAAAAATTTAGGTTCTCGTCTACTTTGTTTTGCATAGATAATTTTGTATTTGGACTACTAGTTTAGAAGATGTAATTATATTTATTACCACATTTTTTGGTTTATGAACCACTGTGAGGCAGTTGGGTTATTTTGACGGCCATATTAAAGAATACGGCAAAATTGTTCTTTAATACATAATACCCCAATCAGAGTGGAAAAAATGCTTTGCAGATTGACTTACTTGTACGAATCACTGCATTATTACGATCAAGAGGAATGCTAAGGAGAACATTTCTATTAAAAATAAATACGTTGTAAATTGTTTGCGCAATATAAATAGCAACCCTCGCAAAAAAAGAACAAGTTCAGAAGATGAATTTGTTTTCAATTAAAAAATACATTTTTAAATGTATCTTGCTTGCGGAAATGTAATGTAATTGAACTTGAACCCACCTCACAATCAATTGAAGGAAAAATACGAGTAGTATACGCGTTTGATTCGATTTTCACAAGATTAAAAAAGTTCCATTGAAGTATTTTATTGATCTTGCTTATCTAGCACGTCAAAATTGTTTATTTTATTTATTTTTACTGTTTTCTGCAGGTATAAACACTATTTCTCAATGAATTATAACTTAAAATACAGATGAAAATATACATACATACATGCATACATAGTCTTGTTAATATAAATACATACATGACGTGAATCATGGGTCTCAGAGTGGAGGTGCGTTAAAGCACCACCCTTCCAAATATGGTTCGATATCGAATGGCATAATCTCAAACTGAAAAAACGTGATCGAGTCAGCTAGTTATCGAAAGCGACAATTATACCCCAGATCTCCAGGGAACCTTTACCCAAAAATTTTTTTAGATCAACTTGAGAGATTAAACTTTCATTTCAACAAATGAGAAGCTAAACTAATATCATAGTTGAAAAAAGAACACGATAATCAATATTTTTTTATTTTCATACTTTACCATTGTACTACGTTGGCTAACTTTATATCAGCTCGAATTTTAGTTGTAAGAAGCATGTAATTGAAAATAAATGTAAAAACAACAACAACTATTCATTGCATTCGCAAGAATAGTATGTTGCCAAGCAAGTATTTTTGATCTGCATTAGCAACAGTGAAATGCGCAAGGGATTAGGTTGCCGAGGAAACAGAAAGTGTTGGGCTCACTTGGGGCCATTTAATTTAGGTCCCTGTGAGGGAGAGAGCGTTAGAATAAAGAAGAGAGAAAGAAAGGAGAGAACGTATGAGAGGAGAGGAAGATTTTGCAGATCCGCTTATGGGCATGCTGAAATTCCTGCACTTAAGACATCCACTGCTCCTAATAAAGGAAACCAGGTATTTTAGGAAACCACTTATAATTATGAAAGGCTACTGAAAACCTACCTTCCTAGAGCGCAAAAACGTTGTTTTTCAAGTGCAGGGCAGATGCATAGGAGGTGAGTTATTGTACTCTCTCCTTCTTCATCTACACGTCCTGAACAATAGTCATATGGAATTCGCATCATTTTAGCATGGATAATGTCCCATCATAACTGCTACTATGTATATACTTTTGTTGCTACATGGCCATAATGTTCTTGCCACCTGTTTTGGGCCGATGCCGAAAATGCATCATTTAAACGCTTCCAGCAGGAATTCAGAGGGATGCCGCAGAAGTTATCAATGTCTCCGTCATGAAGCTTAGTTCCACTCTTTTCTAATTTGTCTGACCAAGCAGATAAACCTAACCCTAACCTAACCTAATTTGTCTGCTGTTAAATTACCTGGTCAAATATCTTCGCACTTTGGATTTGGATCATTCACTTACGAAGTACGATGTATTATATATACTCGTTAGGGCTTTGTTATCAGTCGTAAGCCGAATATTTATTTATTTATTTATTGGTACATACCCTACAACGTAAATTTACAATATGATTGCACAAAAATGGACGGAGTGACTGAGACCATATGTCCATGATGTTATTATCAGTATTCTTAAAAATGTTTTTGTGAGTGACTATACATAGGAAGTAGCAACGTTGGTTGTCAACGAAATTCCACAAAAAACCGCAAGAATATACAGTTATCCGTGGCAAATCAGTCATCCAGTGCGAGTGAGACGAAAAACTCTCGAAGGTCAAACAACACACATAAGCCTGACCACACTTAAGAAATAATTACGATGATGCGAGAGCTGTTCTTCAGTCCACAGCTGCTTAGCGACTGTAAGCCGAATATATCTATCAGATATTCGATGAGACCATAAACAGTTAGCTGATTTTTTTATTGCAGATATTTTTGCTTGAACTATGCTAGTGTTGTTCGAGAGCCGAAAGAATACTCTTATCCAAAATTCTTCAATATACACTCCTCCACCGACCCTATCCACCCTCTTGGAGTCATCTATATAGAGTAGTATAGCTACAGGTGGTATGGGAAGGTTACCTGCCAGATTAAGTTAGCAATTTTATTCATATTCTCCAGCATGTCCCCAATACCTCGAGTTCCATGCGCCTGTGACATTTAGTCTCATGGCAAAGCGAGTTGCTAGCCATACTAGAATCACGAATAATGCGTTGGGTGGTGTTGACTTCATAGCGCCGGTTATAAATATTACTATATTACCGAAAGTCCTTTTCAGATGTGAACGATTACTCGCTGAGTCTAAACCCTTCCACCAAAGCACAATACCATAGAAGAGTATAGGGTTTCATTAATGCCTTTAGTAGCCATTCAAACCCTTTAGGGTTTATGCCCCAATTTCTTTGCCCTTGCTTTCTTTGCTCTTGGTTCTAAGTTCTCCTTCCAGAGTAGCTCACTAACATGGTGCCCAACAATTTGGCTTTGCTGGACAGTGCTTGTGGGTGGTAAGAACGATGGAATCTTGTATTTCCTAATAAAGAGTACAAGATTCGTTTTCGTTGGATTGACACTAAGGCCGCTGTACTGACACCGGTTGCTGGCCACTTCCAGTGTATGCATGCCTCAGTTTTGATGAGCACGACTCCAATTTTTGGAGTAATTTAATTTACAAGCACTTTAAACCCTCAATAATCAATTTGACTGTACTTTTAAGAAACAATTAATATTTTACTGATCAAGTTAAATATTAATTTCGGGAAGTGTGATAAAAATATTAAAATAATACGAAGATTAAATTTACTAATATTCCTATTATTGTGAACAATCTATTTTCACAATTTTTTCTTATTAATTTAACATAAAAAAGTTTTAAATATTCCAAATATTCGCAATCTAAGCGATAAGCAAAAAAAATAACATTGAAAACAACCTAAATAATTTAATTTAAATTTTTATGGCCCTATGCTCCTTGTAGGAACTACGGGAAATTATATAATTCGAGTATATAAATAATTTAATGACATTTTACTATAAAGTTAGTGCTATTTTTACCTAAACAGCAGTACCGGTTTTTTGAACACAACTGTACACATTGATTCTAAAATTTGTGTGTATATGTAGAAGAACTCACCTGGTAAATTATCTCCGTGTTTTTCAGGCATCACTCTTCGTTATTGAATATTTTATGATTTTGGACGAATATTGGAGTACTGCATCCACCTAATGGATGGAAATCAGTTGACACCGACCTCGGACTTCAAATAAATGGGAGAAAAAAAATCCAATGGTATTAAATCATTTGACTCAGAGACCGATTTTTATCACAAAGTCTTGGTTACACATCATGTCGTTCACATTGATCCAATTTCCCCGAAAACCTGAAAAGGACAGTCGACAAAGTGTACTTTTGTTTAGCAGTGATAAAACTTATTTGGGGGGATTCAAAAGGTAGTCATAAAAGTCATATTGTCATAATATTCTAAAATTTTTGTTTGAATGCAAAAGCAAATTATATTTAAATAATTTAAAACATTATGGCAATATTAAACCATTATGACAATACGACTATCGTTTGAATCCCCTTATCAGGAATTTTTTTTAATTTCCAAATGGAATTTTAAGGTAAGAAATTGTGAAATATTTTTTTATATGTATATTTATTATTTTATTTTATTTATATATATGTAGATAGTAGTCGTAATTTTCATTGTGATTCAAATAAAAACATTTCATGTATTATGAATTTAATCTGTATACTTAAAGTATTGCATTTTAATTAGCATAATTGAAAAAGTATACTTTACAGACAAGGTATTATAATGATTATAACAATTGAATTTATTGTAAATCATATCTACTCATAGTTATGTATATATGTATCTGTAATAAGAAATATAATTAATTATTTAATTATTATCTTAATTAATAAAACTCTAGTTTTGTTTTATTGGTTTATTTATGTATATCAACTATTACATCTGTTTATTTTTATAATTTTGGAACGAAAGATGGAAAAACTTTCATTCAAATAATTGGAAAAATTAAATTAAAAACTAAAAACAAGGCTTTAAGCATGGTGTAATTATACAGGTGACTGCGTAAGGATTTGTTATACAAAAATACGGCAACCATAGCTGTGTAAAGAACCGAAGAATGTCAAAAGCACAAAAATAATTGTACCAAAACGAAGTTTTTGACATTCTTCAGCTACCAAGCCCATAGAGCAAAAAAGTATCAGCTGAAGTAGCGCTGCCACCTGTTTAAATACACCTTGGCCTTAAGTTTAATATTATGGAAGCCATAAAAATCAAAACAAAAACAAAATAACTTAAATTAGGAATATGGAATACTTAAAAAAACAAAACGGAGTTTAGGAAATGTTCAACAAAAACGTTGTATTGGCAAATAAAAGTAAAATGCATAATGAAAAGCTTAACACCATAAACACAATAGATTATTATAAAAATGACTAAATTACAAACTAGAAACAAACACCCTTATCGTGGTTGGAGTGTCTCGACTTCGAAAAAACAATTGTGAGATGTTCTTGAATCTTGTACAAAACCACCGTAATCGAAGTCGTAATACGCCAACCATGACAAGGGGGAATATTTTAATTTTTTTTTTAAAAATTCTTTACATTTTTCTTTTATTATGAAGTATAAATGTTTAAACAAATTCTCGATAAAAAAATAATTTCAAAAAGAAGTCCTAATTTCAAATATACATACGTATGTACTTCATAATATCCATCAAATTGAAATTTGTATAAATTGCAGTTCTTGTCAGGACATCATCGATAACATTTAGTAAATATTTAAAACTTATATAAAATTAGAAAAAGTAGTAAAGTTTAGAATTAATCGCCACAACAGCAGAACCGACATACAATCGTTCAAATGCTGCATCTACGGTTTTAGATTTAATATTTTGAATTACACATGGCTATTGGTATTTACTAATGAGAGAAATTTATTCAATTGTATTGTTCTTCGTTATTAAAAATTCCTATCACGGTTTAATATTTTATTTATTTAATATTGTTAAGATATAGTTAATACTTAAATATAAATATGAGTGTGTGTTTACTATTTAAAAATCGAATTTCACAAACTCAGTACTTATTTATTATATTTTCACCCTTAGCTACGTTATATAACTTTCTTTTGCATTTAAATCAAATAAACCAACGCAACTGTTTGGGAAATTAATTATGTATATCAATTTGTTATTAATACATATTACTTATATATATTAATAATTATTTTATGTTGAATTTTGTTTTCGCTTTTTATTGGACCAAAAATAGTGTCCACTTTTTTATATTTCATATAAATAATTATAACATTAAAATTACACATATTTTGCATCTTTTCTTTAAATTTTTCCCTTTTTTTAATTTCTACATTTACTATATTTTTATTATCGATTATTTAACTTGATATTATGTTTCAAACTATTATTTAACCTGAGTCCGTATATGTTGCAAGAATTCATAATATGATAAACTAGATTCGCTGCGATCATCAACTAATCTTTCAATGAGTTGAGGCTTAGCTGTACTTGTGTCTCTGCAAAATTAAATTAATATTTATTTGTTAATATGTATGTATGTATATATTATTAACTAAACTATTTAAAAGAAAATTGTCTACCTTATTATCTGCACCACGGGTGTATAAGGTTTTTCATCGTTTAGTTTCATAATAAAACGTTTTAGCATATCATTTTCTGAACTATTTACATTCGGCAAACCATAATAATAGTCTGGCAATGCTGCAGTTGATTTAATACCTGTTATTTAAAAATGCAACAACATTGATGAATCCGTTATTATATTTATTTAAAATTAACATACCAAAAACACTTTCTAAGATGTTAACTGGGACATTGAGTCCAACGTATACCATGATCAAAGATCCACAATCCATTAAAAAGATTGAACGGGAGTCAAGACTACAAATTAACAAATAATTTTAAAATTATAAAATTAAAATTTTGCTTGATTTTACCAGTAATTATTTACAATTTTATAGCAGTAATAATTAAAACAAAAATAAAGCTGAATTCACCAATTAGTTTCAGGTAAAATGTTTTACAAAAATGTGTTTATACTTAATCCGAAACAAATGGATGAATTTTTGGGGGTCTACTCTGTAATTCGAAACAAAGGAAAATGATTTCGAATTTACATGCTATAAAATGGTGCGTTTCTTTACTCTATATTGCGATCCCGCGGAATCCCAATTTACACGAAAACCGTTCCCGTACTCGAAAATTGGGTAAATGAGAGAAGTTTTGTGAGAGTAATGTTCTTTTTCTTGCACGAAATAGCCCGTACCCAAAATTTTAAATTAATAATAATGAATTGCTCTATTCCACTTCAGGGCTGATAGACTCACATACGAGTCTCAAAATTTAGAAATCACATGTGGAACCGACTTAACTTGTGGGTTACGCGGTCAATGCACTCAGACTAGCAATATTTGTTGCAGCAAGTTTTTATTTTTTAGTGAAAAAGAGACAGAGAGAGAGAGAGAGAGAGAGAGAGGGAAAAGCACAAAATATGTGTACATTTCTATTTCAACACTCTCCCACATATTCAAGAATTACTGCAACAAAAATTGCGAGTCTGGATCGGGACAGACTTTTTTTTACTAATACACTCATACTACTTTTGTGAAGTGAATTATTTTCACACAAAAATGTCAGATTTTATAGCACCAAAAACATGATTTTTATTGAGTTAAAAAATTTCAAAATCAAACCACTTCCTTCCAATGACACGTCCATGTAAAATTCATTGGCTTTTTACCTAAATTTGAAGTGGTTTGATTCAGTAGATGTGGTGTTTTCTCTACTTCTTTTTCCTCTTTTTTTTTTTTTTTGCTGGGTACTTTTTAAAACTTGATGTGAGCAAGAAAACAGGTGATTACCATCTTCATATGAACTTGCGCATTTTGACAAGAAGTATGTGTGAACAACTTGTACAAATTGACATGCCTAGAAAACGAAATTTTTCCCAGTTTTCTACCATTTATTAACTTTTAACCACGGGATTCAGTATACTCGAATTAGTTTAGTGATATTATCTGAGTTTTTAGAAATTGCATTTAACCCGAAGACACGATTTTCGTTACGAATTTAATATCGACTACCACGTAATTTTTTTGTTAAAAAATGTCACCATTACCCTAATGTACATCCATTGAAATAATAAATAAAATTTTAAAAGCAAGTTATTAAATTTGAGCTTATTGGCTATGGATCAGCAGTTGAAAAAAATATCACTACTGTGCGGTGTTGCTTCTTGTAATAATTTTTGCGTTTCCTGATCTTTCCACTCTGTATTTATAAACTATTATTTAGATTTATTTATTTAATTAGTTTTTCTATTTTGCTATGAAGCAATGGAATTAAAATATGAAAATCGAGTTAACTACTTACTATTCTGCTGATAATTGCAAGCGTTGAATGTCTGGCAAATCGTCCTCATCATCTCCCTCATCGTTGTTTGTGGCATCAGCATTTGTGTTCTGATTGCTATAGAACAGCATATCGATATTATAAAATTCAGGATAGACAAATTTGATCAATTGATCCAATGGTAAAGTTTTCATGCAGTCCATAGCAAACACACGATCGTCAAGCCGCGTACTCGTGCCTACACGGAAGGCGGGCTAAAAGAATACATGCATACATAATTTTCAATTACCAAATACTCATATTTCAATTATTTATGATCTGTTGCTTACATGCTTCAATAAGGCCAATATGTAAAGCGGCAGAAGAGCCAAACTACGTGGAGCGATAAGCTGCCCAGACTGACCTGATGGTAAGTTTTGTGCAATTTTAAATGCATTTAATATATCTACGGTGGCATTGATGAACGCCTCGCGGGCATCAGCTATATTTGACGTGATTGACCGATCAACAGCCATCTTGGAAAGCAGACCAATTATAGCTTCCGTGTCTGCTGCATGCATTATTTCGGGTAATGAAGCAGTCACTGGCAGGCAAACAGTATGTACACGTATACGACGTTCACCTTCGCTGTTGGTATAAAGCAGAGCCGCTTGGAAGCATATTGTTTTAACATCTGTCAAACTTTCTTCATATGAAATCTAAATAGAAATAGTTGAAGCAATAATTAAAAATTAAACGGCTACCAATATGAATATTTAAAATGACCTGCATGCCGTAACCTGCATCTGGATTAACATTAGGTAATGACAATAAATCTGTTGAACGGACAAAGAAATTGCCATGGAATGTATGAACCTGAAGGCCTCGCGTGCAACGTATACGCATTACAGCTTCAAAGCCAATTTTACGCACCAAATATCTTTTCAAGCAATGTTTCAAGGTGTCCACCATTTGAGGTTTAGTCTTTTGATACAATGGGAAATGATGCACACAGCCACCGCTGTGTTTACTAATGCCAGCTGCAGAAAATAATAATAATAAACTAAATAAAGATTTGTATTCTAACAATTATTTAGAAAACCCACATATTGTTGCCATGTCACTATATTGTTGATTCAATAGGAAAAGATCAACTGCAATTTGATAACCAGAACATTCAAGGGCGTAACGCTTATAAAAGTCTGTTGCTGGATTGAGATGAGCAACATCTTTAGCAGACCGATTATTAGGATCTTCACGCGGCTCCAAGCCACCAGGGCCCGTGTTGGGAAGGCACGTTTGGAATACGGTAATACGACCACCAGACGCCTGCTGCAATAATAAAGCAATGAAACACAAATACTAACAAATAAGACTTCAAATACCATAAGCTTATAGGCTACTTGTAAGGCAGCACCCAACGCTGAACCGGGATCATGGGAAGCAGCAAAACGGTTTGGCAACTGATTTAGTAAATCTTTAACCAATTCTTTACATTCCTTAAGATTTACCAATAGATTATCTGGTCTTGGCAGAAATGGATCTAATTTAAAAGAAAACATTTTTGAAACACTTCATTTGCAAACAATATTAAATAACAATCATTTACCGTCGATATCTAATAGAGTCATTTCATGGGGCTGATTATAACCTTCAGCCATGCTGTAGAAATGAACACTACTATTATATGCAATGAAACCAACTTGAGTACGAGCATCGCCTGGCATATCATCCAAATGTTTTGAGATCATCGTACAGACATTTTCCAAATAACCACATTGTTGGGCAATAATTGATACATCGAATAGGAATAAATATATGGCTGGCTGTGGTGGACGCAACTGCAAGCGGTATTTAAACAAAAACAATTTTATTATTAAAAAAAAAAATGTTATTAGAAGTGTTCATACCATATATTCTGATGGTGCTATAAACTCGATGGTACTAGAACGTACTTCGGGACGCCGAGTTACATCGCCATATGTTTTTGTGGCTGGATCGAATTGAAAATCTTCAGGCACTTGTTATAAAAAGGAGAATACATTATTTTAATATATACATATGTATGTATGAAAGCATATAAATAGTATTAGTTGCTGTTAAAAATTTATTTCAAGAAATTATTTTATGCAAAAATGTTCTCAAAATGTCTTGCCAATAATTCTAATTAACAGCCTGTAATATATTAAAACGTTCGATCGACAACTTGTATTGAAATCGATCGAACGTTTTCTGTGGACATCGTGGGCCAGGCTGTTAATATTAATATTTTTCTTTATAATTTTAACTTACATTCGTTTACCCGATAGCATAAATTACACTTCCACATTTTACTATCGACAAAATACACAAAAGGATTTATGTATGTACGACATAAACGACAGCGAACTATATTCGGACATTGAATAACTGGAAGGCTCTAAAAATTCATTAAGTTATTAATAGTATACATATATGTACATATATTATAATAAAATCACCCAATGCTTACATTTATATCGCGGAATGGATGAATAAGAATTCCCAAGGGTAGGCGACATTTTTGCAATAGCGCATTGGTCTCTGGTATTTTTGCTAATGTACAGCGCATGATGCTTTTAAAGAAAAGTGAGAAAAATATAATAATAACAAATTCATGTATAATATAATATAACAATAAATATCTTACTTGGGATTGCAGTTAATGGATTCATGAAATTGATTGTGCAAAACAATTTTGGGTGGTGCCAGAGTAGATGGTGAGAGAATATGACGATTTTGCATTAGATCAATAGTATCTTGGCCCCACAAACGATTGAAGCCCTGTTGGAGAACACTGCCTCCTTGAGGAAATTGGCCTGGTTGCTGTTGATACGCTTGATTTTGATAATGCAATGGTCCAGTATTGGTTTGCCCATTAAACATACCAGGTTGTTGCGATGGGCCAACAGTCTGTTGCAGCTTCTGCTGTTGTTGATAATTATAAGCAGCAGAATATGGCTGTTGTAAAGGAGGCGGAGGCTGCTGATGCTGCTGCTGCTGTTGTTGTTGCACCATTGGAGGCAGTTGTTGATTTGTTGGATACATTGGCTTTCGTTGCTGACTTATTTGTGGAGTTTGATTATTGTTCAATTGATTTTGTTGCGCCATATTCTTGGTAGATGTAGGGGGAAGGTTCCCAGTCGTATTAGGGCTAATTAGAGGATAATTGGCATTTTGTGATGGACTCTGTGGATAGGACATAAGAGGAGATGTAGGTGAAGAAAAAACACTACTTGTAGGAGGTCCTTGGGTGTTGAACAGATGTGTTGGCTGTAAAGGTCGACTGCTTGGCGTTGCTACAGTAGTGTTTAAGGGAAGGTTTGTCTCTGCCGTAGATGTTGCCGATTGCACATTCAAAGCTGATGTTTTAAAATTATTCTAAAAAATATATACATACATACATTTATGAAGGAGAAAAAACTATTGAATTAAAAAGATCTAAAAGATTTTAAGATCTTAAGAAATCTGAATAATAAATCTGAATGAATATAAGTATGCGACAAGTCGAACGTTGTCGACATCGTGGGATTAGATCTAAAATCTAACAGACTTATTTATAAAACTTATTATGGCTTTATAAAGGGGTTTTAAAACAAATTTTCATACACAATTTTTCTTAAAAAACCCTTCATAAAGACTTAGTAATTTTTATAAATAAGGCTGTGAAAATATAACAATAATTGTAATTAAAATCACCTTTACAACATGTAAAGCAGATTTTGTTTGCAGTTTTTAAGACACGCAAATTAAATTTTTCGTGAAGTTCATCTCTTTCTTTATAGGTTAATGAGGCCTAACGTTTTATGTTAAAACGCACATTTCTTATTATGTAAATATTTTCCAATGTTTCGTGTAATGTTTCATTAGCTAAAAATAATTGGTAACAATTAATACTTAGCAGTTTGAGAACTTCCACAAAATAATTGTAGTTCATCATTGAAAAAATACTTAGGAGTTATAAAAATAAAAAACTAAATCACTTTGAATAGTTTAAACTCTTCAATGAAATGTAAATATTTATGTAGATTACACAAAGCTAGAAACTTTGTTATATTCTATATCACAGTACAAAATATTAGCATTAATACAATTATTTAACAGGTTATAGCAAGTACTTAATTCACAACTTATTTTCATTTCATATTTAGTTTTTAACAACATTAACAGGAGAACTTTTAACGTATAAAATGGTTCATTCATTTGTTCAAAGTCGAATGCATTTAAATAAAATTGAGGTCAAGGTATGTAAGTACGTAATTTGCTCTTTTTCAACTCTTTAGGCGATATGCAGAGATTAAAAATGTTTGTTAAAAATTGAATGGTTATGAGTGTTTTGCTTTGACTTTAAAATGCTTATATGTATTTAAAAAAGGTACAATAATTTTTTAAAATAGAACACTTACCTGAAAATTATTTGTCTGCTGTTGTTGCTGCGATGTTGGTGGCGGTAAACCAGTTGGTTGAATTTGCATAGACTGTGATAAGGGCAACGATGTTGGGGGTCCATTTAAGCGGTTGATGTTTAAATTTTGCATGCTGCCCGTTATAGTATTAACGTTTGATGTTACAGTTGAATTAGATATTGATGAAGTTAGTGGTGGATTTGTAGCAAGAGTTTTGAATTGCTGTTGCTGAGCTGTGGCATGATATTGTTGTTGCTGTTGATTTAATTGAATTGAAGGTGAAGCAGTTCTCGAAGAGTTTGCGCTTGCTGTTGCGTTAGTGCTTGCACCATTCGAAATTAAGTTATTGCTAGATCCAGGACCATTTACAATGGGCGGCCTCATATGAGATGGTAGATTACTAGCTGCAGGGCTTTGCGTTTGGCTTAATGGCGTTGTTTGTTGGGGTGCACTTACGCCTTGTGCTGGTGGTGCTAAATTTCCAGTTGTTGCTATCGGATTTGACGAAGTAGTTGTAATCATTGATGGTGGCATGAACTTGCTGATATTTGCATTAATTAAAGGCTGCAATGGTGACATATTAGAATATTGTTGTTTTTGTTGCATTTGTTGTTGCTGTTGCATATGCATTTGCTGTTGGGAAACTAGTTGCTGTTGTTGCATTTGTGGTGGTGGAGGCATACCATTAATCATATTCGTTTGCCCCTTTGAAGGTGGACCATAATTCGTGTTTGTATATGAAGACATTTTTTCAATCTCTTTTTCTTGATTTAAAAAAGCATAGAAGTTGTAATCCCTATGAATATTCTTTAAAAAATAAAATAATTTAATTCAACATTAATTCAAAATATACATATGTACATAGTTCAGCAAAATCTTAATGTTATCTTTGTGGCACTTTTCACAATGTATGGTTATTTTATTATTTGACAAATCTATCTATATAATTAATAAGGGAAACACATTTTTTGTAATCCCTTTTACGCCAGTACTACTGCGCCGATTTTGAAAAGATTTATATGGTTTTCAAGGGTTTTCTGCACAGATGTGCACAAACTATATTTTATTGAAATCGGTTTAGTTTTTTGGGAGCGATAAGCGTTTAAAGTTGCTACTACTACATGCACACATATTTGTAAGTTAGGAAGGGTTTTGCTATACCGCACCTCCACTCGGAGACCCAATTGGGTACATTGTGATAAAGTATTTTCGCTTGCTCTTAAACATTTTTTTCTCTTATTTGTTATTGTATGAAAGTCATAATACTTAAGGAAGAGCATTTAATTGTCGTTGCATAGGGAAGTAAGTATGTATGTATTCTGTGTAGCTGTGTTTTAATGAATTTTTTATAACGTATAGATCATTTTTCTATGAATCTTAATCAAATTATTTACATACATCTAGAATACGGATGATTGTGTCATCCGTTTCGTATATACTAGTATTTATAAACTGGCGGTGTACTTAACAGGCACCATTTAAGAAATGCTTAACGAATTAATTTTATCACTCTTCAGTTGCTGAACAATTCCATGGGGTAGAAAGTATAGCAAAATTTTCTATGTTTATTTAAAAAAAACGGAGTAACAAATAAAGTTGAGGAAAAGTTCTTAATGAAAATTTTATATTGAAACGACTTCTTGGTAAGTCAATTTATTACGCGTACTCGGAAATATTTTAAGTAAGACGAAGATAATTTTTACCTATTGTCGTCGCTTGGTGAATCAAACTTTTATTTATAGTATTTCAAAAATATAAGGGCCTATCCCACTATTTCGACAACGTTCGACTTGTAGCACAGTTACATTAAAAATAAAACAAATTGTATTCGTGGGACAGGCCATATATTTTTTATCGAAATCGCAATAATACTATGGCGATCCCAAAATTAGATGACTTAACAACTTGCTTTTCAACTGTTTTCTCAGATATATTCAGTATCTTTGATACCCTTTTTATAGTAAGAACTGTCTAACTAGCTAGCTCTAGCGCCTTTAGCCGACGATCATTCAATACTATTTTGGGATTTTCTTGACTGTTTCCTAAATACATATGTATATGTATTACAGTCGTATACGAAGAAGCAGACTACCCCAGAGTAGAATCTAGCTCAACTTTAATATTGGTTGAACTGAGACCTTTCAAATGAAATTATTGAATTATATAAGAGTGGCCAATGGTCCCCATATTTACAAAATTCGCTGAGATCATATATTTTGGATGAGTTAAAAAAAATACTAAACAAAGTGGCGCACTGAAACTTACAACTCATGCTTTATAAGATTGAGATTTTTCACCGAAGTCAAGAAATGTTTGTGGTAAATGGTGTCAGTTAGAAATTAACTTTAAATTAAAGTTTATGTTATCTTTTAATCATACATTGTAAAAAAATGTGTTCAATTTAAAAAGCAAAATACTTATCCAAATTGTTTTCAGCTACAAATATACATACATTAAAATATACATACATTAAATATGTATAGGAATAGTATATGCAAATATGTACATATATGCACGTATTTCTTATCTCTTCAATTTTATAATCAGCATTTGTGTCAAATTTAAACTTTGACTAACTTTTATACAAAGCCAATAACTGACATTCAATTTTACAATTTTAATAAAAGAATATTTTTTGTACATTTTTTACAATTACACTGTGCAACTGTGAAAAAAACTGTACAGTCTTGACAGTAAAGGTTCGATTCTACTAACAAAGGATAATAAAACCCTAGGTAGTTTGGCGATTTTTGTGACCATTTTTGTTATGGAACTCCAAGGATTTCGAAAATCAGTGCGCCCTAAAAAAAAGTGTCATCAGTTTTTGGCCTACAGCTAATTCAGACTTGGTACTAGCCCTTAAATATGTATATGCGGCAAATGTGACAAATGTTATTAACATTTTAAGCCAAAAGAATTATTTCTGTGTGCATTTTTTTTTTTTTTTTGCAAAAATAAAAGAAACTTTTGTTTTCACTTTTTTTCAAAATAACTTACAGAGACTCCCAAGTTTTTGCTAACAATATTTTGGAAAATTGTAGCTACGATAAAGCTGAACAATTGTTTTTATGTGTCTAGGTACCCTAATATCTCATATAGACAAAATTTTACCTTAAACATGTTCGGTGATCTTTAATATTCGGCAAAAATTATTGGAATAATTTTTGCCGAATATTCGAATAATTTCCTTAGCTACTTTGTTTGAATTTTTTTCACATGTCATAACTTTTTTTTAAGTATTTACAAAAATAAAGGTTACAAAAGAGTACGCAAATACTTTGTTCTCACGATTATTTTCTGATAAAAATATTGCAGCGAATGACCTCAACTACGACGATGAATAACATGACGTTTCCGAAGTAATTGATAACGTTTTATTAACTGATTTAAAAAACGTTATCAATAAATTTTACTAACGTAATAATCGTTAACAATATTGAGGTTGATTTAAATTATTTTGAAACATCAAAGAAAATAACGCACAACTTGGTATTGTTTTAAATTCTATTTTTGTACTTTTAATACATACTATTCTTGTACTTGTTCTTTTGTTAAAAAAAACTGAATTGTATGCATATTTTAAATGATTATTTTAAAAGAAATCAATGCGATATTAAACTAAATTTACATACATATCGCTCCTTTATTGCAACATATTCATATCTCATACATGCAGCTCTTGAGAAAAGAAATAATTTTTTTATCCTCATTGAGTCGTGTGTAAATTTAAAAGATAAAAATTATTTTCTGCAAAACAAGCATTTTTGAGGGATTCTCTGATGCAATAAAACAGCGATATGCGTACATTTTAATTAATTCCGTTTCGTTATTTCTCAAAATAGTGGGCTTCTACTTGAGCGATTTTCACGAAACTTTAGCTTTGAAAAATACTTAACCTTGCGTTTAAAAAATTTGGCGGGGCCACGCCCATGAAAGGTTAGTATTAAATGAAGAGCTGGCGATCAAAACCAGACTAGTCCCGTCCACTGTTTTTTACAGAACAGCCAAATTACTGAACTACCTAAATAGAGACTAGTAAGGAAAAGTCAGGTTTCGTTATTTTTTTAAGGTAAGAGATCGAACTGGTTTTAAATGAAAATATTTGCTGACTTAGAGATATGTACTTGGAAAAAATATAAAAAAATCATTTACTGAGGACATGTCGATTCCCACAAACTTGGCAGAGCTTCGGCTCTTAAAATTATATAATTTTGTGCTTAAAGAACTGGGCGGGGTCACGACCATTAGAGATTAATATTATATTTTACCTACTTTCACCTGACCGATTTAAAAAACTTTTTTTTTTAAACTAAGCCGAAAATAAACACAAACAACTGTAATGGAATTAGGAAAGTAGGAAAGCAGAGATCATTATTTTTTATTGACCCAGAAATTTGCCTGTGAAACCAATACAACATTAGGTAGGTAAGTATAGCTAGTTTTTAAAGGTAAAATATACTAATACTATCTGCCTATAATAGTAAATTCTAATGCAGTGTTCATATACAAAAATACATATTTAAAAAACTTTTTACAATATGTGTACATACATACATACTTACATGCATTTATGTTAATAAAGAACAAACAAACAACAAAAACAAATAATACTGAAGAAAATAAAGGTTTTTTTACAAGCAAACCATTGTATGTATGTACATTTAAATACGAGCAGAATTGGGCCTTTTCCTTATGTGAAAGTACATAATATGTATGTGCATATATAAGATTTAATATTTTTAATCATATTAAGAATGCAATTGCAATTGCTATTATTATCCACATTATCGGCTAGATAAACCCTTGACGTAGAACATTGCGAGATGACGTTCCTAGTAGATTTTATATGATTTTTCATTTAACAATTTGACACTTGCCTATGACACACTACATACATATTTCTATAGTAGGAAAACAAGAAAACGCAAATTCACGGGGTGGACAAAACACATACAAAATTATAATCACTTTCAACAATACAATGAACGAAAATTGAGAAAAAACGATAATTGAAATGTGCATCCATTACGGGCACACGATATTCAGTGAACCCAATATAAAAATTATGTATTACACGTTTCTTCACTAATTGTCTTCTACAAGAAATTGAATAACAATATATATAACTTAAATAATATGCATTGTAATTACCTCGAATTTTATGGTTGCTTTACTTAATTTTGTATTACTAAAATCCTTGTATTTTTACAAAAAAGGGGTTTCAAAGTTCGAGAATGCAATTTTTATTGGTGTCTCCCCTTTACACGACGAGAAACGTGTTTTTTTCAAATTACTTTAATGCAAGTTCAATTTGAAAGGTAATTGGTATTACTTTCGAATAACTAAATCAAAATTTCACTATTTTATTATTAATTTTTTGCAAATTTCTTGATGAATTATACTTTTTTCGTTTGGCAAAAAACAGACAACTCAGCTCTCAGTTGACAGCTCAGCACACACTCAATTTTCCTATGGAGATGCCACCTGATAAGAAGTTTAGTGCAGATAACTTCATGTTACAGTTGAGCATTGCCAGGTAAATATTAGTTAATTAATCGTTTTTTATACCATTGAATTGAAATTAAATTTAATATTCGAGGGAATATTTAAAAGAATTATTGTAATGTAATCAGAAAGTCTTCACTCTAATAAATGGAATCTATCGAGCCCTAATTTTTGGGGCCTAACTAACCACAGTTTAGAATTATCAAAATGCCGAAGCTGTTGATAACTTTTAAAATACAGGCTGTATAATTTTAACTTTAGCGAAAATTTATGTATGTAAAACATATTTGATTATTATACAAACCCCTTTCCTGAAAACTTAAATTTTTGTCGCTTACGATACGATAACCATACATTTTTCATAAGTAGTTCATTAATAAACAACTTTCTCTGTAATCGAAAAAGTAATTAAAAATTAAGCAAATTCTTCCGTTTTTTGTTATACGGAGGAGCTAGTTATTCACGCTTATTCCAGTTGTCGACACCGACGTCATCGTGATCTTGCATTTCAGGTAACGATATAGTATATATAGAGCTAGTTCTAGTTCTTGTATAATGAAAAAAATATTTGAATCGGTTGCCCTTTTGTCCAAAAAATTAAGGTGTATCGAAAATCGATTTGACAAGAAATTATGGAGTAAAAATACAAGCAATTTTTACCCATATTTTCGACAACGATATCTCTCGAACCATTTTACAGGCGCCAAGTGCTAGTTTCCGATAACGAGCTGATTCGATCAAATTTTTTCAGTTTGAGATTATTGAGTTCGATATCGAATAATATTATTATGTTATTAGATAGCGAATGCCATAATATCAAACTAAAAAAAAACATTATCGAAAGCGACAATTATACAATAGATTTTTGTAAAATTTGTGGCATCCGATAGCCTTTTAAGTCTATAAAAACCATATTTTCGAATGTTTTCGGCAACGATATCTTCAGAAATTGGCAGCAATTGATGTTTCTTTTTGAGGTTTTGAGCTTGATCGGCTTAATAGTTTAAAATTTGTTTAAAAAAAGTTTTGTGAAATTTTTATTTTTGTAAATTTTTTGAATCTACTGAACCCAATCGATTCAGTATATTACGACATATAAATGAGCTCAACATCTTTCCTTCCAATCCGTTGTCCCATTCTTAAGTTATTAGATGTCTCCATACATAGCCACACAACTACACATGCATACATCGATACGAACATCCTAGCTAAAATAGTCAGACTCCTACTACCTCAAAACTTTGATATTTGGGGGTATACTGTGTAATGAAAGAAAAATCTTTCGAATTTGTATGTTTATAACATGTAAATTCTAAGGCATTTTCTTACGAATCTAAATGAAAACTCAATTTTCGAAAATTGGGATAAAATCAGTAACTTCCTACAGCGGGAAGTTAAAAAAGTATGAATGTAATATTAATAAAAAATAATATAAAAAAATAAAAAGGCTTTGCGTAATTTCAAACTTTTATTAATTTAATAAATACTATTTCCTAATCAATTTCTTCGTGCCTCTAGGGCCAGCCTGCCCAAAGTAGTACAAGAGTGCCGAAAATCAATCGGCATCTTATACAAACGAATACACATACGCGAATAAATTTTTCTCGGTGGTCAGCTGTGCTCTAGGGTGTGGCTTCGTGGTTTATTAAACGAAAGGTCTTTATGTGCCCAGATCCATTTTAGGACTATATTTTCAATATTTTACTTTTACAGAAATGTATACTTACATTTTATATACATATGTACATATATAAAAATGAATTTCCTAACTTATTTTTGGAGCAATAAAGCGATTGCACTTGCTTAATTAAGAAAATTACAACCCAACTCATAAATGACATACAAATACATATGTACTTATACGTGTACGTATGTATATATTTATATATGCGAAAATTTATTTGCAAGTTCAAATTTTATTTGAATTTTTAATGTATTCTGTAAATTGGTGTGTATACTTAAATTTTATTTTAAATAATTTTTTTATATATATTATACTTACATTTATTTTATATATACTATATGTATGTATGTATATGTATGTAAATTACTATGTATGTATTTATTTTTATTGTAAAAATGTGAATACTAGTATTTATAATATTTAAAAAATCTGCACATTAATTAAATACGAGTAATAATAAAAATATTTTTCTTTTTGGTTTATGATTGTTTATAAGTTTGTCATGCATACATATTTATTTGTTAATTATAATCATTTTTAATATTGTGCTGGAATTTGTGCTTCATCTTATGATATAAAGTAAAATTGTAATATGTTAATTAAATTGAGATAAAATTAAGTAATAATACTTTAATTAAAAAAAGCTTACTTTGCATTGATAAATTTCATTTTGAAATACACATACATTAATATATTAATATTATTAAATAGGATTCAAATTATTTTTATAAAGGCCGTTCATATAATTTCTAAACATAAATTTTCTATATCATCCTCTCAGCCACATATGTAGATTCAAATTATATACATACATACATACAATGTATGTATGTATGTGATTCGGAAGTAATGCTAATTCGTATACTTTTTCAATGAACTTGATTTGATGTGATGGAAATCGATTTCAAATAGCGCCGATTTAAAAAAAATCGATGACTTATTGATGCTTTTTTAATGTTTTCAAGGCTTAGAATATTTTATTCGAATTTAAATTCGATTTCGCTGTATTGGGCGATTTACGGAAAATTTCCAATTGGGTTTGAAACATGGGTTCAACTCATGACGAACTGGTTCGATTTAGGGGAAACATGCATTAATTTTTATATTATCATGTCATTGGAGATCATGTGTTTGTGCGGGATGTACATAAATAAATTGATCTACATTACATTAATGACTCGAACCAATTCCAGCTGTTCTCTGATTCGAAGAATACGATTTTAAAGCTTTTTGGCTGTTAATTTTCATCGCTCCAAAAATTACGAGTTTATTCGAATGTATGAATGCGTTCCAGTTGTCAACATCTACGTAACGTAAATACAATACCAAAAAATTGGGGCTTGTCTTCCCATTGTCGAAAACAACTGACTTCTATTGACTGGCTCATACCATTTTGTAGAACTTAGGGAACCCTTAATAAAGAAATTGTTGATGGCGTTATAACCCTAGTGTTCAGCCAAATTAAATTCTCCCATCCCTTGTAATAACAAGGGGGCACGGAGTAACTTTAAATCATTAAAAAATTAAAAAAAAATAATTCAGTCGTTTATCACTGCTAATTTAATGTTAACAAAAAAAAAAGACGTTTTAAAATATAATTTACCGTTATGTTCAGAGTTACCAAAATTATTTCAAAAATAATTTATAACAAACAATAAACAGACTTGCCAGATTACTACGACGTACACAATTTATTATTTTATTTGAACCTTTTTTCAGATTGTTGCAAAAACTATACTGGTGGTACTGCTATTTCCATGTTCGCAACTGTATATATTACCGAAGATGTCAATCCCAGTTGACGATAAAAATGCGTTGTGTCTAGTGTTAAATAAGAGTGTTATTTCGGAACTTTTCATAAAAATTTCAACGATTGAAAACAACAATAAAACCGGGAAATTTGTTTTTGTTTTTCATGTAAATGCAACGAACGCATACTTTTTATATCGTTGAAGAGGCCATAATTATTTCAAATTTGTTTCGTTAAATCCACAATTGTATCAAATAGTCAAAGACAACAAAAACACGTATTTACCAATTTTAGTTTTAGTATTTAAATGTAAAATTGCCAAAGTAACTAATAAGCCAGTGAAGTATTTTCAAGTCATACTTTTTATAAGTATGTATGTATACGTATTTATGATTTACATGTTTAAAAATTATTTTGATAACATTTTAGAGTTACATAGCAAGGTTTCAGTACATTTCATAATTTAACAACAAATGTGTATAATTTTTAGATTGTTTCTTGTTGATCTGTGCGATTCGAGAGATACTATAGCATCTTTCAAATGTAAATTGAATAATTTTAAATTTAAGCTTAAAAATTACAAGTCTAATGTATGAATCGTTGTCCTAAGATAATTTCTACCACTGGTTTGTGCAAACTTATGTATGTATGTAAGATTTTTATTAATTAAATAATATATTAAGAGACAAATAAAAATTGGAAGGACTTTTAAAATACATATGTATGT
The DNA here is from genome assembly GCA_944452675.1 of Tachina lurida. Taxonomy (NCBI): domain Eukaryota; kingdom Metazoa; phylum Arthropoda; class Insecta; order Diptera; family Tachinidae; genus Tachina; species Tachina lurida. The sequence goes on from OX101756.1 coordinate 115,928,787, forward strand.
ATGTATGTATGTATGTATGTAAGGATATAATTAATATTCAATGGAAAAGTTTTAATACTAAATTATTAACGTTTTTAAAGCAAACATTGTAAAATTACATTAAATATTATAGATACTGTACAAATTTTTTCTTATAATTTTATAAAGAATTTAATTCCTCAAATACGTAATTTTCATTAAATTAAATTAAATTGAAAAATTTTCCAATCAAAAAAAAAAAAAAAAAGAATAATGTTGCAGGTATGCATATTCATATGCATATGACTTTAGATTAAATAAATTAAATGCAGTCAATATTAATTAAATTAAGTCAATATTTTGTAAAATTTTAATCAGTTTTAAAATAAATAAAATAGTCAACTTGTCAAGAAAATTTTTTATATGAGAAGCAATAATTTTTTTAAGTGATTTTTATACTAAATTTTCTAGACCAGTTGAGTGTTTGTAATATGGAAATTAGTACTTGATATCTTTCTAATTTTTAAAATATTTTAAAAGCAAAGTGAAAATGTCAAAATATTTTTTCTACTCGTTTGTAATTACTGATTGATAAACGATTTCAATATAGTATCGTACTTCAAAAAAAACTATATATGCATCTACTATATACATATATAAATTAAATAAAACTATGACTTAAATGCCAAATCATTTGTTTCCCTAATGTTAAATGTTTTCACTCAATATTCAGCAATGCTCGAGAGAACTCGAATCTCTTTGTAGTTTTCTGTTCAATTATATTGTACAATATTCTGTTAGTATAGGTATAGATTTAAGTAGTTCACTTATATTATGCTGTTCCAAATGGGCGACTAATTTGTCAGAGGTACGTAACAGATTTGTAAAATTCTCAAGATTTTCAACAATTTCCTTTGTCATTGTATCTGACGATTTGTTTATGAGTTCAGCAAGTTTTTTACCCACTTCGTATTTTATGAAAGCCTCTTGTAATAGCTGGGCATGTTCACCAGCTGGCTGCGATGAGGATGAACTTAAGTAGACAACACACAATATACAAAGTGCAATAAGTGCTTCATTTTGCATCACTAAATGCTGAGATGTCAACATGTTGACCATAGCTTCAATAGTACAATCATTGGTAATGAATTCATTGAGACTAGTACGATCATATTCCAAGGGTGGTATTTTGTCGGCCAGTTGTTCAGCAGGAGCATCACCTTTACGTGGTAAGGCATAGGCAATTTTACTGAGATATGCATGCTTAATAAGCCAAGCCATAAGACGCAACGATTCTCCCGTCACACCAGCATAATCGGATGATTTACTCCAATGCACCAACTGTTCAATAAGTGCTTTATTCTTTAATAGTTCGAGGGCCAGTTTTTCTATCAAAAATTAGTTTAGTTAAATTGAAACGTTTATTGTGATATTTAAATCAAGCTTCTTCTTACCTTGACCATCTACAGTCATTCGCAGTGTGCCGAGAAGTTTGAAGACGACGGGCGGTTGATGTATTTCTAACATTGGCAGTATAGTCTCCACAAGACCAGCTTGTATGATAGCGCCTTTATTTGGCTTTGGTATCACAAGATTACGTAACGTGCTCAGCAGAGCATGTTGCAGGCGCACATCATCCTTGACTCCATTATTTTTAGCCAAGACTTCCAGAAGCTTGTTCATGGTTTTATTTTCCACCATATGAATGCAATGACTATCAGTGCGTGCAAAATTTCCCAACGCTAAAACACCAGTAGTTAACAGATCAACATCATCGGAATCCAGCCAATCTTCCATATTTTTTAACAAGGATGTAGAGTACAAATAGTGCATTGATTCATCTGTTAGGCAATAAATTTTAATACATATTTTCAATTTTTTAATTAGCAAGCAAACTTACCTCCAGTTAGTATCAAAACAATTAATTCGCAGGCCAATTTCATTAGGGCTCTTGCTTCACTTGTACCCGCCAGTGTCTTGTATTTTTCCAGCAGTCGATAAATTGTCTCACAAAGACCATCTTTTGCTAATAAAAATTTAACATCATCATTCTCCGCCTGATAATGTAAAAGTTCAAGGCACATTTCCGCTAAGTCGGGATTCGTTGATGCGGCCAGTATGCGCGAAAGTTGTATGTTAAGACTGGCATCAAAATTCAAATCTGGCACATTTTCCGTAAGAATGCTCATTAGAGGCAGAGTATTCAATAACAAGTCCTCATTTTCTTCGACATTCTCTACACCAATGGCAATAATATTTTGAATTTTTTGCATTATTTCTAAATCCATAGCACGTTTTGCCAAACCCTCTCCCCCAAGTAAATAATTTGATAAAAGGCCACCACGTACTTTGATAAATTGCAAGGCATTTGTTTTGTCCTTAACGTCTGTTACGTCCAGCAGTTTTATAAGCACGACATCACCCTTCAAATCGAGTATGATATCCCTAGCTTCATCGTTTAAATAGCAAATATTGCCGAGAGCTCTACATATCTGTATGGGTAATTCCATCGTTTCCGTTTCGTTGTTAACATTGCGCAAGTAATCCAGGAAAACTTTAATAATTTCCAGTTTTGTAAATTTTTTACGCTGCACTTCGGACTTTGTAATCTCAGCTATACATTTGGCTGCTTCTTTGCGAATATTTACATTGGTCGATTGTGCCAAGTCCAGGAAAAATTCTGCCAAGTCATGTTTATCGAAGAGTTTTGGATCTTTTGTGGCAGATATTTCAGTTAGAATTGTTGTTGTGCTGTCTGAATTGTTGGTGGGACTAACACTGGTAGCTCTTAGTTTTTCAATTAATTCATCCATTTCAGCTGAAAAAAAAAATATTTGCACATGCATTTTAATAAAAGGATTTGAAAATATTAAATCGCAGGAATAACTTTTATTATTTTTACTTTTATTTATTTTTACTTATTATTAATCCTTTTTAATTTCCCCATATAGGAAGTTATCCACTGATTTTACCCCCAATATTCCAAAATAAAGTTTTCATCATATTTTGACGTTTTGAGGTCTTGGGTGTCGATTCTGACTTTAAGAGATGGTGTTCGTATGGATTTGCATGTGTGTGTGTGTGTGTGTGTGTGTGTGTCATGTATGTAAACATCTCATAACTCAAGAAGGGTTCAAGGTAGGGATGGAATTGAGAATTTTAAAATTGTACCAAGAACTTTAAAAATTTTTTCTTTTTTGACCTTAATTGTATTAAAATATTTTTTCAGTTTAATTCACATGTTTTTATTTGTTATTATTAAACTAATCGACTTTTTTCTGGCTACCGAATCGTTTTCACAAATTTGCTTTTAAGCATCCGAATTTAGAAGAAAAATTATTTGGAAATGGACGAGTTCACATTTTTGATTTGCTCGCTGCGTTTTGCTTTCAAAAGACTGTTTTCAAGTGAGAATAATTTGAGTTTCATTGTTCAAATGTGAAAGTTGACATATGTATGTATGTATTAATGATCTGCACAAGACCATTTATAAGACCTCTCAATACATGCGACATTTTTCAAACGCTTATTCTAAAACAAACGCTAAACAAGACTGTTGGCAAGACAAACAACTGAAACAAATTCTTGTTGTTTCGCGTTTGTTTTATAATACTTCGCTGTAGTAAAGCGTTTGAAAAATGTCGCATGTCTTGAAAGGTCTTATAAATAGTCTTGTGCAGGACTTTAATATGTATGCAATCGTTTGAAAATAAATGCGGAGTGAAACTGGGGATATTCCTTAAATATACTAAATTAGTTATTGGTGTACTATTGAACTTTTCGAGTTTGAATAGTACCAAAGTACAATTGTACCAATTTTTCCAACCTTGGTTCAAGGTATCGGAAGCAAATTTGACGCAGTCGAAAGACATAGAGCTCACTTAGATGTCATTACACCGTGACTCGATTGTGTTCAGTAGATTACCACGGATGTCACGAAATTTGTTTTTTTTTAATTTTAAAGCACTAAGACGACCGATGCAGTTCAAAATCTAATCAGGTCTTCACATCAAAGAGACATGTTGAGTGCTACCAATCTGACTAAAGCTGGGTGATTGGTTCGAGAGATATTGTTGACGAAAAATTTCAAACAAATTGGTTTTTTTTTTAATATTCTATATAGACTTGAAAACTGTATCGAAAACTGTAAATTAAACCAAAACCTTTAGCTGAGCGCGATGTTTCAAGGTCCGATTCCCATATATTTTTTTTAATTTCATTCTAAATTGAAAAACATTTTTCATTTTATTGTTTTAACTGGCATTTGCATTCACCCGAAAAACTTCTTCTTGCATAGCTTTTCATATGTACATATTTATATCTGTAGCTTTAATATAGAAAGGCCCTAACTCATTATTTTTTTGAAATAGTAATTTTTGCATTTTCCGATACATTAGACGTTCTTCTATCGAAAAATACAAAAAACTCGGTTTCTATATTAAGGCAACGATATTCACTTCTTTGTTGCTTACTTAATTTCATTTGATTATGTTGCATGACTTTAATGTTACACTGGTACGGCATGGAGAACTAACAACTAAAAAAATGTATTATATTTATTTATATTTACTTTTTTTCAAACTAAAAAAAAGTACGTTAACAGGAAGTAGAACAAAACTGGGGATACTTTTGCACACAAATATGTAATTGTAAGTGCATACAAATAAAGTCTTTTATGATTATATCTTTAGAAAACTGCTTAATATATGCATCGTACATACTTATGCATGTGTTAGTAAATATGTTTCCATGTTGTATGTGCAACATACAAGTACATATATTTTTTCAGTTTGTTTTAATTATTTTTTTATTTAGTTATTATAAACATTGAGCGAAACAAATTTATATTAATGTTGACAAATTTTACTACTTTTCATTACACAGTAAAACCCAATACTTTTTATTAAAGTTAGGTTAGGTTAGGTTAGGAAGGGTGGTGCTTTACCGCACCTCCACTCGGAGACCCAATTGGGTCCATTGTGATTCCCTTCTATTGCCCATTACTGGTAATATTTACCCCTCCCATTTTTAGCCAGAAGAGACCCTATTATCCGTCATTAAGCCACCGAATCCCCATGATGAAGCCCCTGATGTCCTCTAGTTTACACTTCCCGACATCAGTGATGCTTTCATGGAAACGTCTGCTCAGCCATCTAAGCTTATGATGTTGCAGCTTCGGGCAGTGAAAGATAATATGTTCAATGGTTTCTGGTTCCTCTTCATCCCCGCACATCCTACAAAAATCTGGAGTGCCAATTTCCCAAATGCTGGTTCTTGCTCTGACCGAGCAGTGACCTGTCAACGCGCCTATCATGATTCGCATCGCCTTCCTATTCATGTCCAGTAGTAGTTTATATCTTCCTGAGTCTAGTTTTGGCCAAAAACCCCTCGAGACCCTACAATCCTCCCTACTTCGCCATGAACTGTTGGTCCTGCTTTCCACCCAATTACTGAGTTCTTTATAGTAATGACCTATCGGTAATTTCACCGATCTGTCAGACATTCCCTCGTCTAACGCTGATCCTATTCTTGCCAGCTCATCGGCAATTTCATTTCCCTCAACACTGCTGTGGACAGGAACCCTACATAGTCTGAAACTATAGTTATCCGTAAGCAAGTTGAGGGCTTTCCTACAGTCACTAACAAGCTTCGATTTGACATTGTGTCCTTTCAAAGCTTTTAGCGCTGCCTGGCTGTCGACGTAGAACATTCAGCCACATTCCCGGCCACCAGCTCCGTGGCCCTGAGGATCGCCAAGATCTCAGCCTGGAAAACACTGCATTCATTCGGCAGTCTGAAAGAACTACGAGTGTTCGTTCCCAAGATATAGACACCAGCGCCTGTGCCTTCCCCCATTTTTGACCCGTCTGTAAAGGGTGTCTTACCAAAATCGATCTCAGCGACCTTATAGTCCGTAAACCCTGGGGTTACGGATTCCTGATCACCAAAACCGATCCTATTTAAGATCGATGTGTGACCTGATATTCCTGTCCTCACCAAACCTGTTTCTACGAGTCTAAGGAGACTTCTAGTCGCCGTCCCCACCACAAAGTCCTCTATAGGAAGTAGATGAAGAATGACGTCCAAGGCAGCCTGAGGTGTGCTCCTCTGAGCAACTGTGATGCCCATCGAGGCACATCTCTGAACCTTAGCTAGCAATCTCCTGTGACTTTCCTTCTTCAATGCCTCCCACCATACCACACAACCATAGGAAATACCGGCCTGACAACCGATGTGTAAATCCAATTTACTACCTTCGGTTGCAGACCCCAGTTCCTTCCTATGGAGTTCCTGCATGCGTAGTAGGCATTGAGCCCTTTACTTAGCCTTTCCTGCGTGTTAATTTTCCAACAAAGCTTGCTATCTAGGTAAACACCCAGATATTTAGCTGCCTCCGCTAGTCTCAGCTCCACCCCTCCCATCCTGGGTAATACAAAACTTTCTACTTTGTATCTCCTGGTAAAGAGGACTAGCTCAGTTTTCTCTGGGTTGACTCCTAGTCCTTTACTGCTAGCCCAGGAGGACAGATCGCCCAACGCCGACTGCATGATTTCACTGATAACGGGAAGAAACTTTCCCGTTACCAGTAAAACCACGTCATCCGCATATGCAACTATCTTCCGTCCGCTCCTATCAAAACGTCTAAGAATTGCGTTCATCGCCAACAACCAAAATAGAGGTGACAAAACTCCTCCCTGTGGTGTACCTCTTGTCACTAATCTCCTCAGGATTTCTCTTCCCATACCTGAGTTGATGATTCTGCTTTTAAGCATGATAATTATTCACTCCACTAGAAATCCGTGAACCCTAAGAGTTTCCAGTGACTCCCTAATAGCCTCTATACTTATCTTGTTAAAGGCTCCCTCAATATCTAAGAATGAAGCCAGTGTGTATTCCTTGTGCTGCAGTCCTTTCTCTATAACACCAACCACGTCAAGAAGCGCACTCTCAACAGATCTGCCTTTACAATAGGCATGTTGAGCGCCACGTATAACGTGGGTGTCAATTGTGTTCCTTAGATGCAGATCAATCAGTCGTTCTAATGTTTTCAAAAGAAACCACGAAAGACTAATTGGCCTGAAATCCTTCGGCTTTGAGTGGCTTGCCTTACCCGCTTTGGGTATGAAGATGACCCTAACCTCTATTAAGGTACCAAAAAAAATTTTTTACCATGGTAATAATGTGCCTAATGGGACTTTGTACTAGATTAAAGGAACAAATTTGCTATATACTTTAGTCTAGTACAAAAACCTCGTAGTCGAAGTCGAAATGTTTGGTAATAGATCAAAGAAAAACTGTTGAATCTTTCTTTTAATCTATTGCCAAATACTCGTAGTCGTAGTCGTATTTGAAATACGCCTTAAACAATCAGGCCCATTATTTTATTTACGTGGAATTTTGTTTTCTCCGTGCGAAAGCTAGAAATTCTATGAAAATTAAATGTTCGTCTTTTATTAGCTTCAAGTTAATAAATGGATATTAAAAAACTTACAGAACTGCAAACAGACCGAATAAAACATATGTATTTCACTATTTTTATTAATCAACCTTATTATGAATGTCAATTTCAATTTTGACAACCGCAATAAGGTTCAATAATTATTTTATTGAACTTGCTATAGGCATTCATAATTGAATATATCGTTACCTTAATATAGAAACGCTCTAACTCATTGGTTTTTTTCATCCTAGGTTTTTGCATATTTCGATATATTAGAGGCTCATCTATCGAGGTATGAAAAAAAAACTCCATTAAAAACATTATGAGTTAGGGCGTTTTTATGTTAAGGTAACCATATGTACTATTTTCTATTATAATAAACTAAACTAAAGACAAGCTAAAGGTAAAAAGATATTGGACCTTATAACGAGTGTCGTATTTTGACTACAACTACTACAATTTCGTACTAGATTAAAGAAAAAATGTTGCAATGTTCTGTAGTCTTCTACAAAATTGTCGTAGTCGAAGTCGTAATAAGGCCCATTGTTTGACTCTTAATTTGCCTATATGAATGATTTTTTTTAAATATATATGTATGTGTATAATAATTTCCTCGTTTTCTTAATACAATGAATAACGTGTAATGCCAATTTTCGAAAGATTTTCACATGATGGCATTTTTAAACCCTGAGCCTGAGCAAATTGCGCCCGACTGCCAAAACTACGAGCACGTGCCATCATTGCTTCGCCTGCAATAAAAAAAGAAGAAAGAAAAACTAATAAAAATTTAGCCACAAATGATTGAGGGAAATTAATTTTGTTTGTGTTATATTTAACTTACGATAACTACGTTCACGAAAACAATGTTGCTTCATGGTATAGACATAATCCTCTTCCACTGAATTTTCCAAACGTGCCAATGAACCCTGATAATCTTTATCGAAATTCTCTTTAACATAATAAGGAACATTTAAATGTTGTGTTTGGCGACGCACGCTATATTTGCTAAAAGATAAAACAATTTTTTATATAGCAATGGAAAAATAAGTACCTATTAATTTTATGTGTTAGATATTTTCATTTGAATGCTTTTGCGAACAACACTCAATCGATTAACTCCATAAATTAATAAGTTAATGAAGTGTTTTCGATATTTATGCTAAAATTATTGATTTAAATAGAACAAACTATTTATTATTGAAGGTCCTTTCACACGACATATCAAATATGTTAATGCAATTAGAGTGTTTGAGAGCAGCTTGATTCTTAGCATCATTTCTAGAATACTTTCTAAACAGTTCAACTGTCGAAATACGAGTATACATTGCAATAATAATAATGTGTATGTAATTTATATTTTTATTTCAATAAGAAATAGAATGATGGTGTGAAAGCATGGATGCATTTTCAAAGACACATATGTAAGTTTACAAACTTTGAACTGAAAACACATGGTGAGATTAGACCTACGCTGGACAAAGTAGCACCAGAGTGCCGAAAATGAATGGGATTCTTATACAAATGAATACTCATACGCGACTTCTTTTCTCTCAGTGCCCAGCATTTTATTAGACAATCTCAAACAAAGTATTGGCTTTACTAGAAAGAGATAACTTTATGGAATTATTGTACAATTTTACCTACCAAATTGTACAAATTACGACGATAAGTCGCTTTTGGATTTCTTTCAATTCTCATGGCTCAGTTTTGCTCATTAACATGCCCTTTGAGAGCAAAATAAGTCTCACGATAAAACAGAGTTGCCATATTTCGCACCCAAAAGAACGCTACCAAATAAAACTATGCTAAGTCGACGTCTTATAGAGTTGTTATGGTATAAATGGTGAATTTGTCGCCATTTGTGCAGTAAAGTGTTGGCAACTTTAAAAAACCATTCGGCAGCTGACAGTTTAGGGTTAGTAAAAATTATCATAACTAATGGGCATGCACAGCGAAGAGAGTTCGTTTAATGGCATAATTGGGCCATACTTTTTTTAAAATAAGGCAAAGGTCAAGCAGTAACTGTTACTGGAGCTCGATATGACGGCATGATAACACAGTTCTTTCTGCTGAAATTAGATGATAGTGGTATGGCCAATATATGGTTTCAACAAGACGGTGCCACGTGCCATACAACCCGTGAAACAATTCAATTACTGCATGAGACATTTTCAGGTCATGTACTCTCTCGTTTCGGTGATAACACTTGGCCCCCTAGATGGTGTGATTTAACACCATTCGATTTCTTTTTATGGGGTTATTTGAAATTAGAGGTCTATGTCAACAAGCCCACAATCACCCGCGCATTAAAGGAGGAGATTTAACGGATCATCAACGAAATTCAGCCACATTTATGCAAAATGGTCATGGAAAATTTCGACAAACGAGTGCGCATATGCAATGCAAAAGCCGTGGAGACCATTTGCCCGATGTGTTATTCCATAAATAACCTCATCCTTTGTACTTTATGATTCAATAAAAAATAACAATTAAAAGACAAATCTTGCGTTAATTTTGGAACACCCTTTACATTCTTTGATATGTTTTAAAACTCGGTACTACACCACTTTCGCGGTCATAGTTTAGTTTTGTTTTAGTTCGAAGTACGAGTAGTTATTTATTTATTAACATGTCGAGTAGTTTCAACTTACCTGGAATGTGACAAGCTATACAAAGGATCCGTTGAGAATAGAGACATAAACATTGACACCAGTATCATAACAAGCAGCATGCCAAAAACTAAACTTGGTTGTTGTACCTGTTCTTGAGCGTGACGTTGATTGGCAGAATGATAAGGACGTCGACGATAGTATCCCTGAGTTGAGGGATATTTACCAAAAAACATATGAAACAATTCGTCAGCGGTAAATTCTTCACCGCCCCTAGATGAAGCATTTGAAGAGTTGTGATGATAGTGGTGTTGTTGACTATTACTTTGGTTTTGTTGAAACGAGGAATTGTCCTTATTATGGTAATTAGGAGAGCTGCCATTTTGTGTTATATAATCTCCACCAGACAAATCGTATTCTTTGCGTTTTGTGACATCTGTCAACATAGATACTGCATTGCCCAGTGTTTTAAATGCTTCAACGGCACCGGGTGCATGATTTTTATCAGGATGCAAGTGTAAAGCTAATTTTTTGTAAGCTTTTTTGATTTCAATATCTGAAGCCTCCTGAGAAACCGATAAAACCTGATAGTAGTTCTTACAATTATTGATTTTTTCTACCAAATTTAATTGTTCTTTAGTAAAGTCCGTTTGAGGTTGGTATTCATCCAAACAATTTTTGCCATCTGCATGAGCATATTTACGTTGACGTAAGGTTGATCTTTTTGAGTTGTCAGTTGTTAGTGACTCTGAAGTCTTGCATGCATTTGTTTGCAATTTCATAATCAACTCCTGCAATTCTTCTGCTCGAGAACTACCGTACAGTTCTTTGGCTTGATCCAAAAGCGAGATAGCTTTATCATAATTTCCATTGTTCATTTCTATCAGTGCTACATCAATAATCTGCTGTACTTCCTGCTCATCGTCAGTTTCGTTATGAAAGTGTTGGTGGTGAGTATTATTATTATTTGGCCCATCATTAACTCCTGAATGCATTCCGTTATAGGCAGCTTGTTTTATTGAAGAATAACACAAATATTTTTGTTTTATCTTTTTTTTTATTTTATTTTTTTTAATATTGTACAAATAAAGATGATTTTGTTCGAATTGCTCATGAGCCAATAATATTTTATTTCTAGTCAACAAATTTTTTAATTATAGTACTGAATTTTTAACAATTAGCAAGCACGTCAAATGTGATTTTTAGAATGATAATAAATTGTTTTGACACACAGTTTCACACCACAGACTTAAATTTCTGATTAACACATTTTAACTGAAGTTTTCGCAAATTTGGTAATTTGTTGAACATAATTTATTACCATTGAATTTATGTACTTAAATTTTCTAAAATGTCAGTTATCATAAATAAATAAATACACATACACACAATTATACATACGCACATACATACATATACATATATAAGAAATGATTATATGCCCAGCTGGCATAGGTTTTTTGTTATACAATTCCCACAAGAATCTTCTGATGATGATTTGACGTCTAACAATCACAAAAACATCTACAGGACGGAGCCACATGCCACACAGCGGACGCTACAATTGAAATACTCAAAGAAACTTAATAAAAAAATAATTTCACGTAATGGCCCAATTAATTGGCCAGCAAGATCGTGTGATTTAACCTCATTGGATTATTTTCATTGGGGTTATGTTAAGTCACTTGTCTACGTCGATAACCCACAAGCAATTGAGCATCTGGAAATCAACATTCGAAGAGTTATCGGCGAAATACGGTCGGAAATGCTGCGAAAAGTTGTTGAAAATTGGTGTTTCAGATTGCGCTTTCATAAAATTTTCTTTACATAAAGCCCGTTTCATTGATATTAAAAATATATTTCTTTGTTTTATTATGATTGTCCAACGATTATAGATGGCAACCGAACTTCAGTTGCTGAATTATAGTACGTTTCCATATACGTGTTTTAGAGCAGAAAACTAGTTTTGCCCAAAACCAATGTTTTGCTACATGTTTTCCCATACATTTTTCACATCAGCAAAACACCTCAAATAAGTTGTTTTCCTCCAAAACATGACATAAATTTGTCAATGCAACAGTGAGTTGGTGGTTGAAACTTCGAAAAAAGTCGCAATATTCTGTAGAAGGTGGCAATAACTCAGAATATTGAATTTTTTAAGCAATTGCGCAAACTACATCAGTTGTATTTACATGTTGTTTATATGTAAATAAGTGAGAAATTTACTAATCGAAATGATAAGGTTTGCGGCTTTGATAATAAAATCAAATTGTTTTCGAAAATTCGTATAACCAAAACACATAAAAGCATAATGGAAACACTTCGAAGTGTTCTGAGAAAAACAACTAGTTTTGCTCATAGTGGAAACGTACTATTAACTAGCAATTGGAATTATGTATTGCAACTTCCTCCAGTTGCCAAAAAGTGATCGAAAATACGATTATAACAGATTGGCAACTGAAAATAATGTAAACAAAAATTTAAAATATAAGAAATAATGGGTGTTTTTTATTGAGGTATAGAACTTTAAGTTGGCATCACTTTTTTAACTGGCGGCCATTTTGTCAGCTGTCAAGTGATTAATATTTCATCATGAACAGGTTGACAAAAGAACAACGCTTGCAAATCGTGCAAATTTATTTCGAAAATAATGGTTCAGTTCGCGAAGTTTACCGCAAGCTCCGTCCATTTTATGGTCGACATAATCGTCCATCAGAGCAATTAATTCGGTTAACCATGGATCGTTTTCGCACTACGTTTACTCTATGTGATAATACGCATCCGCAGAGACGTCGAACAGTGCGCACCGAAGAAACAATTGCCGCTGTAGAGCAAAGTGTTGAAGAGGACCCGAATGAATCGATTCGCCAACCTTGCACAGCAATTGGAGCTTTGTCCATCAACTTTATGGAAGATTTTGAAGATTTTGAATGTGGATGAGTTGTGGTTCCAACAAGACGGCGCTACATGCCACACAACGTCACAATCGATTTATTGAAGGAAACATTCGATGAGCGCATAATTTCGCGGAATGGACCTGTCAATTGGCCACCAAGATCGTGTGATTTGACACCATTGGATTATTTTCTTTGGGGATATGTGAAGTCGCTCGTCTACGCCAACAAACCAGAAACGTTAGGGGACTTGGAAGCCAACATTCGTGGCGTTATTGCCAACATACGGCCCCATATGCTCGAAAAAGTGGTTGAAAATTGGACCTGTAGAATTGGCTTTATTCGAGCCAGCCGCGGCGGCCACATGCCCGAAATCATATTTAAACATTAACGGCATAAAATTATCCTTCCAATAAAGCCAAATTGATGGACATTAAAACGATTTTCTTGTGTTTTATTTCAATTCGAAGTTCTATACCTCTAAAAAAAAACACCCTGTACAAGTGCTAAAAAGAAAATTATTAAGTTAAAGTGCTTAAAACATTATTTATCATAAAAAATGTTTAGTTAAATAGAATTAATTTTTGATGAAGAGAAGGATGTACTAAATATTGAATTTCTTAGACGGCTCTTGAGAATTATCGCATCTACAGTGAGTAAATGTTATTGCCTAAAATAAGTTTTAACAACCCCTTTGTCAGCTTTTAAGCATATTTTCTTTAAATATGCAAAGAAGAAATTCAAAAATAAAAATGATATTGCGCTAACTTTTTAATTTTTTCACTTTTTTTTTGCTTTAAAAACTATGCACCAACTAATACAAATTTGTGGTTACCAATATGGCAACTGAAATTACCAGCTGTTAGTTGACAGTTGCCATCCGTAATACCATTTTGGCAACTAGCCAAGCAACCAAAGTTCGGTTGCCATCCATAATCGAGCCAATAAGCTTATGTCACTCTCTATAAAAAACACCCTTTATTTTAAAATATCATTCCCTTTTGGTACTTTAACGTTTGAACAACACCCAGTGTTGTCGATGTTATTTTCATACGCTTTATTCCGCCATCACCATCAAAATACCACCCACCCACCACCACCTTCCTAGTCATCACCGGCTAAACAAAGTTTATAACATACAAGATGTGTAACTATTTTGCCTACTGTATTCTACTTGTTTGTATTTTATATGTTTATTTTTATGAGTAAATAGGTATAACGCAATGGAAAATGTGGTCGAACGAATGGTTGAGTGGATAGACAACAAAATGTAAGCATTCAGAGTAAAAGCTAAATAGAAACAATTTGAAAAAGTAGCATTTGAGGAAATCACCGACGCATTTGAAACAACTCACAGCAATAGCGGTAGCAAAAGTATTGTCTTAAACTGACGTTATTGTAGAAGTAATCTTTATCTTCCAAATATGAACATAAATTTCACAGCATGCAGTTGGAAAATAAAAATATACATACATACATACATACGAGTAAAAATACATACATATGTACATATATGTACATATACAACACAAATGAAAAAAATAATGATGAGGGTATGATGTACACGGATACGAGCAAAAGTTCATAGATACTAACTAGTGTTGTCAATTATTCGTGTTTTATATTTGTTCGACTAAAATTTCATGATTTTTTATATTTTTTTTGTTCAAATAGACGAAAACTTGTTCGAATATTCGAGCGAACAAAGAATAAAACATTTTATTCGAATAATTTTAATACATTTAGCAAAAAACTACACTCATGCGCATTAGTTTAATTGCCCTACAATAACAGTATCAGTCAATTGATTGTTCATTTCATCGGTAGTAATGCAGGATATACTCGTATTCACCATTGCGTAGAACAAAGGACAAAAATGTAAAATGTGATGGAAACTTTTGCTGTATCTTTCTCTAACTATTGAATTCCGTCGAATATATGACATGCAGGGTGTTCTTTATAGAGTGACACAAATTTAAATCGTAATAAAACAAGGAAATATATTTTTAATATCAATGAAACGGGTTTTATTGGTAAGAAATTTTTATGAAATTAATGTTTAAATATGATTTCTGCCATGTGGCCGCCACGGCTGGCGCGTAGAAGGCCCAATCTGGAACACCAATTTTCAACAACTTTTCGCAGCATTTCCAACCGCATTTCACCGACAACTCTTCGAATGTTGATTTCCAGGTGATCAATTGTTTGTGTTTTATCGACTTAGACAAGTGACGAGCATCAAAAGTTTCTTTGAGTAAATCAATTGTAGCGCCCGCTGTCTGGCATGCGGCTCCGTCCTGTTGAAACCACTTATCAGCAAGATTAGTGCCACGTAATTGAGGTACGAAAAAATTTCGAATCATGTTCCTATACCGTTCACCATTGACAGTGCCATAGGGTGCCCCTGTGGCTGAGTGGTAGCGATGCTAGCCTCTCAGTCCAGAGGTCGTGGGTTCGATTCCCGCCATAGACCCTGGGTTTTTTACGCAGACAAGTTAAAATCGCTTCACGGGTTGTGTTGTGTTGTTGTAAAAAAAAAGTAACATTCCGACCATTATCGTTTTTGAAGACATATGGGCCAAAGACTCCGCCAATCCATAAAGCGCACCTAACAGTAATTTTCTGTGGATGTAATGGTGTTTCGACAAAAGCTTGTGGTTTCTCCTCACTCCAAATGCGACAATTCTGCTTATTTACGTACCCATTCAACCAGAAATGTGCTTTATCGGAAAATAAAATTTTTCAAATTTTTAAAATGTTAAAAATTTAAATTGTTCTGGTGTAAGTCGATTCATAATGAAATTTCAAAGCAAACTAAACAAAAAGCAACTATCAGCTGTTAAATTACTGCTCAAATAAAGCAGTTATGCCAACTCAAATTTGTGACACTCTAAAAAATACCCTTTATATTCGAACTGCTCACTCTACTGCTTTTTACGAATCGATGATAGCATAAATATTAGTAAATTTTGACTTATCATAACTGATGAGTATGACTATGAACTACAATCAATCAATCTTGACTAATATATTATCCATAGTTGAGCAATTATACATGATTGATATAATAATAATAAATATAACTCTTATATATCATTTTGTTTTTTTTTTATTACAAAAAGTAACTTAATTTTGCCATATAACTATGTGTGTAAATTTGATGTTACACTCTAGCAATTATAATTGATATATATATCCTGCATCACTACCGATTAAATGACTAGTCAATTGAATGCCACTGTTGAATTCAATGTAAAATTATTGCAAATGTCTTGGTGAAAAAATATTGTTTGTGTTAGTTTCAGTCATTGATTTCTTGTAGGGATGTTTCACTAATTATACAAAAATACATAAACAGTTAAGAAATTAAAAAATTTTTTTTACATAAAGTAGTTAAGGAAATTATTCGATTGTCCCAATATTCGACAAATATTATTCGAATAATTCTTTATTCGAAGGCGAATTGACATCAGGTGGTCTCGATTCAGGAAATGGTGATCATCAGTTAATTTCTCTGGTGTCAAATCAAAGTAAAACGTTAGGAAATTTTCTGACAGGCAGGAAGTTTTACAGTAGCAAATAAACAAGGCGAATATGCAGAATTGCAAAGCGAGAATACCTGTAGTGCGATTCACCAACTTTTTTTTAAAGATAATCGCATGGTTAAAATAGTTATAACGAAAATTTATCGAATGTGCTATTCAGTAACATTTTTAAAGATATTCGCTTTAGGTTAGTATCAGATCAGCAACTTTTATTACGATAATCGTATCGCTATAATAACATATTTTAACGATATTCGCTGTAGGTTGGATAAAGAAAAATTAAATCTTAAGATCAAATTCATTGAGTTTTTCTTTATTATTATTTAAGCTTTTCGCTTATTTTCACATTTTCTACACAGAGATACCACATAATACTGAATACCAAAGTCGATAAATTTTTCTTATATTTATTATAGCGATACGATTATCGCAATAAAAGTTACTGAATCCAGGTACAGCTGTGTCGTTATTTAAGCGACAATAGCTTAAGTGCTGTTAATTTTATCTACAAAAGTCAACAGCAAGTATTAGCTGCGTACTATCGTTAAAAAGAAGTTTCAGAATCACACAATCGCTATTGCATGCGACAAAATGTATAGACAAAAATCACGATTGTCGGATCGTTAAAAGTTACTGAATCGCACCACTGGTATCAATTTAAAAATGTTCGATGATTCGAATAATTATTAACAATAAGAATGCCAGCACCAATAGAAACATACCATCAGATAAGTACAGATTGTGATTAAATTATTTAATACATACATGCATACGTATGTATGTGTTCAATGTTTGCCACATTTTAAATTTCTTGTCATAATACAGACAGACGCGTGTTTGACGCATTTCAAGGGTCGGTAACGTTACGTTCATTTTCTCTTTATTTTTTATTTTTTTTTTCTAAAAATTTATTTTCTTTTTTGCTGTTTTGTTATTTAACCAAAGACTGCGATTGCTTTTGTTGCTGTTGTTATTTTTTATGACAGTTAACATCTTCAACACTTCACCATAGCACCAAAACACAACGCAGCCACCCCAGCTTTGTATCAGTATCACATCCGCCACCCTCCTATTAAAATAATTTTATGTTGTTGCCTTAATTTAATTGGTCCTTTGTGTATGATTCCCTTGCCTTTTGTGCGATTATGGTTTTCTAGAACTCACATATTTATAAATCCAATATGGTCCATTGGTAAGAATTTTTTTTCTACATTAAAGCTATTAGTTTTATTACCGTCAATACAAATAAGAATTTTTCTAGTAAAAAAATTCAACCAACTTTAACATTGGTTACTAAAAAGTTAAACATATTTTATATTAAGTTTAATAAAACATCATCAAACGTGTTACCACCTACAGCGCTGTTCGAAATCGGTGATAACCAGTGGCTCTAATTTGTAATTCGAAACGAAAGAAAATGCTTTCGAATTCGGATGTAATTAAAAGTTTATCGAATTTTATATTAACATACATTCCGAATTAGAATTCAGGTGTAATCGTTTCAGAAAATTTCTACTCGTATTTTCTCCGAACTTTTTAAAATAATTAATAACAAAAAATTAAAAACTTTAAAAACCCCCGATATAACCAGAAAAGATGTGATATCTTCTAAGCGACTGGACCGATATTTTTCAAACACTCTCGATCGAGTCACCTTTAAAACAGGAAAAACTAAGGCAAAATCGGTCTAGCCGTGTGGTCTGTACGTGGACTCGTACAGACACACAGATACACACTCGGGGTTAAAAACAAAATTTTTTTCCATTTGATTCTATTGTCAAAAGATCCTCGTCTTCCCAGGGGAGTCTATTTTTGACTACGGGTGTGACCATACCGGGGCCACAGCTGGGGTGATGCGGCTTTTTCCATTGACGTACCTTTGGTACATTACCCATAAAACGTATGTGTTGCTACCCGATCTCTGGGAACAGAGCAAAGGATGTGCACATATTTATAAAAAGAAAACAGGTCTGTTTATCTCAACCAGGTGCAGCGTCACCTTGAATTGCCCCTGAGTTCAAAAGACGATAGAGGTGAAGCCCTTGTGGCAGAACTTAGAGGTCTCACCAGAGGCTACTTCTAGTTCCACGGGTGCCGCTTGCCCGACAGTCGATCTGCACTAGGAGTTCGGTTGTATGTAGCGGTCATCAGTATCCTTTGCAAGAAAAGGTCGATTTCGTCCTACCCCACGGGGTTTAAGGGATGATTTTGTTGTGTGGGGCGCTGGATTTTTGGCGACACAGGCATGCGTTCATCTCGGATGAGTGGTTGAGCTGTGCCGGCAATGGATAAGGTATTATCTTAGGGACCTAGCTATGGGTGTATACACAACACCCTGGCGTGAGAGCTTTGAGAATTTCACGTGGTGGTTGTTGGTTGCCACCAAAATCGCTGGGAGAATAGTCTTGGCTTTCCAGTGTTAAATCAACGCTGTTAACGCGGTCAGCCAGACACTATTCTAGGTGCTGTTGCCATTAAACAGATAGTACTGGGGTCTAATCGTCGCTTTCGATAACGAGCTGATTCGATCACGGTTTTTCAGTTTGAGATTATGGTATTCGATATCGTACCATATTATTACATTGTGCGATAGCGTATGCCATAATCTCAAACTGAAAAACGTGATATAATCAGCTCGTTATCGAAAGCGACGATTAGACCCCTGTTTTGACAAAGTCATTACGGCGAAGAGTTTAGATAGCTTAAAGTACCTAAGCAAGGTACTTGAACATAGTACAGGGATAACTATGTATATTCAAAGATTGCAACCTATGTATGTATGTGCCTTGAGGAATGGGCAATAGGTTCATTCTCAAAGGGTGCATGGGGGCGATGGTAAGTGTCTTACCTACACCCGGTGATAAAGCCGTAAATGCAGGTGCTCACGATAATCTGAAATACATTTGTCAAAAGATCATACTAAATAATAAATGAAACACAGGTTTTTGGATAAAAAATCATTTTACTTTTCAAAGTAGTCTCCTTTAAGCTTGATACACTTTATCCAAGGAATCTGCAACATTTTTACCCCTTCCCAAAAATAAGATTTGTCAAGGTCATCAAAATAGCTAGGAAGGTGGCGTTGGATGAAGAAGTTAGCACGTTGACTACAAAACCAAAGGTCCTGGGTTCGAGCCCGGTCTCCGACAGTCATTAAAAATAACAACACCACGTATCATCATTATGTTATCGTTTTTGCGTGTTATAGGTTTTGCCATTTTGTCAAGCCGAAGTTAACGGTTGCCAATTATCGAAATTTCGAATTTCTACAATTATGGCTTAGTACTGTGTTGAGAGTGCGCTTCGTGACGTGATTGGTCTTACAGAGGGAGGTTTGCAGCTCAAGGATTACACACTGGCTGCATTCTTAGACATTGAGGGAGCCTCTAACAACATTACTGCAGAGGCTATTAGGGAATCGCTGGAAACACTTAGGGTTCACAACTTTCTGGAGGAGTGGATAGTTATCATGCTTAGCAGCAGAATCACCAACACGAGAATTGGAAGGGGAAAACTGAGAAGACTAGGGACCAGAGGTACACCACAGGGAGAAGTTCTATCATCTCTATTGTTGTTGTTGTTGGTAGTAAAAGCAATTCTTAGGCGTTTTCAAATTTTTAGGTAATGGCAAGGTTTCTTCCCTCTATCAGTGAAGTCATGCAGACGGCGTTGTGAAAGCTATCCTCCTGGGCCAGCTGCAAGGAACTGCGAGTCAACCTAGAGAAATCTGAGCTAGTCCAGGGGATATAAAATAGATAGCTTTGTACTACCTAGAATGAGACGGCTAGAGCTGAGACTAACAGAAGGAGCAAAATATTGAGGTGTTTCTCCTAGATAGCAAGCTTTCTTGGAGATAGAACATGCAGGAAAGGCTAAACAAAGTGCTCACTGCCTACTAGCCATGCAGGAACTCTATAGGAAGGAACTGGATTCACACATCGGTTGCCAGACCGGTTATTTCTTATGATTGTGTGGCATGGTGGGAGGCATTGAGGAAGGAAAGTCATAGGAGATTACTTGCTAAGGTTGTACCTCGCTGGACATCACAGGTGCTTAGATGAGCACACTTCAGGCTGCTTTGGACGTCATTCCTCACCTTCTTCTTATAGAGGACTTTGTGGTGAGAACTGTGACTAGAAGTCTCTTTTTAGACACGTTGATGCAGATTTGGTGAGGACAGGTTTCACGGACTATAAGGTCGTAATTCCGGATAGGGACTAGGGTCAAGTCTGATAAGCTATATGAGGGTAGTGCGGTCTTTACAGACGAGCCGAACATGTGGAAGGCACAAGGGCTGGAGTCTGGTCACTACTCAGTCAGAGCAAGGGAAACTGGCACTCCAGAGTTCTGTAGAATGAGCGAGGATGAAGAGGAACCGAAAACTGTCATTTCCCGAAGCAGCAGAGCCATATGCTTACAGGGTTAAGCAGACGTTTCCATGAGAGCATTAGTGATATCGCAAAAGTGTAAACTGGAGGATATCAGGGGCTTTATCATGGGAATTCAGTATCTTAATGACAGATAATTGGAGTTCTTCTGGGTACAATTGGGGATTAAATTTTTATTAACGAGTATTAACAGAAGGGAGGGTGGCGTTGGCTGGATTAGTTAGCACATTGACTACAAAACCAAAGGTCCTGGGTTCGAACCCGATTTCTGGCAGTCATTTAGAATAACAATACCACGCATTTTTCTGATGTGCATTAGTGTCCCTTTGCATCAGTTATTGTAGGATATTTCAAGTGATGAAGGCATAGACATGGAAGTACATCGGCTTCAGCGGATACTAATCCTAATGTAACGTCATAGCAACCTCCATCGTCGGTATTGTGTAGCTAAATCATTGGCAAAGTAAAATAACCAATAAAATGGCTTTCTAAATTTCTTTCTTTCACAGCCTCAAAATTTATTACGACTCATTGAAAAACGTGCAAAAAAACTGAGTTTTAAAAAATATTAAGGTTTCTTCTTTCTCTTCCTTCAACACCTGACTGCTCCTTCAATGTCCCTTTCCTAAAGAAGGTAACACCTAGCAATAGCAGTAGGCATTCATTGCCTGAGTGTTACTTATCTTTAAAAAAAAAAATAAACCCAACTCCGATTGGAGGTGTGATGCAGCACCATTGATCTTAACCTAACCTAACACATCAATTGTTAAAAATCGTTTGTTTTATTGAACAGAAACTAATTTATTTTAAACTTTTTACTGAGTATTGTTGAAGTCAATTGATTGTTTTAGAAAACTTTACTTGGATACTGTTCATTGGTTTGGAACTATTGTTCAAAAGGTTAAGAAAAATTGAGTGCGATATATTTTCTTATTTTTGAAAAGAAAACTATTTTTCTTTCCTCTATTACGTCAAATACATATTACTTAAAGAGAAGTCTTACAACCAGTTTGTGTAAGACGTTGACGATGGAAATCTTGACGTTTCTGTAATAGATTAAAGAAAAGTTGTACAAGTCTCCTTTAATCTATTACAAAAACGGCAAGATTTCTAAGAAGTTGATTAGTTTTCACGCTGATAGGGATTGTAATCGGCCGTATGAAATCTAAAAATCCAATGTACTAATTTTTAATGGATATAAAATTAGAGTTTTATTATACATTACGTATGTATTAATCGTATTATGTTTTTCATTTAAATTTCTAGAAGTTTGTCAAAACTAGGAAGCTGAAAAATGTAATTAGTGATACTTTAGAGCAATAAAAATTTAGTTTTCTTAAAAGCATTTTAAGAAAAATTTTCCAGCACACTGATACACAGCAAATCAAAAACTCGTAAGTTCCATATTCCAACCATAAGAATTTACCTTTTCCTTCAACCAATAAACATATTTCTTTCATACCGATAAGATTCAACGATTTTACGAATATATCCAACCACCAGTCATGGTACATATTACGAAATAAATGTGTCTCGCCTTTCCTGCATTTTTTTCTGGGGAAAGAGAATTAATTTTTTTTATATTATGTTCATGTGTTTTTTGTTTGCTTTTTTTATAATTTTTGTAAACTTAGGTTTCATTCATTTCACGCGGATTACATAAATTAAGCTCTACGTTAGCATAAATTTATGCCCCACATACAATTGGGCCACATTTGTTATCCCAAAAAAACTTAAGAACCATAAACAAATTTTCTTTTTTAAATAATTTAAGTACAAATTTATATTTGTAGTAGCCAGGTTGAGTTGTTTCTTTTTCCTTTTAGGGATCTTTTTCGTATACCATGTTAATGCTTATTGTCGTACTAGTAAAAAGCAATTATTGCCCATTCTTACCACTTACCAAAATCTAAGAAATGGCCATAAAAAACTTATTAAACGAGTGCAATGATGTAAGCTTTATAATGTAATTTATTGGAAAAAATACACATGAAAATGGCGACAAGAATTTTAAGAAGTTGTACAAAGTGGACAGACAAGGGTTTAGATCTAGTTAATAAGTATCCACACACATTGCAGCTTGAAGTTCCAAGACGCACTTCTTATGACATTCCTTTTGTCTTAGTGCAGTTTAGGGGAAAGTCCTTTTAGCCCATCCAAAGGCCGGCTATGCAAACAATATTTCGTAAGCAGTGCTGTTTTGAGAAATCCCATGGTAGAGAAAATCTTTAACGCTGCCAAAGGACCGCTATGCAAAAACTGTTTAGTAAGTGGACAAAATCCTTAAGTCCGGCCAAAGGATTTGCAGATACTCTTAAAATTAGGTTTTGTCAATTTTATATCGCATAAAATATTTTTTTGTCCACGCTTCACAATTTGGAGACCTAGGTTAGGTTAGGTTAGCAGGCGGCTGGCAAGGAAAAATAGAAAATTAGAGTACAGCTCACTTGGGTCCAATATAATGATAATGAGAGATAGAACAAGAGGAGGTTGAGAATGGTAGATGTAGAAATGAGAGAAAAGTTGTTCAGGGAGTTGTGAGATGAGAGTGGGTCAAGAAATTTGGGCGATTATACCAGCTACTATTCCTAATATAGAGACGGAGATCCTCCAGAGCGGGACAAAGACACAGGAAATGCAGGATACTTTCCTCTTCTTCCTCATCATTGCAACTGTAGTAGTAGTCATTATACGTGAGACCCATACGTTTAGCATGGGTTCCGAAGGTACAGTAACCGGTCAATGTGGCCACCATGTTCCTCAAGTACTTCCTATTGATGTTCATGAGATTATTCGTTCTACGGGAGAGGATTCTCGTTATTACACAGGTGGACTCATTGTGCCATCTGTTTTGAGCTAATTCAAGAAAGGTAACATGGAAACGTCTCCAGCAGGGAGAGAGAGTGGGAGACCACAAATATTGTCGATATCGACTTCTCTTAGTAGGGTTCCCTTCTTTGCCAGGTCATCCGCAACTATGTTTCCTGAAATAATTCCATGTCCATGCACACAGTTTAACGAGCTATTTGAGTGCTGCGCAAGTCTATCCATGGGTTTACGATATTCTTGGACAAGAAAGGATGTGGTGTACACCCCTATGAGGGCTTAATAGCAGATTTGCTGTCAGTCATAATATGGATATCTCTATTTGAAATCCGAAAGAATCTTAGCCAGTGTGCCGCTCTTTTAATGGCATATATCTCTGCCTGTAATATACTACATTCGTTCGGGAGTCTGAAGGACATTTCAATTCCGTATTCTGGAATATAAACGCCCCCACCAACCCTCCCCCTTTTTTGAACCGTCCGTGAAGACCTGTATGGCTCCGTTCAGTGGGAAAAACCCTTCTGCCAATGAAATTTGAAAATTCCTATTGAAGTAGGGTTTCGGATTGCAGTAGTCGATAAGATATGGTATGTTATACAGTAAAACTAAAATGATTGCATGCCCCTAAGGTCGGTGGTTCTTTGCACCTATTGGGCTTAGTCTGACGGCGGTACGTAGAGATAGCTTTCTAGACGTTAAGTCCACCGGAAGCCAACCCAAAATAACGAAGAGCGTTTTTGTTGGCGTTGATCTTAGAAAATTCCCTCTATACGGGCTGATTACTTACTGAGTCGAGTACTTTCCACCAGACCGAAATTCCATAAAAATATTATAGGTTTCATAACCATCTCTAGTATCCAACCGACTCCCTTAGGATTTATTCCCCAGGTAGGGCCGATGGCATTTCTACAGACGTAGATTGCCGTTGTTTCTTTCGCTATTCTTCCCTGAAGATTTTCTCTCCAGGAAAGCTTGCTATCTAGGACAACACCCAGATATTTGGCTTTATCCGACAGGGTTAGGGTAATGCCATTTAGCTTTGGGTGGTTGAAGTTGAGAAATTTGTTTCACCTGGAAAAAAGTACTAATTCGCTTTTGTCCGGGTTTACACTGAGGCCGCTTCGTGAGCACCAAGCACTAACCTCGTTTAGTGCAGTTTCTAGTCTCTGTGATATAGTATCCAGGTGGAACCCTGATATTGCAATCGCTACTTCATCTGCGTATGCAACTATTTCAATATTCATGGATTTAAATTTTTTGAGCAGATTATAGACCGTCACAACAGGTTTGACAGCACAGGTTTGACAGCCCACCCCCTGAGGTGTGCCTCTGTGGGCCTATCTTATGATGGTGGCTGCTGCCATGGTGGAAGTGATGATTCTGCGTAGTAGCTGATGATGAGCTGATTTGGGGGTATTTGGTCAACCCCCAGCTCTCTGAAAGACTGAATGATTGCCATCGGATCAATATTGTTGAAGGCACCTTCAATATCCATGAAGGCTACCATGGTATAATTTTTATGCTCGAGTGATTCGGAGACCTATGACTCGGGTAATATGAGTCGAAGCCAACTTTTTTATTTAATTTTTAGGATTCCGTACATCAAAGCTGGAAAGGCACCGTATTGTTTTCGCTACGATGCACTTATGTCGGTCTATCTATCACAGGCTGTTTTCTAGAGAACCTTAAGAGCTATGAACCTGAAATTTTCACTGAATATGTAGAACTTAAGCCGCTACAACAACAAATATATGACAAAAATTAAAGGGTGTTCCAATGAGCGAGCAACGCAAAATGCTGAAATCCTAATGTAATATACAAACAATTATATACAGATACTTGAACTTTTCAAATCAATTTTAGGCAAATCAAAATTAAAGGGTGTTCTATCAGTTAATGTAATTTTGATAAATTGCTGTATGTATTTTGGAAACCATAAGAGGCAAACTCTTGAAATTTTCAAAAACGCAAAAACCTAAAAATTGCAAAACAAAAAAATTGCCTCAACGAAAAAAAACGCTAAAAGCCGAAAAAATCGCCAAAATAATACAAAGCTAAAAAAAATCGCCAAAAACAAAACGCCAAATTAAAAAAAAAGCCAAAAACAGAAAAAAATTTGCATTTGTTCTTTCGGCTATCCTGAATAGTAGCATTAAATACATAAATACAAAATTAAAAAAGCTTTTCCATTCATTTATGATAATCAGTATTATAAATGTAAAATGTTTTAAATTTATATTTGACGTCTACCCAATGTAGTCCTTATTTAAGATTAAAAATTTGTAAAGCGTTTGCTAAATGGTTCATAAAATAATAGAAAAACTCAGTAACAAAAGTATCATAACAAAAGAAAAGAAATGCCTACAACAGCAAATAACAAAAATTAAAAAAAGTTATAAAACTGATTTGAGCAAATGAATTTAAAAAGAGAAAAACTTGGCAAAAGGGTTAAAAAATGGAGTTACATATTTGTTTATGCAAGATGGTTTGTATATTGTGCGATGCTTTTGTTATTTACAGTTGAGAGCAGCAATGTAGTAGTAAACTTGTTAATTTAAAATATTCATGTACATACATATCGCTCATTTATTCAAAGAACGTCATATCCCAGCAAAAAATTAAATTAGTGCTTCTTTAGAAAGCACTTGTTCCAAAGTAGGTTATGCATTTTATTCTGGTTTAACGAAGTTATTTTTAATCACATATCCAAAGTAATATTAAATCAATTATTTTATTATTATTAAAAATCCAGTAAAAAAGTAAATGAAAAAAGTAGAAAAAGCACCACAACTACTGATATGAAACTCCGAGCAAGCTAATCAAATTTACTGATTGTTTTAAATGCTTGAAAGTACAAATTCTTCAACTTCAAAAACGAACATCAAAATGAAAAGGTTTCCCTTCTTATTTCTTGTGAGGCAATTATATTAACGAGTGGAATACTTTTAGGAATTAAAAGGCTATCCAAGTGGGTTAATAAACAATTGAATAAGCACCACCTCCTAAGTCATAGATTTAACTGTTTTGGAAAAGTGGTTAATAACCACATCAGAAATGTAAAAAATATTGGATTTACTTCACCAATAAAAAATCACACCTTATTTTAAAATTATTATAACAAATAAAAAGTAATTTTTTTTTAACTCACGGGTTGGCAAAAACAAACCACTTCGCTCCAATGACACGCTAATGTAAAATTCACTACTTTTTGCTCGCAGTTTGAAGTGGTTCGTATCAGAAGTTGTGGTGCTTTTTCCACTTTTTTGTAATCATTTTTTTTTTTGCTGGGATATTACATTTTCATTTCTTTTAATTTCATTAGTTTTCAGAAGTACTTACAAAGTCTACTACTATCGTAATCTTATTATTGCACCATTGCATTCACGAATTGAATAACGACACTCATCAGTAAATATGTGAGTACAAACTAAATTTTTTATAATAAAGTAGGTATAAAAATTCCGGGAACTACCGCTCAAACTTCCCGCGATTACTTTCCCGCAAAATGTGCGGGATCTTGGGAATTTTCCCCGGGAAATTCCGTATGAAAAACTCTACTAATTATAAAAGTAAAAGTAAAAATGGAAAATACAATTTACTGTTTATAATACTCGTAAATTCGTCAATGTGCGAAAAGGTTTCCGTATCACAGTACAATTTTTCTAAGTTCAATTGTTCTTCCGAATCGGTTCATTATTTATGAAAAAGACAATCAATAAATAAATAAAGAATTTTCAAAATGGACAAATATCTTGGGGTTGGGGGGAGGTTTTTTACTCTGTATTTCGAAAGCAATTTGTTTTGTTTCGAATCCTGTGTGGCTGGCTGTGTGTGTGCTGATGAGTCAACGATGTCTCCCGCGATGACTAAGTTCAAGGCCTATTTATCAGGTCAATGCAATCGTCCTGATGATATTCTGTGTTTTCGTGTTTAAGCTGTCAAAAGTTGTTTGCAGTATATACTTTAGTACATGTTTGTGTGTGTTTCTGAAAACTTAAACATAAAGTTGTTTTTAGTATTGCTGTGTTTTTGTAGAGTTGCATTGACCTGATAAATAGGCCTTGACTAAGTTCAAGTTTTCTTTCTCTTTTTGCAAGAGAATATCAGCCTTATTTATAAAAATTATTAAAGCTTTATAAGGGGGTTATAAAACAGATGTTCATACTACTTTTATTATTAAGCCTTTATAAAGCCCTAATAATTTTTATCAATAAGGATCTTTATATCATTTTGTATTTAATACTCCAAGGTAGTGCGCTATAAAATACCTTATAATAGAGTTAAGAATCATAAAAAATATTTTCAGCATAGCTCTCCCCTTTTTCAAATTAAACAACCATGCCCAAGTTTTATTTTACCTTATAGGTATGTGTTGTATATATAAATGTATTTCCTACATAATTGGACGCAACTGTATATGTACATATAAATAAGAAAATATCTTATAAATGTAAATTGCACGATATATAAAAAACGAGAGAGTCCTGTAAATCGTTGAATAAACATGGTATTAAATATAAAACAAGTTGAGAGTAGTTGGAGGAAAAGTCTTGTTGATGCGAGAAAAGGTTAAAGAGTTGCTGGGCAGAGGATACATAATAAATTTAGAGGAAATTGGAATGAGGTGCTGTACCATGCTTTATATTTGCTGCCAGATGATGACTGAATGACTAACTTGCTGAATTTCTACGATGATAAAGAAGCCAGAACAGCAAATATTGATTTTTCGACATTGTGAATGAAACACTTTGTGGGAATTAAGTTTTATAAAAATAAAAATATAAAATGTAACAACTAACACATAATCTTTTGTAATCTCTTTGAATAAAATTTATATTTTAATTTTTTTTTCACAATTTTTAACAGAAGCACACAAATGTATCTTCCAAAAATATATAATAGTTTTTAAAATTTGTCTAAATCTTTGTTTATATTAGGTAAAGTAAACAAAAAGGAAAAAATCTAAATTAAATTTTATGAAAATACTCTTAAGATAAACACAGAAAATTTACCCCAAGTCTGGGAATATCTTTGAGGATGTTTATCACATTCTTTTTTAGTACTTACATTTGTAATTACAACAGATAATAATATAATTATTAACAAAATAATGAACTTAGTTGATATTTTTAAATAAAAATTTTTGAAATTGTACTTACTTGCCATAGTTCACTTGCTTATTGACTGGTTGGGTTTTTTGTGAATTTGTTATGCTGTCTGGTATTTATTCTTCTTTTTGTTGCAAGATGGAAAAACTGTATGTATGTATGTATGTATTTGCTGCTGCACTAAAAGAAACGCTTCGTTGCACTCGTGCTTGTATCTATCTATAATAATGTACATATGTTTGCTTCTTGTAGCCCTATTTTTATTTTAAAATATTATGTATGTATTTCGTATTTACTTCCTTTTTTAAATTTATTTTTATACACACATATTTCAATGTGTTTTATTAAGTATAATTTAATAATTAACTTATTCACTTTTCCAAACTTTTAGCGAATAATAAAAATATCACAACACATTCATATTAAACTTAATTATTTTGGTAACAATTAGTAATAAATTCCCATTTAAATAGTTACCCACTACACTTAACTTTTTAAGAAGAAAATAATTAATTTATCCGATTCTGGGCAAACTGAACTTCTAACAGGATTGAGAACAAAAAACGTAATGCCAATTTTTCCAATTCTGTTTTGTGATATTTTCTCTTTTTCGCTTAATAGCAGGGTCAGAGACCTGCGCCGACCGGCTGACAGCCGGCTGAGCCGAGCCGCCGAGGGCTTTGCATCAGCCGCCGCATCCGATTTTGTCTCGGCTCAAAATCGGCTAAGATTAGCCGCCGATTGATGATTTTTTTTATATTTAAAGTGATGGTTTTTGGTTTTTTCACTAATAAATTCACACTTTTAATATGAATTTACTTTGACACAATTGTAAAGATAGTGAAGCCGACTCAGCCGATTTTCAGCCGCCGCCGAAGAATATCTCATGAGCCGCCGCCGCCGACAAAATTGCTCGGCGCAGGTCACTGAGCAGGGTTGCATGTTAAAATCAACAACAAGTAATGCTAATCGAGAGATTTATTCTATAAATTTAACGTGTTTTATGCAACTTGGGAAGGTTGTATACGAAATTGCAACTTTTGTGTGCTCGTTGTACGAAATATGTATGTTTTTATTTTTTGACACAATATTACAAACATTGAGGGCAAAGAATATGAAAGGTTTAACGGTAATATGTAAAGGTAAATGTTTGTGAAAGTGAAGGTCGAGAATTGCAATTTTTGCTGCAGCAATTCTTGATGAGAAGTGCAAAGATTGGGGAGGGGTACAAAATTTCATGTGCTCTGCAATTCTGTTTTGTTTTGAAATTCGCACTTATTAATTCAAAGTTGGTAGGTGTATTTGACGTTTTATTTTATTTTATTTCTCCAGTTGTGTAAATAACACAAAATATAACAAAAAGTAAATAGAATTGTAAATATTTCAGGGAAATATGTGTTGTAATCGATGTTTTTTTGATACATAATTATAAAATTAGAATTTCATAACGTGAACACTAATCCAATTCCAAAGCAGAATTTAAAAAATTGCAGCAACAAATATTGCAAGTCTGGACGAGGACCAGTGATGCAAATTTAGCGCGTTTCGCGCTAGATTTAGCGCGTTTTAACTACGCCCAACGCGCTTTTTTTCGTCTTAGCGCGTTTAACAAAAAAGTGCTAACTTAGCGCGTTTTGGATAAAGTCAATAACATCATTTCAGTTAAATTTTTTTCTTCTTTGTATAAATTTACCAATTTTCTAGTGTCCAAAACTCTGATAAAAATTTTTTAATTTCGTTAATGAGTCAGCTGTTGCAAATAAAATTCCCTTGTCTGTGGTTAGAATTAAAAACGCATTTTAATACTTTATCTTTAAATTTCACAACTACAAATATGTAGTCGTACTCGTGACGAAAAAAATTTATATAACTTATCAAGCATCTATTATAGCTGAAGTACAAAAATCATTTGAATCGCAAGACTATTCGACATTGTATACGAGTATGTTGTTACTCGTACAAAGTTTGTTAAAGAAAATTAAAATAAAAACTAAGGATTTCGATTATTTGGTGATTCTGGATTTAGGATATAATTTCGAAGAAGCAATATTGCAAAATCTGAAAAAGAGTTGCATAAAAAAGAATATTAACTCTTACATACATCGACTTTTATTAAAATTTAATTTAGCGCGCAGAAAAATAGCGCGTTTTGGCGATAAATAGTTGACAATGCTGTAACTCAGCGCGTTCTAGCGCGTTTTGAGAAGGTGAATAGCGCGTTTGGGTTGTAAATAGTTGGCATCACTGAAGAGGGCTGTTACACCACAAATTCCTCTGAAAAATTAACAATTCTATTTAATTTTTGATATGTTTTGTGTTTTTCATGCAACTGAAGAACAAAAAAAAAAAAAAAAACGCCAAGGCTTTGGCAAGTTTTTTGGTGCTTCATTATCAAAATGTTACAATCTGCAAAAGGAAGTTTTCCCCACTGTGTTTCATAAGCACCAAATGAGATTTTGTGGCCCATAATTTTTTTTAAACTTCGTGAATTTTAGAAAATTTTGTTTGAGATGAAGAGTTAGATCATTCGAAATATTTTATGTTGTACAAAAAATTCCTTTAAATAAAATGTAATTTTTTAACATTTAATCTATTTTATTTAAACCGTAAAAATATAGCCAAAAATATCGCCAAGCGGTTCAAATTCACCAACCGCCATTTCAAAATTTTCATCGCACAAAAACAATTTTTGTCGCCACGTTTGGCGAGATATCGCAATATCTGACAACACTGTATGTGCATGTTTTCAATAAACACACACACCCAAGGCAGATTCTTTTCCAGGTAGTATCAGGATTACAAAAACAATGAAAAAATACAACAATGAAAAAAACAATATGGGTTGTAGTTCATCAAAAACTTCAAAAATAGAATTTGTTTAACATAACAATAATAAAAATTATTCACATAACTTTGAAAATATTTCTCCGCGGCAGCTACCACTAACAACATTTGCAACGTTTAGCACTTCTCACAATTTTTTAATAGTTTTTTCATATTTATAAATTTGTTTTCACAGAATTTTTTTTTAATAAAATATTTTTCATATTGAATTTTTTTAACATTTTCTTTTAATTTCTCTTTCGTAAAAAATTTTTGAAGTTTCCGATGAACTTTAATTTAAAAAAAAAATAGCTCAGCTGAATTTCCGCTACTACCTTGTGAATGTGCCTTGCACACACCCATTAAAATATATGGTACACTCAGAAAACTTAAATAGTATTTAATTACACAAGCTTGGGCATTTAAGTATTATTGCAATATGCACTGAAAAACATAATTTCGTATTTAAATAAAACTTAAAAATAATTACAATTTGATTACCAAGTCAAAAAATTAGCATTATTCATAGATATCTAGAATTTAAACAATTGCTCAAGGCCAAAAGAGAATTGCAAAAACGTCTGCCTTTTAATTCCCTAAATGTAAGGGGTGACAAAGAACAATTGATCTGGCAGCCTTATACTGAACATACATTATCGAGAAACAGAGAACTGACAGCGAAGAAGAAGTTTTGTAACAAAGTTTACAAGCTTATATTGTATTCTGTGCTTATATTTCTTTTCAAACTATAAATTTTTTATAAATATAGTTTGATAAGGTCGAAAAATCGTCAAAATTACGGAAAAAAAGTTTAATTCAAAGATGCCGCCCGCTTCGGGGTCAAATAACACCACGAATGCGGCGGTGCAAGCTGCGGCAAAAGCAGAGCGTGAAGAAAAACTTCGTGGAGCTCTGAAAACGTTTATTCACAAGGAAAGGCAAAGAAAGAAGGAAGGTAATTATAGCTTTGTAAATATTTAATGTATATATACATGTGCATGTACTTTGTATATATGTATGCACTAAAAATGGTAAATATGTGCCTAATATATACAAATATTCAAATGCCTTAGAATTTGAAGCTAAATTGGAGGAGGATCGCTTGCGGAAAGAACGTGAAGCGCGTGAACGTCAGAACGACATGACATTGGAAGAAACCCGAGGACAGATTACTAAATTAGAACAAAAGTTGGAAGAGCTGCACAATCAGAAGCAGCAATTATTTTTGCAGTTAAAGAAAGTTCTAAATGAAGACGAGAATCGCAAGAAGCAACAAAAAGACAATGAAATGTATGCGATGCAGGCTCTGCAAGCTCAACAAGCAAGTGCTCCACAGCCACAGGTATTTTTACCGCCAGTCAGAGTACAACATCATCAAATGCCTATACTAACGAAGGTTAGTCAAATAATTGTCTGGGAAAATTCAAAAAAATTAAGAAATTATGTATAATTACAGCCACCTAATAATGCACCCGTTAAAAGAGGTCGTAGCCCTTCACCCACTCAACAGGGATACTACAAAACTTCAAATTATTCCCAGCCAAGTAAGAATTTGAAACTAATTATAGTAAACTAGATCTATCTTTTTTTATACATTCTGTTTAAAGAACACGAAGAAGTCCGCCGAGGAGCTGATTCTGCTAGGGTTTTATGGAACAGTAAGTTAATCGAAATTTAGGAAAAACTTTATTAAATTTCTTAAATATTCATTACAGAACCGCATTCACAATATCAAACTCCGGGAACATTGTTTTATCAAACAACAAGCAATCCACCTCCACCACAACCACCGCCGGACAATAGAGGGCCAGCTATTGTATACGCCCACTATAATTTGCCACTTCGTCAGGGCTATCATCTAGAATTGCCTCCTACTTCATCTGTGCCCGTTGCGAAATCGGACGTACCTGTCCAGAAGCCAACACAAGTGTATCACATAAATTTAGATCAGCCTCCAATATCTCAGACTGGTGGCGGCGGTGTTAGTGGTGTATCTAGTGTACCATCGCAAAAACCACAAATAACGATGGAAAAAATACCAGATCGTTACCACGTTGAGGTAAAGCATGACGTTCCCCCGACGCATGGTGTCCCGCCACCACATCAACTGCCGGAAGGTGTTGTATATACACCTCTCATACCTAATATGCCTTTACATCCCAATGTTATGCAAATAAGTGCCGGTCCACAACAGGTATTTGTTAGAACTGAATTTATATTTTTTTAATTTTGGATCTTTATACATGTATTGCTTTTACAACATTGTCATTAGAATCCCAAGCCTGGTACTACCATTACTCAAGGTTATGTTCCAGGGCGTGGTTCAAGTGGTCATGAGCAGCAACAGCTTTCACGACAACAAATAACTGTAATGTCAGCTCAACCTGGACAACAATCTCAACAACCGCTACATTATCCTCGCCGTATGTTTTAATTGAAACTTAAAATACTTCTTTTGATTATAGGACATTAGCTGTAGGAAAATTAATTTAGCTGTAAGTTGATGTAATGAATTGCATTATAAACATATTGGGCTGTATTCATAGATGATCCTTAAAGCTAAAATTAGTTTTAAGTATACATTTTATATTGAAACCATGCTTTAAAAATATAAAAGTAAAATCCTAAGAAAAAGCACAATTTACGTTCAAAATACAGGGGGTTTAAGTATGTAATTCGAATGAATTTTACTTCGTTTCGAATTTCAGAGTAGACACCCAGAATTAACGGGTTTGTTCGAACACACAGTATCAACAGTTTTTTTCGACACTCTGGAACATCTGTGACAACTGCGACAAAATTCTTGCGATTGCGATTTACAGAACAAACAAATTTATGATTCAAATTTGCGCCGAATATACAAATGATTTGCATTTTCGATCATCAGATTGACACCATCTTCATTTAGGAAAATATGTGGTTCATAAAATTCCGCATATTGATTAATTTTCGATCAGGCTCAACAGTTTGCTTGTCTTTCAATCTTATAATTCAAATTCAGTTAACAGCGTATTAAAGCTGAATTCATCCATTTGTTTCACACAAATTTATTTTTGTATGACCTAAAATTTTTTTCGACATAAAAATAAAATTGTCAAACAACATAAATTTTTTTTTTATGAAATAAGTGAATTCAGCTCAAAGCCAAGGTTTCGCTTTGCAAGTACGTACATACCTATTTAAATTTTTTTTCATAAACGCAAATTGAGAATTAAAAATTTTGGAAAAATCGAAAAACCTACTTAAAATAGCAAAAAAAGAAAGAGAATGAGATATAGGGGAAGAGGAAGTAATATGTAGTAACACGTACAATATACATATGTAATTAATTTTAATTAGTAACAATTTTAAAATTATTCATTTTGTAAGTGTGTATGTATATAAGTAAATATGCATGTATGTATGTATGTACATAAATACATATGTATGTACATATTTATTAAACTGAAACAGCAAATGTAACAACAAAAAGCATGGCGGGATATATTAAGTTTTTTATTGACAATGAAAAAAGAAACTTAGTAACATTTGAAGTACATACATACATACATAATTAGTAGGGCTATTTCCCCAATTAATTTTTCAAATAATACAATTCACCATATGCTAACCCAGTGAAAATTTTTTTGTCGTATTCTTGCAGTAAGCTCTCAAAAATTGAAACATTTATACTCCATATGGGCCAGCCTGTTAATGGAAACTCAGAAAATTGATTTGCACGGAAAAGTAGAGATTTGTGTGAGATATCACGAAAGGATTCTATGAGAATTCTGACCAAATTCCTAAAGAAATTGGAAAAGAATTGTCGATAGATATGAAAAATTCTTGAAAAACTATATACAAACGTCAGAAAATGTTCTGCGTTTTTTTTTGGAATAATAGCTACCATGAAATTGTTCATAAAATTTCTGCTAATAGTTGAAAGTGATATAGAAAAATTTGCATAGCATGAATCTTTGGAACATTTTCAGAAGCTTTATTGATCTGATTTGATTTTGCACTTGATCACAAACTAAATTGCTGGAAGCGTGTGGGTATGTTAAATAAAAGAATTATCTACTAGATTTGGCTTATTAAAATTATTACAAATAAATATATTTTTTGGCGAATCCAAATGTCATTAAATAGGAGAATACATATTCTGAAATACGAATATCGTTACAGAAATGCATACAATAATAACTCCCGCCTCACACACGGCAATTTTAGTTGAACAATTTTTTAGTTCATGGGCGATAGAGGAAAATATGAAAGCTTCCCCCCTCCTTATTATCTTCTCACTCTTCTATAAGCTCCAAAGGTTATCAACTTAAATTACCGTGTGTGAACCCAGTATAAGTTGCAAGTTGAACAACTGCATTTTTAAAGTTGTCAACTTCTTTATATGTATTTCATACATACATACATACTACATACATACATATGTACATATACATATGTACTTATTGCACGTACGTACATATATACAAATAATAAGGCAATAGAACAGTTTTTGCTTTATGCAAAAAAAAAAAACAAGAAAAGAAACACATGCATGGTGTATGTACATGTCCATATGATGTACATATGTATGAATGTATGTGTAAATAAAAAAATTAATTCTTAATAACATTTTGAAATTCAATATGTATTTGAAAATGTGAATGATCATTGGAATTATTCTCATTTATCGCGCCATATGTACTAACGAATGTATGTATGTGTATATATATTTACATACATATCGCTCATTTACTCAAAGAACGTCATAACTCAGAAAAACCAGTTTGCAGGAAAACGCGATTTAAATTTTCAATTTACACACAATTTAATGCAAAAAGAAAATTTTATTCTTCTCCCGAGAGTTGATTAAGCAAGATTTTTGTATGAAATGAAGAACGATATGAGG
Source organism: Tachina lurida (assembly GCA_944452675.1). Taxonomy (NCBI): domain Eukaryota; kingdom Metazoa; phylum Arthropoda; class Insecta; order Diptera; family Tachinidae; genus Tachina; species Tachina lurida. The sequence continues at coordinate 115,965,267 of OX101756.1, forward strand.
ATTAAGTCTGCATCATTAATTAAAAAAAAGCATTTTTTGAGTTATGACGTGTTTTGAGTAAATGAGCGATATGTACATATGTAAGTAATATATCCCAGCTAACATTTGAGTGATAATTTTTTGAAAAAAATCACAAATGAGTTTTTTAATATAACTTTTGATGATTATCACTTGAAAAGGAATCAAAAAATGATTTCTTGAAACTACAGCTACAAAGTACCTACAATAGAAATAGGAAAAAGATCATGCAGCTGAAAGGGATTATAATGGCATTTATAAAATGGCATGAAATATGATCAAAACCTATATAATTTAAGACTATTTTTAGACCATATAGAATGAAAAAAAAAACAAAAGAAACGAATGAAAATCAAAGCAACTTTGCTACTCGTAGAACATCGAAGTCTGTACTCCACTTTCCCATCATTCTCTCGTCAACTCTCTTCTATAAACTCACGACTTTGCAAACTAAACTTTGCGTATCTGAAAGGGGTCCAAGTAAATTTTCGGTATATGCTACACTGTATCGCTCTTTTTAGGGTTCCGTACACCAAAGGTGAAAAGGATCCGTAAGAGTTACTTATCTTAAATTTTCACAGAATATGTAAAACTTTGGCTGCTGCAACAACAACAAACAGTTAAAAATTAAGGGGTGTTCTGAAATCCTAATGTAGTATACAAAAAATTATATTCATATAGGAAGTTGAAATTTTCTAAGTTAGTGTATTTTTTGCAGACTACACCAATTAACACTGACATTTAAAAAAATCATAATGACAGCTAATGCATTTTTTACTTGTCGTGTCCTGGAAACCGGAAAACTCAAACTCTTGAACTCAATATTAAAGTTAGAGACACTTGTCCGGTTAATTACATTATTTCTAGCTATTCCTTTTAACAATTCTCCAAAGATATAAATTTTTTTCGCCTACAAATTACTTTCACAATTCTCACATAGTTAAAAATAAGATATACCTATTGAAAACGTTCGCTGGCACAATAATATTTATTTATTGGTTATAAACATACAAATACATACATAAAACCTTCAATTTTATTTTATAATTTTTGCTTGGTTCATAGTATTTAAGATCAAAGAGAAGTCAACTTAACCTATGCGTATGTATAATTAAATTTGAGTGGTTCTCTTTTGTTAGGAATGACTGGGTCAATATTTGAGATGTAAGCCGTTCACTTTATTACAACTAATCACGCATGATATTGATTAATAACCATGTTTACAATCGTGGGAGTGAGTAAAAAAGAGTTCAAGTGAGTGCTACTATAAGATAGCTATCAAATGTTATTTTGTAGCTTCTGAAAAGCAAATAAAAAATTTTGAAACTTTAATGGCAACAAGTGGAAAAATGTCGTTACAAAATGATGCTCACAAATATTGAGAATACATATTTTGTTTTTGGCGTGGGCGAACCTAAAATTCAGGTCATGCATAAGCAAATTTTCTAATACGTGAGCGAATATATAACCACAATCTCATCTCTAGTTCGAATACCGGAGGTTTTTCGCTGAGAGTCAGCGTTAGAGCAACCACCAGAATATAAAAAAATATTAGACAAAAACAAAAGTATTTTTCAAATTTAATTCAACTGGTGGTTTTGGCATCACAAACGCCAACTAAAACGATCAGTTTGTAACGAACACGGCGCTGGTTAAGACGTTAAGCTCTAAATAATAATTTAAATAATACAACAACAACAACAACACCACCACCAACAACATCAACAACATACCAAACGTGAACATAGAATTTGTTTTTTTTTTGCTTTGTCTTGAAACTACAAATCAAAAAACCAATTACAAAGTTATTCAAAAAGGTAGAAACTCGTTTACAACAGCAACAAGATCATGAACAAATATGTAACGAAAAGCTTTAAAGCTTTTAGTTCTCGTTACCTGACTAATGAGCAGAGAATTGTTTTTGGCTTTCATTTTATTCACTAAATTTTTTTGGCGCCTCACACACATACGCAATCAAACTCTCCCACCTGAATGTGTGTGCGTGTGAAGCAGAAGCTAAAAAGCGACCTTCAGTCTATAAAAAAAATTAAATTTCAAATATAAATAAAGCAAAGTTAAATGTTTTTTTTTTTGTAATACAAACAAAATATCCAAATCACAACAAGAAAACGTCAAAATCACGAAAATTATGAAATAAAAGAAGAAAACAAAAATGCAATATAGAAAGAAAACAACAGAAAACGGCAGAATTGACATTTCTGGACTAAAGAAAGAAGGATTAAAAGAAAACATTTAAAAAATAAAAATAAAATACAAGAGACAAACTTTTGTACTTTAAAATTTGTCTTTTGTACGTGTTGAATTGAATAACAAATTATTATTTTTAATTAGTTTATACAAGGTGGAGCATTTCCGCATATTTTTGGGCTTAGAGAATTGTGTTGTGGAAAAAATCATTCATATAAGAAGTAAATGATGTCATCACTTTGTAGATAAAAATAAATTAATTTATTATTCAATAAGTTCCAACACTAATCGGCATCTTAAATTTTTGTAGGTTAGCGAACATTGCAAAACGTACTTAAATTTTAAAAGCACAAATTAAAAACAAAAAATATTGCACAAATAAAAACAATACTTGCAATTGAATCTTAATAAAAATATAAAAACAAATAAAATACAGAAAGACTGATACCAATTATTTCTATGAGAAAATGGATGCAACCAGATTATTTATTGCAGAAAAATATCAAAGCTTGTGCAATGTTATGGAGCGTGAAACGTTGGGAACAGAGATTTTAATATATGGTACATCGGGCGTAATGCTGTTGTTAGCTTATGCGAAACGGAAGCCTGCCTATTTGGTACGTCCATTTAAGAAGCCCTCCCATATACCGGACAAACTTATTAATGAGCGCGCCATGCACACTGGTATGGTGAGAGATGTCCAGCAAAAGGGCTCTGACACTTTGCTTATGATCAGCCACCGTCCGTTAATACCATTTTTTATGAGCAACAAACGTTTATTGCCCATTAAATTGCCAGGTGTTAAAGTAAATGGCAATGGAATATCATGGTTGCAAAATTGCCTTGTTGGCCGTGAAGCCGTTTTTATTCCGCTTAATAATCGTGCATCGGATAAATATGTTGTCTCGCAACTCTGTTTGGTGCATCCGCCAAAAGGCAATCGTTTACTGGACATCTCTGAGACATTGTTAAAATTGCGTTTCGCCCGTTTTGCCGAAGACATTAATGGTAGCGTTAAGAAAAATGCAAAATACTATAAGCATCTCGCAAATGTTGAGTCAACCACTCAATCGCGTGAAGCATTGCTGACTAAAGTCTCGCGTTACCCGTGGTGTTGGAAAGCCTTGTACGACTTTAAAGCTTCCATTTTGCCCAAGGAAAAACTACTGCCCGAGCTAGTTCGTTAAATTGCTGCAGATACAATTAAAGAATAACAACATAATAAACACTTGCAAAATTATTTACATTCTACAAAGTTATGACAATATGTAATAGGATTGCTCCTAAATTACTTATGTATACCCCTGCCTTAATGACGTTACCATAGTCAGAAAAAACTGGATAATATAGAACTGATTTTTAAAAATTGTTATCAATGTAAAGAAAAGTGAAACATATGTACATATCTAAAAGTTGCTTTGTGTTTTTATACTTAAGGCACACAATAATATAAGTAAATTAAAAATATGTCAATGTCGATTTCTGTTTGTAATCTGTTAGCTCTACCACGGTTGGTATGTGTACATCGTACGATGGCTTTCAAAATGCAAACTTTACTTTGCAAAGTCTTGAGTTTATAGGACAGAAGGGAGAAGAGAATGAGTGATGTTTTCCCTTCTCTTCCACAAAACTTAAGACTTTGAAAAGAAAACTTTGTGTGTGGAAAAGCGCTTTTAGTTTTTTTTTTCTTAATATTATACGGTTTACTTCTCAAGACTGCGTAAACTCCCTTGTAAATATGCCAACTGCTACAAGGGTAAACAATATTTATCGAAAATTGTCATTTATTATTTTGGAATAAACTTACAAAAAAAATTACTCCAATATTTTATGTTTTTGTTTTAAAGAATAAAGCATTCAATACTTAAAAATCAGCAATGGTTTTTCTTAAATCCTCAAAAATAATTTAGGCAACGTACATATGACGAGTGAGAGAATTTGTGTTTTAAACGGGTTTTTTGCATAAAGTATGTACGCAATTTTATTACAAAAGTAAACAAATTATTTTTTTAATTTAATTTAATGTTGTTTACCATTATTTTTTAAATTTATTACAAAGTAAATAATGAGATAGAAGTGATTTGGTTAACCGGTTCAAAGGCACGTGATTGTAGTCTCTTTGTTGAGTGGAGAGTACCCTCATTGATTTTAAATCACTTTCATTTCCTCCCTAATCGACTCAAAATTCGGAAGCAATTTCTTCCGAATCGAATTACACTCGAATTCGTAACACAATACGTAATACATAATCGTCGCTTTTGATTACGAGCTGATTCGGTCGCGTTTTTCAGTTTGAGATTATGACATTCGCTACCGAACAATATAACAATATGGTTAGATATTATTATTATATTGTTCGATAGCGAATGTCATAAACTCAGTCGAAGCAGCTCGTTATCGTAAGCGACGATTAGACCCCTGATTTAATATGTCTTCACGAGAATAAAATATTTTTGATTCAGTTTTACATACATATACATATGTATGTATGTACATACATAATTATGTATGTATAGGTATTTTCTTATCAATTAAAGTTTTGCCAAGAATAAAGTCAAAAACATTTCAAATTTTGGAAGGCAGAGTCTGATCGCAAATAACCGATGTGTGTGTATAAATACATACATACATATACATATTACACTTGGAGAATAGTTTGTGAAATAATAACGGCCTTATTCATAAAAAATATTTCAGGTTTATTAACCCCTTATTTGACATATTTCTATGGGAAATTTGTCAAATAAATCTGTAATAAACCTAAAATATTTTTTATGAATTAGACCGTAAATATTTAATTTTTTTTAAGTGAACAAATTTTGTATTTCAGTTGGAGATAATAAAAAAACATAATTCAAAATGAGCTGCGGCATGGGAATGGTGAAATATATTCTATTTTTATTTAATACTTTGTGTGCGGTAAGTAAGCTTTTTTTAAAAAAACAGAAATACTTATTTTAAAATATACAGGGGTGTGCTGAAAAACGCGAGATTTGAAAAGGCGTATTTCCAGTAATTAACTCTATGAAAAAACCTTTCGAATTGTAAAATTGTTATGGGTTTTGAGTCTTGGATGGATAAAATAATTTTTGAAAACATACATACATATACTACATAAATAGACACTAGGGATGTAACGAATACCAGTTTAGCGAATGCGAAAACGAATAATACATTTTAATTTTTGCGAATGCGAAAGCGAATGCAAATATTACAATACGTTAAAAAATGAATGAAAATAAATTTATCTAAGAACATAAAGTTGTGTTGTATACATAGATCTACTTGAGTCTTGAATTCAGCAAATATTTATTATATTATAAGAAATAAAAATTGTTAAACTGAAAAATATATGAAATCATATTAAAATAAGTATAGATAATAAATAAAAATAAATTTATAAAATATTAGGCAAACACCCCATTCGTAGTTTGGCCCTAAGACCTTGTACTAAGTTCAACATTTCCTGTAAAATGCTATCAAAATACATATTCACCATTATTCTAGTTGTCGACATCGATGTCACTTTAACACAATACCAAAAAAGTGGGGCTTGTGTACCCGTTGTCGAAAACAACTGACTCCTGTTGATAGTTTTATGCTATTTTCTAGACCTTAGGGAACGGAATTATATTGTCAGTAGTACAAAATTGTTCTCGAGATCGAGTAAACAAACCCCAATTTTTTGGTATTGTGTTAAAGTGACGTCGATGTCGATAACTGGAATAAGGGCGATTAAGAAAAATTGGAATGAATTGTTCTTGAAAATTTTTTCCAGAAGTAGTACTCTGTTCATCTTGGGAAAACATATGAAATATATCTTCAACATTTTAAGTTTACATGCGAAGTAATATTAGTGGCACTTGTTGCGCAAAAAATTTACAACAAAGAAGGAATAGTTAATATTTTTGCATTTAAAAATTTTTGAACGAAGTAATGATGTGCTTACCATTTTTCAAAAGTTCCAACAGACTAGTCTTAAGCAGAAAATAATTTCGCGCAATTCAAACACTGCCTTTTCTTTTTCAAAAACTGGAAAATATTCCCAATATTTTTGTCTTTAGTATTCGCTTTAAATATTCGCATACATTTTAGCGAATGCAAAAGCGAATGCAAATAGCAAAAGTAAGCGAATTATTTGCGAATGCGAAAGCGAATGCGAACATTCGTTACATCCCTAATAGACACGTACATATTATGTACATACATACATATACCTATATGTACATGTAGATGTTTTTTATAAATCTGTTAATAAAAGCTTTTTGAACAAAAAGAATTACAAATATACTCGTAATATGTACATACATACATACTTACATATTTACATGAATGACTGCCGGAATTAATGTATGGGATTGTAAATGCGCGTTTAAAAACAAAACCTAGTTTTTGAACATTAAAAACAATGTCCGTCATTCGTAACCTGTTTGCACCAAATAATGCATAAACAAGTTTACACGGCGACACACATACACTTTTGTTGTAATGCACACACACACACATATTGTATGCAGTAGATTCGAGGTTAACGGGTTTCAAAAGTTTTGTTTTACAACACGTTTCCGAGGGAAAACCAATACATGCATACATACTAGGGATGGGCAAATGGAAAAAATGTATCGATATATATCGTATCGATATTTTTGAACAGTATCGATATATATTTTTTGAAAACATCGATATTTCGATATATCGATATTTTTTGCTGCATTAATTTGAATGTAGAATTAGTAACTTTAAGAAATTTAATACAAAAGAACTGTTTATGTTAAGTTATACGTAACCTACTGTAGCTCCTTAAGACTTCATTAGTCTTTACTTTCTGTTGCTGCTCTGTGATGTGCCGTCCTGTTTATAAATTTTAATAGTTACTTTTTCTGTAATAAATTATCACCTCTTTCGAACCAGAACGGTCACAGTTTTCCACTAAAGTGGAACTTTTTCATTTCTCGGGAAAGAGGGAATGACTTTTCGGTTTCCCGGGAATTCCCGCCTGGTGCAAAACAATACGAAATATTTTTTTATTTAATTTTAATTTATTTATTTCAACAAAAACAAATTATAATTCATGATATCGATTAAATAATAAAGTTTTATATACACATTAGTAAAAAAATAATACAATTTCAGTTCCCGGCCCTAATTCTTGTAAAGTTTTAGCTATAGTTCTACTGCCATCAAAATGTGTGGGATCCCGGGAAATCCCGTATGAAAACCATTAATTGTTATGTTTCAATATAGTGTTTATGTTTTTCTGGTAAAAATTAAATTTTTTTAAATTCTTAAAGCACAATCACAGTTTATTTCGAAATGTTTGTATTTTATTTATGCTCCCACTTACAGCTAGTTAACAGTTTTTTTTATTTTCACAGTTTGAACCGAAACAAAACAGAATTAATTAGTTGGGTCACCTTATAAATTCGCCATGGATGTTATTATGAAATTTCTCTTTTTTTCTTCGCATCACTAGTAGTGATCGTACAGTTAAAAAACGGCTATAGCTCTTAAAAGTATCGAAACCCGATACTCGTAAATAAGAATCGATGTATCGACATATCGGGTTTTGAAATATCGGCGATATATATCGATATTTATTTTCTCAAATATCGATATTTCGATATATCGATATTTTTTGCCCATCCCTAATACATACATATATACATAAATAATTCTAATACGAGTGCATATTGGAATAATTTTTTTTTCGAGTCAGCAAACTTTTCAATTTTATTAGAACGATCTTGGTCGAATAATTGAATATTCTAATAATTTTTAAAAACTGTTTTTTTTTTATAAAAAATCCAAACAAATACAGTATACAAAGTTCATATTCGGTGTACGAATATGAACTTTAAAAAGAGAAAAGCTCTTGCAATTAAATGTGTAACTATAATAATATTATTTTTCTTGTACGAATTTATAAAAAGAGGCTCTATGTAACAAATCAAATAATCAATCAAAATTGACTTTTTGATCAATAATTTGATCGAAAATAGCGAAAATCACTACCTATCCTTAAGTAACAAAATTTACATTCGTACACTAAAATAATGCTAATAAAAACTTAGGCCTTTTAAAAACTAGTTTTAGTATAAAAAAACGATTAATTTTTCTTTTGCATCAATTTCTAATCTGATTTTGAGAAAAGAATTATGAATCTGAATTTTCTTTTAATTAGCAGTGGTTTTTTTGATTGAGGGTGTAAACTGAATATTTGTTAGGTGTTTGAGGATAACCCAAACAAAAGCATCCTTTTAGGCTTATACCCACACAATCCAAATGTGACATTTGGCTTTTTATAATGACATTAGTCGCTTAATAAATGTGCCTTGGCTCTACCTTTATAATATTGTATCATGGTTTACACTAAGCTTTTTCGTATTTCGTATCCAAAGCCTGCACACCTTCAATAAACAATTTTGTAGAGCGTAGCTAATTCACTCGCTTTTTATATACATATATACTACATATCGTCGGGTGGTTACTGGTTTGCCGCGCAGTATATTAAAAATACGTTATTATTGCGGCAAACCAATAACCACCCGACGATATGTAAATATGTATATTGTACAGAGTAGTAAAAAATAAATAAAATTATTAGATTTTGAGTAGATTTTGTAGAAAGGCAACCAGATTTAGCTCGAAATCTCGTAAGTACTTGTACTAGATTTCGAGACGATGTAAATGCTCTATTACAAAAGGTTTACAAAACATATTTTGTATGTATTTAAATTTTTTTTAGCCAAATTATAATTATTTTTTAAGCCAAAATTATTTTTTATGATTAAGGCCTATTATGTTTACACTTTAAAGCAATGATAAGCAAACACATACACATACAATGTAAAAGAGAGTAAATTGCATGCTTGTACCCAGCGGCGAAAATGCCGATTACAGAAGCGATGATTCGATGCACACATGTAAGACAGTAATGCACACCACCTCATATACATACGTACCTAGTATACATTTCAAATGCATTGCCGCATTTGTGGAGTGAATGCCTTTCACTTGCACACAAAGTAAGCGAGATACGGAAATGTTCATCCAATCAACATAAAAGCTCAGTATTGCCTAACATACATTGTAGGTTGGCAGTTCGAATACAATCTAGCTTACTTTCGTACACTTTGTAAGCTAGCATTAATTGAACACAAAGTATGTCAAACATCATTAAAAAGAGATGTAATGTGGTAAGCAGCGTTCGCCGCTGGGTACGACTTTACGTGTAAAAAAGAGCATAACAAAGTGCCCACGGGCGGCCTTTCGATGATCATTGCTTTAAAGCAGTGTGGGGCAGACACAATACACTCTCATATGTCTCATATGTGCTTCCTATACACGCGTGCATAGGATTTCAAAAATCTGCCCGACACTGCTTTAAAGTCAGAAAGTGCAACTATGCATTTTGCACAGTTCCAAGAATTGAAGCGAATACCTTTGTAATGAAAAGAAAAACAGTCGTTTCTCTTTTCCAAAATTCATATAGGTATCAATAGCCCATAAAAACAGCCAACAACGGTTTTATAAATTTAACTGTCAGTTTATATAAGACAAGTAAAAATTCTCGTCTGTGTATTTATATTGAAAACAAAAACAAATTTGAGTGCTTTGTTTTTGTTTTCAATACATACATATGTATAGACAGACGAGAATTTTTACTTGTCTTCTATAAACTGGCAGTAAGTTTTTTTTTTGTTAAGTTTAAATTTAATAAATATGTATGCATATTTGTGAACCTACTCATTTGTGTACCAATATCTGGCCATTATTAATTATTTGGCTCCCATAAATTTGGGGTCAATACGAGAGATCAAATGTCTTAATTAAAATAATCAGGGGAGAGAGAGAGAGAGAGAGTTCAATACTCTTGACATTAATATAAGTAAGCATCATTTGCCATTTTCAATTATTTTATACTTCCGCTGTCCGTCTTGCATATTTAAATAAATCATACATAGTAAGTGCGTATCTATGTATATGTATGTATGCATGATGTAAATTTACATACATACGTATGTATGTATGTATTTATTAATTTGGAGAAGCTGTAATGTTGCAATTCAAAAAATTAATAGGTTTATTTATACATATGTACATATGTATGTATGTATGTATGTATGTATATACATATGTACGTACATATGTAATTTTGTTAATATGTACATCTGTGTCAGTGAGGAAAAGCTTTTAAATCTGATTCTGTAGTTTTTCAGCAGAGCACTTTTAAATTGAATTTTTAAAATTTATTTATTAACTGTCTTATGTATAAAAAATATTTGTGAATGAATTTGGCACATTGATGAATTGTAAAGCATTGTTTATACAATTACCAATGATTTAATTTAATTAGTTAATGTTAATCAATAATATTAATCAATTTCACTATGACCGTTAGTTAAGTGGTTAACAGTGCGCTGTTAACTGCAGAGTGAGCTCTGCTCTGCTAGTTAAATTATTATTAAATTATCTGCACAAAAATTAATAGTCTTCCCTTTTCACTGGTGCTAAAGTGTTGACATAAATACATATCGTTACCTTAATACAGAAAGGCCCTAACTCATTATTTTTTTTAAATCGAGTTTTTTGTACATACATATGTATGTAAATACATATATTTCTATAGAAGAACACCTAAAGTGTCGAAAAATGCAAAAATCTCGATTTCAAAAAAATAAAGAGTTAGGACATTTCTATATTAAAGTAACGATATGTATGTAGTATGTAATGTACCCTTAATTATGAAAGTGGTCAAGTCATAAGTCTAAGTCTTTGGTTGAGATTACACTTTAACAAATCAAAAAAAAATTATTATATTAAGCAAGATCTTATTTAGAGTTGTACTAGTCTCGGTTAATATAAAATTATTTGATATTTTTTAGGATTTAGTTAATATTTCGAAGCGAAAATGCATGTGACTTATACCACTTTCATAATTAAGGGCACATATAATGTACGGACATACATACATATATAAAATCAGCAACATTCACGTTCCATTTGATAACATGTTATCAATATGATGTTTTAAAGCCCCTGTAGGAAATGCTATTAGTGAAATTGTAGTGATTTACTAGTGACATTGTCAGTAATACTAATGACCGGATGTACTCCAGCCAATGTAATCATCTATTGACATTTAACATTAGCTTTTCATTGAAAATCCACCACTAGACTGTAGCACTACTGACTAAGTAGTTCTTTTGGGACCACATGGAGACATTGGCACCAAAGATTCACTAGTAAATTTTTGGGGCTTTAGTTCACAATATCGACATTTCCTCTCTCCATGTCAATAGTAAAATTGTAGTGATTTACTAGTGACATTGTCAATAGTACTACTGACTAGTGTACCCCAGCTAATATATTGACATATAACATAGCGTTGTCATTGAAAATCTACCAGTGGACTTTAGCACTATTCTTTTACGACCATATAGAACTTAATATTCACTAGTACATTTTAGTGACCCTCGTCTACAATTTTATAAGGGTTGCGGCAACAAACTTAAACACATACATGCATACATATATATATTTTTTAATATTTTGCTCAGCATAATAAAAGAGAAGAACAAGAAAAAACGCGTTCAATGACAATGTCACTAGAAATACACTAGAACTGTTGTCTCTAACGTATCTCTATCCGCGCATAAAAGGAAAGTTGTCGACATTTCAACTAGTGCAATTGTCGCTAGAGAAAAGAGTGTTGACATAGAGACATATAATTTTAGGCTGACTAGAGGGATGTTTTTTAACATCTATAATATAGATTCTATATACATACATACTTATGTATGTAAATGTGACTCACCATAAGCTTGCATAAAAATGTCTGGGAAAAATCTTAGTGAAAATTAAAAAAAAAAAACAAATTAGTAAAAGCTCTAAAAGTTTACGAAGGCAAAACCGGTTGTGTCAGTCAACACAAAGTGATTCATTCGAAGTGAAAAATTAACAATAACAAATAAAATAAATAAATTCAAATACATACATATGTATGTACATATTTACCAAACCCGTGTTCTTATAACGAACAATTCGTCACCAAGCAAAAATTTATCGTTGAGCTTCATTAATGTCGAAAACTATTTGAGTAAATAAATACAGAAGTTGCGTTTATTTTTTACTCAAATAAACAAAAAGTCAATATTATTCCAAGGCAATTGACATCAACATCATATTTGACATGCGCGGTTATATATGAAAACCGCAGTTATCTATCTATATAATTAATAGGCGAACACGTTTTTTGTAATCCCTTTTACGCCGGAACTACTGCACCGATTTTGGAAAGATTTATATCATTTTAAAGGAATTTCTGCACAGATGTGCAGAATCTATATTTTATTGAAATCGGTTTAGTATTTTGGGAGCTATAAGCGTTTAAAGTTGCTACTACTACATGCAAACATAGTACACACTCATTTGTTAGTTTACACTGTGTGTGTGTGTGTGTATTTGTGTACTATTTTTCATGCTATTCCATTTTTTTTCTTATTTGTTATTGTATGAAAGCCATAAAACCAGGGTGGCCGATGACATTTTTCAAAAAGTTGCACAAAATAGGGGATTTATCAAAAAAAAAGGGGCAAAATTAAAAAAAGACGTGAAAACTACACAAAATTTTTTATTTTTAATGTATTATTATATAATTCACTCCAAAAAAAGGGGGAAAAAGTGGCAAGGCAGTCGAAAAAGTGGCAATTTTCCCCTTTAGTCGGTCAAACGGTCACGCTGCATAAAACTTATAGGACGAGAGTTCAATAAATTGAATTAGGTTTAATAAAGAGATTTTGTTTCTGTTTAGAATGCGGACGATTGTGTCGTCCGTTTGGTATATCTAGTTTTATATTAATGCGCAATCTCAAATTATTATTATTTTTTTTTGCTAAATGAAAATAAATATGTACATACATATATAAAATTGAGTGTTAATAAATTCAATTAATACGACGAACTGCATGTAACGTAGGGGACATGAAAAATACCACATTCACAGGGTTTGATTTACGGCTAGGCCTGTTAGGCCTGGGCTCAGGGCGGCATAATTTAAAGGGTGCCAAAATTAAAAGTTAAAGGAATATATGTAAGTCCAATTAAAATTCGAAAACTGATTTGCTTTAAACGAATATGAAATTTCTATTAAATTAATGAAAACTAAGATTGCTACGACGCTGTTTTGAATTGACCGGCCAAAAGATTGGAATATAATTATTCCAATATTATAATGGGAATTAAAAAAAATATTTACATACATATATGTACACCCAAAGAAAAAACAGCTTAAAATCACTAAAAACCATATTGAATTAATAAGAAACATTAACGAAAGTCTAGTAATGTTAAAATTTCTTATTTCAATATTTAAAAATATTAATTTACAGTATTAATTTATTAATTTTATTTATTTTTAACACCCGACCAAAAAAAAGGGGTGTCATAAGTTTGTAGAGTGTGTCTGTGTATCTGTGTGTCTGTTTGTGGTCACGTACAGATTTGATTTAGTTTTTTTGAAAGGCGACTTGATCGAGAACGTTCTTAACTATGTTTTACGAAAAACGGTCCAGCCGTTTAGAAGATATCACATCTTTTGTAGGTTAAATTTTTTAATTTTTGTTGTTAAGTATTTCAACATACATTTTCTATTATATTGAAAATTATTGAATTAATGTGATGCGTTCTTATTTTTAAGTTGCAGCATTTCCCTGAATGTACATCTATTTATATCTATATATATCGTCGGCTTAGAGTGTAAACCTGCTAACATATGACTTTTTAATGCCATTCGAAAGAGACGCCGCTTCGACTGGCTATAATATTTATTTTAATTTGAAACTCTACATTTCGAAAAAAAAACGAATGAATTGCGCTAATTTCTTAAGTCTAAGCCGACTATATATTACACTGTGTGACAAATTTTTATGAAATCGAAATACCTGCGAAGTGTTATGTACTATTTTTCCTGTAGGTATTGGCGAGTATAACATATAAAGGTCTTAGTCTCTTCTTTCCATATCCGTTTATAAATTTAAAATCGGTTGATATTTAACTTAGTTAGAGGTTGATAAGTGCCTACGGGTACGAAAAACCGGTCTTTTTTATGCTTAACTCAAGATTTTGGAGGTATTTGAAAAATTTCAAATACAGATTGTTGTTATACTCGACAATACCTACCAGACAAATAGTAGCACTTCGGAGGTATCAAAGAGTAACGTTTAACGTATGTATGTATATTAGATTCGTTAGGAATGGGAGAAGCTTACGGCTTTCGATATCGAAAGAAGTTTTAAAAAGTTTAAATTCAATTTAAAAGGAAATAATTCGAATGCCATAATTCGGGAAATTTTATTAGAATTCATCAAAATTTTCAAAAATAGAGCACACTAGTTCTCTTTAGAAATATTAAACTATTTTAAATAATTTAAAATTTTTACCTTTTAGATATGTGGTATACTATTGATTATATTTGGCGCTCTGCTATTCAGCAACATCCATACAGTTGAAGATTTTGCGGAAGCCCTCAAGTCCCAACAAGTGCCCATAACACTGATCATTTTGGGTGTTGTTATCTTCATAATTTCCTGTTTCGGATGCTGCGGTGCCATCAGAGAAAGTTATTGCATGTCAATGACGGTAAGTTGTTAAATAGTTAGAAAATAAAGAAATTCTCCTTCAACTTCATTTGAGAATAAACTCTTGGCATTCGTTTTCAGTATTCCATTTTGCTATTTGTACTCATGATTGGCCAATTAGTTTTGGTAACATACATGTGGTTGCAGAAGGATAAGTATTTGATCATTATGGGCGACATTGTTGAAAAGGCCTGGCAAAAGAGGACAACATCTGCCGATTATATGGATGCCATTCAGATTAGCGTATGTTGTGCTTTTTTTTAAATAATTTTGTGCATTTTATTTTAAAAATTTGTTTGATTTTTAATCCAAAGATGGAATGTTGTGGGCGCAGCAGTTACACCGACTACAGTTTCAAGGGTTATTACCCAACTTCATGTTGTAGGAGTGCACAAGACTGTCGCTATGAAACCGTATTTAAAGTTGGCTGCAAAGAAGCTTTTGTTCGATTCTGGGATAAAAATGCCGATATAATTAAATATGCTGGTTTAGTTATTGCTGCTATTGAGGTGAGTGTTAAATAGAGAAGGATGTTGCAAATGCAAATTTTATTTAGTTCAACTAGAAGAAACTCGTGGTAGTTATACTTGCATAATATGTATTCATTTAAAATAACTACTGAAACAAGTTCTAGTTAAATCTAATCGATTACGACGGATGAATTAAATTGCATCAACCAGCAAAATTGGTTGAACTAACCAATAAGAAGCAGTTGTTTCTGCAGTTAAGTGACATGGCATTTCCACGAGAAATTCCATTTGTTTTTGTCGCGTGCGACAGCAAGCAAATTAAACTTGTATTTCAGAACAATATGACTCGATTTCTCTAAAAATTTTATCCAATGTAGATCTGCTGATGGCATATACAAATACATATATAAAGAGGTAAAAAATTCAGTTTTCTTAAAAAGTATCAAGCATATTCATTTGATGATGTCGCACGCTACAAAAAGTCGACATTCCCGTGGAAATGCCTATATTCACAATAGTATATCAGTGTAGATGGTTTGCAAAAATTCCGATTCCCTTAGTTTTGAGTGCCTTTTTTATTGAAACAGTGAGTTCTAAATCGACAATTAGAATAATCAAAACCAAAAGAGTAAACTCTAGGACTGTTTTAGGTTAGGATAGGTTAGCAGGCTGCTGGTAAGGAAGGTTGAAATATAGAGTCCAGCTCACTTGGGTCCAATACAACGATCCCTTTGTGCTACCTGTGAGTTGAAGATAAGATAGTGAGAGAGAGTGTGATAGGGAAGGGATAGTGATAGAGAAGACAGGTGGTGAAGGAAGATATAGAAGAAAGCTTCATTTTTTTAAAACTATGCTTTTTTGCACGCTTTTTTAATAATGCAGTGTTGCAGCGCCTCTGGTGTCAAATGAGGCGTATTAAATTTTTGAAGCTGTGTTTAGTAGCCATTTTATTGGTTATTTTACTTCGCCGGTGATTCTGCTATACAATACCAACGAAGGAGGGCGGTCTGGTTTTACAATAGGATTAGCATCCGCTGAAGCCGGTGTAGTTTTAGTGACCATTGCCTAATGCACATCAGAAAAATGCGTAATGTTGTTATTTTTAATGACTGTCGGAGACCGGGCTCGAAACCAGGACTTTCGGGTTTGTAGTCAGCGTACTAACTACTTCAGCCAACGCCACCCACTAGGACTGTTTTAGATTGCAAGAACATCGATTTAAGTCTATGGAAAAAATTCCTTAGGGACTGCTTCAATATAATATTACATAACTATATAACGTATAGGTATAGTTCGGTAATTTCAAGAAACTTGGGAGGGTCCCACGATGTCACCAGAAATCGACAACTTGTATTGCAAACAACAATAACATTAGAAAATTTGTTGTTGTTTTCAATATAAGTATATATTCGATCGAACGATTTCTGCTGACATTGTGGGACAGGCCGTAAGTTATTTTCGATACGAGAGATTTTTTCAAGGTGCAGATACACCAAACCAGTGATTTATTTGAATAACTTTACTTTTGCTATAAGTAATTTAAAAAACAATTAATTTATAATCATATATACTTTTTCTTCATTTTAGTTTGCTGGCTTCATTTTCGCCTGTTGTTTGGCCAACAACATTCGCAACTATAAACGCCGTGCGGCCTATTAAATTTAAAAACATCATTTAAGTAAAAACATTTCAAGTGAGTTAATTGAGGCATCTAGTAGTTCTAAGTTTTAAACATTTTTTAAACAAACACTTTCGAATAAATACAAAAATATGCATCTTCTTATTTTTTTATACTTGAATATAATTCTGTAATCTCTATACATATATTTTTGAGTATTTTTTTTTTGCAATCGATAAAAAGTTTTTGTAATTTTTATTAATCGTAACAGTACGTGTACTAATTTTAAAGTTGTACAAATTATTGATAATTATTAATTATAAACATTGTATGTATCATTTTTTTTATTAATAAAATAAAATACTTAAAACGACAAATGTAAATTGTGTTTATTTTAGCTGACTTCCCCCTTAACAATATTTATAGATATTTATGGGTTAAATTTTTAAGTATGTATGTCTGCTAAATTAGAGAATATAAATAATAATTATTATTAATAATTTTAATTATTACTGTTCGAACTTCATTTGTTTCTATATTTATAATTTGATCAGGCTAAAGTTCGTATTGCTTTGTAAGCCAAATTACATGTTATAATTACTAATGAACAAATAACACCAAAGTTAGTTGTAAATATTCTGACAAACACATAGTTGAACGGAACAACTATGTATATATAATACGTGTCTGAATCAAACAGCTTTTCATTAGTAATTAGGGCCCTGCAGAAAATTTGGTGACAATTGAACCAAGCGTACTCGTCGTAGGACTTGAGAAAATGGGAGTGTTAAAAAAAGTAGGGCGTAGTGTATGATGAAAAGAAGATATATCGTGTAAATGGTTACATATTCACCATTTTTGTGATGTGTCTAATATATTGAAAAATGTCAAAATCTCGATTTAAAAAAAAAAATGAGTTAGGTGGTTTCTATATTAAGGTAACTAACTATGTTGTTTAATATTTTCTATACGCTGCATTACGTTAATGCTAATGCAAATTTATCAGAAAATGTCCAACCAAATTCTTGAAAAAAAAATTGGAATTATATAAAATCTACCATAAAGTAATTGAGAATTACTAAACATCTTAAAAGCTAAAAAGCTTCAACAGACTCGTTCTAGTTATTGGGAGTCGTTCTAGTATTGTAGCTGAGTCCAGGACCTGTCAAATAATATAAATATATGTTGTTGTTTCTTTGGATTTTCTCTAAATTGGAAACTGACATGAGCGGGACGTCATCCATCAAAAACTGGGATTTAAAAATAAATATCTTTTAGAAAGCGGGATGTGTAATATGCACATACACAGTTTCGTATGTACTTAAGATACACAGTTTCTAACATTAGAAAATGTTAATACAGACAGGTAGGGCAAATTTAAAGCTTTTTGAAGAACTTGTGAAAACTCGAACTTTAAGAAATTCTGAGTATGCACGTTTTTGGAGGACCACTTGGACATTAATCTATGACCAATATTCTCCGACAGCATTGACTTCCAAAAGTGCGTATCCTTCAGAAAATGCCAAGATGAAAACTTGGCAATTCGAGTGTCTAGTTTAAATTCATGCTTTTCAGAAATAGATTCATGGACAATAATAAAGGAGGGTTGCCTCATTTACTGGAAAAGTCCTTTAAAATGCATTATAGCTTAACAGAGCTCTGTTAAGACACTAGGAAAGCTCTGTTAAAGCACAAGGTTTGTGTAAAGGCTTATAAATCTGTGGGACCCCTAAATACACAAACGGATAAAATATTGTAATGGGTTGGCAATCCAGTAAGAAATAGTAAGAAGACCTGCCGCATCAGGTGGCGACACTAGGCGTCATAGTAAAAAAGAAAAAACGATCTCTTTCAAGCAACGAGACAACGTACGCACGTCCTAAATAGCTGTAAATAAAATAAACTGAAATCAGAAGATAAAATAAAAGATATTCTTTCGTATTTGTAAATATATAAATACTCGTGTTTTTATTACCCTGGAGTTAATGTCGACGTCGTCGACGGCGTCAAATGTCAAAAAAAAGTTGAATCGTATGAAATTGTATGAGAGCAGTTAATCTCAACGCGTTGCAACGCCGTAAAAGTTCAATCTGTTTCAGCTTTTTCGGCGTTGAAACGCCGTCAACGACGTCGACATTAACTCCACTATTAGTTATACACAAATTTAACTAAAAATCTATACAAGCACAAACTTGAAATTACGCCGATTCCGGCAGTGATAATTTAAAAACTCTTCATGACATGTTAATAATGAGAATTGTATTCTACAAATTAGCTGAACTACGAAGCATAGAGGGATTTGGATAGTTAAGCAATAACTGCACTTTAAAAATATTTGGATTGAATTTGTATCAGTTACATTTTAATAAAAAACTAATAAGAGATTGAAAATTTCAATAGTGGGATGTGTGGTCAGGTTACCCGTAACTGAATTCCGTAGCACCACAAAGGTTTCAAAAGTATATTAAAAGATTGTTTATCTAATTTTTCGACCTTTTTTATATGTTCAATAAAAACTATTTCTTTAAGCTTAAAAAAAAATATATATATATAAAATTTACTGACCTAAAGCTTAAAGAAATAGTTTTTATTGAGTATATTAAAAGTTTACAATCTAGACTGAGGATTGAATTTCTACGATTTAATCACCCAATGTATCTGAGTTAATTTAAGCTTCATTTCCGTTCGCTAGAGTCAATGTGGTGTTTCCAAAAAGCCGTCGATCAAGGTGTATGTTGAGGAACAAGTTGGGAACAGGTATCCCTTTCTTCCTAGGGTAAATGTTACCTGAACATATTTTTGTTAGTTTACTTTTATTCTCCATTAGTACATCCATAGTTCAATAGGGCACTATTACGAATATTATATATTATATGTACTACGAATATTTTTTTGTTTGGTATGTCTATATAAGAAAGACTCCGCATGTATTATGTATTACGAATATTTTTTTTTTGTTTAGTATATACATATATAAGAAAGACTTGGCTGGGAAAGACAATGAATCGATATAAATGGACCGTCAAGTCACTCTGGAACAAGTCCCGTAACTATACTTAGATATTAACCTAAGCTTAACAGGTGTTTATAGTTTTGAAATATGAGTGCCTCTGTGGTCGAGTAGGTAGTGTGCAAGCCTGTCATGCACGAGGTTGTCAGTTCGAGTCCCAAAAAATATCTGCTCAAAAATAAATTATAATTGAATTTGTAACAATAAAAACAAAAATTATAAGTTTTCATTGTTCTAGTTAAGTGTCGGAATGACATTTTTAAATAATTATTTTATTCTACACCGAATAGGTCACTGTGGGATAGTTCAGTAACAAGTCAAACGGCGTACACAAAGTTTCAACATAACACTGTGTGTAATTTTCTTAGTCATGGAAATATAGCACGGACACCACTACGTGATAAAATACCAAAAAAAAAAAAGACCCGTGTCTTCCAGTTTTGCGCCAAGTCTTGCAATTTTTTTATGGGCCCCCAAAGATTTGTGGCCTCGGTGTCATTTTTGCTAAAAACTGATAATTTTCTCAGGCTCATATCTTGCAAACCGTTTGGAATTTTGATTTACTCTCTGAGGCAAAGTTGTAGCTCTTGTCATAAAGAACATCAATTGTGAACATACATATAAAATAAGAAAAAACTTCTTCAAATCTTCAAGATCAAAATCGCAAAAAATTTAAAAAAAATTGATTTTTTTTTAACTTTTTTCCCCTGTTTTGGTCCATAGTTAGCGAACCGTTCAAAATTCAAGGAAACAATCAACTACAAAAATGTACCTAAGATTTCAGTAAACAACTTTTTAGAACATATGAACTTCCTAGGAATGATTCTTAATACCATTTAGGTAGCGCTTAAAAGCCGCAAAAGTGAAAAATTTCCCGACAATTTTTTAATTTCACTTGTTTCTTCTTTACTTCAACATTGAGACTTGCAGATCGCACTCTCTTAAGTTGTGGATCCAAATCGTCCGAATCTGACTCTGATTGAGAACTTATGGTGTCCACAGGCACCTTGCTTCCAGACTGCCTTCCATCATCGGCTTTTTCTTCTTCAAATACTTCATTAACATCATACAGGGTGCCCTCGATGTGAGCGTCGTATCGCTTTTATATTGTGTGCTGCGTTCCTTGAGCATGTGCTGAGCTTACAGCTTTGCCTGTGCTGGTGCCGTCGGTGAGTGATCGCGTGAGTTGAAAAAATGTGTACGGATTAGTGAACTCAAAGCCGTGCACATTTAAGGCGAAAGCTCAGATTTTACAACATTCACATCATAATTTTTGGGCGAATTCAGTAAGGCTGTGTTCAAGGCATATTCATATAAAGTATACTAGGCTCAATTCGCTTGGAAAAATTTCTATTTTTAATGTGAAAAAAATGTACTGATCATTTTCTGAATAAAAAGGTTTTTCATTAATATTTCGTGGTTACGCCTATTTGGGCCAATATGTATTTGCCCAGGTGTGACCGTACCTTAAGGGATATTAGA
Source organism: Tachina lurida (assembly GCA_944452675.1). Classification (NCBI taxonomy): domain Eukaryota; kingdom Metazoa; phylum Arthropoda; class Insecta; order Diptera; family Tachinidae; genus Tachina; species Tachina lurida. The sequence continues at coordinate 115,986,711 of OX101756.1, forward strand.
ATTACAAGCGGAGAAAATATTACATGAGCAGTTGCGGCCACCTGAATGCACTCGCTTTTGCCTGTGTTGCTTAAAATAAATTAAGTTATTAGTTAAAATAAATTAAATAATAGATTGTTATTATAGAAAATAACCCAATTTAATTATTTTTTGTTCTTTATTATCACAAATTTTCTTCTTATTTTTACTAATCATAAAATTCTTCTTTCTTCAAATTTAATTAAGCCAAGTGCTTTTACAGAAAATTAATTTAAAAACTCAAATAATAATTCTACTTCTGTTTGCTTGTTCGTTTGTAATTGTTACTATTTTAGTGCCAACGATTGCAGACTTCAAATCAGAATTATTATTAATCAAATTGAACTATTTTTTTTAATTTTCTAAAATATTTTTTCAAGAACGCTCATGCTATTTATTGTTTAATTACAAATTTTTGTAAATTAAAGCTATCGCTGATTTCTTTTAAATGATTCAAAATTGAAAACAAAAGTTTGATTATGAATCATCTAGATAATGTTATTTATCTAGGCTCGTATTTCATATAGAAATTTGATGATAAACAATGTCTATTGCTGCTGATAAAGAAATTCCCTGTTTAGCTTTTTTTCTATAGAAATATTTACATTCATAGTATGTGTGAATGTGTGTATGTGTGTTTGTTTGTATGAATATGTGTAAATAAATATGACCATTATCGCTGTGTTATATTTATCTGATATTTTTTCCCTCATATTATTTCCGACCAACAACACGTTCACGTACAAGTAGAGAAACATAAAGTTACCATTCTGCTGATTTTGGTTTTTTTATATTTTTATTAAATAACAGCCTTACTTATAAAAATTATTAAAGTATTATAAAGGCTTTTTAAGAAAAAATTTTTATGAAAATTTGTTTTAAAACCCCTTTTATAAAGCCTTAATAATTTTTATAAATAAGGCTGTAAGAATTTATGTTTATATGTACATATTACAAAATATTGTTGATAGTTTAACTAAATTTACCACAAAAAGAAAATTTTTTATTAAATTTGTCTTGGTTATATCATATTAATGTTTCTTACCAAGTAGTATTGGGAACAAGTGGTTCAAGGCAACAGAGTCACTCGGTATACTACTCGCCCCAATTCGCCTTGAAAAATGCTTTCTAGGGATATCCAAAATTGCACTGAAAAAATTTCAACTGCTCAGGTGACTATTTTCGCCGCTTGTATTTTTAATATACATACGTTAGATGTCAAAATACATTGTTCAGTACATTTTTTTTATATCAAAAGTACAAAATTTTCAAAGCAAATGGAATGTAATGGGAAAATATGTATTGATATCTGGGGAATATTAAAATTACAAGCGGCGAAAGCAATCACCTGAGCTGCTGAGGCCACTTGCCTTGAACTCGCCTTAAGTCGATTTTAGCCGGGTCACTGCAATTATGTCATGAGTATTAAGCCAAAATGGCCTTATTTAGTAACCTTATTCCGGAATTAATTGAAGAGAAAAACTATTGTGGTTAAAAAAAAACTTTACAGTAACAAAAAGTCGAGTTTTTTTTAATTGTTGTAGGGGTAGCTTTACCTTGTTTGTTGTACCGAGATGACTGTATTGCTATATATTGATACACTGCTATATCAGCTGACCTCAACTGTCCAGTTGACTATTTTCACCGCTTGTAATTCGAATATCCCTTAGATGTCAACACAAATTTTTCAGTAAATTTTTTAACATCTCAATCATGAATTTTTCAAAAACCGAATTGAGGCGAGTGTATCTTATATGCCAGGCACGGCGAATCCATACTAGAGGGTCGCAACCGATCAGGTGACTATTTTTGCCGCTAGTAATTTGAATATATGTACATATGTATGTTTGTATGTCGAGGTGGCGTTGGCTGAAGCAGAGCACGTTGACAACAAAACCGAAGTTCCTGGCTTCAGCGGGTACTAATCCTAATGTAACATCAGAGCACCCTCCTTCGTCGGTATTATGTAACAGAATAATCGGCGAAGTAAAGTTACCAACAAAATGGCTACTAAACTAAACAAAGCTTTGAAAATGTAATGCGCCTCATTGACACCAGAGGCGCTGCAACCTTGCATTATTAAAAAAACGTGCAAGAAGCAGAGTTGCAAAATAATGAAATTTTCCTTTATATCTTCCTTCACCACCTGCCTTCTCTATCACTATCACTTTCCTAAAGAAGGTAACACCTAGTAATAGTAGTAGGCATTCATTGCTTGAATGTTACTTCTTTAAAAAAAAAACACTGTGCATTTTTTTACATCAAAATTAGGTATAAATTTCTCAAAGCGAATTGAGCCGAGTAGACTTTATATGACCAAGGCAGATTCATTGCCTTGTATATGACTTTGCCTTGAATATGCCTTGATTTAAATATAGTTTGTTTTTGGTTCAGCTTATTTTGAATTTAAGGTTTAATGCTGACTTCTTTTGTTCCCCTAACTATGACTGCTAGTGTATTTCTATGTTATTCTTTATCAAAAACAATAACAATAATAAAGATAAGATAAATTGTAACTCTTATCTGTGACCCAACCGACTTTAAGTACATTCCTCTTAACTATTTCTAGTATTCGCACAATAGTAAACAACGGGAACGGTTACAATTCCACGCAAATAAAAATTGACAAATAACGACGAAGAAAAATAAAATCAAATTTTTATTTCTATTTTAATTTTAATAATAAATATTAAATCAAAGTCAAAATGAATTGTCTAACACATTTAATCAAATATATTTTGTATATTTTTAATTTGATATTCGTGGTAAGTGAAGAAAGCTGACACGAAAAGTGATAATTGAAGATATCGAGTTAAAGAATAACAAAAACACAACATACGTGTTCAATATGTTTCAAAACTAAAAACCAATTGCAATGAAGTATAAGCCTCATAAGATCTTCTAAAAAAAGAATTTTTATTTAATTAAATATAAAATGAAAATAAGCAAAAGTTGGTTGTATCAAAATTGTAGCCAAAATAAATTCGCCATAGTCGAACCCTTAAACATAATTTGAGTTCTCTGCAAAAGCGATGAGTCCGTATATATTTACATAAATGAGAGGCTCAAAAGCAAAAAGGTGCAAGTGCCAAAACTAAAAAAAATTGTGTTAGAAGCAGCAATCAAGACTTACGGTCTTATGTATAAGAATAAATTGGCATGAAGTTAACATAAGTGACGAACTAACGAGTTCGTCCATACAATTTAACATTAAAAATCGAACGATAATATAGTTTTAACTCACTATTATTATCCGAGCGTGATTTTTAATGTAAACTTTTATGGAAAAACTCGTTAAGACCATATTTAATTTGCCACTTATGTACATATATAAGCCCTTTAATATGTACTAGATAGATTTTATCGCCCTGAACTCTATTGAGCGGAAGTTTTACTACTACCAACAACTTAACAGGAGAAGGAACTTTTAACTTAATTACTCACAATTTTCTTTTTTGCACTTGTACCTTGTACTTGCTTTTAGATCCCTCAGAAAATATATTTTCCCGATTTGCATGATATCGTCTGTGGAATTTTATTTTGCGAGCCTGAGAGTGAATAGTAAATATTTGTTTAACATTTTTAACTTTGTAAAAGGCTTTTTACATTGACACGAGGAAAAAACCGACCAAAAAATACCAGTTCTGAATTGTAAAATTGGACATGATAAATTCCCAAGTGCGGTGGTTTGCGGATGCCTGATTTATACCCAGCAAGCAAAAACAGAAGAAGTCAATACGATCCAGATCAATGATTTTTTACATCGCATTGTTTTCATTGTCAGATGTGAAGCGCTCAAGCTAGTGTTTACGGAAATTCAAGTTGATACATTTCTTAAAGAAATTTCTGTTTGCCAGTATGGACTTTCAAAAGAAAAGCACACGCAATTTTCGATATTTAATGCCCATTTTAACAGAGCTGTTAAATCTCGATTACGATTAGTAATCAATTAGATTACATTTTACAAAGAATTGTAATGATTATATAATTGCATTCAAAAGAATTGCTGATAAATAATCGATTACGATTACTAATAATCGAAAAGTAATCTGAATTACTTAAAATTACTAAAACTAATCAAAAAGAATAAAAAGTAATCAAAAAGTAATCCGACTACTTTCAAAGATTACTTTTCATTCTTAATAAATAATCAAAAAGAATCAAAAGTAATCCTTAGAAGTAATCGGATTATTTTTTGATTACTTTTGATTCTTTTTGATTATTTTTATTAATTTTAAGTAATTCAGATTACTTTTCCATTATTAGTAACCCTAATCAGTTAGTAATCGTGCGAAACTGAATATAATCGTAATTTAATCAGTACTTCACCTTAAAAAAAAAGTAATCAAATTAGTAATCATTACGATTACTAATCATTACTTAACAGCTATGTTTATAAATATATGAATGAATGAATTAAGTCAAACGGGAAACACAGGACACTGCAACCAAAGTAGATCTATTGTATCCCTCACCAGGTGCTAGAGCGCCATCTACACCTACTATCCTGATGAATCTTAGGACTGCCAGTGTGTCTAGTGTTGGCAGTTCCCAATCCTCCAATAGGTGCTTGTCCAATTGGCTATATCTTCTGTGGCATAACGCTTCGTCTTTCACAATATGGTCTGAAGTTTCATCTTCGTAATCACGCAATCTGCACAGGCTGTTACTGTCAATGGCAAGTCTGTTGAGGTCTTTTCTCAGTCTACAATGGCCTGTGAAGAAGCCTGTGAGCATTATTAGATTATTTTTACCCAAATACATGAGAGCTTAGCTTTGCATGCCTCAATCCAGGGAGATTGAGCCAGAGGTGTTCCGTCGATATAAAATCTACGTTGGATGTCAAGGCGAATCCATGCTAGACGGTCGCAACCGATCAGCTGACTATTTTCGCCGCTTGTTGGATGTCAACATACATTTTAACTACTTTTTTTGACATTTAAAGTAGAATTTTCTCAAAGCGAATTGATCCGAGTATATTTTATGTATGAATTTGTCTTGGTTGCAGCCATATAAAAAAGTTAAAGAAATTAGACGAATGGAGACTATCAAATAAAAGCATCAATCAGTGAATATGGGCATTAGTGTTGTTTCATTGACTAGTGTTGCCAGTTTTTTTCTAGAGCTTATCTCAAAGCGAATTGATCCGAGTATATTTTATATATGAATTTGTCTTGGTTGCAGCCATATAAAAAAGTTAGAGAAATTAGACGAATGTAGACTATCAAATAAAAGCATCAATCAGTGAATATGGACATTAGTGTTGTTTCATTGACTAGTGTTGCCAGTTTTTTTCTAGAGCTTATCCCCAATTTTTGATTTGTCAAACTCAAAAATCCTCAAATTGAGTTTTTTTAATCAAATTTTTTCTTTTGTGAAAAAAAAAAATTTTTTTTTTTAATTTTATTTAAAAAATAATGACAAAAATAAAAAAAAATTTTATTCAATAAAATGCATTTATATCGATAGCTATATTTACATTCATATTAATTTAATTTTTACTTATAAAACTTGTAAAGAAAAAATTACACAAAGTTTAATATGCACAAGTATAAAAAAATTTTTAACCAAAGTTTACCATTTCAAAAACTTCAGATACGAAATCTTCTGATTCATCAGCCTCAAACTTTGTTGTACATAGTACTTGTATTAAAAAGCTTTAGCATTTCAGCAGAAGGATTAAATTTGTCATAACAAATTGAATTATTTTTAAAGTGTGTGTTTATTCTAAGAAGTGCTACGTATTTTTGTTTTGGTACTGTTCATTACCCTACGTCTTTACCTGATATATTTTTATCATGGCAAATGTCAAATTCCATATTAAAAAAAAAAAAGTTTGACTTTTGTTATGATAAAAACATGTCAGGTGTAGACGTAGGGTTATTGGTTAATCTGCCTTGATACTTCTTCTTTATTAGAAATATTTTTAGACTTGCCAGACGCATATTTCTTAGTTCACAAATCATTATTGTTACCATCAGTTATAAGAAAAAAATACCCAAAAAATCTCCTAAGATTTGGTTATCATCCCCAAAAAACCCCCGATCCCCAATACGAAATTTTCATACCAAATCGCGAAAGAAAATTCGCCAATTTGGGGACAAATCCCCTAAACTGGCAACAGTGTCATTAACGCTTTTGCAAAGATGTACAAGTGAACACGTCAATCACCATTTGCAGTTTGAGTTCGTAGCGTTCGTATCATCAAAACATGTCGTCGTAGGATGATTATTTCTACTTATTGCTAGACAAGTGTAGTTTTGTTAAAAAAAAATATACAAAAAAGCTTGATGAGCAACGGTAATTTTAGGTGAAATCTAAGTAGATAGACATGGGTGCTGATGAAGTGCGTGGCTGCATTTATTCTTGTCTTTTGAAAATCACCATAATCAATAAAAACATTTAACTCTATAAAAATTGAAAATACTGAACTTGAGCCCCGAATAAGATATTATTTCTGATTACATCCACTTCATCTATGTCGCACTTTTCCATGTTGTCACAAAGCAAATTAATTTTTTTTTCTTTAATCAAAGTTGAAGACGATCAAATAATCAGCCGTATATTCAAAATTTTAATTTTCTGATTTACATCAATCACTCTCAACAAGGAGTGTGTGTAGCTAGAAAAGCACGACTGCACGCACTTAACTATATGTGATTGATGAGTTTATTTGATCGTCTACTGGGCACTTTGCAATAGAAATCTAATAAAAACCTTATAAAATTGTACATATGTATATGGATTTGTTTCATTCATAATTGCAATTTAATTTCAGGTATGCGGTGTATTATTGATCGCCTTGGGTTCCGTTATGGTACATAACATTGGAGATTTGTCTTCGTTCAAAGACGACTTTAATCCCAATACGATACCCGTTCTAATTATAATCTTGGGATGCATAGTATTTGTAATTGCGTTCTTTGGCTGCTGCGGTGCCATTCGAGAGAGTATTTGCTGTACCACAGTTGTAAGTTGAATGCTTTGAACGCATTTTAAGTGAATTATCTAATGAATGTTTTTATTATTTTTAGTACGCGGTGTTTATGCTTATACTATTTGTTTTGCAAATTGCTTTGGTTATATGGATGTTTGTAAAACGTCAAGATTTTCTTAATACCATGAGCAATGCTGTAGAAGAGGCTTGGAAAAAGAATGATAATGCCAACGGCTTTCCAATGGATGCTTTCCAGTTGAGTGTAAGTAAAAGAACTTTATATATGTACATATGTATGTATATAACAATTTTTAATTCTTCTTTTATTCCTATTAAGTTCGATTGCTGCGGTGTCACAAACTATAAGAATTACCTTGACGAACAGAAAACTGTGCCCAATTCCTGTTGCGGTTCCTTGACAAATGAGTGTTCCGAAAGCGTTTATGTTACAAAACCTGGCTGTCGTGACCAGTTTGTTAATTTTTGGTCTTCTAATATCAATATTATACGTTACGCTGGTATTGTCATAGCACTGGTTGAACTTGTCGCATTTATATTCGCTACTTGTCTGGCCAGTAACATTCGTCGATCGAGTCATCGAATGTAAACTTAAGTGCAGTAGTATTTTTGATTTTATTAAATCGTTTTTTTTTTAACTGAAAACTATCTCATTAATTTTATTTAGAAATAGTTAATAAATATAGCCCAAACCCATATTTTTCTATACTAAAAGTAGTTAAACCGAAGGGCTTAAAACAAATCTAGCGGTTGAAATTTTTGATCTTTTATTGATCCATTAATTGGAAAAAAAATCGTGCATGAGTTCCCAATCAAACAGAACTGAGACATAATAAAACTTTCCATAGCTAAAAGCAATAACACATAAAATTAATAAATAGTAAAATTTAATACAGTTGAACTTCTATAACTTGAACTTCTATAAATTGAAGTTTCTATAAGTTGAAGTAAATCGCATGGCAACAGCGGCAAACAGGTAAATTCCTTTATATTTTTTCCTATTACTTGAACTTCCCTAACTTGAATTTCTCTCTAACTTGAAGAAACATAATGGTACAAAGCCCTGCAAAGTTTCTATACATTGAATTTTTCTCTGCAAATATGACAATAAAATTACAACCACCTGACCAGTGTGAAATTCGATGCTTGAAAGCTCATTATCGAAATAGAATATTAAAAGAAGTTATAACACGTGTATAAGAAAATAGCAAAAGCGACATTAACTTGGTATACTGCATCCGCATAACAACCATTTGTACTCTTCAAGACTTTATTGAAGTCGATAATTAGCTGGTTGTCGCAGATTTTCCAACGGATGAGGATATTTTTGATAATGCTCTCGAATCAGTATCGTACACTGGAATCACAATAGATAGTGACAAGGAGGACATAGTTGAAGAAAGTGTTGCACAGCCCTCCAGGGAAGCTATGAAGGATTCGTTGATCAATTTGAATTTATATTTATACACAAATGCAAATACGACTGATGACCACTACAAAGCACTATACAAATTAGACAAAATTTGTATACAAAACAAAAATAAACAACAGCCAAATATTACTCAGTACTTTAATATAAAATAAATTATATACACGTTTTCAATTATTTTATTACAAGCAAAAAGGAGTAAAAGTTAGAGAAATATATTTTTTTATTATATGCAAAATTTTCGAAACTTACTCCATAACTTGAAGTCTCTCTAACTTGAAGTTTTTTATTTGGATAATGGTGATTCAAATTATAGAAGTTCAACTGTATATTAATTTACGTATAAAACTTTGTACCAAGGCAGATTCATTTCCAGGTAGTATCAGGATTACAAAAACAATGAAAAAATACAACAATGAAAAAAACAACATGGGTTGTAGTTCATCAAAAACTTCAAAAATAGAATTTGTTTAACATAACAATAATAAAAATTATTCACATAACTTTGAAAATATTTCTCCGCGGCAGCTACCACTAACAACATTTGCAACGTTTAGCACTTCTCACAATTTTTTAATAGTTTTTTCATATTTATAAATTTGTTTTCACAGAATTTTTTTTAATAAAATATTTTTCATATTGAATTTTTTTAACATTTTCTTTTAATTTCTCTTTCGTAAAAAATTTTTGAAGTTTCCGATGAACTTTAATTTGAAAAAAAAATAGCTCAGCTGAATTTCCGCTACTACCTTGTGAATGTGCCTTGCTTTGTACATACCCTGAACTCTTGCAATGACACACTCGGGAATTCTTTAAAGTGGGCTTGGAAATAAATATTATTTATCCTTTACACATACATATGTACATACATATATATGAATGTACATACATACATATGTATCTGCATGGTGCAAAAATAAAATATACTTTCATTCTTTCCTCTTTAAAAAAAATAATGCATTAAACACATAGACTGCAGCAAGCTACACAACTACAAATGCTGTTCACTGCTAATATCGCCGTGTAGTCAGTTACTTAAATATATTGACAATGATAATGAAGTTGCCACATTTTCATAAGTTGCCACACTTTCTATTTTATAAGTTACAGCGAAATTTATTTGAACAAAATATGACACAAAACAAAAATAATACAACACAAAACACATAATACAAAAAAAAAAACAAAAGAATTGACAAAAATGGTTTCATTTGGCAAATAATCAAAAGCAAGTTGCCACTAAGTGTTTTTAACAATCAATATCCACAGCATCCACTTAAATGTTGCCACCAAACAAAAATTTTATTATTTATTTTATTGGACAGTTGTAATAATGGAGAAATTTTAAAGGTCACTTTATATGTAGTTCAGTTTTGCTAAACTTAGGATTAACTATCTGGAACTTTATCGTAAACTCATAATAATGGCCTTTAATCTATTATTTTGACTTTGTTTTATTAATACTTTTCTTTAATAAAACATTCCGCAGACATTTTTCGTTTTCTGAAGACTGGAATTGACATGACATGATATTTTATTTAAGTAAATTTCATAAATTTGTATGTATTTATTTGGCAACTGAAATTAACAGCTGTTTGTTGTCAGTTGCCATACGTTATAAAATTTTGGCAATTGGCAACGCAACTAAAGTTCGGTTGTCATCCATAATCGAGTAATATTAGAAGCAAGGCTGCAATCCAATCTTGAATAATATAATCATTCAAGTGCACTTAAGCATTTAATATACATATGTATAAGAAGACTATATCTAATGCTACTATATAGTATTGTTTGATAATATATGAATGGCAATTTTACCACTCGAGGGTTTCTGTCTTATTAACAAAATTTTTGGACATGCAGATAATAAAAATTAGTTCTAATAACCAAATCCATCAAAAAATAGTTCGTTTATTTTAAATTTCTTAGCTGGAATATTTTTTATTTGTTTAAGTCGCCAGATAATGGAACATCTTATAAAATCGCCAATTATAAATTATATTTTGTATATCTGCAGTGCGGTGTGTGCGGTAAATTTTATTTGAGTTTCTCTAAGTGCAACACATGGTTTATTATTTGAAAAGAAGTCTACGAAAAGGTTTTAAAGATAATTACATAAATGTATGGTGATAAATATTTAAATTTATTTGAACTATCATTATATGTTACAAGAAGTTCAAAGACTTGCCCCATTGTGCTCTTCGCATTACTAGTACGGATTCATTGCGTACTTTTTTCTTCTTTTGAAAGAGAAGTAACACTCAGGAAATGAATGCCTACTACTATTACTAGGTGTTACCTTCTTTAGGAAAGGAACAGTAATAGAGAAGACAGGTGGTGAAGGAAGAGATAGAGGAAAGCTGTATTCTTTTACAACTCTGCTTTTTGCACGTTTTGTTAATAATGCAGTGTTGCAGCGCCTCTGGTATTAAATGAGGCATACTAAATTTTTTTGAAACTGTGTTTAGTAGCCATTATATTAGTTATTTTACTCCGCCGATGATTCTGCTACACAATACCGACGTAGGAGGGTGCTCTGATGTTATATTAGGATACTGTTGAAGCAGGTGTAGTTCAGTGACCAGTGCACAGAGAAAACAGATTCGTTGAGACAACCGAATTTGTTGCCAATCAAATTTTGGTGGTTGCACCAACTATATAAAATTCTGGTATAACGACTGCAATTTTCTTGTGGTACCACTATATTTTAATTATAACCCTTAAACAAATAGTTGCAGCAACAGAAAAAATTGGTTAACAGTATGGAATTTGACAAAAAGTTATTCTTGCTACCGAAAATGTTGTTAGTACAATTGAAACAATATCATAATTGGTACCTGTGAAAGAAAAATTGGCCTTCCTTGCTGAAATAAAATAGGTAATAAACGCAAATAAAAATACACAATTTAAGAAATTTATTATTTAACATATTGTCATAAGTTATTTTTAATTGAAATTTATTTATTTCAACCACACATTTTGAACAGCCACAAACCTGTTATCTTATGCACAGACTTTCAAAAACCATTTGAGAATTCATAAATCATAATATCTTTGAAAGTCCCAAAAGTTAATTTTTAATTTGCTGCAACGAGTATAAACTATGATAGTAAGCTCAACCTACAGTTAGTTGCAGCAACTGATAGAAAGTGTTTATTTTAACCTTAATATAGAACGAAAATTTTTTAGTTGCCAATACCAAAAGTTGGTAATAAAATCCAATTCATAATATTTTATTCGGTTGTGTTAACCAATCAATGAATTAGTCATGGCAAAAGCATACGCTCGGTTGATGCAATCAATTTAAGAATTTTCAGAATCATATCTTTATTAAAATTATGCCCTTATGGCAACAAACATGGATTTTTTTTTTTGGATTAACAGAAAATTGATTGCGTGAACTGAAATATAGTTTATGCAAATGATATTTTGTTGGACTAACCATTTTCCAACCAATCTTTTTTCTGGGTGTGTCTATGCCTTCATCACTTGCAACTTCTCTACAACAACTGACGCAAAGGGAACCTAATGCACATCAGAAAAATGTGTGGTATTGTTATTTAATGACTGTCAGAGACCGGGCTTGAACCCAGGACCTTCGCTTTTTAGTGCTAACTACTGCAGCCAACGCCACCCTCATAGAAAATAAGTTGCCTTTTTCCACCCCGAGAATTTTTTGTTATCGATGATAACAAACCAAGATCTAATGAAGCAACAGGACGCATTCGTCAAATGTTCGGTACACAAGTTCATAATACCATAAACTTCGAGAGTGACTCATTATTCGATGTGATCAATTGGACTAACTTTGAATTGACTAAGCCGCCATGCTTGAAATTCTATATGCAAGACCAGTAATGCTTCCATTAGAATTGTCAAAAGATATAATCGAATTACCAGGCCAGCACAAGGAAAATAACTTCATTTAATAGTTTTATTTGGTAAACTTAATAAGAAAAATACAGCCAACTTAAATTACAGTGAACAAAGAAAAAACTTGTACAGCAAACGCTCCGCTCTTCTAATCAAAATATCTCTGTTGCTTTGTAAGATTTTAAGATAAAACCAAAAGCAGTTTCAAGACAAATTAATAAGCTTTCTATAGAAATCTTTAATTTTATTAAGAAATTTATTTTAATACTAAAAAAATAACTTAACATAAAATAACACTATTTTCAAGAGCCAAAAAAAAAACTTGTACACTAACTCTTCTTTCAGGAAGGAGCTATGAAATAAGGAATACACTAAAAATTAGTACTAAATGTGGCCACGTCTAGCATCTAATAGATTATTTTCATAGAATGAACTGGGTTTTTGGCAATTTTGGGAGCTATATGGTCCAATATGCCCTGGAGAGCACTTTTGAGTTAATTTTTACACATAATCTACAGCTCGCGTAATTTTTTGTTCACATACGCCCACAGAATTTCATTTGTACTAAGGCCAAGGATCTAGGGAGGATGTGCCTGCAATTTTTTTCCATTGAATGGAAGCCATTCTCTTATTATTGAAGACGAAAGTTTCGGGTATTTAACTCTAACTAATCAATAGTCTCCACTTACATTTAATTTGGCAGCTAACTGTGCTAAATTATCTCTTATTATTTTTAAATAATTTATTTTATTTATTGTACGTTCCATAAAAAGCGGATTTCATACACCACTCGATCCCATTGGGCCCCATACCATCATATTACACCCCCCATGCTTCACCGTGTTATTCAGGTTATTATCGTTAAAGCTGGAACTTTTCTTTGCCACGCAAAGAAAGATTATATTAATCACTATGATGACTTTCGGGACACTGCTGAATCCAAATTTAATATATTTGGATGTTATCGTTGTAGATTTTTGTGGCGAAGAGGAATTCCAGCATTAGTGATAAAAACCTGAATAACACGGTGAAGCATGGGGGGTGTAATATGATGGTATGGGGCCCAATGGGATCGAGTGGTGTATGAAATCCGCTTTTTATGGAACGTACAATAAATAAAATGAATTATTTAAAAATAATAAGAGATAATTTAGCACAGTTAGCTGCCAAATTAAATGTAAGTGGAGACTATTGATTAGTTAGAGTTAAATACCCGAAACTTTCGTCTTCAATAATAAGAGAATGGCTTCCAATCAATGGAAAAAAATTGCAGGCACATCCTCCCTAGATCCTTGGCCTTAGTACAAATGAAATTCTGTGGGCGTATGTGAACAAAAAATTACGCGAGCTGTAGATTATGTGTAAAAATTAACTCAAAAGTGCTCTCCAGGGCATATTGCACCATATAGCTCCCAAAATTGCCAAAAACCCAGTTCATTCTATGAAAATAATCTATTAGATGCTAGACGTGGCCACATTTAGTACTAATTTTTAGTGTATTCCTTATTTCATAGCTCCTTCCTGAAAGAAGAGTTAGTGTACAAGTTTTTTTTGGCTCTTGAAAATAGTGTTATTTTATGTTAAGTTATTTTTTTAGTATTAAAATAAATTTCTTAATAAAATTAAAGATTTCTATAGAAAGCTTATTAATTTGGCTTGAAACTGCTTTTGGTTTTATCTTAAAATCTTACAAACCAACAGAGATATTTTGATTAGAAGAGCGGAGCGTTTGCTGTACAAGTTTTTTCTTTGTTCACTGTATGTCCACGTACAGACCAAACTTATTGATAGGTGACTTGATAGAGAGGGTTCTTAGCTATAAACGGTCCAGCCGTTTAGAATATATCAAATCTTTTCTAGATATATTCAAGGGTTTTTAAAATTTTTAATTTTTATTATATTAATTATTTTTGTATAAGTTGCATTTCCTTATCTTTTGGAAATTTTCGTAAACTTCATTATATAAGGGTTGAATTTTCTCAAAAGTCGAACGATTATATAAGAGTGGCATACAAGAAATGAATGACTGAAACTAACACAAAACAAATTTTTTCACTAACACATTTGCAACAATTTTACATAGAATTCAATAGTGACAGTCAATTGACTAGTCATTTGATCGGAAGTGATGATGGATTTATTTATTAATTATAGTTGCTCTACTCTATGCAAAAAGCAAGGTGCGTTGGAGATGAAAAGGTGTGAAGAGGGCTAGATATCGCTTAAGTTATTTCGTGTTTTTGTTTATTTGAATTTTTTGTTTTCAATGTGTTATTTACTTGTGTATTTTAAAGTTACTTTTTATAATAAAAAAGCAATTAAAATAATATAAAAAGTATATTTATTGTCAGTATATCAATCACGTATGATTTATTCAATTTTGAAGGAGTGGAGTGAGCAGTACGAATATATTTTATATTGTCGACGAAATACATTAGTTAGAGAGAGATGCAATATCACACGTACACAAAACTTTCCATCACATTTTTCATTTTTGTTCTACGCAAAGATGAATATATCCTGCATGATTTCCGATCAAATGACAGATCAATTGACTGATAATATTATTGTAGGTATTTGGCGCCAGACCGAGCAAGAAATAATAATAGAAGGTGGGCCACAAGAAATTGCTACATGATTATTAACAAGTCAGTTGTGGACGCATCTAAATAAAAATATACGGATTCTTTGATTTCAAGAAATAGGAAACATACCTCATATCTCTTTCAGTGTCCGTCTTGACCAGACGCTGTCTCATAGGCAGCCATTCACAGAGGTTGAAGGTCGAATAGAATGACTTTACTCTTGCTTGGAAAAATTTCTACTTAAACACTGTTTATGTGCTTCCATAACTTTACTATATTTTCATATTTTCAGCTATTTGGATTTTTATTGGCCATAGTTGGTATTCTAATGGCTGAAAAAATTGGAGGTTTTACAAAATATCCAAATGCATCCGACATCAAAACTTTGCGGACATTGGTCATGGTATTGGGCATCTTCATTGTAGCTGTAGCCTTAATAGGAAGCTTTGGCGTTTATGTAGAAAACATTATTTTCCTAAAAATTGTAAGAGTTCTAGTTTGTTTTTTTTGAGGGTAAGTCAAGGATCTCACGGAATTTTAAAATAGTATAATCAAAAAAATTTCAAGTTGCCAAAGACGTTGACAGTTGTCTGTGTCTTTGCTGCTATTTTATAAAAATTACCCAAGAATTTTAAAGATCAGTAAAACATAATAAATTTAAATATGATCGTGCGATTAAAAATACAAATTATGAATTTGGGCCAAAGCCTTCAGTGGCCGGATTCCATTATAAAGTACCGTTGAGTCCCTTTCAAAAACTTTCATAGGACAACCAAAATGATACATTGACTTTCCCTCACATCTAGACTGTATTTAAATTATGAAATTTTTCCATGAAATTAGTTGCATGAAACTTTTTTATTTGCCAATAAGATTTGCGGAGAAAAAAATCGTATCCAAAAAGTTGCCACAGAAATTTATACTACGCCACTTTTATTCCTATGTCTTTCTCTGCTCTAGAAAAAGTTTCGTGCAAAAAAAAAGAAATTCATGAAAATGTTCATAATCTAAATTCAGTATAAACGATTGAATAACTTGATGTTTTAGTATGCTGTGGCAAAACATTTGTGCTCTTTGTTTTGCAATTGGCAATGGTATTATGGGTATTCACAAACATAAGCAATTATCCTAATTCAATGAGTGATTTAGTTCGCATGGCTTGGTTACAAAATAATCAGCAGAATGGCTATCCCATGGACATTTTACAAATACAGGTAAAATCGATTTTTTAAATAAAATTTAGAAAAGAAATTTCTATGAATCATATGTTTTTTTTAGTTTGACTGCTGTGGCCGTTATGGACCAAGCGATTACACCACAGCTGGCTTTAAGGTTCCCAATTCATGTTGTGGTAAATGGATATTGGCACAATGTCCCGACAAAATCTATCTAAACAAACCTGGATGTGAAAGTGAATTTTACAACTTTTGGAGGAGTCACAGCGATATAATTCGTTTTTCTGGAATTGTTTTAGTTATTACACAGCTCATAGCCTTAATATTTGCATTACATTTTATAAAAACGCTGCGTCACTCGAATTTTTGGGTTCGAGATTAAACTTAGTTTCTTTCTCTAATTAGCTAATCCGCAAATTAACTTAATCTCACATTAATTGAGTTTGATGATTTTCAGTGGTAGTTTAAACCAGAGCTGTTAAATTTCGATTTCATTTTAAAAAGAATTGTAATAATTGTATATAAGCCTTCCAAAGAATCGCTGAAAAATAATTGATTACGATTACTCATAATCGAAAAGTAATCTGAATTACTTAAAATTACTAAAAATAATCAAAAAAATCAAAAGTAATCAAAAAGTAATACGACTACTTTCAAAGATTACTTTCGATTCTTAATAAATAATAAAAAAGAATCAATAGTAATCCTTAGAAGTAATCGGATTATTTTTAATTACTTTTGATTCTTTTTGATTATTTTTTAGTAATTTTAAGTAATTCAGATTACTTTTTCATCGTAATCAATTAGTAATCGTGCGAAACTGAATATAACGTAATTTAATCATTACTTCACCTTTAAAAAAAGTAATCAAATTAGTAATCATTACGATTGCTAATCATTACTTAACAGCTATAGTTTAAACTTCTTTTTGTATGTAGTATTACCATACTGAAGAAGAAAATAGGGGCAACAACAAGATTAAAGTTAATTTAATCTCTAATCTTGAACTCAAAAAGGTGCCCTTAAAGCTTAACCAAACGCAATAATCTAGAATGTGAAAGAATATGAAATAGAACTGTTTCAAAGTGAACATTTTATCAAAAGGTAGAATGCATTTCGAAAGATCTTGAAAAGCATGCTGGCACTAATCACGCCAAAGTATCTTCGTAGTTTGAATTTTTACTTTAACTATAACTTTAATTTCAAATAAATTTTATGTTTAATGATCAATTAAATCATGTTGAATTAAAATTTAATTCATGATGGTATTTATTTGGTGTATATTTAAAGAAAAGTTCAACTCGTTGGCTATCTTTCGATTATGTGGGAGTTCTACTCTTGGCCGGGTAAGCCAACTGCCTGCGCCAATACACACAATCACGTAAGTTAAATAATTAATAAAAAAAATAATATGACTACATTACATTAAATTCATGTTGTTTCAACTTGAAATAACTTTGATTTAACATGGTTCTTCATGTTGTTTCAGCATCAAATTTATGTTGTTTTAACATTAAATAATTTTTGTTCTTTATGACAAGAGCTACAACTTTGCCTCAGAGAGAAAATTATCAGTTTTTTGCAAAAATTACACCAAGGCCCCAAATCTTTGGGGGCCCATAAAAAAAGTGCATGGGGCAAAACTGGAAGAGACGGGTCTTTTTTTTTTGGTCTTTAATCACGTAGTGGTGTCCGTATATAGTTATTTTTTTTATGTTGCACTGTGTATGTTATCAAAAAATTAACCGGAACTAACAGCCTGTTTGTGTAAGACGTTAACAAAATCTTGACGTTTCTGTAATAGATTAAAGGAACATTATACTAGTTTTCTTTATACCGTTACAAAAACGCCAAGATTTCTAACGTCAATGCTTTACAAAAACAGACTGTAAATTATTTTTAACTTTATCTTTTTGAAAAGTTTTATTTTAGCATAATATTATAGCATAGATAACATAATTCAGTAGACTTGTGCGGTTATCGACAATTCACATAATCATGTATGATTCATTCCAATCGAGTGCGTATCAATCACTTTCTCCCAATCGCATATTTTTTTTACTAAAATACGTTAATAAAGATAACTACTATGTGGGGCTAATGAAAGAACTATAAAAAAGAGTAGCTTTTGAACTACATATTCGAGTAACTATAAACAACGAGTGCGGGTGTTAATTCCGCAAAATATAAAAAATTATACTTTCTAATAATTAAAATTAAATAATAATTTAAATAAATTCGTGTTAGTAGTATAACAAAACAAAAATCATAATGAATTGTTCTTCAAATGTTATTCGATTTTCACTGCATATTTCAAATTTAATAACTGCGGTAAGTGGAAAAAATTCAATGGAAGTACTTGAATAAATTTTAATCACATATTTGTTGAAAAACGCTTAATACGAAATTGTTTAAAAATGCAATAGCCAAATTATTTATATAAAAAAATTCATTTGCTGTAGCTGCCACTTCCGGCGAATAAAAGTTTAAAAGATGATCCATCAGATACTAATAAGTTTTATATAAAGGATGTCACGAAATTCCCTAAAGATTTAAATTAAATAAAAAAAAATACCCTTAAAAATAAGCTGTAAAAAATGAAAAATAATTTAGATTTAGTTAAGTAAAACATTTAATAAGCACCAATGAGATATATAGACAATACTTAACCACTAGCAAATAAATTTCAATTTAAATAAAACATTTTTATGTGGATTATATATAGTTCAATTCAAAGTTGGTGGCAATCAACCCTCGTATTCTATAATTTGCTAAAGCTAAATCTCTATCGTTAAAAATATATAAAGTCGATTTTCGGCTACGAATGCAACTTTTAAACTTACATGTATTGCTACATCAGGTTTCTAATCATTGCTTTCGATAACGAGCTGATTCAATCACGTTTTTTTAGTTTGAGATTATGGCATTCGATAATGTAATAATATAGTTCGGTACCGAATAACATAATCTCAAACTGAAAAACGTTATCGAAATCGATCGAAATTTCCATACAAACACAGTTAAAGTTCTATGAAAATTTGTTCGATATCGAATGCCGTGATTTGCCCCCTGAGTTCGTCACTTTGTATAACGAGTTGATTCGATAAGGTTTTTTTTAGTTTGAGAATAAGGCCTTGAATTTCGAATAATATTATTATTTCAAACTGAAAAACTCGATCGAATCAACTCGTTATCGAGAGCCACGATTAGAACCCAGGCATTGGCTCAAAAATTTATTGTGCATAAATTTTCTATTTGTTCAGGATTTTAGAAGTTAGCTTTAACTTTAGCGAGTTACAGAATACGAGGGCAGGGTTAGGAAATTCTATATTAACTTATTTATGCTTTATGATAACTATTGTTGTTGTCCCCGACTTTGAATAGCGTCATAGGTAACACATATAAGAATGGTTTTTTTAAATGAATCTTAATAATTTTTAATTTGTTGTGCTTAATTTTGAAGTCGGTAAATTAAAATAAAACTATTTTTAAATTTTTAGTGAACGTATAAAGATTTCAAAGCTCAAGGTGTGTGCCAATTTTCATTAAAATTGTTTAAGTAGAAGCACGTAAAATATAATACATATTAAGCTTTAATGGGCATGGCACCGCCCACTTCGTTAAGCACAAAATTTTGTCGATCTAAACATTTGAATCGATTAAGTTGAAGTACATACATACAATTTAATTCTAACCTTTCATGGGCGTAGCCCCCCCCCTGCTTTTTTAAATGCACAATTGAGTCTATGTCAGGGCTCAGAATGTGTGGCAAGTTTTTTGTAAAAAACGATTAAGTAGAAGCACGTGAAATGAAATATTAAATTTTAATGGGAGTGGCTTCGCCCATTTTTTCAATTTTTAAATTATTGTTATTACGAAAGCCCAAGGTGTGTGTTAAGTTTGGCAGCAATCGGATAAGTAAAAAACCATAAAATTAAAGAACAAAATTTAGTGGCAATGGAAGCTATTTCCTATTCGAATTTGTAAGATCGCTCTAAAAGTTGCAGAGCTTTGAAGTAAAAAACATAAAAAAATCAAACGAATTGATAATCTCCTTTTTTTGAAGTTGTTTATGAAAGTAACTTGTAGCTTGCATTTTACGAGAAAAGCAAAAAAAAAGTCGTTTAATTAAATTAAAATAATTTTTTCATAAGGTCATTAGTCGCATTGTCGAATTCATTCTCTATTTACCCTTTTGCATATGAGTACGTATGAGTAATACTGATAAAAAAAATCTATTACTCATACGTACTCAGCTGCAAACGCTGAGTTTCGAACAGCGTTACCGTTGAAATTTTTCAAAAAGGGGATTTAAAAAAAATGGCACTAGAAGGGGATTTCTAAGAAAAATAGGCAACTTCAAAATTAAGAAAAATTAAAAAAAAAAACAAACAATAAAATTAAATTTCACACGTATAAGAAGTACTAAAATATTAATTTTATGAGAACTCACATACTACGTTTATACGCGCGTCTTATTTGCAAGTAAAAATTATAACTTACTTACTCACTAAAACAATTACTGATTAATGGCGATGAGAATAATTATGTATGTATACAGAAAAAGGCACATTGTATGAAATTCTTAGTTTTATAGTTGCTTATTTGACGACTGTGAATATATTTCTATAATACCGGCTGATAGCTACTAAATATATAAAAAAAATCATAAAATCTATGATAATAATAAAAACAGTGGGCAAATTGCGGCATTTGATATCGAACGAAACTCCAATAGAAATTAAATGAAAATTTCGTTCGATATCGAAAAAAATTTATAGTATGTACTAACATAAATACTCGTAAATTTTTGCGACATGGTTAATATCACTTATTTACTTAAAAACCAGCATAACTCCAAAAGTGTACTTTAAGGAAAGACCATTTAAGCTTTTGATAAAAAATTTAAAATTCGTTTCTTTCTTATGCTATTCTTTTTAGGCATTATGCATTAAATAACTTTTTTTTTTGAAATTGTACATCTGTATTTATTAATAAGTTCTTCACTTGGAATCCAATCTTCCAAATCGTTTTGAAACAAATTTAAAGCAGACAACATGGACTGCCAAGTGTCTACTTTCAGCATATTTCCTAATTTTTTAGTAACGCTAATTTATGTTTATGCTTTTTGTTTTTTTTTTTGTAAATTTTATTTTATAAAGATGAAGTAATAAGGTGTAATTCACCGGCTTTGCACATGCACAATCTGGATATATTTTTTCGTTTAATTCGGCCAATTTGTCCATTGACTTAAAGGAGTGGTTGCAACTTATCATCCTTAAAAGAAGCTTCATTTCAGAAATAGCAACTTTCCTCCGAAAATCGTTGTTTTCGCGATAAAAACTCGGATGATATTTTTACATAATTTATTTTGCAATTGGCCACATGTTTGGCTGTTTTAGCATTGCGTTCCAAATTATTCTTCTGGCAGATAAGAAACTGATTAGAGATCTGCATTATTACATATGTAATATGTTTTTTTATTTTTAGAAAATTATTATGGCAATCCAGAATTGCTCTTCAAAATGGTTTACACGAATTTGAAGCATTTTGAAAAGAAATTTTGAAGAAAATTTCAATGGTGTAAATCTAGCTTAAGGAGCATAAAAAGTGGCAAGACAGTCGAAAAAGAGGGCAAAATGTGACTTTAGTCGCACAACGGTAACGCTGGTTTTGAATGCCCCAATACAGAGCTGGCCATCGAGAGAAACAAGAGATAAATGTATCGCCGCATGTGTATTGATTTGTATAGAAAACCGATTGATGTTCGGCACTCTGGTGCTACTTTGGGCAGGCTGGCCCTAATAGCAATTTTATAAAATTTAGTACACGCTGTTCTTCACTTACAAATGCTCTGAATTTTTTTACATATTACTTATTATTTTTATCTAAAACTTATTTAATTTTAATCCGAATTACTTTCTTATCGGGCTGAAGTTTAGTATTTTCAATTCTTATACTCGTACAATGAAATATTTTTATATAATTAATGTGATTTTCTAAAGAAGAGCAGAAAAATCAAACTAGACTTTTAGTTTGGGGGGGGGGGAACCCCGGCATTTTTCTGTGCCGCTACGCACTTTATCCATGTCTATCTCTTTGGGCAGAGATTGCTTATTAACATCAGCTATTTAACATGTTTTCTTTATTTATTTATTTTTTTCACTTTTGATGACTAAAATTCGTAGAGATTTTAGTAGGGAAATTAAAAAAAATCTTCTGGCAACACTGGCGTAAGGATAAATATGTACGTCCAGCTAAATGGAAAGGAAATATACGGGCATGTTCTGAAAATCACGGTGATTTCAAAAACAAACTATTAATAACTCACTTGCTAGTGGATTTTTATTGTAACTATTTTAAGTTTTT
Organism: Tachina lurida; assembly: GCA_944452675.1. Lineage (NCBI taxonomy): Eukaryota > Metazoa > Arthropoda > Insecta > Diptera > Tachinidae > Tachina > Tachina lurida. Next base: position 116,009,115 of record OX101756.1, read on the forward strand.
GTCATGTATAATAGAATATTTAGAATAAATCGTGAAATTTACAAAAGCTGTGATTTAGCTTTTATCAATTTGTTGAAATCACCGTGATTTGACATGTCGTGATTTGCAGAACAGGCCCGATAATACCGAATATATGTACAGTTGCAACTTTACTGTGTCTTTATAAAAAACTAAAGCAAAAAAAATATGTTTGATTTTTATTTTTATTTTTATTTTTAGGTAAGCGGAATTCTGTTGGCTGCATTTGGAATTACAATGGTTAATAAAATTGGCGATTTGACAAAATATGAAGCAGCAGGCGGCATCAAAACGTTGCCGACGCTCGTTATTGTTTTGGGCTTTTTTATTGTGGCAGGTGCTTTATTAGGAAGCTTTGGCGTTTATGCAGAAAAAACCATATTCCTTATCGCGGTAAGAATCTCTTTTCAAAAGTAATTCCGCTTAATATTTCACCTGATAACTCTTGGAATTCCTTCCAGTTTGGCGGTGTAACTTTAGTGCTGCTGATTTTACAATTGATTATGGTTATATGGGTGTTTGTTCACATGGAAGAGATTAAAATGAAAATGAACTATATAGTGGAAATTGCTTGGGTTGAAAATAATTTACCACACAGTTATCCCATGGACACTTTACAAATACAAGTAAGGCATAATTTTGTAATTTTAATTCTTTTAAATTAATTTTAATTTTATTTCTATTTTAAGTTCAACTGCTGTGGTATATATGATTGGAAGGATTATTATCATTTTATAGTTCCGAACTCATGTTGTGGTGCCTGGATATTAGCGGGATGTCCATCGAATGTGTACACAACTAAGACTGGATGCAGAGACGCTTTTCTAGACTTTGCTACAAAAAATTATGCTATAATTAAATTCTCAGGAATTATATTAATTCTTGTACAACTTTTCTCCCTGTTCGTAACTTTCCATTTGGTTAAAGCATTACGCAAGTCCAACAGTTCCTAATGAATTTAAATATAAATGCCGATGCCAGAAGCCTAAACATCATAGCTTTGGGGGGGGGGGGGTGCATTGCCAACCCCATCTGGAGTTGCTGTTGCAGTCCCTAAAATTAATAATACTTGCATGTAATTACTTTTTTTATTATTACTCATGAAAATCACCAATCATAATGCCCCCCTCCCAAAAAAAATTTATAGCTACGCCAATGCTAAGCATTTACAATAAAATAAAATAAATTATACTTACAAAGTATCAATAAGTGTGTATTTTTTACGCCACAAACTGAAAAAAACGCCAATTGAAAAAATGCTCAGAACCGAACGTACGGAACCCTTCGTGCGCGAATCGAAGTCGCACTTTACTGAATTTATTTCATTTTTTTTAATGTTTTTTGATGTATTGATGTATTTGCATTAATTTGACTAAGTTCTATTGGCAAAAATCTTACTTGCATAATATTTCTTCCCTTCTCATAGAAAAGTTTGGTCTTTAAAAAATTGATGCAGAACAAAACGTGCATTTTTTCTTTTATTTTAACAAAACGTAGTTTTTTTTTTAAATGAATTTTTTTTTTTTTTGTTTCATTATAACTATTGATGAGAAAATTTCCTGATTTTCTCGAATCATGTATGATTGTCGCTTGAGCGAGCGTGCATGATCATCACGCAAAAAAACACACTCACCCATACATCTCTCATTGTAACAGTAAAGGCCTGAACCACGATATCAACATGTGGAAGTTGTTGGTAAATTCAAAACTTCAAATTCGTTTTGCAGAAAGCAAAACAAGTTTATCGATGTTATTACTCTATTGAAGCAAAAGGGCTCGATATACAGTGGACTGACTGTACGTGCACAAAATATAGGTGAACATATTTTATAGCAGAAAAAAAGAGTAAGCTGGCAACGCTGTTGGCTCATTAAAAAGCGCTAATATAAAGCGTTAATTGGCAACGCCGGAAAAGTTCTTTCTGCTTTTCAAAAAAAAAAAAACAAAAATATTATTTTCATTTCAATAAAGCGTTTAGTTGTAATTTAACTTTTGCTAGTGATAACACACGAAATATACGAGACAGTTGGAAATTAGACGAAATTTTAAAATGGATTGCGGTGGTGTTTTAGTTAAATATATTCTCTTTATATTTAATATACTATTTGTGGTGAGAAAATAGTAAATAATTATAAAACCATAACAATAGTTTAAATTATATTTACAATTACACTTACAATATACAAGTCAGTTAAAAAAAAAATACGAGTATGTATGACAAATTTCACTGGAAATAAAATTCATGCAAAAGAATACGATTTTTTCAACAATTTTAGGTTTTTGTATCAGTAGTTTTAAGATTTTTCCATGATAATTTCATTTTTATTTTTTGTAAATTATTGATCGTTTTAAGGTCTGAGAACAGTTTTACCCAGTTTAAAAACTAGTATACAATATTTTTCTTATCAAATGATGAAAAAAACGGCGTAAATAGGTATGCATCCACATTTCAATAGCATTTACTCAACTTATACGATATAATGTATTACTAAGTTTTATCTTATCTTTCGAAAAGCAAACATTTACCCAAATTAAAAACTTCTCTCTAATATATAGGGTAAACAGAAATAATAATAACTTTTGTCATCACATTAATTGAGTGTTTATTTTGTTGAAATTTTTTTTTAATCGGCAATAACGATGACTAATTTGTATATGAGAATGGTTTATATCTTTTTTTTTTAATTGAGAATCTATAAGACCTTTAGGGATAGTATACATACATATGTTTTCATTTAATTCATTGTATCTTTTTTTCACATTTAAAATTAAGTAGAACTCATTTAGCTAATTAGTGTAAAATAAATGCAATATGTACAAACAAATATTCATGTATGAACGTAAGAACGTCTTTCATTTTTACTTAAATAATGACTCAGACTCACAGTTTATTTGAAATAGGAGTAGCTTCATTTTATTTAGCGAAAGGTAAGCACATTTTTTGTGAATTAAAAAAACTATCTTATTTTGAAATTTTATTGCATCGCCAAGCCTCGTAAACCAGACGAGAACTGGGTTAGGTTAGGTAAGGGTCAGGCAGTCAGAATCCCGGACTCACTTAGACCATTTTGGTGCATTGTGATACCACGGTGACTCTGCTTATGTCGAACCAACCAGAACTCAATATAAAGCTACTAATACGTTGCATTGTCAGAAAGTTCCCTGAACTTAAGAACGCCCCATTGTGGTCATTCTCTTTCTTGCAAGTCCAGGACAGTGACACAGAAAATGTTCTACACTTTCCTCTTCATCGATATCTTAGCAGCTGCGGCAAAAATCATTGTGTTCGACCTTTAACCTTTAGTAATGCAGCATTCTTAACATTTCTAAATGTTCTGTTATTGATCCAAATGTCCTGTAAAAATTTTGTCCAGTCATCCCGTTCAAAATTGGCTGCGGCAGCCTGTATAATTCTGTGCAAATCGCGTAAGTCAGCCTTATATATATTGCATCTTTCAGGGTCTTGACTTTTGGGAATCCTTCGTCTAGGCCGTTTCTATTCTTCAATGAAAGTCAGAATATGTGACCTTATCCGAGAAAAGGGATCTAGTGTGTCAAAAAACGGGTGTGTGTCAAAATCGATAAAAATGAGAAAAACATTAAAATTTTATTTTTTAAATGCATTTTTCTCAAAACTTAATTTTCACACACTAGGTCCCTTTTCTCGGAGAAGGTCACATATGGTGTGGAAGCCTCTGCAAACCACGGCCTCCAACAGAGACACTTTCGGAACATCCCGAACTGCATTGTTCAAAGAACATTGTTTCTTCGTCAATTCGTCAATTTCAATTTCACTCACATTTCTGTCAATTGGTAGTCCAAATACAGCAAGATTAGATGATATATATAGTTATAATATTATGCCTTATAGTTCCTATTGGAACAAAGGGCCACAAATCTATATTAGTTGTGGTTTCGTTAATCAGGTATGTTTAGGACAAGGCGACTGATTGGAGCACCTTCTCCGATCCTGGTGTTGGGGGTTGCCAACAATCTCTAGGCAGGTTAGAAACAATTGAGTTTCAGTGAAAACACCTAATTACCTGAAATGCAATTCAGGTTACCCAATTGAACGCCTTCTCACTTTAGCTGCCCCAGACGGGAGCCTGGGCGACATTTCCGGGGGATACTTGGTATTAAACCAGAAGAAGTGAGCTGCTTGCTCATGTGGTCATAGTTGTATCTTATAAAATGTTCTCTCATCAAGCAATCGCTTGTGCAGAAAATTATTTCAACTGCTTTATGTCCCAATTCATAGTAAAATGTCCTAAGCAAACTAAAAAAAGAGAGCAATTTCCCCTTGTTGGTCCATCCGTTGGCCGAATCTTAAAGTCCGGCTTTGAAAGCAAAAATTTCCGAAGATTACGTCTACTTGTGTTCGTGTAATTAACCATTTAAATTACAGCGGTTTGATCATAGGTTTGTGTCTAAAATGAACTACTGAACGAGTTGGATCCAGCTCTAGTTCACAGCACTACCTGCTAGAGCTGGGTCCAACTCGTTCAGTCTTTCAATTTAGACACAAACCTATGATCAAAGCCATGTAATTTAAATGGGTTTGATTATCGGTTTGTATCTAAAATGAACGACTGAACGAGTTGGGCCCAGCTCTACTACCTGCTTCTATCTATTTACATATATGTATGTATAATTTAAAACATTTAGACAATATGACCTGATAGAACGAACACCTTGTGAACTCCCCATATGTTTTAGTCAAAGAATATAAAAAAAAATTATGAAAAAATAAATATTTAATTAAATTTTTAAAATCCTGCAGGTATGTGGTATATTACTTATAGTATTTGGATCTCTTATGCTCTCCAATATTGGCGATATATCGAATATACCACAAAGCGTTGAAACGCACAGTGTGCCCATCGCGATCTTAGTATTGGGTTGTATAATTTTTATAATTGCATTTTTGGGATGTTGCGGAGCGATCAGAGAAAACTCGTGCTGTACTATGACAGTAAATATCCTTTACAATTTGCATACATATTCAATTAATAATTTACACATGTTTTGCAGTATTCTGTCATTATGTTGGTCTTATTTATGTGTCAACTGGCATTGATCGTTTACGTTTGGATGCAGCGCGAAAAATTGTTAAAATCGATGGACGATGTAATAACAACGATCTGGAATCAACGGCATGTCGATCAAAAAGTGATGGATACTCTTCAAATAACTGTAAGTATTTTAATTGTATACAGGCTGAGGAAATATCAGGCCTTATTTTCGATTTTATCGTAAAGCCTGGTACTCTGTTCACAATTTCGTGCGAAATGCTGTCAAACTACATATAAAAGTATTTGGTATGAAATATTTGCGAAATAAATTCGCAAAAGTAGTACTCTGTTCTTATTGTGAAAAACACATAAAATCTATCTGGCAGCATGCTTTCCATGCAAAATGAATCTGGCATCATTTTAGTTTAGCTGCGAAACAACATGAGCAGTGCTTTTTTCGCACGGAATTTATTTTAACACTGTTGCATACTCTCAAGCAATCAAAGTGAAAAATTTATAAAAAAAAACGCGAGTTGGGCTACATTTAGTACATGTCAAATTCTTCACGCGAAATAATCAATAGTACTGAACATTTTTCACAACTTCGAACAGGGTATACCAGCCTTAAGCGACAAAAATTAAAATTTTCAGAATTTTTTTTTTTTAATATTCAAATACGTTTTTGTACGTAAATTGTCGCTTACGATAACGTTTTATAGCCCGTATCTTAATAGTTATCAAACATTTTGGCATTTTGATAATTCTTAAAAATAAAATTTTAATTTTTTAATAAAAAAACTATATTTTCGATAACATGTCGCTTACGAATAAAATCGAAAATAAAGCTCGATATGTATGTGGCACTTTAGCATGGTTGTGATAATTATATTGTATATACTCGTAATTTGTACTGCATATTTTGGATTATTTTGCTGAAAATGCATATTTTTGAATAATTTGGTCATAAATGCATGTGTTTGTCTCATATTTTGCTTTAAATAACTATTAAGCCAGAATTGTTTGATGGTTTTTACAAAATTTATTCGCTTGCAATGTTGTAGAATTTTAGAACGATTATACACTCCTTCCAAATTGAATATAAATTTTTTAATTTCAAGAGTAAAATATTAAGGCCGAATGCAGTGACACAATTCGGCGGAAAATAGCTATCGTTTTTAAAAATAATAATGGATTTCAAGAAATAAAACTAAAAACTGGCATTCAATGCCTTGTAAACGCTCAGTTAAGTAAATATATAAAATTATATAACTATATTCTCAAAAATTTGAGCCGATAACATCCGCAGACCTTGCACAAAAGCTCTCTAAGAACAAATTGATTGAACTGTAGTAGCTGGATTCAGTAACTTTTTGTGAACCGAAAATCGTAATATTTATTGATATGTTTATTCATTTATGGTAACGATAGTGTGATTCTGTACTTTATTTTTTACGATTGTGTAGATTTGTATATTATGTGGCATCTCTGCATGCAAAATGTCAAAATAAGCGAAAAGCATAAAGAAGAATTAAAGGAAAATTAAATGAATTTTGCGAACCGAAAATCGTAATATTTATCGACATACTTATTCGCTTGTGGTAACGATTATGTGATTCCGTAATTATTTTTTACGATAGTCTCCAGCTTTATCTTACTCACCGTTTAATTCAATATTATGTGGTATCTCTGTATAGAAAATGTGAAAATAAGCGAAAAGCACAAAGAATAATAAAGAAAAATCCAATGAATTTGATCATGTTAAAGTATGTTACTGAATAGCAAAGTGGATAAATTCTCGTTATATTTATTTTAGCGATACGATTATAGTAATAAAGGTTATACTGAATCCAGGTACTGTAGAGCTATTCACAAATTTTTTTTAACGATAATCGCATCGTTAAAATAATTATAACGAAAATTTATCCTTTCCTATTCAGTAACATTTTTAACGATATTCGCTGTAGGTTATTTAAGCTACAATAATTCATGTGCTGTTAATTTTATCGACAAAAATCAACAGAAAATATCAGCTCCGTACTATCGTTAAAAATAAGCTACAGAATCAGACAATCGTTATTGCAAGCGACAAAATGTATAGACAAAAATTACGATTGTCGGATCGTTAAAAGTTACTGAATCGCACTACTGGTGATTTTACTTTTTTACTTCAACCGACAGCGAATATCATTACAATATATTACCGAATAGCGAACTCGATAAATTTTCATTATATTCATTATAGCGATACGATTATAGTAATAAAGGTTATACTGAATCCAGGTACGGAAGTTCGGAAATTTTACGATTTTTACCCTAATGTGTTTTTAAATGGATTTTGTTACTTTTTAGTTTTCTAGAAACGTTTTCAAAAATTTTAATAATTCTCATCTATTTTCTGAGGAATATTTTATAAAAAGTTAACAATGTTTTTTTTATATTTAAAAATTAAGAGCTACAAAATTTGGAGCGATAAGTCGCTAGAAAATTGCTCCTCAGCGCTGTTTAGTGGTGGTTAAAGAATAAAGACTTTGCAAAAAGTTTCAAAATTGTTTTGTAATCGGCCCTAAAAGAGTAAAATGTGGGAATGACCTCATTGATTTTTCCTTCCCAAAAATTTTTTAAGCCACTTTTATGTACACAGAAGAAAGTACTATGAAAAATGTTGTAATATCAATTCAAAAATTAATTAAAATTTCACTTGTAAAGAATTTAATAATATCAACTAAGCTTTTCCACTCGAATTAGTTAAAGCAGTTAAACATTTTTTTAAATCAATTAAATTCTTAATTGAAAATTAAGAAAAATATATTCAAATATAATTATATATGTATATATAGTATTTGTATATAATTTTGCTTCTAGTTCAATTGCTGCGGTAAAAATTCGTTTATCGATTACTCTCTAGCTGGCGAAAGTATACCTGCCTCATGCTGTGGAATGGATGCAAAAAGCTGCACTACTACTGCAATGACACGTCCCGGTTGTTCTCGGGCTTTTGCCAAATTTTGGGAAAAGAATATCGATATAATTCGTTATGCAGGTTTGGGAGTTGCTGCTGTTGAGGTAAGTTTCAATTTGATTTTTATTGTGAAAATAAAATATTTATATAAATTAACTTTTTATTTATTTTAGTTGGTAGCATTTATTTTCGCCTGTTGCCTGGCAAATCAAGTTCGTAACAGTTATCGCAGATCACACTATTAAAATATGCAATACGATCGAGTTGAATTATTGATTGTATTAAATTAAAAAAAAAAACTTTGTACAATATACGAACAAATAATGTTTGTATTAAATATGTGAAATGTACCAATAAAATTTTTATTTATAACGAATATTTAAGAATTTATTTATATACACAACAGCACTTGGTTAAAGCCAAAGCAAACATACATATATAAAGAGCTTATCAAATGAAGAATCGTTCTTTTCTTCATACTTTTTCAACTTCCCGCTATAGGGAGTTGCTGCGTAAAACCAGCGTTTGTCGTTTCCTGGACTTTTTCATTTTCCGGGAGAGCGTGAATGATTTTTCAATTTCCCGTAAATGCCAGCCGAGTATATAACGATACAAAATATTATTTAGTTTAATTTATTTCAAAAAATAAAATAAAATAAAAACAAGTAAGAGTGCTGTATTCGGCTGTGCCGAATCTTATATATAAATATATAATTTTTTTTTAAAATATATAATTTTTTTTTTGTAGTGTAATTTTTAGTAAGTGATCTTTAGATATTTTTCGACTAAAGAATTTGATTCAAATATTTTATTTCCGATGTTAGCAATAGTTGAATATTTTATTCTACACTCTGTATTTAAGATGTATTTAACATTCAGCCTTATTCCAGTTGTCAACATCGATCAATATAATACCCAAAAATTGCGGCTTGTTTACTCGCCCTCAAGATATTCAAAAACCGTGCTACTATTTAATAACACTAAAATAGTCTCAGCATTGTATCTCCATATCAAAACTCTCTAGTGTCTCAATTTGAACATCCCATTGCAAATGGTATACATATATCGCGATTATGTAAATAGTTTATTCCTAAAGAATTTTTTCGATTTTGTTCAGCAGAAAGGAATGGCTTCAGGGAAATAAAATGGAACATGCCCTCAATTTATTTTATAGCTGTGACTGCTCTTTAGTGATTTTTATATTTCCATTTACTAAACATTAATAAGAACTCGTTACAAGCTGCAAGTTGCATACTATAGGTTTGTTTCTTTACTTTTTGGGTAAAGTTCGGTAAAATGAGAGGAAACTATAATTTCGCTCAATAATACACAAAAATGCACAAAAGTACGGGAACGCGAAAAACTAACATTTTAACACGAAAATAAACGTCAATGCATGTATGCATATACATACGTACGCACATAACTAAACACATACTTTTGTACATACACACGCACGTATTTACTTACATGATTCAGCATATTATATAGGGTTTTTATCTTAATTTAATATAAAAACTTATAAAACATTGTTCACAACTAGTTTCTAAGCATTTTTTCATACATTTGTTCATTTGTTTAGTGTTTAGGTAAATGTAATTTTTCTTTGTAATTGTTTATATTTCAACAGCTGATTGATTTTGTGTTTGCCCAAACTAGCACGAAGAAAAATTACGGGCTGTTTCGTGCAAAAAGAAGAAGAACATTACTCTCACCAAACCTCTCTCATTTACCCAATTTTCGAGTACGGGAACGCTTTTCGTGCAAATTGGGATCCCGCGGGATCCCAATGTAGAGCAAAGAAACAAACCTTATATAAATGTATGTGAATACAATACATATACATACCTTAATACAGAAAGGTCCTAACTCATTATTTCTTTTTATATTTCGGTAGAAGAACATCTAATGTACCGAAAAATGCAACAATCTCGATTTAAAATAAATAAAAACTTAAGGCCTTTCTATATTAAGGTAACGATATGTACCTACATCATGATTTTGCATTTTTTCATTATATTAATTTTTTATTAATTCCATATACAGTTTCATAAGAATAATTAAAATTTACATTTCCGACAAACAAAATACAAACGACTCTCACTTATAACACTCAAACTACAATAGTAATATTTTTTGATTTGATCATATCAATCAACATCTTAGCACCATTACCGTTGGCTTCCTGATAATAGGGTAAACTTTCCATGCGCTTAATCCAGGCCATCAATTTTGGGCATTTCGAACTGTCGATGTCAACAAAAGCCACCAGGGAAGTCACTGTACTTATAATGCTAAAGTCGGCAATAGTCAAATGATCTCCAGCAATGTATGGGCTATTCAGGAGGAAAACTTCTAAGAAGTTGTAAATGTCCAGAATGGCATCAATTTGATGTTTTGGTACTCTGGTTTCATTTCTAAGGAACAGGGGACCAGTAATATTGCGCAAGCCACCCTGGAACATTACACCGGTTTCAAAGTGCAAGCGTTGATCGACTACAGCACGTTTTAACAAATCCTTGGGATAGAGAGAGTCATCTTTGTCATACTTGCTCACCAAGTAGGTAATGATGGCGTGCGAGTCCCAAATGAAATGTCCATCATCTTCCAATGTGGGCACAGTGTGTTGAGGATTCTTTTTAAGATATTCCGGACTCAAGTGCTCCTTTTCCAACAAGTTGACAAGTTTATATTCGAAAGGCAAATTTAATGCTTTCAAGGTCAGTAGGCAAGCACGCACGGGTGGACTTGCGTCTATACCGTACAAAGTCAACTTGGTCATTTTGCTGTAAGAATATGTATTTTTTTCTCTCCTAGGTACGTTCGAACTGAATATTGGCTATGAAACGACTGATCAAGTTAATTTAGATTTATCTCCAAGTTCATAAAAGCTTGAGAAAAGCTTTATTGTTGTATAGTTGATTTAATCAAGATTTTATATATTATAATAAAGGGTGTTTTTTTTATAGAGTGACACAAGTTTAAATCATAATAAAACAAGGAAATATATTTTTCATATCAATGAAACGGGCTGTATTGGAAAAATTTTATGAAATTAATGTTTAAATATGATTTCGGCCATTTCGCCGCCACGTCTGGCGCGTAGAAGGCGCAATCAGGAACACAAATTTTCAACAACTTTTCTTGCAGCATTTGCGGCCGTATTTCGCCTATAACTCTTCGAATGTTGATTTCCAGGTGTTCAATTGTTTGTGGTTTATCGACGTAGACAAGTGACTTAACATAACCCCAAAGAAAATAATCCAATGGAGTTAAATGGCCAATTATTTGGGCCATTACGTGAAATTATTTTTTCATCAAAAGTTTCTTTGAGTAAATCAATTGTAACGCCCGCTGTGTCTCATGTGGCTCCGTCCTGTTGGAACCACATATCAGAAAGATTAATGCCACGTAATTTAGATACGAAAAAATTTCGAATCATGTTCCTATACCGCCGTTCACCATTGACAGTAACATTCTGGCCATAATTTTTTTTTTTTTTGAAGACATATGGGCCAATGACTCCGTCAGCCCATAAAGCGCACCAATTTTCTGTGGATGCAATGGTGTTCCGACAAAAGCTTGTGGATTTGCACTCGTTGCTCTGGTGTAAGTCGATTCATAATGAAATTTCAAAGAAAGCTAAACAGAAAGCAAACTATCAGCTGTTAAATGGGTGCTCAAATAAAGCAGTAATGCCAATTCAAAGTTGTGACACTCTAAAAAAACACCCTTTACAAATATGTACATATGAATGTATGTACATATGTATGTATATACAAATAACGCAGTTGATATCAACTAAAGTTGTTTGTTATTTATTTTAAACACTTAATTTATTTTTAGCCAATCACACATACATATTTACATACATATCGCTCATTTACTTCAATAGTGGCATAACTCAAAAAATGGGTTTTTTGAGTTAATAATGCAGAAAGATTCGGCATTTCGTATTTTGTCTTGTGTAAAAATTTCATACAAATAGCTTGTACCATCACCTCCTGAGAGAAGATTTTTTTTTCATATCTCCATTGAGTTGTATGCAAATTGAAAACTTAAAACGCGTTTTCTGCAAAACTAGTTTTTTCGAGTTGTGCCGCTATCAGTGTGACCCTTTTAGCATTTTCACTGCTAAATTTAGCATTATGTAGTTTGATTTAGCAGTGAATTTTTTATTTTGCATTTAGCATTTTTTTCAGCATTTTTGTATTAATTTTTTAGCATTATTTAGCATTTTTAATTTTATAGTTTTGATATACTCCTTTCCATTTATAACAGTAAAAACCTCTGTCAATTAATGTATTTCATTGTATTTTGTTATTTTTATACAAATGTATAATGATGGAAACCGTGTAAATAGCATAAGACGTCTTAAGCGGCTATTAAACTGTCGTACTTGGTATTTGAGAATGTTGTGTTAATGCAAAATTCGTGTTTTTTAGCTTGGTTTGGTTTTCAAAAAATTTTGAATTTTTGTATTTGTCATCATACCATCATACTTGTTTAGTATGATCTTAGATCTTCTGTCAAACTCAGTGCAAATTTGATGACTTGTTTAGAGCGCGCATTATTAAATGTGTTTATTGAAATGTGCGAAAGTCTGTCATGTTCATATACCGAGTATCACCGTCTAATAGCCGCTTTAAACGTCAAACACCTAATAATAAGAAGAAAAGAAGTATTCAAAATTATGTTTTTTTTTCGGGATCGAACACTTCAAAATTCATCGTTGCGGAATCCGGCTCCTGGACATACAATGAAAAATAAAACTAAAAATGTAACTTAATAAATTTGTTAATGCAAATATATTAAAACGTATCAAATTAAAGTGTAAAATTATTTTATGTACATATTTCATTTTTATAAGAAAATTAACAACAACAAATTTTACACTATTATATTTAATACAATCATACAAAGATATGAATTCAGCAATTGTATTTTACATCTTCCTTAATTGTTGTTTTTACTTTTGAATAAACTTTGTTTGTGTTATTAAAGTTAAATAAAATACTTATTCGTAATTAAACCGTTAAAATTATTAAAAAATCATTCCAAATTTTTAGCATTATATTTTAACATTTTCAAATATTTTTTTTAGCATTTTTAGCATTATTTTAAGCCTCATTTAGCATTAAAAATTTTTTTAGTTGTGGTCACACTGGCCGCTATTGAAGCAAATGAGCGATATGTATACACTTATCTATCCCAGTTGGCCGTATCTTTCGGACAACTGGGTAATTGTGTATGTAGTATACAAGTTATTAAATTATTTAAGTTTGTATGTATGTCGATTAATTATTCTCCTTTAACACTAGAGTTATCAATTATTCAAAATTAAATAAGAAGAAAGCTTATGGTAGAATTAGTCGATTCGTATCGTGTTACTTTTGAAGTGGTAGTATCGTTTAATTCTGGATGTTAGTCAGTGTGCACACTTAATTTTTTTTTAATTCGGTAGAATCAACTAAATAAATCGGTAGATTTGAATGAAATTCGGTAGAAAATATTTTTTATTCAAAAAAACATAAAAAATAACAATTCAAAGAAACATAAAAAATAATAATTCAAAGAAACATAAAAAATAACAATTCAAAGAAACATAAAAAATAACAAAATATATGTACTTATGTATATATAAAGAGTAAGTGCAAGGAGTATCAAACTAAACAGGTTCCAAAAGCGAATTTAAAACTTCACATGTGATTGGAAATTAAACTGCCATAAACAATGAAGCATTTCCAATAAAAAAAGTGTCATCCCCAGTTATTTGCCCTTACCCTTTATATAGATATGCTATGCATACATAAGAATAAATATTTCAACCCCAAGGCACAATTCTATGTTATGTTTTAATGATTTTCATGGCAGAAAATGACCGCTCTGCGGCGACTTAAATTACTAAATAAGAATTCGTTAAACGTATTCTCTTCTCCGCGGAAAGCTTTCCAGATTTTAGAACATACATGTGATTAATTTTCCGTATGTGTGATCAACTTGATCTTGTAGCATCATTGTTAATCAAAATGTTCGTTCAATATTCGGTGTATTTCAGGCCTTGTTCGGTAGAATTGGTAGATCGTTAAATTCACAAACATATTCGGTAGAATCTACCGAATATCGGTAGAAGTGTGCACACTGATGTTAGTTAGTAAAAACGTGAGAGTTCCACCAAACGTTTCAGCTGTTGTTGTAGTTCTCTTTGCTTTATACATGTGTGTGCATGTATGTAAGAGATAAGTTGACGTAGAAATCTATTTTCTGTAGATTTCTACCTCACATACACTTACGATACATATTAAATAAACAGCAACATGTTATATTTATGCTACAGATTTTCTCAGCTGCTCCGTCAACTCACGATACGAATCTACTAATTCTACCATTACATTGCTTTATCTATTTCATATACATACATAAGTAGTTCGATAACAGTTTTCTCTACATCGGTTGCAACCTGCTAGTGGAAACATTTACATACATACATAATTATACGCGAAGGCGGATCAATAGCTAAGCGACAGCATAAATAGAATAATTTTTATTTAAGATACGTACATATGAATATTTTATTGTTGTTGTGTTGATAAAAGCGATGTATTTATTTGTGTAGACATTTGTATCGTCTGCCCTGCTCATCGTGAGTCCCCTTAATGTTGTATGTGAGATTCCAAGTTTAAAACTTGTTGTAATTAAATTTGCAAATCACGGTAATTTAAAAAGTTAATAATAGCTAAATCATTGCTTTTGTAAATTTTAGGATTTATAGCGATGGAAGTTTGAATAAAATATTCTATTACACATGACAAAAACTTAAAATAGTTACAATAAAAACCCAATAACATGTCAGCTATTAATAGTTTATTTTTGAAATCACAGTGATTTAAATCACCGTGATTTTGAGAACAGGCCGCATAAGATCTTGTAAGACACAAGGAATTGTTTGCCATTTGTAGGGTTCCGTACACCAAAGGTGAAAAGGAACCCTATTGCTTTCGCTACGCTGTCCGTCACAGGCTATTTTCTCGATTCCCGTTAGAGTTACGGACCTGAAATTTGGACAGAGTATGCTTTGGCAGCTACAATAACATATATGTATATGAGATTTAAAAATTAAAGGGTGTTCCAAAAGGAACAACAATAACAATAATGTTAAAATCCCATGTAATATACATACAATTATATGTATGTATGTATACAAGCACTTGAAATTTTTAAAGTTAGTGTAGTTTTATACAGACTACAACAAAAATTTAAAAAAATCTAAATTAAAGGGTGTTCTATCAGTTAATGCAATTTTGACTATATACATAGCTTTGACAACCTGCTGTATCATGGAAACCGTAAGAGCCAAACTCTTGAAATGTTTAAAAACGCTAAAACTAAAAAAACGCAAAATTATAAAATCAACAAACAGAAAAAAAATTGCAAAAAACCGAAAAAAACGCCAAAGCAAAAAAAGCGCTAAATCGTCGGTTGGTTTCTGGTTTGCGGCACAGTATATTCAAAATACATTATGGCTGCAGCAAACCAGAAACCAACCGACGAAATGGAAAATTTTTTCCAAAACTAAAATAAATCGCCAAGAACCGAACAAAATCGCCAAAACAAGAAAAAAAGGGCCAAAACTAAAAAAATCGCCTGAAACGAAAAAATTCCTGAATCGCAAAAAAAACGTAAAAACTAATTAATTAATTAGTTAATTATTCCGCTAATATAATACAAACATTTTTTTTCCAAAAATACCAACCACATATGGAACCGAAAAATTTACTATGCCACCTTAAGGGCTAATAAATCAGTTACAGTTTAAACGCTGGTTTAGTTAAACTAAACTCAAACATATATGTAGTTTAAACCCAACAGGAGTAAATCAGTGAACCACACCATATGTGTAGTTTAAAAATAATATTGTGGCAGCACTAGAATAAATGTCAAAAAACAGTTGTATTGCAACAGGCTATCAATTCGTTGCTCAAACAAAAAGGCAAACAATTTAAAACATTGTAATTAAAGGTCCCCAAATTTTACTGAGAATTTATGCTTGGCGAAGTTGAATAGTATAAATGAATTTAAGTCCTGCAAAAGACCATTTTTAAGACATTTCAAGAAATGAGAGATTTTTCAACTGCTTTACTACAGCGCAATATTTTAAAACGCTAGACAACACTGTTGGCAAGCCAAACAATTGAAACAAATGCCTTGTCAACAGTGCTGTTTTTTAGCGTTTGTTTTAGAATATTTCTCGCATATTTCTCCAATTGCACAAATGACAATTTTAAGAGTTCTCATGAAAATTTTTCAAAATGTTAGTAGTTATATGATCGGTGTTAGTTATTTGGTAGGTGAAGCTTAGGCTTAGATTAAGATACATACATATGTATGTATTGGTTGGTTTGCTGCAGACATAATGTATTTTCCATATACAGTGCCGCAAACCAGAAACCAACCGACGATATGTTAATTGTATATATGTATATGTATGTATATGTACATATGTATGTATTATGTACATTGTACGTTGTACATATATTTTTTAAATATTGTGCCTGCTTATTAAATACCTTGGAGCGAAGCTACAATAATAATAGCAATAATTTACTCAATAATATTGTATGGTACATATGTACTTATATGACAAAATTTAAAACAGTGAAGGTACAATAGTAAGATTTTTTTGATTTAAGCAGTTCAATTGACATTTTAGCCCCATTGTCATTTGCTTCCTGATAATACGGTAAACTTTCCATGCGCTTAATCCAGGCCATCAATTTTGGGCATTTCGAACTGTCGATGTCAACAAACGTCATTATGGTAGTCACTGTACTTATAATGCTAAAGTCGGCAATAGTCAAATGATCTCCAGCAATGTACGCTGGAGGAAAACCTCTAAGAAATTGTAAATGTCAAGAATTGCATCAATTTGATGTTGGGGTACTGTAGTTTCATTTCTAGCGGTGACCGTTCATGATCTGGACCGTGTCTAAAGAAGAAGTTTTATGAATTTTTTCGTATTTTCAACCAAGACATCATCTGAAAGATTTTTTCAAGCCGCCTATTGGTGCACAGCAATGCTACTTGTGTTAAAATAAATTCTATTATTTTTTAAGTATTATTTGATTTGAGTCATTCACCCTTATTCCATTTGTCGACATCGACGTCACTTTAACACAATAACAAAAAATTGGGGCTTGTTTACTCGCTCTCGAGAACAATTTTGTGTTAATGACAATATATTTCCGTTCCCTTAATTCTAGAAAATAGCATTAGCCTGCCAACAGGAGTCAGTTGTTTTCGAGAACGGGTATACAAGCCTTAATTTTTTAGTATTGTGTTAAAGTGACGTCGACGTCGACAAATGGAATAAGGGTGATTGTTAACTTATTTCTGTCAATAGTTTTCGCAAAAGTTTAACGAGGATTGTAGTCCCCGGAATCCTCGAGTTTGTGAGCTTCTGAAATTTTCATATGTAACCGTTATAAGTACTTGTATATATAGGCAGTTATTGCAGTTTTGCATTAAATTTCTAAACGTAGGTATCCGGTTAATATTGTTATTTTTTAACAAAGTAAAGTAAAATTTTTACTTTACTTTACTTTGTTAACTTTGGAAACTATTTTTAAGGTTGTGTTAAATTTTTATTGTTTGTTAACTGATGATCAGCGTTGTCAACTTTCAAATTTTAAAAAGCACTGAAAACAGGAAAAAAGCGCGTAATTTAAGTAAAAAAGCACTAAATTTAAAATTTTTCCATTTTGAGACATTTTTAGATTTAATTGAACTGTAGTGAATTTTTAATCAGAAATAATTTCTTAATCAGGCTTAAGTTCAGTAATTTCAATTCTTATTGAATGAAATATTTTTATTAATTAATGAGAGTATCTAAAGAGAAGAAAAATTAAACTAGACTTTATTAGCTGGGGGAAATACCGATATTTTTCTGTGCAGCCACGCACTTCACTTTTTATTTTTCCATTTTATAAAAAATTTTTATTCATAAATACATACATATGCATTCCGTTCCTAAGACGTCAAATTAAAGGCACACATTTTAATTCTATATTAATAAGTGTATTCTAAAATCAATTTGACGAAGACTTTTGAAGTTATTATAAAAAAAAATTTTTAATTTTTTTTTGCCAAGGAACAAACAAATTACTTGAGCTTAGTCAAGTTGGCAGTAATCGACAAGTATTTATGAAGTTAAGAGCTGATTACATTTTGAACTCGATGGGCTTACCAAATTTGGTTGTTATTAAACTATGCTGTAGAAACATTAAGTGACAGAAGTTTGATGCTAATGCAATTTTTGATAATGCCTCAAACGCTATTAGATTTTACTTCTGCCCAAAACTAGATAGTGGATTGAATACTATTATTATGTCTTCCTTGTTGTGTGGCAAAACACTGCTTACATTAATTATAATTAAAATTTTAAAGTTTGAGGGTAATATGGCGCTTATTTCTTCAATCAAGTCTTGTAAAATCTTATTAGAATTTTTTTAAATGCTCTATTTAAATTCAGAGCTTATGTTTTTTCAATGATAGACTTCCTCGAAAAAGAAATAGATAAGGAAATGTATCTTGGAATTTTTGGTTTAGTGCCACCGCTCAAAACAAAAAGCACCGAAAATGAATTTAAAAAAGCACTGAGCACTAACTTCAAAATTGTTCGCGTCGAAAATTTCAAAAAGCACTAAAAACGGTGCGAAAAGCACCGAATTGACAACGCTGCTGATGATATTTTTACGGTATAGGACGGGAATCAGATAAATTCCTTTCATAACGCCAAATTTTGGCTATGCAGGAATTAAAATAAAATAATACCAAAACCTTAGGTCCTGTTCTGCAAACCGAATCCGAGTAAGCTCCTCGTTTTCAAAATATATATAGTGGTCCTGCAGACGTGTCTAAAATAATACTCGATAATTTTCTTTTAGATATGATATTTAGGAATCGACCTATATAATAAAAAATATTAAAAAAAAATCTTTCTATTGTCCGAGTTATCGTGCGGTTTCAAATCGGTCGGTTTACCTAACAGGGCCGTTTGTCGCCTGTGCTTGGAGCTTTCACATGATATCCAGCAATATATTAATAGCATATATACATATATTAAGACTGAAAATGACAACATATCTGTAAAGCTTTAGGTTTGATCCCGTACTTTTTGGGCAAAGTTCGGTAAAATGAGAACAAACTATAATTTCTCTCAATAATACAAAAAATTTACAAAAGTACGGGAACAAGAAAAACCAAAAATGTTTACCAAAAGCCAAAGCACAAGTAAATACATACTTACACACATACACATGCATGCGTTTACTTACATGTTGTGGCATACCTAGAACGTTTTGTTTCTTAATTTTACATAAAAACTGATAAAACTTAGTTCACCACTTGTTTATAAACCTTTTTGATAAAAATTTTCAATGTTTTTAGTGTTTAGGACAATTTAATTTTACTTTGTAATTGGTTATTTTTCAAACAGCTGATCGTTTATCGGCTTGCCCAAACTAGCCCAAAGAAAAATTACGGGCTGTTTCGGTCAAGAAGAAGAAGAAGAACATTACTCTCTCAAAAGCTCCCTTACTTGCCCAAACTTTGAGTACGGGAACAGTTTTCGGTAAAATTGGGATCCCGCGGGCGCCCAATGTGGAGTACGGGATCAAACCTTTTATAGGCCCGAACTCCGAAAATATGCTCTTCTTGTACTTAACTGTAGTTTTATTAAATTAAATTTTCTTTCAATTAAAATGCAGTTTTTATTTGGAAATACATACTAGAATTTACAAACAACCTTACCTTTAGCTCATTTAGACTCCAAAGTAGAAATTTTTGCCCTAGATTAGAGATAGATATTTTTTTATTATAGGATAAAGCGTTTGAAATCGAAGATGAAACCGACACTTGCAATCAGTCCGCAAATTTCAAATAAAGCACTTTTTTCGCATTATAAGCGTAATAAAACTGAATGAATTTGGACGAACGATGGCTGGAACAAGTCCAATAAAAACGAAGTATTTTACATATGTAACCCGATTTCTCTATCTTTAATAACTATTAAACTTATTCACTTGCAAAACACATTCCCATCAAGTTTGCACATCATTTAATCACGTCACTTTATTACATTATTTGCTCACATTATTATTAATCTGTAATTTTTTTTACATGCATATCAAACACTTGTGTTTTGTTTATTGTTTAATTATATACTAGTAATATTGTACAAAGTAGTCGCACTTCGGCAATAAAACTAACTTCTTTAGAGTAAGTTAAACCATAACATGATATCCATGTGCGACTATTTTATTATAAGCTCCTTTATTTTTCGTATAGTTCAGCGTTGCCATCAAGGAAATAAAAAGAATTTCACAAATGCTGTTCAACAATTAAATATGGAGTAATAATTTTTCTTAAAACGATGCCAAAAAAATCAACACTTACTATTTTTTCCATGATTTTTGGAAAACAATATTTGCATCCAACAATTTATATTGAAAGCAACAAACGTTAATAGGTTAAACGGCCACGTCGATAATAACGTTCTCTGTAAATTCTCCAATAGCACTGACTTGCCGACTGAGCTCAGAAGACTTGGTAGCACTTCTCGTATTTACTCATATTCATTCACAATAACGAAAGTAACTCGACAAGGCAGAGTGAGCATTGCAGCGGTTATTGAAATCACTGCTAATACCAGCGATGCCAATTCAGCGCGTTTTAATTGTGTTAAACGCGCTTATTTTTCGTCTTAAGGTAGAATTAGTAAAATCGTATCGTTCTACTTTACAGCTTGCCGTATTGTTCAGCTTTGTGTACAAGCTATAGAAAATGTAACAGTTTGCACAGCACTTTTTTTGTCTGGCTTTGAATGCGGCTTTTTTGACATTCGCTACAGAAAAATCTGTTTTCTGTAGATTTCTACGTCAGCAGTGCTACCACCACATATTTTATAACTACATGCTACGGCTTTTGTCAGCTGACATGCAACTTCATGACGCGATTTTACTAATTCTACCTTTAGTCCCTTTACTTTTCACATAAAAATATCGATCAGCTTAAGCTATTATAAATACAGTATATTAACGCTGGTACTCTTACAAATGTTATAACATTTTGGTCAAGCAAGAAAGAGCATAATCTGCCTGTCTGTCAAGTTCACCAATGAGCAATCTTTGGCAAGTTCAAAATAAATTTAAAACAATGTCAGTTTTAAATTTCCGAAATGCGTCACTGTTATGCAAGCCATAGACCTTGCGACCGTTGGTACAACACGTTGGATTAACAAGTTGTGTGTTTTGCCCACAAACTTTACAACAACGTGTACAACATTAGAGTACAACTTCATTTCTTAATTTTTTTTTTGGAGTAAACATGACATCGGGTGTTATGTCGCGTATTGTAATGGATGGTTTTTTTTTGGTGACAAAATAAGAAGAAGAACGTAAAAAAGGACAGAAAAAAAGAATTTGCTTAAAGGAGTGATTTATATAAAAAAAACGTATTCTAATAACAAACTTTTGGAAATATTAAAAGAAAGTGAGCCACTGGACTATAAAAATTACACCTGGGTGTCAGACGAATTATTCAATGACCTTTTGTCAAAAGTTCCGATGCATATACAAAAGCAATTCTTCCGCGCAAACTCATACAATTATATAAAATCATTTATTTCTGTTGAATTCTCCATTTTATACGCAAATTTGAATTCGAGCGCGATGTTTTTCATATGACCACAACGAAAATAAGAACAAAATGAAATGAAGTTGTACAACACACTCCTAAATTTTACAACCTGTCTATACAACTTGCCAAAAAATCAAATCTTTTTAATATTTCGTACAACCGATACACAACTTCATACGACGACCCCACACACTATACAATCTTATACACAACTTGCTCATGTTGTACCAACAGTTGCAAGGTCTGTGGCTTGCTTTACTCATTCTATGCCTTGTGTAGTCCAAGAAAAAAATAATAGTTAGCAACACTGTATGTTTTTTCATTTTCTTGTTTTCTCTCTTTACGTTTCAGTCACAAAGAAAACGGCAAAAGAGTTGCACGTCTGATAACGGAGTTTAACGGAAGTTGGAATAGTTTTCATAACGGTTGGGTTAATTTGAGTGGTTTAAGGTAAAAAGTGTAGATACATATAAAGTTAAAATAACAAAAATGAAGTTACAGTAAATATGTACATACATATGTATGTATATCAGCCACAACAAAAGTGAAGTGTAAAGGACAACAAATAAAAATATTGTAGCTTCTCTACGAAATTAAATTTTGTTTCGTGTTCCTCGAAGGATGCTTAAACACATACTATGTACATACATACATAATGAATGTGCTAAATAAACTAAAATTGTGTCAATGAACGCATGATTCTCTTCAACTATGTATAAAGTTTATATACTATGTGCATAAATATAAATTGTCTATCTGTATGTACTACATATGTAGGCCTGTCACACACGAGACTAATTTTTATGCCGCTCAATTTTTGTTTCTTTAAGAACACACGAGACTAATTCATCCGACATAAAAATGTATACGCATACATAGCTTTGTGTGTGTTAGTGTTTTTTGTATGCATTTGATTTTTGCTGTCTTTTTAAGTTATGTGTGTATTGGTCTTGTGCTGATGATGCGGGGTTGTAGCTGGTTGAAAAATTATGGCAAACACGGAACCCCTCTCTTTGCCATTCTCACCAACAAACTGGCATGTTATGCCAGCACAATTAATCCCGTGTAAATCAGCGCAAAGGCCATAGATAAATATGTACAATATTCTTAAGTAGATGTAAATGGATATACATATTGCTCATTTACTTCAATAGTGTAACAACCCAAAAAAACCAGTTTTGCAGAAAACGCGTTTTAAGTTTTCAATTTGCATACAACTCAATGAAGACATAAAAAAATATTCTTCTCTCAAGAGGTGATGGATGGTACAAGCTATTTATATCAAATTTCTGCACAAGATAAAATACCAAATGCCGCATTATTCTGCAAAAATTCCGTTTATTTGAGTTATGACACTATTGAAATAAATGAACGTAATGTGCATGTTTTCTTTTTAAAAGAATTGTTTGAATTAAAGTGTATGTTTGTATCTACATTGTATTTCGCATGAAAGATAGCTGAGCATCAGAGCTTGTTCTACAGTTTTTGTTAATCTGTTAAAAATAATTGAATAAATAACCGTCTTCTAGTTTCTTTAAAACACAAAGAAAAACGAAAATTGACAAGCAGTCACCACCACCAGTTGAATACAAATAAAAATACATATGTACACGCAAAATGTGTATGTACAAACTAGTGATGTGCCGAATGTCAATTATTGATGTTCGCGAATACAAAAATACAAATACAAATATTTTAAACGATATTCGCGAATACGAATATTATATGTGAAATTTATTGGCATTAAATTGGTGTTCTATTTACTCCTGAAAAATTAAATATGAAAAATTTTTATGAAAAAGAACTTCATACTCCTGTTGGCGTACTTTAAACTTAAAAAAACTATGCAAAATTTTAATGATCGTCATTAAATAATATTTGAAAATAATACAAAATAAAAATTTCTATAAAAAATTTAATGGACAAATTAAAATTTTTTTTTTTTGCAGAAAAGTCCCTTTATGCCAAACAATCTAGAGACAAATTATAGTCAAACTGTTTAAATGGTTCATTTCCTCATCTCTTCTCTTTCTACATTTTTAACTACATATTTTTAATACACATAAATAACTAATTTCCATATGAAACTGCAACATGTATTGCCAATAAAGGTAACAAATACATAGACGGTCTTGCAGAATAATATTTAAAATATTTAAAACTTGCACGGACAAAAAAAATTCCTATCAAAAAATATATATGTATGTATGTGTATGTATGTATGTATATGGATATGACAATATCAAATTATAAATTTTAAAATTGTTGACCCACTTGAGACTACATCGTATAATTTGTGACAGTTCGTCGGTTGGTTTCTGGTTTGCTGCAGACATAATGTATTTTGAATATACTGTGCCGCAAACCAGAAACCAACCGATGAGTTGTATTAATGGAAACTTTCATACATAGACGTATTTTCCAAGGGAAGATATCTTATATGTAAATACGGCAAACATTTTTTGTCGTACACTTTTGAAATACGTCCACCAATATTGGTGAAACAAACATGGTTTAAAGGCTATTTTTGTGTAGATATGTACAATATACCTGTTTGTTTTTACACGGTAGGACAAAATTTTTTTTAAATTCGGCTACTGCCTACGTCAGTCGTAAAAAAACGCCTACGCCAACAACGATAAGGATGAATTAAAGAATACTTCATTATATTTTAAAATGGACATATAATTTTTGCACAAATATTGGTCCTTATTACGAGTGTCGTATTACGACTACGCCTACGACGATTTTGTGCTAGATTAAAGAAAAAATGTTGCAATGTTCTTTAGTCTAGTACAAAACCGTCATAGTCGAAGTCGTAATACGACAACCGTAATAAGGCCCATTATCTAGAAACTTAACTTTTTTAATGTTAATGGTTTTTAAATTGGGTATTGAGTTGAAACAATTTTTTTTTAATTATTACTAACTCATATTTTTTGCCATTTTTTTAAATTTCGTCTAGGATTTATGCATTTATTTATTTCATTTTTTTGGACAAATATTCGTATTCGCATGCGTCTGATTTTGGCGAATACGAATACGAATATTTAAAAACGGCTGAATATTTGGGAACTCGAATACGAATACAAATATTCGCGCATCACTAGTACAAACATATGTCTATAAATATATGCATATGTATGTACATACGTATGTACCCTGCAGGAAATGCGAATAGTGAAATAGTAGTGATTTACTAGTGACATTGTCAGTAGTACTACTGACCAGGTGTACCCAAGCCAATATAATCATCTATTGACATTTAACATTAGCTTGTCATTGAAAATCCACCACTAGACTGTAGCAATACTGACTAAGTAGTTCTTTTGGGACCACATGGAGACATTGGCACCAACGATTCACTAGTAAATTTTAGGGGCTCTAGTCTACAATATCGATATTTCCTCGCTTGATGTCAATAGTAAAATTGTAGTGATTTACTAGTGACATTGTCAATAGGTGTACCGCAGCCAATGTAATCGCCTATTGACATATAACATAGGGTTGTCATTGAAAATCCTCCAGTAGACTTTAGCACTATTCTTTTACGACCATATGGAGACATTTGAACTAAAAATTCACTAGTACATTTTAGTGACCCTCATCTACAATTTTATAAGGGTTGGAACAACAAACTTAAATACATATAAAATAAACATTATTGCATAGCATAATAAAAAAGAATAACAAAAACTATTGACGCGTTCATTGACAATGTCACCAGAAATACACTAGAACTGTTGTCTCTAACGTATCTCTACTTGCGCATAAAAGGAAAGTTTTCGACATTTTAACTAGTGCAACTGTCGCTAAAAAAAAGAGTGTTGACATAGAGACATGTGGTTCTAGGCTGACTAGAGGGTATGTATATAAGTGAAAACAAAAACAAAGTTGTACAATCACAATGGAGTACAGAGAAACTAGTCGAGGCAAAATTATCGGCGACGGCGGTGCAGTACTTTTGAGACCGGCGGCGGCCCGCCGATAGAATTTTCGACTGCTCAAATAAGCATACGAAAATCTAAAGAGAAAATTAAAAATTGAAATTGAAAATCGGTTTTTATAATTTTTTCTCCGAAATTTGTCTTTTTGAGCAGAAAAAATTTCGGGTGGCTTCGAGCCGACCGACTATTTTCTCTGCTGGAGTATGAATGTTTCTACTTGACATACACCAAGGCTGGAAAGTTGATACATATCGTCGGTTGGTTATTGGTTTGCTGTAGACATAATGTATTTTGAATATACTGTACCGCAAACCAATAACCAACCGACGATTGGTTATTGGTTTGCTGTAGACATAATGTATTTTGAATATACTGTACCGCAAACCAATAACCAACCGACGATATGGTAGAATATATGAGGCTATAAGCGCAAAAGAGGTATAACCCCAAACTATTTACATATTTAATCTACATATGGGCATTTCTTCGAGAAATTCAACTTTTATGTCGCGTGCGACAGCAAGCAATTAAGCTTTCTGAACAACGTGACTCAAATTTTACCTAACGTAGAGCTGCTGACGAAAACCGACTGAAATTAGCTTTTGGCCATGTTTCTTTTCCTTTGGTGTACAGAGATAACGTTTTTTTTATGAGATAAATGTTTTACTATGACAATGGAACACAAAAAGTTTTGTGCAAGAGTCTGACTGCACTAGAAAATAAAAATTTAATACCCATATTAATGTTTTGAAAATTATCTGTCATGGTTTAGGATTAGATATCATTCAAAGGAGTTGGTGAAATGAGGGATTTTAGAAGGTATAATGAAGTTAGGAAGTTTATCTTGGTACCTATTCTGTAGAGCGAATTATCTGCCAGTGCTCGAAGATTAATTTTTTTTAACACAGGAATCTCGGGAAAGCTTAATTATAAATTTGATCAAGTCAACGACGCAGTAGGACATGGTTGCTATATAACTAGAAAAGTTATTGAAACGCCAGCACAAAGTCCTGACTTGAACCCCATCGAAAATTTGTGGGTTCACCTAAAGAAAAAGCTCTAGGAGAAAAAACACCTGCTGTAAAAATAAAATTCAATTACATGCTTAAAATTGTTGAATCCAAACATACGAGTAAAAAAACAAAGTTGTCTCTAAAAACAGTTCTACGGCCTGAAGATGAGCAATTGGATGATACAGTTTTATTCCAGTAACTTCATAGGTACATATATGAATTTAATTCAAGAATTACGTGCAGGACACATACTTATAAATCTGTGTACATATGCTATAGTATTTATATATGTGTATTTTGTAATACAAATATTTATATAAAGTGGGGTTCGGTAATAACGAACTCTGAAGGTTCTGCCAACTTTTTTTATATGTACAGTGGCTCAATTAAATAACCGGACAGCAAATTTTGCAAAGATATTTTTCAAATAAAACTCAACATTTTGCGAGCTAACTAAAAAGAGTAATTCAGTACATATTTCATTTGTTTAAATGAAACTTTATAAAAAAAACTTAAACAGCGAAACAAAATGTTTCCGCTAAACGTTAGATCAAAAATATTCAGGGCAATCGTAAATAAAATTCCGCGAGAAATTTCTCCAATTAGAATTTTTTGTTTCCGTATTACTTGCTATTGTATGAAATTATTCCCCGGGAAGAATTTCTCACGGAATTTGTTTCCAGATTGCATTTATTGCGGTAATAGAAAAAAACATAAAATTAATCACCCTTATCGGGAAAGTTCATGTGAAATGTGCTCCCTTTCACTAAAATTGTGATTCGCCAATGTTTGCGTTGTTGTTGTATACGAGTAACATTTTATATTTATTCAACATTTTTTGTTCGTGAGAAATATTCCAAAACCAAAATATCTTATGTGCATAATTCATTCGTAATTCGGAACTGATTCCAGTAGTTTTTTTTTCAGTAATCACGCTCAATTTCGTTCCATTCTTCCTTGAGGCATAACTTCAATTTAACGACAGTGAAAAATCAACGGGATTTATTTTCCAGATAGGCTTGTCAATTTTCTATGAAATTTATGTCAACATTAAAACAGTTGTGTTGTACACTTTATGTTTAATGCTATTTTTCGATTTGTATTGGAAGTTCCCTGAAATATTACTATAATTATAGATATTTACTATGGCCCATTTTTTTTCGACGTATAGAAACCATTTTTTCCGGTTCCGCGGTTGACACAGCCCTTAAAATCATCCCACTTCCACAGCTATGCTTTATTTTATATAACATTTTAATTAAAATCTTGTGGTATTTGTTCTACAAGGATTGTGATAATTTTAAAGGAGAAAGAAGTTGCTTGTTATACACGATATTTCAATAATCGATGGCCAACATTAATTTTACCGAACTATCAATATTTTATACCATAGCGTCTCTTAACACCGCAATTTGATCTTTGTTCTCATTATTAGGTATCATTTTCAAAATGTGTGCAATGCGGTTTACATAAAGTTTTTGTTTGAAACGTTGACACTAGTACGCACTATTGCGATGTCACAATATGCCATAGTGTGTTTGTACTCAGCATAAGAAACGTACGGAAATTCAAATTGGCAAATTTATGAAGTAAACTTCCGCATGTTATTGCGGAATGTCAGTCCATAGAATTTCTGATACTAATTTACCGAATTTAAATACTGAAATTTCAAGAAATTTTGCATGAAAATTTTTCTCTTTGTAGCAGCACTATAAGAAAAAGTGACGGACCATACATTTCTGAAGCAATTATAAGTTAACTTTTTTGACCTGATTTGCATCTCCAGTCTTCGTATATTTTAGGTTAGGTTAGAAAGGGTGGTGCCAAAAACGCAACTCCACTCGGAGGCCCAATTGGGTCCATTGTGATTACCTTCTATTGCCTTCTATTGCCCATTAAAAATAATAATAATATTTACCCAAAAAAACTTATTTATATGTATGTAACGCTTCTGCTAAATAAAAATATTTAAGTAAATTTCATAATTTCCTGAAAGTTTTCAAAATGTCATTGTATTTCAGAACTTCTGGTTTCAATCGGTTCAAACAAAACCAGATTGTTAATTGTGACCTCATATCTTTGTGTGTAATAAGTAAATCATAAAAAAATTGACGACAACATGGTCATATGTATACCCTGGCAAAACCTGTTTTAATCAAATCAAGTAATACATACATACATACATATGGGCGATTCCACAGAATGTTACGTACGATGTCACGTACGATGACCAATCAATTACGCTTGTGTTTCAGAGAAAATTTAAATTTTTCTTTATTTCTTTATGTACTTTTGAGGATAAGTTAATATACATAGATAAGGAAAAATCCAACCGCATTGATCTGAAAAACAAGCTTAATTTATTGCTCATCGTACGTGACATACTGTGGAATTGCCCATATGTGTGACAGTTTAAGCACTTGAAAGTTGATCTTTCAAAGATAAAACGTACTTCATACATACATACATATGTACTCGTATGTACATAAGTATGCACTGTAAAGGTGAATTCACCCATTGTTTCGGAACAAAAGTTTTGTTTGGAGAAAATGTTTTTACTGAGAGTTTTTTGCAAGACAATTCATCCACTTCGAACATTTTGTCTGTAAAATCAAAGCTACCATATGAAATACGTGTGTAAGCGATGAGTATTAATTTTGCAAGTGGCAGCACAGCGGCAAATGATTACAATTTGCTGTGTCATACACATCTTTTTAATTGTTTACTGCAATGGTTTCGTTCAACTTCATACATTTGGATATGTTTTTCTTAATTTTTCTTTACTTCTATTGTAATAAATACAAGTACACTCTGTGCTTTTATTATTCATATAACATGATGTGGCAGCGCAGTTCAACTTTGGCTGAAAAATTAAAAAAGTTGGCAGCTCAGTTCGATTTTGTCCGGACAAAAATTAAAATTAAACCAATTCAATGTTCCGAACAAAATTTGTTCTCTACTTCTCTCTCTCTCAAAAAGAGAAACGTCAAACTACATATAAAAAAAATTTTGTCCGGACAAATATTTTTTCCGAAACAATGGGTGAATCCAGCTTAAGTAGATGATAATTAAATTAAATTAAGTAACAATAAACATGCAACAGAAATGGAAAGTTTTAGACAGATATTTTAACATGATCATCAAATTGATTTGTAAATATTAATTATTTTTTTTGGATAATTTTAAAAGAAAATTCTTGTATGCACTTACTTAAGTAATCTTTCTTATATATTTATATCCTATAAGGACCATAGGGCCTCCTCAAGGTTATCATCCCTGGGAAATTTTTGACACAAACTTCTTACCACATGTGTTTCCAATGGCTGTCAAAAAAAAAAAGTTGGATAAAAATCGCACAGAGTCCGTACAGTATATCGGCTCTCCTAAAAAATTTGGTTTTTATTCAAGAAAACCACATACTCGTATATTTACTACATTAAAAAAATAATTTATTACAAACAGAAAAACTACTAAATACATTTCAGAAATCGCTTTTGGTGCGTGAAGAGTTTTTTTTTACCAAGTTGAATATAAAAAATATTTTTTATTATCAAAACAATATTGCCCGTAATACTATGTTTACACTTATGTTTTTAAACGTGTTTAACGCCTCATTCGTGTTTAAGACCTTAAACACTAAGATTTTGAGATGTTTTACCAGAGTGTTTAAGATTTAAACACTTCCTTAAACACGTAACTAGAGTATGTTCAGTCCATTTTTTGATAAACAAGTAATTAGTTTAAAAAAATACTCAATTATTTACAAAAACATTTGTTGTTTGAAAATAATAAACCAATAAAAAGCATAATTTACTCACGAAACGTCAACCTTAAACATCTCAAATATAATGTGAACGGTTGTGTTTAGTTTTTTAAAACACTTGCCTTAAACACGTTTAAGACCATAAGTGTGAACATGGTATAAGATAGGCCCTTGGGAGGAAAAAAGTTATAAACCTAATGTACATATCGTTAGCTAAAATGCAAAAAGGCGTAGCTAACAAAAATATAATTTTACAGGAGAAGTAAACTAAAAACTAGTTTATTGGCATTCATAATAATTAATCAAAAACTTAATTTCAAATTTTTTGTTACTTACGCCATTTTGCATTTCAGCTAACGATACACTACATAGTATGTACAATTTAGTACTACGAGTATTAGGTGTATTCGTTTACCCCGAAATTTGTGCAAATTTGTACTGGATTTTACACATGAATTTACAAAAATTAGTAAATTACAGTTATTCAATTCAGTCTGCAAATTTTTAGTGGACAAATGTTTGTACTTCTTGAAGGGGGGGGGGAGGGCAATGCACCCATATTTAGTACTGTAGTATATTTAGAGACACTCCCATGATTAAGACAAGTCGATTGATGTAAGAATCACCAAAATCGGTCCATGCGTTCGGCTTATACAGTGCCGCAATGGAACACACACACATACATACTACATACATAGGCTGATAAACCTAGGCTGCCCAAAGAAGCACAAGAGTGCCGAACATCAATCGCCTTCTTATACAAACAGTGTTACCAAAATGTATATTTAAAATTACACCTCGAAGGAGCCAAAATTACCCGAATTCAACGGAATTACACCCAATATTAAAATAAATATTTGACACATTTCAAAAATCTTGTTTAAGGTCTACTTATGATTCGGTATCAGCCCCAACGAAATGCAACGTATCGAGAGCGTATATTCAAAATACGTCAACTCAAATTTGGTCAAAATGAGTTTCCGATGGCAAAGAGCCATCGTTTTGTATAAATTTGTTTATTCTGCTATCTCAAAGTCGATCGAATGAAATGTCTTGGTGTTTTATTAGACAACACTCTTAGCTTCGGACACCACATTAGTGGACTATTTTCTAAAATAAACTTCACATTAAGAAGACTATATGCAATGAATTTATACCTGCCATTACATATTAGAAAGAGCACAGCTCACTCCTTATTGATGTCTAATCTATTGTATTGTATTGAGGTATATTCTGGCTGTAGCGCTGAAAATTTAAATAGGTGTGCCCTACTCTTTAACAGAATAATACGCTTTATATACCAACTAAGAATCAACGATCATGTTTCAATGTATGTTAATGATTTTTTGGGATGTAGTTTTAAAAACTTCATACAGATTAGATCACTACTTTTCTTCTATAATGTTATGCTCACAGACTGTCCAGACTATGTCCGTAGACTTTTTACATTTTTGCAAAGTGATAGAAGCCCACAGCTGTTATTCCCCATTAGTAATCGTCTTATTTATGAAAGATCATTTACTGTACGAGTCGCCAAATGTTGGAACTCATTGCCACGATCCTTAAGAGCATTCCATCTTACTCGTAATTCATTCAAAGGTAAGCTTGTTGAACACTTTTCTCAATTGAACTGATCTTGATTCTGAATACATATAGTTATTTCATGCGCAATATATCTTCCAATTTATAAGTAGTAGTCTCTTCTAATAATTTTATAACTACATATTATTTTTTTTATCTAATTTGTTTTTGCAAATTTTGTGTCTAGTTTATTTGTTGCCTAAATGTATAATTATTCTTATGCTATTCTTGTAGTCCACCAACTATATATGGCCCTATGGGCTCGGTTGGTTATTGTTATAAATAAATAAATAAATAAAGTATAATTTTTTTGGTGAAAATAAATCCTAACTCTCATGCAAATTTCCAAAATTTAACAAAAAAGTAGTTCATTATCAGTCTATGTATCTCATATGTTTCTTCATTTGGCATGTTGAATACGAATCAAGTAAGGATTTTGATATCCTATGGCTAGTTTTTTATAAAAGAAATAGTATTTAACAGTAAATAAATACATTAAAAGTAATTCAATATTTGTTATTCTATACAGTAATTAAAGAGAAATATACGAACAAAAATTACAAAATAGAAAGCAACAGAAAAATCTTAAACTAATAAGGACATTGGAACTATTTTACTATTGTTTAGGAGAGGTTTAAAATTATTATTGCCATTTTTCTGTATATGTAGGTACCTTCTTTAAATAATAAAAGTGCAGCAATGGTATCAGACGATAATTTATTATATTTTATTTTATTTATTTATGTATTTAATATATTTTATTAATGTTTATTGTATAAAACAAAAACATTTCAAATTACCCGTGAACTACACCTGAGAGCAATTACCCACGCGCTACACATGAACATAAAAATTACACCTGATTCGGGTAATTACCCGCGATTCGGCAACACTGTATACAAATGAATACACATACGCGAATACATTTCTCTCGTGTTTGTCTCGGTGGTCAGCTCTGTGATCAGCGTTACCATATGTGAAGATTTATCTTATTTTTGAAGTTTTTTGAGATGTTAAAAAGACTTAAAGATTTCTTAGCTAAAAACAAAATTTTTTAAAATATGAAAAATAGTACTCTTAACTAGGGATGTAACGAATGTTCGCATTCGCTTTCGCATTCGCAAATAATTCGCTTACTTTTGCTATTTGCATTCGCTAAAATGTATGCGAATATTTAAGCGAATACTAAAGACAAAAATATTGGAAATATTTTCCAGTTTTTGAAAAAGAAAAGGCAGTGTTTGAATTTCGCGAAAATATTTTCTACTTAAGACTAGTCTGTTAGAACTTTTGAAAAACGGTAAGCACATCATTAGTTCGTTCAAAAATTTTTAAATGCAAAAATATTAACTATTCCTTCTTTGTTGTAAATTTATTGCGAAACAAGTTCGACTCATATTATTTCGCATGTAAACTTAAAATGTTGAAGATATATTTCATGTTTTTCCCAAGATGAAGAGAGTACTACTTCTGGAAAAAATTTTCGTGAACAATTCATTCCAATTTTTCATAATCGCCCTTATTCTAGTTGTCGACATCGACGTCACTTTAACACAATACCAAAAAATTGGGGCTTGTTTACTCGATCTCGAGAACACTTTTGAACTACTGACAATCTAATTCCGTTCCCTAAGGTCTAGAAAATAGCATAAACCTACCAACAGGAGTCAGTTGTTTTCGACAACGGATACACAAGCCCCACTTTTTTGGTATTGTGTTAAAGTGACGTCGATGTTGGCAACTGGAATAAGGGTGAATATGTATTTTGGTAGCATTTTACAGGAAATGTTGAACTTAGTACAAGGTCTTAGGGCCAAAGTACGAATGGGTTGATTGCCTAATATTTTGTAAATTTATTTTTAATTATTGGGTAATATGAATAAAAAAAGTATTTGCTTTTTACTTAAAAATTTGTTTGAAAACCCCAAATATGTGTGTGTTTTTTGTTTTTTTAAAACAAATTTTTAAGTAAAAAGCAAATACTTTTTTTATTCATACTACCCATTATCTATACTTATTTTAATATGATTTCATATATCTTTCAGTTTATTATTTTTTTTTATTTATTTATTTGGATAACATCAAGTATAATTAATTCGACTTAAGTGGTAAAGAGTTTAGGAGCAATGCTCCTTATCTGCTTAAATATATTATTTACATGGTAATATTTACAAACTTATAATCCTAATAGTATAAATGAAGGTGAAAATTTTACAAAAACCTATATAAAGCATTTAATATAAATCCTTCAGTTTAACAATTTTTATTTCTAATAATATAATAAATATTTGCTGAATTCAAGACTCAAGTAGATATATGTATACAACACAACTTTATGTTCTTAGATAAATTTATTTTCATGTGATTTTTTACGTATTGTAATATTTGCATTCGCTTTCGCATTCTCATTCGCTTTCGCAAAAATTAAAATGTATTATTCGTTTTCGCATTCGCATTCGCTAAACTGGTATTCGTTACATCCCCACTCTTAACATATTAGTAGAAGTACCTTTTGACTAAACTACTTTCACATTTTCTTCTCTGTTTCATAAAAATTATGAAAAGTAGTAACACGCTGCAACACTATTATTTTCCTTTGATTAAATTTCAACAATATTTCCTCAATGTAAATTACTGAATTTCAATGCAGTAAGTTCAAGGTATATATCGATCGTCTCAAGTAGAAAGGCACTAACTCAAATAATTGTAACTTTACATTAGAAGGTAAAACATAACAGAAACTGTAATATTCACAATGTAAATTTTTTTTGTAAAACTGCTTGTAAAAGCGTTTTTTTACACTATTGTAATATATTTTTGTGAGAAGAAGTTGTCTTTGTGTGAAATGTATTGGAATCACTGAAAAAATCAAATTTCGTAAAGAACACGAGTTAGGGCCTTTCTACATATATTAATAATCTTTGAATAAAGCTATTAATATTATTTTATTAGATTAAAAAAAGATTATCAATGAAAAAAAAAGATTTTTTTTTCAACTTGAAGATTTTTGAAAATAAGATATGGCAACACTGTCTGTGATAAACACAATATCCTTCGTTGCTTCGCGCAGTCGGGTAAAAAAGCCTGCACTTTGTAGGAAAAGAAAATATTTGTATGTCTGTAAATTGACAACTTTAAACTTATTTCCTGCAAAACCAGTTTTTTCGAGTTATGCCCCTGTTGCAATAAAGGAGCGATATGATTGTATCTATTTTGCACTTATAAATTGTTACAAAATATTTGAGAATAGTATTCCTCAATTGGTAATAATTAGTTGGGAAAAAATTACATTATTATTTCCTCGCTAATTTATTAGAAATTGTAACAACATTTTCTTGTTTGTAAAATTTAAACAAATCTCAGTTTATTGTTGAAATTTTATTGTTTATAAACTTTTCGAGATAAAAAGATAAACAAACAGGTATTTATGGCAAGTTTATTTATATTTTTAATTTTATATTTGTTGCAAATTTTAACACAGACTGCAGCGTGACCATATTAGCTTATTTTGAGCTAAATTTAGCTTATTTGTTTCAGATTTAGCCTTAAAATTTTCATTTAGCTCTTAGCTTATTTTTTAGCTTTTTTTAAAAACTCATTTAGCTTTTTTAGCCTTTTTTTAGTCTAAATTGCGTGTTCTCTAAAAATATATTAAAAACATAAACAACTCATAAAAATTATAATTTTTTAGCATTTTAAAATAGTTTACAAAAAATACAAAATGTAAATTATACGACAATTTTATAACAGAAATGGAAAGAAGAAAAGTAGTAGATAATGGCAGAATGGTTAGAATTCCAATGGAAAAAGTTAAATTCATATTAGTGGCCAAAACACTTTTTGAACTTTTTGGGTATAAAATTATTTGACTTGAGTTGAACGTTCATTCAGCGGCATCAATTAACTTAAAACAAAAACCTGAAATAGCCTTAAGCCTGGATAACACTATGTACCGATTTTCGTCGGGCCACCTCAATAAAATCATAAGTAATAAGCCAAAATGGCATTATTACTCAATTAATTCTGGAATAAGACTATATGGGCTTATTACCAATGCAGTGTGGCGCAATTATGTCCTTGTACTTCAAGTAGTCGATAAATTGGAGCAAAGTCTTTACTTATGACTTTATTTCACTGATCTGACGAAACTCGGTACATTGTGCAGATAGTGTGATCCATGCTTTACCTTAAATAGCATTAATTCACTTAAAAAGCTTTCGTATTTTAGTATAAATGTTTTTACATTTTTAAAAACTTTTTAAGATTATTTTGGGGAAGTTTTTGTTTTGTTCTTCATTAAATCTAAAATATAATAATTAATAAATAATTTCATGAAGCAAATATTCTATAAGTATAATAAAAAAATATGTTTGTGTAATATTTAACGTTAGTTTAGCAATAAGAAATTATTGAAAAGTGATCAAAGAAGTGGAAAAAAGTTTAGCTTTATTTTCTAGCCTAAAATGCAACTTTTTAGCTTATTTTAGCTTTTTTTCAAACGTGATTTAGCTTAATATTATTTTAAAATCTGGTCACACTGACAGACTGGCTGTTGCATACACACATAATCCAACGTATGCCGTGAAATAAGGTAACGAATGACTCATTAGCAAATTTACTTAAACAAAAAAGAAATTTATAAAATCGAACAGAAGCATTTAGCAGAAATTTGGCGAATGAAATACAAATAAAAATTGGGCATTGGAGTGGCCGGCAGCGTTGCCAGAATCTTTTGCAAGAGAATTATGATCGTTTAACGATAATCATTTATCAAATAAATTATTTTGAATCTTAAATTCCAATATTTGAAAGACTTCTTAGGTGCAAGTCGACTATGACATTCATGTTGGAGTACTAACCAAATTAAACAGTGTCTACAAAAAATAAAGCGTTTTCATAAATTTTGAATTTTAAAATTCTTCTGTGTAAAATAATATTAAGTGCATATAATCGTTTTACTACCGAATTTAAAGCGAAATGTTAAAATAAACTGTCAATTAATTCGATATTGTCAGGCAGCTGGCTGATCGGTTTTAAAAAAAACCTTTCTTTAGTGATTTTAAATCACCTTACTATAAAGTCATTTACAGAACACTCCTTGCTGTATTGACATACAGCTCATTTACTGCAATAGTGTTACAACTCAAAAAAACCAGTTTTGCAGAAAACGCGTTCTAAGTTTTCAATTTGCATACAACTCAAAGAAGACATGAACAAATATTCTTCTCTCAGGAGGTGATGAGACAAGTTATTTATGTATATGATATTTTTACACAAGATAAAATACAAAATGCAGCATTGTGCTGCATTATTAACTCAAAACACTCATTTCTTGAGTTATGACACTATTGAAGTAAATGAGTAATATGTAAACTGCAGTTAACAGCATGTTTATAGAACCCAATATGTCTAAAATACGCGTATAAAATGTGACGTTTATCAAGTTTGCGGTTGTATAACGCGAATGTCATTTTATTTTTGTAAAAAACGTAACAAGTGACAGTTTGTTTGGGTTTGTATAACGCGTTTTCTGCTGTCAAAACAAAAAAAAAGTGCACGAATGAAAAATTACATTCGTCGGTGGAAAAAATTACAAATTTTATAAGAAATAAATAAAATAAAATTGATATATCCGAAAAAACGTGAATGTTGCTACAAATAGTAAATTTTTATTTGTTTTTTTTATTACTGTAAGTGGCAATTACAGCATAAAGTTGACAACAGCCGTGCAGTTATTATTTTTGGAAACTCATTTTCTTTTCTTGCAAGATAATAACGCATTTTATGCTATTTCATTATTTGTACATGTGTATAAAGTTAAAGATTTCTTTTTTAAATAAAAAATGTTTATTTACATACATACTTCCATGTTGCCGTCAAAAAGGGTTACCTTTTTTAATGACAAAAATACAAATTTTATATAACAAAATGTAAACAAATAAAAATTATTTACAGAAAGGCAACACTGTGATTTGGCACTAAATTGCTAAGAGCCCCACACGACGTAAGACGGACGAAAAAAAATTAACGTGTTCTACAAACAGCGATGCCAACTTAGCTATTTTGGAGCTAGATTTAGCTCTTTTGGATTGCTTCTAACTCGAAATTTTTCCCTTTAGCTCTTTTTTTAAAAAAAGAGCTAACACAACTCTTTTCAATTGTAAAAACAGCACGTTTAGCACTTTTCGCATCTTATAGAAAGTTTTCTCGTTTTTACCCTATTGTTTCGTGTTTGAGGCATTTACATTTTTGGTAAATATGTTTTTTGCAAATGCAGATACTTTTTTGCAACTATGTAAGATATATTTAGTGTGTTCATTTCTAAATAATTAAAAAAATTTTGACAAATTATTGTAATGGATTCTTACTGCCAAAAATATAGGAAAGCTTAGAAATCAAATTCCTCGTTTAACAATTGGATTAAATTAACAAAAGATCCTTCTAAAGCTTTGTGCAAATGTTGCAATTCAACTATAATATCGAAATATTTTGATTTAGTACGCCGTTCGAAAGCATAAAAAATGTATGGCTCCATTTAACGATATTGTGCTATCCTAGCCATATAAGTATATAATTTTCACCAGAAGTTCCCACACAAACGCAAATTGCGCAAGCGAATCTTGCATTATATACTTCAGTACATACACCGTTTTTAGCAATGGATCTTTTATTTTTTCTTACTATTATATTTATTAATGTTAAAAAATCTTGAAGTACAAATTGAATAATAAATACATACATTCATAGATTTAAAACGGAAAAATCTAAAATTTTTAGATTTAGCTCTTTTTAGCTCTTTTTGACTACTCCGTTGGCTCGTTTTGCCTCTGAATTGTTGGCATCACTGTCTACAAATGCAAATTCTTACGTATTCGTGCGTGTGCCATTCGTGCGTGTCTTGATTGTGACGTGTTCTATAAACATGCTGTAAAACTGTTGTTACGAGTATACATATCGTCGGTTGGTTTCTGGTTTGCTGCAGACATAATGTATTTTGAATATACTGAGCCGCAAACCAGAAACCAACCGACGATATGTAGATGGGCCAACCACCCAACATTTGAAAGATAATTTTCTTGATTGGTCTCCTAACTTCTTCGAGACCCTTTGATAACTAAAAACTGATTCATCTCACTTGTGCGCTCAAAAAATTCTCGAAGATAAATTCTTTTTTTTCAGATAACAAAGAGAATAACAAAGAAAATAAAGTGAAACGATCAAAACGATAAAAAAAAGAACCTTTAACAAATATGTACATATACATACATACAAATATATATACATACGTATTTATGTACATATCGTTACCTTAAATGCAAACGGACGTAACTACACTTTTATATTTTTTACAGGAGAAAAAAATTTTCTTCGAAATTTACCTGTAGTATGGATACTTATGTATTTCCTTTTTATATATATATTTAAGCTTTTATGTTAGTTACGTTCCTTGCAATAAAAAATAAATGCATTCGTAATTACGTCCATTTGAATTTATGGCAGAGGTATAAATATTTGCGTGAACATTTAGATTGATAAAATGAACCACAATTAATCAAAATATCAATTTCGAATTTTTGTATGGTTACGTCCGTTTGCATTTAAGGTGACGATATGTATGTGTATACATGTGAATTTATTTCTAATAGTGAAACAAATAACACCTGAAATACCAGAAGCTGAGAGAGGTATTAGTAACAAAAAAAAAACAGTCAAAAGCTGGAAAGAAAAACTTTTAAACCCTAATCATAAAAGTAATGGCAAAATATTAGAAATAAGAACAATATTAATATTCATAACATCATATACATATTCTTCCACTAACATCGTTCAAATATTAACGTGCTGGCTATAGATTTTATTTATTGTCAGCTGCAGTTACATATTTTAACCATTACCAGAAAATGTGTAATGTCAAAGGTGTGTGTGTGTGCGTCTGTGTGTGTGCGTGTGTGTGTGTGTGTTTGTTTGAAACTTTCAAGCCACCACTCTATTTGTGCTGCATAAAAGACCTTCAATAACAACTTTAATAAAAATAATAAAACTCATATAAATAAGCCTTGCTCAAGAATAACGAAAAACATTGGTAGCAAAATAAGAATTTTAATTTTAATTAAGATTAGATACAAGGGTATTCATTCCGTCTACCGTTAATCGGTTAACCGTTTAATTACTACCCGATTGGCTTTTTTCGTTTAACGGTTAAACCGGTTAATTTCAGTCGATTAATCGACGTAAATTTTTTTTTTCATATTTTGTAGTATTATAACCAGGGACAGGGGTTTCATACAAATGTATGTTTTTTCCTTTAACACCGATAATGGCATGAACGGAAATATCTTTACGAAACAATGAGTTTGCGTAAAAATGGCATCGTTTTGTTAGTGCATATTTTTGCATATTTTGCTGAAAATACATATTTTTGCATAATTTGGTCATAAATGCATATTTTTGTCGCATATTTTGGTATAAACGCATGATTTTTGTGTCATATTTTGTCAAATATTCAAATTTTAGAAATATTGTTGACAAACTATTAATGCAAAACTTCTAAAAAAGTAGGAGGTTAACAATTCGTCTCGATCTTTTTTGGGGGGTCGGTACATTTTAGACCGATTTGTAAATTTTTGTTTTGTCTGAGAGGTTATAGCTTCCCATTGGTCCCATTGTAAAAGAAGTGGGTGGGGACACTCCCGCAATTTTTTTAAATTTAATTTTATAATTGCTGCGAAACCAATAAAACACCTTTGGTTCTTGTAATTACACAATATGTTACGCCTATTAAAATTTATTATAATATTTCACGCGGTTCTACTTAACCGATTTTTACGAAACTTACCACAGACCTTAAGCTCTAAAATAGACACAATCCTTCATTTAAAAGAATGGGCGGAGTTACGCCCATTAAAATTTAATACATATTTCATTTTAAGTGGATCTACTTTACCGATTTTTACAACAGTTAACACGCACCCTGAACTTTGAAACACACACACGCCCATTAAAATTTAATTTTATATTTCGGTTTTTTTGGCAGAAAGAATTATATTTTACTAATAAACTCAAATTAATAAATAATGTATGCAGTTTTATTTGTTGAAATTACTTGATTTAATAACGAAATTAACCGATTAAGCCAAAACCTCGATTAATTAATCGAGCGATTAAAGGAAAATCACATTAAATGAATACCCTAATAAATGCACTACAAAAAAAATCAAATTTATTACAAAATTGCCCAACAAAATCTAACTTACTAGTATGTAAAATTATACGGCCTTATGTATAATTAAAAACTGTCATGAAGTTAGCATAAGTGACAAAATTGAACTGCGTGTTGATGAGTTCCTCTTTACAATTTGAAATTAAAAATCATCGCATAATGTAGTTTTAACACACGATTACATCCTAGCATGATTTTTAATGTAAAAGTTCATGACAAAATACGTTAAAACCATATTAAATTTTGCCACTTATGCTAAGTTCATGCTAGTTTTTCATTATACATAAGGCCGATAGTATTTAAGTCGGTAATTACTTGCAATTTGGCTAATGCACTAATTATTTTTGTTTGGAAATCTCAAAAAAGGGACACCCCTTACAAATGTACTTACATTTCCCCTGAAATTAAGTACATAAATAGTATATGTAGTTAAATCAAAGTAATAAGTTTTAATTTCACGGAACGGACAAATAGAATTTAAGAAATTATGTATTAGGTAAACAAAATTATAAATTGTTCGTAATTTCTGGAACAATTACTTTATGGCCTGTTCCACGATATGGACAACTTTCGACTTGTCGCAAACTTATTACATTTGAAACAAAAAAAGTTTAAAATTTGATTTTGCTGTTAAATGTAAGTGTGCGACAAGTCCAACTTTGTCGACATCGTGGGACAGGCAATATAATAATGTTGGAAACGAACGCCACTTATTGTTGTTGTTGATATTTTTGTGATGTCCACTAAATATCGAGAGTTTGTCACCCCAGCAATTTAAAAGAAAAAAATCAGTTTACTTTCTTTAAATATGTATTAAATTGATTTTTTTTCTTATACTTTTAGATAAAAATAATTCGTGAATATGGACTGTGGAACAACGTTGGTGAAATACATTCTTTTTGTATTTAATACGATTGTGTCGGTAAGTTTTTCTAAATTTCTTTAAACAAACAACAGCAAAAATGTGTGAAAAATAAGTCAATTGTGGATGATATTACAAGTATAATTTTTTTTTATATATACTGTTTGCGTTTAAAGTTTATATAAAGCATATATGAAAATTCCGAGTTCGAATGAAAACGGACAAGGTAAATTCACTAGAGTGCAGCTGGTCATCAGCTGATTTGCAGTCTTCAGGCATTGCTAAACATAATGAAGTTCTTAACGATGAAATTGCATAAAAACTCTTAATATGAATTACTGATGCTAAGTTGCTTGCAATACAAAAGAAATAATATTTCAATTACAAAACTAGAATCTTTTTGTCGTGTGAATAAGGCAAACGAGAAACAAGCTACACAAGTTAAAACTTCGTCCTTAAGACCGTCTGAGATAAGATGTGGCAAATATTATTGTGATTCATAGACAGACATTAACCTGTTTTTTTTTTGTTGCTTTTGTTTACTCGTTATTTATTGTCTTATTCATGAGGTTTCTCACTTACTTTTGTATAAAAAGTATACCTACCTACATACATATTTAATTTTTTTATGAAAGAAACCGACTACATACATAAATTAGATAAAGTGATCTCGCGATAATATGAACTAATTAAAACCAAGACGGACATCTAATTTCCTCTTTAACAACGCTTTTCCCATAAAAATAAAGGTTTCTTATGTTAAATTGTTTATTTATTGTTTAATGGATTCTTTATTTTTTTCAATCAAAATTTATTCGCTAAATTCGGTAAAACACTAGCACATTTTCTGATTTTTCTTTTAAAGTTAAAATTTTATGCTACTTTGTATGCATACATATTTAAGAACGTTTCGCCTTAAATTTATATTTAATAAATGAATATGGAATTCCAGCTGAATGTGAGCAGTAACTAAAAGGTGTATGTCATAAATTTTGATTGACAGCTGAATACAATTTAAAGCAAACATCTAGGCAAATTTCCAAAATTATTAGTCAGTTGAATCAGATTTCAACTACTACATACTACTGTTAATTTAGATTTAAACACTGTGCAGATAAATTCCATTGAGAAATTAAAAGAA
This sequence comes from Tachina lurida, assembly GCA_944452675.1. NCBI lineage: Eukaryota > Metazoa > Arthropoda > Insecta > Diptera > Tachinidae > Tachina > Tachina lurida. The sequence continues at coordinate 116,052,326 of OX101756.1, forward strand.
TATGTTGCTCATTTAAAGCTTTTGCACTAAAATCATAGTTTAGAGTAGTCAATGGCAGAAATAAATTTTTCATAGCTTGGGGTGTTCATATTATCGCGAGTTCACTGTAGTTTCGTTTTTGTATGTGATTGTAGGTATATATTTTAAATGATATATGTATATGTACATACATACATACATACATACATTCATACTTATATATACCTTTTTTATACACCTTTTTTATTTTCACAGCAATAGTTTTTATAAAGTTTTAACATTTTGTTGATTTTTCGCGAGTATGTATCAGCAATTATACATAAAAAAAATTATGAAAAAAAGTTTAATTCCACATTGAGCTTAAAAAAATGCCATTGCAAAAAAAATCACTGAGTAAACCTAAAAAATTTGACTTTTTTTTTACCAACCTTGGTCCACTGTTCTGCTAATGGAGAAGTCAAATCTTGTTCGATTTAGAAAAGAAAACTTATTATGAATTAAGAACAAAAGTTGCAACATTAAAAAGATAAAAAAATTTGGTATCAAAAGCACAATTATGCTTAATACGTGCTTGTGCTTTTGAGTTCCCGGCAATTCCCAAACAAAATCACCAAATCGTAAAAATGGAATTTTTCAGTATTTTTGCTGTATTCTTATTTTTCGAGGGGGGGGGGGGCAGATACTATTTTTGGAAATGTTTAAAAACGTAGCTTGTCTTAGGGTGGCATAATACATTTTTTTGGTTCCAGCTTTAGAATTTGAGAAAAAGGCTTTAAATTTTATATTTATAACAACATTTAATAACGAAAATTTTTAACAAACATTTTTTTTTGTTATATTTCTTATAGTATATTACCTTTCGAATAAGTAAAAAATATGAGGTCGGTATTTTTGCAAACATTTTTTGTAATAGCGAAATAATTAACCCACTTTTTCTGCAAAAAAGGCGAAAAATCGACTTTTCAAAATTTTAATTTAAATTATAACTTTTGACTTAATTGTGCTTTTGATACGAATTTTCTTTTTATGTTACAAATTTTGTTCTTAATTCATAATAAGTTTCCTTTTCTAAATCGAACAAGGTTAGACTTCTAGCACAACAGTGGACCAAGATGGGTAAAAAAGCCAAAATTTGAACTTTTTCCTCGAATATTTCCTAAACTTAAGCGAAAACCCATAAGCAGACTTTTTTTTAGCTCTTGTATAGAAAAAAAACTCACTTGCAAAAAATCTTTTTTTATCAGTTCAAAAACATCAGCTTGGCTTGGCTTGGTTTTAATTTTTCTTTAACCTAAGGTTGCCCATTTGGGGCTTTGTGGCTCCGACCCCTTTAAATATATACATATATGCAGTCCAAATTTCAGACTTAAGCTCTGTTACACCTCCTCAAATGCTGTATGAAATTTCATAATCGGACATCCCATTTAGATACTGCAGAATTATTTCCATATTTTAAACAAAATCCGCCATAGTATATCGGATACTTTAGGCCCCACTAGGCACCGTCGGATCGAGCTAACAAATTAAGACCGCATTTATGGCAACAGCAAATCTTATATTTTAGACAGCATACATATTAATATACATGATAATGATAATGATACATATGTATCAGAGAACAGCAACGAGTAGTGAAAAAGTGAGTAAAGTTGAACCATGACTTATAATTTCTTATACTTATGCGCACTCCTACTTATTGCAATGTTGTCTATGAATCATATTCACTCGAAAGTTTGAACTACGCATCGAATTCATACTTAGCAACATATATGACGTTGTTGATTTTGACTCTCCTTAACTCAATGCCTATGGACGATGTAAAATAAGTATGATTCACAATGCAAACTTATTTTTTACTACTATTGTATATTACGAGTACTTGCAAACTGTTTAATGACTAAACTTTTAAATAAACATACATGCATGAGTTGAGTCAGCCGAATCAATGTGAGTAGTATAAGTATTTTCCGAAAATTAGAAATCAAACAGGTGATTTATGAGTGTGAGCGTGGATGACTACCCAGCGGTAAAACTCAGAAGACCTTCTTGGTGCAGGCCTTATTAAAGGACTCTTTCGCATAAAAGATACGATACACATTCCACACTCCCTTCTATGAGAAGGGAAAACAGAAGGAGTAACATGTTTTGTTTTGTTTTTTTTTTTACCAAAGCAAAAGCAAAATCCATTAATTTGAAGGCCTTCCAGAATCTCTGGCGAAAGAAGCAAGAATAGAAGGCCTGCTCAGTAATGACAACGCGTGTAAAAAAAGATATGAGTATGGAATGGCGCGTGCAGGCCTTCTACATCCAAAAGAAGGCATACAGAGGCATCCTTACTCCTTCTAGTTCTCGCTGGGTATGCTTTCGACATCGTATACATATTTATTTCAACCTATACTTATAAATCAATGTCATCGTGAGTATGCGTAAATCAGAGTAGTTGAGTTTAAATTTAAAATTTCATGAGTCAGTATGAAGTAACGAAAAAACGATACATTGCCGAGCACTGATATGTACATATGTATTATAAAATTGAATGACTGAAAGGCGCAAATTTTCGTCCGATGGAATTCGTCTGTACGAATTTTGTGTATGTCTTATTCGCGATAAGGAGATTATTGATATTTTGCTGATACTAACATTTTGGTTCTCAAGAAACACAAAAATGGTGTATACATATAACATACAAACATAAATTAAAATAAATAACCATAGAAAGGCCCTAACTCTGCATTTTTCGATACATTAGATGTTCTTCTAACGAAATACATATGTATACAAAACACTCGATTTAAAAAAAATAATGAGTTAGGGCATTTCTACATTAATGTACGAGTAACGATATGCAAAGGCGATTTCTTTAAACAATGCTTTTTTTCATCATGCCAACTGTAAATAAATAAACATTTTTGAAACTTGATATTCATAATTAAAACAAAAATTTTTTTTGAATAAACGAAAATTAACACGTTCTTATTACTGCATCCTCCTCCAACGCACATTGAGTGAGCATTTCAAAACAATGTAGCCTTTTATTTTCGACTGGTTTTCATTTTTAAATTGCTTACTAGCTAAATAATTTTTTGCCGTTTTTTAGTGAGTAAACAAAAAACAAGTTTTAATAAGCATTTTTAGATTAAAAGGTTTTCGTTGCCTTGCGCTTGAAATGTAAAATTGAAACTTAAAACAAAGTATCGAAACATTAGAGTGGTCTTTTTTTTTTTTTTTTGATTTCTTATATTCTCCCCCTATATCGGTTCAGTTTTATGTAAAAAAAAAATACAAGCCCATTTTCAATGTAATTTTTTGCATATGACTATCTTTAAAAAAAAACATTTTACAAGAATATGATATATGGCAATATTTTAGCTTTTCTAGTCAACAACATTAGCTTCAAAGAAAGTTTTTTGCTAAAATTAATATTTTAGAAAATAATGAAGAAAATAACCAACAACTTACCAACATTTTTATATACCAAAATTTTTTTGCTAAGCATCTACAATAAGAGCTTATATCTATTAAATTATTTCATACATATATTAAGTATAGTTATAAGAAAACTAAAATAAAAAAATTACATTGAATGGGCTTGAGGGCCAACTTTGAGGAGGGATGGACACACCCCCTAAAACTAAACTTATCGCTATGAATTTTTTTGTATTTTTTTTTTTTACATAAAAATATACAAATTTGGGGTGAGAGAATAAAAGAAATCAATAAAAAAAAAATTGTTCATACAACTAACGGCCACTCTAATGTACATATCTATGTATGTTACCTAAATATAGAAAGGACCTAACTCATTATTTTTTTGAAATCGAGTACATATAATGTAAAATAACAAGTTATTGCCTTTCTATGTTAAGGTAACGATATACTTGTATTGTATTTTAAAAGCATAGCTGTTAAGTAATGATTAGTACTCGTAATGATTACTAATTTGATTACTTTTTTTTTGGAAGGTGAAGTAATGATTAAATTACGATTATATTCAGTTTCGCACGATTACTAATTGATTACGATTACTAATAATGGAAAAGTAATCTGAATTACTTAAAACTACTAAAAATAATCAAAAGTAATCAAAAGTAATCAAAAAATAATCCAATTACTTCTAAGGATTACTTTTGATTGTTTTTGATTATTTATTAAGATTCAAAAGTAATCTTCGAAAGTAGTCAGATTACTTTTGATTCTTTTTGATTATTTTTAGTAATGTTAAGTAATTCAGATTACTTTTCGATTATTAATAATCGTAATCAATTATTTATCAGCAATACATACATGTATGTGCGTAAAAATTCTCTTTTAAACTTAAAAAATACAGGCAACAAACTAAATTATTATGCAGGGTATACACGATACTTAATTCCGTACTTTGCGTAGCATGAGTTGTAGTACGGGTTGTCAGATACACGTTACTACAAATCATACTAATTCATTTGAAAGAAAATTTTTAAGGAAATACACACGCGGATTGATGAATAATGTGGTGGATTTATTAATAATAAGTGAACTGCAGTTGAAAAGAATAAAAAAAATAATGCAAAAACAAAAGGAGCATGTTGTAGAGAATGGTTATAATAATGTTATATGTTCTTTTTTTAATTAAAATATCCGCTACATAAAGCTAATTTTAAAATTGAGCCGCAGAAACACTGCGTTTTCTAAATCAGCTCCTCATAAAACTAATTTCGCTGTACAACAGCATGATACACAATACTTATTATCATACTTAGCGAAGCTCCGCCCACAGAAATCAAAAATTTTTGATTTTCATACTACAAAGTATACTTCATAAGTACGACAGCATGATACACGTTACTAATTTCATACTTGTACGATTTATCGTACGATTTGTAGTATCGTGTATACTCGTCATTATAAAGAATACCTACAAATTTAAATAAATTACTTTGAACTTGGTTTTCCAAGTGTTTTTGAAAAAGTCTTTAATTTTAGGTACGAAGAAGAGACTTAACAAAACATAATTTTTTCCTCTACCTTTTGTCTTCCACTTCGCACGAAAAATCGTGCGATTTGTAGTTACAATATCAAAATTAGTAAAGTTTTTAATTTTTTTTTATCAGAGATGGGATTGTGAGTAAGTTTTCATGAGCTTCAATTATGGACACTCAAGAGTAAAAAATGTTTGGAGATTGTGAAAAATAACCATCTTCACTCGATAGTTGCAAAAAATACATATCGCACTTGTTTTTCTAAAGCGGTGAACTAAAACTTTTGCAAGAAAACTATATGCGGTCGGCGGTCATATCTACCCACTGTAAAAATCTTACATAATGTTTTCTACTTTTTCGCCAAATAAAAAACTATTTTACCCGACTTAAAAAAAAGGAGGAGGTTATTTTTAACCTCGACCAAAAAAAAGAGGTGTTATAAGTTTGTAGTGTGTGTATGAGTCCACGTACAGACCAAATGGCAGGACCGAGTTTGATTTAGTTTGTTCTGTTTGAAAAGTGACTTGATAGAGCTATGTTTGAAAAAAAAAATTGGTCCAGCCATTTAGAAGATACCACATCTTTTCTGGATATATCGAGGGTTTTAAATTTTTGTTATTATTGATATAAGAATATATAATAAAAAAAATTAAAAATTTTTTAAACTCCCGATATAGTTATCTAGAAAAGATGTGATATCTTTTATCTTGTGATAACGATTATAATCGTTTTTTAAGTCATGGAAATATAACCACATACGGACACCACTACGTGATAAGAGACCAAAAAAAAAGGCCCGTGCCTCCCAGTTTTGCCCCAAATTAAGCACTTTTTATAGTCCCCCAAAAGATTTGGGGCCTCGGTGTCTTTTTTGCACTTTCTCAGGCTCATATCTTGCAAACCGTTCGGAATTTTGATTTTCTTTTTGAGGTAAAGTTGTAGCAGTTGTCATAAAGAACAAAACTTGTGCACATAGGTATGCAGGGGTGTTCTGTAAACCGCCCGTTTTGAAATCGTACGAATTGCAAAATCGAAAGCAGTGCTGCAATAAGTCACCTTTTTAATTGAGCTCTTTCTTGGAAATTAGGCGATTTCAAATCGCTCGATTTACAGAGCAGCCCTGATAAAATCAATAAAAATGCATCTTCAAGATCAAAATCGCAAACATTTTTAAAAATTTAGATTTTTTTCCCCCTATTTAGGCCCATAGGTAGCAAACCGTTCAAAATTCAAGGAAACAATCAACTACAAAAATGTACCTAAGATTTCAATTAATACTTTTCTAGAACATATGAACTTCCTAGGTATGATTCTTAACACCGTTTCGGTAGCGCTTGGGTAGCCGCAAAAGTGAAACATTTCCCGATTTTTTTTAATTTCACTTTATTTATGACAAGAGCTACAACTTTGCCTCAGACAGTAAATCAAAATTTCGAACGTTTCGCAAGATATGAGCCTGAGACACTGAGGCCCCAAATATTTGGAGGCCCATAAAAAAGTGTATGACTTGGGAAAAAACTGGGAGACACGTAATTTTTTTTGTCTTTTATAACGCAGTGGTGTCCGTATATGGTTATATTTTTTCGTGTTGCTCTGTATTATGAAATATTTCCAAAAGATTGCAGTCCACGCTTTTGCTATATTAGTGAATTTATTTAAGAAAAATCTTACAATCATTTGCCATCACGTTAACTTTGTGAGATTATGCCCATCTCTGGTTTATTTGAATGACTTTTAAATTTCTTTGTTATCGTTTTGATTTGCTTTGTTCCTCTTTTTGCATATCACAACATACATATCTACTTATACATATGAAAATTTAGATGAAGTCATCATCATTTTTATTTATTTTATTGCTTACGAAGAAAAAAAAATATGTTTCTAACACTTTATGAAACTAAACTATTCTATAACGCGTTTTAAGTGCATCATCAGCTTTCGTTTAATTTCAGTGTTTTTCATTAGGGTTCTGTGTATGTGTACTATGGCCAATGATGTATTAGAGCTTCCAGAGAAGTAACTTTTTTATTTCATATTTATTTCGGAATACATCCCAAATATGAAATAGGTACATACATACATTAGACAGAAAAACTAAGCACAAATCAGCATATAACAGGGTGTGTGTTAAGTTTTGTAAAAATCGGTACAGTAGAACCACTTAAAATTAAAGATGAAATTTTAATGGGCGTGACTCCGCCCATTTTTTTAAATGGAAGATTGTGTCCAGATATTTTGTAAGTTTCGTAAAAATCGGTTGAGTAGAATCACATGAAATATAATAATAGATTTTAATGGGCGTAACCCCGCCCATTTTTTCAACTTTAAAATTGTGTAAGTGCAAGAACCAAAGATGTTTGCTAGGTTTCGCAGTAATCAAATGAGGAGAATATCAGTGAATTAAATAAAAAATTGTGGGTGTGTACCCGCCCATATTTTGTATTGCAAGGGAACCAATGGGAAGCTATACCCTCTCAGAAAGAAAAAATAATAATTTTTACAATCGCTTTAAAATGTACCGAGTTATGAAGTAACACCCCTAAAAATAGGGACTATCAATGCTCAAGCAACGTCAGAACTAAAAAAAAAACCAGAAAAAAAGAAAACTTAATTTTTGTCCAGAGTTGAGTAAACAAGATATTTTTATGAAATTTTTACACAATATGAGTTATGACGTTCTTTGAGTAAATGAGCGATATCTAAAGGGTGGGCAAATTTAAGGTTAGGAAGTAAATTGTCTTAAAATTACACATTTTTTGTTGAAAAAATCAGTGTAAAGTAGAAATATGGGAATTAATAGAGGAATATGATGTCGGGCAAATGCCCACCTCTAGCACGTCGACAGACTTCCGCTCTTTTCACACAATTTTAAAGCACATTTTGCAACAAAGCTTCTCTTATCTCGTCAATTTAGCGCCGAATTTCATCCTTCAGAGCGTCAGTTGTTTGTGTTTCATTCACTTAAGACAATGTCCCCAGAGAACAAAATCAGCGGCGTTAAATCACAATAACGAGCCGGCCAATTGACATTGCCAAATCGAGAAATTACTCGACAGGGAAATTTCTGATCTAATAACTGAATTGTTTGGCCGGCTGTGTGGCTTGTGGCGCTATCTTTCTGAAACCAAAGGTCACTCATGTCAACATTAGTCATTTGTGGCCAAAAAAAAATCGGTTATCATACTTTGGTAGCGCAGAAAATTCCCGGTGACGACGTTTCCTAGTTCATTTTCTAAAAAATACGAACCGATGATGCCGTCGGACCACAAACCGCACCATACGGTCACTTTCTTTGGATGTAGTGGTTTTTCGAGGACTGTTTGGGGATTTTGTGATCCCCATATGCGTTAATTTTGTTTTGTTAACATCAGCGCCTAATTGAAAATGGGTCTCAGCAGCAAAGATGATTTTGTTGAAAAATGCGTTGTTTTCGTTCAGTTTTTTTGATAATGTTTTGATAATGTTCACAAAGAACAAAGAATGTAGCTCGTTTTATGGTTAAAATTTCCCAACTTTTTACTAAATAAATGTCAAAGGATGACAGCTCAATTCTTGACATTTCACAAATTTCACGATTAAAATTCTTTGTTCCAGAGCGTAGCGTTCCATGCAAGGCCAATTCACATAAGGTGATCTTAATTCACCAGCTGCCATAGCTTCTCTGCTTGACCAACCAAAACGTTCTGACAGCAGAAAATTTTACACTAACAAATATTCAAGGCGAATATGCAGAGTTGCAAATTAAGACCACCTTGTATCAATTCGTCTTGGTTCCATGTTTAAAATTTCCCAACTTTTTACTAAATAAATGCAAAGAATGACAGCTCAATTTTTGACATTTCATTACTTCTTAACCTAAAATTTGCCCCCCACTTACATGTTTATTTGCTCATCTCCAATGCAAAGATTGCAATTTATATTTATTACTATAAGATGTATGAGGCAATTTAAATTTATTTTTTTTTTCATTCCTTTGTATAAATTTGTTGCCTTGCCGGGCGGGAATTCATCTCGAAACAAGAGAATTTTTTTAATGGTTTTTTATTAAATTATTAAAAAAAAATATATTGCATTGAAATTTACATACATACAGACATATAAACATATTAAAACTTCCTGTGATAACAAAGTAAACAACAACTTTAATAATAACACAAATACATCTACATATACATGTATGTATGTATGTATTTGTGTATATATATACATATGCATGTACATACATATCGCTCCTATATTGCAATATAGTCACATCCAGGGAAACCAGAAATATGCTCTAAAAAAAGTGTTTTATGCGCATTCAATATGCAATAAAAACTTGAAGATATGCACAAAATCTGAAAAAATATGCTCTTAAAAATAAAATGAATTGAATGGTTTATTTGTAAATGAAATTATATATTTTTTTATTTCAACAATTGTACAACATTTGCATATAAAATAAGACAAAACATAAACATAAACAAAAAAAGGAAACAATAAAAAAATTAACAAAGAATAACTGCCGTATTCAAAAAAATAAAAAATAGTTTGGGCTTGAAGTGTACGTTAAAACAAAATTCCCATGCATATTTTCACTAAACCAAATAATACAAATTAATTTTTTTTTTGTATACTCCCGTAAAAATATATCACAATATCAGAATTAAAACTTTGGAACTTTATCTTGGATAAAAAAGATAGCAATAAACATTAAATATTGACCTATATTTTTGAATAAAAGTCATTGCTTGTCACATCTATATAAACTTTTATACATTGGCAATGTTCCCTCAATGTCTACTGATGTAATCGGGGCTGAGTCCGTCACAAATAGCAATATATTTTGCTATTTGTGACAAAAATGTATACAATAGATGGAATAGATAAAATAGGGCCTGTTCGGAAATGCATCACTGCTCTGCATCAGACAAGCAAACTTTAATTTAGAATGCAGTACTAGTTCGTTGATAATCTTTTTTTTTATTAGTAGTTATGTTTGTTCCTCGTATTTGACATTTATTTGTGCGTTTTATACTTCAGCGAAGCGCTTTGGGACATTTAAATTTCTATTTGCTGGGCAGTGATAAATTTCCGAACAGGCCCATAGTTAAAATAAAAAAACTCTATAAAGTATTAAAATATGCCATAAAAGCATAAATTATGCTCTAAAAATGTGAAAATATGCTAAAAATATGCGTGTAAGACTGAAATATGCAAAAATATGCTGTAAAGTGTAAAATATGCAAAAATATGCAGTAACAAATCGATGCCAAAATTCATAAAAAGTTCTGAAACGGATAAATATATTATATCTGCCCTACACAAGAAAAAACATGCAATGGCATATTTGCGGTTTCCCTGGTCATATCTTAAAAAATGGGGTTTTTGGAGTTTATAAGTCAGGAAAAATCGTTGTATCACATTTAATTTTGTGTACAAATTTCATATTAAAGGCTTGCACACGCACCTTTTAAGAAAAGAAAATATTTTTATATCTTTTAGGAAATTTATTATTCGACATATTGTTATAAGTTTATTTAAATTGAAATTTATTCATTCAATGCTTAACCACCACAAAAAAATTAAATTTTTATATCTTCATTGAGTTGTATGTAAATTGAAAACTAGATTTGCTATTGTCAACAACTTTATACTCGGGCATGAAATATTTATTTATTTAAACATTTTCAAAAAAAAATGTTCTTAAAACGGATTTCAAACACATTTTATTTTTTTTTATAAATATGGGGGTTAAAGTTGTATTGTGACTTAAATATAAATATATTTTTTTTATTTATCCATTCACACTTGTATTTAGGTTGCGATGATTGCAGCATAGTGACAAACACTCTTCTCCCCTGAGTGTGACAGTTTGCAAATTTGTTTTTAATTAAAATTAAAAAAAGTTTACAACTAAAAAAAAGTAGATAATGTTAGTACTTTCAACTTAAGATGCCCAACTAACTATTAACATTATAACCTCTTGGCATGATAATTAAATTAACTTGTTAAATTATATTCTTTATTAGTATTTTGGGAATAAAGTACTTATGTCATTCTACATTTTCTTTGCACTCTAACTAGAGAGCAGCATAAAAATGTCATTGAAAAAGAAGACAGAATTTGGAGTTTGTCACATATTTCTATTCCCATATTTGGCAATGAGGACACGATATGATGATCTGGGGAATTGGCATGAGCATGCAGTTGGTGAACCTAAACCTTAATATAGAAAGGCCCCAACTCATAATATTTTTGAAATCGAGATTTTTGCTATTTTCGATACATTAGATGTTCTTCAAGCGAAATGTACAAAAAACTCGATTTCAAAAAAATAATGTAGGCCTTTCTATATTAAGGTAACCATATGTATGTATGTAGAATCTATAGAATTTTGTAGCACTATTAAAATTTTGTTTGTTGCGCTGTTGGCCAAAAATGAATAAGGACAGACAATAAAATGAAAGTAAATTTTCTAATACATATGTAAATACATACACATATTGTATTTGTTTTGGTGTTTTATTTTTTTTTTTATAAACATACATATACTATATACTTATGTATTGCACACTACATAATGTACTTACATACATGATGGGGGAAAAAATTCATGATGTCAGCTACTGGCGCCAAAAACTAAACTCTTATGTGTGTATATGAAAATAAAATTCCCAAGTTTTTGCTATTTAAACAATAAACAAATTGTTTTCTACTTTCCAAAAGAAAAAAACTTGGTTTTACATTCCTTTTACATAATCCAAATGATTCCTAGCCCAACCGTATTTATATTGAATATATTTGAATATCAGTTTAAGGATATGTACATACATATAGACCGTACAGAATTGTATATACGTCCAATTATTAAGGGATAGACATTATTTTCCATCATCCCGCAATACATAAGATTAAGGAAGAACTATTTAAACCCAGCAAACACACAAGTTTGGATGTCAAAATGAATTGAAATCAAAGTATATACGAGTACATATTATTAAAATGTCAAACGTTGAATTTTTTTGAAAATAAAACAAATTCAGCTTAAAAGAAAGGAAGAGACCTTTTCTTAAATTATTAAATGTATTAAGTGTATGTAGTTAATGTTCAATTAGTCATGCCATAGCATAACGTTATTGTCATAACCGCCATATTAGTAGTACCATAATTTTATGCATCTGCATAAGTCTCGCCTGTCACTTTCAACGTGCGAAACTTTAAATGGAATGTTCACAGACACTACTGCCTCTATCATCCTCTCCATAACCTATTTTTCCTAGCTCTAGCACATTGCATTGCATGAGTAGGGGTTATCCCCTGAGTGCTGGTCCTACTATTTACAAAAAAAAAAATGTGTAAGCAGCTGTTATTTATGTTTTAATTAATTTATTTGTATTCAGGTTAACAAATTATTTGTTGGGAAAATAAAAACAAAACGAGACCCAAAATTTTAAACTAGAAAAACAAGAAATACAAAATAATTGTTATGATTAAAAATAGAAATTCAATTGATATCTAGATTATGGCATTGGCATGTCATTAAATTAATTCAAACGTTGACTTAAACTCAAATTTAAGAATTCGTTCATTCATTATTATAATCGTTTTTAGAGCTATGCTCTTTATGCCGCAACATAGCAGCTACACATTACAGTTATAAACTTATTTTTGTTTTGATTTGTTTGTACTTATAACCAGATTACGAAAATAAATTAAACAAAATGTTTGATTTTGTTTTGTTTCGTTCTTTGAAGTTAGTGAAACGGAAACAAATCAAAAACAATGAGAATGAGAATGATGGTTCAATTTGTTTTTGCATTGTTTTTGCACATGAGCACAAACAATACATTAATTCACACCATGGTTCCAGAACGCCGGCAGGTTCTGGTGTGGGAGTTGTAGGACCAAGGACTAACTACCATAAGTCGTTGGGAAAATCTGCTATCATCTTTCAATCGGAAGTTTATGCCATTGTGAGATGCGCACAATTCAATCTTGATAGGGGCTACCGAGGAAAAGAAATAGCCATTTGCTCGGATAGTCAGGCTGCCATCAAAGCGCTCAGCTTATATACGTTTACCTCTAAGTTAGCTTGGGAATGCCTCATTAAGCTAAATCAGCTAAGCAGCATGAATAAGGTCACACTCTGCTGGGTTCCTGGATACGCCGGGGTGTTAGGAAATGAAAATGCAAACAAAATGGCCAGAAGGGGGCTAGTATACCCATAGTCGGACCAGAACCGTTTTCTGGACTGGGATTGAACAAAACTCGGGAAGATACATCGACGAAGATCAAGATCAAGAGTAATAGGGAACACATCTCGCTCAATCTCCCAGGATTGAGGCATGCAAAGGTAATGATTGGAACGTGTAACCAAAATCGTTTCATAGCCTTCATGTCACTTCCTCACAGGCCATTGTAGACTGAGAAAACACCTCAACATACTTGGCATTGAGAGTAAGAGCCTTTGCAGATTCTGTGATTACGAAGATGAAACTCCAGAGAATATTCTGAAGGACTATGAAGCGTTATGCCACAGAAGATATAGCCAATTGGGCAAGCACCTATTGGAGGATTGGTAACTACAAACTCTGGACCCACTGGCAATCTTGAGATTCATCAGGAGAGTAGGTCTAGATGAGGTGCTCTAGCACCTGCCAGGGTATACAATAGATCTAATTTGGTCGCAGTGTCCTGTGCTTCCCGTTTGACTTAATTCATTCAATACATTAATTTCATCGTACGCAGCTAGAAAAGAAAATAATGGGAAATAAATGAAGACGTTTTGAAATATTTGCGGTGAATTTTGCATCATAACTGATCGATTTGAAATCTCACGATTTTAGAAAACTAACTCCGACAATAGAAATATTTTTTTTTAATTTTTTAGCATAAGTGATAAAATAATGGTTTTATTTTAATTTTATACTTATCTTTTTGTTACATTTATAAATTACTTTCGACAATTCCGTTCGTAGAATTTTGTTAGTTACTTACAACGTTCTTCCACTGACTGAGTCTTTGTGATTGGATTTTGATGGCGATAAAATGCATAATTTTGAATGGTTCGCTGTCTGAGCAGTGTAAGAGAGTAATGTTAACGGTAATTTGAAAGAAATAAGGTTTTGCAAAATATGTCATTTACAACGTTATTCGCGGCATTGCTTCAATTGTTAAAAATTTAAAGATGCCTAAATGTTTTCGATAGCCATGAACAGCTGATAATCCTTTTCAACGCTGCCTGCCACTAAATATGTGTGGGAAATTGTAATAGGTCTAAATTTATTGTGGTGCCTATTTCTTATTGTCTTCTTGTAATAACTTTTCATAAAAATTGATGTAAGAATTTCATCTCTTTTTACTTGAACAACAACACAAGGTCATCGAAAGACAGATAAGAAACGTGTTTAAATCGTTTTTACGCATTTCTTTGCAAAAAAAAATTTGCTGAGCATTGAGTTTTATTGCGGTATCCACCACCCATTCTTCCTTTTATATACTATGTACATAATATAAAATGTGTATTGTTATGTACACAAAAACGAGGGCGGTTCGGAAACTTCTTAGCCTATCAATGAAAGAGAATAGTTAGTTTTTCAAAAATATTTTTATTTTTCAATATAATCTCCTGAAACTTCAATACACTTAGTCCAACGCTTTTCTAGCAATTCTATCCCTTGATTAAAATAGTTTTCCTCAAGGTCTTCAAAATAGTGGTTTACAACTGTTATTGCATCTTCATTTGAGGTAAAACGCTGGCCAGCAAGGAATTTTTTTAGATTTGGGAACAGGTAAAAGTCACTGGGAGCCAAATCAGGAGAATAAGGTGGGTGGTCAAGCAACTCGTACTTTAATTCGTTGATTTTAGCAATTGTTAAAACACTCTTGTGCACTGGTGCGTTGTCTTGATGAAAAATTATTTTTTTGTGTTGTAAGCCAGGACGTTTTTCTCGAATTTGTACATTTAATTGATCCAAAAGTTTGCAATAGTACTCTGAATTTATTGTTTTACCCTTTTGCAGATAGTCAATCAATAAAATACCTTTGAAGTCCCAAAAAACCGTTGCCATAACCTTACCAGCCGATTTAATTGTTTTTGCCTTCTTTGGGGCACTTCCTCCAACTTCAGTCCATTGTTTGAATTGTTTTTTGTCTCTGGAGTATAGTGGTGGATCCATGTCTCATCAACAGTTATAAAACGACGCTTAAAATCCATTTTATTTCGCTTAAAACGATCCAAACAAGCTTAAGAAATGTTCATTCTTATGCGTTTTTGGTCGACTGTTAACAAATGCGGCACCCATCTTGCAGAAAAGTTTTTCATCAGTAGTTCTTCATGCAAAATTAAATGGACTCGATCATTTGAGATGCCCATGATATTAGCTATTTCACGCACTTTTATTCGTCGATCATTTAATACCATATCATGCACTTTGGCTACAATTTCTGTTGTTGTTGCTGTTTTTGGACGTCCACTGCGTGGTCAATCTTCAATGCTTGTACGACCACTTTTAAATTCAGCAACCCAATTTTTTACTGTTGCATATGAAGGAGCACTTTCACCTAACACATTCACCATATCATTATGAATTTCTTGTCCCGATAAACCTTTTTTATGTAAATATTTAATGACACCACGCATTTCTAATTTTTCCATTGTTAAAAAATCGCGGATGCGTCTTTTGTGAACACCTGTTTCTATATGAAGGAATTGCCAGATCGAAACAAAATTTAACATGTGTTCATAGCAGAGATGGAATTTTCCAAAACACTTAACTTTTTTCTGTTTATACCGCGCTTTTTGTGCTAGGCTAAGAAGTTTCCGAACCGCCCTCGTATGTACATAAATGTATGTACATACGTATGTACATTGTACATATACATATATGGCTACAATTTCATTTATTGCTTTGTCTTGGACCTTTTATCTTGTTTCGACTTTTAGGCTTCTGAAACGGCTTCAGTTATCTTCATGTTCTCTGTATTAACAATAAAAAAGTGGGAAAAAGAAGTATAGAAGACAAAAGAAATTAATTGTAAACAAGTATGTATGTAGTATGTATGCATATGCTTTTATGTGTATTTACTTACATACATACGTACGAGTATTTATTGTTGGAAGTTACAAAGATTGCTCCCAAACTACATCCATACATACATACATGTATATCTACAGTGGACCAATAAAGCTTAAGTACACCTTAAATTTTTTTAATAAAGCTGATAACTAACAATTATCCTAATCGAATCAAATATCTATAGCTCAATAGTTTGTCTTCATAAAAAATACTTTTTTTATTTAATTTAATTATTATTTTTCGAACTAGGTATATTTGTTTCTATATTCTTATGAATTGAACATCGCTTTTTAAGCCAAATTATTATTTTTTTATTATCTACTTTGCTTTTAAGAGAAAGGAGATATTGAAAACATATCGTCGTGTGGTTATTGGTTTGCCGCAGTAATAATGTATTTTTAATATACTGTGCGGCAAACCAGTAACCACCTGACGATCTTCCAGCCATAACTATAAACGACGTCAAAACGCACAAACGGCAACTAAAATTTTTAGACTATGTGAACTACAATCACACGCATGAGTATGAAAATACTCTGACTATTAATCGGCTACGCATGTATATGTATGTATATACAGGGCTATTTTATTTACGAAACATGTTTGCAAACAGCCACACGCAAACACACCTAAACATTTTCCATTACATTTTATATACACAAATATATGTATACGGTGGCGAAAGATGAGTAAATATCCCAAGTATATTTTATTCTCTCGACCATGAACTAAAACGTTTCTTAACTCACATTGCTGTATGTGAAACGGGAGTTATTTTAATGTAAACGTAAATATATATAAGAAATACCGTAGTACCACCAACTTATTTAAAAATCAATTCAGATTTAAATGCCATTTTTCCATAAAAAAATTAATAAAAAGCGACATTTAAATATGAATTGATATTTAAATAAGGTTGGTGAAATCGGCCCTCAGTCTTTAATGTCTTAAAAGTCTTACTATAAACAAATGAACTTTTTTTAAGCTTATTTCAAAAAAATTTTTGTTTGAAATCTGCTCATTAGTTCCTTAAGCAGGAGCGAAATGCATATAGACGGTGCTTAACCATCGAAAAAGCACGAATTCGTAAATAGAAATGTTATGAAATGGGTGGAGAAAGAGTCATAAAAAATTAAGTGAAAAATGCACCTTAAACTAACATTTGAATTATCGGAAAAAGCATTCCGGTGCATAAATCACAATTTTTTTTATCTGTATCAGTCGCTCAAAAAAATATTCCAAAAGGAAAAGGACATGGTAATTTTAACCCTATTGAAAGCGATTCCAAAAAAATCTGGGGGAAAATTACGGCATTCGAAATCGTTCGAAATTTTCATACAAACACAATTAAACGGGTATGTTCTATATATCATGTGAAATTAATTCGTTCAAAATTGTCGTGGCATTGTTGTTATAAATAAATATTTCCAATTTGAGACAACAATTCTATGACACTTCCGAACGTTTTAATTTTAAGTGAAATGCAGAACACACCTGAAAATATTTTGAAAATTTTTTCGATATCGAATGCTGTAATTTACCCTTTGCTTCCTAAAATTCATGATGTTACAAAGCTCAAACGTAATCTCTCACACAAAAGCCATCAAAAATGTGTTGAAAAAGAAAGAGGTTACGAAGCTTGGAGTCTAATCTTCGTTTTCGATAACGTGCTGATTCGATCACGTTTTTTTCAGTTTAAGATTATGGCATTCGCTATTGAATAATGTAACAATATGATTAGATATCGAATGGCATAATCTCCAACAGAAAAAAATGTGATCGAATTAGCTCGTTATCGAAAGCTACGATTAGACCCCTGAAGTCCTCTTAGAAAACTATCGTGTTTCACTGTTGGAACAAAAAAAAATGTTGCCATCACTATTAAGTGCAAAAATTTTATATTTTAACTCATCACATTCGGGGATGTGTTGGAAAACGCAAGATTTAAAAATGTGCGATTTAAACATTCGAAAGTGCTGTCCTATTGACTGGACGATTTTATGCATTGGAAGTTAAGCTTGGAGAAATTATTTTAGGCATCCAAGACACAAAAGGCAATAAAACTTTAACAATTACAAATTTATTATTAATAATAAATATAATTATAATTTATTATTGGAAATCTAGCGTTTTCAAATCACGCGTTTTTCAGCACAGTTTCGATTATCATTAAGGGAATGCTCCTTTACGAATTCCAGCACATATTTTCATTGATTGCTGGCTGATCTTAAGGGTTTTCCAATAGCAGTTGGGAATTCGTGACAGCCACTTTGATAGGTAGGCCTTCCGTCAGGCCTTCAAGTAGACTTCAATCAGGCCTCTTGAGCAAGGAACCCTGGGGGTCGATTCTGTTTCTGTGAAATCGTGAAAATGAAAAATAAAATATCACTTCATTGAAAATACGATTCTGATTTTATTTTTAATGAGAACTACCTGTCAAGTGAACTGAATATGATAAATTTTTTATCACTTCATTTTTATCATAAATTCATTCAGAATCGACCCCCTGGTCGTCAATGACAGCGCGTGTAAAAAATAAATGACTGTGCAATGGGACTAGCAGTACTAGTGTCTGCTAAGTAAGGCCTCATATAAGGCCTATTTACTCCTTCTATATACCTCTGGGTACTTGTAAGTGTATATAATCATTTATGTATGTGTTGTTTACTGGTAGCAAACAGTACCCATCAATATATTTTGCATTGTCCTAGATTTAGTAGGATGCTGAGTGTGAAATAAATATTCAGTACGCAAAATCTTTTGTAGTATGGAAAGATTTTATTTCCTTTTTACCAGACGACATCCTGTGTAACATCCCAGCCATTATGTGTGTATGTATATAATTTAGCTCCATGTTACTTGTATTTAAAGGCAATGACGCCCAACATTTATTATTATTTTTTTGTAAATATTTTTTTTTCACTTTCTACGCAGTATTTCGCCCGTTTATCCTCGTTTGCTCTTTGAGATAAAATCTTGACTCCTTTTCTTAATAAATAAATACAAACTGTATTTATTTTGTATGTATTTTGCGAATACATACAGTGTTGAGCAAAAGTTTTGCAATTGCAGTAAATATTGTTGTGAACGGCAATAGAACCAATGGAAGTGGCACGTACATATTTGTTATTGTTATTTATTATTATATATTGTTATTTATGTAGATTTATAGGCAGATTTTGTAAAAAATTTCGTTTCTAAACGTTCCAAATTTATATGAAAAATAACAAAATTTCGTTTCAAAAATTTATACATATGTATTTTCTCAACACAATTTTCAAAACGAAAAATATCGTTTGTATTTACAAAATCTACCCTTTAATGTAAATAAACCAAGAAAACTTATTTTCAGTCGTTAAAAATTAAATTGTAAAACGCGAATCTATCAAGTCTAATTGATTGCTCCAATGTCAATTACTAAAACCATACATAAACCTCTAATCGAACCCATTTAAATTAAATGGATTTGATTATAGGTTTGTTCAGTGATGAACTACTGAAAGAGATACACAAGTCTAAACCAGGGGTCTAATCGTCGCTTTCGATAACGTGCTGATTCTATCAAGTTTTTTCAGTTTGAGATTATGACATTCGATATCCAACCACATTATTACATTGTTCAATAGCGAATGCCATAATCTCAAACTGAAAAAACCTGATCGAAGTAGCTCGTTATCGAAAGCGACGGTTATAACCTAGACCAGAGTTTTTAATTGGCCTTGGAGAGTTTTTCGCCTCACTGTCTCGCATTCGTTTAGTGGTTGACGTTGGTTAACGGATACATATTTTTTTACTATAGGAGAAGAACACATTATTCTCGCTTCCTACAGATGTAAGCGGGTGGGAGTTGGAGAGCAGACTTATAGTAAACGAATTAGTGCCGCGGTATCATATCTTTCAACTTCTTCGAAGGGGAATGGCTTAACCTCAAAATCAAATGAAATAAATTAAGTAAAGTGCGTCTTTTTGGCCTATAAAATCGAATGGATTACCTGATGAAGATATTTAAAAAAAAAATTTAAGTAGCAGGGTTCTAATCGACGCTTTCGATAACAAGCTCATTCGATCATGTTTTTTCAGTTTGATATTGTTACATTCGATATCGAACCGTATTTAATATATTGTAAGATAGCGAATGTTATAATTTCAAATAGAAAAAAACGTGATCGAATCAGCTCGTTATTAAAAGCGTCCATTAGACGCCAGGTAAAATATTTTTGGGTTTGCGGCGATTTGTTTTAGTTATACCGCCTTTTATAACGGGCATGTTCTGACACTCGCAAATCGCATATTTGCGATTGTGACTTCAAGTCGCAAGAGAGGTGTTCTGCAAATCGCAATCGCAAGACTCTTGGCGAGTTCAAATCGCAAGAGTATACTGAAGTGAACTGATGAATTTAGCCCAAACAAAACTTTAAAGAAACACTAAAAAGGTTAATAAATGAAATTAAATATGTTTTTTTTTTTTGATTTTAATCAGAAATATTAATAGTTTCGGAAAATTTTTATTATAAAAATGAAATTTATAAAATGTTCTTTTGTTTTGTTAATTTTGTCTTTGCATTATTTAATTATACACTGAGGACATTAACAATCAGCTGACCTAAATCAATATGGCAAGTCGCAAGCAAAACGAGTGAATTACAGAACATGTAGAAACGAGATTGGCGATTTGCAACTCGCATGCGATTTGAAAACGATGCAAGTGTCAGAATATACCCGTAAGTTTTTCCACTTTTTTCTCGGTTTTTGTGTTTTTTTTTTCGTTTTGACAATTTTTCGGTTTTTGCCAATTAAATTAAGTTTGTTAGGTTTTGTTTTAGTTTTGGCGACTTTAAGGTTTTTGACGATTTACAGTATGAGCTCGATTTGCGCAACCACCGATTATTGCAACAGATCGTTTTTGTTAAATTACAGTGTTTATAAGTGTAACTATTTTCAAAAAAAACAGTCTCGATAAGTGCAACTTTTTCTCTTTTAGTAAATTTAAAAAGCTTTTCCCTCTGAATTTACTGAATTTAAAACGTAGTTTTAACAAATACTTTCAGTTTAACAAAAAGTTTTTTGCACACTTTTTATTATTTTTCTCTCATTACTCTTTGTGCATCAATATAAAAATTTGTACACTGAATTCACAATGAATGGATCAGAGGTATAGATTTTTCAGACGAAGGAACTTCATAGAATATGCAAATTAAAAACGCACAAAAGGTTAAAGTAGATGATGCCATTAATTCACTTGAACATTTGTATGGAGTGGACGTGAAATATTTCCCGTGAACAAAAAATGTTGAACAAAATTAAACACAACAACAACGCACTTTTAGGGAAAGGGAACACTTCACGTGAACTTTTACTACCGATAAGGGTGATTATAATCATCAGAGCTTAAGGCAAGTTTTAATATTTCTCTATTACCTGAAAGTATGAGCTTGGGGAAAGTTGCTTTAATATGTATATTAAAAAATTTTTTTTAAGATATTACATTGTATCTAACTAGTTTTGCTCACCAGTGTAGTTTTAACGTATATTTGTGGTAGCAGTTTTAACTTTTTCATTTTCATATTTATTGCGTCATAAAATTGAAATCAGTTCGTTTTTTGTAGCATTTAACCATCAAGAAGCTGCTTGTTCTCATCGTCTACAGACGTATTTTTGTACTTTTGTGCTCAATTGAATGATTTTTTACCCAATTTTTTGGTTTGTTTTTATTTTCTTTTTGGGGCTTCTTCTGGTTTTTTTTTATTCCTCATCGAATTCAATTGATGCCATGAGTCACAATCTAATAGCCATAATGTAGGAATGAAATGAGAAATATTTAGCGAAATTTATTTAGCAAGTAAATAATTTGATTTTACGTACATAAGTATATACATATGTATGTATGGATGTAAGCAAATTATAGTTATGTGTTGCTAAATAGATTTAAAAAAATTTATGCTTGATTTCCGTCGTATTATAATTACATACATACAAATATGTAATGACTCGGCCGTATACATACATATGTACATAGATTCGTCTGAGTTTAAGTTAAAGCGTGAGTCATGTTGACTTCCATTATCGCTTGTTCATATACATATGTACATGTGTATTGTGGACTTCAGGAAACCCCCAAGAAAAGCTGTGATCGCTGTTTTTTTGCGTCCAATTCACGTTATTTCCGGTAGAGATCTTTCATGCCTTTACGCATTATGTGCATTTGCCATTAATATCATTCATATGAAATTGGTTATCAACTAAATTTTAAATTTGTAAAATTTCGTCCAAAAATTTTTACAGAAATACTATAGTACGAGGGGGATCATTAAGTCCGTGACTTTTCGAACTTACCTCGTAGTTATATGAAATGCAACACTGTTCCCATAGAGTACCACCTGTTAATAGACACTGTTAAATTTTGAGCAAGTGTCGTAATTTTCTTTGCGTTTAACAGCTGTTCAAAACAGACAACCTGGTGTATTTTTCTAAAAATGGAAAAAAGTGAATTTCAAGGGCTCATTAAACATTATTTTTTGCGAAAAAAAAACGATCGATCAAACCAAGGAAAAGCTCGATAAATACTAAGGGGACTCTGCGCCATCGCTTTCAAGTAAAAAAGTGGTTTACTGACTTCCGTTGTGGTCGCACAAGTACAAATGACGCTGAACTTTCTGGACGGCCAATTGAGGTCAGTACACCCAAAAATGTCGACAAAATCCACGATATGGTGTTGGCTGATCGAAAAATAAAAGGGCGTGAGATTGTTGATGACATAGGTATTTCATATGGCAGTATGCTTTCGATTTTAAATGATCAGCTGGGTTTAAGAAAGTTGTCTGCAAGATGGGTGCCGCGTTTGGTCACAATCGACCACAAACGCATGTGCAGTTTCCATGGCAAAAATCCATGAATTGGGCTACGAATTGCTCCCTCATCCGCTCTATTCTTCAGATTTAGCGCCGAGTTACTATTTCTTATTCCCAAACTTGAAGAAATGGCTCGACGGAAAGAGATTTGATTCCAACAACGAATTATTCCACAAACAAAGAGATATTTTAAGGAGCTCGAAAAATCCTATTTTTTGGAAGGGAGACAAAAACTGGAGAAACGTTGAAGTAAGTGTATTGAGTTAAAAGGAGATTATGTTGAAAAATAAATTTTTGTTTTGCAAACAAAACTGCGTTTCATTCAAAAAGTCACGGACTTATTGATCCACCCTGGTATTTCAACTCTGATAAAAAGACTATTCTGGTACCTTTTTCTCTTAGAAAAAAACTTAGTCTAGAGACAGTATCGTTGAAGGGATGCAATATTCCTTATTGGGGATTACCCTTGATAGAAAGCTAACTTGGAACCGACATGCGTAACACAGAAAGCCACTAGGGCAATATGGGCGGTAAAGAGTTGTGCTGGGTGTACCTGGAGCATGAGCCCGAAAATGGTTATGTGGATCTACACAATGATTTTTAGGCCAATCATAACGTATGGCGCTATTGGTTGGTGGCAAAAGACTCGCCAGGTTGTGGCGACAAGTAAACTCTGTCTAGTTCAGAGATTGGCGTGTCTTCTTGCAACAGACGCAATGAGGCTAATGTTGTACCTTGGCTATTGAGGCCTTGATTGGACTACCACCCATACAAATCTTTGCTAGATCTTCTGCCGCAATGGGCGCTTGTAGAATGGGTCTCGGGAGATCTGCTCGTTGTGTTGGCAACGGGCACTCGTCGCTCCTGAGTACAATGCCCAGCTTAGGGCTGCTAGGAATGCCTAGTGACAGGATAAACCGTGAACTGAGGTTCGACGGGAGATTCAATGTCACAATTCCACCAAGGGCAGTGTGGGACGAAAACGTTCCCGATGTGGATTCCAGAAGTTTATATTGGTATACGGATGGATCCAAAACGGAAGGTGGGGTTGGTGCTAGAGTTGTTGGGTCCAACGTAAAAACCTCTTTGCCCATGGGGAAAATTCCTACGGTATTTCAGGCAGAAATACAGGCAATTACAAAATGTGTTGACATTAATTTAAATAGGGGCATTGGAGGTGCGCATATAGCTATGTTTTCCGATAGTCAGGCAGCTCTTAAGTCCCTCTTTTCATGGGGTAGTTTTAGAGTGCTTTGACTCATTACAAAAGCTATTCATACGGAACAAGGTTTCCATTTATTGGATACCTGGCCACAGTGGTCACCCAGGGAATGAGGAAGCGAATAATAAGTAAGTCGGTCGAATGTAACATCTCTGATCAAAGAATATGACACTTCGACCGCTAAGGTCTTCTGGTTTAAAGCAGGCCAAAGCAATGATACATCCATTTACATATAAAAGCATCCTGAATCTCAATAGGAATAATTTACGGTTTGTTACTGGTTTTCTTGATGGTAACTTTGAACTGAATTATCCCCTGTGAAAAAGTAACCAAATTCGTTCACCCTTGTTCCGTTTATGCCTGGAAGACGACGTATCGTCTTATGTAATGGTAGAAGGCGTGTTTTTCATTCTGAATTTCTGTGTTCAGATGATATTAGGAGAGCTTCTCCAATATCTGTGCTGACTTTCATAAGCAGAGTCATACAGAGGTTGATTTAATTTAATTTACAGATCTATGGTACAAAAGATCCATCAGGTGTCGCAGTGCCGGTCTTTGGACCAGATCTTCCCCCTATTATATTCTGTAGTATTTCTCTAACGTGCATTGCTAACTGAGATTCTTTTCCGTCAGCGGCCTTTCTCTATTCTATAGTAATACGTATGTATATTATGTAATTTTTTCTCTTGGAGATGTTTTTTACCTCTATGGAATTTCTCAAACCGCACTACTGCCTATTAAAGATTTCGTGCCTAAACAAATCTTTAATTTTTTCATTTTAGATTCTCGGTATTTTGGCTATTGTTTATGGCGTCATTATTCTCAAGAGCATTGGCGTGATTGAAGTTGACGGGGAAGTCGGTTTTCCACCACAGGCAGCTCTATCAGTTGGTCTCATCTCGATTGGTTCAATCGTTGTGTTCATCTCATTCCTTGGCTGCTGTGGCGCAATACGCGAAGATGTCTGCATGACCATGTGCTATGCCGTCTTCATGTTAATCCTACTAGTTCTTCAAATGGCTTTGGTGGGTTTGCTGTGGGTTAACAAAGAACGTATTAACGAAGGCGTAAGCAATGTAATCGAAAGCGCATGGCAAAAGAACAATCGAGAAGCGGGTGTTTTTGAAGCCATTCAAAAAACTGTAAGTTTAATTAGCAAATGCTAAAATCTTAATAGTATTTATAACATAATACTTTGTTTGTTTAATCTTGTATTCAGTTTAAATGTTGTGGCGTTAATGGATTTGCCGACTATGCCGTCAATTTGAAATTGCCAACTGACAGCTGTTGTCCATCTGGTGAGACTTGCACGCCTCTTAACTACTATCAAGGTTGCAAAGGAAAGTTCCGTGAGTTTATGTCTGATAGCAGCGATCAATCGAAATATTTTGGAATTGGTTTAATTGTTATTGAGGTAAGTAATAAATTGTGTTAACTATTTTATTTGTCTATCATTAGCTTAAATAAAAAAAAACTACTCGCTCCGACTCAAAAATTAAAACACTTATTTGAAGAATTTTATAGTTATGATTTTTAATTTTAATCAGGAATACTTTCTTAATGGGGATCAAGTTCAGTATTTTTAATTCTTATGGAACGAAATATTTTTTATTAATTAATGAGGATTTCTGAAGACATAAAAAATTAAACTAGACTTTTAGCTGGGCAATATTGGCTTTTGTCTCTGCTGCCATGCACTTCATCAGCAACCATGTCTATCTACTTTTTAATTTTATAACTTCTCCTGTAAAATTTAAAATTTGTGTGTCTATTTTGTTGTTGGATTTTAAGGAAAAGCTGCGATATTTTGCATTTACACGTACGCAAGACCATTTGCGTCAAACACCGAATACCGCCAATAGATTTATATGTAGCTTAAATCTGTGCAAAATCTACTACCTGGGGCCCGTTTCTCAAAACTACAAATTTTATTGTTGTTTTGTGTGTATTTTATTTGTAGATTTGTAATTTGTAGTTTTGAGAAACGGGCCCCTGGTAGATTTCACAAACAAAACAAAATTCACTTTGTCATTATATTCTCCAATTTCTTCTATAAAAAAGAGAGAGAGAGAGATAGAGAAAGATGTAGAGTGAGATAGAGAGAGAGAGATAGAGAAAGATGTAGAGTGAGATAGAGAAAGATGTAGAGTGAGATAGAGAAAGATTTAGAGTCAGATAGAGAGAGATAGAGAAATATGTAGAGTGAGATAGTGAGAGGGAGATAGAGAGAGAGATAGAGAAAGATGTAGACTTAGATAGAGAGATTTAGACAGAGATAGAGAAAGGTAGAGAGAGATAGAGAGATAGATAGAGAGCGGTAGAGGGAGATAGAGAGAGATATATAAAGATAGAGAGAGATATATAAAGATAGAGAGAGGTAGAGGGAGATAGAGAGAGATAGATAGAGAAAAAGATAGAGAGATATAGAGATCAGGGTTGTCAGATATAGCGATTCCTCGCCAAACGTGGCGATTTTTCAGTTTTTTTGCCATTTAAATTTTTGATTTGGCGACATGTCGATTTTTCTGGCGACAAAGTAAATTTGTTGTCGTTTTTTATGACTATTTTTTTTTTTAACAAGATTGAACTTAAAAATTTTTGTAATTCAATAAAATTAGTTTATTGAAGGAGCAGAAACTCGTCTGCAAGAAATTAAAACAATTTCATTTTGATTATTTTTCTTTAATTAATTAGAATAATTAATGCGTTTTTAATTTTGATACGAAAAATTTATATGAAATAGTTTTCGGCGGTTTTATTTCTACTTCTGCTAAATTTTTATACGATTATTTTATAAAAATTTACATTAAAAAAGTTGTATAAAAGCAAATTTATTATCAAATATATATTAAGAGAAAAACTGTAAGTAGGAAAAGATCTGACAACCCTGATAGCGATAGAGACAGAAAGAGAGGCATAGTGAAATGTTTAACTTTCATTTGTCCCGGTTCACACAATTCTACTTTTGTTGATCAGCTCGTATTTCAGCTGTAAGAAAGACAGAGAAGGAAACATACATACAGCTGAATTACGAGTTGATCAACAAAAGTTGAAGTGTGTGAACCGGGACTTTGCCGTTGAAGCGATTGCTTTAAGTACCGGTTCACACACGTCAACTTTTTTCTAATAACTTTTAATTCAGCTGGTAGGAAAAAAGGGATATTTGTATTTCCTTCTCTGTCTTTCTTACAGCTGAATTACGAGTTGAAGAGTCAGTTCACACACTTATTCTTTTTAAATTTATTTGTTTTTACAGCTTGATATTTAAGAACAATTTTATAATGTTTTCATTAAATTCGTTTTAGGTCGTTGGATTTATCTTCGCCTGTTGTTTGGCCAACAATGTGCGCAATTATAAGCGACGAAATGCTTATTAACTGATTTTAACTGCAACCAAATGTATTTAAAAATCAATCTCAATCATTTAAACATTATTAAACAACAAAACGATTTTTTCCCCTCCACACATATTTTTTACACATCGAAAGTAAAGCACAATTATTAATAAAAATGAAGAAAACAATAAATAAGTGAATTAAAACAAAATTACCATTGAAATAAAAATCAAATGAATCAACACAAAATACCTGCTACAATATTTTGTAATTGTAGATTTAAGAAATAAAATCGAATGAATTATATTAGAAGTTATCAAGTTAAGTGTTTAAAAATGTTTTTCCTTACTTCTTTTTACATGTATGTATATTATTAAAATATATGATTATCTGTACACTACACATACCACATATTTAATTAAAATTAACCAGTGGAAGTCTTTTTCATTTTATTATTTTTCTTTTGCTTATTTAAATTAAAAAAAAAATTTATTAAATTACAATATATAATGAAATTTTATTATTTTAGTTTTTGTTTCCTTCTTTTTTCGTGTCGCAAAACTTATTTAAATATGCTTATTAATAATTGGTAGTAAATATTTAATAAATAAGAATCTCAAATTTATATTATATGCTATATTGAATTACTTTACTTGTATTTACTGTTGAGCAAAATCCACAATAAAATTATATTCATACAAATACGAACACAGATTTTGTTTTATCTCAACTTTTGTCGTCTTTATATAAATTTGCTGATAAAGAATATATGTATTTAGAAATTTTAAAATTTCGTAAATTTAATATCGAAAACAAATCCACGCATTTACCAAAAGGCCCCGTAACTTTTGGCATCTCGTCGTTTTAAGTATTTATTTTTATTTTATGCTCATAAAATAAATTATAATACAAAAAGTTATTAAAATTCTTAATAGTTTTATAACTTTATAATTTCATTGCTAAAACCCCAAAAAGGGGGATAAATTTAGCCTTGAAAAACTGGCAACGCTGGCTTGAAGATCGGACGTGCATTAATTAACGGCAAACATTCTTCAAAAGCCAAATGGTGTCACGTCTAGTCGACTGCCATATGAAGTTGCTAATGATTCATGTATTTCTAAGTTAATTTACACTTTTTATGATAGTAATCTAGTTTGTAAGTGCGAGTATGTTTCCCATTCACAAGTCTACATGTACACACATATCTATGTATTGTTACCTTAATATAGAAAGGCCCTTACTCATTATTTTTGTGAAAACGAAATTTTTGCATTTGCGATACATTAGAAGACGTTCTTCTATCAAAATATACGAAAAACTCGATTTCAAAAAAATAATGATTTAGGGCCTTGCTATTTTAAGGTAACGATATACATACATACATACGTACATATTTTCAAGCCAACTGCACTTGGCAGTAAATTTTATTAAGGTTGAAAGTGTTTGTTTTTTTACAATTCCTATTCCAAGAACACATGACAAAGTTTTTAAATAGAAGTACAAAAACTAAAATTAAATAAGTCATGCCTTGCACTTAGTTGACGTGAATTGAATTTTAGTTGTCAGTCATTAAATTCAAATCGTTTAATGGCTTATTTATTTTTGTGGGTAATTAATTGTATTATTATGTATTTTTTTTAAATGAAACCTTGTGGCAGAATTTCTCAATTATTTTTAGTGTTTCCGTACTAGCGATGCGAGTTGAAAAAATCGTTAAAAGTGCAAAAACTTAAAATCATTTAATATTTGTTAACTTACTAACTTCATCAAATTGTTATTTTACTTTTTCTGAAGAGTAGTTAGAGTTATTAAAAATACATTAATTTTTTTTTTTCTAAAAATTAAATCCACATATTGAGCTAAAAATTATAATACGAGGAAGAACTTCGAACTTTCGAAGTCAGCTATTTTGTTTCCAGTTGTTTTATTTCAACTGAAAGCTTGTAAATGACTTTAAAATTATAGAAAAATTAATAAATGAATGAAACTCCCGGGAGTTGTTATTCAGAATTAGGCTGAAAATTTTTAGGGCCAATTTACTTACGTTTTCAGGGGCGTGGTCATGCCAAACTTTGCAAACATTAGAGCTCACCCGCCCATTTTTATAAACTCAACATCGCGTCACTTTCACAGCTCAAGGTGTGTTGCCAAGTTTCGTAAAAATTTTTAAAATTGAAGGATGTGAAATATATTAAGCTTTAATGGGCATGGTAACGCCCAGATTTTCAAGCATAAAATGATTTCATTCCAAGGCCGGAAAAAAAACTGAAAAACTGTTTGAATCGCGCCTATATGTACTTTATTGACCTTGACAATGAACAATTCTTATTCTCATTATTAAGAAAATATTTGTAATTGAATGTCTTATGAACAAATAATTTGGTAGGAGTAAGACATTATAAATAACATGGGGTTGTCTTAGAAACCAAAACAAAATAAATAAACAATATGTTTACAATCAATTGGCTGCATAGTTCATTAAATGAATAGCCAGTTCATATTTAAAATACTGAAAATAAAAATTACGTTTCCTTAGAAAATTTCGTTATGACATTTTAAATTTCTGGATGTGACAAAATTTAGAATGACCGACCGACCATACCTGGCATATTATGTCGATTTACCCTAGTTATTATATTGCATTTGGGTGCTCAATACACAGAAAAACAAAAGTTTAATTGACTTAAATACATTTTTCGGAATTCGGAATAGAAATGTCCTTCAGACTCCCGGACGAATGTAGCATATTACAGGCAGAAATATCCGCCATTAAAAAAGCAACGCACTGACTAAGTTAATCTGCGATCAAATCCCTCGCAGGTGTGTATTCCACATCATTCCTTGTCCAAGAATGTCGCAGAGTCCTGGATAAACTGGCGCAGCACTCAAACATCACACTATATTGGGTGCGTGGACACGGGACTAATTCAGGAAATCTAGTTGCAGATGACCTGGCAAAGGGGGAACCCTACTCAGAGTAGTCGATATTGACAACCTCTGTGGGCTCCCTCTCTCGTCCTGCGATTTTGGTGATCATTTTTTATTTGCCTTCAAATATTTCAAAAATCAGTGCACCCTCAAAAAATTGTGTCATCAAATTTTGGCCAACAGCTAATTCAGACTTAGTGATCGAGCTTAGCTATAATTAGCAATAATGTAGCTAAGAGTCTACCGAGAAATTATTGCTAGCATCTTATGCAAAAAAAAAAAATTTTTTTCGTGCACTTTTTTTTGTGCAAAAATTAAGGAAACACATTTTTTCATTTTTTTCAGAATAACTTAAGCTTAAATTAGACGTGACATAGCCATAACAACGCCATAGCCATAACCAAACCAAAATTCAATTGGTTTCTATTGTGAGAGTGAGAGAGACTCGCCATAACGCCATAACTCTCACCATAGAAACCAATTGAATGTTGGTTTGGTTATGGCTATGGCGTTATGGCTATGTCACGTCTAATTCAAGCTTTAAAGGTACTGCTAAATTTTTGCTAACAATATTTGGCAAATTTGTAAAGCTGAACAACTTTTGTGAACAATCTGAACGTGTCTTGTTAGCAAGATTTGCTCGGTAGACTCTTAGCTACATTATTGCTAATTATAGCTAAGCGCTATCACTAAGTCTGAATTAGCTGTTGGACAAACCTTGATGAAACAATTTTTTGAGGGTGGACTGATTTTCGAAATTTTTGGAGGCACATAAAAATTTTTTATCACCAAAAAAATAAACGAGTATTTTTCCAAAAGTCTCAATTTCTTGCATAATGTTATTTTTGTTTATTTTATTATTCCCCCTTATTGCGAATGGCGTCGTCGACGTCACATCAAGACGACAGTTAAAATTGTCTACTCTTTGCCAACAACAATTGGCTATTAACTATTAACACTAATTTACAAAGCCTTAGC
Source organism: Tachina lurida (assembly GCA_944452675.1). NCBI lineage: Eukaryota > Metazoa > Arthropoda > Insecta > Diptera > Tachinidae > Tachina > Tachina lurida. The sequence goes on from OX101756.1 coordinate 116,083,634, forward strand.
GATTAGTAAGAGATTGTCAATAAGAGCCAATTGTTGCCGATGAAGAGTAGTAGAGTATTTACTGTCGTCTTGATGTGACGTCGACTTTGCCATTAACAATAAGAGAGATTATTTTTTTTTATCCATTAAATATTAATAACAATAACAAAAACGGAAGTTGCAATAATGCAAAGCATACACAATTCTACCTTTAACTAACGTTAAGTTATAATAATGACCTTAGAAGTTTTATTAAAATTGATATTTCTTTAATTATTTTATTAAAAAATCGCACAACAAAAAATCTATACTTTGTGATAAATTTTCTGTGGAAATATTTAACAGAATAATTTTTTAAACTTCAACTGCCAAATGTTTTGCTGCTAAATTAAATTGTTTATAATTCACAATAGGGAAACCGGATGTTAACGCGACGAACAGAGAAAATACAGCGTTGTAAATATCTATAAAAGAGCTTTTTTTCAATACACTTAAACAAATTTTTGAGTGAAACGACTTTGAGCAAATCCGTGCAACATTTTTACTGGTGGTAGTATCTACCTTTTATATATTTTAAATTTTTTTATTATGTTTTCGGAAAAGGTTAGTTTGTTGTTGTTTAAGCATGTCTATATGCATTTCTTTGCTGTTTAAGCAACTCATTAGCAAGTAGACTTAAACCACAATTCATGAAAGCTTACAAAACTGCAATATATTGTGTAAAAAAATAAAAACTTTCTTGTAGTATAGGACAAAAACTTTTTCAAAAACATCACAAACAATCGGCCCTGATCTGTAAACTGATCGATTTGAAATCGCGCGATTTTACAAAACTAATTCCGACCATAGAAATATTTATTTTTAGATATTCTAAAATTTTTTTATTATATAGATTCTCTAATATCATATCATATCACATCTGCAGGACCATTATTAATTTTTTGAAACCGAGAAATTTACTCGCATTCGTTTTACAGAACAGGGCCGAATATTTTTCAACCAGTGTTTGTTTTTCTATTAACTTTTTACATTAAGGCAAACCAAAGTTGCCATTACGGCCCTATGCTCCTTGTAGGAGTTAAAAAGAACAAATATATAAAGTTGCCATTGAACGTATGTACTTAAAAGTTAAAATGAAAAACAAAGTTAAATTTTAATCTAAACATTTTTTTATTCCAAAGATCAATATGTCGGGAATATGGCCACAGCAGCTGCTCTTGGCGAAGCACATTCTGAAGTCTAATTTTGTACCCATTTTGTTGTTTGACAGCTAGTAGTGTTTTTTTTTGTTTTTAGGTATTTTTGTTTTGTGGCAACCAAGACGAATTGATAACAGGTGACTTTAACGGTCTAGATTATTATCAGCTGTTCGAAGACTAATTGAATTGCTTTAAGCCCCGACTGTCAAAATCTTCTTCTTCTTTTATCTAATGATTGTTCATATTTAAAGTGAAAAGTGTATGCATTTGATAAATATGTATGTATGTCTGTTTAAGTATTTTAGTCAACTTTTTTTTGATAGATGGGGTTTTTTACAGCCAGACGAATTGCATGTTGTTTTTAGTATTGTTGTATTGTTGTAGCGATAAGGTCACCTAATATGAATTCGCCTTGGTGGCAGCAAAAATAAAATAAAACAAAAACATTAATAAAATAAGTAAAAACCTCAAGTTTAATTAATAAAATAGAGTACAAACCTTTTGAAGCTGTTCAAATACTTCCGTCAACAGAGTACTCATTGTGTCAACCTTATACGTCGTTGCCTTAACGTATGACGGATTCTATGTGACTCGGCCTTAAGGTACTCATATATTATGCAATATTATTTAGTACTTTATTGCTAGTATTATTTTCGTTTTGATGCACACTATTCAATTAATTGCACAATATTAAAAAAATATATATTGCGCAATTTTTCTTACAATTTGTGTAAAAGGAAGCAAGAGCTATGCACCCATATTTGTTTAGCAAAGTTTAAAATTTATTTTTAGTAATACATGCTACATACACAGATATGTACATACAAAATCCTAAGCAAATTAAATAATTTTTAATTCAGTAATTTAAAAAATAGAAAGATAATGTTTCGTGATGTATCTGGAAATAGTTATTGCACCATGTTGTCAACACATTACGAAATATTTCTTGTGGCGCAATATAAATCAAAAGACTTTTGATTTTATCCATTTCAATTTTATCCATTGCAATTTTATTGTACAATATCAATTATTGCACAATAATATTGCAAATGTGAGAGGTATGTACCTTTAAGGCATATACATGTATGTGTGTATGTAATTACTGGCATTATTATTGTTCGTACCCACTGTGCACAGTAGTGTTATTGTCATTTAAATTGGAAATAGTTATATCTAAAGTTTATTAAACAAAATTGTAGGTATTTTAACGTTTATAAATTCAAATTATGCAAATATCTATATATAACTATTGTAAGTTTTTGGAAGGTGGATAGAATTCGTCTTAGCCGAATATAAATTTTTTATGCGTTTTCTTTTCGCTTTCATTCTCACACAAAATGTTAACGTTTTAACTATAAAGTGCCGGTTTTGTTTGTGGCACAATCAGTTTCATAGAAGTGCTTTTCGTCGGTGGTCGAAAGCTTTTTTCATTTAAAAGTTACGGAAAATCAACGCCGGACATCGAATAGTTATATTTTTATTCAATTTATTTTGGTGAGATACGTTCATGTACTTTTGTTTTTGTTGCGTCTACAAAAACTGAATGGCAAAACAAAATGCCAATAAAATATTAAAAAAAAATAAATACATAAGATATAAATAAATTTGGATAAAAATATATGTATGTATGTTTTTATTAGAAATTATGCTAAAATGTACTAAATGAATTTTATAAAATAGTTAAAAAAAAAATTCAAGAAAGAGTGTGAGAGAAAGTGTGTGAAAGAAAGAGAGTGTGAAACAGCAAATTTATATATTTTTTTTTATTAAAAAAGCATGCAACAAGTTTTATAAAAGCCAATAAATTTTTGGAATCAATTAATAAAGCAAACAAGTTTATAAATCTAAATTTGAATTAAATACCCAATTTTAAGTGATAAAATTTTTGTTAATTATTCAATTGTCTTTCAATGGACAACTCCGACAAAGGCAACAGCTTCGAGATGTTTATGAATTATTCTTCCAAATTAAGTGATATAGAACATATATAAATTGTTATAATAAAACAAAATTATCTTGTTATACAACAATTATTTAAAGGTCTTTGCTTTATTGTGGCATAAATATACACACAACAATACATATGTACATACATGTGCTGGTACATATTTTGTACCCTGCAATAACAGTGTGCGTCAAAAAAATTTAAAAATAAAAATAGTTTGGAATTAATGTACATATCGCACACTAAATCATAAACAGTCACAACTCAAAATGCTCAAAGTGGTTTTGTTTTTAATCGACTTCAAAAAAAGGAGAAAGTTATCAATTCTTCTCCATTTTTTTTGGCGGTGTTACTTCATAGCTCGGTACATTTCAGACCCATTGTTTTATTAACTATTCAACCTCAAACATAATCTCAAAATTTCTTTAAATCTCATACCATATTTGATTGCAGCGAAACCTATCAAACACCTTTGGTTTTTGTAATTACACAATTTTAAAAGTTGGAAAAATGGGCGGGGTTACACCTATTAATATTGATTATAATATTTCACGTGGTTCTACTTAACCGATTTTTACGAAGCTTACCACATACCTTGAGCTCTAAAATAGACACAACCCTTCATTTAAAAAACTGGGCGGAGTCACGCCCTTTAAAATTTAATATTTTATTTTAAGTGGTTATACCTTACCGATTTTTTTAATAGACTTATCACGCACTCTAAGCTCTGAAAAACACACAATCTTGCATTTAAAAAATGGGCGGAGGTACGCCCATTAAAATTTAATTTCATGTTTCACGTACTTCTTCTTATCTTCTTCTATCAGATCTTTGCATCGGTTAAGTAAGTCGGTTTTTTTTGGCACAATTATTTTATAAACCAGTGAATTGAACAAATCTCTAACGACGGCAACAGTTTCTTTTGCAATACAGTCTTCTTGAAGAATATAAAATACTGTTATGCTTGTTTTTATGTTACATATCGTCACCTAAAATCCCAAAGGCCGTAACCACCAAATAATTCAAAATATACTTTTTTATAGATTATGATGTGATTCATCAAATATACAGCTTTCCCTAAAATTTTGCTCACATAGGCATATGTGATCGTTTGACCGACGTTTCGACTGCCTTTCCACTTTTTCGACTGACTTGCCACTTTATGTGCCCCTTTTTTTAGGGTAAGTTATATAAAAATACATTAAAAATAAAAAGTTTAGTGTAGTTTTCTCGTCTTTTTTTAATTTTGTCCCTTTTTTTTGACAAATCCTCTATTTGGTGCCACTTGTTGAAAAATGTCATCGGTCACCCTGTTCAAAAATACCGATTTTATTAATTTTTCAATTTGGCACCTAATAAATGGATAGTCTTAAGTCCTAATTTACACTACGCAAGTCTTATTGCTAAGCTGATTAGTTTGTGAGAGAGAGAGACGAGGGGAACTGAAAAATTTCTTTCCGGCCCGTTTCTCTCTCCTAAAAAACTAATCAGCGTAGCAATAAGACTTTCATAGTGTAAATTAAGACTAAATAAGGTCTTTTATTTCTCCTATAATAAGGTGATCATACGTTCTCATTTTAAAGGACAATCATCTATTTTAAGTCGCTGGCATCTATAAAATTTGTGTCACCTTTTTGTCATCTCTTTTATTATCGGTAATATTTTGTCATCTTTAATATTAAAATATTGATTTTTTTTTATCGATAAAACAATGTATCCTCACTTTCATTTGCATGGTCTAACTGTCAACCAAGTTCTATACATATATACATTTTTTGTTTATTTTAATTTTGTATGGAAGTTGTCAGTTGAACTAAACAGCTGCCTTATGGGTTTACCTGGTTTGAGTGTGCCCTGGTAAGCTCAATGTATAAAGGACTGTGATAGTGCAAATATCTTATTGTTGAGATTTTATCAGTTTTTATGGTTTGCTATAGCGTCAACGGCGTTGGCGGGTGTTTAAAATTTTTAATTTTTGTTATTGAACTAATTTTTACATACATACATCTATGAATATGAATGTATTTTTTTCTGTAAAGTTTGTAAAAAATTTAGAAATTGTATTCAAATAAATTTTTTACTATTTTTATTGATGTCATCTTTTTCTTTCTCCGAAATCTGGTGGCCTTACCTATAAAAAAGTAAAAAGTGTACTTACGGCCTTTTAGATTTTAGGTGACGATATGAACTTGCGTCATTTGTGCAGTATCAACAGTTTTTCTTGCCACTACTCATCATCTGGTTTTTTTTAGTAGTGACTGTTTGTGATTTAGTGTACGATATGTACAGACATTGAATTTCGTGTCGTATATAAATTGTAAGCCGTGGAGTGTAGTGCGTGCTATGCCCTAATTCCATAGTGCTCTCCCACTCTCCCTTAATTCCATAGCTACATTACAATTTGTAAACAAACGCACAATATCGCTTCATATTCGTAATATAAAATACTTTAACATATCAACAGTAGCGATTTAAAGTAGTTCGCTTGTTTAACAAAAAATTCAAACATTTATATTAACCTACTGCGAGCCAAACAAAGTTTTTATGTTCCTTTGAGCTGTGTGTTTTGTAAGAAAAATGCAACCTTAGTTTACAATCCAAATGCTTACAACTGTTCAGCGGTATAACAGTTTGTTATATCTCTAACTTAACTTACTTCCTTTTTTTATAACTTTATAATAAGCAACATGGTTTTTTTGAATAAATGAATTCTTTAAAGTTTTTGAATTAAAAGATCGTCTTTAATATTTGCTTTGCAACCGCTGGACAACACGTCAACTTCCACGTAAGTTTCAATTGGATTAAGAAAATCCCAACAAAGGTTATGGGCCCAGGTTCCAAGTTGCAAAGATTTTGAGGTTATAAACGGAACGTGTTTGAAGGTTTTAAATTGTTTTGTCCAACCAAAAAACAATAAGTCTGAAAATGGCAACAGGTGTAGGATGCATTGAAAAGTTGAGCGGCGACAACTACGCTACATGGTGCATTCAGGTAAAAAGTTTACTAATTACATTGGACCTTTGGAAAACGATAGATGAAAGTATTCCTGCCAAGGATCCTGAAAAAAGTGTATGGATGGCAAATGATTCCAAAGCTCTAGCAACTATTACGTTAAGTGTCAAGCCAAGTGAGTTGATTCATATCAAAAATTGTAGTACGGCAAAAGATGCATGGAACATTTTAAGTTCTTTGTATAAGGCAGATACGGCTTCAAGAAAAGTCAATTTGTTCAAAAGACTTGTTCGGTTCAAGTTTAACACGAACCAAAAATTCGCCACACAAATAAATGATTTTAGTTCGGTCGTGGACGAACTTAAAGAAATCAATATCATCTTAAATGATGACTTGCTTTCGATTTTGCTGTTATGCAGTCTTCCAGATGAGATGGAAAACTTTGTCATTGCAATTGAAAGCAGAGACAGTTTGCCTAGCTATGATAGATTAATTTCCAAAATACTTGAAGAAGAACTACGTCAGTCAAACAAAAATTGTAGCCAAAGTGAAACAGTATTCGTAGCAAATTCCAGGAACGAATATAAAAGGAACAAAAAATTTAATAATAATAAACACAGGTCAAATTGTACTAAAAATGATCAAAGTGATAAAAAGCTTTTTGATACGAATGTTAACAACATTAAATGTTTTCGCTGTGGAAAAAAAGGCCACTATCGCTCTCAATGTAAAAGTAATGATAAAACTGAGTTAGCTTGCTCATTACATGAAAGCTCAAATGATTTAACAGATAAGTTTATCCTCGATAGCGGAGCAACATCCCATATGTGCAGAACAAAAAGCGATTTTATTAAATTAACAGAATGTAAACAAAAAGTAGTATTAGCATCTGGTGAGAGTATTTACGCTGAAGGTCTTGGTGATGTTAAATTACATACACAATTTTGCAATCTTACTTTACATAATGTTTGGTATGTTCCTAAATTACATTCTAATTTTATTTCCATTAACAAAGTTCTAAAAGCTGGATATTCTGTTAACTTCCAAGGCAATAAAGCTGTTATTAAAAGTAAACAAAAAGGCAATGTTTTATCAGCTGTTTTAAACGAAGGTTTATTTGTTGCAAAAGTGGAAATAATTAAAGAAATTGAAAGTGTTAATTGTATAAATGAAGAAACTATGGCAAAAAAGTGGCACTATAGATATGGACATATAAACGTAAATGATCTAAATAAGTTGTCAGCAAAAAGAATGGTGAAAGGATTAAATCTTAAAATTCCTAACAAAATTGATTGTGTTACCTGTGCTGTGAATAAAATTTCCGTCAAACCTTACAAGAATTATTCGAGTGTTCAAACAACGGATTTGTTAGAAGTTGTGCATACAGATTTATGCGGTCCGATTGGCACAAAATCTGTTGGTGGATCGTCATACTTTATGACCTTTATAGACGACTATTCTCGTTATATCTCAACGTATTTTCTCAAAAACAAAAGTGATGCATTTGAGGCATTTACAAATTTTGCTGCGATTGCGGAGAAGCAGACAGGCCGCCAAATCAAGGTTGTTAGAAGTGACAACGGAAAAGAGTTTATAAACTCTAAATTTAAAGATTTTTTTGCAAAAAGAGGTATAGTACACCAGACAACCGTGAGTTATTCACCGCAACAAAATGGTGTTGCAGAAAGGGCCAATAGAACCCTCGTCGAAATGGCAAGGTGCTTATTAGAGCAGTCTAAGTTACCACAAAGTTTATGGGGCGAAGCTATCAACACGGCTACGTATCTAAGAAACAGATCACCCACAAAGGTTCTTGAAAACATTACACCATATGAAAAATGGACAGGTAAGCAACCATCAGTATTTCATTTTAAAACATTCGGCTGTGATGCAGTTGTTTTGAATAAAAGTCCTAAGCCAAAAGGCAGTAAATTTTTACCAAAAGGCTCCAAAATGATATTCGTTGGATATCAGTTGCATACAAAAGGGTATCGTTTGTACAATTCCATAACAAAACAAACCGTTATCGCCCGTGACGTCATATTTTTTGAAAAATCGTTCGAGCACACGCCTGTAGAAACTGAGGAACGCGAAAAATTTTACTTTAATTTATGGAAACAAAAATGTGATGAATACACAGAAGTTGAAGCTGATGATGTATTGAAAGATGAAGGTGAAAGCAGTCCTGATCAAGAAGATAATGCAGTAGATGATAATGAAGTAGAAGAAGATGTAATAGATGATGATGAAGTACAAAATGATGAAGTGGAAGATGAACAGGTGATTCTATCAGGTAGTGAATCTGATAGAGATGATACTATTGTTATTGATAATAAAAGAAAAAGAGGAAGACCTAAAAAAATTAGAACGGGTAGTAAGGGAAGACCTCGCAAAGTATATGTTACTGAAAGTGGACCCGAAATGCTAAATTCTGTCATCGAAAACCCAAATACTATTAATGAAGCGTTAAATTCGGAAAATAGCGAAAAATGGAAGGAAGCGATGAAAAAAGAATACAACTCGTTGATAAAAAATAAAACATGGCAATTAGTAGACAGGCCAAAAGATAAAAATGTCATAGGATGCAAATGGGTTTTTACAGTGAAACGTTCGCCGGATGGTGTAATAGAAAAATATAAGGCAAGGTTGGTTGCACATGGATGTTCACAAAAATATAACATCGATTACCACGAAACATTTGCACCGGTAGTTAGGCATTCTACCATAAGATTAATTTTAGCATTAGCCGCTAGACACAAATTGCTATTAAACCATATAGATATAGAGGCAGCTTACTTGAATGGAGATTTAACAGATGATGTCTACATGGTACAGCCAAAAACGTTTGAGGATAGGCAGCATCCAAATAAAGTTTGCAGACTTAGAAAAGCCTTATACGGTTTAAAGCAGGCTGGCCGAGAATGGAATAAGAAGGTGAATGATATTTTGATCGAAATAGGTTTCAAACGCTGTAAATCTGATAGTTGTGTGTACGTTAAGCGAAATGGTAGTAAACTTTGTCTAATCGCGTTATATGTTGATGACATGCTACTAGCATGCTCTAATGAGCAAGAAATGCAGGAAATTATTATAAAGCTGAATCAACAAGTAAAAGCCGTAGATCGAGGTGCAATATCTTTCTACTTGGGTATAGAAGTCAATCGAAACGGTCCAAGAGGCGATATAAGTATTCATCAGAAGCGATATACGGAAGAATTGCTGGAACGTTGGGGTATGTCGAATTGCAAACCTGCAGCTACTCCATGGCCAAGTGGTACAGTACTTGAAAAATGCAAAAACCAGTGTGAGAATCTAGATACAACAACTTATCAAAGTTTGATTGGAGCGTTAATGTATTTAGCCGTAATATCTAGACCAGATTTGATGCATGTGGTGTCAAAATTGTCACAATTTAACACACATCCGCACAAAGAACATTTTGCGACGGCCAAATATGTCCTTAGATACCTCAAGAAAAATCCAATAGGTAAAATAACTTTTTCGAATAACATAAATAGTTTTGAGTGTTTCACAGATTCTGATTGGGCCTGTGACACCACCGACAGAAAGTCCTACTCCGGATTTGTTACGTTCATGGCAGGTGGTCCCATTTCATGGGAATCACGAAAACAAACAGTGGTGGCTTTGAGTACGATGGAAGCAGAGTACATCGCATTGTGCCAGGGCACAAAAGAAACGATTTTTCTCCGATGCTTACTACGTGAGATGGGTTTTGCTGATTATATCGTGTCTCCCACGCCTATTCTTTGCGATAATCAGAGCGCAGCCTTTATGGTGAGAAATCCTACAGTGCAGAAAAAAAGTAAGCATATAGATATCCGCTACCACTATATTCGAGAAAAGTACGAAGAAAAAGAGATCGATATAAAATATGTTACTACTAATGAAAACACAGCAGACATATTAACAAAAATTTTAAGTAAGCAAAAGCATTTTTATTGTTGTAACTTGTTAAAACTTAAAATGTAAATTTAATTATTTGAACATACAAGTGTAATAATATGTACATATTTTGAAATGGCATTTGGTTTGAGGGGGAGATTGTAAGAAAAATGCAACCTTAGTTTACAATCCAAATGCTTACAACTGTTCAGCGGTATAACAGTTTGTTATATCTCTAACTTAACTTACTTCCTTTTTTTATAACTTTATAATAAGCAACATGGTTTTTTTGAATAAATGAATTCTTTAAAGTTTTTGAATTAAAAGATCGTCTTTAATATTTGCTTTGCAACCGCTGGACAACACGTCAACTTCCACGTAAGTTTCAATTGGATTAAGAAAATCCCAACATGTTTTAACGGACTTGGATTTATGTACACTTGCCATATGGTTTAATTTCATATGTACAAATTTTTTCAACCCGATTAGCATTTTTCCGAAGAGCCAATAACAGTGGCGTGTGCTAAGCCTGGTCTTCTAAGTTATTTTTTTTTTCGTTGTAGCTCTCTGGCCAGCCATTAGTAAAAACTAATCCTATTTTGAGCTTCGCATACTCCAAAGTATTGCAACCACAATCAATCAGACGTCATATAAAAAACTAATTTATTATTCCAATTTTTGAGTCGGAGCTCAACGATTAAATTAACTATAAATTTTGTGTGTATGTAGGTTTCGATATGATAAAGTTTTTTAATTGTTGATTTAAGCGGGCAATGATGGTGTTTTAACCTCATATTAAAAATGTCAACATAAACAGTGGTGGCCAGCTATTTAGGGACAATATGTTTTTGCATATTAAGTGAAATTGTTGTTAACAATTTATTTAGCGTTTATAACAGTTGATATTTGGATAACATTCTCCATGCAAAACCACATTTATTTAAATAAAAAATATATTAAGTCTTCGATGTAAAACGGGTTAAAGAAAAAAGTATACGATGAAAACCATCGTAAACAAAGTGATCTTTATCTAGCTTGGTGTTAGTGATATAATTTGATATTCATATATTTTTGTTCAATATTTATTTATGTTGAGATTGTATAAAATTTCATGGTTTAATGAAAATTTATATACATACAATTTATGTCATACATTAAGGTGACCAGATTTCGGAGAAAGAAAAAGATGACATCAGGAAAAATTTTAAAAAGTTAATTTGAATTCAAATTCTACATTTTTACATACTTTACAGAAAAAATTACATTCACATACATGTATGTATGTGTGCATGTATGTATGTAAAATAAGTTCAATAACAAAAATTAAAAATTTTTATAGCCCCGACGCACTTGATGCTGCAGCGCTGTAAAATCAGAAAAAAACCTAAACAATAAAATGTTTGCAATATCACACATTAATCTTACCAGGGGTACACTCAAATAAGAACCTGGATTCAGTAGTTTTTTGCGAACCAAAAATCGTAATATTTATCGATATATTTAATATATTAGTTTGCTCCAACAATAATGTGATCCTGTAATTTCTTTTTTACTATACTGTCCATCTGTGTTTCATTCATCATTTAATTCTATATCATGTGGCATCTTTGCATGAAGATAAACTAAATGAATATGAGCTTTTGATTTTACTTTTGCGACAGCGAATATCGTTAAAATATGTTACTGGATAGCAAAGTTGATAAGTTCTCTTTATATTTATTATAGCGATACGATTATCGTAATATAAGTTAAAGTCCTGCACAAGACCATTTATAAGAACTTTCAAGACATGAGAGATTTTTCAAATACATTACTACAGCGAAATATTCTAAAAGAAATGCTAAACAACACTGTTAGCAAGACATTTGTTTCAGTTGTTTGTCTTGCCAACAGTGTTGTTCAGCGTTTGTCTTAGAATATTTGGCTGTAGTAAAACATTTGAAAAATCTCTCATGTCTTGAAAGTTCTTATAAATGGTCTTGTGCAGGACATTAATATAAGTTACTGAATCGAGGTACAGGTATGCCCATAAGGCAGCTGTTTATTTCAACTGTTAGCATCAATATAAAACCAAAATAGACGAACAAATTGGTTAGAGAACGCAAATGAAAGTGAGGCTACATTGTTTTATTGATAAAAACAAATATAAATCATTCTTTCAATAATAAAGATGTCAAAAGATGCCAAAAGAGGACACAAATTTTGTAGATGACATCGAGTTAAATTAGATGATTGTCCTCTAAAAAAAGAGGACGTATGGTCACCTTACATACATACATATGTTTGTACAGAGTGTTCCAAAAGAAAGTTTATATTCAGTGTATTGATCAAGTCCTTTATTGAAACAATTTTTATTACTTATTTAAATACAAAATTTGAGAATTTATATGTACATATCTTTAAAATAATATCGCACAATTGCAAATTCCGAACGTATATGGCAACACTGATTACATACCTCTTGAGCTAGTTCAGTATAAAATGTAAACATTAAACAGCTGATCCCGTACTTGCTTCTTCCCCGGCTATTCAGAATAGTAGTACTCGAGCCATAACCGTCAAATAAGCTTGAGCGATATATTTTTTGAGCTTCTTTTTTAGGGTTCCGTACACCAAAGGTGAAAAGGAGCAACGAAAAATGTTAAAATCCCATGTTATATACATACAATTCTATGTATATACACTTGAAATTTGTAAGGTTAGTGTATTTTTATACAGACTAAAACAATTAACACTAAAATTTAAAAAAGTCTAAGCTAAAGGGTGTTCTATCAGTTAATGTAATTTTGACAACTTGCTGTATCTTGGAAACCGTAAGAGCCAACCTCTTGAAATTTTCAAAACCGGTAAAACTAAAAAATCCCAAAATTATACAATCGCCAAACCGAAAAAAATCACCAAAAACAAAAAATAATCGCCAAAACTAAAAAAGCACCAAATTAAAAAAGAATTTCTAAGACTAAAATAAATCGCAAAAAACCGGAAAAATCGCCAAAATGAAAAAAAAACGCCAAAACCCCACAGGAAAAAATCGCCAAATTAAAAAAACCCCCAAAAACAGAAAAAACGAGAAAAAACGACAAAACTTCGTGCGCGAGTCAAAGTCGCACTTTACTGAATTTATTTTTATTATATACGTTCGTATATAATCGATTTTCGTAAAAAAAAATTAAGCTCGAAAATTATGTCGATTTAAGTTTTTTTTGGCTGGTTGCCACGTTATGGTTGGGAAGAGAAAAAACTCGCGGTAAAAATTCATAATTGGGCTGTATGTAAAATGTAATGACGAACTTTCCGTGCTTAAAGGTCTTGTGCGGTTTCCAATGGAAGGGTCATAATCATAATGAACATACTGGTTAATAATTGATTGTATTTTGGTGTTTCGAATGTTGTACCGGTGTCTTCAAAGTTTTTGATCCATTTTAGAACGAGAGGAATTTGGTGCATCGTTTAGTGGCACAAAACTCTAATGTTACAGAATTTTGTACGCGCACAGTATTACCACTTTTGTGAAACTCTCATGAGCCAAAAAACTGCTCTAGTAATGTAAACAAATACCTATAAACTTTATTTTGAAACACCCTTTGCATAAGTACATACTAGTAAGATTATACATATCGCTCATTTACTTGCACAACGTCACAACTAAAAAAATTCAACTTTTGAGTTAATAATGCAGAATTAATCATATTGCAATTCACATTGTTAAAAATATTTATAAAAATATTTTGTATACTCAACTCTTAACAAGAGAAAAAATAAATTTTCTTTTTCTATTAATGATCTAATTCAGTAAGAAGATTTAGGACGTTTTTGTTTGAAAATATTTTTGAGTGTTTGGTTTTGATTTTCTTGAAAAATGCTTGTTGTCTTTGATAATGAAAAATAAAAATATTATTACATATTTTTAAAACATAAAAATTAAATTAAATTATTATACAATAGTTTGTAAAATAGGTATATGAAAAAATATGTGTTTGATAAAATGGTTTGTAACAAAAGCGTTAAGCATATTCACAAACCTTCTATCACAGACAATAACTAATAATTGTCTTAAAGAATCACAACATCGACTTTTTTCCATTCATAGACAAGACGACACAATCGTCGAACAGAATTAGGGCATAAGTTTAGTGTAAATTTAAAACTTTAAACTCGTTTGCTGTAAAACTAATTTTTATGAGTTATGACATTGTTCAAGTTAATGAGTTAATATGTAGATATAATATCTGATGATGCCATCATTTAACAATTGTTATGGGCAAAAAAGATAAATAATTTTTGAATAAACAACAAACCGACTTTAGTATAAATACATATCTACGTACATATTTACAGTGAATAATTTCAATAGATGAGTGTTTAGTTATTTGTTCTAAAAAGTAAACAAAAAATTAAAAAGAAAGTTAAAAATATAACGTTATTTGAGTGTTATTTATTCATAGAATTTTTGTGCGTGCTTTATTGTTGTAATAAATTTACATACAACACAAATGAACGAAATACCCATGCATGCATACATAAATACCCACTTGACCTGAGATTCGATAAGAACGAATGCTCGCTAAAGCGAAGAGATTTCGAAACGAAATTGTTCGATATTTGTTCGCAAATCTAAAAAAAATGAATGTTCGCTAAAGCTTCGAGCTTAGAACTTCTCTCGATAGTTTTTCAAATGTGTTACGGTAGCTGCTTGGAAGTGTGCCAGCATGAGAGCACTGTAAGTTAAAAAATAAAATAAGAACACATACCTACATATCGATGGTCTCAAGTAGAAAGGCCCTAACTCAAATAATTGTAACTTTACAGGAGAAGGTAAGATATAATAGAAGCTGTAATATTCACAATGTATTTTTTTTTGTAAAACTGCTTGTAAAAGCGTTATTTTTTACTATTGCAATATATCTTTGTGAGAAATTGTATTTGCGTGGAATGTATTGGAATCACTGAAAAACTCAATTTCGTAAAAAATACGAGTTAGGGCCTTTCTACTTGAGACCATCGATATGTGCAATAATTGAGCGTAAGTTAAGGTTTAAAAAACAATAAATAAAATAAGTAAAGTTAAAATAAATAAATTAAAAAATAGATAATAACTTTTTTACTTTTTCTGCTGGATTTTTCGTTATCGAAATTAATTCGATAACTGATATTGCTAGCGAAACTTTGATAACGTATGTTTTTTGGGACAAAACTGAGCGACAGGTGAACTTTTTTCGATTCATTTTTGAGCGTCACTTTCGATAGTTTTACACGATAAATGTTCGAGATACATATATTCGAAATCGATACCAATAATGAAAGTCTTGGTCAACTGGGTAAGCAGACACACATTGTAAGTGCTGGTACATACAGATATGAGGGCGGTCACAAAATATTAATTTATAAAATGTATGATCTAAAATTTTAATTTAAATTAGTAAGCAGTGGATCTAATCCAGTGGTCGGTAACATATACCATTACATCTTACGTTTTTACTCTCACCACGAAGTGCATAAGAAGAACGATCATAATTGTTTAAACACGAATACATATCGTACAGCATTGAATGCTTGTGCGAAAACAATAAAATTCATGGCTGCATTACATGGGACCATGTTGTAACTAGTCTGTTTCATGTGGATTGGACCACGTAGTCCAATATTATTTGCAGGGAAGTAATAGAAGAGTATACTCGTATTAAAGGACGCATCGTTCTTAATTCGCCGATCACTGATCTAATCTGTAGTATGAAATGAAGGCAATTGCAACAACATTTTCCATCAAATAAGAACTTGTTTAGATTGCGACAGCAAACGTTATGGGCGAAAGAAATGAAATATGCTAGCTTCTTGTAGCTGAAACCTTACAAATTTAATAGAAAAATTTTGACATGAGGCAAAAGAAAATTTTATACACATACATTGGAACTGCCCTAATTACGGCAGCAAACATTGTTCAAAAATGCTTACTTCTTGAAACTAAAAGTTTACAAATCTAATAGAAAAATTTTGACATGAGGCAAAAGAAAATTTTATACACATACATTGGAACCACCCTAATTCACATGTGTACCTACATAGATATATTTTTTTCTACCGCTAAATAAAGTAATAAACAAAATTGTATGTGTGTGCACACATGTTTGTATGTGTGTGTGTGTGTGTGTGTGTGTAGTATTACAAATAAATGCAAACAACGGCCTTAAAATTTAAATAAGAACCACAACAACGACTGGCGGTGCCGACAATATCGCAAATTCTGTTCGATCGATTTGATCGAAACAAAAAAAGTTCTAAAAACTGATTAAACATATTTAACGAATTCATTTTGTTTTCATTCTTATTTTGCTTCTTCCATTATTTCATTCGTTCAATTAATAACAACTGCAGCAGCAGCAGCATCGGAGAAATTAGTGAGAGTGCGAGAGAGAAGTCAACCACAACATCGACCACCAACAGCAAAAGGCGACTGAAAACTAAAGCCAACAACAACAATACAACAACAATGACCTCAACGTCAACGATAAAACGATTTATATACGTTTTCGATCTTCTTTGCACCGTAAGTATTTTTTTGTTAGAATTATTAAATATATGTATAGTGACGTATTCATAAAAAATATTTTAAGTTTATTACAGGGTTATTTGACATATTTCCCATAGAAAAAAAAGTCAAACAAACTCTTAATAAACCTTTTGGTTAGTCCTAATTTACACTATGCAAATCTTTTTGCTAAGCTGATTAGTTTTTTAGGAGAGAAGAAACGTTTCTGTGTCCCTCGTTTCCCTCCCTCTCTCCCAAAAAATTATCAGCTTAGCAATAAGACTTGCATAGTGTAAATTAGGACTTACATTGGAGTATACAATTATTTGACTTTTTTGAACTCGTCGATTTTTGGATTTTAATATTGCTAGATAAGTCGAGTAAGAAATTTAAGTTTTTCGAATAATTTAAATAATTTTATCCAATTAAAAATTTGTGTATTTCATTAAATTATCAGCTTAGCAATAAGACTTGCATAGTGTAAATTAGGACTTATATTGGATATACAATTATTTGACTTTTTTGAACTCGTCGATTTTTGGATTTTAATATTGCTAGATAAGTCGAGTAAGAAATTTAAGTTTTTCGAATAATTTAAATAATTTTATCCAATTAAAAATTTGTGTATTTCATTTAATTTTTTCTATTGAATTAATTTCGAGTGTGAATTTCACTCGAAATTGGTTTTTTTCAATCGAATATATTATTATATGTCTATAACTTCAATTCAAATTCAATTCAATTTACTTCCATTCACTTCAATATCTTATACTTATGTCAAATATTTTTGTTTATTTTTTAAATTTAATTTTACACTTACGATGTCGCACGTGACGGACTTTATATAAGTACCACAATCACAAAATCTTTATATTTTTCAGCAATGTTTTTTTATATTTTAATTGTATTAAACATCTCGATTTGTAGTCAATATTTGATGAGCATATCGCACTTGACATCCAAATATACGATTTTGCATATAAAAAATTTACAATGCACAGGATATTATGCAATCGCATAATATCCTGTGCATTATTTTTTGACTCTTTGTACCCTTAGAAAGCGAAAGTCAATGGATAATGTCTCACTTTAAGATCTTTTATAAATGTGCAAAAGAAATATTCAAATAAAAAAAGTGGCGATTTTGGTACTTTGTATTCGAATATCTTAAAATGGGTTATGTCGAAATAAAAAAAGTAATTCAATATTATCTTTTTTTATTGAGAAAATATGTTAAAACAAAGTGTTTTCAAGAAGTTTTAATTTTTTTTTGCTGTTAGTGGACCTTTGGGTGGAAATGTCCATATGTATGTAAGCAAGAAATTAACCCTAGTTTGTATCCGGAGTTTAACTTGAATCTCGAACTGAGCCTTATATAAAATTTTATGGCCAATATTTGTACACAACATTACATTCCCTTATAATACCGTTTAAGGATACTTATTTGTGCTCTTTTTATTAAAAGAATATAAAATTCATACCGAAAAGAGTTAGAGAGTGAGATTTTATGTGAAACTGCAAATTATATCAAACTAGACTAAAGTCTAGTGTTGAACTTAAATTTCCAAATTTATTTTATTCAGAGACTTACGTAAAATTTTAGACCAAAAAAATAAAAAAATACCTACATATGTGACAGCGCATAGAGAAAGAGACTTAAGGGTAAAAAAATCAATTTTCACTTTTTTTTTGAGCATCGCATGAGACCGATCCCATACCCCAAAAGTGCTCCCTCCCAGAGATATGCGCGTTTTATGAAATTGAAGTCGACGATTCTAAGGTTATGTGAAAAATTTTTCGTACTAACAGAGTGATATTCACGATTTAAAAGAATTATAAATGAGTATTTATTATAATTCACAATTAATAATTTCAGAAAATAAACCTGGATTCGAAAAAAAACGCGAACAAAATTGATATCAAACTAATGGAAACAGCGCGCTAGTTAGAAAACAGTAAAAACCAACTACACAAAACAAGAGGTAGGGACAACATACGCGCGTTTTCAAGGTTGACCAACACGTTTCTGGCGTCATGAGATGTGTCGCTTTCAAATGAGACCAATACCAACACGCTCAGTGATGGTACACCAAAGATACTCGTATTTAAATCTTTAAAATGGGTCTCCTGAACAAAACCGGTTTTTACCCTTAGGTCCCTTTCTTTTTTGCGCGTCACATATGTATTAAAGGTTATATTTATTATAAATTTTATTTTTTAATTATTTTTGATTAATGTTTTCAAACACATTTCATTCCATTTTATACCCATAATGCATACCGGGCGTATGATTAATAAATACTCTGAGTATCATGCTTATATTTATTTTGTCCGAACAAGTAGCCGTACCCTGACTATAAGCATACTTCGTATATGCTCTACACTAATAGTTGTAGAGTATTTAAGTATTTCTCATAAATGAAGTGTGTGTTTACTTTAGTTCAATCTTCTCTATTCTATTCTTTTTTTATAGCTATGCTCTTTATACCACGACACAGGAGCTAGGACGTGATTTTCGTAACAAAAACAATCGACACTATTACAGTTATAAATTTATTTTTGTTATAATTTCTTTGCACTTGAAAGCAGATTACGAATTTAAACGAAATGAAATATTTGATTTTATTTGATTTCGTTCTCTGGAATGAGTGAAACAAAAACAAAAAAGAAATACAATGAGAACGATTGCTCAATTTCTTTTTGTATTGCTTTTGTCACATAAGCACAAACAATACATTAATTCAATCCAGTGGTCTATACTTTTAAAGTTTACTATTGTGTGAGTACTACTCTCACCACGAATCGGTGTTGCCAGTGAAATTTCATCTGATTTCCCTAATTGGAAACTTTAAATGTCCAAATGATAAATTTGAATTCTTACGCAGCTAGAAAAGAAAAGAATGGAAAATAAATGAAAACGTTTTGAAATATTTGCGGCAAATTTGACATCATCAGATAAAATAATTTTATTGCATAGCTATTTAACATATGAAATTTTTTTTATATAGCTAAATAGCATAGCTCTAACCGGCTGTTTTAAGACACCTCTCTTCTTTTTTCTGTGTTGTACAGTGTTATTAATTGTCAAAAGTCAATATCTAAATGTTAATATTAGCTATTGTTTCATTTAATTTTGTATTGACTTCAAAAATGAGTTTCTGAGAAATTGAAATACTTTAATCTAGATTACAAAAAATAATGTATTTCGACCTGTAACTTTTGGTCTCGTTTCAATGCGTAGGTTTTTATGTTTTTTACGTTTTTTTTTCCTAATTTGCCACGCATAACACAATGTCAATACAAAAACGTATACATAAATTACGTAATACTGGCTTTAAAAACATGAATTTTTTATAATAAATTATAACTAGAATTAAATTAAAATTAAGATCGAAGTTTTATTATTTATTAAAAATATTTAAAATATTGTTTTTTTTGAGTAATTTATTAAATGATGATGTATAGTAAAGATTTTCATGATTTATGGATTATTTTGTTGCTAATATACATAGTTAGCACTTAATTCATGAAATTTGAACAGATCGTTTTTTTTATCAGAAATATTTTTGCCGACACTAGTTTCTAAATTACAAAAAAAAACAGATAAAAAATAAAAAAATATTATGAATGGAACTTAAAAGCAATTTATAATGATAAATTATTCCTTAGTGTATCGTAAGCGATATGTAATGGAAAATATACTTTTTTATTGAAATTAAAATTTTATGGACCTACCCATAGTTTAGAATTATAAAAATGCCAAAATTGTTGATAACTTTTAAGATACTGGCTGTATAATTTTATCGTAAGCGACAATTTACGCATAAAGACATATTTGAATATTTAAAAAATATCTTCTCCTGAAATATTTAATTTGTGTCACGTACGATGAAATCGATAACTGGTGAAATATCAATGAATTAGCCAGATAATATTTGTCACATTTATTAAAAAATAGATAGAGACTTCTCATTTGTTTAAATGCAAGTTTAACATAAAATCTCAATTTATTTTAAAAATTTTCATCATATTTCGATATTTTGAGGTCCTGGGAATCGATTAAGACAGTTTTCGCCATAATATCCATATGAATGTATCTATAGGGGTGTGTATGTATGTAAATCTCTCATAATTTAAGAACAGGTCAATAGATGTGAAGAGCAAATTTATTCAAAGGACATTGCTCTTGGGCGTATGATTAATTTATCAAATATCGATCATACGTATGTACTAGAGCTGAGCACAAACTGTTTGCTTGCTTAACTACTATTAAATTTTATCAAAAGCATGCAACAGCATTTGTTTATCTGCCAAGCTTTTAAGGGCATTAGTTTTGTAGTGTGGAAGCATATTTCACTCATGCACACCGATTGACAATTGTAAAATGAGCACACAAGTGTAAAAATATGTGTATTAGTAAAGGAAAGAACAAACAACGTAGATTATTTGAGCGTGTTAGTTCTAAGTTTTATAATTTATTAATTTAAGATTTTAATATCTTTCACAATGGATATGATTGTAAAGAGTTTTATTATCACATAATGTTTTATAAAATTTTGAGTTTGTGAAATGAAGTATGGTGCGCTATGAAGTGTGCAATAAAAATATTGCACACTTGACACAACTTTCTATTCAACTGTTGTACAATGGTTTTGTGTGTTTTTTGTTTCCTTGTTCTCTATTTTTGTTGTACACTCAATTACCATTGCCACTACAAACAATATTCGCTCTTAAAAAAACAAAAATATAATACTAAAAAAAATACAATGAATTTACGCTCATTTCTAATATGTACTCTTACTGAAATTCAACTTTTGATTTTCATAAAAGCTAAGGTTCGTACTATGAAAGTCTCATTTTACTAAGCTGATTAGTTTGCGGGAGAGAGAGAGAGAGAGAGGCGAGGGAAAAGAAACGAGCACGAGTTTAGCAATAAGGCTTGCGTAGTGTGAACTGGAACTTAGTATAAAACTAATTTGGTGAAAGTTTGAGCTAAATCGGACAACGTTGAGCCGTTGCCCATTGAGGTCAAGGTTCAAAGTTTGCAAAATTCATCGATTAATCATCAGTTAATTGTAAAATTCGCCAATTTTAAACCAATTCTTCTGAATTTTAACAATAATAAATACATAAAATAAAAATTTTATAAATATTCTAAATTATATCCTTAACTTTGTTTTTTGTTTAAACTTAACCCTTGTGAGTCATGTGGATCAAAATGACATTTATTTTATTTTTGCTTATTATTGAAAAATATTTTTTCCAGAAATTTCGAAAATTTAAACTTGTGACCGAAAAGATTAACCCTTCTATACCTGAGAACCAAAATAACACAATAAAAAATATTTGGCAAAATTTTAAGCTGTAAAGTATTTGATTGGGGCATTGTTGACCCAAAGCGGGTGCAGGGAGGGATGGCGGGTGTAATTTTCAATCATTCAGAATATTTTTTGAAATTTGTAAACAAAACTATTTTGATATATTTTTGAAAAAAAATTGCATTTTTGATTCACAACAAGAAATGTTGAAAAAAATTTAGCATATTCATAGGCGTAGAAATGCCATTCTGGGGGTGCATTGCCTCCTGAAAATTGCTGTTGCCACCCCTAGAATTATTAAAAATTGCATGTAATTATTTATTTGAATATTATTCATGAAAATCGCCATTTATAATGGCCCCCCTTTAGAAAAATTTTTTAGCTACGCCAATGCGCATATTTAAAAGAGCACTCTCGTTGATTTTCAGAATAATCAGTGTGAAATTGGAGAATTTTTTTTATAAATTTTGTTGGGCGAATGGGCGAATTTTGCAATATATGAACTTTGACCCCAATCTACAAAATTTTTTTTGAAAGCTTCATTAAATAGAGTCTAAGAAATAGCATTGATTGTAATGCAGAGCGAAAGTAAACTTTTTCCCACAATAAAAAGGCCTCAACGACTGACTCTGGCAGAGAAGACAAACAAGTCTTACGTCTCTTGGTGAATCGGCCCAAAAATCATGAAATCCTTGAATTTTAAATATAAAATGTGTTCAGCACTATTGGGTAAAATATTAAGAGGAATTTTATTTATGCTAATATGATCTCTGAAAAGATGTTTTCATTACCTAAAGTGTCTAGTTGAAGTGGAACCCTATTTAATGTACTAAATATCGCTCAAGAGTTGAGTAATCAAGATATTTGTATGAACTTTTTACACAATATGAAGAACAATATGAGGATTAGTTCTGCATCACTAAATCAAAAATTCGATTTATTGAGTTATAACGTTCTTTGAGTAAATGAGCGTTATGTGCGCGTTGATGACAAACAAATACATTATTGTACTAAATATAACTGCATGTGCTTAGATAGTTATATTTATTTAGTTTTTTATATTTAAAAGTTAATTTTTTTCAACATATGATTTCATCATTTTAAAAACGCAATTTTTAATTGTTTTACTAAAAAGAAAAAACATCTTCAGAAATTTACAAATGCATGCTTACGTACATACAAATCTATGTATGTATGTATATATGTATGTAAAAACATTTAAAGAAACTCAATGAAAATTTAATTAAAAATTTTTACAGTTTCTAATGTTTGCTTTGTTATTCATTACGCACTTTGTTTTAGATATAAATTAACCGTCATAATTTTCTATTGAAACGAAACAAAATATCAAAATAGAGAAAAATAAAACAATGGAATGCAATTTAGGTTAAGGTAATGGTGAAACAGAATACGACGGCAATTTCAAACAACAAACGCTCTCACAAAAAGAACAACCTACAATTAAGTTGTGGGAAAATGATTTCTGAGCACTGTTGCTGTTTTAGATAATTTCTCGTCAAATCGTATGAGTTCCGAACATGTAGCACGTGTCATGTATTTAAGGGTTGTTCTTTATTTTTGACTGCACAATTTACTAAAACGGCTCATAGTGCGCCATTTTACATGCTGCTCTTTTAAAAGCTCAAGATTTGATTTTGTGTGAGAGAGGGAGATGATGTAATATATATAGCTTTTGTATATCTGTCTTTTTCTTTCTCATTATAAAATCAAAATTCGAGCAAGAAAAAAGTGAAATGTAAAATCTGACTAAATTTAACTTTTACCCATTTTAGACACGCAAAGTTTACTTTGCAAAGTCTTAATTCAGCTGTGTGAAAGACAGAGGGAGAAATACCATATCTTTCTGTTTTTCTCTCAGCTGAATTAAGACGTTGCTTAGTAAACTTTCCGTGTGTAAAAAAGTTATTTAAATATATATAGTAAATATTAAACATGTCTGTATATTTTTACTAAAAAAAAATTTTTATAATATATAAAAAATATTTTGCAACAGTAAATCTGTGACAAAAAGGAAAAAGAGCTTAAGTCGAGATAAGCTAATTTTGAGTTAATGGTACGTCCATAATCTGCATGTTTGAAGGTATCACTGGTCAAAATCTCAATTAAATTATGTGATTTTTCAGCAAGTTATAGCACTATTACTTGTGACTTAACTTTTTTAGACTTCTAATCTCATGCGGAGTAATACCTTCATTTAGATTATACTTTAGCATATTTCAACTTAAATGTATTACTTGTAGTGTATAGAACGATAGTACCAGTATTACTGGCACCAACTTCAAACGGCACTGTAGGTAACATATATAAAAATCATTTATTTAACTAGATCTATATTATTTGTAGCTTTTTAGTGCTTATTTATGCAGTCGTTTTAATTTTTTTTTTAAGTTTTATTTATTTAGAAATATGGTCCAGTTTCGTAAAAATCGATTAAGTTAAAACACGTGAAATATAGTATTAAATTTTATGGGGCGTGGCTACGCCTACTGTTTTAAAACAAGATTGTGTATTTTTAAGAGTTCAAGATGTGTGTCAAGTTTCGTGAATATTGGTTAAGTACAAGCACATGAAATATTATACTAAAATTTAATAGGCGTGCCCCGCCCACTTTTTTGAACGCAAATTTGTGCCTTTATTAAAGCTTAGGGTGTGTGCCAAGTTTCGTAAGAATCGGTGAAATAGAACCCTGTGAAATATAATATAAAATTTTAATGGGTGTGACCCCGCCCATTTTTTAAAAGAAGATTGTGTCAATTTTAGAGCTCATGGTGTGTGCTAAGTGTTGTAAAAATCGGTTAAGTAGAACCACGTGTAATGTTATAATACATTTTAATGGGCGTAGCCCCGCCCATTTTTCAACTTAAAAATTTTGTAATTACAAGAACCAAAGATGTTTGCTAGGTTTCGCAGCAATCAAATTAGTAGAAGATCACAGAATCAAACTTAAAAAATTGTGGGCGTGACCAGCCCACTTTTTTGGGACCAATGGGAAGCTATACCCTCTCAGACAACAAAAAATTTTTTACAATCTTTTACAATCGGTCTAAAATGCACCGAGTTATGAACCTACACACCTAAAAAAAAATAGGGAGAGAATTTCCCAATTTAACTGTAAAAGAAATAAATTCCCAGTAAAAAAAGACACTCCAAAAAAGTCATGAAAATGTAGAGTTTGCGATCTGGAAGTAGTGCAAATTTCGATCCGATCTAATGATTTTTACATAGGGTTGTCATTGCAAGAAGTTCTCTTTTTCGCTGCCTGGTCACCGAATTGGAAGCGATTTTAAGAAAAATTTCCTTTTTTGTGTTCTATGATAATATTTTCATCTATGAAAAATTGCTAATAGTTACCTATTTTAACAATTAGTTTCTTTTTATAGGAATTTATACGCGAAACAGTAATTTAATGTAAATTTAAGCAAATAACTTTAAAATTTTAGACCAAAAATAGTTCATAAGTTTCTTAAAAAAACGATTTTTTTAAAATTCTGGTGAGTAATTTCTAAAACTAGAAAGGAATTACAAGGTTTTGTATGACTAAAATAAACTTCTACTTGGTTTTCTGCTAACTATCGGCAAATTAAAAATATCGATTTTTTGGAAGCAATGAAAATGTACTTCCTTTAGAATGACTTCCAATTTTTTTTACTGGGTTTCTAAAAATCCACTTGAAAGCTTAAAAGTGCTCTCCTGCAAAACAGTAAAATTTGACTTAAGCACTTTTTTCTTATTGCCACAGAAATATCATCGCTTTATGGAATTTACCCACACTATACGAGGTGCTTAAAATAAAATTACCAAATAGATTTTAATTTGTATTTATTGCAGCAAAATTTTGTTTAAACGATTTATAAAAGATGTTTACGATTTAACACATTCTTTTGTATGTTGATTACACTGAAAAATATTTTAAATTAAATTAAAATTGTTTTTGTACTGGGTAGCATCTGTTTAGAAGAGCGTTTTGTGCTAAATAAGTGCACTACAAAATTTATTTAAAATTTTTTTTAAATGGACATTAACAAGGTTGGAAAGTAGAGATTTATTTTGAATTTATGTGGTCTTAGGTATACGTACATATGTACATAAATAAATAAAAAATTATGTATTCAGGGGATAGTATAATATTTGATAGGCAGACCATAATTGATGGTTGATGATGGTTAATATGAGGAGGGGAATGAGGATCATATTTTAGGGCAAAAGGCAATAACACCTTTACAAGAACAGTCACGGCCATTTAATGATTGATATATCCATCAATGCGAAAAACAAAGTTTCTATCAAAGACAAAACAATAAACTTAATGTAATAAACTGGACTATGGAACATATATTGGAATTGCGCACTGTACTTCCTATTACAAAGATCAATAGTCAAACTTGAACAATATATCCGTCACAATTGACCAATCATAATTGATGAATATATCAGTCAATGGTGTTGGTTATATTTTTTGATAATAGAGAATTCACATCAACATAAAATCTAGTAGATTTCAATTGATATAATCATTTTAATCTACACCTTTTCCAACGAGTTTTTTTTTGACACTTATTAAGATTTTGTATCCAAGATAAAATCCATTGGCTGAAATTTTTCCTAAAGTGTTGTACAAATTACTGCAATATATTTTAAATACACGCCTTTTTAAGTACAGCGGTTTATTTTTTAGTAAAATGTTGAAAAAAAACCATAGTTGGATCAGTAAGTTCTACTAGACTTTATGTGTTAATTAAGCATTCAACATGTCGGTTCCAAGTTGGCTTTCTATCAAGGGTAACCTCCAAGTATTTGACATTCGACGATGTCGTTACTATGTCCCCCACCATGTCGTTACTATGCAGACGTTCATGACGTCTGACAGAATGTTGCCAAATTTTCCAGTTGCCATTACAACCACTTCAATCGGCGTATCCTATAACTTCGTGTACTTGTTCCCTAAGAATGAGGAGAAGTTCATCAATCACCACTGACCAAAGGAGTGGTGATAAAACACCATCTTGGGAACACCCTTTGACTGCTTTAATAGTAACCATATCATTACCCATTAAAGCAGTTATGTTCCTGCTCTCAAGAATAGACTTAATTCAATTCACAGACGAGCGATCAAGGACTTTTTTCTAAGAGAACAATCTATTGAATCATATTTTGTATTGTCAAATGCGCCATTAATGTCTAAGAAAGCACATAACGCGATTTCCTCCGACCCATGAGCCCTCTCAATCCTTGTAACAAGATGATTTAATGTTCAGATCAATTAGTTCCTTCATAGTTTTCAGCAAAAAAGGATGTTAGACAAATTGGTCTGTAAGATTTTGCCAAATTTCCTGGCCTATTGCCTATATTATGTATAAATACAAGGTTAACTTTCCGCCACAGCAGGGTAATATGTCAGAAGATAAAACTGGCTCTAAATAGGATGGCAAAGGCACAAAGGAGTGTATTAGTGTTTTTACACCGACATCGTTTTAATAAAAGTTGGTTTTAACGTTAAAACCAACTGTTAAAAACAACTTAAAACCATTTCTAAATTGGTTTTAAGTTGGTTTTATGAAATGCAACCTTGTTTTTCACTGTGCTAAATTTCGTGCTGCCAAGTTAAAATGACCGGAAGCAGCTGATAGTGTTTATGCCAGTGAATAACAATAGATGTCGCTTGAAGGATTTTCAACTTTAAAATGGATGCAGCAGCAACAGTAATAAAAAAATTATGAGATAAAAATAGTTTTTTTTTTTGAAGGAAAACAACGCAAAGATTTTCATTGAAAATAGACGATATGACTGACATCGATCCGCCGATAAAAATGTTTTATTTTGTGATGTATTTGTGTAGTTTTTATAAACAATAACTTGATTTCCAAGCAATTCTTTACTAGTTCCATAATTTTAAAATATTTATTTACAAAATATAAAATAATTTCCATTTTACAACTCATTGTAAAATTTCAAAGTTTTTCATACAAACAAAAACAGTTGTTGTACAGTTTGTTAAATAATGCTACAAACACAATCATGTCCACCGACCATCGACTACAAGATGTCAAAAATAGAATACATGCGTGCTTATGAGAATAATTATTTTAGCCGCTACACGACTACCGACTACACGACTACTTTTGTAGCCCGTAGCCAACTTAGGCTAATTTCTATTTTTCTTGGCTACGAAAAACAGATTAGTGCTGCCAATACAATAAATGCATGAAATGGTGGTTTTAAAAACTCAATACATTAAATATCGCTATTAAAAACGCGAAAAACTATTATAGTGGCACCATTGAAAAATAATAATCATTTCATTTGTTTCATTTATATTTATTTTTTGCTTTTTTTATTGCAATTGGTAAGTATATAATAGTCATTTTTACTGTTTATATGTATTTGTTATATTGTTTAATGTAATGATGTTTATTTTTTGTAGTTAGTGGTCGGTAGTCGTTAAAAGAATTAAGTAGCTGTTGACTTGGCTATTTTGGTAGCCGGCTACTTTTGTAGTCGGTAGTCGATGGTCGGTAGCCTTTGATTGTGTTTATAGCATAAGTGTTATAAAAAAATACAGCAACAAACACACGTAATTCTGCAGGAGATTTATTCATCCTTATCGCGAATAAAAGGCGAACATTTTGTTCAATATTTTCCGTGAACAAAAAATGGTAAACAAATGGTATACTGACACAACAACAACGCAAACATTGGCGATCACAATTTTAGGGAAAGGGAACACATTTCACGTCAACTTTTATTCGCGATAAGGGTGATTTTATTTTGAGCAAAGTTTTTAGACAGTCTGGGAGTTAAAGCTTGAATTTAACAAACTTGCAGTGTGAATGCAAAATCAGCTGTTTATAGTTTTAAAGTTAAAACCAGGTTTTAACTTTCAGTGTGAAAACACTATTACTGTGCAAAGTCTTGAGCTCGTAGAGGGAGAAGAGCTTACATTCTCTTCTCACTTCTTTCCTATGAACTCAAGACTTGGCAAAGTAAACTTTGCCTGTGGAAAAGCCGTTTCACATTTCTCTCAAGCTTAATTTGTTTTCATATATAAATTAGTTGTTTCACTCTAACATACATGTGTGTTAGAAAGCTTTTGAAAATGTTTAAGAGTAAAAATGTTGTCTGTGTTTCGGTCACTCATTTCTTGTATTAAAATATATCTCTACACTGAGAAAATTAAATCGTAAAATCAAAGAAAATACACTTTGTTGCAAAGACTTTTATTGGTCAGATTGTGCCCAAAGACAAAACAACTTTACCAGAAAGACGCAAAGTTCTTTAGATTCCCATGAAATATATACTTAAAATCGAAGACTCGTTTGTGTTGAAGACGCACCATTTGCTTGTTTAAAGAATAAATCATTGATGCAAGGATTTTTTCCTTCTAACAAAGATATTTTCGTTACAATTTTACAAAGACGTTTTTTCTTTCATTTTAAAGCTTTTAATTTTCTCAGTGTACTAGAGAGATTTTAGCCTATTTATTGAAATTGTGAAAAGTATTGAGAGATTGGTATCAGTGATTTAATACAATTGATTTCGGAGAAGGTGATGTTGAAATACATTTAAAACTGACATCTTGGTACATCATGTCAGAATAGTATGCGTTTTAAAAATTTTTCCAATTATAAAATTGGTTTTTCTGGTTTAATTTATTTATTTTTTAATTCGTTTAACCTGAAACAACAAAATTATCTACACAGCAATTAGTTATAGCAAATTGCTTATTTATAATTAATATAATTACAAAAATTGTGAGAATTTCCAACAAATGTTTTCAAAGAAAAAGTGTTACACATATTGTACTAATTCATAAGAGAATAAATATATCGTTGGTCTCAAGTATAAAGGCCCTAACTCAAATAATTGTAACTTTACAGGAGAAGGTTAAACATAATAGAAACTGTTATATTCAATATGTAACTTTTTTTTTTTGTACAACTGTTTGTAAAAGCGTAATTTTTTGCACTATTGCAATAAATTTTTGTAACGTGGTATATTTGTGTGAAATGTATTGGAATCACTGAAAAACTCTATTTCGTAAAAAGCAAGAGTTAGGGCCTTTCTACTTGGGACCATCGATATGTATGTAAATTAAGAACAAGTACATTGCATGTATGTATATGTGTATTTATACTGAAATTAATAAAAGAAATTGTTGCTAGCAAAAATAGTTTTGTTCTTAAATTATTTAGCACACAAACACCTTACGAGTAAGCTAAAAGTGTAAAATCAAAAGAAAAATCATATATTAAACACTTTAAATACATTCGATTCTTTAAGTTTTGTTTATCGTCTGGAAAACATGCCATAGCAACACATTCCTATATACATATGTACATACATACTAGAAGTATCGATAATTTTCACAGAAAAACTTTTTAAAGTTTTGATCAGGGAAACCGGATATATGTACCAAAAACCGGAAATACAAATATGCTTCAGTATTAAAATGCATATTCCTAAAGATGTGCTTAATTAGTAAAAAACAAACAAAAATGGCAAGACTGTTGCAAATTAGAGTTGCTAAAATTGAGCTTTCAATACAAAAAAGCTTCTAGCAAATTGTAACGCGATGAATTAAACAATTCACATATTCTATTTGCACTAAAAAATGTGTATATAAAGGAATGTTTTAAAATTTGACATTGTCTTAACATCATATCTTTAAACTTGTTTTGAAAAAGATAAATTGACTTCCTAGAAAGTATTTTACAGTTGAAAAAAAAACTATTTAAAAAATAAATTTTTTTCTGTGTGAGAAAGGTTGCTGTTGAGTCCTATTGTGGAGAAATATCTAATTACAATTAAATACCGAGACTGAGTTCTTTCAGTCCAAGTTTTAATTCATTGAAAATATACCAAAATAAAATGATAGTTTCATTAAACTTATACAGCCTTATCTATAGGTATAAAAATTATTAAGGCTTTATAAAAGTTTAATAAGAAAAATTTTGTATGAAAATTTGTTTTAAAACCCCTTTATAAAGCCTTCATTATTTTATAAATAATGCTAATAATATCTAAAATCTATTGCCATATGAAGAACAAATTATTCGTGACATTTAACATGATTAGTTTGTCAAGTCAGTAAATAAAAAATGAAAACTATTAGTGCTAATGATTAGCAAAAAAATAAAAGAAAATAAAGAAAATAAGCTGCAAAGACATTTCGTCGACAGCTCAATAAATTATTTTCCAGCTTGCTACAAATAATTATGACTAATTATTGAAAAATGTATTGAACAAAAAAAATGTAGTAAAGTAAACTTTGTATTATTCAAAAACAAGTTTGTATAAATTTGAATGTACGAGGGTTGCATTTTATGGGGCGCGCTATCGTAAAACTGACCCTCGAATCACAATGATTAATGTTGTTTAATGCCTGTTAAACAAAAACATGTTTAGCATTTTATTTCTTTAAAAAAACATACTAAGTGAACTAACTTATTATATATTTTCCCGTATTTAATAATCTTTTTTGGAATTTTGCTCAGCAGAAAGGAAAAGTTTCAGTGAAATGAAACACAACATTTTCTTTAATTTATTTTATAGTTATGACTGATCTTTAGCGATAAATTTTATTTTTATCGCCATTTACTAAAAATTACAAGCTGTCAAGGAAAGACTATCGATTTGAGAAGTAACTGTGTTGAGAGCATAATAAGCAACAAACCTTCGTTTATACGTCAATTAAAAATCCATAAAAAATTTTAAATATATAAAAAAATCTTGAGTAGTGATCTTCCTAAAACATGAAATATGTTTAACTGGAACAAAAAATTATTTTTGGTTATTTTTTTACCCAACATTTTTTTTCAACTTCCAACCCTGGAACCATAATTTTGATTTTTCTGTTTTTTAAAAACTAATTAATTTCTTTCTAAAATATAGGTCATATTTAATTACCAAAGAAATAATTAGTTTTATATACCAGAAAAAGTTTAACTTTTCCAGGTCTGGTGCTATTTCTTTTATTTTAATAATTTTTATGCCAAACTTCTTCTTCCTGAAACATAAAGTATATAAAATTTGGAAACAAAAAAATTATTTGGAATAGTTATTTCTTATACATGTACATAAAAACTAAATTTTCCAACCCTGGAATCATCCTTTTAGATTTTCCTGATTCCTTATACCAATCTACTTCTTTAAAAAGTATATAAAATGTGTTCAGTGCACAAAGCAAAAAGGAAATAAGAAAAAAATTTGTTTTATTTAGTTACTTTGATATCAAAAAAAGTTTAAAATTTCCAGCTCTGGACTGTGGTTTGCATTTTTCTCATTTTCTACACAAAACTTTTCTTTCAAAAGCATAACATTTATTTAATTTATAAAGAAAAAGAAAAAAATT
This sequence comes from Tachina lurida, assembly GCA_944452675.1. Lineage (NCBI taxonomy): Eukaryota > Metazoa > Arthropoda > Insecta > Diptera > Tachinidae > Tachina > Tachina lurida. The sequence goes on from OX101756.1 coordinate 116,115,825, forward strand.
AATTAGACCTAGTTATTTTTATATGACACAAGAAGTGTAAGTTTTCCAACCCTGGAATCATAATTTTAGATTTCCCTGATTTCGTACACCAATCTGTTTTTTTTTTAAGAATATAAGATATACATATATATTTAATTTATAGAGAAAAAGGAAACATTAGTTTTAGTAGGTTACTTACTTTTATTTAGCAAAAAAAAGTTAAATTTTTCCAACCCTGGAAACGTCTTTTTGATTTTTTCTTATTTTTTTTTGTTTAAAGTACCAATTTTATTTGTAGTGAAATAAAAAGTAAGTTTATTTAACAAAAATAAAATAAAAATTATTTTTAGCTAGTTACTTTTATATGGCAAAATAAAGTATAAGTTTTCCAGCTCTGAGACAGTCTGCTCGATTTTGCTGATTTTCAATACCAATCTATTTTGGACCATTTTTGACACACCAGTTCAAGTGTCTACCTTTTCCGGGATCTTCGGAAAACCGATTTAACGTACAGACAGACGGACAGGCGGATAGACTGACAGACGGACAGACAGACAGATGGACAGACGGACAGGTGGACACACGGACAGACGGGCAGGTGGACAGGTGGACAGGTGGACAGGTGGACAGGCGGACAGGCGGACAGGCGCACAGGCGGACAGACGGACATTGCTTATTCGTCTTCCCTGTGCATAAGGATCCAGAAGATCTGTGCACTGTTATAGCAACCCTCGTATAATGAAATGAATATGCATGAAGTTCGATTCGTTAGTTTTTGTTGTTAAAACAAAATTAAATTATAAAAAGTGTGTTGTTTAAAAAATGCTAAATTTGGGTTCTCTTGCTTAAATTTGAAATGAAATTTTTCAATAAATAAAGGTGTTGATAATTTAAACAATCAGTTGAGAGAATAAAAACTTTTCTTTTTGTCGAACACAAGAGGGAGGCATGAACGAAAATAAAAGAGAGCAGCTGCTACAAAAATAAGTTTTTGCATCAAGAGTTCAATAATTGAAGCACAGCCGCGAATAACGTTGTAAATGGCAATTTAAGAAAAACCAGTTTTTTCACAGATTACCGGTAACATAACTCTCTTGCATTGTTCAAACATCAAACCATCCAAAATTATGCATCTGATCGCCGTCAAAATACAATTACAATCAGTCAGTCAGTGGAAAACTTTGTAAGTAACTAATAAATCATGCGAACAAAATTATCGAAAATAATTGATAAATGTAGCAGAGATACAAAAAGAAAAGATAATGCTAGTTATCATTATTTTCGATACGCTAAAAAAATGTAAACGAGAAAAACAATCTTGCCTTAAAATACGTTTTGTGGCTCTCCTGCAAAATCATTATTTTGTCACTTAAAACGTTATTCGCGGCTCACCTTCAATTACTGCCGTACTTGTTTTATTTAAGGTGCAGTAAAAAATAAATTGAATAATATAAAACAAATATTTTGAAGTACTTAAAATTAAAAGAAAAATTTCTTTGCAAAAATTCGCTGTTAAATGACTGTATATTTAAAAAATGACGTCACGATTGCTTAGTAATTTTCAATAAAATTAAAAAGTGACACATAGTTTAAATTTTAACTCGTGAGCTTAATAGCCGATGTAAAATTATTAAACGATTTGTAATATTATAAAAGGATTTAAATGCTGCAATTATGTCATTTAGGCCAGTTGTTGCTTGACTCATTTATTCTCAGCGGCTACTTCATTGTTATTGCAATACGATTTTTTTTTTCAAAATCCATTAACAAGAACGATGAGAAGCACAACAGCAATTGTATGAAATTTTCATAATCGTGTATAATTTTTATCAATTACAATAGCTTGAATATAATTTGTAAAAATTTTGTTTTCTTGTCAGATATAATTTGCAATGTTGAGAGCTATAATTTAATAATTACAAAAACATTTCGTTTAAATGATTTAGAATTATGTATGAATCTATTTTTTTACAGGCGATAATGATACGAGTATCATAATAATACCCAGTAAAAAAAATTGGAAGTCATTCTAAAGGAACTACATTTTCATTGCTTCCAAAAAATCGATATTTTTAATTTGCCGATAGTTAGTAGAAAACCAAGTAGAAGTTTATTTTTGTCATACAGAACCTTGTAAGTCCTCTATAGTTTAAGAAATTACTCACCAGAATTTTAAAAAAATCGATATTTTTCGAGAAACTTATGAATTAATTTTGGTCTAAAATTTTGAAGTTATTTGCTTAAATTTACATGAAAATACTGTTTCGCGTTTAAATTACTATAAAAAGAAAATAATTGTTAAAATAGGTAACTATTAACCATTTTTCCTAGATGAAAATATTATCATAGAACACAAAAAATTACATTTTTCTTAAAATCGCTTCCAATTCGGTGACCAGGCGGCGAAAAAGAGAACTTCTTGCAATGACAACCCCATGTAAAAATCATTAGATCGGATCGAAATTTGCACTACTTCCAGATCGCAAACTCTACATTTTCATGACTTTTTTGGAGTGTCTTTTTTTACTGGGTAGTTCTGAAATGGTTAAAGTATACATACATATCGTTACCTCAATACAGAAAATAAGCAAAAGAACAAACGATTTAGAGATGGTAAAATTGAGCTTTCATTACAAAAAAAGCTTTCAGCAAATTGTAATACGATGAATCAAAACAATTCACATATTCTATTTGCAATAGAAGTTGAGTATATAAAACAGAATTCTACATAAACTGACACCACACACAGTGTAGTAAACACAAAAGAACGCTGATGGTGAAGGTGTAGTGAGCTTCAAAAACAGCTAGTTGTTCCGTTCTACTAAGTCTTTGTCAGAATATTAACAAATAACTTTGATGTTATGTGTTCATTAATAATTATCACATGTAATTTGGTTTACAAAGTGATACGAACTTTAGCTTAATCAAATCATAAATATAGAAGTTCGAACAATTATAATAAAAACTAAATAAAAATTAAACCTTTACAACTCGGAATAGCTTAAGCATATGCTTCATTAAATAAATAATTAATTTGAGGCAATAAAAAAATAAATATTTGTATATACTTATGGCCTAATTCTGTAAGAAGATTTAGAACGTTTTACTTTGAAAATACTTTTGAGTTTTTGTTTTTGAATTCTCTAAATTATTTTCCTTTAAAAATGGTTGTTGTCTTTGATAATGAAAAATGAAAATATAATTGTTCCATTTTTAAAACATACAAATAAATGGCCTGTTTCACAATAAGGACAGAAAACTTTTGACTGAAAATTTATATTGAAAACAACAATAAAATATTAAACTTTCTTTTTCTTTTCAAGTCGAAAGTTTATTTTCGTTATTATGAAATAGGCCATTAATTAAAGTATTATACAATAGTTTGAAAAATATATGAAAAAATATGTGTTGGATATAATGTTTGGAACAAAATCATAAAGCAAATACACGAACCTTCTAGCATAGACAATAAATAATAATTGTTTTAAAGAATCACAACTGCGCTTTTTTTTAGTCCATAGACAAGACGATACAATCGTCGAACAGAATTAGGACACTAGTTATACAATTGAATATACTCTATACAATTTGGAAGAAAAAGCAATTTAAACAATAATTGTCCGAAAAAATGTTTCTTTGTTTGAATTAAATGATGATGGTGCATTAAAAATGAATAATTCGTTAGTTTTTTGTATACTCATCAGACGAGGGAGAAAGTTATGTAATAATGCATAAGAAAGGAAATAAAAGATAAATAATTTCTGCCTTAATGTCCTTTTGCATTGTATTTATATATTGTTTTTATTTCCCCTGTAAAACTATAACTTACTATTTCCATTTTTTATGAATCCAACATTAATTAATCTTACATATTTTATTTATTTTTACTAAAATAAATTTGAAAAAGCAAGAATTTTTTTATTCCCAGCAACAAATTAGACATTACCATCAGAACTACTTGTACTCGTAATTTCATGAATAACTTTTTTTTTGCCAAATTTCATTACTCACTTAAAAAGCATATGACATAAAACTTAAACAAATCAAGTAGAAATTAAGTGATGAGAAGAATGATTCCCCTGGCTTTAATAGATTACGGGAACATGTTGCTAAATAAACAAAGTAAGTAGTTCTCAAGAATCGCTTATTTCATTATTTCATGACTTGTTGAAATCATTAAGTTGACAATCCAGTAGGGAAGAGCTTCCAGTATCAAATGACAGTTCAAGAGATGTAATTCGTTTGTTTACTCGGTATTTGTATGATTTTATCTCAAATCACGATACTTCTCATTCGATGTCGAATGCCATGATACCAAAATGAATACTTTCAATAAATTTTACTGTACATATCTTTCAAGTAAGTGGGGCCATATGCGTAATATAAAATTTGAGTAGTATAACACTTATACGTTTACCTATACAAATGAGAGAAGAATTAACGATGGCGATATTCATAAAAAATAAATTTGGTTTACAAAAGGTTTTCCATTTTTTAATTATTTTTTATGAATACGGCAGTAATAATTTTAAGAAAATTTCTATATATTTTTGGGGTTATTTTCTTTGCGTTTTGGAATAAAGAAAGATATGCATATATACATATCATTAATTTAATATAGAAAAGCCCTAACTCATAATATTTTTGAAATCGAGATTTATGCATTTTTCTATACATTAGATGCTGCTCTTCTATCGAAACATACAAAAAACTCAATTAAAAAAAAATAATTACTTAGGGCATTTATATATTAAGGTAACTATATGTATGTTTGTATGTATAGCATTTGTATATTCCCTGTGGTAAATAAAATAATCAGTTGAAAAAAAACACTAAGTTATAAATTAATTATTTTGCAAGTGACTACAAATTGGTTTAAATATCATGCAGATATCAACCAAAAATATTGAACAGAAGCACACGTAAGAAAGAAATAAAAGCAAAATAGGTAAATGGAAAGAAAATAAAACAATTAAAAGAAGCATACCATGAAATCAAATGCCAAATGTTTGTGTTGAAAAAAAAAAAACAAAATAATTTCAATAATATTTTCTATATTTATGTACATATATATGTATGTATGTACGCATTTTTTATTTTTAGTGAATATAATAATAATAAATATTTATATATAGGTAGACATATATGTATTTATATATTTACATAAATATATATGGATATATACATACATATACATATGTATATATATATAATATATGTATATATATATAATATATGTATATAATATAAATATACATATATCTTTTTTTTACTATAATATTAATTAACTACAAATTGGTTGAAAAATAAGTAGTTAGTAGTCAATTTAAAAGTCATGCAGAGATGGCCAATTGACTACCGCCTATGACATGCCTATGTTAAAATAGTGAGTCGGCGACGAGGAAAAAAGTCACTTAATCAACCAGTTGTTGTTATTAAAAAATCAGTTTGAAGTCACTTACAAATGGGTTTGAGTTCCTATAGGGTTCTGTTCATTTTTACGGCAAATGTAACAAAGTAATAGATAGGCTTTGGCCAGAAAATTTGAACAATTTGCAATGTCCAAAAAGTTTCTAAATTTATATTCACTAGAAATCATTTTTGGCAGTTGAAATTTTTGAATGATGAGAAGGGCGACTGACACCCTGTAGCACAGCTTGTGTATTAACACTTAGGTTCTTTCCTTCAATAGTTGCAATCGGTTGAGTTTTTTATTTTAATTGTTTATTATCAAATTGCAAAACATTTTTAAATAAGTGATAAAAACGTGTTATTAAAGAAAATTACAATATTGGGACTGTTCGTAAATGTATCACTGCTTTGCAGCATACGAGCAAACTTTAATTTAAAATGCAATACAAGTTCGCTGATAATTTTTTAATAATAGCCACGTTTGCACTTCAGTGAAGCACATTTAAATTTCCATTTGCAGAGCAGTGATTTGTTTACGAACAGTCCCATTATATTGTTATAAATCTACAAACATACATACATAGTATGTACACAACTTAATGGATATTTAACAAAAAAATTTGTTATATTAAATAAAATTAAATACGATATTTTGAATTATTTTTCAATTATAATTTTGAAACTGTAGCATTTTTGCATATGTTTCCAAATGGTAACAAAAAAAAATGCTAAAACAAAATTTTAAAGCAATTGGCTGCTTTAAAATTTTGTTTGTTTGTCGGAAAAAATTTAATACATTAATTTTGCACATAAAGTCTTTGAATAAAAATCTTTTACGGAAAATTAAAATGCAAAGTGTGGGCGATCGGAATGTAATTCATTGACATTCATTTTATCGGTTTAATTGTGAAATGTGAACTTTTGTTGTTTTTTAAAGAAAAAATTTTACTCGTATTATGTGAAATATTTTAATATTTTAAGCAAGATTTTTATAAGAAAATCTATAAATATGAACGTACCACGTACGTATTTTCCTTTATTGTTTTAAGTAAAAAAATTAAAAAAAATAAATCATACTTACTTCTGATTTATTGCTGTTTTATTTTTATTACCTTTTGTGCTTTTTATTTATTCAGCTTTTGGAATTTATTTTTACAGGCCACAACACCAAAATTTATTGCAATAATAAACAAGCATTTTTTAATTGATATATTCTATAGATTTCCAATTTATATAGTCAATTATAATTATTCTAAGCCAATCGTAATATAAACTAAAAATAAAAAGAAATAAAATAACACTGGTTTAATTAGAACATATAAATTTAAAATCATGGCAGTTAACTTCCTGTTGCATTATCTAAGATTTAAAATTTTACTTTTAAATGAGACACTGAACCTATTCGTAAAGCGCTTCGCTGAAGTAGATAACGCTCAAATAAATGTCAAATATGACAAACAAATATGACTACTGCAAAATTAAAGTTTGCTTGTATGATACAGAGTAGTGATGCATTCCCGAACAGGCCCATTTATAAAGGTTATTGCCAAATGATTAGAATATTGGAACTTAATTTCATACAAGTATCTACAGGCTCAAATCTCTATCTCTATTGCATTGATTTAAGCATTTGTGTAGGCTTGTTTGTAGGAATGTCCATTACTTGGCTTAGGAAAATTACAAATTAGAATCAATCGAAAAAATTTTCAACTTAGAATTGAAAAATTTTAAAAAGTAAACAGGTATACAACATATCAAACATTTATGCAAGAAAATTTTCTTCGTGTAAACCAGCTACATCCAAGCCATATGCACAAGGTTCGAGCTTTTACAAAAAAAAGCTTTGTGTTTTCACACAATCAGATCTCGGCATAGAGACCTGCGCCGATCGGCTGAGAGTCGGCCAGCAGCCACCGCCACCCATTATTTTTCGGCTAAGACTGGAAATTAGCCGCCGATTGAAATAATTTTTTTATAATTTTTTTTTTAATGAAAACCTGTTTTTAATTTTTCTCCCAATGTGCAACTCTGCATAGTTGTCATGTATATTTGTTAGTGTAAAATTTCCTGCTGTCAAAAATTTTTAGAACGTTTTGCTTTGCTTTGACAGATATAAGTTGAAAGAGAAACACATGTCTGTTAACATGTTCCTTCGTGTATGGGCATCATAATTTTCTGAGATGGATATCTTATGCTGCCTACAGACGAAGGAACTTGTTAAGAAACAAACCAAAAACGAAACATCAGTTCTGAGCTCAAATTGTCACACTTGGTAATTGTATCTACAATCATACGAAAACAAATTAAGTGATACTTCAATCGTATAATCTGAATGGGATTTCACTACTTTCACTATGTCATAATCCGAAAATTGTGTTTTTACATGACGAGTTGTACGTTCACGGATGTGTGGCGATTCGACCCTCTGTGTTAATCGAATATACGAGTACTACTACTAAGGAAATAATTGCTAGTTCACTATTTTTATCTATTGAATTTGACATTTTACCTTCGATTGTACTAGAGGTATGAGATGTACATAATTGAAAGAAAATTTTTAACATATTTAGTTCACTAATTTTAGTATTTGAAGCTAAGAACTGAATATACTTTTCTTCTTTCCTATAATATTATTTTATTTCTCTACCTTTATATTATTGTATCATGATTACACCTGAAGTTATCTCAGCCGGCTGACATCCGATTTTCAGCCGCCGCCGATGATTTTTTATGAGCCAGCCGCCGCTGACAAAGTCGCTCGGGGCAGGTCTCTGTCATGGTGACATCAATGCGTGCTGCTTACTTTATAAAGAAACAAAATCAAATTGTAAGAGCTTTCAAAGCTGTTTACCTCAAATGCAAATGCCAGAGTATGTGTGTTTGGACCAAGGAGGTATAAAGATAAGTGCAGGCTTACGAATAAAGTGCAAAATTACTGCTGCTGGAAGACTTGAACTTCATCAAAGTCAAGATTCAATTAAAATATTAACTAATTAAAACAGGCGCGGCGCGTGTATTTTTCGTTCAGATATTTAAGCGGCCAAAACATTATACAATATTATTGCATATGACGTTATACATATTATTGAAATTTTGACCTATACTATGCAATAAATAGCACAATATTTTCAAACAAAATATTGCCCAATTTTCCTGACAGTGAAAAAATCAACAACATTGAACAATGTTGCTACCACATTACACAATTGTCTTGATTGTACAATAAAAACCAGAAGTCTTTTGATATTTGCCAATATATTGTGCCACCTTCGAGTATGACACACACATTGGCGATATTATTGTACAATACGAAAAACTGCTCAATTATATTGCAAGTATATAGGCGGGCCGTTTTAGAAACATTCAATTATTTTTTGGACTCTCACTGTCAATTATTTTTGGACTCTCTCACTTTGTTGTTGGGGTGATTATAAATTAGAAAGTTTCTGTTTTGCCATAAAAAGATAAAAAATTATATATGTGACCTTCTCCGGAAAGAGAGACCTGGTGTGTCAAAAAACGGATGTGTGTCATTTTATTTTTTAAATGCGTTTTTCTCTAAACTTAATTTTCACACACTAGGTCCCTTTTCTCGGAGAAGATCACATATGTATTTATTTTTACATAAAATAGTTTTCATTAATGACAGTGGACATACATCTATATATATAAAACAGGATGTGTGTATGTATGTATGTAACGTATGGACTCCAAAACGGCTGGTCCGATTTTGATGAAATTTTCAGGGAATCTTCAGAATATTCACTGTGGGTGACACCGTGAAGTCTGGATTTTGATTTACGGCCTGCGGGCGGAGGGGCGTGGCAAAATCCAATTTTCATATTGCACCACCAATGCTATATATGTATATTTATTTGTTTTGCAGGGAAGGTAGGGGTAACAAAGCACACCGGGTTAAGCTAGTAACATAAAAAAGAACACTGTCGTGTTTAATTTTTCAATTATCGTTCAACGTTACACCGCAATAATTTGTCTAATTCACCCAACTACATACAACCTTTCCTTTAAGCAAACCACAGGTCTGTAAATATTTTAATTGGGTCAGATTAAGTTAAACATAAAAATAAAATTATTTCAAATAACACATGCTCAACTCAACAGTCTACATTTTGATTAAATGTTGTTGCTTCTTTCTAAAACATTCGCTACAATCGCGTCTAAACATTTTGTAAACAAATTTGTTTATTGAAATTTATACCTGAAGTGAAAGTATGATACAAAAACAACACAATTTTTTTTAAGTGATTGAAATGGCAAATGATTTTGACATTTCCAATAAGCTGCTGGAAAATAAATATTTAATGTTGTGGAGTGTCTTGTGCTCACAAATGTTTAACTTACTTAATATCCTTTTTAAAAAGAAAGTAGCAGAAAGATGATATCATCATTGTCATCTAGAATTTATATACGAGTACATACATAGATAATGGGGGGAGGAAAAACACACGTACTACCAATCTTTTAAAATAACTTTTCAAGCAAAACTTTCATAATGCTTAAGGGTATATGTAAGTTAATAAACAAACATGGGGACTGGTTGGAGAAACAGGGGACTGGTTGGAGAAAACAGAAACTGGGTAGACGCCACAAAGTCCAAATAGATACGCATGCATCAACAATTTAATTTCTGCAGACAAGTAACAAATGGCTGTGGTTTGTCTCAAGGCCATACTTTCCCAGCAAAAAGTGTTGCCTGGCCATCAGCAGTTTTGCTAAGCAAATTTTTGTTGGTGTGTCTTACATATTGTGTACACAACATTTGTTCTGGATGTTCCACTTTGCAAAATTGATTGTTTAAAATGAAAAATATAAAAATCTTGAGAATTCTATTTTTGTGTTCACAAGCAATAACAGCATAAGTCAACAAACACGCCTTTAAGCGTGTGAACGTTTAAAAAAAATCAAAATAGGCAAATTAAAAATAATTTTCTCGTAAAGTTAACATTGCTGTTTTAACAAAAGGTTTGTTCATTTACTAAAAATTAGGGATGTAACCGATACCAATACATCGGCGATACTTCTGATTTGCAGATATATCGATATCGGCGATATTTTACTGTCGATACGACGGGGTTCAATTTCAATATGCGTATCGGTATCAGCGATTTTTCTTTTTGAGTATCGGTATAGGTATCGGATCGGCAAAACGGCGTATCTCTACATCCCTACTACAAATTATTACGAATTTGTAACAACTGTTATTGGAAAGTGTTCATTAAATCAAGAAGTTTGCAAGGAGAGAGCGTCAAAAGAGAGAACAAAATTGAGAGACCAAAAAAATTCTTAAAAATTATTTATTATTATTATTATATATTATTATTTGAAAAACATTTTATAATTTAAATATAATACACTTGTTTTCAACAAAAGTTATTGTAAATATATTTATTTTTCAAATAGCATTCAAGTAAAAAATTTAAAAAAAATACAGTAATTTTTATATTGTTTTATATAAAAAATGTTTTTATATATGTAAATGTCCACAATATTGTTGTTGTTTTTTCTTAATTTTATTAAATAGACGACATCCCTTGAAAAAGTGAACAAAAAATTCACGAAACGTCGGGACAACATGTAATAAATGCATTTTTATTGACATTTAATACGGTAGGCCTGATAGCTTAAAGGAATTATATAAGTAACGAAAGATTTTAATGGGCCAAACAGATCAACAAAAACAAAAAAAAAAACTTAAAAATTATTACTAGTAAAATTTTTACTTGCAAGAATTATCAAAACAGCTGTTTTATTTTTAAATTAATTATTTAAAAATTATCTGAAAAAGTAAAAATAAAAAATGTGAATTTTTTATTAAAAATATATGACTACTTATGCTAAAAGAACGCATATTTATTTATAAAAATTAATAAGACTTTATAAAAGGGTTTTAAGACAAAATGTTCATAAAAAATATTTTTTTTATTAAGACTTTATATAAAGGCTTGATAGTTTTTAGAAATAAGGCTGTTTTATATATATATTGTTTTCTTTTCTTGATTAAGCCACATAAATACAATTCTATGATCAAAGAATTTTGTTTGCTTATCATAGCTGATCAGAGATGGAAAATGGCTTTTTTTTAATATTATTTAAATAGAACAAAAAATAATTAAAATTGCATAAAAATAGTAAATAATACATGAAACTGTGTGTAAAGTAGTTCATATTAAAAGTCGATTTTTAAAAATTGTACAATAGTATCAAGATTTCCATCCATGGTTCTGATATAAATAAAACTTTCAATTTCAATGTATTTTTAATTAAAATATATTTTACTGAACAAGTAAAATTATAATAAATGTTAAACTGGAATGTTTTATTGAGGTGAAAAAAAAACAAACTTTCCAACCCTGGAACCATTTTTTTTAAGTTTTTTGATTTTTAATACTAATTTCTTTCTTTCTAAAATATAAAATATGTATTTAATTAACAAAGAATGAAATTAGTTTTATTTAATTCCTTTTATATACTAAAAAAAGTTAAAGCTTTCCAGCTCTGCATCTATGATTTTATTTTTCTAATTTTGTATACCGATTTTTTCCTTCTTAAACATCAATTGTATTTAATTTCTAAAGGAAAATAAAATATTAATTTGACTTGGTTACTTTTAGATACAAAAAAAATAATTTTTCAACCCTGGAATCAATGTTTTATATATTTCTGATTTCTTATACCAATGATTTTCTCTCTTGAATACAAAATATATTTAATTTAAAGAGAAAAAGAAAAAAATTAGTTGTAGTAGCTAATTTGTATATACCAAAAAAAAAAAAGTTCCAGTTTTCCATCCCTGGAATCGTCTTTCTGATTTTTTTATATTTTTAATACCAGTCTTATTTTGATAAAATAAAAAATAAACTTAAATTAAACTAGTTACTTGTTTTATATATCAAACAAAAAGTTTAAGTTTTCCAGCTCTGAAACCGTATATTCGATTTTGCTGATTTTCACTGTATATAAATATTTTGGACCATTTCTAATACACCAGTTCAAGAACCGAAGTCTCTAGCTTTGCTGGGAGCTTCGGAAAATCGATTTCACTTACAGACAGACGGATAGTCGAACATCGCTTATTCGTCTTTTCTGTTCATAAGGACTCAGAATATAATAATGTGGAAATTACACACGGAATGACAAACTTATATATATATATGTATTACAAATTACATGGAAAATCGTATTCTAGGGATAAAAATAAGAAACTTTGCCGAAGGAACCATACCTCTAAAATGTATTTTGATGTCCCGACTTTTGATCCGAAAGGGAAAATTTTCGTGAAGGGTAAAATTTTGAAAAATCTCACTTTGACCCATTTAGAGTTCCTCAATCGAGTCAAAATGTATAACTGACCCGCACTAATTTTGGAGTGCCGACCCACCTATGCCAGTGGCACACACCCTGGAACCCCCCTGAGGGGTTCCCCATACAAACATTTGTGATTTTTTGAAATATTGTACATTGTACATATACCCTTTACCATTTTTGGTGAAGGATGTAAAAATAAATAATTTTATTTTTTAACATGATGTGTGTATTCCATATTTGACATATTGAAGTCGATAATTTGCTGTATTAAATGCGATAACAGCACAAGTCTAGTTGATACAAAATCGAGTTATGTATGCTATACAATTCTACAAACAAAGCTACTCGTATATATTTACGTGAAGTCCCCATGTCTCTAACGAACTTTATTATAAAGATATAAATAAAACAATTTTGCTCAAAGTTTAAAAATAAGTCCAGCAAAACTTATAATAAGCGCCAAATTATACTAAAAACTAAATTTTAATATATTCATAATCCTTACTTTACGAGAAAATTATTTTAATTTAACCATTTTGACTTTTTTCCAAAAACTTTCATACGTTGAATGTGTTTTTTCCCTCGAAACTAGGTTTTTCAACTTAAGCTGTTATCGCTTGTGAACACAGACATAATCAGCTGCTCCAGTAATGCCACGTTGTAGAAATAATTTGTTTATTTGTTTGTTTATTCGATATCAATCGAAATATTAAAATATTTCCTTGAAAACTGCATTGAAATATTTTGAAATTTCATTCGATATCGTTTGCTTCTTAAAAACATTTGTATAGACATAAGTATCGCTTCAGCTAAATTTCTAATTGAAATATTCTTTCTTTTTTAATTTCCACTTCCAGCTTTTGGCAGCAGTATTAATAGGCTTTGGTGTATATATAATCTTAACATATGAAACAAATGAACTGGCCTCAACAGCTGCATACGCTTACATTGGAATTGGCGTCTCAATATTTGTGGTTTTATTATTTTTAACCATTGGAGCTGCTAAAGAACATGTCTGTTGCACTATAACGGTGGGTAAATTAAAACAAATCTTGAATGAAATTTATTTTTATTTTCAATAAATCTCTTTCTCTTTAGGTTATCATACTTATGATTGTGGTTATTCTGGCCCAGGTGGCGGTTACTTTTCTGTTAACGCGTGGCGAGCGGGAGGCTGCTTCAAATTTAGCAAACACGCTGGATGCATCATGGGAAGATGAGCTCAAGACTCCAGGTGCCATGTCGCACTATGAGACTTGGGTAATTATTTAAAAATGCTTATTGATGTATTAAATCTGTTGTTATGTTAAACATTTTTCTATTTCAGTTTAAATGCTGTGGTCGTGCCAGTCCTCAAGATTATATCGTGAATGGACAATTGCCACCTGATACCTGTTTCGAGAATAATGATTCATCTATACCCGAAAATCTTCTCGAGACTGGTTGCCGTATTAAATTTGAAGAATATTGGGTTAACCTATTGAGAGCCTTCAATATTGTAGCTTGGGTTTTAATCGCTTTAGAGGTAAATAAAATAAGTGTTGTCTGGCAGAAAATGGAGCAGTTTAGCTAATGCACACATAAGAGAAATTTTATTATATAGAGCTTTTGAATTATTTTGCCGTTTTGTATAGGAGAAACGTTAGTCCTAATTCATATTAAGCAAGTCTTATTGCTAAACTGATAAGTTTTTTAGGAGATAAAGACGAGGGGAAAAGAAATGTTTCTGTTCCACACGTCTCTCTCTCTCTCTCTCTCCTAAAACTAATCAGCTTAGCAATAAGACTTGCTTAGTGTAAACTAGGATTTAGCGGGGACATGATTTCCGGGTGCTTTATTTTAATATGTGAGGAATGGTATTTTTGAGCGAGATCTTGGTATCTTCATTTAATTTTAAATAAGGGAAAACAATAACAGCCAAATGATCGCTACATCTATACTAGCAGCAGCATTTTATTTTCATGAAATATTTCATCACAAATTCGGAATTTTGCGGATGTATGCCCTCGATAACATCAGGAATTCCATTTTTCGGAAGTTGAATCGATTGTGAGCCATTGGTATATTGTGTGTTTTTCTCTAGCCCTTGTACTTTTATGTCTCTCACTTTATTTTGTGTCATCGCACTTAGGGGCCAAAATCGGTAATTTCACGGATTAATAAAAAAAGTTCAAGTATCGTGAAAACTGAAAGTACTCGCTTAAAGGGGAGGAAAAATAAGGGTGAAATACTTGACGTACTAAAATTGAAGATTATGAGAGAAAACTGAAAAAATAAGCGGAAAAAAGCTTAAAACTTTGCATAATTAAATGATATTTACCTGAAGTCATTTTGAAAACGTAATAAATGTAGCCATGAAACCATCAAGTTAGGGGTCTATAGCATTCGCTATAATCTCAAACTGAAAAAGTGATCGAATCAGATCGATATCGAAAACGACGATTAGACGCCAGGTATTTATTCAAATGTTTTGCTTAAAATTATAAGCAAAATTATGTATTTGAGAAGCGCTTTTGTTTTTAATGTTTATATTGGAAGTGCAAGAAAAAAATTAATTTTCTCAGTTTAAGTGGGCATAAAGTTATTATTTGGGAATTTTATTTGCTGGTGGTTCAGCGTTGTCTATATGCATTTCATTGTTGCTGTAACAAATCATCAGTAGACTTCTTAAAATGTTATTAATTGGGTGCAATTATGCATAGATATTAATTTTATTTCAAAGGTTATATATACATATCTATCTGTGCTTCGCATCGTTGCGCCTTAGAAGTTATTTATGAATCAGTAACGATTTCTGCTAACATTTTCATTTTATTGTTGTTTTTGTCAGTGTCATTCTCTAAAAATGTACAAGGGTAATGATTTATAACGCGTGAGTCAGCATTAGTCACGCGTGAATCACGCATTAGTCACGCGTGAGTCAGCATTAGTCACGTGCTAATCACACATTAGTCACACCTTAGTCAGCATTAGTCACGCGTGAATCATGCATTAGTCACGCGTGATTGTGGTTGAATTTATATATAATAATGATTAAAAAAAACCGCATTTGTGATGTTATAAAACCTATTTTTGAATAATTCGTATCCGAAGTCATTTAATGGAAAGCAAGTCATCAGGAGCGTGCGTGAATAAAAAAAAAATATAAATTTATTTTCGTTTTCTTGGTTAAGTAAGCACCGTTTATATGAATTTTCTTCCTGATTCGGTGGTTCGAATAAAAAAAAAATCATGTTTATTAGGGCCAATTTATGACTTGTTAATTAAAACTTAATAATTTTTAAGTTGTATTTAAATACGAAATTGTGGTTTTCCGTGCATATTTAAATAATACTTGAATGCCCAACCTTCTGTACTTAAATTCTACTTAAGTTTTATGAGCGTACCATATATTTCGTACTAAAAAGAATTTCGGTTAATTGTCATAAATATGTAACATGTCGTTACATAAAATGCAAAAAGGCGTAACTAACAAAAAACTCAAAATCGAGTTTTTGATTGAGTATTATGAATTCGATTTAACCACATTTCTTGACAAAATTTCATACTTTTGCTATCAAAAATTACCCTTTAATTAACGAAAAACAAGGGGACTTAGCAACAAGTTTGTGTAGTTTTTTTTTAGTTTTTTGTTTCTCCTGTAAAATTATATTTTTCTTACTTACTCGTTTTTGCATTTTAGCTAACGATGTATAATACATAGTTTTATATCATGGAATAAATAAATAAAAAAAAATGCATTCTGATGCTCGTTTGGTTTCATACATTTCTACATTTTGATAACCTAACTTTATTATTCATGTTAAACAGCTGTTATTTGGAAAGCTTTCCATAATATTTGAAAAACTTTTAGTTCTGCCATACATTCGACGTAATTTTCGGCCTGGCCCACGATGTCACTAGAAATTTTAGGGGCCGATCTGGGCATATGTATATTGAGTTGCGATAATATGATTTACATTATACATAATTTGTTTTTCACATTAGTGATTAATGACAGTGGGTTGATTACAAAATTTACCTACGTTTTGTTGTAGACATGAACATTTTGATTTACTTTGCATTTACAAATTAACAGCCTTATGTAAAGTGGTTAAATATTAAGGGCCAACATCGGCCCACTGAAGAAATGAAATCGTATTGAAATACAATTTAAATTTAAAATAAAAAAATAAATAAATAAAAATTAGCTAATAACGTGCTAAATATAAAGTGAAAAACTAGGAGTTAATCTACTTTGTAGCGGGTACTAGTTTTCCAACTCCCTTAATCCCCAAGATTTTAGTGGAACATGCAGTTTTTTTAAGAGCTATCCACATCCTGTTCTAACTATTTTAGTTCTGAAGTTATAGGAAAAATAATAATTAACATGCAGATCTCCCAATATAAAATTTGGTGACACTCACTGTTTTAATTGTGGAGATATAATTTGATCCGCGAAAAAAAGGCCTTTGGCCCCACTGTGAGCGGCGTTACATGCCTGATCGTGTGATTTCTCGAAGAAGAGATCACAAATGGGGCACAGAGCACTTTTAGACCTTTTTTTCTTTAGGAATATGTGAAATATCAGTTCTATGCCAAGGGCCCACAATTTATCCAATAGTTGAGAGTTGAAATTTGTTTTCTATTCATTATTAATGGTAAACACTCCTCTATCCAACTAAATAAACATCCGATAATTTCCCATTTATATACAAAATCATAATGAAACCTCTTATCGTGCCATAACCGCCAAAAAAGCTTAAACGACATAATTTTGGAAATTGATTTTCTATCGTAAATAATCGATTTTCGTAAAAAAACGATGTGCAAAAAATTAAAATTGCTAAAAAAGTTAAAAAAAGTAACATGTCGAGCCCGCACCGGAGCTCGTAAGAATAAAGTATGTATTTAAAAAAAAAGATTCCTTAAATTTTAAAATTTTATTTGCTATCAATTATTATAATAAATGTGATTTCCATATAAATTTTATACTCAAAACTACTGTCTGTGTTGTAGAAGCAGGGGATATTTACAGGGGTCTAATGCAGACAAAATTAATATTTGCGCTATTAGAAGTCGATACGTGAAAAAAAATTTTTTTGACCCACCCTAATATATGTACATACTCATAGCTCTCATTATTATAGAAAATTTATAAACAAAAATTGTGTTTTTACCTTCTGCTCCTAAATATAATTCGAACTTTGTAAGTATTTAAAATTTAAATTTTTCTATTAAATTTATTTTCCAGTTACTGGTGACCTTCATCTCTTGCTGCCTTTGCAACAGTATTCGCAATGATCGCAGACGTTCTTACTATTAATTTTTTTTATTAATTATTAAGTTTTACACAGAAAATGGCTGCTTTTTTCGAAACAAATTTGTAACAAAGTTAATTACAAAAACTAAAAAAAAAAATAAACACTAAATAAATTTACAGTAGTCCCCCTTTAAATTTACAACATTGCACAACACGTTTATGCTCTCTCCTTAACCTAATACGAATTTTTTTAGTTAAGTTTTAAGCTTATAAAGTTAAAAAAAAAACATTTAGTCCCTCACACAAAGTACACGCATTTAAGAGCTTCTGTAACCTTTTAAGCGGGAACTACTGTTAAGTATTTATATTTTTGTATAGTCATTTTTTATATAAATATTTAACAAAAAATAATATGAAATAAAAAAACAAAGTGAATTTTTAGCTATTTAATGTTTTTAAAAACCTGTTTTTTTAAATTTTATTATAATGTATGTATGTCTGTATCTAAACGTGTATGTACGCCTTTTTTTATAATGAATGAAAAATTGTTAACAAGTTGAAATAAATTATAGAAAACTATTTAAATAATTCGATGGTTGTTTTTATGTAATCGTACTGCGCTAGAAAAGCAAATAATGGGAAATAAATGGAAACGTTTTGAAATATTTGCAGAGAATTTGCCATCATCACATAATATAATTTTATTGCATTGTTTTTTAACACATTAAGTTTGTTCTATATAGCTAAGCAGCATAGCTATAAACGCGTGTCCTAAGCTACCTCTCTTCTTTTTTTATATTGTACATACATATGTATGTGTGCATATCCAATACACAGCCTATTGTAAATATGTCTTGTATGTTCTATACAAGTTGTTGATAAATTTCTATTGCATTAGCTGAAATGCAAAACCACGTAACTACACTTTATTAAATTTTATAGCAGAGAGAAAAAGCTAAACAAAATTATTCAAGTGCATGAAGTAAAGTTTCTTTATTTTCAAATTTGCAGGGATCTGTGCAAGGCGAATTCAGTATTAGGTGAACTCTTTCCTAACTACAACAATTTAAGAACACAAAATACAAAGTGCAGTTTGCTGTGCTACAAAACCAATCAGTCGGAAGATTTCTAACGGCAAATTTTGACATTTGGGTTCAAATTGTTCAATTTGGCATCAACAGCTGATAATCAGCCGGGTAGAAAAGGTCACCTGTATTGCGATTCACTAACTTTTCACATCGTTAAAATAATTATTTATGAAATTTATAAATTTTCTTTTAAGTAACATTTTTAACGATATTCGCTGCAGCTTAATGTCAGCTGTGTCTTAATTTAGGCGACAATAATTTATGTGCTGTTTTTTATCGACAAAAATTAACAGAAAATATCAGCTGCGTACTATCGTTAAAAAGAAGTTACAGAATCACACAATCGTTATTGTAAGCGCCAAAATGTATGGACAAAACTTACGATTGTCGGATTATTAATTCGCCTTGGATATGCAAACGTTCAGTTGCCTCGTGTTGTTTTAAGAGTTCAAAACAAGAAATGAGCGCAGAATAAATATTCTGGACAGAGTTCCTGGAATCAGGGTGACCGATGACATTTTTCAAAAAGTGGCACCAAATAGGGGATTTATCAAAAAAAAAAGGGGGAAAACTACACCAAACTTTTTATTTTTAATGTATTTTTATATAACTCACCCTAAAAAAAAGGAGGAAAAAAGTGGCAAGGTAGTCGAAAAAAGTGGAAAAGTGGAATCGATATATCGAAAAAGTGGCAATTTGCCACTTTAGTCGGTAAAACGGTCACGCTGCCTGGAATTTTACAAAGAATCACCTGCATTATGGCGCATTAAAATGAAAACTGTGCAGTTTACTTGTTTAGTGTGTGTCAAAAGTTAGCCAGACTTGAGCACTGAACTTGTATAGTGTATGGCCGGTATTACACCCAATAATCTGATAACTGAAAATACAAATTTGAATACTTTGTTAGTTACGTGGTTTTGCATTTCATCTTAAGATTTAAGGATTTATTTAGAAAAGTATTTGTGCGGGAATTGCAAAAAAAAACCTTTTAAAATAAAATTTCCGTTATGCTGCCAGGAGAAAAGCTCTGGCTGAGTGTTGCCATTTACAAATGTTGTATGCCGGTAAAAGCTTCGTTTAACTTTATTATCAGTCAAATATAAGCTTTTGTTAAGTTTTAGTTCGATTCCATTGTGTTTTCAAACAGCACGAAGCTTTTTTTAAACACAAAATAAATTCGCCAAATAAAAAAAAACTAAATTCGAAGTAAAGAAAAACTAAAAACTTTTTTTTTTAGTTTATTTTTAAGCGGCGAACGTTACGGTTAAAAACAAAAAGAAGAAATAAAATTAAAAGAAATTAAGAAAAACAAAATCGAAACGCAAAAAATTTAAGTAAACTGACGGCAGAGATTATATTTTTAAAAATAGGTATCTTTAAGAAAAAGGAAAGCGAAAAACACATGTAGTTTAACATTAAACGCGGCATTTTTAGAACGTAAGGCGCGCGCAAGGGCCTGAAATTAAACAAAATAAAAAATAATTAATAACTCGCGATTAAAATTAAAAAGAAAAAAAATATATATAACAAATATTTATATAAATTTTACTTACTATCAAATTTTTGTTATCACAACGTTTACCTTTCACAAGTGCTTCAGAAAAGAAAAAAAAATTAAATTAAATTTTCTTTTTTTATATTGTTGTCACTTTGGGTGCCACAAACAATTTTGTTGCAGTAATAATTTCATGCATTTGACATAAATATGGCCTGTTCGACAAAAGCATTAAAAGCATTTGCGCTCTTATGGGATGTAATTTATGCCGTGAGTATTTAGTCAAGTTTAACTCATACTAAATAAATAAATAAATAACTAAATGAATTAATTAATAGTGTGCATTTTTATCTGTTAGTTATTTTTTTTTACAAGTTTCGTAAAACTTTAAAAATAGATTTTTATTATTTCAACGGCAGTTTAGACGATGTGTTCATCATTTAAATTTAAATTTTCATAATATTAATTTATTTATGTATGTTTACACACAATTGCAAGTTCTATTTTTATTTGAAAAAAAAAAATTAAAAAAAAAAGAAACCTGGAACGTGTTGTGAGTGTTTTGCCAATAAAAATAATAAATATTTGTTTAACATTTATGCCCTACTCCTAATGTAAATATGTTTTACATTTAGTTCAGCTAAGTCAAGTGTTAATTAAGGAAATAGAAGTTGTTCATTTTTAGTCACCTTAAATTTGTTTTTCATTGCATATTTGCAAAATTAGTCAAGGTTAATAGTAGTTCGCCCACCACCAACTCCCACGCAATCATTTGATACTCGTATTTATTTGTTATAAATGTAGGCCATTATGAATGATTATAAGGCGGGAAGTCGCAACATTTCTGAACTTTTAAAAGTCAGGCTGTTTAGAAATAAATTTGATGTGCCATCAAGCCTAACAAGATTTAACAAATTTATTCAAATATTAAATAAAGGAAAAATACAAAAAATGTGAAAGGCAAGTACATACTTACGTACGCACGTATCTTTGTATATAAATATTGCCAAAGTTTTACTATTCAATGGAAAAAAAAGTTTCCGCATTCAAAAATTATCTCAAGGGTTCGAAATTCGCATAAATTAATAAGATAAAAAAGCTGCTTGAAATATGAGTTTTATATTGTAGAACGTGATTTAAAAGAAAAACACACAAAATATATTCTCCAAAAAAAGGTAAATAACTCCATAGGCGTAGAAAGGGGGCATTACCCCGCCAAAGAATTGCTTTTGCACCCCTCCACCAAAATGGTTTTTAAAAATGGTGGTAATTATCCCTTTTTGAAGCTACACATGAAAATCCCCGGTGAAATGGGCGTAGTTACGCCCATTAAAATTTAATATTTTATTTTAAGTGGTTCTACTGTACCGATTTTTATAAAACTTAGCCCACACCCTGAACTCTGAGAAACACAAAATCTTGCATTTAAAAAATGGCCAGAGGCACGCCCATTTAAATTTAATTTTATATCCCATAAATTTTTTTCGAAAGTGTTCTTTTTAGATTTTTGCATTCAAGTCGGTTGTTTTTGGGCAGAACTATTTTTTGAGTATTTAATGTCTTAATAAAAGTGAAGAATTAAAATAAAAATTTGTTTGGTGTTATTTGGTCAGAAGAGGATTTTTGTGATTTATTTAATTTTTTAGAAAATCATTTCATATTTATTAACTTGTAATGATAACTTAAAACATAAATATAGAATTTGCCAACCTGATTAACATCGTCTTCGGCATATAAAAATGTTTTTTCTTAACTGAAGCTAAATTATTTCTAAATTTTTAGAGCTTATTTTTGCAGTCAGTTACATTTTTTTAAAGCCTTATTTTTAAAGCCAGTTTTATATTTCAAAGGTCTGGGTCACGCCCAGTTTTGCAAACATAATTGTCAGCCCACTTTTCTAAATTTATCATCGCGTTGCTTTCAGCGATCAAGGTGTATAACAAAGTTTCGTAAAAATCGTTCAAGTGGAAGACCGTAAAGTATAATATTGAGTTTTAATGGGCATGGCTCCGCCCACTTTTTTAGATACAAAATTATGTCATTCTAAGAGCCAAAACTGTATGCCAAGATTTTTGGGAATCCTATCATTAGAAATACATAAATTTTAATACTAACCTTTCATAGGCGTGGCTCCGCCCACTTTTTTAAATGCCAGGTTGAATCTTTTTCAGAGTTTCGTTAGATCAGTTTGAGTAGAATCACGTGAAATACAATTTTATATTTTAATAGGCGTTTCCCGCCCACTTTTTTGAATGAAAAACTACGTATTTTCAGAACTAAGGGTGTGTGTCAAATTTCGTGAAAATCAGTTTAAATAGAAGCACGTGAAGTATAATACTAAATATTAATGGGCGTGGCTCCATCCGCTTTTGAAATGCAAGACTTAGTCCTAGTAAGAGCTGAGGGTGTGTGCTTAGTTTCGTGAAAATCTGTCAAGGAGAAGCACGTCAAATATAGTATTACATTTTAATGGGCGTAGCCCCGCCAACTTTTTAGAATGCATTAAGTATTTTTTAGAACTCGGGGTGTATCTCAAATTTCGTCAAAATCGGTATAAGCAGAAGGACGTGGAATATATTACATTTTAAGGGCGTGGCCACGCCCATTTTTTAAATGCAAAATTGAGTATATCTTAGAACTCATGGTGCATGTCATGTTTCGTAAAAATCAGTTTAAGTGGAAACAAGTGACAAATAATGTCAAATTTTAATGGGAATGTCAGCGCCCACTTTTTTAAATTAAAAATTGAGCTATTCTGGCAGCTGAGGCTATGTGCCTAGTTTCGTGGAAATCGGTTTCAGTAGAAGCACGTGAAAGGCAATTTTAAATGTTAATGGGCGAGGTTGCGCCCATTATTTCAACATCGAGATTATGTTTTTACGAGAAATCAAGGTGTGCGCTAAGTTTCACAGCAATTGGATAATTTAAAGATCATAAAATCAAAGAAAAAAGTTAATGGGGCTATTCCTGCCTTTTGAAATCAGTTTAAAACTTACTGAATCGTGAAGGAACAAACATAAAAAAATACAGACGAATATGTTTTTAATTGGGTTAAAATTCGCTTTATTTTTTATTTTTTATGTACATAAGTGCTCAAAATATAACATTTACTGAATTAGATAAATATTTCTTAAATTTCGAAACCAGTGTCAAGCAAATATTTGTCTGAAAATAAAATTTTAAAAGGTTTTCTGTATACTTATGATCTGTCCCATTATGTCGATAGAAAACGTTCGATCGACTACTTGTATTGAAAGCGATAATAAAATAAGAAAATTTGTTTTTGTTTCTAATATAAATAAACCATCGAATGTTTTCTGTCGACATCGTGGGACAGGCCGTTAGTTTCTCGCATGTAATTTTTAGCAATTTGCTGGAACCCAACACAGAAGAAATACTTCTCCAATTAAAAGCTTTAATTGAAGCAAATAATCAATTAAACATTTAATAGTATTAAATAAACTTTTTAATTAATTAAATTTTTAAGCAAAAGTTTCAGTGCCGCAATTTAATTGCTCATTACACTTTTAATCGATTGAATGTTTAAATGAAAGGTCATTTGACCCAATTAAAATTTTAATTTATTGTTTGTATTTATTTTCAATTAAAGGTGTTAAGTGGAGAATAAGTTTTTCTGTGATTATGTATAGGAAATTTAATTTCATTACGTGTAACAACTGTTTTCCTACTTAGTTACGGTGTCACTTTTAGTCGACCAAGTTTCACTGGTATTGCTTGTTTTTCTCTTAAAATTTATTATAAAATGTTCAAGTTGTTGACGTTTGTTACGAAAATCGTTAATAAAATATCTAAGAAAATGCCTTATGTACATATGTATGTATATAAGTATACATATACATATATATTTGTTCAAATTATTAGTTTACATGCCAACAACAAAACAACCAGCAGCTGTAACGACACTAAAACAACAACTTGTTGCACTAACCTTCTTGGCAATAAGCTCCACAATGAACTCGCTCGTATGTATGTATGTACATAAGTGTTGTAAGTGATTTGCAGAAGCTTTAATAAGGTGCATTTTAATTTTTCTTTTGTCTCAAACGTTTCAAGTGATTGTTAAATAAATTCGATTGTTGGTGTTTGCTTCAAAAAAAAAAAAAAATTATTATTTGGCTCATGGTATTTAATAGTAAATAATAGTTTTTGTATGTAGTCATGCGATTTTGAAATGAAATACTTCACTTCACGTAGCAATGGTTTGTTTTTCTTTTTAAATCTTTTTTAACATTCAATTGATTTCATTCACATTTTATTTCACTAAATTTTCTCGTTCTACGCCAGCAAAAAAGTTTGCTTACTAGAATGCAAAAAAGTGTATGTACTCTTCAGTCGTAAGTACATACAATTTGACTGAATAACCCATTATTTTTGTTTGAGAAGTTCAAAAAGTATGCGGTACCCTATACTTTTTGCCTACAAATATCCAAAAGTTAATAAATTACTGATTGCCTAAACGTATTCAAAATTTAATGGGTTATTTTGTGGATTACTTTTTACCTAAAATTGTTGAAAAATAATTTATTTGCTAATAAAAATAAATAGAATTTTGTAAAAATCATAATTTTGCAAAAAAAATATATGAATATGTATATTGAATAATATGGAAAAATACTTAAATTTTGTAATAAATTTTTCTCTATATAAACTTCATTATTAACTGGAAAGTACTACAATAAGTACTTTCACGTAATGATATAAATAAGTACCATTCATTACTTTGTAAGCCATTAAAAGAGTACTACCCATTACAAAATCTTGAAAAATTTTTGCTGGGACATTATCCACACATACGAGTATTTTGCAAACAATTATTGCTTGAGTTGTTAATTTAATTTTAAAACAAAAATAAACTACCATTGACATTTGAAATAAATGAACTAAATTTGCAAAGTTCAGCGGAACTTGGCGGGATATTGGTTTGCTATTAGAAAGCTTGAGTGGTCTAAACTAGAGGACTATTTTTTTCCTGAAACTTTGAAATAGCGATTTTTTTTTTAAATTGAAGAAATTGTGATCAGAAATAATTTCTTGAAATTGTGTTAGAAAATAAATTTTGAAAAGCCATAAGAGATTTATTTAATATAAAACAAAGAAAAAAAAATTGATTTGGATAAACATTGATGCATGACGGTTTTTATTTAGCGTACGATATGTGTCTGTGGTTGGTAACACTATCAGATTTTAAACGGTTATCACATTGAAGCAACACATAGTGCCGAGTACACATTTGCCACAAAATTTGCCAAAAAAAAAAAGCGTAACCACTAATTATGTATAGACTTGTGTCCAACAGTTCTTTTTGAACTAGTTCGTTCAGTTGGACACAAGTTCGATCAAAAACATCAATGTAAATTAAATGGGTTTGAAACAACTTTTGATTCAAACGCTCTCAAACTAGTTCAAAAAGAACTGTTGGACACAAGTCTAATTATGTACTAATGAAAAACTGTTTGAATCAGACACGTATTTATTAAGTTAAACAGTTTCATACATAACTGATAGATAATTTTATAGATTCCAACATGATTGGAAACTGTTAGACTTGTGTCCAATAGACTTGGGTCGAACTCGTTCACTAGTTCATTTTTGCCACAAACCAATGATCAAACCCATTTAAATTACATGGGTTTGATCATTGGTTTGTGGCAAAAATGAACTAGTGAACGAGTTCGACCCAAGTCTAGTGTCCAACAGGTCATTTTTGACACAAACCAATGCTCAAACCCATTTAAATTACGTGGGTTTGATCATTGGTTTGTGTCAAAAACGAGCTACTGAAAGAGTTCGATACAAGTCTATTCAAAAGAGCTGTTGGACACAAGTCTAACAGTTTCCAATCATGTTGGAATCTATAAAATTATCTATCAGTTATGTATGAAACTGTTTAACTTAATAAATACGTGTCTGATTCAAACAGTTTTTCATTAGTACATAATTAGTGGTTACGCTTTTTTTTGGCAAATGTTGTGGCAAATGTGTACTCGGCACTATGTGTTGCTTCGATGTGATAACCGTTTAAAATATTAAGAATCTGATAGTGTTACCAACCACACACACATATCGTACGCTAAATAAAAAACCTTCATGCATCAATATTTATCCAAATCTACTTTTTTTTGTTTTACTAAAACGAGCTGTTGGACACAAGTTCGGTCAAAAGTGTCAATCACCCTTATTCCATTTGTCGACGTCGACGTCACTTTAACACAATACAAAAAAATTGGGGCTTGTTTACTCCCTCTCGAGAATAATTTTGTGCTAATGACAATATATTTCCGTTCCCTTAATTTTAGAAAATGGCATGAGCCTGCCAACAGGAGTCAGTTGTTTTCGAGAACGGATATACAAGCCCCAATTTTTTAGTATTGTGTTAAAGTGACGTCGACGTCGACAAATGGAATAAGGGTGAATATAAATTAAATAGGTTTGAAACAACCTTTGATTCGAATGCTAGTTTAAAAAAAATCTGTTGGACACAAGTCTAGAAACTGTTTAAATCAATAAATACATGTCTGAGTCAAACAATTTTTCATTAGTATTAAATGATTATGATTTTTAAAGTTGTGTCCAACAGCTCTTTTTGAATTAGTTTGAGAGCGTTCGAATCAAAAGTTGTTTCAAATCCATTTAATTTACATGGATGTTTCTTACCGAACTTGTATCCAACAGCTCACTTTAGTTCAAAAGATACAACTCTACTAAATTTTACTATAGATTTGGATCGAACTCGTTCACTAGTTCATTTTTGCCACAATTCAATGATCAAACCTATGTAATTTAAATGGGCTTGATCATTGGTTTTTGGTAAAAATGAACTAGTGAACGAGTTAGACCCAAGTCTATTGTACTACTTTGACATCATGTTTTTTTGCTCGCATATAACCAATTAAAAATTAATTGAAATAATGAAAGGATTAATTTAATTAAATATAAAAGGCCTTGACAAGACAATGTGTCATTATATTATATTATTAACATACAATTCCTATGTTAACATTATTTATTACACTTGGATCGAACTCATTCAGTCGGCCGTTTTTGACACAAACCAATGATCAAACCCCTTTAAATTACATGGATTTGATCATTGGCTTGGGTCAAAAACGACCTACTGAATGAGTTTGATCCAAGTCTATTACTTATCTAATCATTGCATTTTGAGTAAAACTCTGTTGATAACATTATTTTAATAGAGCAGTAAATTCAATTAAAATAAACATAGATTTAATTACAATATTAATCAAAAATATTATTCTTTCCAAGGGCTGGAACTCTCTATCCTACACAAACATTTTTCTTTTGAGAAAATGCAAGCCTGACTTAACAAGATGGATGGAGAAACGAGGGCTCGCCGTTAATCCTAATAAAACGGAACTAGCCCTTTTCTCTAGGAAATATAAGATACCTGATTTCCGACCTATCACACTTAATAATACGGAGATTAAAGCGTCCAACACTGCAAAGTATCTTGGTGTTATTCTTGATTCAAAGCTGAGTTTCAAGGCGATAATTCTAGAGAGAGTGAAAAAAGCAAAAATTTCACTATATCTATGCAAAAAATCTATTGGGAAGAATTGGGGTCTTACCCCAAAAATTGTTCATTGGATCTATACTGCAATAGTACGTCCAATTCTCATGTACCACACATGGCATCATCGTATGCTAGCCATCCCTGGAGAAAAAGACGTATCTATACATCTTAAGGTACGGTCACACTTGACAAACATTTGCCCAAAAAAAAAACGTAACCAGCAAATACTAATGAGAAATCTTTTGATTCAGACTTGTGTTTATTAAGTTCAATAGTTTCCAATAATATTGTATTCTTTAACTTTTCCTATTTGTTAAATACAAAACTAATTAGCTTAATAAACACGTGTTTGAAGCAAAAGATTTCTCATTATAGTATTAGCTGGTTACGCTTTTTTGGGCAAATGTTTGTCAAATGTGACCATACCTTTACACAAGGTGCAAAGACTTGCATCCGTGTATGTAACCAGTGCTATTCGCGCTACACGAACGTCTTTATAAAACTTGGATACCATACACAGAAATGTGGATGAATGGAACTCCAGGTAGAAGAAAAAGTGTTGATTTTTATACGGACGGCTCCAAAACACAGGAAGGTGTGGGCTATGGGGTCTTTTCGAGGGCTTTAGGTCTTCGTATTGCAAAGTGACTTCCGGATCACTGCAGTGTCTTTCAGGCAGAGATCCTTGCTATAAGAGAAGTTGCGAATTGGTTGAGAATGAATTTCACTTCAACGACTTTGATTAACATTTACACCGATAGTTGAGCAGCTATTATGTCCCTGGAATCACTGCTTCTAAGAACAACAACAGCGCTCGACTGCCGATCATCTCTAAATGAGATGGCAGAGCAGTTTGATATTAGGATCATCTGGATTCCGGGGCATAGATGCTTCCAGGGGAACTCTAGGGCTGACGAGCTTGCTAGAATTGGGACAACCTTACAGGTTCCACCGGATTTGGAATGTGTAGGTCTACCCCTACTCTCTTGCAAACGCAGGCTTAGGCGCAAGACAGAGGACGAAACAAATAGAAGGTGGGTCACTAGAAATTATGGCGTGATCACAAGGCATTTATGGACTCACCTAAATAGAGAAGGTACGGATTACCTAATTTCGAAGAATAGGAAACAAATCTCGATTCTAGTATCCGTGTTAACCGGACACTGTCTCATAGGTAGGCATGCACAAAGGCTAAGGGTTGAACACAACGACTTTAGCCGTAGCTGCCAAGATATCGATGAAGAGGAAAGCATAGAACATTTTCTTTGTCAGTGTCAATGGGCGCTCTTGAATTCAGGGAACTTTCTGACGTTGCTAGTGTTGAACTTCAATGTATTAGTAGCTTTATACTGAGGTCTGGATGGTTCGACGCATAAGCAGAGTCTCCGTAGTATCACAATGGACCAAAACGGTCTAAGTGAGTCCGGCTTTCTTACTGCCACCCTTACCTAACCTAACCTAATGGAATTTATGACAATAACAACTCATTAGATCAGGGTTGAATTTTCTCAAAAGTCGAAGGATTTTGTAAAGTAGTGGGTACCAGCCTTAAGGAATCACTTAATTGAACAAAGTTCAACAATAATTTTTCCTGTGTATTTTTTTTGGGACAAAAAATTCGTGATTTAAAAAAATAACTTTTTGATTATAATGAAGTTTGATTGTTTCTCTGAAGTGCTTGTCTGAAAATAAAAATAAATACCATTTTTCCACATTCAATATTTTAATTTCTACATCATATTCAAGATGTTTTCAAAGCAATTTGGTTCAATGATTTGTTGTGAGAAATACAAAGAAAAAAGGTTTGACATAAAAATTTTTGACAAGTACAAAAAGTTGTAGTATTTAAGAGTTACAACATTTATTTTGATTTGGCTTATCAATAGAAATTTTGTAACATGTAAGACACATCACGAGATGTGATCTCCAAGATTAATGTGTATGTATTGGGAAATGTTTGGTGTGTTATAGCATTCACACTTATGTATTTCTTAAGGCCATATTTTAAAAATAAAAAATAGCATCTTTTAAGTATTAATTTTTTTCCGTATATCAACAAGAATTGTGCTTCGAACCTTTTTATCTTTTATAATCGAACTACCTTGACTTGACCGGTCGTCAAATAAATTCAACTTCTGTGTTGCACAACATTTGAAAATACAAAATAGACTAGTTTCTTTGTTGTTTTTGTTTTATTTTGTTAAAAAAATATATTTTTTGTAAATTTAATTATTATTTTTTCGAACTGTATTTGTTTCTATATTCTTATGAATTGAATAGGCTAAAGTTCGTAACGCTTTTTAAGCCAAATTACATGTGATAATTATTAATGAACAAATAACATCAAAGTTAGTTGTAAATATTCTGACAACAACACATAGTTGAACGGAACAGCCAGCCGTTTTCGATGAATGAATCAAACAAATTCACATATTCCATTTGCAATAAAGTTACGTATATAAGGCAGACATCTACATCAACTGACACCACACACAGTGGACCAAAAACACAGAAGAACGCTGATGAGGAAGGTTTAGTGGCCTTCGAAAACGGCTGGCTGTTCCGTTCAACTATGTGTTGTTGTCAGAATATTTACAACTAACTTTGATGTTATTTGTTCATTAATAATTATCACATGTAATTTGGCTTAAAAAGCGTTACGAACTTTAGCCTATTCAATTCATAAGAATATATTTTTTGTTTAATCGCCGCAAACATTCAACAAGTGGAAATAGTCTTCGGACTTAAATATTTATGTACGATGATATTTGTTTATGCAAGAAGTATGAGTATTAAGCATAAACAAAAAGGCAGACGTACTGACCGACAAGTCACAGTCACTAGAAGCTGACTCACAGCTAGATACTCGTATATTTATAAAATTTTATTGTATTATAATTGATTGATTAGTTAGTTATTTAGTTGGTTGCTTTTGTTTTCAGCTTTTTCAGTATTTTACTTTCGGATTTTTTGGGCGTATGTATGATTTTGTTTAAAATTCTTTTCTATCCGTTAAATATTTGAGCTTTTTATTTTAAAAGAAACATTTTTTGTTTGAAAACAATATGATTAGATTTGGACGTTAATGAAATTTATGTATGCATATTTAATTATACATATATGTATATACATATATACATACATACATGCACATGCTTGCATATGAGTATAAAGTGCTGTCCGTAATTATAAAGCCATTTTAGCAATAACACTGTAAAAGAAGCAAATACGTTGCAGAACTAAAAGTTTTTAAGAGCTGATGCTGCTAAATGAGACCAAAAAATTATTATAATCTATGATTTAACGCCTCTAAACCTTCCCATAGTCTGTTTGTCTCTATCTTAAACGAAGATCTTATAAATATATTCTCCTTAAAATTCGAATTTAATACTTTGATGGAACAATGATAGAAATTTGATTTAAACCCCAGAATTAGTTCTAAACTACAAATAAGTACTGGTGTTAATTTAGGTTTTTACCTATTTTTTTAAGAGAAGCAACATTCAGGCAATGAATGCCTACTGCTATTAGTAGATGTAATCTTCTTTAGGAAAGGCATAGTGATAGAGAAGTCAGGTGGTGCAGGAAGAGATAGAGGAAAGCTTCATTATTTTATAAGTCTGCTTTTTTGAACGTTTGCAGCGCCTCTGGTGTCAATGAGGCGTATAAAATTCTTAAAGCTGTGCTTATTAGCCATTTCATTGGCTATTTTACTTAGCCGATGATGCTGCTGCACAATACCGACGAATGGTTTGCGCTGATTTTACATTAGAATTAGTATTCGCTGAAGCCGCTGTAGTTCATTGGCCCCACAGCCTATGTCTTTATCACTTGAACTTTCCTACAACAACTGATACAAAAGGACACTAGTCCATATCAGAAAAGTGCTGTATCTATGGTTTTGTAGTCAACGTGCTAACTACTTCAGCCAACGCCACCCTATTTGATGCTATAGGTGAACTTAAAGTTTTGGCGTATCCAAGAAACTTATAACGAAGTTTTATGGAAAATAATTTCTGAAAAAAATTAAAAAAGCCGCGTGCAACCTACTCTGAACCGTGAAAAATATCCTAAATGGTTAATCGAAATAAAAAATCATAAGAGAAACCTAAAGATGATTTTAAAATACCAGTCCAGTGATACTAATTTTGATATAGTTCGACTACCTTATATTTTTTTTCGTATTTACAAAATGGCGTCTATTGGCCGTTAAATTGAGTTTTGACTGCGGCAAAGTAACACACATACATACATACGAGTACAATACCCTTCTTTGCGTGACACGGTCGGGCCAAAAGA
The DNA here is from genome assembly GCA_944452675.1 of Tachina lurida. Lineage (NCBI taxonomy): Eukaryota > Metazoa > Arthropoda > Insecta > Diptera > Tachinidae > Tachina > Tachina lurida. The sequence continues at coordinate 116,148,221 of OX101756.1, forward strand.
CCCATACGGAGAAAAGTTAGCAGGTTAGATTGTTCCACGAAGTTTTCGTCTCCAATCCATCTGTCATTAGACTCTGACACAAACTCTTAAAACACTGATACACGTAAGATTTCTTTACTTTCCTTCACCATTATCAATCGTAAATCGTTGTTTTATTCTATTATACAGTGTATTGTAAAAGCAATGTTACCCATAAAATTTCACAAAAAATTTTCAATACACAATTATTTAATTTTCGAAAGTAGTGCTTAAATGGGTTTTGTATAAAAAAAAATTAAAATCTTTCATCAAGAAAAATGTCAACCAGCGATCATAAAAAAGTTTTGGAGATAAAAATTAATGAAGGCTCAGTTATCTGGTTGTTTTTCTAATGGAGTGGAACGATTTTTCTTTACAAATTTTATTTACATTGGTTGAATATTACATTCTAGTAATCTGCCTAACTTGAATTAAAATTTTTTATTTATGCGTGAAGAAATCTACAAATAATCAACGATTAAAAGTCTTCGAACATATGATTAGATATATAATAGTATATAATAGAATAGAATAAGTAGAATATACATATTTCTATATTTATTTTATATTTATCATGCAATTTTTTTCATTCGAAATATACTTCGATTAATCGATTACATATTATTCGATTAAAAATTGATTCGAATAAGAAATTTTAGTTGATTGAAAACATTAAAAACAAAACAAACTCTTCAATTCATCATATTGTAGTCACGGATTGAAAATAAAATATATGTACGATTATTCGAATAATCTATTTTCGAGTAAGAAATTCATTGGTTAATAGTCACAATTTTTATAATGAGAAAAATGAAAAATTTTTCAAAACCCCCGATATATCTAGAAAAGATGTGACATCTTCTAAACGGCTAGACAAATTTTCTTCAAACATGGTTAAGAACCATCTCGATCAAGTCACCTTTCAAAAAGAGAAAACTAAATCGAAATCAGCCTAGCCGTTTGGGCTGTAGGTGGTAGTGCTGGGATACTATCGATAGTACTATCGATAATATCGATAGTTTTCAAACATCGAAAATATCGATAGGAAAAATATCGATATCGATATTATTTATAATGCAGTTTTGAAAACGTGAGATGTTATAAAAATTTTTTAACTGACATCAGCACAACTTTTGGAAAATTGTCGCCCAAATTAAAGTTCGTAGATACATTCATACATATTAAAATAAACATAAGGCTATAAACTTTGAATAAAGTGATAAAAAATACATGTAACCTGATTAAAAATTAGTTATATTTTTCTTTCTCAAGTACAGACATTCAGTCGATAGTAATATCGATAGTATCGATAGTGAAATCTCATCTATCGATATATATCGATAGCCGAAAATATCGATAGTATCCCAGCACTAGTACGTGGACATGGACAGACACACAGATACACAGATACATAGACACACACTACAAACTTATAACACCCCTTTTTTTGGTCGGGAGTTAAAAAGTAACAAATAATTAGTTTTAGCATGATATAAATATAGAAGGTACTTCCATTCTCTCATTTTTTCTTGACATTCACCTTCTGACAAGGATAGGTATTCTGAAGTTTCCAGTAAAATCGTGCTACCGTATTAATTTAATATTTCCCCTCTATTTCCTGTTTGTTTGAAAATTTTATTGAAAAATTATTTCAGAAGTTTTTTTTTTATAAATTCAAACAATTTAAAAAAAAATTGTGATGATAAATGAAATGCATTGTAAATGTATTCTTGTGTTAAAGAAAGCGAAAATGAGCTGCATATTACAAACTGTGGACGCACAAAATATAATTTTAAAAATACGAATGTAGCATTCTTTGAGTTGTCTACATTATCTGGTGTCCGCCAACAGTGTCTAAGAGCCTGCAAAATCTGTGAAATAGGCTTGCCAAAATTATCTGATCGGGTATTTAAGTAATTTTTTAGAAAAACATGTCACAATCAACAAGAAGTGAATTATATAGATTAAATAAGATGTAATATCAATCAATATTTATTAAATTTAATGAAAATTCATTGTCAACTAATCAGAGTCATCAATAAATTTGGATGAAAATAAAGCTCAAATACTTACTTTAGGCAGAAAATTTAAAAAGATGCGCCAAGTTATTACCTAACCACTTTTTAAACATCACAGATGTGTAGTCATGTATATCACTTTATTTATTCGCAACTTTTGTTAAGATAATTACACATTTTTGTAAAAATTTTATGGGGGAAGACTTATATTTTTTTACGATATGGGAACCTTTTTTTATTTCTCTCAAAAAACAAACTTCAAAAATACTTATTTTTTAAAAACAAAGAGAGAATGGAAGTACCTTCTATATATATATCATGAGTTTTAGTGCTCCGGGAGTCACAAATCGATTTTACTATTTAAAAAAATTATATACAGAAAAACTTAAATTTTCCAGCCCTGCTTTAAAATAAAACCATTACAATGTTGGGAGCCGCTTATTTAATTTAACTGATTTTCAATTCCAACCGACGACTTAAGATAAATACTGACACATGAGTCCAACGCCAAAGTCTCTGGGTTTTTTGGGGGTTCGGAAAATATATTTTACGTACAGACAGACGGGCATCGCTTATCCTAATATCCTATCCATAAGGCCCAGAATATATATAGTTTAAGGGGTCTGTCTCATATGAATATTAAGGAAATTATAAATAGAAAGACAAACCCTTGCAATTTTTGGTAAAAAATTACATCGAAATATTTTATATGATGAAAGTTTTCTTGCGGCATATATTTATTGCATTCTTCAAGCTTAAATTTCGTTTCACATAAAAAAGTTTCTCTTGCAGAAAATGTTCATATGTATGAACATTTATCAGAAGCTAGTTTCAGGGTGCAAATAACTAACGAAAGATCCAAGCGAATTTCAAGTACTTGAATATGTGCATCACTTTAAAATCCTCTTTTCCCACTCGCCAAAAAAAGTAAAACTTTCTGCAAGAAAAATTTCATAATATCATATGAAGAAAAAATAAAATGTACGTGCAAACGTAATGTGATAAACTTTGAAAGATGAGTGCTGTAGTCTGAGGTAGTTAGTGTGTTTTCTGATATGAATTAGTGTCTGTGCTAGTATCATCCTTCGTCGATATATGTAGTAATGAATCATCCTACCAAGTGAAATGATTAATAAAATGTTTACATGGCTTAAAGTAATGCGCCTAGGTAACACCAGAGGCACTGCAACTATAAAAAATAAATGAAGAAAACACACAATAGCAAAATTGTTAAAATGAAAACACCTTATGTACGAGTACTTCCACTATCCTACTCTCAGCTAAAATAAAAAAGGACCTTTTATTTGGAGGTAACTGAGCTGAAAGCTTACTTTTTTCTTCCAAGCAATTTGTCACTGTATTGAAGTGGTTTTATAATTATAGAAACCACTATACCTACTCACATATATTTACATATCGACGATGGTCTCAAGTAGAAAGGCCCTAACTCTCGCATATTTTACGAAATAGAGTTTTACAGTGATTTCAATACATTTCACACAAATACACCTCGTCACAAATATTTATTGCTACAGTGCAAAAAATTACGCTTTTACAAGCAGTTTTACAAAAAAAAAAGGTACATATTGAATATAACAGTTTCTATTCTATATGTTTGTACCTTCTCCTGTAAAGTTGCAATTATTTGAGTTAGGGCCTTTCTAGTTGAGACCAACGATATACATTTGAATGTACTCACTTACTCTGTCCACTAATTTCGCCGTTTCATAAAGTAATCTCTCAGTTAATTTTTGCTACAAAATTTCAAGTGATAAAACAATTACAAATCATTAATTAAATTGAATACATATACTCGTATAATTATATTAGTAAAAGTTTAGAAGAGATATCAAATAACTTATTTATCTATTTTTTAAATTAATTTAAAAGCAATGTGTATTTTGCGCTGTAAAAAAAAACAATTTTAAGCGCTCATAATTTATTCGAAGATAAATAAAAAAATAAAATTAAATAAATATCGAAAAGTGATTTGCTCATGATTAATGAATAATGGACACGCATTTTACAGGCGGACATACCATACATAAATATGTACACATGGTATGTAGATAAATACATAAATATGTACATATTTAAGTATGTAAGTATGTGCATACCATTCATAGAATATTTTTGTTTCCGAACTTTAATTAGTTACCACACAGCCATGGTTACAATTTACTTCCTCTTCCCTTGGCTTTTGTAGCAATGACAAGAAATATTTATTTGAAAATTATTTAAATTAATACGAGTACTATACTGTGTACGAGCTGTATATGATTTCTTAAAATTAATTTATGAAAAAAAAAACAGAAAAATATTAAATTAAAACGGAATTAAAAAGTAATTTTTAGATTTCTCTTTCATAGATATTTTATTATTTTTTTAAGAAGTATATACACCCACCAACTAAAAAAGTAAAATCTTTGACATCTATTAATTTTTTTCTATTAAACAGTTTTTTTTTTTATTATTTTTATTGCATAAGCTAAAGTTTTGCCATGGCAATAGTATTATTATTTTTTTTAACATTAAATTAGGGCCTGTTCATCTAAATTCGAACGAAAGCCTCCATCGAATATTTATATTAGAAACAAAAACAAATTTCAGTTTTTTCTTTTTGTGTCTATAATAAATAACAGATCGAATCTATTGTTCGCATTCAGATGAACAGGCCCTTAATATCTACGAAAACAACAAATGTTAGGCGATGCTTTTTATTTTGAAGAGAAATAACACTCAGACAATAAATATGACTAGAAACACACACAAAGTGGCAATGAACTGGTGAACCGGTTACAAAATAATGTCTGCAATTCTTTGCGGTCTCCCTGTTATGATACTAAGTGAGAGGCAGTATGTCAAAAGCTAAATGTATGTTAAACAATTTAGTTGTATGAAACTATTTTTGTAGCTATGCTATTTATGACGCAATACAGGAGTTAATTAATTAATCAACAATATTACAGTTATAAGTTTATTTTTGTTTTGATTTCTTTGTACTTGTTTGATTTTGTTTTAATTCATTCTTTGAAGTGAGTGAAACAAAGACAGCAACAAAACAATGATAGCATAGCGATGGCTCAATTTTTATTTATTGCTTTTGCACATGAGCACAAAGAAGATAACACAGCTGATCGGCTGCAAACAATACATTAATTTAATCGTACGCCGCTAAAAAAGAAAATAATGGGCCTTATTACGGTTCTCGAATTTTTTTTTTAATCTGGTACAAACTCTCGAAGTCGAATAGAAAAATTCGAGAACCGTAATAAGGCCCAATGTGAAATAAATGAAACGTTTTGAAATATTTGCTGCTAGTTTGACATCAGCATATATGTAATATAATTTTATTGGTTTGTTATTTAACACATTAAAATTGTTTTTTTTTAGCTAAGCAGCATAGCTATAACCGGGTGTCCTAAGACACCTGTCTTCTTTTTTATTTATATGCAGGAGGCGTGGAAAAGCAAATCAGATAAAAAAAGTTGCCAAATTTGGTTCAGATTGCATTTCAATTGCATTTCTTCTTTATATTTCTCTGTTCTAGAGCTGTTCTTGACATATGAAAAACATGTTGCATAATTGGCCTTGCCATCCCTTCCTGGAACTTGCCGATAAGTTCAAGTGCAAGTCGACAAAGCGACAGACGATCCATAGCTTTTTGGAGTAATAACATTTTATTTTTTTATTTTCGACAACGATATCTCTCTAACTATTTAAGCGATTTATATTAGACTAACATGTTCCCGCTAATTCGTTTGCATCTAGAAAGAATCTGAAATTGTCCTTTAAACTTTATTTATACCAAGCTTAGCAAAAACAAAAACAAAGCACCAAAAGTACAAGTTTTTACCCGTTTTACTGCCTAAAAAGTACCCAATGTTTTAATTTGGAATATGTATATCATTCGTCTACAAATTTTTATCCAAACTCACAAACATTTTTGGGTTTTATTTTCGGTTTTTGGCGATATTTTTTATTTTAAGCGATTATTTTTTGTTTTGGCAATTTTTTAGTTTTTGGAGATTATTTTTCGGTTGTTTTTTGGCTTAAGCGATTTTTTAGTTTTGGCGCTTTATTTCGTTTTGGATTTTTTTCGGTTTTAGGCGATTTTTTCGGTTTTTGGGCATTTTTTTCGGTTGTTTTTTGGCTTAAGCGATTTTTTTAGTTTTGGCGCTTTATTTCGTTTTGGCCATTTTTTTCGGTTTTAGGCGATTTATTCGGTTTTTGGGGATTATTTTAGTTTTTTAGCAACCCTTTTACTTTTATCGAGTTTTTTTTTGCTTTTTTTTTTGCATTTACCGATTTATTTTATTTTTGGTGATATTTTTAATTTTTTTTTTGGGATTTTTAGTTTTAGCGTGCTTGAAAATTTCAAGAGTTTGCCTCTTACGGTTGCCAAGATACAGCAAGTTGTTGAAATTACACATTTATGGCCTGTTTCACAATAACGAAAGAAAACTTTCGACCGAAAATTTATATTGAAAACAACAATAAAATATGAAAATTTGTTTTCGTTTTCAATATAAATTGTAAGTCAAAAGTTTTCTTTCGTTATCGTGAAACAGGCCATTAAAATTGCATTAACTGATAGAATATCCTTTAATTTTGATTTTTTAAATTTCAGTGCATTGGCGTAGCTATAATTTTTTTCTAGGGAGGACATTATGACTGGTGATTTTCATGAGCAATAATAAAAATAATAATTACACGCAATTCTTAAATAATTCTAGGGGGGGGGGCGGCAACAGCAATTTTTTGGGGGGCAATATACCCCCAACATTTCAACATTTTTCGGTGCTCGCTTAGAACACCCTCTAATTTTAACTGTCATTTATTTTTTGATTAATTTTCAGCTTTGATGTGCATAACCCTAATTAACTACTTGATATGAAAACGAAATCTCTTATCATGTTCCTTTTGTTTTATTTTGCTTCAAAAGGTGGCAAAAAGTTGTGCAGAAAATGTTAAATTAAAATATTAAAATCGAACAACTGTATTTAAACAACAAATTTACTTGGTTTTGCATTGCAGTTCTACAAGATACTTATATGCAAAAATAATTATTTTTTTAAGCTTTGATATGAACTTAGAAAAGCACATTTAAATGTATAAATTTTAACCCAGTTCGGGATTTTGTGTCAAGGATGATGAACATTATCAGAGTATGAACAAGTACTTTGCAATATTAAAAGCTAAAAAATTATGCGTGTATTTATATTTCAAATGGTTTTCTTTCATTTAAATCAAGACAAAGCAAGAAGATAAGAAACATTAACTAGTAAAATCTTAAACTATAATATTTTTTAAAACAAACACTACTTGATGTTCGCAATCACAATCTCTACTGATAAGATAAATTATGTATTTGCGTGCACAGCAGAAGTATTGTGTGTAACACTTTTGACAAAAAAAAAAAAAAGATTGTAGATCTCTACTGAAATTAAGCTGTTGTCAACGTACAATTAATGCAGTCATATTAAGTAGTTTCTAGGCAAATATGTTTGCTTTTCATGTCTACTGATATACCATAGCAGCTTCAATAAACATTGGCACCAGGCTTGGGATATGTAGATTGCAAAATAATACTTAACTTTAATATTAGAGATTTTTTTTTGTCGTGAAAGCAAAAAAAAAATCATTGAATGAATATAATTTATTGGCTAAAAGATAGCCATACATTTGCAAAATTATTGTGCAATAATTGAGTTTGTACAATGAAATTGACTGTGTATGCGAGTATATTAAATATCAATAGGTGGCACAATATATTGGATAAAATCAAATATGTTTTAGTCTATTTTGAGCAAAAATAATTTTTTTTAATGTGTTGACATTATTGTTCAATTGGGCCTATTTTTGCAAATATTACTGATCCCATCCAATTTATGAAATGCAAGATATGGCCACTTTCAGAGCACAAGTTCCATAACAATCGTTCAAAAAGAAGCACGTCATATATAATATTAAGTTTAAATAGGCATGACCACGCCCACACTTTTATGCCATTCCGAGAGTTCAAAACATTGGCCATTTGTAAAAATCTATTAAGTAGAGGCACGTGAAATATAATAGAAAATTTTAATTGTCATAACCACGCCCAGTTTTTTAAATACAAGCTGTGCTTTTTAAGAGCTTACGGCATAAATTGTTCAAGCAGAAGTTCGTGATGTATATATTATATCAATTTTTAATGGGCGTGGCTCCGCCCATTTTTTCTAACTTTGATATTGTGTGTTACAAGAGCCCAATGTGTGTGCTAAGTTTCACAGCAATCAGATAGCTAAAGGATCATAAAATAAAATAAAACTATTAGTAGGCGTGTTACCGCCTACTTTTTGTGCAATGGGATGAAATGGAACCTATACCACATCCCAGCAAAAATTGCTGCCTTCCAGAAGCGTTTTTGTAAGGGGGACAATGGCTGTGTTCGTAAATGCATCACTGCGCTGCATCATACGTGCAAACTTTTATTTAAAAGGCAGTACAATTTCGTTGATAATCTGTTTTAGTAGTAATCATGCCTGTACACCAAATTAGTGGGCGTGTTACCGCCTACTTTTTGTGCAATGGGATAAAATGGAAACTATACCACATACCATAAAAAATTACTGCTTTCCAGAAGCGTTTTTGTAAGGGAGACAATGGCTGTGTTTGTAAATGCATCACTGCACTGCATCATACGTGCAAACTTTTATTAAAAAGGCAGTACAATTTCGTTGATAATCTGTTTAAGTAGTAATCATGTCTGTACACCATATTTGACATTTATTTGTGCGTTATCTATTTCAGTGAACCAGTTTGGGACATTTAAAATGCCATTTGCAGCGCAGTGATACATTTACGAACACACCCAATGTTACAGAATCACTTGCTGTTGCGCATGAATAAGGCATTTCACACACGAATTTATAACGCTTATAATATCATTTTAAGTTTGACCAATTTTTTTAGAGACATACATTGATTAGTTCGTAGTGAAATTTTTTTGTTGAAAATTTGTGATTTTTAAAAATTTTTAAGAAATAGGCTTAACATACCAATTCCATTTTTTTCCATTGCCTAGAAGGCTGAATATAATCGAAATAGAGCCATAAGGCCATTAGGCTGAATATAACAGAAATTTAATAGTGGCAAATTTTCCATCCCTGACTGTATGAACATAATAATGAAGATCATAGTCATGAGACTGAAACCGAAATAAGTGTCAAATGTTGGTGAAAAATTACACAATTTATTTAAAGTTTTATAAAAAAAAAATTGTACTTTTTGTTAAAGAAGATGCCATTGAGACCTACCCAAACGTCATTATTAAAGAGACGGGTCTTTGTTTTGTATGTTTTTTTTTGTATTCATGTGGGATCTATAAGTTAATGTACGCAAATTTACTCGTAAGTGATTTTTAAGGTTGTCTGCTTAAACTAACTCTAAAAGGTTAACAGAAATATACATAAATCAAACGGGACAAGTAATACAGTGAACTCTCGATAATGTAAATTGAGGTTAAACAAAGTAGTTTATTTTTAAATGCATTAATTGAGACCATTGACCATTGCTTTAGGGTTCAGATTAATTATTGGGGAACTACTTTTTCCCTACTTCCCAAGTATTAATAAAAGTGTATTTTTATTAAAATAAACATACAAACAATTCCTGGAATAAATATCGAAAATAGAGAACTGCTTGCAGTGGCAATGCTTTGTACAAATCATTACAAATGATTCAGATTTGTTTTACCTCCGGATCACAAGTTCGGGATCTTATTGGCTTCCTTGGAAGCTCTTTTTCCCATTCACTTACATTTTACTTTTATCTAGTGCATCTATGCCTATATCTATGAGGAAAATCATTCTAGCCGTTTGGTCAGTAAGATTTTTAATTTCTATAGCTTTGCTATTTATTGGGCAATACAGGAGCTAGGACGTGATTTTCGTAACAAAAATAATCAACACTATTACAGTTATAAATTTATTTTTGTTTTGTTTTCCTTGTACTTAAAAGCAGAGTATGGAAATAAACAAAACAAATTAATTGATTTTGTGTTGTTTCGTTGTTTGAAGTAGGTGAATCAAAAACAAAATAAAAACAATGAGTACGATTGCTCAATTTGTTTTTACTTTGTTTTTGCACATGAGCACAAAGCAGAGAACACAACCGATCGGTTGTAAGCCGGCTAACAGCCGTCACCGGCCCTAAACAATACATTAATTTAATTATACGCCGCTAGAAAAGAAAATAATGGGAAAGTTTTGAAATATTTGCAGAGAATTTGTCATCGCATTTAATATAATTTTATTGCATTGCTATTTCACACATGAAATTTGTTTTATATAACTAAGCAGCAAAGCTATAACTGGGTGTCCTTAGACACCTCTCTTCTTGTTTGTTATTTAATTTTGTTTCATGTGTAAACTATTTGTACCAAGTATAGAGGAAACTTATATATGTATGTATATTATAGAGAGTTTACTGTACTTCACTCCTTTAATGTATGCTTTCTATTAAAGTCTGCTTATCTGTTTTTCTAATTGTTTAATTTTTCGTTTTTATTTTATGTGCGTCTTGAAATATTAACACACATATCTAATCTAATTTTAACGTTTGTTCCATTTCTTTAAACAAATAATCTTTTGCTACACAATTCTAAATTTATATTTTTACCAATTTTTTATTTAATTTTTTTTTGTATACAAACCTAATGGCAAATACATTTTTTACAGATCTTTTTATTAAAAGTTTTAGTTTATTAATATCTAGAAACGCAAAATATTTGTCTTTAAGTAAAACAAAAAAATAAAAAAAATTAATAAATAAAATTTGTTTTCTTTATGAGTTTAACCAAAAAATGTTAAGGTTAGACATGTAATAGACATAAATAATTATGTATATGAGAACTAAAGATTCGATACATAATAAGGGAGGGGAAAAAGAGAAACAACTGATCCCAATTGGATTTTGGGAAATGAGTACTCAAGGGCTTTTATAAAAAATATTTCCATACAAAGTTCGTTTAATAAAATATTTTTTACAGTAGAACTGAACAGAAAACTATTTTCATTAGAAAATGAATATGTTTATTTTAAATAGTTGTATCATTTAAAAGTTCAAGTGAATCAGCTGGTGTAATGAATACTTTAGATCTCGCTATGGTGGGCATCAGCGACAATCATCATATTCCATTAACCTTGTTAAAATTATTCACTAACATCATTTATTTTTTATTAATTATTAAATTTTTACATACAAAAGTTCACCTAAGTCAAACTAATGTCTATACAAATATGAATTTATAGTTTTGTTTTAATTACTTATAGTTTGTTACATTTGAAAATGGCATAAGTTCATTTTCAACCTATTTTTTTATTATCAAATAATTATTATTATTCTAAGGGGCAAGGACCTTAACCAATTTTGCAGGGAGGCGGAAAAAAGTCTCAATATTGCGCTAAACTGGGCGCGGCCAAGAGGACTGAATATTCACCAGGAAAACAAAGATCATGCCATTTACTTATTCCAGGGAAGGACCAGGAAAGATAAGGTTATCCGCTAGGATTATATATTTAGGAGTGATCCTTGATCGGAAACTTTTTTGGAGACATCACAAAGAGGAAAGGTTCAAGAAGGTGCTGGTACTCGTATCTCTGCAGAAAGGTCATTGTCACTGGCTCCATAGGAGTGTGATCTGACCAGTTCTAACATACTCATCGGTAGTATGGTGGAGATCAACAGGTAGAAAGTGCAACATCTCATCCACCAGGTCATTAGAGACCATTTTTTATGAACAACCTATAGACATTAGTATTAGATATGAAGCAGCTGTTGCTACAAAACGTCTACAAGTGATGGCGGAATGGATCGGACAAGACAACATACTACACCATCAGAATATATGGAAGTAATACCCCTTTCCCACACGGAAAATTTACTTTGCAAAGTCCTAATTCATCTGGAAGAAAGACGAAAAGAGACTGTACTACTACCTCTGTCTTTCACACAGATGAATTAAGACTTTCCAAACTAAACTTGGTGTGTGGAAAAGGGGTGTATCTGAACGGATACTACCAGACTTTGAAAATGTCCGACCGGGTACGTGGGGCTATATTTATAACAGAATGCACAACACTGATTCCAGAATAGTACTGCTGGGTCAATCGAACCCTAAAACAAATATCCGAAGGAGTTAGCTGCTACAGGGATGGCTCGAAGCTAGGGCTATTCCACGGGCCTATGTTTTGTCATAGAATAAACGGAGACCGAGATTTACTTCCACTTGGCTAAGCATAATACAGTCTTCCAGGAGGAGGTTCGTGTAATCACGGAGGCTTTGAAATGGATCAGTGTGAATATTAGTCCCACAGAGGTCAATATATTTACCGGCGGCAAGTCGGCAATCAGGGTAATTACAACCGAAAAAGCAAACTCTAGGACCCTTTTAGATTGCAAAAATGTGATAAACGATTACGCAATACATGGGAACCGGCCCACTATGGTGTAACCGGGAATGAACGTGCAAATAACCTGGCGAAAAAGGCCAGAACATTACGGACAGTAAGTCTAACTAATGCGAAGCCTTTCAAGGCAACCAAGATAGAGTTACAAAATTGGGCGAAGATGGCCCACATGACACAATGGAATTGTGATACTATGGGTAATCTAACCAAGGTTCTATGGGGCGAGCCGGACGAAGGCAAAACAAGGGGACTGTTAAAACTAAACAAGCCCGAACTAAAAAAGTTGTCCGACATCTTGACGGGGCACTCTAATATACGAGGGTATTTATACCGGATTAAAGCTATGAATGACAATGAATGCAGGGCATGCATGGCAGACATGTAGACAATGGAGCACTTCTTTTGTCATTGTACAGCTTTCGCTCAGCCGAGATCCCGTTATTTTGGGGATGACACCCTACCGGACATTACCCACCTTAGAGGTATGGACTGGAAAAGTTTGAGGGACTACGTGCACTATACTGAGTTCCTATAAAGGTGGGGTTCGTTTGTTATTAATTAAAACGCAAACTTTTAAATAACTTGGTACAGTACTTAGCGGATATCTGAAGATCTCATAAAAGCAAAAATAGCTTATAAGAATCAGCATGTGTTTTTCAATAAGGGCAATCATGAATAAAATTCCGCGAGAAAATTTTCCCGGGGAACAATTTCAAACAATAGCAAGTAAAATAGAAAACAAAAAATTCTAATTCGAAAAGGGGGAAATTTCTTGCGGAATCTTATTCATGATTTCCGGTATAAGAGGTGTAAAAAAAGAGAGAAAAAAATCATATATTCATAAAACTTAAAATGAGCTTAAAATGTATTTTATTTTGAAAATTTTCAGATAATTTTTTTTAAATGGATTTGGAAATGGATGGATGGTGGTTAATTCTATTAATTCCTTAAATTCATATTAAAAATATTTTTTTAAACAACTTTTTCTTTATAATGGCAATATTGTATTTGCTGACACAAAATATTCATACACGACATGCTGTTGCATGCAAATTATGATATGATGAATCCAAATAATTCACGTATTCTATTTACATAGAAAACGACTAAAATGTGACTCAGCTGATACCACCTAAAGAAAACCCTACACGTAAAAGCTGTTAATTAAGTGATAAGGGAACTTTAAACAAATAGTATTTAAAAAAAATCAAAAAACCCGACTGCGACCAACTTTGAACCATTAAATATCCTAAATGGTCATTCGAAATGAAAAATCATAAGAGAGACCTAAGATGATTTTAAAATATCTGTCGAATGATACCCATTTTGATATACATCGCCTACATTTTATTTTTTTTGTATTTAAAAAATGGCGTCTGTTGGCCGCCATATTGAATTTTGACATATGACATATCTTTAGTGACACTCCCGGGATTAAGGCAAATTGAAGAACCATCAAAATCGGTTCACACATTGGGTTTATATAGTGCAGCAAAGGAACACACATATGTATATACACGGGCTGATAAGCACAATACCCTTCTTTGCGTTGCGCAGTCGGGTAACAAGGATGTTGTTCCATTCTGTTATTTTTTTTTAGAATAATTCCGCTTTTCCTTGTTATAATTTTGCTCGCCGAAAAATTTGCCACGTGCTGTTTTTCCTTTCCAAATACTCGAACTTCAGCCTAATTTAATTTAGCAAAATAAAAATATAATTTTCTTAAATTAAATTATTCGAATAATCACATGTAATTTATTCGATTATTTTAGTCCTAATCGAATCGAATAAATCGTTTCATTTATTCGTTTAATCGCATAAATTTTCTTTTCTATTATAATTTCTATTTAACTTTAAGCTGTTTGTATTTTTAAGAAATATTTATGTTTTTAACTTTTCCTTGTTGCCCGCCAATAGCGATAAAAGTGCGACGACATTTGCGCGTTATTTTGGAAGAAAAGTTTTTTGTAATAAAATTTTATTTTATTTTATTTATGTATTTATTTATTTATTTGTGTTGCTTTTTATGTTGTCATTGAAAATCAGGCAGCACAATTTATTTTAAAAAACATCTTAAAAGTATGACATCAACATGCCACAAGACTTAAAGTACCAAAAATATATGTACATAAATTCCAAATTTTCAAAATCTTTATTTTCTAGTCGAATAACAATTTATGTGCAAGAACTTAATGTGCTGTGGGTGCTTTTTGCTTTAAAAGACGCACAAAAACACTCATGTACATACTTAAATGCTCTCTCTCTAATAATTTTATTCCCATGAAAATCTCCATAAAAATAGTCTTAAATATTTAAAAAATATTCAGACATACACACATAAATTTTCCAAATATGTACATGTGTACATTATAAGTGCTTTTGATAACAACTGATTGATTTTATTACCAATTATTGCCATTTTAGAAGCTTAAGTTCATTCTTTGTTTTGGTTGGCAGCTCTTCAAGCATTTATGTATGAATGTATGTAACTAAAATCCCTCTGAGAAAAAGAGCTTCCAAATTTGGAAATCGGAAAACTTCCAAATACTTCAACACACGTTTATATCAAAGCTGGAAACTCTTTATATTAAATTTTATTCATTGGAAGACACTCCGTGTTTGAATGTTAGGAAAAAAATTTTTCTTTTGGAGTTTATGACGTTGTTGTTGCTTCTATAAAGTTAAACATGCAAATAAATTCCGTAAAGTGCGAAAAGTATACGAAGTTCAGCCTATATAATACAATATCTTACCTCATTTAGAATTTTTTGATTTACCATGAACTGTTTTCGGTTTTTGGCGATTTTTATAGTTTAGGCGGCTTTTATTATATTTGACGCTTTTTACGCTTTTGTGATTTTTTTAGTTTCTGGCGATTTGTTCCATCTTTTTTCATTTTGGTAATTTTTCCGGCTTTTGGCGATATATTTTAGTTTTAGAGATTTTATTTAAATTGTGGGATTTTTTAGTTTTACAGTTTTTGAAAATTTTAAGAGTCCCCTTGTTATTTGTTAATAGAAGCATAATTTTTAATCGCAGAAGTGTAATATTTTGTCAAGACATGTAGTTTAATGGCATTCATAATAATCAATCAAAAACTTGATTTTGAATCTTTTGTTAGTTACGCCCTTTTGCATTTTAGCTAACGATATGCTACATTAATAGTTCCAAATGTTGCATTGCCAGCTTTAGAGCACCCCTTAATTTTTAACTGTCATACATTTGTTGTTGTAGCGGTCAAAGTATTACATATGCTGTCAAAATTTCAGTTCCGTAGTTCTTACGTTCTCGAGAAAATAGCCTGTGATGGACAGACGGTCTGACGGACAGCGCAGCGAAAACAAAAGGGGGTTTTCACATTTGTTGTAATGAGCCTTAAAAAGTGACATGTGCTTAAAGTGCACTTTAAAAAATAAAGTTAATTAAAAAATACTCACGTATATCTGAAATTTACTGAAATAGAATTTATATCGTTAAAAAGGTCTAAGTCTCTTCTATCTTAATTTATTTATAAATTTAAAATCACTTTATATTGAACCTATTTAAATTTTATAATATTTATAATCGACAATGCCTGACAAACACTAGCTATTTTCTTAGGTCACGGCATCTTCGTCATCGACTTTCTTTGCGTTTGGTCCACTGTGTGTGTGGTGTCAGCTGATGTAGATTTCTGCTTTATAAACTCAATTTTCAGTGCAAATGGAATATGTGAACTGTTTTGACTCATCGTATTACAATTTCCTGAAACCTTTCGTTGTAATTAAAGCTCAATTTTACCTTTTCTAAATTTACAACAGTCTTGCCATTGTCGTTTGTTCTTAAAAATTATGCACATAGTTTTTATTTTTGTTCTACTTAAGACAAACTTTTTTGGTTTGTTACTTTTGAGTAAATGTATTTATTTAATTTTTTATTTTAATTTAATTAGTTTAATTGTCATTGTTAAAACTTTATTTGTTTCTATATTTATGATTTGATTAGGCTATTTTATATATGGGGCATTCCACATCAAATCGGACAGTTTGCAAAGTTTTTGGTATTGATTTGGAAGGATTTTGATTTAAGATTTAAAATCCAAAAATCTTAATCAAAGGCACTGGCAAAATTTTTTTTGTATTCATTTTTGTAAAATTAAAAGATCAATTAAAAAAAATTTAATTATTAAAAATTCAATTTGGATCATTATTATCTAAAAATTTTATAAAAAACTAAAAAAAGTGATTTATTTAAAATTTAATACCTGTTGAAGGAGTAATCAAAAAAAATCTCAAAATTTACCAGTAGTGCTCTTTTGGGGGACTCAAAACAAAAAAAATATCATTAAAAAGGGGAAACAAAAAATTATTCAAGCCATCCGATTTGTCATGGAATGCCCCATATATAAATATATGGATTTGAGATTTTAATGTCACAAAATTGGGGAAATCAAAAAAAATTCAAGCCATTGGTTTTGTCTTGGAAAGCCCCATATATAAATATAAAAATTTGGATTTTTTAGTGTTTTGTGAAATTTTTTATATTTTTGCGTTCGTGTTTATTTTGATAAATATAATGTGAATGAAAGCAGTTATTTCATAATAAAATTCTCTAGGGAATAATTTAAATTTTATTTGGGCGTATTTCGCAGGGCCATTTGTTTGGTATTACGAGTAACTCCAAACTGTGACACACTTATTGTTGTGTACATACATATGTGACCTGCTCCATGAAAAGGGACCCCTGCGCCGAAAAGAAGTTATTGAGAAAAACGCGTTTAAAAAAAGCGCTTCGTTTTTCCGTGTTTTACGCATGGTTATGCAACTCTTCCTTCAACCTGATCATCTGGCGATGTATTTCGACTCTCTGGTACTTTGTACGATGTTCACTATGCAGTGTTGCCTCTATGAAAATTATTTCTAACAGTTAAAAACCTGTTTTTGCTAATTTCTGTTTATATCACATTTTTAAATTTTTTCATTAATTATGTTCATCTTTACAGGTGATTTGTAAAAAAACTAAAAGACATAAAAACTTGCGGTTTGCGGCATTTTTTTTTTCCTATAAGAATCACTCAAAAAGTAAAAAAAAAATTCTTCGGCGCAGAGGTCCCTTTTCGTGGAGCAGGTCACATTTATATTTTTTTGGTTGACATCACTTGTCGCAAAATAGTGTCATATATCAAAATTATGCAAATTTAAAGTAACGTTTGAGTTTAGGCAATTTTTTTGTGAATCATTGACACCTTTAAATCTAGTTTGTATTTATTTCTTAAATAATTTTTAATATAAATTTAATTTGGTACATAATTTGTTTTTAATAATACATATAAATTATAATATTTAAATTTTATTTTTATTTAATAAAATATACATACAGATGTATACTTTTATGTGTTATAACTTTTATGGTATACCAAATATGATTGTCGCCTGTTTGCTTAATGTCAACATCAATATTTTTAGATGTTTCACAAAATACCTGTCTCTCAGTTTTGTTAACAATAAAAACTTGGTTCTTTTATAAAAGTTTTTAATTTTTATTCTTGTCTCATAAAAAAACTAAAAAAAATTAATTTAAATATATTGATAATTTATTACATAAGAAATAGCGAAGTAGGTATATTTATTTGACATTCAGTCTTTAACGTTTTCAATTTTTTTTTAGTTTGTTTGGTTGATTACGCACCGTCTATATGCATATTGTTCTTCACGAATTTTGAGTTGCAGTTTACTGAAGAGTTACATGGGCAGGAAGGAAATGCATAAAGACGGTGCTTAACCAACAAAACAATCCAAAAATTTTATTTTAATTTTCTATTTGCACAGCGCAAGGCTTACTTACGGACCAAGAAACCTTAAGTAAGAACGCTATTTATTTACCCTTTATGGGTGTGAAAATATATATTTTTTTATCTTTATTTACAATTTAATTACGTTAGGATATAATATCAGATTCTATAACAATATATGCCGATTTAATCCGGTGGCACTCGTGATTAATCTTATCTCGTGGTTATAGTAATTCTCGCCAGAGTAGTCACAGTAATTGGTTGCTATTACGATATTTTGGGATACTGCTGACAGCTATGATGATGATGGAATATTTCACTAGTATCAGTGCTCTGCATCATACGAGCAAACTTTAGTTTAAAATGCAAGTTTTCTGAAAATCTTTTTAGTAATATTTATGTTTGTACTCCGAATTTAATATTTATTTCCGCTTTATGTACTCCATGAAGCACTTTAGAACATTTTTCGATGTGCAGCGCAGTGATTCGTTTACGAACAGGCCCAATAAAAATCTTACACATGTGAATGCATATGTATGTATGCAAATTCTTTGCATGAATTGTTAATTGGGTTAAATAAAATATAAAAAAGGTTGTATTAAATAATCGCTTTGAAGATTTAAAAAAATTAAAAGCAGAGTTTGCGGATTTTTTTTTAAGTGAAAAGTTGATAAATTTTCCAAATTTTTTCCTAAAATTTCTGGCAACACTGGATATGGCAGCTAAAAACTGGCTGTGACCGATTAAGATGACATTGAATTTTTTCTTAACTTAGTTAATTTAATGCTCGATGCCAACTTTTAATGTGCTAGCACCACTCTATATATATTTTGCACAAAAATGTATTAAACCCACTGTGCGAGGCCTACCCAACAAAAAATTTCAAAAAAGGTTATCGAGTTTGGAATTAAGCCTTTTTGTTGGAAGCTGTTCCTTACGGGATTACCAACTTAAAAGTTTTAATAAGGCGTAAAACTAAAATAATCGTTTCTTGAGAAGTACTTACTTTTTTTATTTGGCAACTTGTTAACGTAATCTACTTAATGTAAAAAAAATTATTCTCCTCATTTAGCAACTTGTACATAATTTTTTTTTTAAATTTTAGGTAATGTGATTTGTAAGCCAGTAATGAAATTTGGTAATCAGAAAAGTAAGTCATTATATGGCAAGTTGTCCTGATGGCAATGTGTAATTTTTTGCTGGGTATCACTATTAAAATTCTCAACGTTTTTTATTTTTTAAGAAGTTTACAATTGTTTTTCTTTAAAAAAAAATATTTTTCATGTTGGAATATTATATGATGTTTTTTCTTACATATTTCACATACGTTAGCAAACTTTGAAGTTTGTGTGCAATTTTAAATTAAAACAAAGTAGATCAGCTGTGTTATCGATACCACCTGTAAGTGAATTCCCTTTGCTGTAAACTTTCATCAAACTTACTGGAAATAAAAGAAAAAAAGTTTTCAAATAGAAATTTAAAATAATTATCTCTATTTTTTATTGAAAATAATAAGTAGTAAGTCCAAATAACTCTATAGAGAAAATGCAAGTCATTGGATTATGTTCCATTTTTATTGTGGAACATTAAACAAGGAGGGTGGCGTTGGCTGAAGTAGTTAGCACGTTGACTACAAAACCGAAGGTCCTGGGTTCAATCCCTGTATCCGACAGTCATTAAATAACAACACCACGCATTTTTCTGATGTGCATTAGTGTCCCTTTGTGTCAGTTGTTGTAGGAAAGTTCAAGTGATGAAGGCTTAGTCACTGGTCACTGAACTATACCGACTTCAGCAGATACTAATCCTAATGTAACATCAGAGCGCCCTCCTTCGTTGTGTAGCAAAAATCATTGGCGAAGTAAAATAATCAATAAAATGGCTACAAGACACAGCTTCAAAAAAAAAAAAAAAAAATTAATACGCCTCATTTAACATCAGAGAGGCGCTGCAACACTGCATTATTCAAAACGTGCGAAAAAAGCAGAGTTGTAAAAGAATGAAGCTTTCCTCTATCTCTTCCTTCACCACCTGTCTTCTCTCTCACTATCCCTTTCCTAAAGAAGGTAACACCTAGTAATAGTAGTAGGCATTAATTGCCTGAGTGTTACTTCTCTTTTCAAAAAAAAAAAAAAAAAAAAAAACAAGGACGTCTTATATACGCACTATAGAACAACCAATGAAATACATTTTTCTTATATATCATATTTAATTCATAGTAGAATTAATTAATAATAATGTAATTATATGATTCTTTATATCGCTCATTTACTCGAACAACGTCATAACTCAAAAATAGAGGTTTGATAAATAAACAAGTTTAAAGTTTCCACATGGAAAAATAATATATATTTTCTGCCAAGAGTTGAATATATAAAATATTTGTATGCAATTTTTAGACAATATGAGTAGCGATATAAAGATCAATTCATCCAAAAAGTTTAATTTTTTTTGTTATGACAATTTTTGAATAAATGCGCGATATATACTTTTTACAGTTTTATTATTATTATAATCAATAATAGTGATCAACACTGTACAGTAGAGATTAATAATTATTACAGCGGCAATGAAATCGAAAGTGAAGTATTAAATTTAAATTTCAATGAAAATATTTTTTTATAATTACATATTCATACACACACATGTAAGTATGTATGTATGTATATATGTCTTGTTAACAAATCGTCATTAATTTTTATTCAAAAACTCCTTTTATGAATGAAACCAAATGTGTATAAAATATTATCAAATAAAAAAATTATACAACAGAAACAAAAATTATTTTCATTAATTTAAACGTATAGAAAACACAATAATTGTATGTTTCTCATGCAAATGGTTGTTAATCGTGTTGTCATTAATTTATGTTTATTAACAGTCAAGTTTGGTTTTAACGAAGACTGTGCGAATGCCAGACAATCTCACACAAACTGCGACAAATGTCAACGAGTAGACGATGAGAGAAAGATCTTAACTGTAATAAGATCACAAAAACCTAGTGGCTTGCGATAAGCCTGCCTAGATTCCAAGTACGGTAACTACCGGTTACTGGTTTAAAAGCTTAGACTACCTTATATACGACTTTTGCAGAAGTTGTCAGAGTGAAGAAGTGGAAGCACCGCCCTACATTTCCTCTGTCACTATCCCAGTCTCAGAGACTTAAGACGCAAAATGTTGGGTCAAACAATAATCGCAGACAGTATTTGACATATACGTTTGAGGGAAAAACTGCCTATATCGAACAAAAAAGCTGTTTTCGAGAAGACAAAACTGCCCAAAAAAACTTCAACAGTATTATATCTCTTACCAGCTCTTCAATATCACTTTTCTTGGGATCAGGTTTAGTAAGATTTGGGATAGGGAGTCTGAGAAATCACATTAATTTTTTTACAAAAATGTCGTAAATTAAATACGTATTTAATTAAAATATATTTAAATATACTTTAGCCTTATGTGATCAATTCTGAATAGTTTAGGTTAGGTTATTAAGGGTGGAGCCAAAAACGCGCCTCCACTTAAAAACCCAATTGTATTCATAGTGATTCCCTTCTATAGCAAAAAAAAAAAACCTAATATTCCTCCAAATTGTAGCCAGAAGTGACCCTATTATGCGTCATTGACCCACCGAACTCCCATGGTGAAGCCCCTGCTGGCCTCTAGCTTACACTCTCAGCTCAGTAATCTAAACCTATGACATTACAGCTTCGGGCAGTGACAAATAATATGTTCAATGCTTTCTGATTCCTTTTCATCCCTGCACATCCTACAGTAATCTTGAGTGTCAATTTTCTAAATGTTGGTTCTTGCTCTGACTGAACAGTGACCAGTCAATACGCTTATCATGATTCACATCGCCTTCCTATTCATATCCAGTAGCAGTTTAGATCTTTCTGATTCAAGTTTTGGCCACATAGCCCTCGATACTCTACAATCCTCCCTACTTATTACTGAGTTCCTTATAGTAATGACCTATCATTAGGATCGCCTAGATCTCAGCTTGAAAAACGCTGCATTCATTCGGCAGTCTGAAAGAACTATGACACCAGTCCCTGTGCCTTCTCCCACCGAGGCATGCCTCTTAACCTTAGTTAGTAATCTGCTGTGACTTTCCTTCCTCAATGCCTCCCACCGTACCACACAACCATAGGAAATAACCGGTCTGACAACCGATTATAGTAAACTTTATAAATCCAGTTTACTATGTTCGGTTGCAGACCCCAGTTCTTTCCTATGGAGAAAAAAAAAACGTTTAAAGATTTTTCATACAATTTTTGAATCATAAACAATTTTTTAATATTTTTGGCTCTATTATTTTTCCCATATAAATTTCACTTTGTTTATGTGCTTTCTACAATTATCTGAGACATGAATGATCTTGTCACTGTTATGAACTTGTATCAGAAAATCAAAATATTAATTATTGATGGTTTCAAATATTTATAGGAATTGCAAAATTAGCTGCAAAGTAAAAAAGGAAAAGCAAGAAACTGTAAAAATTTATAATAAAGAAAATGATTTTTTAAACAAAAAACTGGAAGACTGCTCAAGAACTCAAAAAAACTGTGAAATACAGATAAATCTGCACCTTTGGCAACGCAGGTCACAGATAAAACTTGTCTTAATCATATTAATTTACACAGGCTGGAGAAGAAATATAGCCCAAGTATTATTAAGAAGAAATTGGTAATTTAAATATATCGTATCACAATGTGGGACG
Source organism: Tachina lurida (assembly GCA_944452675.1). Taxonomy (NCBI): domain Eukaryota; kingdom Metazoa; phylum Arthropoda; class Insecta; order Diptera; family Tachinidae; genus Tachina; species Tachina lurida. The sequence continues at coordinate 116,171,201 of OX101756.1, forward strand.
TACTTGGTGGACCCAAGTGAGCTGTGCTCCAAACAGCTGTTAATTCAACATAACCTAACCTATTTGTCTATTTTTTTAAGTCGAAATTTTCTTATTGTATCTCCTAACATTCTTTCGTTATACCGATCTTCAACTGTATTCATAATCTCCCTACAATTTTAATACACTACATGTGTACGAACAATCTAAATATAAGCCTATGATGTTGGTTGGAGGTTTTACTTTGGTTCTGGCACAAATCACACAGGCACAGCCAACAAACAAGCAGTTTAACAAAGTTTCGATTTCTTAATTAATATGCAAAGTGTGGTTATCCGATTTATAAATTAATTAAATCGAAAATAATTGATTTCCGTGGATACGCATTAAGCCATTTAACTACAATTGAGTTTATAACTATTAGTTTCAATTTGAAGGTAAGTAATTAGAAATTAGGAATTTATATTTGGGGAAATTCTAATGAAACGTGACAAATAAATAAAATATTTTTATTGGAAATTGTAATTAAAATTTAATTAGTGCCATGTTTTTTAATTTTCATCAAAACTATTTATGTAGAGTCTTCTAACAGGTAGTTCCGAGCTTGGATAGTTGAAAGCGCTGCTATTTTTGCAGCTACATATGCCAAATTGGTTGTCATTTACTCAGGGATGGATAAGCGTTCAGTGGCTTGTGCCATATTGGTCATTCTGCACTAACGATTTCAGGGCCTGGACATTTCATTCGGATATGATGTGAAGTGAACATTTCTGATGCGGCAGAAATTTGCACGATTTTATATTTCATACATCGATACGCTTTTCAAATGAAAAAAATTTTGTGATATTTCATACACATTCTTTTTTAAAATTTATTTTAGAATTTATAAAGCTCTTAGTGAAATACCCTATAGTATACAGACGTTGAACCTTAATTTTTAATTTCTGTATTTGGTCTTATAATTAATATATACATATGTACATACTTGTGTATTATGTATGTAAACATGTATGAATAATTTTATTTATTATTTTGAAGCTGCTAGTTTTACCAAATATGTATTTTTAATAGCATTTCCATATTGAGACTGTTGTATGAAATTTGTTTATTTCTTTAACTATTTTAACTTTACTATTACGTATTTAATCAGAAATGTGGCTTCGTAGGCACTTCCTCTAACCCCTTTTTATAATAACTATGGATTTGCTCTCTACTTTTGTTTAGTGGTAAAAATAGTTATTTTTGGAGAAAATATTGCCTTTTTAATAAAACTAATTAAAATAAATATTTGTGAGCAATTAAATCTATATTTGTAGTTATATACTATTATAGGGTTATACATTTAGTGATTTGAGAAACTTCGGTATGGCAAAGCTGTTATCTGTTAAATATCTGCCATATGAAGAGTCAATTTTATAGTGAAAGATTTTCCATTTACGTATATGGATTGTTTAATAGGCGAAGAATACGCAAAAAGGGTTAAAATTTATCACAAAAGCGGTGGTCCAAACGTTGCCCTTTCTCGGGGATTAAGGGGTGATTATGGTCGTCATAATCGACCTACTGTGCAGGGAATTGGAAAGATTATTAAAAAAAAAGTAAGCGTGATATATTCGGCTGTGCATAATCTTTTACACCCTTCAGCACCGTACGTATGGACTATATATACATGCATACATGATTACATACATACATATATATTTTTTTTGTGAAAAAAAAATAAATCATTTATTATATAACCATGTATGTTAGACTAGTCGTAGCTTGTATGGGACTTTTTTCATGCGCTTTCTAAAATATGAGGTTTACTGTCATAAGACGTCTGGTGCCTAGTGGGGCCTAAAGTACCCGATACACAGTGGGAATTTTGTTTAGAAAATGGATATAGTTCTGTAGTTTCTAAACGGGACGCCCGATTGCTATAAAATTGCATACATCATTTGAGGAGGTGTTTTCGAAGTCTGGAATTTGGACTATATACATATATATTATAAAGGGGGGGGGAGGGCAGAACCACAAGGCCCAAAGTGGGCAACCTTTGGTTAATAAAAAATTAGAACCGATGCCAAGCTGATGTTTTTGATCTCATAAAAAATATCTTTTGCAAGTGGATTTTTTTTCTATCTAAGAGCTACAAAAGTCTGCTACATTTATGGGTTTTTGCTTACAGTTTAGGAAATATTTGAGAACAAATTTAAATTTTGGCTTTTTTACCAACCTTGGACCACTGTTCTGCTAATGAAGAAGTAAAATTTTGTTCGATTTAGTAAAGGAAACTTACTATGAATTGAGAACAAAATTTTTAACATTAAAAAATATGGGTACCAAAGCACAAGTCAAGTCATAAGCAAATTATACGCAACTTATATTAAAATTTTGAAAAAATTAGATTTTCGCTATTTTTGCAGAAAAAAGTGGGTTAATTATTTCGCTATTATTAAAAAATATTGAAAAAGTACCAACCCCATGTGCTGAGATCATTATAAGCAACATATCACGAGGCCTTATGTAAGACTAATGAGTACTCATGCTTATTATTAAATTATATATTTATATCAGAATTTAATATATACAAAAAAAACTATTGAAAAAATTCTCAAAATATAGAAAATGTTTAATTAAAAAGAAAAAAAAAATTATTTACTTAAATTTATTTATCATAAAAAGCTCCTAAAATATAGAATATGTTTAAAAAAAATATTTCTATTTACTTAAATTTATTTCTCACAAAAAAAAAAAAAAAAATATAAATTTTCCAGCCCTGGAACTATATATTTGATTTTTCTGATTTTTAATACTAATTTCTTGCTTTCTAAAATATAAAATGTATTTAATTTACAAAAAACAGAATTAGCTGTGCTTAATTAATTTTATATACAAAAAAAAATAAAATTTTCCAGCTCCGGAGCTTTATTTTTCTTTTTTCTATTCCATTTCTTTCTTTAACACAAATTACACTTAATTTATAAAGAAAAAAATTATATGACTTTATTACTTATATTTATTTTTTTCTTTTCTATATACAAAATATGTTTAATTTATAGAGAAGCAAAAAGATTAAAACTAAATTACAACAGGTTACTTTTATATACCAAAAAAAGTTAAAATTATCTTTTTGATTTATTTTAACTTTTAATACCAATATTGTTCTTACTGAAATATCAAATAGGTTTAGTTAATAAAAAAACTAAAATTAGTTTTAGCTACCAAAAAGAAATTTTAAATTTTCCAGCTCTGAAACCATGTCTTTGATTTTGCTAATTTTCAATACAAATATTTTGGATCATATCTGACGCACCAGTCGAAGACCGAAGTCTTTTCTGGAAGCTTCGGAAAACCGATTTCACGTGCAGACAGACGAACGGACTGACTGATATCCCTTATTTGTCTTACCTATTCAAAGGATCCAGTACATATACAAATTTATATGTATAAGATACCTTATAGGTCTCATATGAGTATTGTGGAAATTACATATGGAGTGACAAACCTGTATATACATATCTAGTATACCCTTTACCATTTTTGGTGAAAGGTATAAAAGTAAATTTTAGATAATATAGGTTTTTATTATTTTAAAACTGTTTACATGCGTATAAGCAATTTATTTATTTTTTTTTTTTTTTTTTAACTAACAACCCGCGAAGCGATTAGCTTGTCTGCGGAAAACACCCAGGGTCTATGGTGGGAATCGAACCCACGACCTCTGGACTGAGAGGCTAGCATCGCTACCACTCAGCCACAGGGGCACCCTAAAAAACAAACATGATTAATAAAAAACAATTTTTTTTATTAATCATACGTATACAATTTCCATATAAAATCCTTTTTAAATATCATTCGTTTAAATTTTTATTTACAGATCCTGTGTCTCAGCGTAGTTGGCATTGGCATTTATATTTTAGTAAAATTTGATTTCGATACCGCCGCTTTTGTCATTCTCGGTTTGGGCATAATTGTTGCTTTGTGTGCTGTTTTTGGAATATCAGGAGCAGCGTTGGAAAGTAGTCGTCTGTTGAAATGTGTAAGTGTTTGGTGCATTATAAATGTTAACAAATTTATCTTATTTTTGTGCTCTATCTCTCTCTCTCTCTCTCTTTCTTTTAGTTTGCAGCATTTGCCATTGTTATGGCCATATTGCATATTTTGATTGTTGGCTTCTTTTGGATATTCCAAACCTCATTGTTGATAAATGTGGACAAGACATTTGACAAGTTGTGGAACAACCAAGTGGTGCCAATAAGGCCAGGAAATAATACCGCCCATATTGCAAGTATAGAACGTTGGGTAAGTTGGTGTGTGTATGGTTGGTTGGATTTTTTTGAAGTTTTATTTAATTGCCCTGCATTTTTTTTAAATATATTTCTTTGTATTATTATTTTTTAGCTGGAATGCTGTGGCAATACCGGTGCCACTGATTACATTTTAGCTCCGCACAGTTGCTACAACAGCGAAACTGATAAACTCAATATGGAGGGTTGTCGGCAAAAGTTTTTAGATTTCATTGCCGACCGTTGGACCATTTTTAATATTTTTGCGCTTGTGTTGATTGTCGTTGAGGTAAATAGTTAATGAGTCATTTATGCTAGAGCAGACTAATTCTATAGTTTATTTGATTTAAGCGATGACAAACTGTTTGATCTTTAATTTATTTCATTTTGCAGGTAATTTGTGCGGTATTTGCGTATGTTTTGGCCAATAGTATTATAAATCGTTGGCGCCGTTCAAAATACTACACGAAATAGAGAGGAAAACTTTACAATAAAATTGGCGGCATCATCTTCATCATGACCATTAGCAACATCATAATTATCACTGCTGACATTTGATGTTTTTAAATGTGTGATTGCGTATTTTAATTTTTTTTAAGCATTTTTGGGAGCAACAATTTAAAATTGTCCCTATTTTCATAAGTAAACCAAAGATGAAAGTTCTGAATTCTCGTTAATAATTTTTATGTGCATTATTTAAAATTACTCAGCTATAAAGTTGGTTTTTTGCTCTCAAACATTTTTGCGTTTTTTAGAGATTTTTTCAAACAATATAAATATATTAATTGCCAGTTTATAGAAGCTATATAAGAATTCTCATCTGCCTATTTACATTGTTTTTTTAAACTGGCAGTAAAAAAAAAAAATAAATAAAAAATTAATTGTTGTGCTCACTATCAAGCCAAAATAATTACATCCTGTTTGTGTAAGACGTTTGAGTTAAAAATCTTGGTGTTTCTGTAATAGATTAAAGAAAAGTTGTACTAGTTTCCTTTAATCTATTACAAAAACGCCAAGATTTCTAACTCAAACGTCTTACACAAACAGGGGGTTAATTAACAAATTTTAAATTAAAAAATTGAGTCAAAATCATACACCAGTGCCTCATTTCTGTAACGAATGTGAGAACTTTTCGAGTCGAAAAATTGTTATCAACCCTTCTTTGTTCATTATTTTTGTAACCTGTGTAGAATAGAACAACCAGTGTTATTATTTAATATTTCTTAATGCGAAAACTTCTCACAAGTTACAGAAGCGAGGTACAGATCAAAAAATTTAATGTTGAGCTAAAATCCAACTTCTTAGTTGAGACCGCGGAGAAGCCAGTGCAAATTTTGTTCATATTTTTATAAGATTTCTTAGGAACTAAGTAAATAGCGATTTCAAAAATATAAACTATACATTAATATTTAACAAGTCCCGTTTCATACACGGCAATTTTATTCAATGAATATTGGAGTTTTTAAAAGAGGAATAAAAAAATGGAACATAGTTACTTGTACTCTATACTTTATTTTGTTTTGCCATTGACAATTTTTCTTTTTTCCAATTCTTTTCATTCACTTTTTCTATCTAAATATTTCCCAAAATACACAGAAAAAAGGAGTCACCAATTAATATTTTACATGAAGTGCCAATAATTGAGTTCTGTAAGTCATTTAGCTAATTCCCACTTAAATTTAAGTTTAATTTTTTCGATAGTTAATTCAAGTTCTTATTAAATTACATTGAAAGTACGGCAGCACTACAAAATTTCCCAGATTATTATGAAAAGCTTTTCAAACAACAGCTGTTTATCATAAATAAAAAAGTTAAGTTATCAAAATGCAGAAAACACAAATTGCATAAAAACACATTTTTTAAAACAAAAACAGCATCAGAACACATTTTCCGATTTATTTTTCCATGATATGAAACTATATATAGTGTATATGTTATATTTTTATGAAAATTAATCGAAATTCTTTTTAATACGGCCACATGACGTTCATGTACATGTTTTAAATAAACACACACAAGCACAATAACATATGGTATGCTGGTAAAATTTAAGTTGGATTTAAATATACAATGTTGGGCATTTAAGTTTCATTTAAATGTCTCTCAACATTGTACTGAAAAAATTATTCGGTACTTAAATGGCACTTAAATATAAATGATATATAATTGCGAACTCAATTATTGGGCCTAAGAATTTAACTGAATCAATTAAATTTTTATTTGCTGTAATTAATTCAAGTGGAAAAACTTAATTGATATTATTAAATTGTTTACTAGTGAACATTTTATTTAGTTTTTAATTGATATTACAAACCTTTTTATATTATACAGACATACATAGCGCTCATTTACTTCAATAGCTAATTTTGCAGAAAATGCTTTTTAAGCTTTCAATTTACATATAACGCAATGACAACATGAAAAAATTTTCTTCTCCCACGAGTTTGTACTACAAGCTATTTGTATGAAATTTTTACGCAATTTAAAATACAAAATGGCGAATTATTTTGCATCATTAGCTCAAAAAAGGCATATTTTGAGTTATGACACTATTGAAGTAAATGAGTGATATGTATAGATTTAAAAAAGAAATAAAGAAAATTAAGATAAAAACACAATAAATGCTGGGAAAATTTTCGTGTGTAGGTAAAAGCAGTTTTAGCAGGTATTTTGAAAAAGTAAAACAACTAAAACTATCGTGTGTGAGCCGGGACTAATAACGAATCAACTAAAGATAACAGCAACTGCAAATCAGGCTGCCACCAGCAGCAAACGATATGGCAATACATAACTAAGTGCGTTGCCAATTTAACTAGCGTTTTTTCTATAGATGCCTCAACTTGAGTGGCATCCATAATCTAACTGTCTATCGCTCATGTACTGTCAAATAGTAATAACTTAAAAATTTATAGATTAACGGAATATTACAATTTACATACAACTCAATAATGATATTAAAAATATTTCTTCTCTCAAGCCGCTTGCAATGTTATGACGAATTATTTAATTTTTTTTTAATTCAAAAAAAGTATTTGCAATAAATATGCGCTATACTTATAATACATATTTTATATAAAAATATTTTGATAAACTCGTTTATTTTATTAAAATCTTTGTTAAGTTCCATAAAACTGTTTTAAATTAAATGAAGCTTATTTGCATATTTTTAAGTGATTACTTTTCATATGATAGATTTTAATAAAACTTATTTATGCATTTAAAAAATAAAAAAAAAACACTTTGTGCTATCGAAACTTTTTGATGAATTTTTATTTAAATTATTAAAGTAATATGTAATAATAAAGTAAATAATAAAAGATTTGTATTTAAATAAAAGTAACTTGTACATAAATATATTATATTATCTAACAACTAATCAAATTTTGTTTAATTTAAAGTTTCAAACTGATCTTGGTACAACTTATATTAATACGAAATATTCTAAGCACGATTTATTCAGATTCGCGTTAGCCTGTTAAGCAGTCTTAGATCTTAGAAATGCAAAGGTGAATCAATAAATCCATGACGTTTTCTACAAACATCGCTGAATTTATTTATGATTTGATCGCTTTGTAAGCCATTACATGTAATAATTATTAATGAACAAATAATACCAAAGTTAATTGTAAATATTCTGACAAACACATAGTTGAACGGAACAACTAGCTGTTTTCGAAGGCCACTAAAGCTTCATCATCAGCGTTCTTTTGTGTTTGGTCCACTGAGTGCAGTGTCAGTTGATGTAGATTTCGGCTTTATATACTCAGCCATTATTGCAAATGGAATATGTGAATTGTTTTGATTCATCGTATTCAATTTTGCTGAAAGCTTTTTTGTAAAGCTGAAATTTACCATCTCTAAATTTACAACAGTCTTGCCATTGTGGTTTGTTCTTTACTAACTATGCACATGTTAGATAATTTGTCTTTTTGTGTTTAGTATTCGCTTGAAATATTCGCATACATTTTAGCGAATGCAAATAACAAAAGCGAAAGCAAATGCGAATGAGAACATTCGTTATATCTATAGTTTTAGGGCCAATCACTCGATGTCGATAAGTTTCGGCTTTTCGCGCACTTATATTTGAAACAACCGCAAAATATTAAAATTTTGTTTTTATTTTCAATATAAGTGTGCGACAAATCGAATGTTGCCGATATCATGGGACAAGTCCTTAACCTTTTGAAGGTAGTCAATGTGGATTATACCACGTGCATCCCTAAAAATGGTCGCCATGACTTTATTGGCCGGACAATCCAACTTGGCTGACTCATCCCAAGACATCCAATGTATTGACTGGTTTTTGATCTCTTATGTGTTGTGGTGGGTCTAAGTTTCGTCCTGGGTTACAAAACGGCGCATATGACGTCTAGTTTGGAGTTGAACAATGCTAAACACTCCTGCGAAGTTGCCACATGATTGCGTTTGGTTACGATTGTGAGCAGGTTTTGTGGAAAGCCTCCTCATAATCAAGTGATCTTTAAAAATTCAACCCACTAAGCCATTTAGGCACATGTGGCTTCCAAAATCTCTCTTATTTTCAACTTCGCATCGGTTAACACTATATCTAGATTTTGTTTTAACTGTTTTGGGTGTAGAGACCTAAACTTGGCTTACAAAATGTGTGTCATCTTCCGCGCTTGTATGACCACAAAGAAATTCAGTAGTTCATTTTTTTATCATTGAATTTGATGGTGAAGAGCCTTCAAATTATTTATTAAGCTTAGCCTGAGTGTGACTGATGGTTTTAATTTTCGAAAAAAATAATTATTAATGAATAGACGAAATTCACTTGCTTTTATTTCTGCTGTCAAATACAAACTAAATTACGCAGCGTATTTAATGCGGCATTCGGTATCGAAAAAATATTTGCATACAATTTTAATTGTGTTTGTATGGAAATTTCGATCGATATCGAATGCAGTAATTTGGCCTCAGGTAAGAGGCTAACCCGAATGTTGTACACCTTTCACATTAGAGTGGGTACATTTTTTACTCGATCAAAGCTTTTAATGAAAATACGACTTTAAATCATGGGAAAACGAAAATGGTATAAGAAAATTTTAAGGGACGTTGTGATCTATAAAAATGAGTTAGATATTTATAAAATATTTGCATTTAAATAGAGTTTAATAAAGCTTAAAATTAACCTATATATCAAAATTGTTTTGTTGTCTAAACAGCTTTCGAAAGCTCATGAAATTTCCTTTCGAAAAAGCCAAAACATAATCACTTAGAAGACTCAATACAATTTTAAAAAATATATTAAATACTAAAAGAAAAGATTCACGTTAGAAACGGGAAGCTCGATTGTGATTTTGGACCCCATGGTTTATTGGGAAAACCTTCTTACTATTCGTCGTAGATTACAATTTTGTCAATCATTTGGAAAATTTTTTTTAATACATAAAAATTGGCCCAATCTAACATACATACATATATGCGTTGGAGTTTTATGCCATTACGCAAGCCTAAAAAAGCTCTCAAGCAAATGCCTTGTCCATGAACCAATTTTAATGTAAAAATCTATAAGAAAAAAATTTAATTCCAAATAAATAATTTTAATTAGAAGCAGTTGTAAAACTTATGAGCAGGGCAAGTTTTTTATGGCATATATGCCATTTTAGCCATTTCTGCAATTATTTACAGAAAAAGCCATTTTTAGTATACTTTGCCATAAAATACCCTTTTTTGCAACATAGAAAAAATGTTTATATGTCAGCAATTTTGAACCATTTTTTTTAATTTTGAACCATTTTTTGTGCCACACAAACCTTGCCCTGCTTATCAGTGTCCATGACTTAAAAAGCAGCATCAAAAACTTATGATTGCAGACTTTAACTAGATTTTTAAATAAAAACTGGACGGATATAAAAATATTGGTTTCAAATAGAATAAGTCTTGAGTAAAGATATTCCTAAAATATAAAATATGTTCAATTAATAAAGAAAGCATTTCTTATGTTATTCTGTGCTATTTGAAAAAAAGTTTATAAAACAAAAAAATTTCATTTTCCAGCCCTGGTTTTTTATAACTCTGTATAAATAAAGGGAAAAACTTCTTTTATTTGACTGGTTTTCAATATAAATCGAAGTAAGAAAAATTCTAATATATCAGAACAACATCGAAGTCTTCAGACGGAGGAACAAATTGGATCAGACTGTTTTAGCTATTTTGGTTTGTGTTGTATTTTATAACTTAAAGAATACTGTGCGCATTCTAAAAAAGTATTAAAACAAATGAAAAGCTTCATTTGTAAAAGAACACTTTTGTGGACTGTTTCACGATATCGAATGTAAGCTTTCGACGGAGAATTTATATTGAAAACAACAATAAAATATGAAAATTTGTTTCTGTTTTCAATATAAATTTTCAGTCGAAAGTTTTCTTTCGATATCGTGAAACAGGCTATTTTATATTTTATGTTCTGTATGAGAAATAGTTTCTTGTATTTTGCCACTCGAAATAAAACCCAATAAGCAATTTTGCTTGAAATCAAGTGTAAAACAATTGTTATTCAAGACACATATTCAATTGTCAAGGGTTGAATTATGCTTGATTTACACTTTATTTCAATAGCATTCTCCAGTGAAAAGGGAACTTGAATTCAATTCGAACAATTCAATTGTATTACAGTTGAATTCAAGCCTTGAATTATACTGTAATTCAACCTTGTATTACAATTGATTTCTAGTGTATTTCAAGCTTCAAAAAATTGCTTTTAAAATATAAAGGAAAATGCATTGGACAAGTTTTCTTACAATAATTTTCTGCATATCTAACTTCACTATTGTTTTCACGTTTTTAATCACATTTTGTTTTTTAAAAATTCACTTTTTTATTTATCTTTGATGTTTTTCACCACAATTTAAATTTTATTAATAAATAAATTATTTATTTGACAAGGTTTGACATATGTATATGTATGTTGTTTAATTTTTTATTTCAAAATATTTTCAAACTTGAATATTACTTGAAAAAATGATTGAATTCAACTTTGTTTCCAATTAAATTCCAAGTGCTTGAATTTCAATTTTTAAGTACTTATTGGGAATACTTTGTTATTTGTGTTTTAAAAATTTATTTTAAAATTACATTGTTTAGCAGTGCAAAATTACTTTTAAAATTGCCTTAAGAGTCCTACTCTAAACATACGGAGTTTGTTAGCTAAATTCAAAAATTTTTTGGGTTGAAGTCTACTTAACGAAATACGTATAGATAATGAATGCTTAATCATAAAAACAAGCAAACTTTTCAAATTAAATAAATACTTTATGTTAGTGCCGGTCCAGACTTGCAATTTTTGTTGCAGCAATTCTTGAATATGTGTGAGAGAGTTGAAATAGAAGTATATACTTTTTCTATTCCTCTCTCGCTCTTTTGCACTAAAAAATAAAAAGTTGCTGCAACATAAATTGCAAGTCTGGACTGGGACTTATTTAAACTTTTTTTTAATACCTGAAGAGAAATTGTTTGAAACACTTTATTTGGCAGCCCGCAGTTTCCGTTTGTTGCGACGACATGTTTGTTCCATTTTATGTCTTTCTATCTGCATTTAAATCAGCCATTCACATTCACATTTATATTTAAAAGATGATTTGCTGAACAACAATAAAAAAAAAGTGTAGGAGATTTTCTTTTATTTATCTGAATGTCATAAAAGAGATTTAATCAGTTCATTTTACCTAAATTTTGAAATATATCTATGTATATAAATGTGTTAAATTTTGTTTGTTGATTTTCTTGTTTCTTCTGTGTGGTCACTATACGAGTGTGACGATGCCTCCAAATGCAGTCTGTGAGAGAAAATCTTTTAAAAGTGGCGACAATTTTTTAAAATGTTAAAAATTTCAGTGCTCTTGCGACTTACATACATACATCTTGAATATTCAAATCGAAATGAATATTTATTTCTTTCGGTGAGAATTTATTTATCTATTATTTTTCTTTTGGACGCAACAATAATTTTTAACTTTTGTCATCATTTTCAGTTCCACATGTACGTGAATGAAAAACGGATGGTTGTTTTTAAATTTTTCCCAGAAATAAAAATTCAAATTTTAAGCTTGTGTAAACATAGTAAAAGCTATTAAACGAATTTTTTATACATACAAACGACAATCACAAAAAAAAGGAAATAATTAACCATAATGTATTTTACAACAAAAACGTATAAAGTTATATTAATTTTTATAAATGCATTGTGTGGGGTAAGAACTCATTATTCTAGTTTTAATTATATGGCCCAATTTGATTGTATCAAGGAGAAATTAGTCACTTTTGTATATAAAAAAATATAGATATTTAATGTTCGGCCATAATGTCTTAAGCACTTTGCAATTATTTGTATTTGTTTATATTCGTAATAATAATTCTGTGGCAAAAAAAGGAAAAAGTGCTTAAGTCGAGATAAGCTGATTTTGAGTAAATGATACTTTCGTAATTTGCATATTTGAAAGTACGCCTGGTCAAAATCTCAATTATTTTCTGCTATTTTTCAGGAAGTTATAGCACTATGACTTGCGACTTATATTATTTAGACTTCTAATCTCATTTGAAATAATATCTTCATTTAGTTTATACTTTGGTATATTTCAACTTAAATGTATTACTTATGGTGTGTGGAACGATGTTTGCTTAAAACAAGAAAGGTTAACGCAGAATTTCCCAATTTAATTGTAAAAGAAATAAACTTCTGAAAATCGACTTGAACGCTTAAAAGTGCTCTACTGCAAAACAGTAAAATATGACTTAAGCACTTATTCCTTATTGCCACAGAATTGTTTTTGCTATAAGTGAGTTTAATTTGTTAATGTGTTTAAAAATTATTTTGATTTGATTTTTTTGCATCTGTCAAGTTTTTAACCCAATTAAAATACTTTGATGTACATTTGACTGTTTCCTATTATCAGTTAATTTTGATATGTGCACCGGCTATTGCTGCCAAACTCACATTTCTTTTGAAAGTAATTTTGTGAACATAATCAGCTTTCTGTTTATATAACGAACAACTGGCACGAAGTGAGCTTATGTGGCAAAGTTTAACATATTCCTAATGAGTTTCGCCATACAATTATACATTGAAGTTCACGCTGGGAGTTAATACTGAATTAAAGCTTAATTATACGCTGATTTTTAATGTCAAATCGTGAGAGGGAACTCGTTAAGAACATGTTAAATTTTGCCACTTATGCTACCTTCATGACAGTTTTTCTGAATGTGTTCACCAATCTTTTGATATACAGCTCTATAGCTAATTTGACCCGTTTTCTAGGCAACAATTAATTACCAATTCTAACTTTGGAAGACTCCCTCATGTCATCAACATTTTTTATCACTCACACTCACGCTATGTCACGCATGAAAATTTTCCTCTGTGATTTCTGTCTTCTCGCTAACGAATTTTTTTGAGAAATTTAAGACTCTCTCTTTTAACACAATCGGGTCTTCGTAAAAAACATGCTTGATAAAATTATATCCATTAAATCTTTCAGATTCTCGGAATATTGCTGACATGGTATGGTATTTGGTTGCATCAGAGCATTAAAAATTCCCAGTTTGATAATGGCGAGGAGTTGGGTGGCATTCTAATCATCACATTGGGAATTGTTGTTCTAAGTGTCGCCGCTTATGGCATTGTGGTCACTGTTTTGGAACGAAAGAAAATGTTGATTTATGTATGACAAAATTTTATTTGAATAAATCTCTTCTAGCTTGCGAAGTTTTTGTAATTAAATTTATAATTTTTTGTGCAGTTTGCAGTATTATTGATTGTTTTGATTGTCATACAACTTGCAATGGTCAGCATTAGACATGCCATCATTAATAATTCTGTGTCGAAAAAACTGCAAGAAGGATTTGATGAATTATGGGATGTGAAATATCAGGAGCCAAATGCAACATTATCCATCTATGAGGAGTGGGTAAGTTGTTTAAGGTTCAATTAGACGTGACATAGCCATAACCAAACCAAAATTCAATTGGTTTCTATGGTAACGGCTATGGCGTTATGGCGAGTCACGTATAATCAAATACAGTGTTGCCCATTAGTCTGGTTTGAATGGCTGTTTTCTATGACTATGGTTATGTCACGTCTGATTGCACCTTTATTGACAATTTAAATGGCTTAACAAATAGCATGTCAAACAGGTATAAGCATTAGAGAGATTACTCATCAGCTGATTTTTTGTTTATATGTTAAGAATGGCAAGCACACACTTTGCAACGTGTTTACGCAACGCGTTTATATTACATGTTACATATTTTGATAGTTAGAGTGTCTGGACCCACAATGCAACAATCAATGCAACCTATAAACGTTAAAACATTTTGATATTTTTGAAACTTCGAATGCAAGTTCAAACGCCACCATAAAAAAAAAAACTATACAATATGCGACCTATAATGCAATCTGCCTGGTTGCACAAACATGTTTTAAAGTCTGTACCTACCATAAGAAACGCTTGCTAATAGTGTTCTGTGACACGCTCAGCCCCTATCGCGACTTTATACGTACGATATATATTTTTTTTAAATTCATCAATTATCTATTTGTTTTTTAAGCTGAAATGCTGTGGCAAAAATAGTGCTGAAGATTATTTTCTGCTTGACAAAGTCCCGCCATCAAGTTGCTGCAGGGATCACAACTGTGCAATTATACATAATTTATACAACGTTGGCTGTGAGGAAAAATATCAAAATTATATCGAGGCAAAAACGAATTATTTCAATACTCTCAGCTGGTTGATGATAATAATTCAGGTGAGTTATTTTTACTACGTATAAAGCTTTTGCAGAATGGTTTATCTGCTACTGCAAGTGTGCGTACACAAACTGCAAACAGAATAACATAAAATAGTGGTGATACTTATGGTAGAGTTAGTCGATCGTATCGTTAGTCGACGGACCAGCTGACAAAGTCTGTAACATAAATAGAACATGTTGCTGTTTATATAGTATGTATCCTAACGTATGTGTGATAGAAATATACAGAAAATAGATTTTTACATAAACTTTTGGCTTACATACATACATACTACACGCATAAATTGAAGAGAACTACAATAACAGCTGACATATTCACTGGTAACTAACTGAGATACAGATTTAAACGATACAACTGTGCCTTTAAGGCTCAGCTAGCCAACTGTAATGGAATGTAACTGTAACGGTAGGAAACAGCTGATCAATATTGTTATGTGAAAAGTAATGAAAATGGTTGTAGAGATGTAATGTGGCGTCACTTCTTATCACATAACAATATCGATCAGCTGTTTCCTACAGTTACATTCCATTACAGTCGGCTAACTGAGCCTTAATTTTACCATCAGACTTGCTTCACATAGGAGAATGACAGTAAGTACTCGAAAAATACACTTAAGTATTTACTTTTAATTTTTGTAACTGTATGTACTCAAAATTATAGGACAAAAAAAATGGTACGCATGCATATTTATTTTCGACTATAGCCGATTTCAGTGCCCAATAGTATCTCTACTTCATATATGCAAAAAAGTCAAATACTATACAACAGAAAGGCACATGCGCATTGAGTGTCTGTCATGCTTATATTCGGAGTATGCTTATACTCAGACTATGAATATTTATTCGGACAAAATAAACATACGCATGCTACTCAGAGTATTTATTCATCATACGTTATCGTTTTAAAATGATAAATATAATGCTAGTAAATATTTAGTTAGAAACGTTTTCTGCACAGTCGTATATTATTAAATCATACTTTCTATCCCTTTTATGCAACCAGTTGAACACCGTTGCCATTTCAGCATTTCACTTAATGAAGTGATACTTGAAGTGTGTGTAAATAAAATATCTACATACACTGTATATACTCATAAGTAGCCGAATATATACTCAGAGTATTTTTATACTTGTGTGTAGGTGATACAGTGTATATGTACTTTTTACTTATAGTTACTTGTATTAAGGTATGTACGAGTATATGAACATAATCGTTCGTTGTTTGTAGTTCAAGTATTTAGTTTAAAGTTGATTTATATGTTTGCGTATAGTTATACGAGTGCTACTATTTATATTTCTGGAATAGCAAATAATAAAAAAATACACTTTTGCATTCGTTCGAACCATTTGTCATATCAGGAGCACCTGTGGCTGAGCACTTGTACATCAAAACGTTGTGAGTACATATATGTTAAAAAATTTCAAACTTTATTATAGTGTTGCCAGAGTTTAGCTATTGAGATTAGTGTTGCCAGTTCCCGAAATATAGATAGTGGCCTAATAATAACAATAATAATAGTATGGTTTTTATTTTTAACTGTGCGGCGCTCTTATAGTTATTTGCTGTCCAATACTCAAGGAGTTCTTAAAACCATACTTTCGTTATACTTTGGTTCACATATCAGCACGTCAAACTATCCAATATGCAAAATTTGGTTTTTAGATTGATTACCTTGGTACCCTGATTTCTAGGACATGACTCATTTCAAAATACTGAAATTTTTATAGACGATAGATAACACAAAAAGGAATATTTTAATCCTGACATTTTTAGGAATACGCCGACTTTAAATTCACAATTGACCACTCTTTGAGCTCTTATGAAAAGTACAAATTTGCATATTGGATAGTTTGACGTGGTAGGGACGATATGTCAAGTTTTGTTTAGCTAAATTTTCATTTTATGCTGAGAAAGAAAAAGTGAGGTATTTATACGAGATATAATACTTTATCATCTCTTCCATACAAAATCAAAAAAAAAAAAAAACAATAAATAAAAAATTTAGTAAGAAAACTTGTGTGTGGTCTTGTTGCTTCAACTATTTGCTCCATGTTAACGTAGTTTTAGTTTAATTAATCTAATATTTTATGTAATAAATTAAGTTTTAATTTATATTTTTTTCTCACTCTCTAGTTCATTGGTTCAATATTTGCCTGCGTTCTGGTTGACAGCATAAGAAATCACCGAGATCGTCAACGATTTTATAGTTAAGATAGATTTAAATTAGAGAATTGATTTTTTTTTATTTTTATTATATTTGCATGAGTATTGTACATATAAAACTTATTTTGCATATAAATATTTAAGTTATTAATTATTTACGTCAACTTTAATTCCCATGTCATGTGGCCAAAAAAGGCTGATTGAAATAAAACTGGTTTAACAAAGTTGACCTTCTATTTTTTTATGAATGAAACTTTAGCTAAATGATTTAAAGTAGAAAACTACAGTATGTTCAAAAGCATACTTAAAACAAAAACAAAATTTTTAAGAATAAATTAACATTGCAGAGGCTTTTCTTTTGGGTAAAAAGCTTAGAATTGAAGTAAAGCAGAGAATAAAATTTTAAAGCCTGGTCCACGATGTTGACAGAAAACATTGAATATTAAAAATAACAGAACAATTTTCTTGTGTTCAATAAAAGTTGTCAATCGAACATTCTCTGACGGTATCGTGGGCCAGTTCGTTAATGTTCCTATTTGCAATTATTAGAAATAGCCTTTAAAGGAGTTTCAAAACATGTTGTAGGAAAATCAAAACAATCAACAAATACTTCACAGACAAATATCATATCAGGCAGTGTTGCCAACAGAAAGTTCATTGACTCCGAAAGACACCGAATTTCATTAATGCTACAGTTATACTACCAAGATTTTCGTTAAAGTTTTTCACTTATACTGCCTGTCTAAAGTCATTTAAATTGGAAGTTGGACGCAAGTTTTAAGCAGTTTTATTGAAATTTTCTCCTCATCCATTTTACAGGAATTTTCGTTCCTACGGCAAAAGAATTATTTTTATTTATTATAGCTATGCTATTTATTGTGCCATACAGGAGTTAGGAATTGATTTTCATAACAAAAATAATCGACTTTATTACAGTTAAAAATTTATTTTGGTTCTGATTTCTTTGTACTTAAAAGTAGAGTACGAAAATAAATTAAACAAATTATTTGATTTTGTTTTGTTTCGTTCTTTAAAGTGAGTGAAATAAAAACCAAAACAAAAACAATGAGAACGAATGCTCAATTTATTTTTGTTTTGTTTTTGTGCACATGAGCACAAACCAGAGAGCACAGCCGATCGGATGTAAGTCGGCTAACAGCCACCACCAGTCACAAACAATGTTATTAATTTAGTCGTACGCCGCTAGAAAAGAAAAGAATGGAAAATAAATGGAAACGTTTTGAAATATTTTCAGAGAATTTGAGATCATCATATATAATATAATTTTATTCTATTGTTATTTCACACATGGAATTTATTTTATTATTAGTATTAGTGAAACAGTGTGAGTGTATTGATACTTAAAAGGCAAAACTTGATCATATAACCCTCAATTAAAGTAGGTAATGTTTTTCCTTGAAGCAAGTCCTTTCAATTCTCTCTTAAAGTTGCCCGTTTGTTTACACACAGGCAGTCTGTTATTACAATTTTAATGCCGGGTACTAAATAGCAAAAAATAGTGCAATCCTTCATCTTTCTTTTTTTCTCTCTCCCCCATTAACTCAAACTAGCTTCAAGAAGAATTGATGTGCCTAAAACATGACTATATGACATAGTGTATTTTAATGTCAGTCTGTTTTGCTCCACACTGTAAACATACGTAGTATATGTATGTGTACACACTTGTATTTATTTAGCTACATCGTGTAGGTTTAAGATTTTTTATACAAATCAACGTTTGAACTTGCTGCACAGTATGGTCAAAGCATCTTTAAGAAATGAGAGAGAGAGAAAAACACTTTTAAGTTAAATGTAAATTAAAACAAAAACAACTATAAGACAAATGGAAAATGTTGTGGGAGGATGAGGTGAGAGTGCCACCAGACCTCAAACGTTGTTGTATTTGTAGTGAAGTAAACAAATTAAAAATTGCATGCGAGATGACGACAATTCAATTAAACAGCCAAAGCAAATACGCTCACACTATCTGTGCTAGTGTGTCATAACGAGATACAAATGAGTAAAAGCACCTGAAACATTTTTTTTTGGAGCAGTTTATGATACAAAAGTAAAAATAAAAAATATAAACAGAATATACAGATCGAATTCTTAGAATCAAAACAAAGCGAAATCGTCGAATTTCAGTCACTTTTCAATTGTGAAACAGAAGTGTTTAACATTTTATACCCGTAATAATTTCAAACATCAAAACAGCAATCTGAGTAATTGGTAAAAGTGTTTGTTTTTTATTTAATTTCGAACTTGTCAAATCATAAATAAAAAGAAAATTTAAGTTTTTATATTTAGATTTTGCGATGAATAATTATTTTCAGATTTGAGTAAAAGTGAAAAGAAAAAAAGTGATTAATTTTCTACTTGCAGTTATAAATGAATTTTAAAAGTTGAAAAAATATCGTTTTTTTTTGAGCAAAAAGACAATCTGTATTTTGAAACAAAAGAAATATTACGTCATATTGAATGTTTTCAGATTAATTAATTTTAATGAGAAATTTACAAGCAGATGCTATAAAAAAGATTCTAATGTTAAACTTATAAAAAAAATAAAAATAAAAATGGGTCTCGCAGCATCTACAATTAAACACATTTTGTTGTTACTAAATTTTATATTCACAGTAAGTATGAAAAATTTTTTAACTAAAAAAATAAATGAACATATGTATGTATATGCTATTTTATAAACTAAATTTTTAAATATTTTATAACTTAATCCATTGATTAAATTTGCTGCCAAGGATCAGCGCCAGGTAGCGAACCTTTTAGGCAACTGTCGTATTATATCTTCAATCACATATTTCTTGTGAAACTGCTAAAGAATCGTATTTTTTCGAGAAATTATTACATACATGCAGGAAAGGTCAATTAGAAATTATGTTGAGGTCGTGAGTTGCCATTTCTGAATGGTCAATATATCCATATTCAACTGAATAAATGGATACTCGGAAATATTGCTTGAGTTATATATTCATTACATTCCTGCAAAAAAAAGCTCACCAGTAAACTTCAATTGCAAAAAGTTTAATAAAAAAATAGAAATCAGATTCGGAATCGTATAAAAATGTTTGTTGTGATGTTTTTCTTTGAAGCTTTTTAGCTTCTTCTTCTGTTGGTGTTTGTAATTCTCAATAACATTATGAGAGATTTTCTATAAACACAATACAAAGTTTTTTTGGCTTTTCTCAAGAATTTTACAATTGGACTGAGCTGATGAGTTCCTTAAGCAGGAATGAAATGCGTATGGACTTGCTTAACCAAGAACATAAAATAAAAATAAAAAATTCTTCATATTATAATAATAATATTTTTTTTTTCAATTATATACATTCAATCTCAAAATCAGTGAAATGTGTATATAAAACACTCCTTTTTAAGTATTAAATTTAAAAATTTTATGAACATTTTTATTTAGTTTTTTAATATTGAAATTTGACTTTCCTGTGCGGCATGTGCTCTAGCAACCGAATTTATAGTCTACATTTGATGCAGCAGCAGTGCTTATAATCCATATAATAATTTATTATTAGTGGAATTTTAAGGCACCCTGTGTAACTTTTTTTCCAGGCCCATAAACTTAAAAATTATTTGGAAATTGTGCTTATGTGTTTTTATTATTTCTCACATAGTCTATTTATGGTAAAATTTTTTAACCCTTTCGTGGCCACCCCTTTTAACGAAGGATATGCCGTGGGCATTTTGCTATATCTACGTAATTTTTCTGCATAGAAAAACACCAGAAAACACCAAATTGCTCGAAATTAAAAATAAAGTCTATCTAAAGGACATACGACTATTAACGTTTATTACATAACGTTCTTTATAGCTCAGTGATGGCGTTCGGGACCATCAGACGGATGTATACATACGTCAACGCACGTACAAAATCAAAAAACCTTTGAAAAGCACCTATGATGTTTATATATGTCAAAGTAAACTTGATGTATATACACGTGATGTGTCCATCGGAAACGATAAAATGATTTGTTTGCTTCTTATAGTGTTTTCACACTGACATGGTTTTTACAAAAGTTGGTTTTACCATACAAGAAAATTTTGTTAAAACCAACTTAAAACATTAGGTTTTATGAAATGCAATCTTGCTTTTGTAGTGCTAAATTTAGTGCTGCCAGGTTAAAATGACCGGAAGCAACTGATAATGTTTATGTAAGTGAAGAAGAATAGATACCGATTGGAAAACTTTCAACTTAAAAATGGATGCAGCGCAATAAAAAACTGAAATATTTTCACTGACATCTGGGAAAGTGAAAAAAGACGATGTGACTAACAACCATATGCGGAATAAGGTTAAGCTTATCATGTATTTGTAATATTTTTTATATACGAATATGATTTCCCAGCACTTCTTCATTTTGTTTAAGTAGTTCCATAATTTTAAAATGTTCATTTACAAAATATAAAATAATTTCCATTTTAGAGTGCATTGTAAAATGCCTGATTTTATAGAATCAAAAACAATCAAATAAGTTTTATAAAGAGCAGAAAAAATACAGTAAAAAATACACGCATTTCTACAGTAGATTTATTTTATTTTGGAAAAATTTATTAGACAAGCTGTTGTTTACAACCTGAATTTATCAAACTTGCAGTGGGAACGCAAATTCAGCTGTTTATGGTTTTAACTTTAGGTGTGAATACAGTATGAGGTTTATGATTGGTTTATTAGTGCATTAACAATTAGTAAAATTTACTAAATATTTAATTAATATCATTAAGTTTTTAATTAAAAATATTAATTGGTGAATACTTTTTTTGTGTATGCAGAAATTTTAAAACTAACATATTATGTGTTCTTTTTTAAATCAGATACTGGGATTAATACTTATTGGCTTTGGCATATTTATTTTGACAAGTGGTGCAGAAAATAAGGTCGATCATGGAGAAAACGTGGCTGGCGGTATCGTTATTGCCCTTGGTGTCATCATATTCATAATTGCAATATTTGGTTGCTTGGCAGCCATACATGAATCCAAGAGGAAATTAATAATTGTAAGTTTGAATATTTGCTAATATTTTAATTCATATATAATAAGGATTATAAAAAAAAATATCCACAGTATGTCTTGGTATTGATAGTTCTAATATTAATTCAATTGTTAATGATGAGCATGGCATCACATGGCACAGAAGATGGCTTATCGGGCAGCGTTAAGAGAGGCTTCGATGAACTTTGGCTATTGGAACACAAGGAGCCAGGTGCATTGGCCTTCTACGAAGATTGGGCAAGTATTTTCAATTGTTACAGCCTGAATAGGAAAATTTAATTTTTTTTTTCTAATTTTGTTCAATAGCTGCACTGTTGCGGTGTCAACAGTACGAAAGATTATCGTCTGATAAGGCATGAGATACCAAAAACATGTTGCATAAGACACAATTGTACCATTGTAGAGAATGTGTACAATGTGGGTTGTCAGATGAAATTTGAAGAATATTTGTCCGACAAACTAATGACTTTTGGTATTGTTAATACTTTATTGATACTAGCAGAAGTAAGTCTATGAATTTTTGTAAAAATTCATTGTTTGCAATTCAATTCCTTTTGATCTGTTTAGATAATTGCTGCTATATTTGGATGGCTTTTATACAGCAGTCTGAAAAATGAAAGTCGCCGATCGAACCTCAATTGGATGTGAAAAACTTTTTGTTAACAAAGAAAAAAAATTAAAAAAAACAATCAATTAAGTTTTAAATTGAAATGTATACTTCTAAATACTTTGTGCTAATAATAAATGTTTTGTATTTAATATTTTAATCCATTAAGCAATTCTTTAAATTACTAATATTTTCTATTAAAAAAAAGGAAAAATAAATAGAAAGAATTTTAACACCGGTCAGCGCTTACACAAACAACGTCATAACTCAAGAAAACTAGTTTTAAGGTTTTTAAGTTACACATAAAATTTTATTTTTCTCTCAAGAGTTGAACAATTAACATACTTGCATGCAATTTTTAAACAATATAAATAATAATATAACAATTAAAATTTTTTGAGTTATGGCATTGCTTTAATAAATGAGCGATACTTTCATATGTATGGATATACCATGTATGAGATATATGTATGTGCAAAAAAGTTCTTGCGAAACATGTTTTTTAGCTCTATTGGCAACAAATCAAGTATATCATCAAGTTGTTCAAAGTTTTATTTCACATAATTTAATTATTTTTTTTTTGCATTTATTTACCTTATTTTTAAAAGGAAATTTTTAAGCTGATTCTATTTTTACTCTCAATTTCGTACAATTTGGCCTTGATACGAAGGACAGCGCATATATAAAATTAAATTTAATTTAATGTAACAAATCTTCTCTGCTTTGCCGCATATTTTACTATTAGGTTAAGAGGGGGAAGGATGCGAGTCATTGCAGGAATTTATGTTGGAAATTATCTTCGCATAACCAAGCTCATATAGAACAACTTCCGATCGTCGAAGATTATGATTGCTCAAAATACTGTATCCATCAGCGTTTTTCAAGATACTGTAACAAAGCCATACTTTTGCTTGCACGAGTAGTGATGAACTGGCCAGATTAAAAAACCAATCAATATTTTATATGCTGTCAAAATAAAAAAAATCGCATGAGTTGCTTATAAAAAAATTACAAATATTTCGTTATAATTTTTAGGGTTCTGTACATCAAAATGTGAAACATTAATTGGTGAATACATTTTTCTGTGTTAATATAAAATAAATTGTCGTATGAAACCTTTAACTTTTTTAAAATAGACAAAACTAATTTTAAATTAGTTTGCGCTGCTAAAACCAGAAAACATTCGATGAACATTTACATTTTCAATAATTTTTCTCATTTGAATACATCATCGAAAGCGAAATTCAGTTCAATAGAGAATTCAGTGCTTTAAGAACATTAATTTGACACATTCGTGCTTCATGTTCGGCAGATAGCGAAGGTTGAAGAAATTTCATGTTAGTCATAAGGAAACATGATTTATGGTGTTCAGTATTGCCGAACTATGAATTTAAATTTGTGTATTGCAGATAGGGAATACTTCTTAATTTTTTAGGTGAGCTTTCCTTTATAAAAATTATCATTCCAAATAGAGGATTAAATTGATGCACCAAACATTTGGTGCTGTTTCTTTTCTAACCCACTTGCAAAATAAGAATAAATTCAGTAAAGTGCGACTTTGAACCGCGCACGAAGGGTTCCGAAAGTTGTTCTTTGAGGATTTTTTAATATGGTGTTTTTTTTGCATTTTTGACGTTTTTTAACTGAAATGATTTTTTTCTGTTTTTTTCTCGTTTTGGCGATTTTTTTTTTATTTTGGCGCTTTTTTCTTTTTACGATTTTTTTTTATTTTGGCGATTTTTTTTAATTTTTAAAAATTTTTTAATTATGGCGATTTTTTTAATTTTTGGCGATTTTCCGTTTTTTTGCGATTTATTTTCGTCTTAGAAATTTTTTTTAATATGGCGATTTTTTTTTGTTTTTGGCGATTTTTTTTGGTTTGGCGATTTTATAATTTTGGGATTTTTTTGTTTTACCGTTTTTGAAAATTTCAAGAGTGTAGCTCTTACGGTTTCCAAGATACAGCAAGTTGTCCAAATCACATAGTCAAAATTGCATTAAATGATGAAACACCCTTTAATTCAAATTTTTTGAAATTTTACTGCCTGGCTCATGATGTCGACAAGACATTTTCGTTCGCTTATTTATATTGAAAACAAAGACAAAATAAGAAAATTTGTTTTTGTTTTCAATATAAATAAGCGAACGAAAATTTCTTGTCGACATCGTGAGCCAGGCAGTTAGTGTTAATTATTGTAGTCTCTATAAAAATACACTAATCTTACAAATTTCAAGTGTATTTACATACAGTTGTATGTATGTATATTACATGGAATATTAACACTTTCCGTTGCTCGTTGTGAAACACCCTTTAGTTTTTATCTCTCATGTATTTGTTGTTGTAGCGGCTAAAGGTCTACACACTCTGTCCAAATTTCAGGTCCGTAGCTCTCACGGTTCTCGAGAAAATAGCCTGTGACGGACAGACGGACAGACGAACAACGTAGCGAAAACAATAGGATTCCTTTTCACCTTTGGTGCACGGAACCCTAAAACTAAAATGCTTCTACCAGCCTTCCCTAAATAAAGCGCCATTTTTGACCCATTTAATTCAAAAGTGCAATGTAACTTGCAGTTAAAAAAATGAGAATTCATTCATTCGTTGTACTACGTAAAAGAAAATAAAAATTTTCCTTCTCACAACGTGAGGCGAAGTATTTTTGTTTGTGTTTTTTTTTTGCATACACACATATTTCACAGCATTGGCATGAAAACATGTGCTAGTGGTGGATATAAAAATGAAAACAATAACAAACACACATGCATTCGCATACACCAATGTAATATTACACCACACAGAAAACATACGAGTACATACATACAAAGAGAAGCATCAGCATTGGCGCAACAACAAAAAGGAAAAAACAAATAAACAAATCTCATCTCACCGTTAGTTATCATGCCAATGAAGAACAAAACATGCAAAAGATTCTTTTCTCATAGCTCTTCAACTCAGTACCACTTGTTCCCTAAGACGTAATCGGTCGAAAAAGCCTGCGAGCGGGTAAAAAATTTAAAGCAACGACAAGCATGTGTTCAACATTAAAAGTATATTTTCCTTAGCCGAGAAAATTAATCATAAATAGAAAAATTAATTAAATAAAATAAATTTGTTGGAATTTAAAAGTGTTGCCGTGTAAGTAAGTGATTTTTTGTAATACATAAATAAATTTTTTGGCAATAAAAACGGCCACAGCCTACTTGTGTGTGTGTGTGTACTTGTAATTATTTATTTTCTAAGGAAAAAAAATCAACAAAATTTAATAGGAAAAATTAATTGAATTCTTGTTGGGTACGTATACGCAATAAAAATATTGGTTGTTGTGCCTATAATTTTTGTAAATCTTCATATAATTTCCCATACATTTTAAATGAGAATTAAAACTCTTTAAACAAAATTTTTCATCTGCTGTAAGCACACACACACATACATAGGTGTGTGCGAATCATTGAAATTGATTTAAGATAATAAAAAACAAATCAAACTTTAATACACTAGGGAGAGAGGTGAAGGTGAAATGTAATTGAAAACTGTGTCATTTATTATAGTGTTTGTGTGTTGCTTTGCCTTCAAGTTTTGTTTGACAACAATATATTGTAATAATAAGAGTAAAGCTTGTTGTTTCTACTTTTTCTTCTTCTTATTCTTTTATTTCGTGCCAATTTTTTCAGTTCTCTGAGCTGCCTATTTTTAAGGTTCAAGGAAACTGACGTTAAGATGAAACTGTCATTTTCAATTGCGGTCTGGAAATACGCTCTACTAACCTTGAGTTGTCTTGTTTCGGTAAGTAGGCAGCATACAATAACAAATATTTACAGTGTGTGTAAAATGCAATTTTTTGTTATACCCAGCTAGCATTTGGCTGATCATTTTTTGCATAAATCTCTTTTTGATTCTCCTGAGATCACTTTTGATGATTAAAAACTGATTTATCACTTAGGTGATTGAAAAAGGATTCACTTATGATTCATCTATATGATCAAACAATGATTTCTTGAAAATAGAGGAACAAAATGGAAAGAAACGGCCAAAAGTTTATTTCATGATTTAATACTACCAGAAAATTGCTCAAAAATTAATCAGCAAATCGTATCATAAATGATTCTTTAGTATGATTCATCTGCAGGGTACCATTTTCTCACAACGGGAGTATCATTTATGATCGAAAAATGAGCTCATATGCGGTTATTTTTCCCGTCAAGCTGATTCGGAAAAGATTCGGTTATGATACAAAATGCTAGCTGGGTAGATACTCGTATCGTCACTATTACAAATATGTAGAAATGTTTTGTACGAATATATATATATAACATCCCAGCTAGCATTTTGGATCATAAACGAATCTTTCCCGAATCAATTTGAGAAAGTGGTACCAAAGAATCTTTTATGCTGCGATTTGCTAAATAGTTTTTGAGCAATTTTCTGATAGTATTACATCATTAAATCACATTTTTTGTGGTTTCTTTGCATTTTGTTCCTGTATTTTCAAGAAATCATTATTTGATCATATAAATGAATCATAGCTGAATCCTTTTTCAATCACCCAAGTGATAAATCAGTTTTGATTCATCACAAGTGATCTGTGAAGTATCAAAAAGAGATTTTTGCAAACATTTATCAGCCAAATGCTAGCTGGGATGTGTGAGCATGTACATACATATGTCGTTGCCAGATACTCACACATATTAATGAAACAACAACTAATAAAAGTAATATGCAAGCAAGCAAACATGCTTTTATATAATTTTATGTATGCCATACATATTATTATCATGGCCATGAAAAACAATATACTTATAGCAAATGCTGTAAGCCAGAGCAAACAAAAGTACAAACAAACATCTTAGATGTGATTCTACCGTTAGTTTTACACTAATGTGTAATAAAATAGGTATCAGAGTTGAAATTTTTTTTATTTTCTTCTCCGAAGTAAGTAAGAGTTAAATAAAAGAATATAAACTGTGGGACGAGATCCCGGTAAAAGAAAATTCAAATCGAAAGCATAAAGGGCTATACACATATTACGTAAACCTAGAGTGAAAGGGAATTTGGGGGGGGTTAAGGTTATGTCAGATAAAACTTTTGCTTCTCGTTGCGTTTTAGATTCGCTTTGACATCTAAACTGAAATGTACATGCTATAAAAATCATCTTACATAAAGTATTTTTAACGCAAAACGTAACAAAAAGTTAGGCAACTCTCATCTGTGTATAAAATAACAAAAATTAAAAATTTTAAAAACCCCCGATATATCTAGTAAATATGTGATATTTTATAAACGGCTGGACCTATTTTCTGCAAACATAGCTTAGAACCTTCTCGATCAAATCACCTTTCAAACAGAAAAAACTAAATCAAAATTGGTTTAGCCGTTTGGTCTGTACGTGGACAAACACACAGATACACAGACACACAAACACACAATACAAACTTATAACACAAACAGTGACTGTTGTCGAAGTTTTTATTGCGTCATGGACCTCTTGTTTCAAGGTTATCTGTCAACGTTAGAAACGACACGCAAAGCGAGAAATTTGCATCTGACATGGCCTTAAGGATTTGTTACTAGAAAGTGTATACTGAACATTTTGTAAAAAGCTTTATTCTGAGGGTAGGAGGAAGGGGCATTAAAACTCCAAGAATAACACTACGTAAAAATATAAAGTAATTCCATTCATTCGAAGTTTGTTTTGAGAAATAAAAATTTTTGAAGTTTGAAATAATCTAGAAATTTTTTCACTTTCTTGCATTTGGTTGCTGATAGCCTGCAAAATAATGAAAATCCAAAATTAGTTAAGATTTAAAGATTTTAATATTTTTGTAGCTTATTGTTGTATGAATACGCTGATCAAATAAAAGAACGCAACTTAAAAATCTGTATATATAAATGACAAGGACTCATTATATTACACAATTGTATGATATTTGAAAAAAATACCATCCTGATCTAATGGATAATTGCTAACTTTTGAAAAATCTTCATAAAGTGCGATATTTTAAATTTAATTGAACTATAATGAATTTTAATCAGGAATAATTTCTCAATCTTAATCTTATTGTATTTTGCAAAGGTAGATCAATAATTGTATACACAATATAATCATTTCTCATATTGAATTTTATTAAAAATTTACATTAAATAGCTGATGTTAATAACAATCTCTATCCCAGTAGATTGGCATTGTTGCTGATGAAGTACGTGGCTGCACAGAAAAATATCGGTATTTCGCCCAGCCAATAAAGTCTAGTTAAATTTTTCTTCTCTTCTTTAGAAACTCACATTAATTAATAAAAAATATTTCATTCAATAAAAATTGAAAATACTGAACTTAAGCCCGGTTTAGAAATTATTCCTGATTAATCTTCATAAACTCCATCATACCAGGTTTATATTTTCTGAAAATTCGAACTATTGTGTAGGATAGTGAGTCCTACCCTTAAGTAAAACCGAAAAACCACACATGCACACATACATAAATATGTAGATAACATTGACTATATATCTTGAAAAAATTTAAAATTCAAAAAACACATTTGCGGTATTCAAGCACACAGTGGTTCCTAATCCAAAAAAACAGTAATAAATACAGATCTTCTGACAAGCGATCCAATTACAAATAAATGTACACCAAAAGGGTAGAAGAGGACCTAAGCTTTCTGAAAATGTATTTTTGTACACTATTTTATTAAATAATCTTCAATACAGGATGTCAAAGTTGACCACCACGTATGGTAAAACGTTTTTAATGATTTTCATTTTTTGAATAAAGGTATCTTATGTGGTTTTGTAGATATGTATTTGAATTTCAATTAAAAATTCCATTTTTCACCTGGATTTTAGTTTTGCACTGATATATTATATAATATTTACATATGTAAATATGTTTAGTTTTAAATAATAAGAAAAATTGCCTCAAATATGTTCGTATTGCCAAATTTATGCACCATTATTTTGCATGTAAGTGCGTATGAGTAATAATGATGAATTATAATGTATTAGTCATACGCACTCATAGGCAAAAAGGTAGATGGTAGAGGTGGAAAACTGTCGATACTGTCACTATCGAAAGTTTTCGATAGTTTAAAGTACTTTATCGATTCAATACTATGAAAAGTTAGAAAAACTATCGATATATCGACGATACTATCGTGAGTGATAGTATCAAAATTATATGGTTCTCGTATAATATTTACACTAAAAATTCAAAACAAAATATTTTTTAAACAAAACAAAACATAATTTTATTTCTTAGTTCAATAAATAACAAAGCTAAAATTATTATATAAAAAATAAGTGACATCAGTGGAATATTTATTTAATTTTTTTTTGCCCACAGCTGTGACTTTGTTTTGTTTACCCAAAATAGGTTGTATGCATATGTTCGTAAATATATATATATATATATATATATATATATATATATATATATATATATATATATATATATATGTGTATGTATGTATGTAAATGCTTACAAATGTCTGGCTGTATATTTAGTTTTATATGTGCTTGTCATGAACAACCGCTTATGTATTAAAATCAATACTTTGAGGACAATAGACGGAACTATAGTTTTCATATGCAAATCTCCGACCTATTTTTTGCTCTATTTAAAATCACGTGCCTGTAAGCCATAAAAAGTTTGTGTAAATGTTTCTTGTAAGAAACTTACAAAACAAAATATTCACAAATAAATGACAATAAAATAACTTAAGGCAGACAGTTTTAATAGACAAATAACGCAAGTTTCTAGATGTTTTAATTTTTTTTCCCTAAAAGCTCATGTTGCTCCTTACACTTCATTAGCATTGACAACTCTTAGAGTTTTTAAGTAAAAGAATCCCAATTTCCTCAAGTCTTCGGAAATATTTTTAGAACTGGTAAAACAAATTTTATTGTAATAAAAGTTCAAAGGATCTCATCTACCTACACATCTCTCACAGTAAATAAATTTACTGCTGTAACAAAAAAGTGCTATCAGAAGAGTTTAGCTAAGAATGTATATTAATTGTATGTAAATAATTTAACTTTAAGCTTTGTTACATTTTTCTAGAGTATGCTACATTGTCTTGAAATAATATTTTCAATTAAAACACTCAGTTAATCTTTTGAAGCAGCTACGTCCAAGCCATAAGCACAATGTGCAAACTTTTATAAATAGCTTTTTGTGCTTTCACACCGACGAGAGTACTACATCCACAACAACAACACTACAGACACACATGCTTGCTCTTACTTTGCAAAGAAACAAGAACAAATTTAAGAGCTTTCAAAGCTGTTTACCTCAAATGCAAATATCAGTGTATGTGTATTTTAAAGCAAAGGAGTGTAATGTTAAAACAAAACTGTGCAAGGATGTAAATATTATTTTTCATAGTTTCCCTATAGCCCAATTATTTTGTTTATACATCTATACAATTGGTCCAGCCCGAACATAGGCGTTCAAAAGAACTGCATAAAGATTTTTGAGAATTCGAAATAAAAACAAAAGAGGGTGTTGTTGTTAAAAAATTATAATTTTATTGAACATTTTACTCTACTTACATACATATATACATGTATATATACTAATTTACTGTTTATAATGTTTGCGTTTCTTTTTGTCTTTACTTTTGCTGAGCACATATAAAAACATAATATAATATAATAATAATATAATATAATAACATAACTTGGAAATGAAAATAAAAGTGTGTCATTTAAATTTTATAAAGTCGGCGTTCTCTTGATTATTACAATGAAATTGTGTTATGATACAGTGTATTACAGTAAGTGAGATACATTTTAGGCAGAAATTCGACAGAAACATTTGTTTTTATTGTTTAGAAGTACTTTTTTAAATAAGTACTTTTCCTAAAAAGTACCTTTTAAGAAAATGTCTTTTTTCTTATGTACCTTATAATTAACGAAAAGGTACCGAAAACGTGTACGATTATGCCCCTTTAAAGTGCTAATTTGGAAAAAGTGCTAAAATTTATTCGAGATTCTGCCGAGAAGAAAAGAACGTCTCAGAAAGTGTTCTGCTATGTTCAATAATTTAGAAGATGTATTGAGTGCAAAAAAGGTACCCAAATTCAGTCTTTACCCCCTTTTTACCCCTGAATATTTACATATCGAAAAAGTACGAAGCACATGTCGGATTATATTTTAGCAGCATTTGTATGCTTTTAGAAGTTTTAGTCTGTCTAATGTAGTTTCCGAGAAGTAAATATACAAATTTTACCCTTTTAACCCCATTTTATGCCTTTAGCATTAAAATTTCCAAAAATCCCTTCTTAGTGGATCTACACACCAAATTTCAGCTCCCTAGCTATATTCGTTTTGGGCTGTCAGCCAGTCAGTCACTTATGTTACTCTTTTATATATATATATATATACACAAATTATATATCGTTACCTTAATATAGAAAGACCCTGACTCATAATTTTGTTGAGTTCGAGATTTTTTGCATTTTTCTATTTATTATATGTTCTTCAATGGAAATATACAAAAAACTCGATAAAAAAAATAATAAGCTGGAACCTTTCTATATTAAGGTAACGATATATATTTTTTATATTTATATATTATATTTTTTAAAATTTATTTTCAACTGCCATACATATATTTATTGGTTTTGCAGGCACTGGCCGTTGTACTCATATCAGTGGGCGTGGTGACCCTGGGTGGTGCCGGTTCTCCAGTTGGTGCATATTTGGCAACCGGACTAGGCTCCCTTATTTTGACTTTGTGTTCCCTGGGATGTTTTGCATCCTTGCGTGAATCATACATTCTATCGATGGCAGTGAGTGTTTCTTTTCGCATTCAATTATTTGTATATAAAAAATACATATTCATTCCTTAATCTAAAATATTTTTTATTCCGCAGTTTGTTGGTCTTGGCGCATTTACCGTATTGTGTGAAACAGTTTTCATGATCACTTTTGCCGCCATGAAAGGTGATTTTATTGATATGACCAGAAAGCGGGTAATAGATACCTGGGAGCAGGAAGTCAATAATCCTGGTGCCATGTTTAGCATTCAGACGCAAGTAAAACAAAACTTTTATATTGTGAAGTAATATTTCTTTGTTAAAGTATAAATTGCTATATTTTTTTTTTCAAATGATAAGTATGAATGTTGTGGCAAAGACAGTCCTCAAGATTATATTAAGGATGATGCCGATAAGTTGCCTTCCAGCTGTTGCATCTTGGGCGACTGTACCG
The DNA here is from genome assembly GCA_944452675.1 of Tachina lurida. Lineage (NCBI taxonomy): Eukaryota > Metazoa > Arthropoda > Insecta > Diptera > Tachinidae > Tachina > Tachina lurida. Next base: position 116,204,211 of record OX101756.1, read on the forward strand.
ATGACAATAATATATTTTCCAAGGGATGTGAAAATATGGCTGTAAAATTTATTGACTGCCAAAGTGATAATCTCATTCTGTCAATTGTGGGCCTAGTAGCTTTAGAGGTAAGTATGGCTTTTATTGTTTACCAAGTCTCATCAAAAGAAATTCAATAACTTATTTTTCAGGCCCTAGCCATAGTGTCGGCTTACTATTTGGCAAAAAGCTTGGGAGTCAAGAAGAGTGAACCAGCAGTGACTTTGGAATAATTAATTACACACGAGTAGCTAATGTCGCTGCAAGCAATCTCAAAATCAAACCAAATGTAGATCAAACTATCTGAAGTTAAGTTGTTGATTTAAACTAGTGTTAATTGTGTAAGGAAAGCCTTTTATACTCGTACTATTATTCTTGTTATAAGGAAGATAAAAAGAATCTATTTTGTCAAAATTATATTTATTCACTAGTGATGAATAGAGAACAATCGGTTACTTAATTAGTTTTGTTTAACGTTTTCAAATGCCAACAACTTTTTAATACAAACTTGATTCAATAAAATAGAAATTAATAAAAATAAAGAAATAAGAAACCTCTTAAATTTTTTATTAAGCATTAAATTGGTTTTCAGTTGGAAAAGTGGCGTTCCAGGAATTGCTTTTAATGCCAAGATGTATCAATGTGGACATGTATGTAATATAAATAATATGAATAAATACACGTGTACGAGGAAACAATTGTATAAAAAATAATTCGTTGCAAATTTAGTGAAAAATAACTTAATGCTTTAATTCAGTTAAAAAATTGAGGCCTATTTTGTTTAAAAATATTTTTGGGTCTTTGTTTTTGAATTCCTTCAAAAAATTTCTACAAAAATTTTTGTTGGCTTTTGAAACATAAAAATTAATGTCCTGTTCCAAAATAATGAAAGAAAACTTTCGACTTACAATTTATATTGAAAACAAAAACAAATTTTCATATTTTTTGTTGTTTTCAATATAAATGTTCAGTCGAAAGTTTTCTTTCGTTATTGTGAAACCGGCCATAAATAAAAGTATTATACGATAGTTTGAAATATATATGAAAAAATATGTGTTGGATGTAATAGTTTGTATGAAAAGCATACACGAACCTTCACAACTGTGACTTTTTTTCGGCCATAGACAAAACGGCAAAATTGTCGAACAGAATTAGGGCATACGAATTTTTGTTTGCTTGTGCATGAATTTCGTTTCTACTTAAAAAACTCATGAGTAGACTTCAATCAAATATTTTTGAAATAAGTTTAGATAAAGATAATTTGAACACAAATCAAATGGCATTTTTTGCCACACTCTCCGCAATCCACAAAATTTAAAGAGGAATTGAAACGAACAGTGTGAAAACGCTAAATTTTCAATAAACCTGAGTTATAAGTAGCATAAATGGAAGAATGGAGGAAATTTCACAAATAATTAGACCATCTTATTCTCAGCAGACTTAAGGTAGTTACTTATTAAACAAATACGTTTGCCAACTAAATATTGAATGTTTCTTCCAAGCAATTTTTTTAATTATGAAAAAGGTTGTGGCTATACTTTTGTGCAAGGAAACAACTGATATTACTAAATTTTTTCTAATTTTTATTTAAACTGACTTCCTGATATCTACTTTGCTTACATTATACGCAACAATTTTTTTATATACATATGTATGTACAATGAATATTAAATTATATTTTTGATATATACATACTATATATTAGTTACTACATTATTTCTTTGAGATAAATTCAATGGATCACGAGCTGTACAATAATTTCCAAATACATAACAGAGCTTATAATAAACTGATATGCGAAGGTTTCATTCTTATATGATACATATTTGGCCCAAATACAGGGTGTTTGGTGGCAAATTTATTTTTTTAAATACGATTATTTCAAAAAGCATTAAACAGTGCGGAGGGATAATGGTGAAGGCGACGAATGTCAACCGTGAACATTATCAACGCATGATTACGGAATTATTTTTGCCAAACCTGCAAGCTCATCCATGGTACTGTTCACATTCGTGGTTTCAACAGAGCTTCGACGAATTTTCTTTGGGAAAATTTCCCCCAAAAACTGATCAATTACTTTAAGGACATACGATGTCCACCGAGGTCGCACGATCTAACTCCCATGTATTTTTTTATTTGGCTACCTCAAAGAGAGGGTTTATAATTACAATCCCTAATCTCTTGTGGCTTCAAAGGAAACTATTCGTTGAGAAATCAGCTCAATTGAACTAAGTTTACTGCAGCGTGTGGCGCAGAACACAAGAAGAAATTTAGTTTCATCCCATTAAAGGGCCATGATATGCAATTGTTAGGACAAAACTATGTTCAGGAAAAATATTGTGTTAGTTATTATGAGCAAAAATGGTTATACAAAAATCTTCAGACAAATAGTTTTTATTGGGTGCAATTTTTACACACATGTAATTTTTTATGGCAAGTCTATCGGAAAGTTCCGGTGGAGTGAATAAAATAAATACAATTTGAGTGGTCTAATGATAATAGCATAATTTAGGTTATACTCTGGTATATTTTAATTATATTATTTGTAGTGTGTAGAACGATCTTTGATTAAAAAAGTAAAGGCTAACAGAGAATTTCCCAATTTAACTGTAAGAGAAATAAATTTTGAAAATCGACTCGAACGCTTAAAAGTGCTTTCCTGCAAAACAGTCAATTATGACTTAAGCACTTTTTCCTTATTGCCACCGACATATAGTAAACAAGTTTGTTAGTGATTAAACAAGTATACAAAACCTTGCAATTCACATCCGGTGGACTAGTTATACCGAACCGTATTTAAACGAGCTATATACGAAGCATTTATCCTGTCGAATTATATTATTTTACCGTAGTTAGTTGAACAAGAGCCGAAGAATTTATATTGTCGTATTATATCATTTTACCGCCGTTAGCCGAACATTAGCTGAATTATTTATCTTGTCTTATTATATTATTTTACCGTAGCTAAACGATCGAGAGCCAAGTAGCTTATATCGTCGCATTGCATTGTTTATTTTTAGATACCGTAGCTAACATAACAATAACCGGGGATTAAATAAATGATCGCAGGTATCTCTGAACCGTAATAAAACGACAGGCTTATGAAGTCTACATTATCAGCCTTCGTCAATAGTCCTAAGAAGCAAAGTATTTGTTTCGTCTAAAATTAAATAGGGTATACATCGCACATTTTTTATACCAAAAAATTAAATATGCTATATTTTGCATATTTTCAAATACAGCACATTTTTCAAATAAAAAAAATTAAATAACGTCTACCATTTTTCTTATAGAAAAAATAAATGGGCTATACACAACACATTTTTCAAACAGGAATGTTAAATGGCCCATATCAGTTTTCAAAAAGAAAAATTAAATGGGCTATACATAGCACTTTTTCATATAGCAAAATAAAGAGGGCTATAAAAACACATCTATCATATAGAAAAAATAAGATACTATATACGTGGCACATTTTTCATATAGAAATATTAAAATAGCTATACGTAGCGTATTTTTTACAGGAAAATTAAATTGCGTACGATATATACGCAATTTAATTTTCCTGTAAAATGCAAATGCAAAAACATCGTAAATTTTTATCGAAAAAAATAAACGGACTATGTATGCATCGCCCATTTTTTCATGCAAAAAAATAAATGGACCCTGCGTCGACCAGCTTTTACGCAAAAAAAAAATGTTCATGGAAAAAATATAATGAAAAAATAAATGGAATATTAATTCGCTTATTTTGCATGGAAAAAATTAAAAGGACTATACATCGTTAATTTTTCATGCAAAAAATTAAATGGATAATACATCGTCCATTTTTCATGCAAAATATTACATAGACTATACATCGTTTATTTTTCACGCAAAAATTTTTTGCAGAAAAAATAGTAGTCCATTAAATTTTGTATATATAGCCAGTCCATTTAATTTTTTGCATAAAAAATAGACGATGTATAGTCTATATAATTTGTTGCTTACGAATCGGACGATTTATAGTCGATTAAATTTTTTCATAAAAAATTGAAAAAAAGACCATGTATAGCCCATTAAATTTTTTTGCATGAAAACTGGATGATGTATAGTTTATTAAATTCTTTGCACGAAAAGAAGACGACGTATATAGTCCACTTAAGTTTTTACATACGAAATGGACGAATTATAGTCAATTTAATTTTTTATAAAAATTTTAAAAATGGACGATGTATAGTCTATAAAAGTTTTTGCATACGAATCGGACGATTTATAGTCGATAAAATTTTTTCATAAAAAATTTAAAAAAGACGATGTATGGTCCATTAAATTTTTTTCATAAAAAAATTTTTTGCATGAAAAATGGATGATGTATAGTTTATTAAATTCTTTGCACGAAAAGAAGACGACGTATATAGTCCACTTAAGTTTTTACATACGAAATGGACGAATTATAGTCAATTTAATTTTTTATAAAAATTTTAAAAATGGACGATGTATAGTCCATTAAATTTTGTATATATAGCCAGTCCATTTAATTTTTTGCATGAAAAATAGACGATATATAGTCTATATAATTTGTTGCATACGAATCGGATGATTTATAGTCGATTAAATTTTTTCATAAAAAATTGAAAAAAGACGATGTATAGCCCATTAAATTTTTTTCATAAAAATTTTTTTCCATGAAAAATGGATGATGTGTAGTTTATTAAATTCTTTGCACGAAAAGAGGACAACGTATATAGTCCACTTATGTTTTTACATACGAAATGGACGAATTATAGGCAATTTAATTTTTTATAAAAATTTTAAAAATGGACGATGTATAGTCCATTAAATTTTGTATATATAGCCAGTCCATTTAATTTTTTGCATGAAAAATAGACGATGTATAGTCTATAAAATTTTTTTCATACGAATCGTTCGATTTAAAGTCGATTAAATTTTTTCATAAAAAATTGAAAAAAAGACGATGTATAGCCCATTAAATTTTTTTCATAAAAAAATTTTTTGCATGAAAAATGGATGATGTATAGTTTATTAAATTCTTTGCACGAAAAGAAGACGACGTATATAGTCCACTTAAGTTTTTACATACGAAATGGACGAATTATAGTAAATTTAATTTTTTATAAAAATTTTAAAAATGGACGATGTATAGTCCATTAAATTTTGTATATATAGCCAGTCCATTTAATTTTTTGCATGAAAAATAGACGATGTATAGTCTATAAAATTTTTTGCATACGAATCGGACGATTTAAAGTCGATTAAATTTGTTCATAAAAAATTGAAAAAAAGACGATGTATAACCCATTAAATTTTTTTCATAAAAAAATTTTTTGCATGAAAAATGGATGATGTATAGTTTATTAAATTCTTTGCACGAAAAGAAGACGACGTATATAGTCCACTTAAGTTTTTACATACGAAATGGACGAATTATAGTAAATTTAATTTTTTATAAAAATTTTAAAAATGGACGATGTATAGTCCATTAAATTTTGTATATATAGCCAGTCCATTTAATTTTTTGCATGAAAAATAGACGATGTATAGTCTATAAAATTTTTTGCACACGAATCGGACGATTTAAAGTCGATTAAATTTTTTCATAAAAAATTGAAAAAAGACGATGTATAGTCCATTAAATTTTTTTCATAAAAAAATTTTTTGCATGAAAAATGGATGATGTATAGTTTATTAAATTCTTTGCACGAAAAAAAGATGACGTATATAGTCCACTTAAGTTTTTACATACGAAATGGACGAATTATAGTCAATTTAATTTTTATAAAAATTTTAAAAATGGACGATGTATAGTCCATTAAATTTTGTATATATAGCCAGTCCATTTAATTTTTTGCATGAAAAATAGACGATATATAGTCTATATAATTTGTTGCATACGAATCGGATGATTTATAGTCGATTAAATTTTTTCATAAAAAATTGAAAAAAGACGATGTATAGCCCATTAAATTTTTTTCATAAAAAAATTTTTTCCATGAAAAATGGATGATGTATAGTTTATTAAATTCTTTGCACGAAAAGAAGACGACGTATATAGTCCACTTAAGTTTTTACATACGAAATGGACGAATTATAGTCAATTTAATTTTTTATAAAAATTTTAAAAATGGACGATGTATAGTCTATAAAAGTTTTTGCATACGAATCGGACGATTTATAGTCGATAAAATTTTTTCATAAAAAATTTAAAAAAGACGATGTATGGTCCATTAAATTTTTTTCATAAAAAAATTTTTTGCATGAAAAATGGATGATGTATAGTTTATTAAATTCTTTGCACGAAAAGAAGACGACGTATATAGTCCACTTAAGTTTTTACATACGAAATGGACGAATTATAGTCAATTTAATTTTTTATAAAAATTTTAAAAATGGACGATGTATAGTCCATTAAATTTTGTATATATAGCCAGTCCATTTAATTTTTTGCATGAAAAATAGACGATATATAGTCTATATAATTTGTTGCATACGAATCGGATGATTTATAGTCGATTAAATTTTTTCATAAAAAATTGAAAAAAAGACGATGTATAGCCCATTAAATTTTTTTCATAAAAAATTTTTTTGCATGAAAAATGGATGATGTATAGTTTATTAAATTCTTTGCACGAAAAGAAGACGACGTATATAGTCCACTTAAGTTTTTACATACGAAATGGACGAATTATAGGCAATTTAATTTTTTATAAAAATTTTAAAAATGGACGATGTATAGTCCATTAAATTTTGTATATATAGCCAGTCCATTTAATTTTTTGCATGAAAAATAGACGATATATAGTCTATATAATTTGTTGCATACGAATCGGATGATTTATAGTCGATTAAATTTTTTCATAAAAAATTGAAAAAAAGACGATGTATAGCCCATTAAATTTTTTTCATAAAAAATTTTTTTGCATGAAAAATGGATGATGTATAGTTTATTAAATTCTTTGCACGAAAAGAAGACGACGTATATAGTCCACTTAAGTTTTTACATACGAAATGGACGAATTATAGTAAATTTAATTTTTTATAAAATTTTAAAAATGGACGATGTATAGTCCATTAAATTTTGTATATATAGCCAGTCCATTTAATTTTTTGCATGAAAAATAGACGATGTATAGTCTATAAAATTTTTTGCATACGAATCGGACGATTTAAAGTCGATTAAATTTTTTCATAAAAAATTGAAAAAAAGACGATGTCCATTAAATTTTTTTCATAAAAAAATTTTTTGCATGAAAAATGGATGATGTATAGTTTATTAAATTATTTGCACGAAAAGAAGACGACGTATATAGTCCACTTAAGTTTTTACATACGAAATGGACGAATTATAGTCAATTTAATTGTTTATAAACATTTTAAAAATGGACGATGTATAGTCCATTAAATTTTGTATATATAGGCAGTCCATTTAATTTTTTGCATGAAAAATAGTCGATGTATAGTCTATAAAATTTTTTGCATACGAATCGGACGATTTAAAGTCGATTAAATTTTTTCATAAAAAGTTGAAAAAAAGACGAAGTATAGCCCGTTAAATGTTTTTCATAAAAAATTTTTTCCATGAAAAATGGATGATGTATAGTTTATTAAATTCTTTGCACGAAAAGAAGACGACGTATATAGTCCACTTAAGTTTTTACATACGAAATGGACGAATAGTATTCAATTTAATTTTTTATAAAAATTTTAAAAATGGACGATGTATAGTCCATTAAATTTTTTATATATAGCCAGTCCATTTAATTTTTTGCATGAAAAATAGACGATATATAGTCTATATAATTTGTTGCATACGAATCGGATGATTTATAGTCGATTAAATTTTTTCATAAAAAATTGAAAAAAAGACGATGTATAGCCCATTAAATTTTTTTCATAAAAAAATTTTTTGCATGAAAAATGGATGATGTATAGTTTATTAAATTCTTTGCACGAAAAGAAGACCACGTATATAGTCCACTTAAGTTTTTACATACGAAATGGACGAATTATAGTCAATTTAATTTTTTATAAAAATTTTAAAAATGGACGATGTATAGTCCATTAAATTTTGTATATATAGCCAGTCCATTTAATTTTTTGCATGAAAAATAGATGATATATAGTCTATATAATTTGTTGCATACGAATCGGATGATTTATAGTCGATTAAATTTTTTCATAAAAAATTGAAAAAAGACGATGTATAGCCCATTAAATTTTTTTCATAAAAAAATTTTTTGCATGAAAAATGGATGATGTATAGTTTATTAAATTCTTTGCACGAAAAGAAGACGACGTATATAGTCCACTTAAGTTTTTACATACGAAATGGACGAATTATAGTCAATTTAATTTTTTATAAAAATTTAAAAAATGGACGATGTATAGTCCATTAAATTTTGTATATTTAGCCAGTCCATTTAATTTTTTGCATGAAAAATAGACGATGTATAGTCTATATAATTTGTTGCATACGAATCGGACGATTTAAAGTCGATTAAATTTTTTCATAAAAAATTGAAAAAAAGACGATGTATAGCCCATTAAATTTTTTTTATAAAAAAATTTTTTGCATGAAAAATGGATGATGTCTAGTTTATTAAATTCTTTGCACGAAAAGAAGACGACGTATATAGTCCACTTAAGTTTTTACATACGAAATGGACGAATTATAGTCAATTTAATTTTTTATAAACATTTTAAAAATGGACGATGTATAGTCCATTAAATTTTGTATATATAGGCAGTCCATTTAATTTTTTGCATGAAAAATAGTCGATGTATAGTCTATAAAATTTTTTGCATACGAATCGGACGATTTAAAGTCGATTAAATTTTTTCATAAAAAGTTGAAAAAAAGACGATGTATAGCCCATTAAATTTTTTTCATAAAAAAATTTTTTGCATGAAAAATGGATGATGTATAGTTTATTAAATTCTTTGCACGAAAAGAAGACGACGTATATAGTCCACTTAAGTTTTTACATACGAAATGGACGAATTATAGTAAATTTAATTTTTTATAAAAATTTTAAAAATGGACGATGTATAATCCATTAAATTTTGTATATATAGCCAGTCCATTTAATTTTTTGCATGAAAAATAGACGATGTATAGTCTATAAAATTTTTTGCACACGAATCGGACGATTTAAAGTCGATTAAATTTTTTCATAAAAAATTGAAAAAAAGACGATGTATAGTCCATTAAATTTTTTTCATAAAAAAATTTTTTGCATGAAAAATGGATGATGTATAGTTTATTAAATTCTTTGCACGAAAAGAAGATGACGTATATAGTCCACTTAAGTTTTTACATACGAAATGGACGAATTATAGTCAATTTAATTTTTATAAAAATTTTAAAAATGGACGATGTATAGTCCATTAAATTTTGTATATATAGCCAGTCCATTTAATTTTTTGCATGAAAAATAGACGATATATAGTCTATATAATTTGTTGCATACGAATCGGATGATTTATAGTCGATTAAATTTTTTCATAAAAAATTGAAAAAAGACGATGTATAGCCCATTAAATTTTTTCCATAAAAAAATTTTTTCCATGAAAAATGGATGATGTATAGTTTATTAAATTCTTTGCACGAAAAGAGGACAACGTATATAGTCCACTTAAGTTTTTACATACGAAATGGACGAATTATAGTCAATTTAATTTTTTATAAAAATTTTAAAAATGGACGATGTATAGTCCATTAAATTTTGTATATTTAGCCAGTCCATTTAATTTTTTGCATGAAAAATAGACGATGTATAGTCTATAAAATTTTTTGCATACGAATCGGACGATTTAAAGTCGATTAAATTTTTTCATAAAAAATTGAAAAAAAAGACGATGTATAGCCCATTAAATTTTTTTCATAAAAAAATTTTTTCCATGAAAAATGGATGATGTATAGTTTATTAAATTCTTTGCACGAAAAGAAGACGACGTATATAGTCCACTTAAGTTTTTACATACGAAATGGACGAATTATAGTCAATTTAATTTTTTATAAAAATTTTAAAAATGGACGATGTATAGTCCATTAAATTTTGTATGTATAGGCAGTCCATTTAATTTTTTGCATGAAAAATAGTCGATGTATAGTCTATAAAATTTTTTGCATACGAATCGGACGATTTAAAGTCGATTAAATTTTTTCATAAAAAGTTGAAAAAAAGACGATGTATAGCCCGTTAAATGTTTTTCATAAAAAATTTTTTCCATGAAAAATGGATGATGTATAGTTTATTAAATTCTTTGCACGAAAGGAAGACGACGTATATAGTCCACTTAAGTTTTTACATACGAAATGGACGAATAGTAGTCAATTTAATTTTTTATAAAAATTTTAAAAATGGACGATGTATAGTCCATTAAATTTTTTATATATAGCCAGTCCATTTAATTTTTTGCATGAAAAATAGACGATATATAGTCTATATAATTTGTTGCATACGAATCGGATGATTTATAGTCGATTAAATTTTTTCATAAAAAATTGAAAAAAAGACGATGTATAACCCATTAAATTTTTTTCATAAAAAAATTTTTTGCATGAAAAATGGATGATGTATAGTTTATTAAATTCTTTGCACGAAAAGAAGACCACGTATATAGTCCACTTAAGTTTTTACATACGAAATGGACGAATTATAGTCAATTTAATTTTTTATAAAAATTTTAAAAATGGACGATGTATAGTCCATTAAATTTTGTATATATAGCCAGTCCATTTAATTTTTTGCATGAAAAATAGATGATATATAGTCTATATAATTTGTTGCATACGAATCGGATGATTTATAGTCGATTAAATTTTTTCATAAAAAATTGAAAAAAGACGATGTATAGCCCATTAAATTTTTTTCATAAAAAAATTTTTTGCATGAAAAATGGATGATGTATAGTTTATTAAATTCTTTGCACGAAAAGAAGACGACGTATATAGTCCACTTAAGTTTTAACATACGAAATGGACGAATTATAGTCAATTTAATTTTTTATAAAAGTTTTAAGAATGGACGATGTATAGTCCATTAAATTTTGTATATTTAGCCAGTCCATTTAATTTTTTGCATGAAAAATAGACGATGTATAGTCTATAAAATTTTTTGCATACGAATCGGACGATTTAAAGTCGATTAAATTTTTTCATAAAAAATTGAAAAAAAGACGATGTATAGCCCATTAAATTTTTTTCATAAAAAAATTTTTTGCATGAAAAATGGATGATGTATAGTTTATTAAATTCTTTGCACGAAAAGAAGACGACGTGTATAGTCCACTTAAGTTTTTACATACGAAATGGACGAATTATAGTCAATTTAATTTTTTATAAAAATTTTAAAAATGGACGATGTATAGTCCATTAAATTTTGTATATATAGGCAGTCCATTTAATTTTTTGCATGAAAAATAGACGATGTATAGTCTATAAAATTTTTTGCATACGAATCGGACGATTTAAAGTCGATTAAATTTTTTCATAAAAAATTGAAAAAAAGACGGTGTATAGCCTATTAAATTTTTTTCATAAAAAAATTTTTCCATGAAAAATGGATGATGTATAGTTTATTAAATTCTTTGCACGAACAGAAGACGACGTATATAGTCCACTTAAGTTTTTACATACGAAATGGACGAATTATAGTCAATTTAATTTTTTATAAATATTTTAAAAATGGACGATGTATAGTCCATTAAATTTTGTATATATAGCCAGTCCATTTAATTTTTTGCATGAAAAGTAGACGATGTATAGTCTATAAAATTTTTTGCATACGAATCGGACGATTTATAATCGATAAAATTTTTTCATAAAAAATTTAAAAAAGACGATGTATGGTCCATTAAATTTATTTCATAAAAAAATTTTTTCCTTGAAAAATGGATGATGTATAGTTTATTAAATTCTTTGCACGAAAAGAAGACGACGTATATAGTCCACTTAAGTTTCTACATACGAAATGGACGAATTATAGTCAATTTAATTTTTTATAAAAATTTTAAAAATGGACGATGTATAGTCCATTAAATTTTGTATATATAGCCAGTCCATTTAATTTTTTGCATGAAAAATAGACGATGTATAGTCTATAAAATTTTTTGCATACGAATCGGACGATTTAAAGTCGATTAAATTTTTTCATAAAAAATTGAAAAAAAGACGATGTATAGCCCATTAAATTTTTTTCATAAAAAAATTTTTTGCATGAAAAATGGATGATGTATAGTTTATTAAATTCTTTGCACGAAAAGAAGACGACGTATATAGTCCACTTAAGTTTTTACATACGAAATGGACGAATTATAGTCAATTTAATTTTTTATAAAAATTTTAAAAATGGACGATGTATAGTCCATTAAATTTTGTATATATAGCCAGTCCATTTAATTTTTTGCATGAAAAATAGACGATGTATAGTCTATATAATTTGTTGCCTACGAATCGGACGATTTATAGTCGATTAAATTTTTTCATAAAAAATTTAAAAAAAGACGATGTATAGTCCATTAAATTTTTTTCATAAAAAAATTTTTTCCATGAAAAATGGATTATGTATAGTTTATTAAATTCTTTGCACGAAAAGAAGACGACGTATATAGTCCACTTAAGTTTTTACATACGAAATGGACGAATTATAGTCAATTTAATTTTTTATAAAAATTTTAAAAATGGACGATGTATTAAATTTTGTATATATAGCCAGTCCATTTAATTTTTTGCATGAAAAGTAGACGATGTATAGTCTATAAAATTTTTTGCATACGAATCGGACGATTTATAGTCGATAAAATTTTTTCATAAAAAATTGAAAAAAAACGATGTATGGTCCATTAAATTTTTTTCACAAAAAATTTTTTTGCATGAAAAATGGATGATGTATAGTTTATTAAATTCTTTGCACGAAAAGAAGACGACGTATATAGTCCACTTAAGTTTTTACATACGAAATGGACAAATTATAGTCAATTTAATTTGTTATAAACATTTTAAAAATGGACGATGTATAGTTCATTAAATTTTGTATATATAGCCAGTCCATTTAATTTTTTGCATGAAAAGTAGACGATGTATAGTCTATAACATTTTTTGCATACGAATCGGACGATTTAAAGTCGATTAAATTTTTTCATAAAAAATTGAAAAAAGATGATGTATGGTCCATTAAATTTTTTTCATAAAAAAATTTTTTGAATGAAAAATGGATGATGTATAGTTTATTAAATTCTTTGCACGAAAAGAAGACGACGTATATAGTCCACTTAAGTTTTTACATACGAAATGGACGAATTATAGTCAATTTAATTTTTTATAAACATTTTAAAAATGGACGATGTATAGTCCATTAAATTTTATATATAGACAGTCCATTTAATTTTTTGCATGAAAAATAGACGATGTATAGTCTATAACATTTTTTGCATACGAATCGGACGATTTATAGTCGATTAAATTTTTTCATAAAAAATTGAAAAAAAAGACGGTGTATAGCCCATTAAATTTTTTTCATAAAAAAATTTTTTGCATGAAAAATGGATGATGTATAGTTTATTAAATTCTTTGCACGAAAAGAAGACGATGTATATAGTCCACTTAAGTTTTTACATACGAAATGGACGAATTATAGTCAATTTAATTTTTTATAAAAATTTAAAAAATGGACGATGTATAGTCCATTAAATTTTGTATATATAGCCAGTCCATTTAATTTTTTGCATGAAAAATAGACGATATATAGTCTATAACATTTTTTGCATACGAATCGGACGATCTATAGTCGATTAAATTTTTTCATAAAAAATTTTTTTGCATGAAAAATGGATAATGTATAGTTTATTAAATTTTTTGCACGAAAAGAAGACGACGTATATAGTCCACTTAAGTTTTTACATACGAAATGGACGAATTATAGTCAATTTAATTTTTTATAAAAATTTTAAAAATGGACGATGTATAGTCCATTAAATTTTGTATATATAGCCAGTCCATTTAATTTTTTGCATGAAAAATAGACGATGTATAGTCTATATAATTTGTTGCATACGAATCGGACGATTTATAGTCGATTAAATTTTTTCATAAAAAATTTAAAAAAAGACGATGTATAGCCCATTAAATTTTTTTCATAAAAAAATTGTTTCCATGAAAAATGGATGATGTATAGTTTATTAAATTCTTTGCACGAAAAGAAGACGACGTATATAGTCCACTTAAGTTTTTACATACGAAATGGACGAATTATAGTCAATTTAATTTTTTATAAAAATTTAGAAAATGGACGATGTATAGTCCATTAAATTTTGTATATATAGCCAGTCCATTTAATTTTTTGCATGAAAAATAGACGATGTATAGTCTATAACATTTTTTGCATACGAGTCGGACGATTTATAGTCGATTAAATTTTTTCATAAAAAATTGAAAAAAAGACGATGTATAGCCCATTAAATTTTTTTAATTAAAAATTTTTTTGCATGAAAAATGGATGATGTATAGTTTATTAAATTCTTTGCACGAAAAGAAGACGACGTATATAGTCCACTTAAGTTCTTACATACGAAATGGACGGATTATAGTCAATGTAATTTTTTATAAAAATTTTAAAAATGGACGATGTATAGTCCATTAAATTTTGGTTATATAGCCAGTCTATTTAATTTTTTGCATGAAAAATAGACGATGTACAGTCCATATAATTTGTTGCATACGAATCGGACGATTTATAGTCGATTAAATTTTTTCATAAAAAATTAAAAAAAAGACGATGTATAGCCCATTAAACTTTTTTTATAAAAAATTTTTTTGCATGAAAAATGGATAATGTATAGTTTATTAAATTCTTTGCACGAAAAGAAGACGACGTATATAGTCCACTTAAGTTCTTACATACGAAATGGACGGATTATAGACAATTTAATTTTTTATAAAAATTTTAAAAATGGACGATGTATAGTCCATTAAATTTTGGTTATATAGCCAGTCTATTTAATTTTTTGCATGAAAAATAGACGATGTACAGTCCATATAATTTGTTGCATACGAATCGGATGATTTATAGTCGATTAAATTTTTTCATAAAAAATTGATAAAAAGACGATGTATGTCCATTAATTTTTTTTAATAAAAAATTTTTTGCATGAAAAATGGATGATGTATAGTTTATTAAATTATTTGCACGAAATGAAGACGACGTATATAGTCCACTTAAGTTTTTACATACGAAATGGACGAATTATAGTCAATTTAATTTTTTATAAAAATTTTAAAAATGGACGATGTATAGTCCATTAAATTTTGTATATATAGCCAGTCCATTTAATTTTTGCATGAAAAATAGACGATGTATAGTCTATAAAATTTTTTGCATACGAATCGGACGATTTATAGTCGATTAAATTTTTTCATACAAAATTTAAAAAAAGACGATGTATAGTCCATTAAATTGTTTTCATAAAAAATTTTTTTGCATGAAAAATGGATGATGTATAGTTTATTAAATTCTTTGCACGAAAAGAAGACGACGTATATAGTCCACTTAAGTTTTTACATACGAAATGGACGAATTATAGTCAATTTAATTTTTTATAAAAATTTTAAAAATGGACGATTAAATTTTGTATATATAGCCAGTCCAATTAATTTTTTGCATGAAAAGTAGACGATGTATAGTCTATAAAAGTTTTTGCATACGAATCGGACGATTTATAGTCGATTAAATTTTTTCATAAAAAATTTAAAAAAGACGATGTATGGTCCATTAAATTTTTTTCATAAAAAAATTTTTTGCATGAAAAATGGATGATGTATAGTTTATTAAATTCTTTGCACGAAAAGAAGACGACGTATATAGTCCACTTAAGTTTTTACATACGAAATGGACGAATTATAGTCAATTTAATTTTTTATAAAAATTTTAAAAATGGACGATGTATAGTCCATTAAATTTTGTATATATAGCCAGTCCATTTAATTTTTTGCATGAAAAATAGACGATGTGTAGTCTATATAATTTGTTGCATACGAATCGGACGATTTATAGTCGATAAAATTTTTTCATAAAAAAATTAAAAAAGACGATGTATGGTCCATTAAATTTTTTTCATAAAAAAATTTTTTGCATGAAAAATGGATGATGTATAGTTTATTAAATTCTTTGCACGAAAAGAGGACGACGTATATAGTCCACTTACGTTTTTACATACGAAATGGACGAATTATAGTCAATTTAATTTTTTATAAAAATTTTAAAAATGGACGATGTATAGTCCATTAAATTTTGTATATTTAGCCAGTCCATTTAATTTTTTGCATGAAAAATAGTCGATATATAGTCTATAAAATTTTTTGCATACGAATCGGACGATTTAAAGTCGATTAAATTTTTTCATAAAAAATTGAAAAAAAGACGATATATAGCCCATTAAATTTTTTTCATAAAAAAATTGTTTCCATGAAAAATTGATGATGTATAGTTTATTAAATTCTTTGCACGAAAAGAAGACGACGTATATAGTCCACTTAAGTTTTTACATACGAAATGGACGAATTATAGTCAATTTAATTTTTTATAAAAATTTTAAAAATGGACGATGTATAGTCCATTAAATTTTGTATATATAGGCAGTCCATTTAATTTTTTGCATGAAAAATAGACGATGTATAGTCTATAAAATTTTTTGCATACGAATCGGACGATTTAAAGTCGATTAAATTTTTTCATAAAAAGTTGAAAAAAAGTATAGCCCATTAAATTTTTTTCATAAAAAATTTTTTCCATGAAAAATGGATGATATATAAATTATTAAATTCTTTGCACGAAAAGAAGACGACGTATATAGTCCACTTAAGTTTTTACATACGAAATGGACGAATTATAGTCAATTTAATTTTTTATAAAAATTTAGAAAATGGACGATGTATAGTCCATTAAATTTTTTATATATAGCCAGTCCATTTAATTTTTTGCATGAAAAATAGACGATATATAGTCCATATAATTTGTTGCATACGAATGGGATGATTTATAGTCGATTAAATTTTTTCATAAAAAATTGAAAAAAAGACGGTGTATAGCCCATTAAATTTTTTTCATAAAAAAATTTTTTGTATGAAAAATGGATGATGTATAGTTTATTAAATTCTTTGCACGAAAAGAAGACGATGTATATAGTCCACTTAAGATTTTACATACGAAATGGACGAATTATAGTCAATTTAATTTTTTATAAAAATTTTAAAAATGGACGATGTATAGTCCATTAAATTTTGTATATATAGCCAGTCCATTTAATTTTTGCATGAAAAATAGACGATGTATAGTCTATAAAATTTTTTGCATACGAATCGGACGATTTATAGTCGATTAAATTTTTTCATACAAAATTTAAGAAAAGACGATGTATTGTCCATTAAATTGTTTTCATAAAAAATTTTTTTGCATGAAAAATGGATGATGTATAGTTTATTAAATTCTTTGCACGAAAAGAAGACGACGTATATAGTCCACTTAAGTTTTTACATACGAAATGGACGAATTATAGTCAATTTAATTTTTTATAAAAATTTTAAAAATGGACGATTAAATTTTGTATATATAGCCAGTCCAATTAATTTTTTGCATGAAAAGTAGACGATGTATAGTCTATAAAAGTTTTTGCATACGAATCGGACGATTTATAGTCGATTAAATTTTTTCATAAAAAATTTAAAAAAAGACGGTGTATAGCCCATTAAATTTTTTTCATAAAAAAATTTTTTGCATGAAAAATGGATGATGTATAGTTTATTAAATTATTTGCACGAAATGAAGACGACGTATATAGTCCACTTAAGTTTTTACATACGAAATGGACGAATTATAGTCAATTTAATTTTTTATAAAAGTTTTAAAAATGGACGATGTATAGTCCATTAAATTTTGTATATATAGCCAGTCCATTTAATTTTTTGCATGAAAAATAGACGATGTATAGTCTATAAAATTTTTTGCATACGAATCGGACGATTTAAAGTCGATTAAATTTTTTCATAAAAAATTGAAAAAAAGACGATGTATAGCCCATTAAATTTTTTTCATAAAAAATTTTTTCCATGAAAAATGGATGATATATAAATTATTAAATTCTTTGCACGAAAAGAAGACGACGTATATAGTCCACTTAAGTTTTTACATACGAAATGGACGAATTATAGTCAATTTAATTTTTTATAAAAATTTTAAAAATGGACGATGTATAGTCCATTAAATTTTTTATATATAGCCAGTCCATTTAATTTTTTGCATGAAAAATAGACGATATATAGTCCATATAATTTGTTGCATACGAATCGGATGATTTATAGTCGATTAAATTTTTTCATAAAAAATTGAAAAAAAGACGGTGTATAGCCCATTAAATTTTTTTCATAAAAAAATTTTTTGTATGAAAAATGGATGATGTATAGTTTATTAAATTCTTTGCACGAAAAGAAGACGATGTATATAGTCCACTTAAGTTTTTACATACGAAATGGACGAATTATAGTCAATTTAATTTTTTATAAAAATTTTAAAAATGGACGATGTATAGTCCATTAAATTTTGTATATATAGCCAGTCCATTTAATTTTTGCATGAAAAATAGACGATGTATAGTCTATAAAATTTTTTGCATACGAATCGGACGATTTAAAGTCGATTAAATTTTTTCATAAAAAATTGAAAAAAGATGATGTATGGTCCATTAAATTTTTTTCATAAAAAAATTTTTTGAATGAAAAATGGATGATGTATAGTTTATTAAATTCTTTGCACGAAAAGAAGACGACGTATATAGTCCACTTAAGTTTTTACATACGAAATGGACGAATTATAGTCAATTTAATTTTTTATAAAAATTTTAAAAATGGACGATTAAATTTTGTATATATAGCCAGTCCAATTAATTTTTTGCATGAAAAGTAGACGATGTATAGTCTATAAAAGTTTTTGCATACGAATCGGACGATTTATAGTCGATTAAATTTTTTCATACAAAATTTAAAAAAAGACGATGTATAGTCCATTAAATTGTTTTCATAAAAAATTTTTTTGCATGAAAAATGGATGATGTATAGTTTATTAAATTCTTTGCACGAAAAGAAGACGACGTATATAGTCCACTTAAGTTTTTACATACGAAATGGACGAATTATAGTCAATTTAATTTTTTATAAAAATTTTAAAAATGGACGATTAAATTTTGTATATATAGCCAGTCCAATTAATTTTTTGCATGAAAAGTAGACGATGTATAGTCTATAAAAGTTTTTGCATACGAATCGGACGATTTATAGTCGATTAAATTTTTTCATAAAAAATTTAAAAAAGACGATGTATGGTCCATTAAATTTTTTTCATAAAAAAATTTTTTGCATGAAAAATGGATGATGTATAGTTTATTAAATTCTTTGCACGAAAAGAAGACGACGTATATAGTCCACTTAAGTTTTTACATACGAAATGGACGAATTATAGTCAATTTAATTTTTTATAAAAATTTTAAAAATGGACGATGTATAGTCCATTAAATTTTGTATATATAGCCAGTCCATTTAATTTTTTGCATGAAAAATAGACGATGTGTAGTCTATATAATTTGTTGCATACGAATCGGACGATTTATAGTCGATAAAATTTTTTCATAAAAAAATTAAAAAAGACGATGTATGGTCCATTAAATTTTTTTCATAAAAAAATTTTTTGCATGAAAAATGGATGATGTATAGTTTATTAAATTCTTTGCACGAAAAGAGGACGACGTATATAGTCCACTTAAGTTTTTACATACGAAATGGACGAATTATAGTCAATTTAATTTTTTATAAAAATTTTAAAAATGGACGATGTATAGTCCATTAAATTTTGTATATTTAGCCAGTCCATTTAATTTTTTGCATGAAAAATAGTCGATATATAGTCTATAAA
This sequence comes from Tachina lurida, assembly GCA_944452675.1. Classification (NCBI taxonomy): domain Eukaryota; kingdom Metazoa; phylum Arthropoda; class Insecta; order Diptera; family Tachinidae; genus Tachina; species Tachina lurida. The sequence continues at coordinate 116,224,187 of OX101756.1, forward strand.
ATTTTTTGCATACGAATCGGACGATTTAAAGTCGATTAAATTTTTTCATAAAAAATTGAAAAAAAGACGATATATAGCCCATTAAATTTTTTTCATAAAAAAATTGTTTCCATGAAAAATGGATGATGTATAGTTTATTAAATTCTTTGCACGAAAAGAAGACGACGTATATAGTCCACTTAAGTTTTTACATACGAAATGGACGAATTATAGTCAATTTAATTTTTTATAAAAATTTTAAAAATGGACGATGTATAGTCCATTAAATTTTGTATATATAGGCAGTCCATTTAATTTTTTGCATGAAAAATAGACGATGTATAGTCTATAAAATTTTTTGCATACGAATCGGACGATTTAAAGTCGATTAAATTTTTTCATAAAAAGTTGAAAAAAAGTATAGCCCATTAAATTTTTTTCATAAAAAATTTTTTCCATGAAAAATGGATGATATATAAATTATTAAATTCTTTGCACGAAAAGAAGACGACGTATATAGTCCACTTAAGTTTTTACATACGAAATGGACGAATTATAGTCAATTTAATTTTTTATAAAAATTTAGAAAATGGACGATGTATAGTCCATTAAATTTTTTATATATAGCCAGTCCATTTAATTTTTTGCATGAAAAATAGACGATATATAGTCCATATAATTTGTTGCATACGAATGGGATGATTTATAGTCGATTAAATTTTTTCATAAAAAATTGAAAAAAAGACGGTGTATAGCCCATTAAATTTTTTTCATAAAAAAATTTTTTGTATGAAAAATGGATGATGTATAGTTTATTAAATTCTTTGCACGAAAAGAAGACGATGTATATAGTCCACTTAAGATTTTACATACGAAATGGACGAATTATAGTCAATTTAATTTTTTATAAAAATTTTAAAAATGGACGATGTATAGTCCATTAAATTTTGTATATATAGCCAGTCCATTTAATTTTTGCATGAAAAATAGACGATGTATAGTCTATAAAATTTTTTGCATACGAATCGGACGATTTATAGTCGATTAAATTTTTTCATACAAAATTTAAAAAAAGACGATGTATAGTCCATTAAATTGTTTTCATAAAAAATTTTTTTGCATGAAAAATGGATGATGTATAGTTTATTAAATTCTTTGCACGAAAAGAAGACGACGTATATAGTCCACTTAAGTTTTTACATACGAAATGGACGAATTATAGTCAATTTAATTTTTTATAAAAATTTTAAAAATGGACGATTAAATTTTGTATATATAGCCAGTCCAATTAATTTTTTGCATGAAAAGTAGACGATGTATAGTCTATAAAAGTTTTTGCATACGAATCGGACGATTTATAGTCGATTAAATTTTTTCATAAAAAATTGAAAAAAAGACGGTGTATAGCCCATTAAATTTTTTTCATAAAAAAATTTTTTGCATGAAAAATGGATGATGTATAGTTTATTAAATTATTTGCACGAAATGAAGACGACGTATATAGTCCACTTAAGTTTTTACATACGAAATGGACGAATTATAGTCAATTTAATTTTTTATAAAAGTTTTAAAAATGGACGATGTATAGTCCATTAAATTTTGTATATATAGCCAGTCCATTTAATTTTTTGCATGAAAAATAGACGATGTATAGTCTATAAAATTTTTTGCATACGAATCGGACGATTTAAAGTCGATTAAATTTTTTCATAAAAAATTGAAAAAAAGACGATGTATAGCCCATTAAATTTTTTTCATAAAAAATTTTTTCCATGAAAAATGGATGATATATAAATTATTAAATTCTTTGCACGAAAAGAAGACGACGTATATAGTCCACTTAAGTTTTTACATACGAAATGGACGAATTATAGTCAATTTAATTTTTTATAAAAATTTTAAAAATGGACGATGTATAGTCCATTAAATTTTTTATATATAGCCAGTCCATTTAATTTTTTGCATGAAAAATAGACGATATATAGTCCATATAATTTGTTGCATACGAATCGGATGATTTATAGTCGATTAAATTTTTTCATAAAAAATTGAAAAAAAGACGGTGTATAGCCCATTAAATTTTTTTCATAAAAAAATTTTTTGTATGAAAAATGGATGATGTATAGTTTATTAAATTCTTTGCACGAAAAGAAGACGATGTATATAGTCCACTTAAGTTTTTACATACGAAATGGACGAATTATAGTCAATTTAATTTTTTATAAAAATTTTAAAAATGGACGATGTATAGTCCATTAAATTTTGTATATATAGCCAGTCCATTTAATTTTTGCATGAAAAATAGACGATGTATAGTCTATAAAATTTTTTGCATACGAATCGGACGATTTAAAGTCGATTAAATTTTTTCATAAAAAATTGAAAAAAGATGATGTATGGTCCATTAAATTTTTTTCATAAAAAAATTTTTTGAATGAAAAATGGATGATGTATAGTTTATTAAATTCTTTGCACGAAAAGAAGACGACGTATATAGTCCACTTAAGTTTTTACATACGAAATGGACGAATTATAGTCAATTTAATTTTTTATAAAAATTTTAAAAATGGACGATTAAATTTTGTATATATAGCCAGTCCAATTAATTTTTTGCATGAAAAGTAGACGATGTATAGTCTATAAAAGTTTTTGCATACGAATCGGACGATTTATAGTCGATTAAATTTTTTCATAAAAAATTGAAAAAAAGACGGTGTATAGCCCATTAAATTTTTTTCATAAAAAAATTTTTTGCATGAAAAATGGATGATGTATAGTTTATTAAATTCTTTGCACGAAAAGAAGACGACGTATATCGTCCACTTAAGTTTTTACATACGAAATGGACGAATTATAGTCAATTTAATTTTTTATAAAAATTTTAAAAATGGACGATGTATAGTCCATTAAATTTTATATATATATAGCCAGTCCATTTAATTTTTGCATGAAAAATAGACAATGTATAGTCTATATAATTTGTTGCATACGAATCGGATGATTTATAGTCGATTAAGTTTTTTCATAAAAAATTGAAAAAAAGACGATGTATAGCCCATTAAATTTTTTTCATAAAAAAATTTTTTGCATGAAAAATGGATGATGTATAGTTTATTAAATTCTTTGCACGAAAAGAAGACGACGTATATCGTCCACTTAAGTTTTTACATACGAAATGGACGAATTATAGTCAATTTAATTTTTTATAAAAATCTTAAAAATGGACGATGTATAGTCCATTAAATTTTGTATATATAGCCAGTCCATTTAATTTTTTGCATGAAAAATAGACGATGTATAGTCTATAAAATATTTTGCATACGAATCGGACGATTTAAAGTCGGTTAAATTTTTTCATAAAAAATTGAAAAAAAGACGATGTACAGCCCATTAAATTTTTTTCATAAAAAAATTTTTTCCATGAAAAATGGATGATGTATAGTGTATTAAATTCTTTGCACGAAAAGAAGACGACGTATTTAGTCCACTTAAGTTTTTACATACGAAATGGACGAATTATAGTCAATTTAATTTTTTATAAAAATTTTAAAAATGAACGATGTATAGTCCATTAAATTTTGTATATATAGCCAGTCCATTTAATTTTTTGCATGAAAAATAGACGATGTATAGTCTATATAATTTGTTGCATACGAATCGGACGATTTATAGTCGATAAAATTTTTTCATAAAAAATTGAAAAAAATGACGATGTATATATAGCCCATTAAATTTTTTTCATAAAAAAATTTTTTGCATGAAAAATGGATGATGTATAGTTTATTTAATTCTTTGCACGAACAGAAGACGACGTATATAGTCCACTTAAGTTTTTACATACGAAATGGACGAATTATAGTCAATTTAATTTTTTATGAAAATCTTAAAAATGGACGATGTATAGTCCATTAAATTTTGTATATATAGCCAGTCCATTTAATTTTTTGCATGAAAAATAGACGATATATAGTCTATATAATTTGTTGCATACGAATCGGATGATTTATAGTCGATTAAATTTTTTCATAAAAAATTGAAAAAAAGACGATGTATAGCCCATTAAATTTTTTTCATAAAAAAATTTTTTGAATGAAAAATGGATGATGTATAGTTTATTAAATTCTTTGCACGAAAAGAAGACGACGTATATCGTCCACTTAAGTTTTTACATACGAAATGGACGAATTATAGTCAATTTAATTTTTTATAAAAATCTTAAAAATGGACGATGTATAGTCCATTAAATTTTGTATATATAGCCAGTCCATTTAATTTTTTCCATGAAAAATAGACGATGTATAGTCTATAAAATATTTTGCATACGAATCGGACGATTTAAAGTCGGTTAAATTTTTTCATAAAAAATTGAAAAAAAGACGATGTACAGCCCATTAAATTTTTTTCATAAAAAAATTTTTTCCATGAAAAATGGATGATGTATAGTGTATTAAATTCTTTGCACGAAAAGAAGACGACGTATTTAGTCCACTTAAGTTTTTACATACGAAATGGACGAATTATAGTCAATTTAATTTTTTATAAAAATTTTAAAAATGGACGATGTATAGTCCATTAAATTTTGTATATATAGCCAGTCCATTTAATTTTTTGCATGAAAAATAGACGATGTATAGTCTATATAATTTGTTGCATACGAATCGGACGATTTATAGTCGATAAAATTTTTTCATAAAAAATTGAAAAAAAGACGATGTATAGCCCATTAAATTTATTTCATAAAAAAATTTTTTGCATGAAAAATGGATGATGTATAGTTTATTAAATTCTTTGCACGAACAGAAGACGACGTATATAGTCCACTTAAGTTTTTAGATACGAAATGGACGAATTATAGTCAATTTAATTTTTTATAAAAATCTTAAAAATGGACGATGTATAGTCCATTAAATTTTGTATATATAGCCAGTCCATTTAATTTTTTTCATGAAAAATAGACGATGTATAGTCTATATAATTTGTTGCATACGAATCGGACGATTTATAGTCGATAAAATTTTTTCATAAAAAATTGAAAAAAAGACGGTGTATAGCCCATTAAATTTTTTTCATAAAAAATTTTTTTGCATGAAAAATGGATGATGTATAGTTTATTAAATTCTTTGCACGAAAAGAAGACGACGTATATCGTCCACTTAAGTTTTTACATACGAAATGGACGAATTATAGTCAATTTAATTTTTTATAAAAATCTTAAAAATGGACGATGTATAGTCCATTAAATTTTGTATATATAGCCAGTCCATTTAATTTTTTGCATGAAAAATAGACGATATATAGTCTATATAATTTGTTGCATACGAATCGGATGATTTATAGTCGATAAAATTTTTTCATAAAAAATTGAAAAAAAGACGATGCCCATTAAATTTTTTTCATAAAAAAATTTTTTGCATGAAAAATGGATGATGTATAGTTTATTAAATTCTTTGCACGAAAAGAAGACGACGTATATAGTCCACTTAAGTTTTTACATACGAAATGGACCAATTATAGTCAATTTAATTTTTTATAAAAATTTTAAAAATGGACGATGTATAGTCCATTAAATTTTGTATATATAGCCAGTCCATTTAATTTTTTGCATGAAAAATAGACGATGTATAGTCTATAAAATATTTTGCATACGAATCGGACGATTTAAAGTCGGTTAAATTTTTTCATAAAAAATTGAAAAAAAGACGATGTATAGCCCATTAAATTTTTTTCATAAAAAATTTTTTTCCATATAAAATGGATGATGTATAGTGTATTAAATTCTTTGCACGAAAAGAAGACGACGTATATAGTCCACTTAAGTTTTTACATACGAAATGGACGAATTATAGTCAATTTAATTTTTTATAAAAATTTTAAAAACGGACGATGTATAGTCCATTAAATTTTGTATATATAGCCAGTCCATTTAATTTTTTGCATGAAAAATAGACGATATATAGTCTATATAATTTGTTGCATACGAATCGGATGATTTATAGTCGATTAAATTTTTTCATAAAAAATTGAAAAAAAGACGATGTATATATAGCCCATTAAATTTTTTTCATAAAAAAATTTTTTGCATGTAAAATGTATGATGTATAGTTCATTAAATTCTTTGCACGAAAAGAAGACGACGTATATAGTCCACTTAAGTTTTTACATACGAAATGGACGAATTATAGTCAATTTAATTGTTTATAAAAATTTTAAAAATGGACGATGTATAGTCCATTAAATTTTGTATATATAGCCAGTCCATTTAATTTTTTGCATGAAAAATAGACGATATATAGTCTATATAATTTGTTGCATAAGAATCGGATGATTTATAGTCGATTAAATTTTTTCATAAAAAATTGAAAAAAAGACGATGTATATATAGCCCATTAAATTTTTTTCATAAAAAAATTTTTTGCATGTAAAATGTATGATGTATAGTTCATTAAATTCTTTGCACGAAAAGAAGACGACGTATATAGTCCACTTAAGTTTTTACATACGAAATGGACGAATAATAGTCAATTTAATTTTTTATAAAAATTTTAAAAATGGACGATGTATAGTCCATTAAATTTTGTATATATAGCCAGTCCATTTAATTTTTTGCATGAAAAGTAGACGATGTATAGTCTATAAAATTTTTTGCATACGAATCGGGCGATTTATAGTCGATAAAATTTTTTCATAAAAAATTGAAAAAAAGACGATGTATGGTCCATTAAATTTTTTTCATAAAAAAAATTTTTGCATGAAAAATGGATGATGTATAGTTTATTTAATTCTTTGCACGAAAAGAAGACGACGTATATAGTCGACTTAAGTTTTTACATACGAAATGGACGAATTATAGTCAATTTAATTTTTTATAAAAATTTTAAAAATGGACGATTTATAGTCCATTAAATTTTGTATATATAGCCAGTCCATTTAATTTTTTGCATGAAAAGTAGACGATGTATAGTCTATAAAATTTTTTGCATACGAATCGGACGATTTATAGTCGATAAAATTTTTTCATAAAAAATTGAAAAAAGACGATGTATAGCCCATTAAATTTTTTTCATAAAAAAATTTTTTTGCATGAAAAATGGATAATCGGGCCTGTTCTGCAAATCACGACATGCCAAATCACGGTGATTTCTAAAAATTAATAAAAGCTAAATCATTGCTTTTGTAAATTTTACGTTTTATAGCTTTGGAAGTTTGAAGAAAATATACTATTATAAATGAAAAAAATTTAAAACGCAATAAAATCTCATTACCGAGGCATCTATTAATAGTTTACTTTTGAAATCACGTGATTTGAAATTACAGTGATTTTCAGAACATGGGGAATGTATAGTTTATTAAATTCTTTGCACGAAAAGAAGATGACGTATATAGTCCACTTAAGTTTTTACATACGAAATGGACGAATTATAGTCAATTTAATTTTTTATAAAAATTTTAAAAATGGACGATGTATAGTCCATTAAATTTTGTATATATAGCCAGTCTATTTAATTTTTTGCATGAAAAATAGACGATGTATAGTCTATATAATTTGTTGCATACGAATCGGACGATTTATAGTCGATTAAATTTTTTCATAAAAAATTGAAAAAAAGACGATGTATAGCCCATTAAATTTTTTTCATAAAAAAATTTTTTCCATGAAAAATTGATGATGTATAGTTTAGTGTATTAAATTCTTTGCACGAAAAGAAGACGACGTATATAGTCCACTTAAGTTCTTACATACGAAATGGACGGATTATAGTCAATTTAATTTTTTATAAAAATTTAGAAAATCGACGATGTATAGTCCATTAAATTTTGTATATATAGCCAGTCCATTTAATTTTTTGCATGAAAAATAGACGATATATAGTCTATAGAATTTGTTGCATACGAATCGGATGATTTATAGTCGATTAAATTTTTTCATAAAAAATTGAAAAAAAGACGATGTATATATAGCCCATTAAATTTTTTTCATAAAAAATTTTTTTGCATCAAAAATGGATAATGTATAGTTTATTAAATTCTTTGCACGAAAAGAAGATGACATGACGTATATAGTCCACTTAAGTTTTTACATACGAAATGGACGAATTATAGTCAATTTAATTTTTTATAAAAATTTAGAAAATGGACGATGTATAGTCCATTAAATTTTGTATATATAGCCAGTCCATTTAATTTTTTGCATGAAAAATAGACGATGTATAGTCTATATAATTTCTTGCATATGAATCGGACGATTTATAGTCAATTAAATTTTTTCATAAAAAATTGAAAAAAAAACGATGTATATCCCATTAAATTTTTTTCATAAAAAATTTTTTTGAATGAAAAATGGATGATGTATAGTTTATTAAATTCTTTGCACGAAAAGAAGACGACGTATATAGTCCACTTAAGTTTTTACATACGAAATGGACGAATTATAGTCAATTTAATTTTTTATAAAAATTTTAAAAATGGACGATGTATAGTCCATTAAATTTTGTATTATAGCCAGTCCATTTAATTTTTTGCACGAAAAATTGACGATGTACAGTCTATTTAATTTTTCCCATACGAAATGGACGATTTACAGTCCATTAAATTTTTTTCATAAAAAAATTTTTTGCATGAAAAATGGATGATTTAGGCCCTGTTAAATTTTTCGCACGAAAAGTAGACGACGCATATAGTCCATTTAACTTTTTGCATGCGAAGTGATTAAGTTATAGTCCATTAAATTTTTTCATAAAAACTTTGGAAATGGACTATGTATATAGTCCATAAAATTTTGTATGTATAGCCCATTTAATTTTTTGCATGAAAAATAGACGATGTATAGTCTATTTAACTTTTTTGCAGACGAAATGAACGATTTATAGTCCATTAAATTTTTTCATAAAAAATCGAATAAATTCAGTAAAGTGCGACTTTGACTCTCGCACGAAGGGTTCCGTACGTTGGCTTTGAGCATTTTTTTAATACAGTGTTTTTTTACGTTTTTTAAGCTGAAATAATTTATTTTTTAATTTTTGTTTTTTTCTCGTTTTGGCAATTTTTTGAATTTTGGCGATTTTTTTCATTTTGGCGATTTTTTCATTTTGGCGATTTTTTTTTCATTTTGGCGATTTTTTCATTTTGGCGATTTTTTTCATTTTGGCGATTTTTTTATTTTGGCGATTTTTCCGGTTTTCCGCGATTTATTTTCGATTTAGAAATTTTTTTTAATTTGGTGCTTTTTTTCGTTTTGGCAATTTTTTTTTGATTTTGGCGATTTTTTTTCGGTTTGGCGATTTTATAATTTTGAGATTTTTTTGTTTTACCGTTTTTGAAAATTTCAAGAAGTTTGCTCTTACGGTTTCCAAGATACAGCAAGTTATCAAAATTACATAGTCAAAATTACATTAACTGATGGTACACCCTTTAATTAAATTTTTTTAAATTTTAGTGTTAGTTGTTGTAGTCTGTATAAAAATACACGAACTTTACAAATTTCAAGTGCATATACATCCAATTGTGTGTATATTAGATGAAATTTTAAAATTTTTCGTTGCTCGTTTTGGCACACCCTTTAATTTCCAACTCTCATGTATTTGTTGTTGTAGCGGCTAAGGGTCCCATGTAATATACATACATAAATACAATTGTATGTATATTACATGGGATTTTAAAATTTTTCGTTGCTCGTTTTGGCACACCCTTTAATTTCCAACTCTCATGTATTTGTTGTTGTAGCGGCCAAGGGTCTACACACTCTGTCCAAATTTCAGGTCCGTAGCTCTTACGGTTCTCGAGAAAATACCCTGTGACGGACAGACGGACAGACGGACAGACGGCCAGACGGACAAACGGACAGACGGACAGACGGACAGACGGACAGACGGCCAGACGGACAGACGGACAGACGGACAGCGTAGCGAAAACAATAGGGTTCCTTTTTCACCTTTGGTGTACGGAACCCTAAAAATGGACTATGTCTAATCCATTAAATTCTTTTCATAAAAAATTTTTTTGCATAAAAAATGACGGTATCTACTCAATTTATTTTTTGCATAAAAAATTACGATAACATTTTTTTCATAAAAAATCACGTTGAATATTTTAATAAAGTAATTTGTTAGTCCGTTTAATTTGTTTCCTGGAAAATAAACGATGTTTAGTCCATTTAATTTTTTCCATGAAAAATGGACGATGTATAGTACATTTATTTTCTGCATAAAATATGACGATTATATTTTTTGCATGAACAAATTTATATTATTTTCACTTTTGTTCATTCAAAAAATATAATGAACTATACATCGCAATTTTTTATGCAAGAAATAAACGTATACAACGTAAATTTTTCGTGAAAAAATATAAACTTCATTTTTTATGGAAAAAATAAATTGACTATATATCGTCGATTTTTTATGCAAAAAAATGGACTGATTATACATCGTAGTTATACATGCAAAAAAAATAAAAAAACCGGTAGATGTTGTGCTTAAAAACTAGATTAACTTTGGTGACAATAGCTTTCTTTGCAGTTTGCATCAACAGCTTTTCTGAAGAACTGAAGATAGTTCAGTAATCGGCTTGGTTTCCAAGTCATCCACTGAATAACATTTCCAAAGTATAGTTTAGTTTTAATATTTCTTTATTTCAATGGGTTAATTTTTCTCATATTGACTATTTACATTTTTAAGCACTATAAAAGGGAACTTTTACTTAATAAAGCTTTTTCATATTTTTCTGTTAACTTAATAGTGAACTTTAAAGCCACTGTTAGCTTAACTATGCAGTCAGTGTGAGCGTTTCTTGATACGCACATTATTGCTATTATTTTTTTATTTATTTTTTGTTTGTGCAAAAAAGTTAACAGATCAGGCATGGAAATTAGGTCTTAAAGTGCAACTACCAATGATACAAAGCTTAAAAAAATGTAAAAGGATTTTTAAGGTTAAGAAAAACATCGATTAACTTTTGTTAAAGACATTTATCAACAATTATTATATATTTTTATCAAATCGAGACTCCTATTATTGAAGCTTCTTCCAGATCTTTGTGCCAGAAAAGCAGCTATTTTAAACCTGACATTTGCAAAAAAATATTAAAAAAATTATTTAAAATGTACTTAACTACATTATGTAAAAATATAAAACTAGCCAAATTTATTTCTTTATATGAATTTTTATATGTTCAATCTGTTAAATACAATCCAATATTTTTAAGCTATCATTAATTTTATATTTTGTATTATATTGGCAGCACTATAGTATTTGCCAACAAAAATTTAAATAAGTCTAATTTGGTCATAGTTGCAACCTTCGTTCTGTTGTCGTATAGCCGTATTTTCGTAGCCGGTAGCCTAATGTGGTAAATATGTTTAATACGCCCGATTATTTTTTTTTATGCATTTCGATTCGGTGTACGAATATAAAAAGTGGGAACGTTTCCTCTTACTTTAGTGTGTAACATAAACCAAAAAATAATAACAAATTAGCTATTTAGTTTTGATTTGTTTTTGCCCATGAGCACGAACTGGAGGGAAATTTATGGCATTCCAAACCAAACGAAATTTAAAAATATTTTCATACAATTTAAATAAAAACGTTAACACATTCCGTTCTATATCAAAAATCGCAATTTGAAGCCTGTAATTTATTTTAAACTCACGCAGCTAGAGAAGTAAACAAAGAGAACAAATTTTGTTGTTTTGAAATAAAACATTTAGCAATCGTTTGCTGATTGATTTGCTCATTAGACACGAGTTTATAAGAGAGAAGGCAGAAAAAAAGCATGAGAGTACAGATTTTGATTTACGCTAAGAACACAACTGGGACGAACGACGAATTTTGTAGACCGCAACGAATTCGTCGATAATAATACGCTGAGTTAATTCGTAGTGTGAAGCACAACAACGACGAGTAAATAAAAACTTTTATAATTGCTAAAGTTGGTTATTGTTTCTGCAAAGAAGGAAAATTTTGTTTTTTCGTCGTTCGTCGGCGTAGAAAATAGAAATAAATCTATCTCATAGTTCGTCACGCACGACGAATTTTGTTCGACGGCGGTGTTGTGCTAATTTTTATATGCACAAATGTGTGTTATTTTTTTTTATGAAACTTCGAAACGAAATATTCGTCATTAGTTCCAGTATAAAAACAATTTTTCGAAGTAAGCTTTGCGTTTGCAGAATTTAAAGATAGCTTAAGAGAAAATGTATTAGCACGATACAATGGAGAAGTTGGATCTAAGAACATTAGTCCCAGTCCTAGGGAGATAAAATAAAAGAGTGAAATTAAAATTTAAAGATTAATTTGACTAGCACTTGCTGTAAGAGAGTACGAAATTTCTATTAAATTAACGAAAATTAAGCTCAATATTACACTCCATTGAATTAGCCAAAATATTGAACAAGTATATGTGAATAAAAATACGTATATAAATATACGTATGTATGTATGTATATAAGTTCATAAAAATTAAAACACAAGCATTTAAGTATTGAAAAATTACGCGTAAGCTTTTTTTTTCCGAAAATCACTTCTATATAATCAAAAACTGGTTCATATCAAAGAGTGCCTAGGGCGGAAGCAGCCCTAAGACCCGTACTGGCATGATTTGCTTTTAAATGAAATTAAAAAACATAAACAGCAAATATTGATTTTTTTATTAATGGACTGCAGTTGTAATAAGAACTATCCGGCATGTTCCGAAAATCAAATTTTTTAAATCACTACTGATTTTAAAAGTAACAATGGTCCGGCTGACGTTTTTAAAATCATATTTCAGAAATGATATTTGATATTCTATATAATAGAAAAATGAAAAAAAAGAGCGAACAAATATCTGCATGACCATTATTACTTTTAAAATCACTAGTGATTTGTAAAATGTGATTTTCAGAACATGCCTGTAAGAATGTATATAATTGAATCATTCGAAAAAGTACATTTCAGCTTTAGTTTTTTTTTCACAATTGTGGGATTGTTATAGTATATCACAACAAGCTGTTGCTTGCGTTCTTTATCTTTGGATAATCATTTATTTTCATTTTGTTCATGTACAAAATATTTGAAAAAATTTGTTTAAATTTTTTTATTTGCAGAAAACGTTTACGAAATATTTTGTTAATTTTCTTCATTGATTTGAAGTATGGCATTGAAATACACACAAGCATGAATCCAGCGTAAGATTAAAAAACTTTAAACAATGCTAGTATAAGCCAGCAAAGCCATGGGATTTATATACATATGTATATATCTTGTGAGTATCCCACTCATTTATAATCCATTTGTAAACAATTTTCATAAATTAAATTTTTATATTATTTTTATAGCAATATATACTCTAATAGTGGAGTTAATGTCGACGACGTTGACGGCGTTTCAACGCCGAAAAAGTTGCAACAGATTGAACTTTTACGGCGTTGCAACGCGTTGAGATTAACTGCTCTCATACAATTTCATACGATTCAACTTTTTTTTGACATTTGACGCCGTCGACGACGTCGACATTAACTCCAGGGTAAAGGAAAATTATGCTTTTAATTTTAAGTAAAAGTTTGCTTAATTTTGATAAAATATTGGGCAAACGTTGCTTTAATATTCCATGAAATATAAATAAATAAAATACTTGCTTTTGCACCATTTCAAAATACAATAGCATTGAACTTTCCATCTCTGCAAATGTTGTGTTTAAGAATATGAAAATGCTTAGCAGTTGAGAATACTGGCTAAAAGAAATACACATTCGTTGCTCATTCGTTATTTGAATATCGACGAAGTTGATTGTGGAAAGCACAAGGTTGTGGTTTTTTAAGTTTTAAATAAATACGTTGTTGGTTTTAAATTCAAAATATAAGCAATCGGTAAAGTGTCGTTCATTGTGGAAAGTGATCTTTTTATATTAAATAAATTTTGAAACATTAAAAAAAATAAAAATAATAGATAATCTTTAGTATCTATAAGTAAAAATAATTAATCATACCTTTAGATCTCACTATAAATATTAAAATTTCTGTTTTGTCTCTCTCTCTTATACAAAATTTAATTTAGAATAACATAATAATAAAAAAAAAACAAAATGGGCTGTACTTCGGGCACTATGAAATGCATTTTAAATGTTCTCAACTCCTTCATGGCCGTAAGTATTTAAAATAGCAATTACTGTGTTTAATTTATTCATTTCATAAATTGTTTAAGCATGTAATACAAAATATTATTATTTTTTTTAAACACTTGAATAAACACCAACAACAAATTCAATTATTACTCGGTGAATGATCTCATCATGACACCTTATTTGTGAATCTTTAAATAAAATTCAAAAAACAAAATAGAAATAAATTATTCCATATGTCTCCATGCATATCAATACGCATTGGATAATATTAGAGAAATCCCAAAAAAAAAAAATTCCCTTTAGCATGAACATATACATACATATCTAGATACATATATAAAAAAATTATACGAGAGCTGTACATGACTCGAATTTGGCTTTAAGTCAAATCCGTGCAGTAAATAAACACTGAATTAAAAAAATTATGCGTTACACATTGAATTTAAAATAATAATTTGAACATTTTCATTGCACAATATTGTGGTGGTCTGTTTAAAATTGCCACCACAACAATTTATTTATTTTTTCATACAATTGCTTTAATCGTATGACTAATTCGAGCTTTATTTTTACTTAGGAAAATGCCTGCAACTAATAATAATTATCGCAAATTTCAAATGAAATTTATTTTAAATACGACTTACTAATCATGCAATGCCACGGCATAAAAATGGGATTTTTTTTTCAAATAAAATTATCTCTCAGGTCGTATATTTTTTGCAGGGAATTTAATTGAAATAATTAATGGTATCTCAACAAAAACAAAAATAAAAAAATTTATATTATTTTGTCAGGCTTAAAAAACAAACCAGACTTCATAAATTTTTGCCTGGCATACGCTTGAAATTTCGGTTGATAACACTGTGTCTTGAAGGGGTGGATAATTCTAGCTAGAACTAGATATTATAATAACGATTTCATATACATATATACTTACATACATCTGTATGTATGAAACGCGCTTCGATAAGACATGAGTTCTGTTCACAATGTCCCACTTGGGAGCTCTATTTTAATGTAATATTTTAAATGAAGAAATATATTTTCAATATAGTATATCGGTAGTAATTTCGATAGCTCAACTTGGAATGAATTATCGATAAATTTTTTTCCGACAACATAATATCCCTCTAACAAATCAGAGGTAACGCTGAATATTTATATAAAGACATTAGAATGGGTCGTTTTGTATGGAGGCATGTTTCGAAGGACTGTATGTACAGTGAACTCGCGGTAAAGTGAACTTATAAAAACCAAGGGTTATTGATTTTACCACTTTACTATCTTATTTAGTATAATATAATAATAAAACAATTATTTCAGTATTTTATTTTAATGTCACGCGTGTCCAAATGAATACAAATTAAAAACAATATTTGTTGATGGTTTAGAAGTTTCTTAGCGTTCAATGATTGTATTTTTGTAATTCTCAATCCATTGAGAGTTTTTCTATGAGCATTGAGGTTTTGTACCTTTTTTGTAAATGAACAAATAATTTTTTTTTTAAATAAAATAATAATAAGAAAAAAATAGAGTGAGTTGTTTTTTTTTGCAAAAATTGTTGTTTACTGTTTAAAGAATTCAAATAAGAAAATTACGGCCTGGCCCACGATGTCACGAGAAATCGTTCGATCGACAACTTGTATTGCAAACAAAAATAAATTTTCTAAAGTTATTGTTGTTTGCAATACAAGTTGTCGATCGAACGATATCTGGTGACATCGTGGGCCAGGCCGTTAGTGTTTATATTAGGGGATAGTTCACTATTGTGGAAGTTCACATTACGACTCAAGTAGTCAAATCCGCACCCAATCGGTTTTAAATTTTTGGTCCGTCTGTGTAAAGTATAGCTTCGGAGTTATGCCCTATTATTGTTATTCTCTTCCATTCCATTCTTTCAGATGCTATAGTGATGCAGTTACTTTGTATTACACATAGCGGTGGTAACGTTACCCAAAAGATCTTTCAACATGACAAATAACTTCTTGTCGGACTATATAGACAAATCTGGCTATAATATAGGGATGCTCTCAGTAAAAAATTGCTTCCAAGGATGTCAATAAGATCCTAAACTTGTGATCCCCGGAAGTAGTACAAATTTGGATAATTTCTAATGATTTTTACAAAGGGTTGTCATTGCAATAAGTTCTTTCTTTTCATAAATATTCAGTGAATCCAAAGTTATGATCATGATGTTGAGAAAAATCAAAGTGATTGTATGATCCTTGTTATTTACCTAATTTATTTTAAATCAATATATTTTTTGTAACTAAAAATATATGTACATTACGGCGGGTAATTTTTTTTTTGCAAAAATCGTATAGCAAAAACGTAATCTACACGAAATTCTAAGAAAAATCTCCGAAGAAAACACGTGCCTATAATCGGTCCCTATACCGCGCCTCTCGACATACAAATATATTTCCTCTTTTTCAGAAAAACAATTTCTTTTTAAATTAAAAATTTTTCAAATAGAAAATGTATGTACTGAAATAAATGCTGCTAAATTCGAATCAATATTCTACCTTCCAAGTACGTACTACCTGCTTGTAATTATTTCGCGAGCTACCTTAGATTTATCCGTAATATTTGGTTCCCCAATTTTATCTTTAAAGTCAATGGCGCATAGTCATAGTCAAAACAAAGTAAACTTTAAGAAATTAAAACCAGTATTACCATACAAAATACTGGTTCTAAGCTCTTAAAGTATACTTTGTTTTGACTATGACTTTGCGCTAATGTCTTTAAATAAGGCAGGCAGGCAGTAGCCAAACAAGAAGCAACTAAGGAAGAGGAAATAAATTTTCATGTCGAGATGCGCGGTATAGCGTTAGATTTTAGACCCATGGTTTCTTCGAAAAACTTTCTGAGAATTATATGTAGATTTCGTTTTTACTATACGATTTTTTAATTTTTTTTCCTCCATAAAAATCGACCCGGCATGTGTTTATTACTTCATGACATTGATTTAATTTTTCTAAAAAATCAAGACATCGTAAATATTTGCGAAAACTTCAAATGATCTCCAAATTTGCATAAGTAAAATATAGCTTCTTAACTAATTATCTGGATATTGTTAATAATGGATTCCTGAAAAGTCAAAACCACACACATATGTATGTATTTATATTTTGGAAGTAGAGAAATAGTAGTTCCTGAATAATTATTTCCAATTTTTTTCACTGTTAAATTTTATAATTTTATTATCGTATTCACAACTCGTTCCAATGTTTTCTTCTAAGAATGAGGTTAAGCTTAATGTACGCTTTTGTAAGCATTTTGTATGAAAACAACTGTTGCTTTCCTCCATACCATTGGGGTGTGTGCATATGTTAGATAGCTGGCAAGGCCAACTTATCTTCTATTAGGCAAACGCGCTTCTGAAAGAATGCCGGGAAAATATTATCAGGTTCAGCTGTTTTAAGCGTAGAAAATCTTCTCATTACATCATTTACCAATTGAGGAATAATTATATTTGTTGTGGCGATACTTTCACAGGGCTTTTTATCCTCCGTAGTTTGGCAGTGTGCCCCCATTCGAATTCCTAAAAGTTTCTCCATCATTTCCGGCCTTCTTTCATCCAAGCTAACGAGTCTTTCAGGATATGTGTTTTTGATAGTAAATTTTGGATTTTGGAGGCTTCACAGAAAAGCATCCAGTATTCGCATTTAGCCTTTCTTATTTTCTTGTTGTATATTTCAGTATATTTCAAATTTTTTCCATCAGATTCTGTTAAAAACCTTTAAGGTTTCTTTCTTAAGATTTATCAGATATCCTGTCGTACAAGACTTCTCTTTCGGAATCTGCTTTTTACGCAATGGACAGCACTCCTCAAAGGTTTCTTAAAAGAAATAATTGCAAAAAAAAAAGAAAATAAGATTATAAGAAAAAATTTCGTGAAATTTTATGTTTTGTTATATACGCCATTATATACATATGTGACGCGCAAAATAGAAAGGGACCTAAGGGTAAAAAACGGTTTTGTTCAGGAGAGCCATTTTAAAGATTTAAATACGTGTATCTTTGGTGTACCATCACTGAGCATGTTGGTATTGATCTCATTTGAAAGCAACACATCTCATGACGCCGGGAACATGTTGGTCAACCTTGAAAACACGCGTAGGTCGTCCCTACCTCTTGTTTTGTGTAGTTGGTTTTTACTGTTTTCTACCTAGCGCGCTGTTTCCATGAGTTTGATATCAATTTTGCTCGCGTTTTTTTCGAATCCAGGTTTATTTTCTGAAATTATTAATTGTGAATTATAATAAATACTCATTTATAATTCTTTTAAATCGTCAATATCACTCTGTTAGTACGAAATTTTTTTCACATAACCTTAGAATCGTCGACTTCAATTTCATAAAACGCGCATATCTCTGGGAGGGAACACTTTTGGGACATGGGATCGGTCTCATTCGATGCTCAGATGTTGTCCACATCAAAAAAAAGTGAAAATTGATTTTTTCCCCCTAGGGTTCCTTTCTCTATGCGCTCTCACATATATAAAACAGAATGTGTGTATATATGTATGCAACGTATGGACTCCGAAACGGCTGGGCCGATTTTGATAAAATTATCAGGGAATCTTCAGAATATTCAGGCGGGTGACACTGTGAAGTCTAATTTTTGATTTTTTTTTGCGGGGAGGGGAGGGGCAGCGAAGCACACCGGGTTAAGCTAGTAACTAAATAAAATTGCTGTGTGCGAATCGTGGCTAAGCAATTTACGTGCCTTTTCTAATAAGGCTTTTACACACGCAAAATTTACTTGGTGAAGTCTTGCGTTGTGGGAGATAAGGGAAAATAAGTCCCATTCACGTACTGTTGAGTAAAATCCCCCATTCCCCGCCAAATTTTTAACTACATTAAGCTTTTATCTCACTCTTGTTGTTTGAAAACAAAAAACAAACAATTTAATTTAAAAAATTTTTGCTAGGCCTTATCGTCATCACCAACTTGAATATAAACACGTACACACACACACATATATACATATATATACATAATTACAATGTACGATATACATTTCTACTTGTAAAGAAATACTAATTTTTATTCCAATATATTTCAGTTTAAAATTCATTAATGCAAATATTTTTCAAAAGTTATTTATTGTTGTTTTCGAAAATATGTATATGTGTTTTTTATTTATTGTAGAATTTTGTTGAACAATAAAATTTAACACCCAGCTTGAGTCATAATTTTTTAATTATAACACGAACACTCACTCACACGTATTCTAGCAGCTTCTTGGTACAGTGATCGAGAGAAAAATTAACATGGAAAAATCTGTTGAGCCGTATATAATTTAACATGATTAATATTTATCTACATACTCACACATATGTATATGTATGTATATACTTATTTACATACAAACTCACATACATACAGTGGTGGTCACAAATTTTAGACACGACATTCCATTTACATATATACATATTTCTGATAATTTTTACATCTTATCGAAAAAATTGTAGATCTCTGTTATTTTTTCAAGATTCTAGTAATGTTATGAAACAATATTAATAACAGTTTGTTAGCTTTATTTCCATAAGAATTTTTATTTCCATATTATACAGATTAATATAAGTTTTAGTCGGGTCATGAATTTAAAATATAGGCAATATAAAGGTAAAGTCACTAAAGTAAAGCTCAATTTCATAAAACAATTTTAGTGTTTGGTGAAAAATCCTTTATTTTGGATCACACGAGCGCATCTTTTGCGTAAACTTTCAATTAATGCCATTTAACGTTTCTTTGGAATGCCATACCAAGTTTTTGGATTTCTTCCGATAAATCGTTCAACTTTTTTGGTTTTACAGCTCGTATATGCTCCTCAAAATCATTTCATAAGTTCTCGACTTCAACACAGTGATATTCTTTTCCTCTAAGCATCTCTCTTAAATGTCCTGTCTTAAATTTGTGACCACCACTGTACGTATATGTATATGTATGTATGGGGCATATTTAATTTATAGCAAAAAAAAATTATTTATTTATTATTTGTTTATAAATTGTATTTGTACAATTACAAATTATATACTGCTTGTTTTTGTTGTAAATATAAATGATATATTCATTTGGGAATTTGAGTAAAATGACTCAAATTTGTTTTTGTTTCTAAGAAACTTTAGAAACTGCAGATTAATTTCCTTTTTATTTTGTAATTTGCCCACTGTGCATGCTCAACATAGTTTTGGCAATTGCCAAATCAACTGAATATCGGATGCTATGCATAATGGATCCAGAAATTAGCTAAATTGCGCACTTGGAAATGATAAGTTTTTGCGCGTGACTTTTAGCTCGAGTACTAAAGTACACGAAGAAATTTATCAAAATCTTTTTACTGCTTTATTTTAAAAACTTTTCTATATTTTCGCACTTGTTCCTCTAAAGGGAGTCAACTAAAAATTTTGCAATTTTCACTGTTTCCAATGTAAAAAGAATCTTACATAATTTTTTCTACTCGGTAGTCCAGAAAAAGATATATCGCTCACTAAATCATAAACAGCCACAACTCAAAAAATCCCAGATGTTCAGAAGTGGCAAAAAAAAACTGTTGATACCGACCAATGACGCAATTAGGTTACTTACGGTAAAATCGAATATAAGGCTTGATATATTTCTTTGAGATGTATCGTAATAGTGAGTAATAGTGAGTATAATGAAATAAAAATTTTTTTTTGCCTTTACTGAAATTTTTTACATTTTAAGTTGGTCCACCTCAGAGAAACAAATATCATAACCGTCAAAAAAGCTTAAGCGGCACAATTTTTTAACTTCCTTTTTTTTTTTTTTTGAAGAAAACCGGTTATTTAAATAGTCGTAAATAATAAATTTCCGTCAAAAAACGAAGTTAAAAAATATTTCGCTTAAGCTTTTTTGGCGGTTATGGCTCGATATGCAGCCACTGTTACAATTTTTATGTATGTGCGTATGTATGTACTTATATAAACATTACGTATGTATATATGTATGTATGTAGACTTGGAACATGAGCAAATACAAAGGGCCAAGGTTTGCTATTTGCGCTATAAAATATAAATATACATATATCAAGATTAATTTTTATACTTAAATATTTATTTATGTAGTTGTACATAATGTTTACAATATGTTTTCCAAAATATTTATAACACAGATTCTTTATTTTGATAATGAAACTTCCTAGTAAATTAAAAAAGAAATAAACATCCCATAAAATAAAAAAAATTCCTTATGGTTTATGTCATACTTGAGTTGCACTAAAATTACATCATATTAGAGTTTTTCTTTTCCCGGACTTTTTCATTTCCCGGGAAAGTGGGAAAGATTTTTCGGTTTCCCGGGAAATCCCGGGAATTCCCGCCCAGTACAAAACAATACAAAATATTTTTAAATTTAATTTATTTCAACAAAAACAAATTAAAATTCATGAGATCGATTAACTAATAACGTTTTATACACACATTATTCAAAAAATAATACCGTTTCCGCTCTTTATATAATAGTAATACATAAATACCAATATTATAAAAAAGAAATTATACGAGTATTATAAAAAAATATTACAAAATATCCCCCTTATGAAAAAATTATTGTTAAATTTAAAATTGGTTTAACAAACGAATTTTGTATTGCAAAACCATTTTTAACGCATGCTTTAACTTTAACAATCGTTTTTGCATAAGGGCATATTTCTTTGGAAATAGGACTTTAGTACAGAATAAGCTGTTAATGCTTTTAACCGTACTATTTACCAAATATAATCTGTAATTATTTGTATTTTTTTTATTTCCTTGCTCATTTGTTTTTTACTTTTATGAATTGTTGTAGAATTAAATTTTGAACGTCCCGTTCCGCTTTTTCCAAATAAAGACATCTAAATCTCAGAACGCATGCGTGCCAGATGTAAACTCGGCCTTAGTTGTTGTAAAGCTTTAGCTATTGTGATATTGCCATCACCTTATTGCACCATCGCATTAATAAAGTGAATAACGAGACTCATCAAGGAAAGTGTACATACAAATTAAGTTGCCATAACAAAGTCAAAAAATCCCGGGAATTCCCGCACAAATTTCCCGGGATTTCTTTCCCGGAAAATGTGCGGGATCCCGGGAAATTTACCCCGGGAAATCCCGTATGAAAAACACTACATCATATACATATGTATGTACGAGTATTATAATATTGTCATGCTATTTTTCCAATTCTCTTTCAAAGTAGCTACGAATTTCATCATCTGTTTATATGGTGAAATTTAGAAAACAGTCAGCATGAATTTTTTCCCATATCGCTTATTTATTTGAACAACAAACTAACTCAAAATATGTGATTTTTGAGTTAACAATGCAGTATTAATTGTGTAATAATTTTATACAAGTATTGTATATGCTCAGCTTTTAATAAAAAAATTAAAAGTTCTTTTACCCGTTTTTTAATTGTTTTGAACAATAAAGGTCAAACAAAAAAAAAACGTATAAAATTAACGAAAAGCAGGGAAAGTAGTCTGTTTAAAAATACACTAACTTTGCAAATTGTCTGTATATTACATTAGGATTTCAAAATTTTTCGTTGCTCGCTTTAGAACACCCTTTCATTTTAAACTGTCATATATTTGTTGTTGTATATATTTACATATACTGTGAAAATTACAGATCCGTAGTTCTAAAAACAATTATATCAATTAAAAAATGGGCGGAGTCATGCCCATTCAAATTTAATATCTATTATATTAATGTGCTTATTCATTTAAGCGATTCTTACGAAACTTGGCACATACACCCTGAAGTCTGAAAGTCTCACGATCTTGTATATATAGAAACGTGGGCTTAGAGTTACGTCCATTAATGTTTAGTATCAAATTATATGTATGTACTTGTGATTAAGCAATTACCACAAAACTTGGCGAACAATCTGGGCTCTTAGAATGGAACAATTTGTGCTTAAAAAAAGTTAATATTATATGTCACGTGCTTCTACTTGTCCGATTCTTACGAAACTTGGCACACACCTTGAGCTCTGAAAGTGACGATGTTTGGTGATTCAAAAAGTGGGTGCGAGCACTAATATTTTTGCAAAAATGCGCGTGCCCATGCCCCTGAAAATAGCAAAAATAATCATAACTAAACGCATAAATATATACATGTGCGATTCTTTTTTTACCTGATTTGCAGCGACTTAGAATGTCTTATTTCATTGAATCTAAATGATGTCGATGTCGATGTCGACAGAAAACAATCGATCTGCAACCTGTATTGAAAACAATAATAAAAAGAATAAATGTTTTTTGTTTTCAATATAAATAATAAAGATCAAAGGATTTCTATCGAATTTGTGGGCCAGGCTGTAAGTTTTTTTAATTATCATAATTTTTGGCTAATTTTTCCATACTTCTTGCCAACAAGAAATTCATGGAAAATTTAATGATGTAAATTAAGTCCTAATTTTTATCAGAATAAACTGTGCCCACGAAATTTCTTATAATTTTGAAATAAACCAGTTTTTTTTATGTCTTTTGCCCAAACAATGCTGATACATATTTTTCTAATATTTATGTTTGTTTTTGTTTCAGATCGGTGGCATTCTTTTGCTTGTTTTTGCCACAATGATTTTGAAAACAGCCCCTCCCAATTATGTGATTTATATGTATATTGTCGGAGGTGTTAACCTATGTGCCGCCTTATTGGGTTGTTGCGGTATTTGTCACGAACATGTCTGTATGACGGCCACGGTAAGTGCAGATATTCAATTAATTAAATAGTTTTTGCTTGTAAATAAAATATTTATTTTTTTATGTGTGAGTGTAGTATGCTGCTATTTGCTTGGCAACTTTGATCGCTCAAATCTGCAGCAAAGTATATTCATTCAACTATGGAGATTCAATTAAGAAATTCGCACGTGAAGATGTTGAAAAGACATGGGTTAAGGAAGCCAGTACTCCGGGTGCCATGGACAATACCCAGCAAACAGTAAGTAGCAAAAAAAATAATAATAATTAATGCAAAAATAAGTCCAAGATTCCAAGTTCTTGTTTGGCACAATGCATATCACCTTCATTTCCACTACATTTTCTTTTGTGGCCATCAGCATTATTTTTTATTTGTAAAGAACCTGCTCACTTAGCAATATTTTTTACCAGAACTATTTTTGAGATTAAATACCCACAACTATTTCCCTTGTATATATAAAGGGTAAAAAATATTGCCAAGAAAGCTTCAATAGATTGGTGGCAAAACCCATGTTTTAAAATACATAAAGATATAAAAAAAGTATTACTGACCTCTTACCGCAATAAATACGTTTTTAACTCATAGTTTCCTTGGTAACGTAAACTTATTTTGCATTTGGATGCTTTCGAGAACTCTCTCTCTCTCTCTCTCTAATTTAAAATAGTATATTTTACTATTTTGAATCAGTTCTTTTATTTGTTTTCAATTTACCCGCCTTAAGGTTGAATCAAACGTGCCATATCGTAATACCATAACCATAATCATTGTCATAACCATAAATACATTTGCTTCAGCTATTGGTGCTGTCATAACCATAAACAGCTGTTTATGTTTAATGTTTTTTTTATCAATATCACGACTTCCACAAGCTTTCTATCACTCATTTTATTGAGTACAAAATTTAAAATTAATAATTTGCTTAAAAAATAAACTAAATCAAAACTTACCAAACAATTCAGCAAATGAGAAAAGTGGAAGACAAAAAACCAATATAGCTATGGCGTTATAAAAAGTAATCTATGATCAAATACAGTGCTAGTGCTGCTCATACGGTTGGTTTGAACAGCTGTTTTTAATGGTTATGGTTGTGGGACGTCTAATTGTGTGACCTAAACTTATAGCAATAAAAGTTTATGTCAATTGGATTTTGATTTTCTGTCTGAAAATTTAGTTATTGTTATGATCATCATGGCTATGGATATGGTGTTATAGTATGGCCCACCTATTCGTAAAAATATTTTTGATTCACAAAATTATTTTCAAAAACGATCTTCTCAACAAAATTTGCTTTACAAACCTCTTAGACGAATTTTTACATAAGTGTAAGAAATAAAGGAACAGGATATTTTTGAAATCTGTTTTAATCCTGACTAAAGGCAGAATTAGCCGAATAATACAAATGCTTACAAAAATTATGTGTCACTATGACGACAGCTTTCAATCAGTGTGAAACAGAGTTTTCAGTGATCACTATTGCATCAGAGAATCACAATGAGTACTAACAACTAAATAGTCTTAATTTTAGTAACTGCGTATAATCCTAGTTGTAGCGCAAACAATTTGTATACTCACATAGTTTCTCTCAAGCGACTATGACTAAGTCCGATTCCAACATACAAAGAGCATCTGTACTTCGTTTATGCTAAAAACTAAAATACGCTGCAACTACAAATAAAAAGACGCACGGTATCAAACGCATAGTATGCTTGCACTCAGGCTATGGATATTTAATCGGACCAAAAAATGCGCTGATACTCGGGATATTTATTCATTATTCGCCACTGTATACAATCATTTGTGTATATCAAATGTAATGAAAAATGTGCTGTGGGTGTGAGTGGCTGCTTGAAAACATGCTTTATGTGTGTGTTTAAAAAAATAGCCCTGTATACACACATAAGCAGCCGATTAATAATCATGCGTGTGATTGCAGCTCATACAGTCTGTAAATTTTAGTTGCTGTCGTTTGTGCAGCGTAGTCAAAAAATTTGTATAAACATAGTTGTTGGATGTTTATAGTTATACGTCTTCGGTTTAAAATTATTGCGTTTGCATTTGCGGGTTTTTTATATTTAGCTGAACGCATTCATAGTTGTACTTAAAACGATACTCAAACTCTCAAATGGGTTTTGAATGTTTGTGCATAAGGTAAAAGATTTGTGACTGTTCAAAATGCAATACATATATCGTCGCTGTTTTAACTAACTGACCTAACTGACATCATTTTGAAAAATGAGTTAAGTCCACTATTAGACTTTGTGAGTCATAATAGACCTTGTCTAAAATTTTTATGACTGTAAACATTACTGTCGAGCCTATAGCAGTAAAAATATTTCAGACGTTTCCATAGAAATACAGGAATAGGATTTAGCAGCTTAAACGAATATCCCTAATGATAATAGTACAAACATGGCAATCCTTCGAAACGTTACTTTAAAATCAGCCTCTTGATTATCCTATTGCATCTCAACATTTAAAATACATACAAGAATGCTTGGCAATTTTCTTTAAATTTTTTTCTCAGCCCTTCCACTGTGCAAGATTTATAGCATTAATTTTTTAAATTACAAAAATGTTTCTATATTAAAAGGCATCAAAACACAAAAACACTATTTAATACGCATTTTAAATTTTCAACTCACGCAAACTCTTTTCATAGCATGGAATGTCAGAAATGTAAGAAGTATGACTTCATGGAAGTACTTTAAGTAATAATCACCCGTATTGTAATAAGTCACGTATGTATGTATGTCAGTTCGTTTTTTGTCTACACATTTGAATGACGAAAACCTTTTGAGGATTTTTAATGCTTTAAGAATTTTTGAATAAGAATGAATAATAAAATGCGTAAATAGTGATACTGACCTTGATTTTGGTTAAAGGAATAAAATTTACTTTTGGGTGCAATTACGAGTAACAGACATACTTATAATTATAAACGTTGTACAGTAAATTGAAATCTTTTTCTCTTGCAAATGGTAAAATAGCTCGTGCATCACTAATCTATATGAATTAAACATACATACATATGTATATACATATATATCTACAACTTAGAAGCATATTCGTATTTATAGACATACAGTGACAGAAATAATTGTTCACATACTTGTTATACCCAATACCTATTCAATAATTAAAGCCTGTTCTCATAAGAGCATCTAAAATTTGAAAGTGTGTGAAAAGGTAGCAAAATACTATGCTGAGAGGAATAGGATTTTACTGACGCTGGGGAATAGTAGAAGTTTTGACACAACTAAAAATATTTTTTGAAAGCAGCAAATTAAAAGTTTAAATTGTTAAAGTTAAATCAAAATGTTTAAAATATTAAATTAACTCAACATAAAATGGCAAGAGAGCATCCTGCAAACAAAAATTAAATTATTAATTTCCCTTTAAGTATCATGTTGCATTATAAAGGGAGTTTTTTTTTAGAGTTTCACAACTTTGAGTTGGCATCACTGCTTTGCCACCAAAGCAAAATAATTGCTCTATTCGTCAAACTCATCATCTACTTCTTCCATATTCCGATGAAGCCCATTGCTGGTTGAATGGGTATGTAAAAAAGCAGAATTGAGGTATTTGGAGTGAGGAGAATCTACAAGCTTTTGTCGAAACACCATTACATCCACAGAAAATTACTGCTTGGTGCGCTTTATGGGCTGGCGGAGTCATTGCCCATATGTGTTCAAAAACGACGATGGTCAGAATGTTACTGTCAATGATGAACGGTATAGGAACATGAACCGACATTTTTTCGCACCTCAATTACGTAGCATTAATCTTGTTTATATGTGATTGCAATAGGACGGAGCCACATGAGACACAGCGGGCGCTATAATTGATTTACTCACAGAAACGTTTGATGAAAAAATTATTTCACCTAATGGCCCAATTGATTGGCCACCAAGATCGTGTTATTTAACCCCATTGGATTATTTTCTTTGGGGTTATGTTAAGTCACTTGTCTACATCGATAAACCACAAACAATTGAACACCTGAACACCTGGAAATCAACATTCAAACAGTTATGGGCGAAATACGGCCGCAACTGCTGCGAAAAGTTGTTGAAAATTGGTGTTCCAGATTGCGCCTTTTATGCGCCAGCCGTGGCGGCCACATGGCAGAAACATTAATTTCATAAAATTTTCTTTCCAATAAAGCCCGCTTCATTGCTATTAAAAATATGTTTCCTTGTTTTATTATGATTTAAATTTGTGTCACTCTATAAAAAAAAACACCCGTTATTAATGATCTTATTTCTAAGAGAATTGAAACTATCAATGGATGGTTCATAGATATTTTCCTAAATTATTAATTCATTATATATTTAGCACATGGATATCAATTTATAGCAATTTATAATAATTATTATTTGCTTAAAATAAAAATAATCGTTAATCTTATATCTTTTAGTTTGGCTGCTGCGGTAAGATTGGCCCAAATGACTACATACCTCTAATACGTCCAATCCCTAAGAGCTGCTACAAAGATAACATTATTGATAGCAATCACATCTACACCACCGGCTGCATTAAAGCTGCCCAAGACAAATATGTTGAGCTCTTTGGTTACGCTTCATCTGGCGAATGGTTTGTTTTGGCTATCACCGTAAGTTTAAACAATTAAACTTTTTAATTCTCATTCACACTTAAACCTTTTTATTTCCTCTTTTTAGGCTGTTATGTTTATTTTTGCCGTTTATTTGGTCATTCGTTTCCGCAGTAAACAACGCCATTATAATTATTAATTTGGAAACAAAGTTAAAGCTTTCAACAAAAAAATTTTATAGAAAATTATTTAATTTGAATGAATCTCTTTTGTACATAAATAAACATTTAGGCTATTCATAAGTCTATGCTAACTGTTGTGTTAACTGTATGTGTTTAAATTTTGAAATTGTTTAGCTTTACGGATAACGGCAACAGTTTGTATATGCTTCTTATGAATAGCTTAAGTCTCTTTAATATTTGTATTATCAGCGTGAAACGTCAACAATTCTTATTCGAAATGCCTTAAGCCCTTTAAATATCGACTGTAATTTTTAAATCGTTTTTTATATGCATATATCTTTTATACTTCTTCTAACTTCATTTATTATAAATGTAAATGTTATTAATAGATTTCAACTGTTGTAATTTTTTATATTTATTTTTAGTAACTAATAAAGTTCAAAACATTGTATTTAACAATAACCTTCAGGTAAGAATCCGAATATGAAATGGATTTACTCGTATTTATTTTCTACAGACAAAATATCGATAAGTTCTAGAAGAGGGTTGTATACGATTTTGCTGAGCCTTAATTTATATCATTATACTGGGTTCACGCAGCAGGGTGTGTGACGTATTTCGCCAAATTGATTTTAAAAATCGCCAAAATCTATTTTATGTAGATTTTTTTTTTTTCAATAAATACAACTCGCGAAGCGATTAGCTTGTCTGCGGAAAACACCCATGGTCTATGGCGAGAATCAAACCCACGACCTCTGGACTGAGAGGCTAGCATCGCTACCACTCATCCACAGGGGCAGGGTAATATATATTTGATAATAAATTTTGTTTTCATATATCATGTTTTTTAATATAAATTTTTATAAAATAATCGGAAAAAAATTTAGCAGCAAATAGACAAAAGTAGAAATAAAATCGCCAAAAACTATTTATTGTAAATTGTTCTCATCCAAATTCAAAACTATACTACTATAATATATACTACATGTTATACTATATATACTATACATATACATATAAAATATGAAAAATTATCAAAATCAAATTGTTTTAATTTCTTGCAGACGAGTTTTGGTAGGATTTATTTTTTAATCTACTCCTTCAACAAACAAATTTTGCTGAATTACAAAAATTTTCAAGTTGAATTTTGTTAAAAAGATAGCCCAAGAAATCGCCAACAAATTTATTAATCGCTACAAAAATCGTCATATCGCCAAATCAAAAATTTAAGCGCCAAGAAAAGTGAAAAACCGCTACTTTTGGCGAGAAATCGCCATGTCGCCAAATCAAAAATTTAAGCGCCAAGAAAAGTGAAAATTCGCAACTTTTGGCGAGAAATCGCCATATCTGATAACCCTATCATATATGAGTAACTTTTGAGCTCATGGAAAAGAGAGAGAGAGAGATACAGAGGAGATGATAATGGAGAGGGAAGCCCCATCATGTTATACTCTCTTGCTCATGAGCTTAATTTAAATTGCCGTGTGTGAATCGAGAATTAGCTTAAATTTAAAACATTGTAACTAAAAAAATATCCAAAATAGTTTTTTTTGCTAATTATTACGTATTAGGAGTATATCAAAACTGATCATTCACCTGCAGTGCGATTCAGTAACTTTTAACGATCCGACAATCGTAATTTTTGTCTATACATTTGGTCGCTGGCAATAACGATTGTGTGATTTTGTAACTTATTTTTAACGATAGTAAGCAGCTGATAGTTTCTGTTGATTTTAGTCGATAAAATTATCAGCACATAAATTATTGTCGCTTAAATAACGACGCAGCTGACATTAACCTACAGCGAATATCGTTGAAAATTTTACTGAATAGCGAATTCGATAAATTTTCGTTATAAATATTTTAACAATGCGATTATCAATAAAAAAAATAGTTAGTGAATCACACTACTGGGCAATTTTATAAAATTCAAAAAATTTACTTAAATAGTTTTTTGTTTAAGCCAACGATATATGTGTTTTAGTCTTTGACCGAATTCACTATTTGGGCCGATGCCGAAATTCTATATGATTTTGTACCAATATGCGTGTTCTGTTTGGGCAAATACCCCATTTCACGATAGAAAGCGCTATTCCTTTTTAACAGAACGGCATTACGTGCCACACACCTCATGCGATTTAAGGGTCTAGTCAACTCACTTATAGCTAATGTGAACTGATATTATATATTATGGATGCTTTTCAAGAGAAATAAGTTTTGATGCTATCTTACACACACTTTATTTAATTTAAATTTAAATACTTATAGGAAACAGTGATCGGCAATGAATCGTTTTTTCGCTATTCATGCTGACTCATGAAATTTTAAATATAAGTGAGTAGACATCATTTAAACTCAACTACTCTGATTTACGCATACTCACATTGCATTGATTTATATTTATAGGATGAAATAAATATGAATGCGACGTCGAGATCATAGTCATACCACACTCACACTCATAAACCACCTCAGTTCGATTTCTAATTTCAGGAAAATACTTATAATACTCACATTGATTCAGCTCACTCAACTTATGCATATACCTATATTTAAAACTTTATCCATTAAACAGTTTGCTACTAGCATTATAATAGTAGTTAATAGCATTGTTTATCAATTTGTAACCGCTTAATGAGTATTTTAATGTTCGTATGCGAAGTTAAGGAGAGTCGAAATCAACAAAGTCATAAGTGTTGCTAAGTATGAGTTAGATGCGCACTTCAAAACTTTCGAGTGGATATTAAGTTGGACAACATTGCAATAAGTAGAAGTGCACACAAGTACAAGAAATAAATAAGTCATGATTCAACTCTACACACTTTTTCACTACTCATTGCTGTTCTCTGATAGGAAACACTTAATGAAAGATATTTTCTGTGTGCCTGTATGAGGCTTATAGAATAAAATATGCAACTGAATATTTCTGGTTGCCCTGGTTGGTTAAAATATCTCAAATCTACTGTACAATAATTTTTTACACTTTCTTACTGTTTACATGTGAACTAACGTGGGAATTTGCTGCCTAAGCGTAATTCGTATGTATGTACATATGTACATGATGCATGCCACTACAGCTGTCCAACTGCTGTGTGCACAAATTATTTAAACAAACAATGAATATTAAATTAAATAAAGAAGAGATGTTAACTACGAATATTTAAATACACTACACTGGTCTCCTTAAGACTAGGGAATGAAATGGAGTGTTCTGATCTTAAGTAAGTTTTCCTTATTCTGCATATGTTTGTCAAAGTCACGTGAACATGGCATAAGAAATAAGAGGCAATTGTGTTTAAGTATTAACTGGATCCAATATTCTTCAACTCAGAGATAGTACTAACTAGAGAAGATTTAATAATTCGGTATTTAAAGCACCGGCCAATTATTCAGCTACAGAAAATATTCCATCTGTATTTAGTGTTTGGAATATTATCGTACTCGTAAATAAAGCTACCAATTCATTACTAGCGGTCTCCACTAGCCATGAACTTGGTATGGGTATCATGTCGGTTATCGCCAATGGCTAATGGAGACCGCTCATGTCTAACTTTCGTCCATGCTCTGACATGGTTGCCCGAACTTATGTCTGAGCAATAATGTTCGCCATGAGATTCTCAGTCTGCAACCATTTGTAATAGAAATAAAAGGGACGGAACAAAATTGGTAAATATTACATCTTTATTGCACTACCGTAAAATAGTTTGATATGCCTCAACATGGACATCGCACGTATTCACTACAACAAAGAAGTTGATGATTTTTTCGCAGTTGCTCTGCCGGCGTCATGTTCATGTCATGTACAAGTCGATGGCTAGTGGAGACGTAGGGTTAGCAAAATAATAAGTGTCTAAATGTCAGTAGGGTATCCACTTAAACAGTGTTCGATGAATTAATCTACAATTTTCAGACACATATTATTCGATCACATAAAAAATTCCTAATTTACATTAAAATTTTATGCGAGTAATTATTTTCGATTAATCGATCAAGTCGATTGAAAAATTCATATAAATTAAAATTATTTTTCAAAATATTTTTGCAGTTATTTTAATAAAAATGGAAAAATTTTGTTTATCAGTAATTACACTTTCAAATTGGATTGTTTTTACTTATAAAAAATTGTGAGAAAAATATCTCTTCTCTTGCAAGAAAGTAAAGGAATTAAACTAACTCATTACGGAAGACTTTATTAAACTTTTCGTGATACATATTTAATTTTTTTTTAAGCCGGCCAATGATCTTACCAAGACTGACTCATATAGACCAATAAATTTATTATCAACAATGTCAAGGCTTTGCGACAAAATTGTCCCCAATTCTAACTGACAAATGGGAGCATACCAGACTATAAATTTGATTTAAGAAGTCAGCATAGCACCATTGAACAAACGCATAGATTGGGTCAAGTTATTAAAAGTTATTAAAATGACTTTTCAAAAAAAAAAGTATTGCTCTGCCTTCTTTAAAGATGTTTCTCAGTAATTTTAAAAAGTGTGGCATGAGGCATAATTTTTAAATTTAAAGCTTTTGGAAAGTAATATTCTAGCCCGTAAGTTCACTATTGTGGAAGGAGACTTCATGAGCCAAATCTATATCAACCGGTGAGTTACAGGATAGTATACTGGCGCCAGTTTTGTATCTGATTTATACTTTTGATATATCTTTGAGCATTATTATATATCCACATATCTACATTTGCCGATGATACAGCCTGCCTTAGTATGCACGAAAATCCTCAAGAGGCAACCCGATATTTTCAGGAACATATTGCCCAGCTGGAACTATGGAGTATAAAAGTAAACGAACAAAAGTGCGTTCAGGTAGCATTTACCCTACGACGAGATGCTCGTTCCCCCATTCGAATCCACAATGAAATTGTTCGTCAACATTCACAAGGGAAATACCCTGATATATACCTTGATCGACGGCTTACATGAAAACATTACATTGACCCTAAGCTTACTTAAATGAAATTTAAATTAACTCAGATACATTGGCTGATTGGTATAAATGCAACTCACAGTCTGATTGTAAACTTTTAATATACAATTTGCTTTCGAAACCTATGTAGTGCTACGGAATTTAACTTTGGGGCATTGGTTCATATAATTTATAAATGTATGAATTATGCCTCATCAACAGTTATATATTCACAGAGCTAAGCAAAGATTCAGCAATAAATGATTACAGATGATGCACTACTTCCGGTTGCGTTTTCCACATTCACGAGTTTCTTTTTTGCTGCGATCTTATTACAATATTTCAGCCACCTTATTTTCTTACTATGGAAAAATAACTTTGCAAAACATATTTTTAGTAAATATTTGTATGAAAGAGGTAGAAAGCCCAAAGTGGGGCAAGGTCATGTATTTTTTCCATTTTCCGTAAGAGCTTTTTTTTAATTTTTTCTCCCCAACAAAATTGGTAGCTGCACTATTGCACATACGATTGCAAAATTACTTTATTTAAAATATTAATTTAATATTGACACACACCTACCAGCCACAACATCTTATTTAGGAAAATTGTGTCATTAATACAAAGTCATATTTAGAAAACCAAACAACATTCAGTTCGTCGTCACATTTGGTGTCAATAGTAAAACTATACATAGTTATACAGAAATTAAAACAAAAAAAATATATATATTTAATTTACTAACAATGCTCCTAATAATAGAATGATTAGTAACGACATTCAATTCAATAATTCAAATAAATGCGCGTTTATAGATTAAAACGAAATTAATCATTTTAAGCACAACTTATTTTATTTGTTAAACAAATAAATAGAAGAGTTATTGAATTTTCAATTACAAAAGGCATTGCAGCAATAACAGCATTTGTTTTTAATTTCCATGAGACATTTGAAAACAACTAATTGTAGGCCCATGTTTGTATGTCTGTCTGAGTGGCTGTGATGGGTACGTGACTCGAATTTTTTAATGAAAGAATACACCAATAAATATTTGGGGTATTCAGTTGGTACTCATAAATTAACACGTTTTAAAGTAATAACACGAAAAAATATAATGCTGTGAGCAACCCCTCATAATTTACAATTAAAAATATTGTGCTTATTTGTATTTTGGTTTTAGCACCTTTGTACATTGCTTACTCTCTCTCTCAATTCCTTTGGTAAACTCTCACGCATTTCTACATGTAGTTATGACAAACAATAAACATAGCTGAGAAAGTCTTATTACTTTATGACCTTTTTGTTTGAGCCACAACAACAATTTTTTTAAACTATGTTAAAATGTTAAGACATTATGACACTTAAGACACTGTTGTGAATACCCTCATTATATAATTATAATTAATTATTATATATATATATATATATATATATATATATAACTCCCTACACTCTCACTTTTTTTAACAACGTTTATTATCAACTTGTACATGGGAGTGTATGAACTTTCTAAGGTGCGCTGTCAACTTCTGGTTATTGGTAACGCTGGTTGTCAACTTGAGCACATTCATTGTCAATACTTCGTTGTCAAATTGACAACGCTGTGCAGAATCTTAACACAAACACTGTTGATACACTTTTGACAACGAATGTGATCAGTTCACAGAAAAAAAACTTGCCTGCAATAAACACGTTTAATTGAAAGATAAAAACCAACAATCAATTAGAAATGTAATTGAGTCAATTAAACTTTTGTTTATACACTTAACTTAATTAAAAGTTTAATTGACTCAATAAAATGTTTCATTGATTTTTGGTTATTTTATCAATTAACCGTTTTTATTGCAGGAAAATTTGTTTCTGTGTTTTTTTTAAGTTCAAAAGAGAAGTAGTAGTCAGGAAATGAATGCCTACTACTATTACCAGGTGTTATCTTCTTTAGGAAAGGGATAGTGATAGAGAAGACAGGTGGTGAAGGAAGAGATAGAGGAAAGCTTCATTCTTTTACAACTCTGCTTTTTTTGTACGTTTTTTTTATTAATGCAGTGTTGCAGCGCCTGTTAAGTGAGGTGTATTAAATTTTTTTAAAGCTATATTTAGTAGCCATTTTATTGGTTATTTTACTTTAACGATGATTCTGCTATGCAACGAAGGAGGGCGCTTTGATCTTACATTAGGATTAGTATATACTGAAGTCGGTATAGTTCAGTGACCAGTGACAATGCATTCATCACTTGAACTTTCCTACAACAACTGATACAAAGTGACATTAACGCTCATCAGACAATATGCGTGGTGTTGTTATTTAATGACTGTTGGATACCGGGGTCGAACCCGGGACCTTTGATTTTGTAGTGTATGTATTTTTGGTGTAAGACCTAAAAAATTTACAGAGGCTGTGAATGGTAGTCAATTGCTATCAACAATGAGTAGAGAAGTTCCGAAATTATTATATCAAATGATAAAACTTGAGACTTGAGTAGATCTATGCTACCTTGTATATTAATCTTGAAAATTTTAAAACGAAAGCTTCCTGAGACACGAACTTGCAATAATATTATTGGGTACTTTTGTATATATAGTGTTTCACATTTTTATAAAGCTTTTTACACGCAACTCACACAATAACTAAAAATGATTCAAAGATTTAAAAGTGTCCATGTGTGAGCGTAAATGATCTCAAATTCCCACGCCAACATCTCTAGTTCGGGTCATTGCAAAATTCAATATCAGATTTCATTCATAATCGTAAAAACTTACTCCAGCAAAGTCACGTACATACATATGTAATACATTTTTGTTTTGTTTTTTGTTTAATCACAATAATAATAAAAAAATACGTAGAATCTGGAAAATAGTCTAGAAAAACAATTTCAATCTCAAAATACTGGTTTCATATTTGATAATTCTGACATCATTGGCAATGATGAGATCAGTGTTGCCAAAGCAGAGAAAAGATAAAAATACTCAAGCACGTCTAGTGAAATTGCCGTTAAATACTCACGAGAATAAACATGACAAGTTTTAGTGTCAACTGCTTACTTGCTCACTGTTAGTTCGCCAAATGTGAATGAAATTCGAAAAAAAGAAGAAATATAAATAAATAAATACAAAAAAATGTCTAAAGGTTTGTATTTTGCTCTTGGAATTGTAAATGGATTCGTGGATAACATCTGGTTGTTTTACTCGAACTGTTAAAATGTTTGACAATGGGTCGGTCTTTGTTTATTTTGTTTTGGTCTTTGGACGGCAAATCACTGACTGACGATGGTTGGTTGGTTGGTGGTGGTTGTTGATTTGCTTGAATTGGAATTGTTTGGTTGCTGCTTAAGCTTTTTTGTTTATGGACTTTGTAAACAATTTAGTAACATTGTGGAAATTAAATGTAAACCAAATATACGGGAGTGTAAGTATGCACATACACACATGTATACATACATATGGATGTAAGTATCTATGTACACGTGTGTGTGTGTGTGTGTGTCTCTTGTTAGAAAAGTACAAAGCAAAACAAACGACGACAATAAGCATTCAACAGATACGACTCAGTTGTTGTATATTTTGGATTGTTTATATGGGTCTTTTCATACTAAGACTATTGTTAAAACATTAGGAAAATGCGTGGTGTTGTTATTTAATGACTTCAAAACCGGGCTCGAACCCACAAACCTTTGGTTTTGTAGTCAAGGTGCTAATTACTTCATCAAATGCCTCCCTCTAATAGATCTTTAAAATAATAGATCCACACATTTGACAAAACTAAAGCCAAAAATTTGGCAAATTTTAGTCTAATTCATTTGAAATGTTAATTTTAGTATAAATAAAAATTGTGCAGTTTCGATTCGGTTAAAGAACCTAATTTTGTTGGTTAATGTAACTAATTTTAATTGTTACTATTACAATGATCAAGTTAATGTGGCTGAGGTAGCCTCCGTTCAACTCCAGCGTAGGTTAGGTTAGGAAGGGTGGTACCAAAAGTGCACCTCCACTCGATGACTCAATTGGGTCAATTGTGATTCCCTTCTATTGCTCATTAAAGGTAATATTTAGCCCCCTTTGTACCCAGAAGTGACCCTATTATCCTTCATTAAGCCACTGAATTCCCATGATGAAGTCACTGATGTCCGCTAGTTTACACTTCCCGACAGCAGTAATGATATCATGGAAACGTGTGCTTAGCCATATAAGCCTATGACGTGACAATATATTCAATACTTTGATTCCTCTTCATCACCGCACATCCTACAGAAATCTGGAGTGCCATATGCTGGTTCTTGCTCTGAATGAGCAGTGACCAGTAAACGTGATTATCATGATTCGTATCTCCTATCTATGTCCAGTAGCAGTTTGGACCTTACCGAATCAAGTTTTGGCCACATAACCCTCGATACTCTACCATACTCCCTACTTCGCCAAGAACTGTTGGTCCTGCTTTCTACCCAATTACTGAGTTCCCTATAGTAGTCACCTATCGGTAATTGCACCGATCTGTCCTACATTCTCTCATCTAACGCCAACCCTATTCTTGCCAGCTCATCCGCAGTTTCATTTCCCTCAACATTGATGTGGCTTGGAACACAATATAGTCTGACACTGTATTTGTCCATAAGGAAGTTGAGGGCTCTCCTACAGTCACTAAAAAGTTCTATTTGACATTGAGTCTCTTTAAAGTGTTAGCTCTGCCTGGTTGTCGACGTAGAAGGTTACCTTCTCACCAACTCCAGCGTAAGGTAAAAAGACAAATTTTTTAAATAGAAACTTTTTTTCATTTGAATTTTCGTTATTTTTCATACAAATTTGAAACGTTTAGAAACGAAATTTTTTACAAAATCTGCCTAAAAGTAGAAAATTATTAAGAAATTATTTAATACGAAAAATTGAAACAACAAATTTGTTTTAGGACTAGAAAGTATAAACTAAGCGTTACCTTGGATTAAAAGCTTTGTCTGGATTGAGATGGTGTGAATTTAGTTGGGCACACCCGAAAATGTGCTGCCTTTCACAAGTGGCTTTAAAGCTTTTTATTTATTCAAAATTTGTATCACTGCAAATTTTTGTATTGACTTTTGTTAAATGGTTTGTTATTGGTTGACTTAATCAATTTCGTTGTTTGATGCTGTTTTAATCTTTGAAATCGATTATGATTTCCCGTAATTGTTTTTCTGTGTAATGCTATATTGCCTCATTTAGTCCCCCAGGGAGATACATTTTTGATTACGGATGTGGCAATCCCGTGGCCGTGGGGTTTTTCTGTTGACGTACATTTGGTACATTACCCATAGAACTTATGTGTCACTACCCGATATCTAGCAACATAGCGAAGGATGTGCACATATTTATAAAAAGAAAACAAGTCTATTTATGTCAACCAGGTTCAGCGTCACCTGGAATTTCGTTGAGTTCAAAGGACGATAGAGGAGAAGCCTTTATGGTGGAACTTTGAGCTATCACCAGATGCTTGTCTCTGGAACCACGGGAGCCGGTTCCGCAATAGTAAGGCTGCTATAGGAGTTTGGGTTTATTTAGAGGTCATCAAGATCCTTTGCTAAAATATCGAGTTCGTCCTACCCCACGGAGTTAAAGGGATGATTCTGAGCAGTGTGGAGTAGGTACTGGATATTTGGCGGCACAGGCATGCATACAAACTCTGATGAGTGGTCGAGCTGTGCCGGCAATGGTTGATTTATTGTCTTGCACACCTCGCTGTGATTGTAAGCAACTACACTAGAAACGCTCTGAGTACCTCAGCAAGGTGCTCGACGTAGTACAGGGATAACAACAACATCAGACGTTGTGTCAGATCTTCGAGGTTAATCCATTATGTCATCAAATAATGGCCATCACAATTTGAACCGTTGACCCAAGAATTGAATATAGAAGCCAAAATGTTTCTTTCCACCAATGATAGTTTATTTATGAATATTATTTTGATATATCGTAAAATGCTGTGAACAGGATATATTAAAGTAAGTATTCTCACTCAAATTTGTATAAAAGTTCTTCTCGCGCAAGCAACCCAACCCAGCAATCAATACAGTGACCTATATTCTCCAGAATATTTGGGGCTTCTAAGCGATATTAGACTTGCCAAACCAACTGCCAATGTGAATACGGAAAGCCTCAAATGTAGTATATTTTGTTGTTGTGTTGTGGATATTTCGTACGATGTTGATGATGATGATGATGAGAAGAGTATTAGACTTTAGAATAGTTTATGTAGAAAACGTATGAGTATAAAAAATTATTGCTTTTTTATTTTGTTTATTTTTTTCGCAGTTAATGCAAATATTAAAAGTTTTTTAGTGTTTAGTCTGCTGGTGACCGTGGCCCTTGACAGTTGTCTATTTCATTTCGCATTAGTTTTCCTTATCGTCTATTCCATTTTGAAACGTGAAACCATAAACGAATTTTGAAATGTTTCCTTCACGCAGAGCGTTTTAAATTGAAAATAATAATTTTAAAAATAGTTCTTTTTTTTATTTGAATGAAAATATATGATTTTGCGTAGACGCTGTTTTAAAATTTTGATAGTATAGAAGAGTTCACGTGCCGCCAAAAATCACTGGGTGTTAAATTCGTTTTTGTTTTCGTTGGTAAAACAAAAAGTTTTTATTTTGAAAGTTCAAAGAAATTAAAATTAGAAATAAAAAACATATTCATAACAATGGGTTGTGCTACCAAAACAATCAAATGTACTTTATTTGTATTCAACACACTATGGGCTGTAAGTAAATTAATAAAACAGTGAAAATAGATAATAAAAGTGTTTAATTTTGCATAGAACAACTAAAACAGGAGTGAGAATTTTACTTTATTTGTGTTCTTTATTTATTTAATTTTAAATAAAATTATTAAACGGAAACATGAAAAATATCTTTTGCTAATAAAATGTAAGATTTTAAAAAATAACTCTTTTAGGGCTTCTTTTGGTTGGTTGTAACACAACTTTTATTACAAATTGACAACAACTGCAAACAATGTAAATAGAAAAGTATTAATATCACAAGCTTTGACACTGACAAGCGCAAAGTCACACACGGAATGTGAGTATTATTAGTTTAAAATGTGTCTTCACATTTACTTCGTCTTCTTAGAAGTATGTAATTGTCTTTTAGTTGTCGTCGTTGGTGCTGCCGTTGCGGCTTTTAAGCCTGCGCTACCTTGGCAAATGATATCATCATCTTCTTTAAAGCTCTTCAATTCCATATGTGGCATAGATGTTACTAGTAATATATTTTTTTTATTTCTCTTCTCTATTCACAACTTTTCTATTCTTGTTGTTGGACAGTTACTCCAATAACTTTTAACATTAACTGGAAACCTTAAGCACGAGGGTTGTATGTCATACAGTTGAGTATGAGAGTAAAATGTTTGCATTTAGAACAATCAAACATTTTATAACAGCTCTATAAAATTATATACAGTAGACTCTCAATAATTTGAAATTTCGGGCTGCAGAGAAAAAGTTCCATAATTAAGAGTTTAAATTTGTTTGATTTAAATTTCTGATGGTTTACTTGGAACTTTTTTATGTATTATACATACTTATGAAAAAGAGTGCGAAATTTTCTTTCAAGTGATCGGCTTCAATATCTAAACTCAAACAGATGATTTTTTTTTTGCTTTTTCAAAAACACGAACTCAATCACATTATCAGTTCAAATAATATATAGTGTATCTTCAAATTATAGAACGTCTGATGACATCTATTTTCCTAAAGTTAGGCACAAATGATAATTTTCACACTCAAATAATTCAAATTATATTTACAGCTTAGAGCCGAAAAAATTCAAATTGTAGCCTGTCGGCGATCAGGATTCAATTGAAATAATTTCAAATTACCGAGCAGCTGAGAAACAGTTAAAATTATCGAGAGATTCAAATTAACGAGTTCCAAATTATCAAGAGTTTACTGTACAATTAGGGTGTCCCTATAAAAATAATTTTGTTTTTATTTTCATGGGAGCTCAAAACTAAAATTGAAAGCTTAAAGAGTCAACTATTGTTGAGATTTTTTCAGACGGATATAACTCAGTAAAAAAAATTAATTTCTCTAAATCCTTTAAAATTAATTGATCATTATTTTTTTTAATTTTATAAAAATTATAAAATTTATGAAAAAATTATGAACAATTGTAGGTAATGTAGTCTGCCTAAATAAACAAATTCCCTGCCAAAACTTGTAGTTTTTAAATACGAAAATAAAGCTTGGATATGTTTCTTTTAAATTATTTCCTGAAAAGTAAAGAAAATTGTGGCTATTGACAAAGTTATGAAGAAAATTAGATTTTTTGGCAAAAATTCGACTTGTGCGACTTTAAAATCTTTTACGATAAATCTGAAAAAAATTAAACAAATAGTTGATGCCATAAGCTTTTAAATGATGATTGAGTCCCAAAAAAAAATTAGTTTTGTTACAACCTATTGTACATACATACATATTACATGTATATTACTCTAACATCCAAACAGCACAGTGGGACCTTCTAAGAAACATGAATGCTAATATTTACACAGAGAAAAACTATCGGGCGACATACTCGTATATCGAAATTAAGACCGTTCATTGCAAAAGTAAAAACAACTAGAATTTGCTTTTGACTTCCCGGTAATTCCCAAAAAAATTAAGCAAAATCCCAAAAATGGGATTTTTCAGTATTTTTGCTATATTCTTCTTAATTTTCAACAGGCGTAGATGATATTTTTGGATATATTTAAAAGCATATCATGTCTTAAATTTTTTGGTCAAGCTTTAAAATTTGAGAAAACAGGCATTAAATTTGATACTCGTATTTATAAATATTAAAAAAATAGGCCTATTTCGAACTTATCCGCTTCCTTTAATAACGAAAATTGTGAACAAACAATTTATTTGTAATATTTTTATAGTATTACCTTTTAAATAAATAATAATATGGGATTGGTTTTTTTTTTTTGTATAAGAGTCGTAGTGAAATACTTCCCCACTTTTTTTTGCAAAAACGGGTAAAAATCTACTTTTTCAAAATTTTTAATTTAAATTGCGTATAACTTTTGACTTATTTGTGCTTTTTTTAATATTGAAAAAATTTTATTTCTCCATTAGCAGAACA
This sequence comes from Tachina lurida, assembly GCA_944452675.1. NCBI lineage: Eukaryota > Metazoa > Arthropoda > Insecta > Diptera > Tachinidae > Tachina > Tachina lurida. Next base: position 116,266,718 of record OX101756.1, read on the forward strand.
GTGGACCAAGCTAAAATTTAATTTTTTTCCGATAAAAGCTCTGCTTAATGACCATTTAGCGAAGGTTAAGAATACTTTAGTTCTTTTCTGGCCCATGTTCATCAAGAAAAAATATTTTGTCGTTAACAAGAACATAAAATTCAACAATTTTTAAAAACCCCAGAGATTATTTTAAAACAATTAATGTCATGGGAAATGGTGCAAGGCAATTAAAATGTTGGGACATTCAATTTATCACAATATTTTGTTATTCAAGTAACTTTAAAACGATTTAATTGAAATATGGGTGGATACAATAATTCTTTAATGAAATCACATCTAAGCTAATGAATGATTCAATTAAAATTCTTTTTTTTTAGATAAGAGTAACATTGAATGAAATTAAGCAGATGAAGCATGGATATGTGAAATTATTATTTCATAAGTGAAACAAATTTTCAACAGCGTTAGACTGTATAAAAATTTAACTAACTTAACAACACATAAAATTAGTTTTGAAATAGAAATTTAAACTTTGTTAAAATGCAGTTAATAAATGACATAATACGAGAACATTTACGTGGGTTTCATTGCTAATATTTTTAATTCCAAAAGCAAGTGGACTTTATTAGGAAATGTGATGTTGGTTATCACAAATACAAGCACACACACTTACATATATATGTACATAAAAGGAAATAAAATATTTGCATATATCATTTATTTCACAAAGTCTTTTAACTTGAATTTTGCAGAAATGTTAGACCATTCAAGTTTTTTTTTTTGAATTTTTTAGGTCTTGTTTCCATTCAAAAAAAATATTGATAAAATTTCTATTTCATAAAATGTATTAAAATGATTTATTAATTAAAAATAAAGAAGCACACATAGGAGTATTGGAAAAATTATTTTTCCAGGCAAAAATTCAGTTATTTTTATTGTACAAAAGAAGTTTCACTATCACCTACTTGTCTCTTTTTTAATTATGGCTCCCGAAGCATCTGTGTTTAGGTGTAAATAAAAACTCATCCAAGCTTGAGCGTTATGTGGCTCAAAATATTTTTAGCACAATAACAATATCAGAATCGAAATAACACAGCTTAGTTCTGACCACTCGATATAACATCACAATCCAAAAAAATTTCCTAGGATATTTCATTAATCCCTCTTTTTTATACTGAGAAAGGGCAGGTGTGAAATGAAAAAGTTTAAGTCATTTAAAACTCTAAATTTGAACGGTTTATTTTTCCACTTTTGGTGAACGGAACCCTACTGTTTTCGCTACGATGTTCGTCTGTCCGTTTGTCTGTCTTTCACAGCCTGTTTTCTCATTGAACCGTAAGAGCTAAGCACCTGAACTTCACACAAAATGTGTAAAACTTTGACCGCTATAACAACAAATATATGACAGCTAAACATTAAAGGGTGTTCTAAGGCGAACAATGAAAAATGTTTCAACATCCTAATGTAACATACAAACAATAAAATTTTCAAAGCTGTTGTATTTTTACAACACCAATTAACACTTAAATTTGAAAAATCAAAATTAAAGGGTATTCTATCAGTTAATGTAATTTAGACTGTGTAATTTTGACAACTTGCTGCACCTTGGAAACCGTAAGAGGCAAACTTTTGAAATTTTCAAACATACTAAAACTAAAAAATCCCAAAATTAAAAAAATGCCGAAAGGAAAAATCACTAAAATGAGAAACACCGCTTAAATGAAAAATATTACCAATAATGCCAAAGTAAAACCGACTTCAAAGCAAAGATCTGATAGAACATTTTCGAAAAAAAAAATTATGATACCAAATTGGAAAAAAGCTCTTTCAAAAAAAATTTAAGGCGCGTAGTCATAGTCAAAACAAAGTACGCTTTAAGAAGTTAAAACCAGTATTACCATACAAAATACTGGTTTAAAACAAAGTACACTTTAAGAAGTTAAAACCAGTATTACCATACAAAATACTGGCTTTAATTTCTTAAAGTGTACTTTGTTTTGACTATAACTACGCGCCTAAATCTTTTGGTAAAGAAGAACTACGTGAAATATAAGATTAAATTTTAATGGGCGTGCCTCTGCCCATTTTTTAAAATTGTTATTCAGAGCTCAGGGTGCCTGTTAAGTTTTGTAAAAATCGGTAAAGTAGCACCACTTAAAATAAAAAATTAAATTTTAATAGGCGTGATCCCGCCCATTCTTTTAATGGTAGATTGTGTCTATTTTAGAGCGCAAGGTGTGTGGTAAGTGTCCTAAAAATCGGTTAAGTGGAACCAAGAGAATTATAATAACATATTTTAATGGGCGTAGCCCCGCTCATTTGTTCAAATTTAATATTGTGTAATTACAAGAACTAAAGGTGTTTGCTAGGTTTTCAGCGATAAAAAAGTATAATATCGTAAAACCCAAAAAAAAAATTTGTGGGCGTGTCCCTGCCTATATCCTCTCCGACAAAAAAATATTTTGCAATCGGCCTAAAATGTACCGAGTTATGAAGTAATAATGTCAAAAAAAAAGAAAATACAGAAGTCGGCTAAAAATAAAATAAATCGCTGAAATGACAAAAAAAACATTAAAAACCACCAACAAAAAAATCGCCAAAAATCAAAAAATCGCCATAACTAAAAAATCGTTAAAATTAAAAATATGTATTGTAACAAAAACAAAAAAAAAAGAACCGCCGAAAACCGAAAAAAATTGTCAAAACACAAAAAAACGTCAAAATTAAAAAACATCAATATGTACTAAAAAAATCGTCAAAAATTGAAAAAAATCGCCAAAAAGAAACAAGCGCCAAAACTTAAAAGTTCGTATAGTATTATATACTCGTATGTATGTAGTGCCCGTACGGAACCCTTCGTGTGCAAGTCAAGTTCGTTCGCACTTTACTGAGTTTATTTATTAAAGGTGGTATTCGGTGTTTGATGCAAATGGTCTTGAGTAAGTGTAAATGCAAAATATCGTAGATTTTCTTTGTGTGTGTATTTTATTATCAATATTTTAAAGAAAAGCTGCGCTATTTTGCATTTAAACTTACGCAGGACCATTTGCATTAAACACCGAATAGCGTTGCAGCGCCTCTGGTGTAAAGTGGTAGTACTGATTTTTTAACCTGTGAAGCTATTTTATTGCAGCCATTTGATTGATTAATTATAGTGCAATTATATAATTAATTTTTTTCTTATATTATTTCTTTAGGTTCTTCTTTTCTAATAATCCAATATAAGAATAATAATAAAAATTCCCTTTTTTAAAAATTATTTTACCAGCTTCTTTGCAAAGATTTAATTTAAAAATCAGTTTCTATTTTATAGGTTTTGGGCATTCTTTTACTGCTCTTAGCTGGTTTCGGTTGGGATGCCATGCCGCAAAATTATGCCATCGGCATAATAGCGCTGGGATGTGTGATACTACTAACATTTTTGTTCGGATGCTTTGGAGCCACACGGGAATCAGCACGTAGTTTATGGACCGTAAGTTTTTGAATTTAAATAACAAAAAGCAATTAATAAATAAAACTTGATTTTGCTCCTCCTATAGTATGCCGTAATGTTGCTATTGCTGCTGGTACTCACGGTAGTATTTATGTGTTACAATACCCGAGATGTGTTCAAGAAATATGCTCTTAAGGAAATAGATGATCTGTGGGATCAAGAGATTATTAGTCCCGGAGCAATGGATAGCAAACAGATTATTGTAAGTATTTGCAAAGTTTTTGTATTTCAATTTAATTCAAAGAAGACGAATATTTTTCTTTAAAGTATGAATGTTGTGGCCGCAATTCATTTACGGACTATACACGTATCAATCGTTCAACACCTGCCAGTTGTTGCAAGGACGGCAACTGCATAAATCCTTTGAATGTTTATGTCATTGGTTGTTTGACCAAAGTGGAGGAGGCTTTCTCCAACGAATCAATATCAACGGAAATATCCGAATGGTGTTTGTTGGGCTTGAATGTAAGCATATTTAACTTTTATCTAATTTCCTTACAATTCTCATTTGCTTTTTCTTTTTGCAGATTATTGTACTTGTATTAGCAACGGCTTTAGCCATTCACTATACTAACCAAAGACGGCGTTATAATTATTGATGAGATTATTTAATTGTTGTTGTGCATTTGTTCTCTATTATATTTAAATTTTATTTATTATTATACTTGTTGTTGTAAAAATTCTAAACTGATTTTTTTTTATATATAGAAAGGCAAACAAATAAAAAAAACTCGCCACTAGCTGTTTAATTAATAGATTAAAGTCACATGAAAATTAATTTGTTGAAAGAAAAATTATCATCAATTTACACCCCTGACTAACGTACACAACAACTCAAGTCTCAAGAATTTTAAGCATTTGGAAAGTTATCCATAAGAGTTTTCGCCTTAGTGTCTTCTAAATTTTGAAGAACAAGGTTAAATGCACAAAAATACTATAGCAATATTAATTTGTAGTGGATTATTTGAAAAAAATCGATAAGATACAAAACGTTTGACTGAAAAAAAGTTGAAATTTGGGCAAAAGCGGTATATCACTTATGATCTCTCTTTCGCTATTTCTCTCTCCCTCCCTCCATCACACACTCTATCACTCTCCCACCCTTCCTCCCTCACTCACTCACTCACTCACTATCTGTCTCTCTCTCTCCCTCTCTCTCTCTCTGTCACACAAAACCAAAACTTGAGTATCAAAAACAGATGCATGCAAAACGACGCACTATGAGGCGTTTTCGTAAATTATGCGGTCATAACAGGAAAATCAATCTTTAAATACATAACTCGTGACACACATGTTTTAAAATGGAAAATTGTTTTCATATCATCATTAAGTTTTCTCATGTGATTTACAAAATTAAGTATTTAAAATTTACTGATTCTAGAGTATTTATTACCTGCAGACTGGAAGCTCATCAACTTCCCAGACAACTTTAGAAATAATAATTTATGTTTGTTGAAATATTACAACTTTTTAAGAATTTTTTTCTCTAAATCTGATATCTAATAAAAAGAAACCTAAAAAAATGTTCTCAACATTTTTTTTTTGGAAATATCTGTCTGTAATTATCTGAAGAATACTCTTTATTTGATTAATTTATTTACTCCCCCACACGACTGGTTTTTGAAATCAAAGTCATTTGATTAAAGTTATTGGATGGACACAAAATATACATACATACAATAAATTCAAATATTTTATTACTTATTGAACAAGTTTTTGTTGTAGCTTTTGATTATACTAAGATTGTTTTATAGATTTATCTACCTGTTGATAAAATATATGTATCTACATAATTCTCACCTGTAAATGTGGGTGTCTTAATGTACGTATGAATTAGAAGTAGATATCGCACCTTATCAACAAGAGGGTATTAACTCAACATTTTTGAAATTTAACTTTTTGCAAGAAATCAACTAACAACATCAATATCTATCTACTGTAAAAATTTCAACGTATTCCGATTACTCTTTCACCTCGAAAACCACATTTGAGACCATTTTTGTGATAGTGTAGTGACTACCTTTATATAATCAAAAAGGTATTATTTTGAGTTAGTACAAAAGTGGAAACAGAAATGTATCTTATATTTTCATAAAAAAGGTATTATTTTGATTTGAGCCTTTATTCAAGTTAAAAATAATCCAATTGTTTTATTTAAATTTTGTTGTATTTTGAGTTGATACTGTTTTGTTGAAAAATATATATTTGAAACTTTATTTAAATTTCAACTAAAGCGTCATAACTCAAAATAATAAAAAAAAATATCGAGAAAATTCAAAAAAATGGTATTAACTCAAAACAAAGAATTTTTTTTCCCAAGAATTCCAACATTTTGAAATAAAAACAATGCAAATATATTTTCAAATGGAATTTAATTATTACTATGGACTCGGATTTTCAAATTCTCTTGTAATCTAACCACAAACAGTTTTTCGTCTCTACTGAACATTTTAAAATTTTGAGTTAATACCCTCTTGTTGATAAGGTGCGATATGTATTTCAAAAATAGAAAAAATCTGTTTAAGTATTCTAGACAGTGACTTACACAACTTGTTTGTTGTTTAACTTTTATTTTTATTGTCTGCCAGAAAGTCTTCATTTGTAAAAATTTATGAATGAAATTAAGATTGACTCATTCAGCTTTAATGGAAATACTTATGTCAACAGATTTTTTTTAAAGATTTCTGATGTATTTATGTATTTACATTTTATGTTAATGAAAAAGGAATTTGTTGTCAAATATCTTAATAACACACAGAAAAAAAAATACCAATGTAAAATCACCATGCAAAAATTTTGATATACAGGCAGTGCACTAATCTTGTATTAGGAGCAACACAGGTTCGCATCCTGGAGGCAAGTTAAAGGATTTTGTCCTTTTTTTTAACTAAAACTTTTCAAATAAATTGCATGTTAAATTATCAATTAAATAATATTGAATTAAAATTTTATTCATGATCGTATATATTTACTGCTTTATTCATAAAAAATATTTTTGGTTTATAACAGGTTTATACAACAAATTTTGTATGGAAATGTGATTAGTAAATCTTTTATAAAACCAAATTATTTTTTTACGACTAAGGCCATTAGTGTGTATCTAAAGAATATTTAAAGTTGTTGTGACTGCAGGGGCAAGCGCATTGACTACTACACGATGAGTTCCGAGTTCAAATCTTGGCCGGAGAAGCCAATTTATATACAAACAAAAAACACACGTAAGTAAAATAATTAATAAAATACCATTACTGCATTAGATTAAATTCATGTTGCTCCAACTTGAAATAACTTTGAATCAACATGATTCATCATTTTGATTTTAAAAGTACATAAATGTTAAATCAACATGATATAAAGTTATTTCAAAAGGTAGAATTTTCTTTGAAAATTACTATAAATCATGTTAGATTAACATGAAACACATATGAAGCAAAATCATTGCCGAAAAAGATTAGATTGACCTTGTTTACGTAGATTTTAAGTTGAAACTTTTCTGTGTTTAATAAATGTGGAAGTCGGTTGACCTTGCAGGCCAACCCTGAAACTTCCCGCTAAGCTACATAATTTGATCCAATTTGCGGCATCTGATACAATTTTGAAGTCTATAAAATCAATAAATATCTAAAATAGATTTGACGAAGACTTATTAGAAAAAAAGGATTTTTTTAACGACATCTCTCGAACGAATCAACCAAATTGGCAGCAATTGAAGTGTGTTTTTAGGTTCACAACTAATTAGATTTTGAATTTGAAAGGTTTACTGGTTTAAAATTTGCTTAAAAAATAATTTTTCGAAAATTTTATTTTAGAAAATTTTTAATATCTATCGAACTGAATCGATTCAGATTCGTGAGCTCAAAATCTTTCGTATATGGCAACTTTGTTTCCGATGCCTTGACCCGCCAGTAAGTCATGAGATGATGAGTAAATTAGAACTATTGGAAATTCGAATTCTTCGGAAATTAGAACCAACGTTTTTAATATAATAAAACTAAAACCGTCAGTTGTAATTTCAGAGCATTTTTAGTTTTCCTTTCCCTCATACCTAAATAAGAGCGGCAAGCGTCGCGTTAGCAGCAGGGTACGTATTTTCAGTACAATCAAGTAATATTTTCACATTTAAATGTACTGAAAATGCGTACCCTGCTGCTAACGCGACGCTTGCCGCTCTTATTTAGGTATGAGGGTTTGTTTTTAACACTAAAAACTTGTCTTTATAACTTTTATTTGGCTTCGATTTTTTTTTTTAACTGTGATGAATTTTAATAAAATAATATTAAAAATAACAATGAAGAAGTTTTTTTTGGTATTTTCTAAACGAAGATGCACTTTTTTATGTTGGTTTTTTTTAAACAAACCTTTGGAAATTAGAAATTCTCGAAAATTAGAACTACTTTAGGAAAAAAGTGGCGAAAATAGTCATAATCGACTCCCAGGCCCTCAAAACGTCGATATATGATGAAAGCTCCAGTTTCGAAAATTGTAGTAAACTGAGTAAGAAATTTTCAAGATGTTGAGAACAACTTATGCATTACATCAAGGGTGCCCAAGCCCTATGCTCTTGGTGCTCATTTGTTTTTGTAAATGCTCTTAAAGCAACAACACTTTTTCTTTTTTCTTTATATGTATTGGTTTTAACAACAAGAAATTTTAAATAAAAATTAGTTTTTCCTTAAATGTATTGGTGTTTACTCTTCGATAAGGAACTTTTGGGCACCCCTGCATTACATGTAATAAATGGTATAAATAATTGAGAAATACATAAGCCAAAGTCGAAATATTATTTAAAAATTCATTGATTTTGTTTCGCAGAAAATTGAGTCATCTCAGTTATTACAATTATTGGATTAGTCATTTAATTTCAGTCTGGTTTTAATTTTCTATTGACATTCAATAAATCTATATGTACTTGTATTAATTTTAATACAAATCAAATGAGACTTTAAGCATACACTGTGCTGCATGCAGTGTTTGCAGTAATTGATTTTGAGTTTGGCTTTTATTTGGACATTTGGGGGTTTCAGCAATAATATGAATTCTAAAAAAGTCAGAAATTCTTTAATGTTACTTTGGAATGTTATTTGTAAAAACAATAAAAAAAATTTTTTTATTAAAAGCGATTCAGTATTAAGGTTGGAAGGTTATTTACCATATTATACACATGCTTAATGCCCTAATTCAGTAAGAAGATTTAGGAGGTTCTTGTTTGAAAATGCTTCTGAGTTCTTGTCTTTGAATTCTCTAAATTACTTTCTTCAAAAATGGTTGTTGTCTTTGTTAATGATAAATAAAAATATTATTGCCCTGTTTTATACAAAGTATTATACAATAGTTTGAAAAATATATGAAAAAATATATAAAGCAAATACACGAACCTTCTAGCATAGACAATGAATAACAATTGTTTTAAAGAATCAAAACTGCTTCTTTTTTTCGTCCATAGACAAGACGATACAATCGTAGAACAGAATTAGGGCATAAGTATCATTCTATAGACCAGAAAACAGACATGAGTCGTGAAAAAGTGAGTAGAGTTGAATCATGATTTATAATTTCTTGTACTTATGCGCACTCATACTTATTGCAATGCTGTCTATGAACCATATTCACTCGAAAGTTTGAAGTGCGCATCGAACTCATACTTAGCAATATTTATGATGTTGTTGATTTGGGCTCTCTTTAACTCAATGTATATGGACGATGCAAAATAAGTATGATTCACAACAGAGACCTGCAACAAGTATGATCGAGCCTATTTATTCTCTAACGTTGAATTTTAAGAACAACACAAATAAGTATTATTCAATTTTATACTCGTTCGCTTATTATGCTCAAGCAGCTAGTTCAGCAACGAGTATAAATCTTTTCCAACATTTGATGCGAACTGATATGTATAAAAACAAAAAGTCTTGTGTATACACAGTTTGTTTTTTGCAGGACGGCTTTGTTGCGCATGATGGGATTGTAATTGAACGAAAAACAATCGAGACACTCAAAAGTAGTGTTGAAAGAATTTCTAAGGATAAAATCTGCAAAATTCAACAATTTTTCACGAAAAAATCTGCAAAATCTGCATTTCATTTTTAAAATCTTCAAAGCAATTTTTTAAACAACTTTTTTTATATTTTATTAAAAAAATTACATAAATATGGATGTACATGTGCAACATATATATTTTTATAGACATTTTATTCACACACATACACTAACATTTTTGCAGTTTCTAAACAAAGTTTGACATTTATCTGCAATGTATACAGTAACAGGCTGGACTTGTGCATGTACCTGTTATAATTGTATCATGTTACAAATTTTAATATTTCAAAAATATTGAGACGATTTTTCCCCTGAAATGTTAAGAATAAGATCCAAGGTATACAAAAAGTTTAAATTTTTCAGTCTTTATTATTCACGAATAACCAGGGATCGCAAATAACGATTATTTTCCAAATTTAAAGTAAAAAAATCACAATAATAGAGAAGTGCTACGTGCACAAGGAATATACCAAGATACTCCATGTTACATGGACTACCGGTAGATGCAATGATTTTTATTTTTTTGATTTTTATTTATTCCTCACAAAATAACTCTTATTTTGTGACTTTTATTTATTCCTCAGAAAATAACAGTTATTTCTTGATTTTTATTTATCCCTCACAAAATAAGAGTTATTTTGTGACTTTTATTTATTCCTCACAAAATAACAGTTACTTTCTGATTTTTATTTTTTTGCTCAAAAAAATTTTAACTTTTAAAATTAAAAAATAATAAAAAAGTAAATTTAATTTAACATATAAGAGTTTTTTTTAAAGACTCTGGCGATAAATTCAATTTTAAATCGGTTAATATTCATTTTAACGCAAAAATTACGCTTTCTACATTTTAAAAGTTAAGCAAAAAAATAAAAATCAAAGGAATAAATAAAAGTCACAAAATAACTCTTATTTTGTGAGGGATAAATAAAAATCAAGAAATAACTGTTATTTTCTGAGGAATAAATAAAAGTCACAAAATAAGAGTTATTTTGTGAGGGATAAATAAAAATCAAGAAATAATGATTAAAAAGTGATTTTTAAAATAAAAATTATAACCGTTACGGTCCCTGCGAATAACTTATTTTTAATATATCTGCGTCAATAAATAATAATGGCTTAAGTCGAAATTTCGTGTTTTGAGATATTAAGGTTTTTGTCTAAAATAAATTGTGTTGGTTTTTAAATAAAATTTTTAGCCACCGAAAAAGATGCACATTTATTTAGAACAAAACTGTTAATTTTATAAAAAAGAAGACGTTTTATTAGTTAATATTAGTTGTTTTTTAGTTAAGATGTTATGAAAAAATTCATTGTCAGAAAAATAAAAACTAAAGTGAACTTAAGCTATTATATTGAAAGGTAAAATAATTTTTATTGATGGTAAGTCGAGATAAGTGCTTTAGGTTAAATTGAAAAATGCGGAAAACCTGAGATAAGATAATTTTTTAAAAGCTTAGTTAAATATATATTTTTTATGAGGAATAGTTTGAATGGGCTGTTAGTTATTGAACTTAAGTGTATACAAGTTTTGATGCTCAAATGTTTTAATATTGATGTGGTTACCTTAACAAAATTAAATTGAGTTAAGATTTTATGGCTTATGTACTATTTTCCAAGAAGACTTAAGTTAAAATATAAATGCGTATAGTTTTTTAATAATGAAATTTTTAATTGAAATTTAGCTGATTGATAGATCTTGAAGAAGAGAATCACCCGTATTGCGTATGTCGAGTCGAATATTCGTCTACGAGAATTTTGTATTTGATTAAACAAAGCTTGTTCAAGTTTTCTTTATTCTATGACAAAATTCTCGTAGACGAATATTCGACTCGACATACGCAATACGGGTGACTAAGAATATGTAATAAAATAAAAAAGCACTTACATATGTCAACTTAAGCCATTATTATGTATTGCCACAGGTATAATAACGAAAAACAATAACGAAAACATTAACAAAAGCTTACATAATTCAAAAAGAAACTAGCGAACAAAAGTCAACTTAAGATAAAATTAAATTCATGTTAAACAAGTAAGAGTGCTATATTCGGCTATGCCGAATCTTATATACCCTTTACCAACGTACGTACATATATATAGTATACAGACACGTACATACATATTTGTTTTGTGAAAAAATTTATCATTTTTTTAAAGTTTCCATCTTTGGAGCTATAATTTCAAATTTCATACATCAAACTTTTCTTTCAGAAGCATAAAATATATTCAATTTATAAAGAAAAAGAAAAAAATTTTTAGACCTATTTAATTTTACATAACACAAAAAGTGTAAGTTTTCCAACCCTGGAGTCATAATTTTGGATTTTTCTGATTATTGATACCAATCTAGTTCTTTAAAAAATACATAAAATATGTTAAGTGAAAAAAGCAAGAACGAAATAAGCAAAACCTTAGTTTCATTTAATTCCTTTAATATTAAAAAAATCAGTTAAGTGCGACTTTGAATCGCGCACGAAAGGAAGGTTTTTTGCTTTTTTGAAGTTTTTTTCAGTTAAAACGATTTTTTCAGTTTTTTCGCTTTTTTCTCGTTTTGGCGATTTTGTCTGTTTTTGGAGGTTTTTTTCATTTTGGCGATTTTTTTCTGTTGTTGGGCTTTTCTTCATTTTGGAGATTTTTCTCATTTTGACGATTTTTTCTGTTTTTTGGCGATTTTTTTCTGTTTTTTAGGTTTTTTTTCGTTTTGGTGATTTTTTTCATTTTGGCGATTTTTTTTCATTTTGGCAATTTTTTTCTTTTTTTTATGTTTTTTTCGTTTTGGTGATTTTTTTCATTTTGGCGATTTTTTTTTCATTTTGGCGATTTTTTTTTTATTTTGGCGATTTTTTTCTGTTTTTTAGTTTTTTTTTCGTTTTGGCGATTTTTTTTCTTTTTTTGGCGATTTTTTTCTGTTTTTTAGGTTTTTTTTCGTTTTGGCGATATTTTTCATTTTGGCGATGTTTTTTTCATTTTAGCAATTTTTTGTTTTTTTGCGATTTATTTTAGTCTTAGAAATTTTCTTTTAAATTAGTGCTTTTCTTCATTTTGGCAATTTTTTTCTGTTTTTTTGGGGTTTCTTTCGTTTTGTTGATTTTTTTTCTTTTTGGCGATTTTTTTTTATCATTTTGGCGATTTTTTTCTGTTTTTAGGTTTTTTTTTCGTTTTGGTGATTTTTTTCATTTTGGCGATTTTTTTTTTCATTTTGGCGATTTTCTTTCATTTTGGCGATTTATGTTTTCATTTTAGCAATTTTTCCGTTTTTTGCGATTTATTTTAGTCTTAGAAATTTTTTTTAATTTGGTGCTTTTTTTCGTTTTGGCGATTTTTTTTTCTGTTATTTAGGTTTTTTCTTTTTTTTTGGCGATTTTTTTCATTTTGGCGATTTTTTTCTGTTTTTTAGGGTTTTTTTCGTTTTGGTGATTTTTTTCATTTTGGCGATTTTTTTTCATTTTGGCGATATTTTTCTGTTTTTTAGGTTTTTTTTTGTGGCGATTTTTTTTTCATTTTGGCGATTTTTTTCTGTTTTTTAGGTTTTTTTTCGTTTTGGCGATTTTTTTTCATTTAAGCAATTTTTCCGTTTTTTTGCGATTTATTTTAGTTTTAGAATTTTTTTTTAATTTGGTGCTTTTTTTCGTTTTGGCGATTTTTTTTTCTGGTTTTTTTTTTCATTTTGGCGATTTTTTTCTGTTTTTGGGGTTTTTTTCATTTTGGCGATTTTTTTCTGCTTTTTAGGGTTTTTTTTCGTTTTGGTGATTTTTTTCATTATGGCGATTTTCATTTTGGCGATTTTCTTTCATTTTGGCGATTTTTGTTTTCATTTTAGCAATTTTTCCGTTATTTTTTGCGATTTATTTTAGTCTTAGAATTTTTTTTAATTTGGTGCTTTTTTTCGTTTTGGCGATTTTTTCTTGTTTTTGGCGATTTTTTTCGGTTTGGCGATTTTATAATTTTTTATTTTTTCAGTTTTACCGTTTTTGAAAATTTCAAGAGTTTTGCTGTTACGGTTTCCAAGACACAGCAAATTGTCAAAATTACATAGTCAAAATTGCATTAACTGATGGAACACCCTTTAATTTAAATTTTTTTAAATTTTGTAGTCTGTATAAAAATACACTAACCTTACAAATTTCAAGTGTACAATTGTATATATACTACATGGGATTTTAAAATTTTTCGTTGCTCGTTTTGGAACACCCTTTAATTTCCAATTAGCATGTATTTGTTGTTGTAGCGGCCAAAGGTCTACATACTGTGTCTAAATTTCAGGTCTCTAGCTCTTACGGTTCTCGAGAAAATACTAATATAGTTTTAGACATAGTTAATTTTACATAATACAAAAAGTTAAAGTTTTCCAACCCTGGAAACGTCTTTTTAATTTTTTTGTATTTTTTTTTATTTAAAATTCCAATTTTAGTCGTACTGAAGTGTAAAATATGTACATTTATTAAAAAAAAATAAAAATTTGTTTTCGGGAGTTACTTTTATATGGCAAAATGAAGTTTAAGTTTTCCAGCTCTGCAATCGTCTGCCCGATTTTGCTGAATTTCAATACCAATCTATTTTGGAAAATTTCTGACACACCAGTCCAAGAACGAAGTCTCTAGCTCTTCTGGGAGCTTCGGAAAACCGATTTCACGTACAGACAGACGGACAGACGGACAGACGGACAGACGTACAGACGGACAGACGGACATCGCTTATTCGTCTTCCCTATGCATAAGGATCCAGAATATATATATTTTATGGATCGCTTATTGATATTATAGAAATTACAAACGGAATGACAAACCTATATATACCCTTTTACCATTTTTGTTGGTAAAGGGTATAAAAATAAAAACACTTCATATTTTAAGATAATCAATGATTATAAAAAGGAAAAAAAACTACTCGTAGTATATTTTACGTGCATTCAAGATATTTTTGGCCTCTAAGAACAAAAATTTTTTGAAATAGAATTTAAAAACAGCAAGTTGTCGACGGAACCGGGGCTTAATCTATTTCTCTTTTCTGAAATAATGTTGCCTGCCAAAGAAAATGATCTCTCAGCAGCTGCGCTACTAGCTGGCATTGAATGAATTTGCAGTGCTACTTTCGACAAATGGGGGTATTTCTTTCTATTTGTCTGCCACCATTCTATTACATTAAAATTTTCAGTCATATCCACTAATTCCTTGCAATATTTATCAACTTCATCTTCGGGGTTATTTGTAGAGTTTGGCACTGACTGTCTAAGCAAGCCGGAAAAAAAAATCGTGCATCGTTAAAGCTATTTGTGGAAGTGCAACTTTTACCTGAGCCAGTTTCATTAATTGAAACTTGTGGTGGTGAAATAGAGAAGGATGCGCTTTCCATTGAACAATCACTATATAAAACCGTGGAAGATGATGATTGGGGAGTTTCTGATGGCTGTGCATTATTACGAATGCATGAAATACAAAACTCTTTAATTCTTGTAATATCATTTGGCTGCATATGCAAAGCTGGTGGGTATAAAAAATATGCAGCCTTATGCCATAAACTTATATTGGCGACTCATACGTCATCTATATTTTTCTTAATATTTTTTTTTTAAATAAATATCACAGGTACGTCGTCAATGTTGGTCTCACATAAGTCTTTAATTTTCATAATGGATGGCAGAACATAACACAATGATGGCGTACAACAAACTTGTAACTTCTTAAAAACAATTTCAAAATCTCCACACATTTCTACTAGAACCTTAATTATGAGCATATTTATGTTTAACATACGATGGTCTTGCTCATTCTGCCTTAAAACTTTTTGTATCTCAATCCAGTTATCATTTATTGATTTTAACATTCTATAGTGAGAATTCCATCTTGTTGGGCATTGGTTTTTTAATGATGTTGGCAATAGATGTTGTAAATTTGCTTTTTTAAAATATTTTACTAGTTTTTTGCAGGAATCTATATTATCATTAAGTTCTATTGTATCACTGAATGATTTGTCCAAAGCATTGGAAAGTAGATGGCTGCTGCAGTTAATGCGAGTATTTTGTGTCAAAGCTTTAACAATATTTGCTCCCCTGTCAGTTACAAATTTAATTTTTTTGTTGCTTTGTATACCAAACTCATTAAATAATGTATTAAGTTTATTCATTATGTTGTCACTTGTAGACCTTTCGAAATCCATAGATTTCATACCCAACACTAAATCAAAAAACTTAAAATCCTTTTGGTAATGGAATGTTACGCCTAAAAAATTTCGCTTAATGTAGTTGTCTGTCCACATGTCAATTGTTGCTGATGCTCCACCACTGTTTACAGCATTACTTATTTCCTCTTTAATTTCTTCCTTTTTTTCATTAGCAAGCTTCTTTATTTTGCGTGAAACTGTTGTTGCATCTGGAAGCAAATCTTCTACATCGACGTTTTCACCATAAGTTGCACCAATTTTTAATAAGAATTTTGCCAACTTTATGAAGCCGGGGCCTTGTACGGCCGAAAATGGCTGACAGTCTTCAATTATCCAATTTGAACATTTTTCCACTGCATAATTTTTGTCTTGTGTTGAGACTTTTCTTAAAGTTTGACACTCTTTTATATTCTTGCAGCATTTGTGACGATTTAAGTTTGACGTTTGGTTATGAGAATATTTTAAAACTTTTGAGCAGCGGCGACAATAAACGAAGTTTGAAAGTACAGTTTTGTCTGACTTTAGAATTTCTGTCAATACATTCCATACGAGGCTAAGACCTTTCCGACTCCATGACAAAATATAGTTGCCTCTGGCACTTTCTTTTGAAATGAATTCTGGACACTGTTCCATTTAAAACTTTAGAGAAATTCACAGTTAATTTAAAGATATGTAACTAATTTTCACAAAAAAAAACTTTTATAACACTTCTCTCGGTGTCGAGTAGAAAACTACTTTAACAACTGAATAAAACACTCGTTCCGCTAACAACAAGTTGGGTTCGATGCAAGATGAGTTTCATACACTTAACGACACAATCAGAACAATCATATTCGCACAAAACAACAAGTGAGTAAAACTGAATGATTGAAACGAACGGTTGCGTAAACAAGTATTTTTTGCTTTTGAACAAAAACGATTAGATCATAAAAATCAATGTGCATGATTACGTATACTCGAAAATTTAGCACTTGTTGCAGATGTCTGATTCACAATGCTAACTTCGCATGTGAACATTAAAGTTCTCATTATTAGTATGTGTTTCTCTTTGGTTTTTTTTTGTTTTTGTTTTGCATGAATTGAAAAACAACCCTATTTACTACTATTGTATACTACTTGCAAACTCTTTAATGACTAAAACTTTAAATAAACATACATACTCATACATGCATGAGTTGAGTGAGCTGAATCAATATGAATAGTATAAGTATTTTCCTGAAGTTATAAGCCAAATTGACTTTGACTTTGATGTTGACGTCCCATTTATATTTATTTCAACCTATACTTCAATGTCATGGTGAGTATGAGTAAATCACAGTAGTTGATTTTAAATGATGTCTACTCACTTACATTTAAAATTTTATGAGTCAGTACGAATAGCGAAAACATGACTCATTGCGCTTCTCTGCTATAGACCAATTTTACTTTACAAGTTGGGTTAATTTTTTTTTTAAATTACATACATACATATGTTCGAGTCGCAATGGGTTAATAGGTTTTGAGATTATATATACTAAGTACTGTAAAGCTTTTTAAATGGCACCCATATAGCGTTTATCCGTTCTATGCGGCAGAGAAAATATTGCTTTAAAATTTTCAAGTTAAAAAAGTCTATTACCTCATGATGTGTTTTTTTTTTTAAGTGTTGGTAGTATTCTTAACTTATTCCACCCACTTCAAGAATGTATTAACTCTTCTCACTATTATTTAAGATAAAAATTAATGTTTTTGCTTACCCTGATATTTAATGACTAAAGAACAAGTTTGTTTTTTAATTTTCCTAAAACTATTTTAAATTGAAATTTCTGCCGGCCGGCAAAGAAACCAAAACAAAATGTAAATGAAAAAAAGGTTTGTTTGTTACGTTGCATTTTTCTTGTCTACATTCGCTTGTTGAGAAATGTTGAAAAACAAAAAATAAACGATGTGAGTTCGAATGTAAATGTCATCAATGACAACATCACATCATCGCCATCACCATCGCCATCGTCATCATCATCATCATGGATAATTTAAATAAGATATGAGTTGTTCTATGCGCTCATTTCAGCCCACAAACAATCACTCACATTCAAAGTCATTTTGTGTTATTTATTCGCTTATCTAGTAATTAACAACAACAATAAACGGCGATATAAATCTAATAATTTTCAAAATACCAGAGCATTACAGATATGAATTGTAAAATTTATAGATGCCGAATATTGATGAAAGCTTGAAGGAAAGTTTAAGTTGTTGTTTGCTTCATGTTAAAATTCAAAATAAAATAAAAATTGTACAAAAAGATATACAAAACCGCTTGAATGTAGTCCAACGTGCAAATTTATCTTCTAATCAGAAATAAAAAAAAATGTGCTTCTGGATGATAGACGGACCGAGATGCTAGTAGGCTAGTTCTTACCATAAGAACACGACAAAGAAAATATCTTTTTCAGCTCTGAATGGCCGGCATTTCACGCTAGCGATACAAGTTTATTGGAAAACACATACTAGATGATCAATCAGAGGTATTACATATTAGTAAAGGGGACCTCATGCGATACCTCAATGCAATAGGATGGATGCAATATGACTGATCACTTTATCTAACATTGACCTTTTTCATATTTTAGGACTCAAACAAGTAGACTAGTATATATCACGATTCTAACTAACCAAAACAAAGAAAAACTTTTACTTATACCGGCCATGCACTACACAAGTTCACGGCACAAGTCTGGCACTGTGCAGTGCGTTAATGTAGTGTATGGGGGTGGTTGTGCTATTTACGAAGTGAACTGAGTACATATCAAAATAATTTTGATATTTACTCAAGTTTGAAAACTGTACAGTGAACTTGTGTAGTGTATGATGCAAACGCTCAGTTGTCTCGTGATTTTTCAAAAGTTCACAACAAGAAATGAGCGCAGAACAAATATTCTGGATAGAGTTCCTAGAACTATACAAATAATCACCAGCATTAAGGCGAATTAAAATAAAAAATTCACAGTTTACTTGTATAGTGTGTGTCCACAAGCTTAGTTTACGCAGTGCAAGACTTGAGCACTGAACTTGTGTAGTGTACGGCATTAGGAATTTAATAATTTAATCGGACGACTAAACATCTTTTTATGAATTGATAAATTTAAAAAAAAAATTTGGCTCACATATCTTCATACCTACATATGTATGTATGTACTAGGGATGGGCAAATGAAGAAAATGTATCAATATATATCGTATCGGTGTTTTTGAACAGTATCGATTTTTTTTTTTTTGAAAACATCGATATTTCGATATATCGATATTTTTTGCTGCATTAATTTCGAATTACTTACTTAAGAAATTTAATACAAAAGAACTATTTATGTTAAGTTATACGTAACCTACTGTAGCTCCTTAAGACTTTATTAGTCTTTACTTTCTGTTGCTGCTCTGTGCTGTGCTATTCTGTTTCTAAATTTTAATAGTTAATTTTTCTGTAATAAATTATCAGATGTTTCGGACCAGAATGGTCACAGTTTTCCACTAAAGTGATGAGTTTTGCATCGTCCATTGTTATTAGAGTTTTTCTTTTCCCGGACTTTTTCATTTCCCGGGAAAGTGGGAACAACTTTTCGGTTTTTAACGCTTATAAACACATGTAAAAAAAATAATACAATTTCAGTTCCCGGGCGTAATTATTGTAAAGTTTTAGCTATAGTTCTACCATCGCATTTATAAAGTGAATACCGACATGCATCGAGGAATGTGTACGCAACATAACAGAATTAAGGAGAGAAAAACTAATGGCTTATATCTATATGATTTTTATAAACCAAAAAGAGTCAGCTGATTCGTAACAGAACTGAAAGTAAAAACAAATTCTGCCTTTAGGTTTATCCCCTCACAATCCAAAAAGTCACCTGCCTTAGTTGGTCACAGTTAAAAAACGGCTATAGCTCTTAAAAGTATCGAAACCCGATACTCGTAAATAAGAATCGATGCATCGATACATAGGTTTTTGAAATATCGACGATATATATCGATATTTATTTTCTCAAATATCGATATTTCGATATTTTTTGCCCATCCCTAGTATGTACATTAGGGCGGGTCGATTTTTTTTTTCCAAAAACGTAATCTGTAAGGAATTCTGAATTTTGCGTCTCTCGGCACAAAAATATATTTCATCTTCGTTAGAAAAACTATCCTTTTCTAATTAATTTAATTATTATTTTTCGAACTATATTTGTTTCTATATTCTTATGAATTGAACAGGCTAATGTTCATATCGCTTTTTAAGCCAAAATAGAAAAATGTATGTACTGAAATAAATGCTGTAAATTCGAATCATTATTTTTCCTCCCACGTACGTACTCTCTCTGCTTTTAATTTTTTCGCGAGCTACCTTAGATTTATCCATAATATTTGGTTCGCCATTTTCATCTTTATGCAAGCCATACACCTTGCGACTGTTGGTACAACACGTTGGATTAACAAGTTGTGTGTTTTGCCCACAAACTTTACAACAACGTGCACAACATTAGAGCATAACTTCATTTCTTAATTTTTTTTTGGAGTAAACATGACATCGGGTGTTATGTCGCATATTGTAATGGACGGTTTTTTTTGGTGACAAAATAAGAAGAAGATCGTAAAAAAGGACAGAAAAAAAGAATTTGGTTAAAGGAGTGATTTATATAAAAAAACGTATTCTAATAACAAACTTTTGGAAATAATAAAAGAAAGTGAGCCAATGGACTATAAAAATTACACGTGGGTGTCAAACGAAGTATTCAATGACCTTTTGTCAAAAGTGCCGATGCATATAAAAAAGCAATTCTTCCGCGCAAACTCTTATACAATTATATAAAATCACTTCTTTCTGTTCAATTCTCCATTTTATACGCAAATTTGAATTCGAGCGCGATGTTTTTCATATGACCACAACGAAAATAAGAACAAAATGAAATGAAGTTGTACAACAAACTCCCAAATTTTACAACCTGTCCATACAACTAGACAAAAAATCAAATCTTTTTAATCTTTCGTACAACCGATACACAACTTCATACGACGACCCCACACACTTTACAATCTTATACACAACTTGCTCATGTTGTACCAACAGTCGCAAGGTCTGTGGCTTGCTTTAAAGTCACCCCATATTCATAAAAAATAAAATGAATTTGAAATCCATTTTAGGAAAAATATTATTAGTATTAAAAATTTGAAATAGAATACATTTCAAATTCTTTTTAAATTTTATGAATATGGGGGAATTTCTTCAAATAAGGCAGGCAGTAGCCAAACAAGAAGCAACTAAGGAAGAGGAAATAAATTTTCATGTCGCGTGCGGTATAGGGTGTGATTTGGACCGTCAAACTATCCAATATGCAAAATTCGTTTTTTAGATTCGTTACCTTGGTATCCTAGTTTCAAGGATACGACTAATTTCAAAACGCTGAAATTTTTATAGACGGTAGATAACTCAATAAGAAATAACAACTGACAACTCTTTGAGCTCTTCTGAAAAATACAAATTTGCATATCGGATAGTTTGACGTGGTAGGGATGATATCTTCGGAAAATTTTCTTAGAATTATATGTAGATTTCGTTTTAACTATACGATTTTTTAATTTTTTTTTTTCATCCATACAAATCGACCCGGCCTAATGTGCATACATATGTATGCCAACGTTTCATGTTTGTGTCACTATGGTGGATTGAGATAATATTCACAGTACATATATGTACATACATATTCATATAACTTTAATTTTAAGTGAGCAGCACCAGCAAACATATTAAGAAACCTTAAAAATTCACTTTAATTACATTCCGGGACATGTAAGCAATTTATGTGCTTCTTCCTGTAAGAAAAAAAGTTATTTTAAATTGTTCAATATATGGGGAGGTCTATAACAAAATGAAAAACTATTTTTTTTTTATATTTTTTAGGAACGAGAGTAAAACCAAATTTTGTAAAGAAAAATACGAGTTGATGTAGTTTTTAGGAATATTTTAAAAGTAGACAAATGATTCTAAAAGTGCTGAACTGAAAATATAAATATGATTCGAAAGCAAAAATAACATTTTATGAATGAAGAAATGCTTGTTGGGTAAGCGCAGAAGGAATCCTGCAGGAAATTGAACTGATCGGTAGCCAAATTCTAACACCTATGGAAGCGTACCAGTATTTTTTACATGGGGATGGCCTAGGATGGGGTTAATTAAAACTTTGTATGCACTGAACTAGTCTAAGCGGTGTATAATAATGTAATATAAATTATGTATATATGTCATTCCGATATTTAACTCTAACAGTTTAAAACCTATTATCGTTTTTTTAACTCCCGACCAAAAAAAGGGGTGTTATAAGTTTGTAGTGTGTGCCTGTGTATCTGTGTATCTGTATATCTGTGTATCTGTGTTTCTGTGTGTCTGTCCGTGTCCACGTACAGCCCAAACGGCTGGTCCGATTTTGATTTAGTTTTTTCTGTTCGAAAAGTGACTCGATCGAAACTATCAAACTATGTTTGAAGAAAATCGGTTTAGCCGTTTAGAAGATATCACATCTTTTCTAGATATATCGGAGGTTTTTAAAATTTTTAATTTTTGTTATTATTATTACAAATTCAATTATATTTTACTTTTAATTAGAGGCATTTTTTATAATTCGAACTGGCACACTCCAGCATGAGAGGGTATTCAAAAGTATGTAAACCATCTAAGCTAGGGTTAATCATAGTTAGTTACGGAGCTGCTTCCAGAGTGAGCTAGCGGTCTCATTGGAGTGAAGAATTAACATTATGTTTATACTATTTAATACGTCTTACATTCAGCCACATCGAACTTTTTCAGTGCCGTTTACTATAATACTAGACCGAGTCCCAATTAAATTGAGTGAAGAATAAGAAGAGGATTACGAAAATGGCGTATGTGTATCCATTTACACAATATCGGCCCTATGTATAAGCAAAACTTGGCATGAAGTTAGCATAAGTGACGAACGATTTCCTCCATATTTAACCCACCTCTAAGTCCTAGCATGATTTTTAATGTGAAGTGTCATGGCAAAATTCTTTAAGATCATGTTAAATTTTGCCACTTATGCTAACTTCATGCCAATTTTTGCTTATACATAGAGCCATATGTCTTTTATCACCATACAGTACTCCCCAGTTTTGGTAAAACTTCCATTTTATCAAGTCATAGAAGGAGTACGTTTGGATCATTTATCAGCAAAATTTTTTGCCGGGAAATTATTTGCGAATGTTATAGACTACGTCAGTCATAAGATACACAAAGTTATACGTATGTAGCTGTAGATATGTATGTATGTAATTCTCCCCACAAGAACTTCTGATTGTACAAAAATTGACTTTCGTTACACTGTTAAACGCATGTAAATACTTACGTACGTTTGTATGTACATATACATATACATACATACATACATATGTATGTATGTATCTAAGGCCCTTTAAACTAATTCATTAGCAAACAAACGCTTGCGCTGTACTTCTTTAGAGCTGAAAACTATTCAAACAAATGAGGAAGTTGATTTGGTTTTTTTTTTTTGTAACAAAAAACGTCACAATCCGTCAATGTGGTTTCGAACATTTTGAAACCCATGAGTAAAGTAAATATGTACATACATATGTATGTATGTATGTACGTATATATGTAAGTATGTAACATTTTCCATTATAAATTCAATCGATTAGAAAAAATCGACATAAACAGTTATTCAAGTAAGCCAGAAAGTCATGTAATGAGTTCCACCAAACAAAAATTACAATTGTCTAGTTGCTACTAGAGATGGGCGCGTACCGTGTCTTTTTTCGTGGCATGAGCACGCACTACTCAACACGAAGTGTTCGTGATAAAAAATCTGATTTCGTGCGTGTTCGGGTCGTTTAGTGTTGAGCAAAATTTTCATGAATAACACGAAACGATTTTAGATGTAAAATATGTATGAATGAATTTGCAGTACAGAAAAAATTTAATACGATATATGTGACGCTCAAAATAGAAAGGGAACTAAGGCTAAAAACCGGATTTGTTCAGGAGAGCCATTTTAAAGATTTAAATACGTGTATCTTTGGTGTACCATCGCTGAGCGTGTTGGTATTGCTCTCATTTTAAAGCGAAACATCGCATGACTTCAGGAACATGTTGGTCAACCTTGAAAACGCACATAGGTCGTCCCTACCTCTTGTTTTTTGTAGTTGGTTTTTACTGTTTTCTACCTAGCGCGCTGTTTCCATGAGTTTGATATCAATTTTGCTCGAGTTTTTTCGAATCCAGGTTTATTTTCTGAAATTATTAATTGTGAATTATAATAAATACTCATTTATAATTCTTTTAAATCGTGAATATCACTCTGTTAGTACGAAAATTTTTTCACATAACCTTAGAATCGTCGACTTCAATTTCATAAAACGCGCATATTTCTGGGAGGGAACACGTTTGGGGCATGGGATCGGTCTCATTCGATGCTCAGATGTTGTCCACATCAAAAAAAAAGTGAAAATTGATTTTTTTTACCCAAACACACAACACCAGCATATTTGTTGATATTCGGCCATGTCACAGAGTTTAATTCCGTTCGGAAACGGAATTGAATCCACCTCAAAATCTCAAGCCCTAGATGAAGCATACTTCAGCATACGAGCGCCCCTAACAGTCCGGACACACCTGACACATTTACGTATTTTAGTTTTCTTTTTTAGACACCATCTCCTACAAAAATGGGATGGACTGCATTCCGTTTCCAACCGGAATTGAACTCTGTGACATGGCCGATTGTATGGGCCTCTGAAGCTTAAAGTTGTGTACGTAAACCGATAGTATCTGCTGTGGCGGCAGATACGAGTAGTATCAGCTGGCAGTGTTAACTCGGTGCCATATTTTGAAAAACGAGTCTTGAAAAACAAACAACTAAATTTTCTGATTTTCAATACCATACCGATAATATTTCGAGCGTGTTGTACAATGTCGTGTTGACAAAATTTTTCGTGTGCGTGTTTCGTACGTGTTAAGGATCATGATATTTGGCTTTCGTGTCGTGTCGTGTTGGAAAAATTCGGCACTCGCCCATCTCTAGTTGCGACTCACAAAATATTTTTCTATTAATGGCTTGGTTTAGTTTTTTTGTTGGTATTTTGGATTTGTGCGCACCAGTGACGTCATTATTATTTCATATCAATTCATTTCAGGTTTTTTTGTTATTGTTTTTATTTGTTTAGTATGTGTTTACACATACACACATGCACACTCACGCTTCTAAGCACACACACACACACTCACATTATTCTTGTTTCAATTTAAGTCTTAATATTCTTTTTCGTCGTTTCTGTATTTTTTTTTGTCTGAGCTCATCACGACCAACTTTTGTTTTCAGTTTCCTATTGAACACGAAACGTGGAAGTTTGAAAATTCGAATTTCAATTTTGTTCCAACTAACGGTTTTCTTACAGTAACAAACATATTTATCACATACGATTTAAAATAACGAAAAGTAAAAAATAATAAAAAAAAAAATAATCCTAATAAATTTTGAAAATATTTAAAAGTTTTGAAAAAAAAACCTAAAAAATAAAATTATTAAAAAAAGAGAGGAAAACTATACTAAAGATATTCTTAAATAAAATAACAACAAACGGCTAAAATGGGTTGTGCAACCACCACCATCAAAATCTCTTCCATTATTTTCAATATTTTACTGGCGGTGAGTTTTTAAATAAATAAAATAAATAATTTTTTTTTTGATATACAAGATTTAATATGAATATTTAAGATTTTTTACTTTTAGTCTTTGATTAGTCATATTAAAAAAATTTTGTTGTTTTTGTTTTTGAAAATTGTTGTATTTTTTTTATAGTTATTTTACGTGACATTGAGGCATGATGTCATCTGACAACGTGAAACAAAAATCATAAAAATAAAATAATTAAAAAAAAAAAAAAAATAAAGAATTCAAGTGCAAAGATATACCATATTCGTACGTACGAACTTTTTATTGCCAAATTCAAATTAATATACAAATTTGTTGTTTAAATTTATTAATTGCTATTAATTAGCATCAGGAATAGTTTTAATAATGTTGGCATTTAATTTAGCTTAAAGCTTAAACCTTGAACTTGTATGTATGCTATATGACGAACCAACAAACGCAAAAAAAAGGTTTTAATATTCAAAAAGAAAAATTAATAGAAAACATAAGAATTGGCGGGATTTTCAAACAAACAAAAATAATCGATTATGTAAGTTAAAGGTATTAATTCATCACTCGTGTTTAATTCATTTTATGAATTATTATTATTACGTGCTTTCAAAATTCTTAATTAAATTAAAAAAAAAATTGTAAATGTTCTTTGAAAGTTCACTATTTTCGACCAATGCTTGAAGTAGGGTGAATATTTTGCTAGTTTTAAAAATATGTACCTAAAAAATAATTTATGCAGCCTGCTGTCATCAGATGCGGAAAAAAATTTATACATTATTCAAAATGTTATTCAGGAAAATTGTAAACAACTGAGCTTTATTTTTGATAAAATTTATAGATTTAACATAATAACTTTAAATGGGAGATGAGATCGTGATCTCGTTTTTTTTTAACTTACGATCAAGCACGCTCAATACAGTTTTTCACTATCTGTGGCAATAAGGAAAAAGTGTTTAAGTTATATTTTACGAGTACTATTTAGGAGACAACTTTTAAACTTTCAAGCTTGTCTCCACTTAAGCACTTTTACCTTTTTGTCACAGGAAAACAATATACGCAACACATGCTGAATAATATTGTTTATTGTCTTTTGAGAAAGTTCTCGGCCTACCATGGCTGTAGTTATGTCGTTCTCAATAATTTTTTGAAAGTTTTCTTATAAGCATTGTGTTTTTGTAGGCTTTCTGAATTGTGTTTAAAGCTTCGGTTAGGTAAGGTTAGCAGGCTGCTGGTAAAGAAGTGTGAAACTTACAGTCCAGCTCACTAGAGTCCAATACAATGATCCCTTTGTGCTACCTGTGAGGTGAAGAGAAGATAGTGAGAGATGGTGATAGGGAAAATATAGTAATAGGGAAGACAGGTGTTGGAGGATGAGATAGAGGAGAAAGCTTCATTCTTTTACAACTCTGTTTTTTTTTTTGCTCATTTCTAATAATGCATTGTTGCAGCGCCTCTGGAGGCTTATTAAATTTTCAAAGCTGTATTTAGTAGCAATTTTATTTTTATTTTATTTTACCAATAATTCTGCTAAGCAATAGTGATAAAGGAGGGCGCTCTGATGTTATATTAGGATTAGTATCCGCTGAAGCAGTTTGTATGACCAGGGATTATGCCTTCATCTCTTGAGCTACAATAACTGATACAAAGGGATACTAATAAACATTAGGAAAATGATATTAAATTACTTCAAAACTGAACCCAGGACCTTTGGTTTTGTAGTCAACGTGCTAACAACTTCAGCAGACGCCGCCCTTTAATAACTCTAAAATCTAATACATCTATACATTTGACAAAACTAAAGCCAAAAATTTGGAATTTTTGCACGCTTATTTGCAACACTGCTGCGCCTCTGGTGTCAATGAGGCGTAATCAATTTTTTGTAACTGTGCTTAGTAGCCATTTTATTGGTTATTTTACTTCGCCGATGATTCTGCTACACAATAACGAGGAAGGAGGGTGCTCTGATGTTACATTGGGACCATCATCCGCTGAAACC
This sequence comes from Tachina lurida, assembly GCA_944452675.1. Classification (NCBI taxonomy): domain Eukaryota; kingdom Metazoa; phylum Arthropoda; class Insecta; order Diptera; family Tachinidae; genus Tachina; species Tachina lurida. Next base: position 116,294,078 of record OX101756.1, read on the forward strand.
GGTGTGGTTTTATTGACCAGTGCCTTATGCCTACATCACTAGAACTTTTCCCACAACAACTGATACGAGTACTAAGGACACTAATGCACATCAGAAAAATGCATGGTGTTGTTATTTTAATGACTATCGGAGGCCGGGGTGCGAACCCAGGACATTTGGTTTTGTTGTCAACGTGCTAACTACTTCAGCCGACGCCAGCCATTTGTTTGAAGCTTACTGATAAGGTTGTTTAAGCAGAAATGAAAATTGTTTGCACTGAAAACAAAATTTAACATTTTTTCACAATTTAAAAGATATAAAAACTTTTTTTGAACAATTGACATGTTGAATATTTTCTTAGTCAAGAAAGAAGTCAGCATTAAAAGTATGAACTTAAAAATTCAAACATTATTCAACTTAAGCTAAGTTAAATAGACTTTTCTTTATATTGATCATAAGAAAGGAACAAAGTCATTGAAATCGAATCATATCTGTAGAGAATTCTGCATAGCCTTAGGGTATTCTAAATTATTTAAAAGTTTAAGCTCTCCTATACTTTCATCAGTTGGACAGTATCAACAGTTTTTTGCCACTCCTGAACATCTGGGATTTTTTGAGTTGTGGCTGCTTATGATTTAGTGCGCGATATTGGATCATCTCTATTGTGCGGACTCATGTAATGATTACAGAGAAAAACCATTCGTATTAAAATTTTTTTTAGAGTATGATTCTTATTTGTTCTTAACCATCATTAAGGATCAAGTATTTTTAGCTGAGAGTACAGTGAGACGCATCTTCTGATTAGCATTAGATTAGGATGAAAAACGAGGCATCTATATTTACCCAATAACACACGGGATTACACTTATGTCCAACCTGGAATGTTGTGCCCCTAATCCGATGATGCAGGGTACCCTTAATGTACCTCTCGGCTTAGAAAAATTTATTCGATAAACCGATTGTGGAGATAAAGTAGTATGTTCTATGCTTTCTCTAATCGGAGTCCCTAAGACCTTCCACTTCATATTGAAAGTTTTGTTTTTTAAGCTGACAAAGCGATACACAAAGACACATAAAGTTTTTTAATGGTTCGAAGCCAATCGCACGATCTTTTGTGGGGTATAAGGTTATGTTGTTAAAAAGGTGCAATGTCACACGGGATTACACTTATGCCAAAGCCTGCATTTTATGCTCTCAACCCGATGATTCGGGATACCCTTCTCGCACGTATCTAGCCAGAAAAGCCTAAACGATGAACCGATCACATCAAAAAATCATTCTGTTCTTTGTTTTCTCTTAAGTATCTTCAATCGGAGTCCCGAAGACATTTCAATTCCGGTACCATTTTCTAATGGAAGATTTGTCTTTTTAGCTGACTAAACACTTGACAATCTCCATTTGTCAGGTTATTGTACTAATTAGTCTTCTGAGTGTTGGCTTATTCAATCTTGAGATTCGGATTAGCCCACATGATTCCAGTTACTCCTCCCATAGTTTTGAGATTAAGGAAGACTATGTTGAGAAAAAGAACGCTTTTATTTTATACAGAAAGTTATGAATTTATCAAAATGTCCTGGTACTATGAAGGTATGACTTATAACCTCCAACACCCACTGTTTGAGTTCGATTTTGAGTGTCTTAATTCTGCAGTGTGTTGTTGTTTAAAGATTCTATCATCCTGGCAAGCATATCAGTCTATTTATTTCGTGTTATACATTGATGTTCTGGTATCCATGTTATCTCTAGATCTGTGTAGTATGTGTATGAGTTTCTTTAATTTTTGCATTTAAGGACTTTAGGAGATTTAACTTGCTCCTTTACTGAGGCTTTTACTATTCCTGAAAATATGAGCAGGCAGCCTGTTATCAATTTCTTATAACCATTTAATGCTTTCCTAAATGTCATGATCTAAGTCTAGAAAAATGTATTTTGATCCGGCAGACAAAAGAAAGTGGGAAAAAGCCCACTTTCACCCCGGTCACAATTTTTTCGCATCATCTGTATAAATATCGGTTCCTTAATTACTTCCCACTTCCTTCATTACATTTTATTCCTCTATTTGTGCTATGCAGTTACTACCCTATGTATAAGCAAATATTGGCATTAAAAATGGCCGCATTACCTAATTTTAACCCACCTCTGAGTCCTAGCATGATTTTTAATGTGAAGTAAATATCTAGTTGGGATACTGTCACATATTTCTTTGGTGACATTAGCTCATGGTAAGATGTCTACTATCTTTTGGTGTCTGTTTCCAGCCATTCTTACCATCAGTTTGGAAGTATTAAAAATAGTTAAAGAACTTAATTTATCGTTATATTAGACATGTATGTAATTTGAAATATAAAATCTAAATGTATCTTACAATATTTGTAATCATTTGAAGCCATCAGTACTCCAAAATATTATATAAACACTTTAAGGAATTGCAAAATCATTAGGGGTAAATCAGGCTAACTTCTATTTTCGCAAATGTCAGAATATTGGGCAATTCAGTTCCGGCATTAAGAATAATAATAGTAAATTTTATTTAAGTCTTTTGAAAATTTATTAATTTACATCCAATTTATCTTTAGCGCAAGAAAACATAACAAAAAGTTTCACTATTAAAGATACATTATATAAAGAAATTTAAATTTTAATACAGTGGTAACCCGGTTTGACGAATATCCAATTTAATAAATTCGAGATTTAATGTAAGCTCAAGAGGATATAACATATTTTGTGAACGAGACATTTTTTTAGATTTAATTGAACTGTAGTGAATTTTAATCAGAAATAATTTCTTAATCAGGCTTGAGTTCAGTAATTTCAATTCTTATTGAATGAAATATTTTTATTAATTAATGTGAGTATCTAAAGAAGAGAAGAAAAATTAAACTAGACTTTATTAGCTATCAATAATTGTATACACAATCAATTCTCATATTCCATTTCATAGAAATTTAGGTTAAATAGCTGATGTTAATAATAATCTCTACCCCGGTAGATAGACAGCTAATAAAGTCTAGTTTAATTTTTCTTCTCTTCTTTAGATACTCACATTAATTAATAAAAATATTTCATTCAATAAGAATTGAAATTACTGAACTCAAGCCTGAAATTATTTCTGATTAATATTTTGTGAACGTTAAAATGATAAGAACAAATACAAAATTTAACATTTTTGGGGATGACATAAAACACTAAAATTTTGACGGATTAAATTTTTAAGTCAGCAATACACGTTTAAAAATTGCATTCGCATCCCAAAAATTTTGTAAATCGACTTTAGCGAGTTACGGAATAAGGCAGCAGAAAAAATAAAACTATGATAATGGAAACAGAATTAAAATGTACTACACACACAGTTTTATTATTCCTGTTGCATAAATTTTCTGTTTTGCTGCGGCACTTATTTATGTGTTTCATTAATATAACTTCAGTGTTCGAATAGTTTGTAAATTTTTTATTTACTGTAAGTAAACAAAAAACATATTTTTCTTTATATAAAAATTTTTCTTATTAAGGCACTTTTCGCTTTAAAGAATCGGCCTGACATTTTATCGTTCGTTAAACCGGGATGCTACTGTATTAGTTATACATAAAAAATTCCCCGTAGTTTGATTTGTGGACATATGTATGTAAATTGCTTTTAACTCTAATTTAACAAATTTCAACATTGCACAGTGGGAGCAATCCCAAAATAATTGGTAATGCACACATACATAACTTCTTTGCAGCCTTGACTTTTTCTTTTTTTTTCGACAAAAGAAAAGAATTAAAGTAAAACTTTTGAAAAGTTAACAAATATTACATACAGTTCTCTTGTAGTCGCCACGACTGTGAATTAATTGTTGAATCTCATGAAACAAAGTATTTTAATTTGCACAACAACAGAAACAACAACTGAGGATTTTAATTTTAAATTTATTTTAGCATTTAAGAACAGCTGGATATCATAAAGATTGTTATTATTTCTCGTTTTTATGTTGTTTTAAATAAATAATTCGAATGCAAACGGAAAATTAATTATTGCCTATTACAAACTTAATTTGCAAAAGATTTTTAATTTAATAAAACCAAAACACAGAGAATTTGATTTATTTAAAGACTTAAGTGGAGAAAGAAGCTTTTTAATGAATTTTTAGTATTGCTGTATGACTTGGAAGTGGTTATATAACTACTTACTACATTTTATACAGTACGAGTATTCCCTCGATTTATTTAATCTCGATTTAACACCCTTCAATTTGCATCATTATGGTTCTTGTTTTTTTTTTTATTCAACTATTCACCAGGGGATTTAGAGGAAATTTATGAATTTATTGAAAGCAATCATGAGTAAAATTCCGCGAGAAATTTTTCTCGGGAAACAATTTCAAACAATAGCAAGTAGGTTAGGTTAGGTTAGGTAGAGGTGGAAGTCAGAAAGCCGGACTCACTTAGACCGTTTTGGTCTATTGTGATACCACAGAGACTCTGCTTATGCGTCGATCCATCCAGAGCTCAGTATAAAGCTACTAATACGTTGAAGTTCAACACTAGCAACGTCAGAAAGTTTCCTGAATTCAAGAGCGCCCATTGTGGCCATTCTCTTTCCTGCAAGTCCAGGACAGTGACAAAGAAAATGTTCTATGCTTTCCTCTTCATCGATATCTTGGCAGCTACGGCAAAAGTCGTTGTGTTCAACCCTAAGCCTTTGTGCATGCCTACCTATGAGACAGTGTCCGATTAATACGGATACTAGAACCGAGATTTGTTTCCTTTTCTTCGAAATTAGGTAATCCGTACCTTCTCTATTTAGGTGAGTCCATAACTGCCTTGTGATCACGCAATCATTTCCAGTGACCCACCTTCTATTTGTTTCGTCCTCTGTCTTGCACCTAAGTCTGAGTTTGCAACAGAGTAGGGGTAGACCTACACATTCCAAGTCCGATGGAACCTGTAAGGTTGTCCCAATTCTAGCAAGCTCGTCAGCCCTAGAGTTCCCCTGGAAGCCTCTATGCCCCGGGATCCAGATGATCAAACTGCTCTGCTATCTCATTTAGAGATGATCGGCAGTCGAGGGCTGTTGTTGTTCTTAGAAGCGGCGATTCTAGGGCCATAATAGCTGCTCGACTATCGGTGTAAATGTTAATCAAAGTCGTTAAGTGCCATTCACTCTCAACCAATTCGCAACTTCTCTTATAGCAAGGATCTCTGCCTGAAAGACTCTGCAGTGATCCGGAAGTCGCCTTGCAATACGAAGACCTAAAGCCCTCGAAAAGACCCCATAGCCCACAACTTCCTGTGTTTTGGAGCCGTCCGTATAAAAATCAACACTTTTTCTTCTACCTGGAGTTCCATTCATCCACATTTCTGTGGATGGTATCCAGGTTTTATAAAGAGGGGAGGTTTGGTCAATCCTCCATCCCCTAACTTCATCATCGAGTATTCTGTAGTGGCCGGTTCCATTTCCGTTCCACAGAGAGGTACATCGAAGACGGATTGCCGGGGACGTTGCCATCTCCTTCCCTACTAGATCTAATGGTAGTAGCAAGTAATAGGGGAAACAAAAAATTCTACTTCCCACAAAAAATGGGGAAATTCTTAAGAAATTTGGTTCATGATTGCCCTGTGCCGCGGTTCTGTAAGGAATGTGAGAACTTTTCGAGTCGATAATGCAAGATTTTAATAATAACTAGTGGGCTACTGTGGCAAAGAATTTTCTATTAGCAGTGTTAAAAGCAAAATTTACAAATACAACGAAGCATGTATTACCCCTTTTACACACTTTGCAAAGTCTTAATTCAGCTGAGCGAAAGACAGAGGTAGCAGTACAGTCTCTTTCTGTCTTTCTCCTACCTGACTCAAGACTTTGCAAAGTAAACATTTCGTGTGGAAAAGGGGTATATCTTGCCACTGACTTGTGGTACGATTCAGTAACTTTTAACGATCCGACAATCGTAATTTTTGTCTACACACTCTGTCGCTTGCAATAATGATTGTGTGGTTTTGTAACTTCTTTTTAACGATAGTACGCAGCTGATATTTTCTGTTGATTTTTGTCGATCAACTTTACAGCACATAAATTATTGTCGCTTAAATAACGACACAGCCTGACATTAACCTCCACGATGCATCGCAAATTGTCTTATTTTGTTTTTGTTTTCAATATAAGTCAGCGATAGAAATTTTCTTGTTGACATCGTGGGTCAGGCCTTAAAAAGACATCTACTTTAAATAATAAAGTTTTCATACAAAAAATACTGAAGTATACTTTTATTTTACATAAAAAAAACAAGCAAAAATTCCTAGCGAAATTTTCGTTTACTAAAAAGTTTAGAAATATGCGTAAAGCTTTAGTTTAATTAAGTTTAATTAAGTGCGACGCAACATTTTTTAAGAATAATAAAAACAAGTTAATATAATTACTTATATGACTAATTTGTATTTCCCAAAATTCTATTCTAAAAAGCAAAAACATATGTATGTACACAGAACAAAAAGATGTTTAAATACCAATAAAAAATTTTTTTTTGTTGGTTGAGCACGTCTAAATGCAATTCGCTGTTGCTGTAGAATTCAAACACAATTCAAAAAAGCTTAAAAGACCCCAATGCGTATGGACAAACTCGCAAAGAATTATTGAGAATTACAAAATTACTATAAACTTTTAAGCAAATTTCACTAAACTTTTAATTATGATTGCACCCACAATGATTTTTGTAAATGCAACCACTATATTTATAAACTAGGAAACCCAATTCAACTTGATTATTTTCAATTAAATTATTTACTTATTAACAATCGGGTTGTTAACAATTGTCAATTTATGATATGTTTTTAATTACACGAAATTGTTATCTTACGTTTACGTAACGTTTGTTAACGCACTAGTAATTCCAATTTATTATTTTACTTATTCAGAAGATATTTTTTTTTTATTCAAAATACATTGAAATCTATTTTTAAGAGGTTAGCTGGATTTTATGCGCATTTCACTGTTACTAATGCAGATCATCAGACAACATTTACCCAAAAACTTTTCTTAGAACAACTAGAGTTATTATTATGTTAAATTTTCATTTAAACAAATGAGAAGTATAAGTATTATCATAGTTGAAACAAGAACTCAATAATCAATATGTTTTTTATTTTCTTACTTTACCATTGCTACATTGGCTGACTTTTTTCAGCTCGAATTGTAGTTGTGAGAAGTATGCAATGAAAATTGATTTAAAAAACACCAACAATTCAATGTTTTCACAAGAACAGAGTGTTGCCATACAAGTATTTTTGAACGGATGCGGTCAAGTTAATAATCTCAAACTGTACGGGAAATTTTTGTATGACTAATATATATTTTGGCTCACTTTTTAACTAATTATCTGCACATTTTTAATATAGATTCTGAAAGTAGTGTAAATATAGTTGCTTAAAAAAATCTTTTGAATTTTTTTAATAGGTAGTTTTTAAACAATTGCAAAAGTTTTATTATTTAATTATAAAATAATTGATTTTTATTTTAAATAACGTTGACATTTATTATAAATTAGATTCGATTTGAGCCACAAATATAGTTGTCAAATTCTTAAAATCAATGGTGCATACATAGTCATAGTCAAAACAAAGTACACTTTAAAAAGTTAAAACCAGTATTACCTTACAAAATACTGGTTTTAACTTCTTAAAGTGTACTTTGTTTTGACTATGACTACGCGCCAATGACTGTGAAATATATTGCAATATTATTATTATTTATGAGTTGGTGTTACAAATATAGTTGGGCGGAATCTTAAATCTTAAATAGCAAGACAAAATATCCGCTTATTTAATTGGAATAATAATTTTAATAATTATCGAATATTATTTGTTTTTAACTCGAAATGATATTGACTTAGGGATATATTTTTTCAGTGTATGTATTTTTTAGCTAGACTCAGGCAATATTTCAGAGTTTATTTGACATTTTCGTATTTGCAATTCACTAATTAAAGTCCAAAGCTTATATTTACAAATATAGTATTTATAATACTTAATTACATAAAACGTTTTACGCCATCAATTTAGAGGAAGAGATTTCATATGGCACATACATAAATCACTAAAATTTCATATGCATACATATATATATTTATATTTATATATATATACATACATACATACATACATATATACATACATGTATAAACATTAAATCGTAATGAAAATTTTCCTTAATCTACTTTAAACACTTCAGCAAATTAAAAAATAAGAAGTTTAGAGTTTATAAATAAAAAGAAAAGGTATATTCAAACAAATTATGGATAAAGTGATATTTTACTACAAAAGCAAATTGTTTTTGCCAACGTCAGGTAATTCGTGTTTTTCATATATGTACATATCTGAGATTTTTTGGTAGAAAAAAAAACTTTATTAGCCAAACATAAAATAAAATAAAGGGCTTCATTGAGTCGTGGCGCAGTTAATTTTTTCCATAACAATTTTTTAAAGCTAAGCTTGCGTTTTCTAAAATAAAGCCCTTAATATTTAGTTTAATAAAAGTTATTGCTCGTAATGGCAGCTAATAGTTATTTAATATAAAAAAAAACTTCGCTTTTAACAATGATAACTTCATGGCACAAATGTTATATTGAAATTAAGCATTAAGTTTATCAATGTTCCATCTAGTAGCTTTCAAGTATTCAATTATTTTTTATTATAATGATAAAAACATATTACAAGCCATAAAAAATATTTAAAAAAAAACAACTACAACTAATGATCCCTACTAACACTTATGGCACGATTACGGATGGCAGCCTAACTTTAGTTGCGTTGCCAGTTGCCAAAATTTTTAGTAAATATGGCAACTGGCAACTAACAGCTGTTAATTTTAGCTGCAGAAAATTTGGTGACAATTGATCCAAATGTACTCGTCCTATAACTGGAGATAATGTGGCTGTTATCAAAAGTACGTAGTAGTGTATGGTGAAAAAAGTCATATCGTTTAAATGGTGGCATATTGACCATTTTCGTGGTGTATCGTCTTGATCTTGAGCCAATTTAATTCGGACTCGGTCTAGTATTGTAGTAAACTGCACTGAACATGTTCGATGTGGTCGAACACAGGACCTATCAAATAGTGTAAATATAATGTTAATTGCTCCCTTCAATGTGACTGGGATCAGTCCCGTAACTATACTTAGATATTAACCTAAGCTTAAATGGTATTTATACTTTTGAAATATGAGTGGCCCTGTGGTCGAATGGGTAGTGTGCCAGCCTGTCATGCACGAGGTTGTCGGTTCGAATCTCAAAAAATTTTCAGATTAAAAATAAAATTTAAAAAAAATGTCATTGCATTTGTAACAATAAAAAAATATATAAGCGTTAATTGTTACAGTTAAATGTCGAAATTTTATTTAAAAATAATTTATATTATTATACATCGAATATGTCCCTATGGGATAGTTCAGTGACAAGTCACAAGGTGCATACAAAGTATCAATTAACCCCATCCTAGGCCATCCCCATGTAAAAGTGACTGGTCCGCTTCATAGGAAGTGTTAGAACTCGGACTGGTCCCTATCACTTTGGGACCGGTCACGTGACTATTCTTGTGTCAGTTCCTTTTCCTGCAGGGTAGCAATAATACTCGCAAGCACAAATTTGTATATGTAAAGTAAAAAAATGGTAAAAAGTAAAAGTTTTATTTAAAAATTTTTACTGCCAAGTTAGCGACCAATTTGGCAAATATATTTGTCCAGCCACTTTTCTAAATTCAACATCGTGTCACTTTCAGATATGTGCGACGATGTGTGCCAAGTTTTGTAAAATTATGTCAGGTTATTAGTATTTAATGGACATGGCCTCACCCGCATTTCTAAGCACAAGATTGTGTCATTCTAAGAGCCGGAACAGTTTGCCAAGTTTCGTGGGAATCGGATAAGTAGAAGTACATATAATTTAATGCTAACTTTTTATGGGCGTGGGCCCACCACCTTTTTTTGAACACAAGATTAAGTATTTTGATTAGCTCAAGGTGTGTGTGAAGTTTGGTAAAAATCTTTAAAATGAAATATAATATAAAATTTTTATGGGCACGGCACCGCCCACTTTTTTAATGCAAGACTGTGTCTTTTAAGGAAATCAAAGTATATTTCAAGTTTTGTAAACAATTAATTAAGTACAAGCACGTAAAATCTGTCAAATGAATCATGTGAACTTTGATATTAGGTTGTAGTGGGTGTGGCACTGTCCATTTTTCTATTTCGCTATTGTGTCGTTACAAGTGCCTAATGTATTGGGTAAGTTTGGTAGCAAGCAATTAAGTAAAATATAATAAAATCAAATAAATAAAAATTGTAGGCCTGTTCCCGCCCCTTTTTTCACAATGAGACCAAATGAAAGCTGTACCCTCTCTCAGACAAAAAAAAATTATAATCCGTCGAAAATATACCGAAATAAGCCTGGTACTCTGTTCGAAGTTGTGAAATTTTTTCAGCAACATTGATTATTTCGCGTGAAAATTTTGACATGTACTAAATGTGGCCCAACTAGCGGTTTTTTTTTAAATATATTTCTCGCTTTTATTGCTTGAAAGTATGCAACATTGTTAAATTTCTATGCGAACAAAGTACTGCTCATGTTGTTTCACAGCTGAAACTGAAATGATGCCGGAGTCATTTTGCATGGAAAAACATGCTGCCAGATAGATTTTTCGCATTTTTCACAACAATAACAGAATACTACTTTTTCGAATTTATTTCGCAAATATTTCATACCAACTACTTTTACATGTAGTTTGACAGCATATCAAAAACATACTCTCTTTGACTGTGCAAATGCTGATATTTTCTATGTCATGTAGTTTGACAGCATTCGTGATCCTGTTCACGATATTGTGAACTGGGTATCAGGCTTTATGAAGTGACAATGCCAAAAAAAAAATACACACGATTTGAATTGGAACTACAATCAGCTGAGATCTGTTAATATACTACTTGTAGAAAATCTTTCTGCATATCGTTTACTAAGCTTCTGCTATACGAGCATTTTTACTTTTTAAAATACAAAAAAAAATCAAGCAAATCTATGCTAAGTGCCACTCCCTCACAATAACATGAAAATATTTAAAAAGTCTTAAATCACAATCAAATCCTTTGTCTTATATTTTTTGGTGCTCCTGGTAGTTAAAGGTTGAACAAAAGTAAACATAAAATAATATATTTATATTTAATTTTATGTGTCTAGCCAATGCTAACGTCTCTCTGAGGTCATCTCTCTGGCATACATTAATTGTTAATAGCCTTATCATGATAAAGATTATGTACAAAGAATTAATACTCTTACATAACTGACTTTTCCGTGTTGCTTTCATTATTACTTTATTAATCAACTGTACTCGCTCGTTGTGTCTAAATCATGATGTCATGATGTCATACTTGTTGTTGGTAAAATATTTAGGTCAAACGATGGAAAGGACTCAGTGGTAAGTTGTTAAAGTAAAATTATGTATTATGTGTACATACATAATATGGTTTTTTGGGGGGAAAAAATATGTTACAAAAATTAGGCGCAGTTGTTTTATTGTATTTTTGTTTTTCTTAACATAACACGAATCGCTCGCTCCCATTGTCAATGTATGTAATTTAAATATGAAAATTATACATTAAGAAAAGTAAAATACGGCCAACGCAGACAAATCTTAATAATATATATAAATAAATATATATATAAATCAAATCCTTTTGCAAATATTTTTTTAATGTTTTATTTGGTGCTTTCTATTCCTAAATAGAGTATTTCAACTGATATTCAATATGCTTGAATTCTTTTTACAAAAACTCCTCTTGTCAGAGGCCAAATAACTCAATTTAATCTCGATATAAATTCAACAAGGTGTTTCGTTAGGAATTTCATCAGCAAAGTGTAAAACGGATGTTCTTTATTATTTATCCAATAATAAATTTTGCTTGAAATCAAGTGTAAAATAATTGTAATTCAAGTCAAACATTCACTATTCATTCAAGGCTTGAATTATGCTTGATTCACACTTTGCTTCAAAACTTTGAACACTTCAGTTGTATTGCAGTTCAATTCAAGTCTTGAAGTCACATTTAACTCAACTATTTTAATATATACAGGGTGTTTTTTTAGAGGTATAGAACTTCGAATTGAAATAAAACACAAGAAAATCGTTTTAATGTCCATCAATTTGGCTTTATTGGAAGGATAATTTTATGCCATTAATGTTTAAATATGATTTCGGGCATGTGGCCGCCGCGGTTGGCTCGAATAAAGCCAATTCTACAGGTCCAATTTTCAACCACTTTTTCGAGCATATGGGGCCGTATGTTGGCAATAACGCCACGAATGTTGGCTTCCAAGTCCCCTAACGTTTCTGGTTTGTTGGCGTAGACGAGCAACTTCACATATCCCCGAAGAAAATAATCCAATGGTGTCAAATCACACGACCTTGGTGGCCAATTGACAGGTCCATTCCGCGAAATTATGCGCTCATCGAATGTTTCCTTCAATAAATCGATTGTGACGTGCGATGTGTGGCATGTAGCGCCGTCTTGTTGGAACCACAACTCATCCACATTCAAAATCTTCAAAATCTTCCATAAAGTTGATGGACAAAGCTCCAATTGCTGTGCACGGTGGCGAATCGATTCATTCATGGTTAACCGAATTAATTGCTCTGATGGACGATTATGTCGACCATAAAATGGACGGAGCTTGCGGTAAACTTCGTGAACTGAACCATTATTTCCGAAATAAATTTTCACGATTTGCAAGCGTTGTTCTTTTGTCAACCTGTTCATGATGAAATGGCAAACCAAACTAAATATTAATCACTTGACAGCTGACAAAATGGCCGCCAGTTAAAAAAGTGATGCCAACTTAAAGTTCTATACCTCAATAAAAAACACCCATTATATATAATATACTTCCAGCCTTCAGTTCCAGTTCAATTAAGCTTTCTATTAAAATTAAGTTCAAGTATATGTAAATATTCCAAAAAAATTTAGAGTGTACGAATTATTTTCATATTTTTAAGTAGGTTAGGTTAGAAAGGGTGGTGATAAAAAGGCACCTCCACTTGGAGACCCAACTGGGTCTATTGTGATTATATTTTTAGGTAAATAATGCAAAAATTTTTTACTCAGCTAGCTTCACTTTTATTTTCATTATTTAACTCCCCATTTGTTTTTAAAAATTAATTCTTTTTATTTATTTATTTTTAATATTTTCAGGATAACTTTATCTGAGAGGGATACTTTTTTATCTTTCTTGAGTTGCAATTAAAACTTTAAACTTATTTTATGCTAAAACAGCTTTTTGCAGTTGTGAATATGTTTTTATATAGTTTCTGGCACAACAAATTCGTTTGTTTTCTTTGTGTTATTCAAAACACGCACACACACATACACACACACAATTAAATCAGCAACTTTAGCAATAATAATAATTATTGCTTGTTTTTCCTAAAAGTATGCACAATATATTTCTTTTATTTAAATATATTCAAATTTTCCACTACTTCCGTTTCCCTATTTGATAATTGTATTGAAAATGAAAAATTTTAGACAATGGCGCATATTCAGCTTCTTTTAATTTTTAAACAAATCATAGAGATGTATACATCAATATGTACAGCAAAGCTGTTAAGTAATGATTACTATTCGTAATGATTACTAAATTGATTACATTTTTTTTTAAGGTAAAGTAATGATTAAATTACTATTATATTCATTTTAGCACGATTACTAATTGATTACGATTACTAGTAATGAAAAAATAATCTGAATTACTTAAAATTACTAAAAATAATCAAAAAGAATCAAAAGTAATCAAAAAATAATCCGATTACTTCTAAGGATTCCATTTGATTCTTTGCGATTATTTATTAAGAACAAAAAGTAATTTTTGAAAGTAGTCGGATTACTTTTGATTCTTCTTGATTATTTTTAGTAATTTTAAGTTATTCAGATTACTTTTCGATTATTAGTAATCATAATCAATTATTTATCAGCAATTCTTTTGAAGGCAATTATATAATCATTACAATTATTTTTCAAATGTAATCTAATTGATTACTAATAGTAATCGAAATGTAACAGGTCTGATGTACAGCAGGGTGGAGTGATTTGTTTATATTTATCAATCGCTTGCTGATACCTGTAAAAAGTTGCTCTTTTAACTCCCAAATATACACAGAAAATTTTATTGGGCAAATAATATATGTGACGCGGAAAATAGAAAGGGACCTAAGGGTAAAAACCGGTTTTGTTCAGGAGAGCCATTTTAAAGATTTAAATACGTGTATCTTTGGTGTACCATCACTGAGCGCGTTGGTATTGGTCTCATTTGAAAGCGACACATCTCATGACGTCAGGAACGTGTTGAGTAACCTTGAAAACGCGCGTAGATCGTCCCTACCTCTTATTTTGTGTAGTTGGTTTTTACTGTTTTCTACCTAGCGCGCTGTTTCCATGAGTTTGATATCAATTTTGCTCGCATTTTTTCAAATCCAGGTTTATTTACTGAAATTATTAATTGTGAATTATAATAAATACTCATTTATAATTCTTTTAAATCGTGAATATCACTCTGTTAGTACGAAAATTTTTTCACATAACCTTAGAATCGTCGACTTCAATTTCATAAAACGCGCATATCTCTGGGAGGGAACACTTTTGGGGCATAGCATCGGTCTCATTCGATGATCAGATGTTGTCCACATCAAAAAAAAAAAAAAAGTGAAAATTGATTTTTTTTAACCTTAGGTTCCTTTCTATATGCGCTGTCACATATGTAAATAGAGGTGCCCCAACATCATTAAATTTGGAAATATTCTTGAATTTAGTAAAAAAAATATATCACGTATATTTGTGAACGCCAAAAGAAACTCTGAGCATTGTCCTGTTAGTATAAGAGAGAAAAGGTTAATATTAAAATGTATCTGTTGAGTAGCGGAATTGTGGGACACTGAGGAGGTGATATCACAATTCTTTTCAAACGATATTCGAACGTTATCAGTAAACTCGTGCGCGTGCTATTTCTTTTGAAATTTACAGTTTCATCTCCACGTTTCAATATAGTTCTCCTTATTACAGTAAAATGTCTTAAGCTTGAATTAGACGTGACATAGCCGTAATGCCATAGCCATAACCAAACCAAAATTCAATTGATTTCTATGGTGACAGTGAGAGTGAGAGTGAGAGAGACTCGCCATAACTCTCACCATTGAAACCAATTGAATTTTGGTTTGGTTATGGCTATGGTGTTATGGCTAGGTCACGTCTAATTTAAGCTTTAAGTCAAAACACGCCAAACGAAGACTTGTCCAGTGTTTGGTTTACCAGAGAAGCTACCTGTTTCTCAATTACCAACTTATAATGACGTTATGAAAAATTATCTTATCCATCAACTATGAGTTAAAGCCTGATAAAACAGCAAACGAGCCGACCCTTCATGACATGTACTAAAAATTGGCTCAGAAAGTTTTAGAAATGTGGCAAAAAGCATCGCTACCAACTGACAGTCTTGGTACAATACTACAAATTATTCGTTCCTACCATGACAAATATAGAAACTTAATGAAACCTAACGCAGAAAATATTAATAGTTTTATAGCTGAGTTACTCTGATTATTTCATATTTGCAGTTGCAAGTGCATACGAGTACTTATCCCAAACCCTTACAGGATGCAGGTCACAATAACATCCTATGCGGTATGTATTTTGATGACAAAAAGGATAACACTTTGATTAGTGTTCAGAATAATGATAAATTTTACAGAAAAAGAGTATTGGAAAAACATTATGTGATTTCGGGCATGTAACGTGTGGGTTGGGAAATGCTAAAGGTATTTAAAATTCTGTACTAACTCACTTGAAATCCAAATTGGTGAAACTCAGTGAATCAGTCGTTTTTGGTTGAGATGGAACAGTAGTAAAGACTGGTCTTATTCGTTTGATCCAAGCAGAACTTAATAAACCAGTTTCATTTCAATGAATTACCACTGCGACATCTGTTATTACATTTGGACAGAAAAACTTCAGGGCCTAAATGCTTTTCAGTGCATGTGAAATGTGAAACAATACCTATAGCCGTCATTCATTAGACACGTATTTGATGAGAGTTTATGGTCCAATGTAGTTTACAATAAAATGTTAGCCCTCATGTATAAACGGAGCTAAGCACCTGTGGCAAAAAATTACTATGAAACGCTATTTGAACGCCGATTTGAAGAAGATTATTGGCAAGGTTATCCAACGAAATGGATATTTCGGTAACCCAGAAAATCTTCTCAATGCAGTGTTTGTATACTAATTTTGATGCTGAAAACTATACCAACATTATGATGTGGCGAGACTGTGAGATAACGGAGCCACCTCTGGCTTTAAATATATCTGATGAAGGCATGAAAGCCATTGTAAAAATCGATATCGACACATGTCAAAAAATTAAAGATTTTTTATGCCACACTCAAACCGTCGAGCGCAGTATCAAAAAGTGATGACAGATGCTTCAAGTGCAGTGTTTGCGTGGAAAAAGGGGAAAATAAAAGCACAGAAAATATACCAATATAATAAATATGAAATTTCATAGCATGACGTGAAATAAAAAGAGTTTATTTTCAGTATTAAATAGAAAGATTTGGAATTTATTCAAATGTGCTCAAGTAACGAATGAAAAAATATACATTCGCATGGGAAGATGGCAAAAGCAAAGCTGAAGCGATCCGTTAGCGGTTTACTCGTTAGAATATAAATAGTTTCTCCGAAGGCACAAGGTTATAAGCTGAAGGAGTGAAATTTATATCTCAAAAAGATTTAAATAAATTTTTAATTGATTTTTGCTTTTATTTTCAATTAAAGTTGTTTATTGCAGCAGTGTGATATTTCGCGTAACAGAGCATTGCAGTGTTGTTAGACATCAGGGGTCTAATCGTCGCTTTCGATAACGAGTTGATTCGATCAGGTTTTGTCAGTTTGAGATTGTGGCATTCGATATCGAACCATATTATTGCATTGTACGATAGCCAATACTTTGATAATGCCCAATGTATTTTATGTTATCAAACATATAAGAGGAGGTATAAAATATTATTTTGAGGCATTATTAGACTTTTCATATCAATATGGTCAGGTATAAGGATGAGGAAAAATTAGCGAAATGGTTGGAGGGGATGAAACTAATGAAAACAAGTTATATTTTAATTAAAGAAACGAAATTTCAAGCGAAGTGACGTTATATATTGTTATGTAAGGTAGACGTTTACCGATGGAGTTTTTATTAAGGAATATGCTATTTCGTTACTAGATAAAGTCAGAAAATATTCAATACATTTGGTTTTTTAAAAAGTAAAATTTTAAAACAGCAAAATGTATTGAAAAGTTTTTTATTTTAACAAATCAAAAAATTCAGCAAATTCAGTGTGAACTGCACCATAGTTATTATCTTTTGTTACAACCAAAACAAATTCTTGTGATTAAATTTTGATTAAAAACTTTGTTACCACTTTTTGTTTTCACTGTACTTCAAAATCTCTTAACAATACAACTGCAAAATATTTTTGGGATTCCCTGCTCTGCTGTGATTGATACTTTTTTCAAAACAAGAAATTTCTTAAAAATTTTTAATTAAATAAAAATTAATACAGCAACTGCTAAGGTCAGATTTTTTCTTTTTGAAGAAATATTAAGAGTCCAAATATATATTCAACATCATAACTACCGCACTTCCAGCTCTATCCTCCTATCTTTACTCAATTTCCTCAGCTAAAACTGAAGCAAGTTAAAACAACACATTTACATACGATAATATTTTTACAATATTACAATATTACAATAATATTTTTCTTTTCTTCAATATGTTTACAGATAATTTCAATTGGAGGCATAATTTGGATCGCACTCAACCCAGACTATTTCCCTCTCGAAATATCCATTGGCTACTACATTGTTTTAGCTTTATGCATAGTTTTTGCATTCGTGGGAATTTATGCCACCGTCAAAGAATCTGTCGGTCTGACGGCGTCTGTAAGTAGAAATAATACTTGTATACTCTCGTAATTTATTCCTAACTAAGCATTCAAGTGTCTGAGTTTAATAAATTAATTGATCTTTTCAAGTGCGCTGTTTTCTTATTGGTATTGACCTTGTTGAATATTGCAATCGCAATCGTTGGTATCAACAGCAGCGAACACAATGGCGTCGAAGTGGTGAAAAAGGCCTGGGAAACAAATGAAATGGATGAGTTGCAAAGGCATCATGACTGCTGTGGCAAGAGTAGTGCCAATGATTATATACTCATGAGCAAGTCAATTCCAGCCAGCTGTTACTCGAATCAGGATCGCTCAGATATACACAACCTTTTCACGCAGGGTTGTGTTGAAAAATTGGTTAAATACTACGAAGAGGAATCGTATCGCTTTGCTATTTTCTCTTGGATTTGTGTAGCCTTTGAGGTAAGTTGGAAGTTTGGAAATAGTTTTATACTATTAATATATATTTACTTCTTTTTTTTTTTGGTTTTGATTCATCAGCTGTTCGGCTTCTTATTAACCGCCTTCTTGGTCATTAACTTCCGCAATACCCAAAGACGTATGCAGTTTTAATTATTAAAAAAAATAATTCCATCTACATTTAAGTAGAGTAGCAGATAATTAAATATAATAATAATAATAATAATAATAATAATAATAATAATAATAAAAACAAACGCCACCTGTAAAGTCTAAACAAAACCACCTTTAACTACGAATATGCATGTACGATTTTTGTGCAAAATTAAATTCAAACTTTTAGACATAAATTTAATCGCTAAAAAAATAAAGTTCGCTTTTGGAATTCATGCATTCGATCGAAATTCGTTTATGGTCCTAAACATAAATTGAACAATTTATTGTATTACATTTTTTTTTTAATTATTTATTATTACTTTTAGTAAGAATATATCTATATAAGAAGTAAATAAAAAAATCATATTAAACGTAAATTTGTGTGCATATGGAAAGGGTTAAAATTTATAACTGGGTATAGGAAAAATGGCTCAAGGAAATAACTCCCATTGAAGTACGACCTAAAAAATTCAATAAGTCGAAACAAAATTTAATGAAATAACTTAAAAAAAATAAATAACTTGTGGAACTGGAAATGAAGTATGCAAATCCCAAATATTGCGACTTTTTTATAATGAAATAATTGCCAAGAATAAAAGAAACAAAATAATTAAAATTGAGCTTTCATTACGAAAAAAAGCTTTCAGCAAATTGAAATAAGATGAATCAAAACAATTCATATATTCCATTTGCAATAATGGCTGAGTATATAAAGCAGAAATCCACATCCACTGACACCACATACAGTGGACCAAATCATAAAAGAACGCTTATGATGAAGTTTTAGTGGCTAGTTGTTCCGTTCTACTAAGTGCTTGTCAGAATATTTACAATTAACTGTGGTGTTATTTGTTCATTAATAATTATCACATGTAATTTGGCTTACAAAGCGATACGAAATTTAGCCTGATCAAATCATAAACAAATAATTCCCAATGAAATATAATCCAACAAATATGAAATAAGATTCCAAGTGAATAAATATTTGCTAGAACCAGAAGACATAGAGAAGAAAATCTTTGGCCATGGCCGATGGCCGCCAAAGGGCATACCGCACAGTAGAAAATCTTTGTTTTGGGCATACCTCAGAGGAGAAAGCTGGTCTTGGACATACTTCAGAGCAGAAAATCCCTGGGGCTGGTAGTGCAGAAATCCTTAGAAAATCGTAGCCAGTCTTGGAAATGACTCAGAGGAAAAAAGTCTTGAGCCCGGCTGAAGTTAAAATTTTTTTAATAACTATCAACTCAAAAAAATTTAATAACTGCCAATTTGTCGAAAACAATCCAAAAAATTGTCGTCTGCTTATTTAAGCAAGCAATTTTTTTTCAATGATATGAATAGGCACTTAAATTTTTGTTTCATTACGAAACCCCATTAATCTTTTGGGGAGCGAAATAAATCCCAAATAAGTATCAAACAAAAACATGTAAGAACCAAATTTTATCACCAATGAAATCTGTGGCGAAAAAGAGAAAGTGCTTAAGTCAAGATTTTGTTAGACTTTTCTGGAAGTTGCGGCTTACCTTTATTCGGCTTATAATCTCATATGGTTTATTAACTTAATTTAGCTTATACTTTGGTATACTTTAAGTTGAATGTATTAACCGTCTTGTGTTTTCCTCAATAAAATAAAAATTAAATCGAAATTCCGAACTTAACTTCAAAAGAAGTAATAATACATTAAAATTAAATTATTGTAAGATTTAGTTTAAAGTTCTTTGCCTGGCAAAAATCGTGAAATTATTTTATGAGTCAGACAGCTTTAAAACAAAATGGAACTCAAAGAAAAAAATTTATTCTGTTGTAGTGTTAATTTAGCATACATACACTTTTAAAAGCTATAAAAAACTTGACCCACTGATTTTCTACTACCACCATACATGCGTACTATTAAATAGTGAAGTTTATAGTTTTAATTGTATGTATATAAACACCACAAAGTGTGTACATATGTATGTATGTATGTACTCGTACTTACTTATCGTTACTTGAAATTTAAATTCATATCATGCACAATATATTCGAAATCAATCAAGTTCATTATCAATTGCACTGTATCACTAAACCTGCGGCTATCAGCAACTTTCTAAACAAAAACAAGCGGACATAGCTTTCATAAACGTGGTTTTTGTAGGTTCCAAATAGGCAATTAAATAAAGTCACCAGTGTACATTTTATACCTAATCGGAACACTTTACTTAGTCAATACATGCTGTTATTAACAGCTTTCAGGGACACAATGTTACATCCCAGCAAACATTTTTAAAGATTTTGTAATGGGTAGTACTCTTTTAATGGCTTACAAAGTAATGAGTGGTACTTATTTATATCATTACGTGAAAGTACATATTGTAGTACTTTCCAGTTAATAATGAAGTTTATATAGAGAAAAATTTATTACAAAATTTAGGTATTTTTGCATATTATTCAAAATTTTTAAAGATTTTGTAATGGGTAGTACTCTTTTAATGGCTTACAAAGTAATGAGTGGTACTTATTTATATCATTACGTGAAAGTACATATTGTAGTACTTTCCAGTTAATAATGAAGTTTATATAGAGAAAAATTTATTACAAAATTTAAGTAGTTAAGTTTTTACAAAATTCTTTATATTTTTATTAGCAAATAAATTATTTTTCAACAATTTTAGGTAAAAAGTAATCTATAAAATAACACATTAAATTTTGAATACGTTTAGGCAATCAGTAATCTATTAAATTTTGGATATTTGTAGGCAAAAAGTATAGGGTACCGCATACTTTTTGAACTTCTCAAACAAAAATAATGGGTTATTCAGCCAAATTGTATGCACTTACGACTGAAGAGTACATATCCTTTTTTGCATTCTAGTAAGCAAACTTTTTTGCTGGGATATGTCACGATGTTAACTTCTCTATTCTTTACACAAGACTGAATATTTAGTTGACGCATCACCAGCGTTGCTAAATATTGAAATTTTTTCTATTTTCTCAGTTTTTTTTTTTTTAAGTTTTAAGTATTCGTGTAGTTTTTTTGTTTGATATTTTTTTATTTTCTTACATGCCAATGGCTATTAATTTTATTTAGTTTTTAATTTCTATTCAAACTTCCCATAAAAAACTTTGCTTATTAGAACGAAAGCAACTGTATGTACTCTCCAATCGTAGCTTTTTACAAATTTGACTGAATAATCCATTATTTTTGTTTGGAAAATACCTCATTTATGTTAAGCATTTTATCATGAAATGAAATTTAAAATTTTTTAATTTGACAATTGGAGGCCTGGAGAAGCAAATCAGATCAAAATAATTGCCAAAAATACTTCAGAAATTCTTGGTGTATAATTTTTTATAAAGCACTTTCTTCTATATAGCTGCAATTGTCAAATAGAAAAACTTGCGTGCAACAAATTTCATGAAAAATTGCATAATGTAAACCTGTTGTTTTCATGAATAATAACAATGACAATGGCAAGACTGTTGTAAATTTAGAGATGGTAAAATTGAGCTTTCATTACAAAAAAGCTTTCAGCAAATTGATGATCCATTTGCAATGATGGCTGAGTATATAAAGCAGAAATCTACATCAACTGACACCACACGCAGTGGACGAGACACAAAAGAACGCTGATGATGAAGGTTTAGTGGCCTTCGAAAACAGCTAGTTGTTCCGTTCTACTAAGTGCTTGTCAGAATATTTACAATTAACTTTGGTGTTATTTGTTCATTAATGTTTATCACATGTAATTTGGCTTACAAAGCGATACAAACTTTAGCTCGTTCAAATCATAAATATATAAAAACAAATGAAGTTCGAACAACAATAATTTACAAAAAAAAACTATGTTATATATTTCTCGTTTGGAGTATATGATGTCAAATTGTTATTTTTTCAATTCTTTTTTAAAAGGCCTTAAAAAAAATTTCAAAAATATGTATGTGTGTACTAGATCTGAGCACAAGCCATTTGCTTGCTTAATCTTCTCTTTCTTTAGTGCTCTTGATTTTATGAGAACATTAAAGGCCAATTTCGCCAACTTATTTAAATATCAAAGTTGGTTGAAATTGCCCCTAA
Organism: Tachina lurida; assembly: GCA_944452675.1. Lineage (NCBI taxonomy): Eukaryota > Metazoa > Arthropoda > Insecta > Diptera > Tachinidae > Tachina > Tachina lurida. Next base: position 116,316,694 of record OX101756.1, read on the forward strand.
AACCGTTATTCTGTGAAATGAAGTATGGCGCACTATGAAGTGTTCAATAAAAATATTATACACTTGACACAACTGTCTACTTAACTGTTGTGCAATGGTTTTCTTTGTTTTTTGTTTCCTTGTTCTCTATAATTGCTTTAATGATTACACAGAATAAGTCAGCAACTTCAGGAAAAATCGCTGTCAAATTAACAAAGCCCATAATAAAAACTACAGCAGTAACTTCAAATGCTCTCTAATTTTCGTTTCATTTTCTTTTGTGCTTATATTTTTCTGTAGTTTTCTTCACAAAATGTATGAAATTTATTGAAAGTATGGTAGCATTGTTGAGAGAATATTAATTTATATGTGAGAGTATAAGAAAAAACGCTGTCAAAATAAAATAGATTTTATCTCTCGACTGCTTTCTGGGTATACTTTTTTGTGTCAATTTGTGTGGAAAATGTGTTTATGCCGCAATTCTGTTTAATCATTTACACTCAATTACAATTACAATTACCACTAACAAATAACATTCGATTTTGAAAAAAATACCATTCTGTGCACTTTTTCATGGTTGGTGCTCAGTTCTAGTATGTACATAATTTTTTTCTGGAACAGCAACACAGCTGATACGTTTTTTTTTTAAATAAGTTTCAAAAAGGACTTTTTGTAAGAAAACCATGGGCTGTTATTCATGAAAACCATAGAAGTTAGGTCAAGTTCAGAAAATCCACAAATCCACATTCAAAAAAGTGCAATAATAGGATAAGAAGAATGTGTTATTTTTTGCCATCAAATGTCTAAAATTTAATGAATTACTTTTTGCCTACAAATACTTAAATTTGTTTGATAAAAATTATAGTCAGTTAAACGTAAAATCAAAGTTAATGTATTTAAATCTAAAGTAGTAATCTTATTTATTTTCAAAGCATCTTTTCACGACGAATAATGTGTCTTAGTACGAGTATCGTGTCTCCAATTTGACTATGACAATTTTGTACTAGACTTAAGAACATTGCAAACATTTTTTCTTTAATCTAGTACTGAAAAGTACTAAAATACGTAGTTTGACCTATTTATGTAAATAAGTGGTTATTATATATCATAATGCCCCCATTGTCCCAATCACAGACATTTTTCTAATCTACGCCAATGATATGCCGTATATAACAATGTTCAACCTCTTATAATATGAGTGGGGAGCCCACTTATTGGCCTACTGACATACGTAAAATTCCGGATGTAATAGATTTTGGCGTTATGAAAAATATCTCTAGGGATTTAATTCAAATTGAAGCTTCTCTAGATCTTTCGTCCGATCACTCTCCCACGATCGTTACAATTTGTGGCCCATTGAGAAGTGACTTACCTCACCCATATGCGAATTTGATAAATCGTGTTAATTGGCTGGGATTTAAAAAATATCTTAGTAGTCATTGCACGGAAAATATTACGCTAAGAACATCTGATGATATTGAAACTAACATTGCCAACCTTAACGAAAATATTAAGCAGGCTGCTAAACATGCTACTACCTCCCATCCGCAGACTGGGTTTAATAAAATTTATTCTACCGATATTGAACGTGCCGTATGCAAAAAAAGAAGAGTTAGAAGGGAATGGCAACAGCACAGATCACCACAACTTAAAATCAGATTTAAAGAGTGCACTAAACGACTCCAAGAGCTGCTTGCACATGAAAAAAGTGCATCTCTTAAAAACTATCTGGAAAATCTTGATGTCACACCAGCATCTGATTACTCTTTATGGCGCGCTGCTAGAAAGCTTAAAACACCCGTTGAGTTTAAACCACCTCTGCGCACATCTACCGGAGGTTGGGCAAGAAGCGATACTGAAAAAGGTAACATATTTGCTGACCATTTGAATTACGTATTTATCCCAAACACATGTACTGGTGTAATTGATTTGCCAAATGTAGACGCTCTACCCCCTCAACTAATAAAGTTTAAGACGCGTGATGTACAAAAAGTAATTGCTGAACTCAACCCGAAGAAAGCTCCGGGTTTTGATGGAATTAGTAACCAGATGCTGATGAAGTTGCCTCGTATTGCAATTAGAATACTGTTATTTATTTTCAATGCCATTTTACGACTGGAGTATTATCCACACAGCTGGAAACTTGCCAAAGTTAAAATGATTCGCCAGGCAAAGATCTTACCAAGGCTGAGTCATATAGGCCAATAAGTCTGCTATCAACAATGTCAAAGCTTTTCGAAAAACTGCTCATGACAAAATTGTCCCCAATTCTAGTTCGTAGTGGGTGCATACCGGACCATCAATTTGGTTTTAGAAGTCACAAACTCATAGATTGGTCCAATTTATAAGAAGAACATTTGAAGAAAGGAAGTATTGTTCTGCGCTGTTTATCGACGTTTCTCAGGCATTTGATAAAGTGTGGCATGAAGGACTAGTTTTAAAATTAAAAACATACCTGCCAATAAACGTTGTAAGTCTTTTGAAAAGTTACATTACTGCCCGCAAGTTCACTGTTGTGGAAGGAGACTTTATGAGCATGCCTGAAACTATCTCATCCGGTGTGCCACAGGGGAGTATACTGGGGCTAGTTTTGTATTTGATTTATACTTGTGATATGCCTCTGAGCAGCAATATCCACACTTCCACATTTGCTGATGATACAGCCTGCCTTAGTATGCATGAAAATCCTTACGAAGCATCCCGATATCTTCAAGAACACATTACCCAGCTGGAACTATGGTTAAACTTATGGAGAATTAAGGTAAACGAACAAAAGTGTGTTCAAGTAACATATACATTACGAAGAGATACGTGTTTACCCATTCGGATTAACAATCAAGTTGTCCCTCAACATACTCATGTGAAATATCTTGGAATACACCTTGATCGACGGCTTACTTGGAAACACCATATTGACTCTAAGTTAACCCAAATGAAACTAAAATTAACTCAGGTACATTGGCTGATTGGTAGAAATTCAACCCTCAGTCTAGATTGCAAACTTTTGATATACAAGTCTATTTTGAAACCCATATGGTGCTACGGAATTCAACCATGGGGCACTGCTTCAGCTTCCAATGTCGAGAGAATCCAACGAAGGCAAAATAAAATTTTGCGATTAATAACATCGGCTCCATGGTATATAAAAAACTCAAATATACATCGTGATTTAAACATGCCACTAGTGGTTGAAGAAATTGCAAAATATGCAGGCAAATATTTAACAAAACTCGAGTCACATCCTAATCCGCTTGCTCGTAATATTTTGAACTTTACTGGACACGTCCGCCTAAAAAAGAGGGATACAAGTGCTCTTATACTCAACACTCCAGATGGGACTGCTTGAAAATACTTTTTATTTTATTTTATTTTTTCTTCCTTTTGATTATCACTACTTATGTATTACTTATAACTATCTCTAAATTTATGTCCGACAGTGGTCGGGCCTAATAATTATATTTTAGATTTAAGATTTTAATACTTATTGTTAGTTCATATTTGAAGATACAATTAATAAAAATATGTATTAAAAAAAAAAAAAAACTTATAATATCTTGTTTAATTTCCTGTTTAATTCAAAATTGTGCACAATTACATTTTTGCAGGTCAGCCAGCGATATGTTTACAAACAAACACTCTTTACACGAATCTTTCAGTTCCGTAATTTTATTTTATACTTTAGCTTTGTTTTCTTTAAACACAACAATTTGTTTGGATAAATAGCAGCTAAAGTCATAAAAAAACGCTGAAGAATAGAGACGCAACAAAAAATGCGAAGAAACCATGCGTACGTTTGGGAAATTGCGTGTAGACATACGAGTACATATTTTACGATACAGGCATTTATGAGGGGGATGGATGCCTAAATAATAATTAAAATAATTAAGAGTGAGTTCTATGTTATGCTTCATTCACTACGGGAATGAAATATTTATGTATGTGTTTTTTAAGGTAATAATTTTAATTTTGTTCATTTATTATTTGCGCTACATCTAACATTAACGTCCCTTTTCACAATGTATGATTAAGAGTTAACGTGAACTTTAACTGACAATTCCTCATACAAAACTTGCCGTTAAAGTAACTATTAGCTTTTAATTGTACATTGTGAAAAGGGCCCTTTTACCGTCTTTGGCCTTAAGACAATGCTTTTGAAATTTTTTTTTTGCTAAGAAAAAATATATCCCAAAAAGTTCACTACTTCGGCTTAAATCGAAATAAGCTAATTTTGAATTAACGACACCCTTCTAATCTTCACATTCAAAAGTAGTCCCGGGAAAAATCTAAATTATTTAGTGCAAGTTTTTAGGATTCTATACCGCAGTTACATGCTGCTTATCATTTTTAGCCTTACGATTTCATATAAGTAGAATAATAGCATAATAAAGCTTGTACAGAATGATATTTGCCTAAATAAAATAAAATTGTACACCGAGTTTTCTAATTTACGGCCCTTTCACAATGTACAATTAAAAGCTAATAGGGACTTTAATCGCATGTTTTTGTATGAAAAACTGCCAGTTAAAGTTCACATCAACTCCGAATCATACATTGTGAAAAGGGACGTTAACTGCATAAGAAATACATTTCTGAAATTCGACTTCAAGACAGTAAAATATGACTTGACCACTTTTTCTTTATTTTCACAAAATTGTTAACAAATTTGATAAGCATTTGCTATGGTGTGGAATTTCGATCTGTAAATTTATTTGTCAATTATCAGTACAATTATTTTAAACAAATCAAACCGGAAAAATTCAGATGTTGTCCAACAACTTGTTGCTTACAGCAATGTAAGCAAATGTTAACACAAGGACATTTATGTAGATGCACATGAAAACAAACAGAGAGCAGCGTTGCCAGGTCAGTGCTTTTTGCACTACTTTCAGTGCTTTCTAACATTTTCTTTGCAAAAATATTTCCAGTGGTTATTTTAATCTTTTTAGGGTTTCGTACACCAAAGGTGAAAAGAAACCCTATTGTTTTCGCTACGCTGTCCGTCTGTCCGTCTGGCCGTCACAGGGTATTTTCTCGAGAACCGTAAGAGCTACGGACCTGAAATTTGGACACAGTATGTAGACTCTTGGCCGCTACAACAACAAATACATGAGGGTTGGAAATTAAAGGGTGTGCCAAAACGAGCAACGAAAAATGTTAAAATCCCATGTAATATACATACAATTGTATGTATATACACTTGAAATTTGTAAAGTTAGTGTATTTTTATACAGACTACAACAATTAACACTAAAATTTAAAAAAATTTAATTAAAGGGTGTACCATCAGTTAATGTAATTTCGACTATGTAATTTTGATAACTTGCTGTATCTTGGAAACCGTAAGAGCAAACTTCTTGAAATTTTTCAGAAACGGTAAAACAAAAAAATCTCAAAATTATAAAATCGCCAAACCGAAAAAAAGCACCAAATTAAAAAAATTTCTAAACCGAAAATAAATCGCGAAAAACCGGAAAAATTGCCAAAATGAAAAAATCGCCAAAATGAAAAAAAATCGCCAAAATGAAAAAATCGTCACAATGAAAAAAATCGCCAAAATGTAAAAAATCGCCAAAATGAAAAAAAATCGCCAAAACAAAAAAAAATTGCCAAAATGCAAAAAAATCGTCAAAATTAAAAAAAAAATCGCTAAAATTAAAAAAATCGCCAAAACGAGAAAAAAACGAAAAATAATCAAAAAAAAAATTATTTCAGCTGAAAAAACGTAAAAAACACTACTACCAAAAAATGCTCAAAGCCCAACGTACGGAACCCTTCGTGCGCGAGTCAAAGTCGCACTTTACTGAATTTATTTTTCTTTTCTTTAACTTTGAAGACAGCAAATGGCATGTGGAAATAAAACTTTTTTTAACGGAATACAAGCCTGTTAGTTCTCACGATTTGTTCCAAAATTTGGGTATTTTTTAAAATATTTATTTTGATACTACACTCAACTCTTTTTTTACACGGTTTTTTTAAACGATTTTGAAATAACACGGTTCACAAATAAGAAGAAAACAATTTTTTTTGCACGCATTTTTTTAACTTGAGCGATATTATTTTTTTTTACATTTTGAATCCTGTTTGTAATAAGCGTTATCCGAAACCGACAAGTAACTGTAAAATTAAGTTTTAATTTTAATCTTTCATGCTTGTAATAAATTTTATTTTATTTTTCTTGCGCAACTGAATTGTTTTTGTTATTTAATATGTATTTTTTTTAATAGAACTTTTTGATATTCACTTTTTCTTGCACACTTTACTCAGTAAATGTTTGGATATTTTTCAACTTGTTCAGCTTTTTAAGGATATGGAACGTATCACTAAATTTTACAGATTCTTTTGCAAGATTTTCTTAGAAACTTATCCACCGTGAAAAAAAGGGTTGGATGTAAATTTATTATTGTGATTTAATTAATATTAATCCTTGCTATTAAACAGGAAAAAAATCCAATATCAATTATTAATTTTTAAGCTAACGTTAATTGTTGTTGCAAGTAAAGCGAAAAAAAAATTGTTTCTGTTTTGTGCAATAACTACAAACTGGAGTTAGTATTTTACTATGTATACAATTGTTATTGTTACGATTCAGATGATTACAGTACATACATCAATTTCTGATGAAAAATTTAAATTACAAATGTTTCCCGAACTGATAGCGAAAATTTTTGCTGCCAAAAATTAAGCTTAACTACTTTACGACAAATATTTACCAATTGTCTTGAACATAACTGATCTATGACTAGCAAAAATAGGAATGGTACAACAAGTTTTTAAATCGTAAAGAGTATATACCACAAAACTGAAACGAAAGTGCCAACAAAATTCTCCGACTCAAGGTGTCACATGGGAAAATTTATATATTTTTTTTAAGTTTTTCGGACGCAAAATAATTCTCCTACCGGCTTTTATGAAACCATGACTAATACTAATACAACCAGCACAGGAATAGCCTAAATTTAGCTCCAGAACCGTTCACCAAGTAGCTTGATTAGGGCCCTGTTCGGAAATGCATCACTGCTCTGCATCATTCGAGCAAACTTTAATTTAAAATGCGCTACAAGCTCGCTGATAATAGTTTTTAGTAGTAGCCATGCTTGTAGCTTATATTTGACATTTATTTGTGTGTTATCTACTGCAGTTTCGAACTTTTGGACACTTCAATTTCCATTTGCAGCGCAGTGATGCATTTCCGAACAGGCCCTAGATTAATTGACCCTCTCTAATAATAACGCCATGTTAAAGTTTAAATTTATAGGAGTCGAACCGGTTGCCAGGCACTGTGATACAGTCACGAGACGTGTACTGTGACAAGTTCTTTCCCTCTAGTTATGACAATACCACCCCTTTAGCAAGTATGCCGAAAGCACAATGCCCCGTGATCACTGCCACTATGTATACGGCACTGTGTTCGTAGGAAACTATGTGGCATAGAGGTTCATTATGTGTTGATGCAGGGCAAAAGTATTATTGCTGTGTGATACGTGGGCTAATTTTGCTACCCGTTTTGGGCCATTACTGAAAGTATCTACATCATTAAGACGTTTCCAGCAGGAATTCAGAGGGATGACGCAAAATTATCATCCTGAAGCATAGTTTACTTTTTAGCTAGCTTGTATGCTATTCAGCACCACACTTTGTGTATGTAGAGTTTTACAAGTGAGTTTGAGTTGATTTATCACAAACATACATAAATGAATTAAATATAAACTAAAACATTTGTTCAATTCACAATCTTTTGTATGAATTTTATTATGTATAAATTTTGTTGGCAACTTCCACATAAACATATATCTTAGCAAATGCTTGTATATAAATTATAAAAAACTTGTACATATGCAAATGCTATGAAAACAAGTTGTAAATTGAGTGATGTATGGAGTTTACTTCCAAGAGGGATTTGCTTCAATTCGGAACGATTTTCCGTAATCGCACGTCAAATTTGGCTGAGAACCGTACCAGTTTCGGCTATGCGCCGCGCCATCTTTAGTAATCTCTTCAATACTAAATTGGACAATTTTATGCCTCCCCTAACAGAGAATTGAAAGTTAACTAAAATTATTCAAATTGTCATATGGGCAAGTTATCTATACACACACTTGCTTATTGTTTTTCACACACATATACATACATACACGTTTAAACTGTTTAAAGGAATGAAATTAAAGCCTTAAACTTTATTATGAAGGAATGTGTGCATTTTTTTATATTCAACAGAATGAAAGGAATGATAAAGATGGTAAGCTCAAACCATGACATCATAATATGACACACTATTCCATTACAAATATTAACATAATTAATGTCAATCATGGATGGAAATGCCACTGCTGGATATTATCCTTTTTGGGGACCTTTTTAAATTATCAAAGTAAAAATATATATTAAATGAAAAAAAACTTGAGCCTAGTTAAGAAATCGTTTCATGATTCAAAAAGCACTATAGTTCAATTAAAATAATAAAAATGTATCATTAAAAAATATTTCGAATGATAGTTCGATTTTAAAATCATTAATTTTTCAATTCAATTGAATCATATAATTGTCAGTTGATTCAATGTATTTTGTATCTACATTTATTTTGTAATAGAGCTAATATTCATGGAATGCCCCATACGGATTTCGGGAATAAGTTCTATGTGATAGAACAACGAAATGCACGCCATTTTGCATCGATGCCCCAATGAGTCAATAGTAGTCTACTGTCACCAATGATATTCTTCAACCTTATTATTATTTGTGGCTTGTATGACTTGTTCTTATTTTGTTGTTATTTGTTTTGATGTTCGTGTTATGTAAATAGCCGACAAACTTCGTATTAGTATCGAAAAATTTCTGTCCTCTGATTTAAAATTACCACTGTTTCGTATTAATTTTAAAATAATAATTATTAATCTAACCTTAAATAAATATTTTTGATTTAATTTTTTCACTGTTAAAACAACATGACTAAAACTTTAATTTTAAATAAATTTTATATTAAGTCATCAATTAAATCATGTTGAATTAAAATTTAATTCATAATGGCATTAATTTATTGTATATCTATAGGCTGTTGTGGCAGGAAGGGAAAGCGATTTGAATTCCACGTGATGAGCTTAGTTCCAACTACAAACACTTTCCTGATACCTACGTCAACGAAAGTGAGTAAGTAAAATAATTAATAAAATGACTACATTAAATTAAATTCATATTGTTTCAACTTAAAAAAAACCTTGAATGCAACAAGATTCTTCATGTAATTTTAGTATTAAACTCATTTTCTTTAAAATTTAAATAACTTTGATTCAACATGATTTTTCATTTTGATTTAACTGTACTGGGGTATGAAATATAGTTATTTCAAGATGAAAAATTTTCTTTGAAGGTTATTGTTAACCAGGTTGAATTAATATGAAACACATATGAAGCAATATTATTGCCGAAAAAATAATAAATCAAACTTGTTTTTTATGATTTTAATGTGTTAGTATTAGTAGCCTCCAAGGGTGACCATATTAAGGACAGTAACCTAATCACTTAAAAATCTATATTGTGACATGTTGCTGATGTCCAACGATTCTCAGGACATTGAGTCACCACTTCAGCCCCCGTATTCTTTAAGTCACTAAGGCTAAAGCTAAAAAACTGATTTTTCGATTTTCGGCTACAAATGCAATTTTCCAACATATGTCTATTCCTAAATCACATAATGACTTAAAAAGGTAATTCGCAAAAATTTTCGTGTTTTATGTCATCACCAAAAAATTTTAATTTTCTATTTGGTCAGTATTTTAACGATAGAATTTAGTTTTAAAGACTTACGGCCCTATGTATAAGCAAAAATTGGCATGAAATTAGCATAAGTGACGAAATTGAATTAGGTGTTAACGAGTTCCTCCATACAATTTGATATTAAAAATGGTTGCATTACCTAATTTTAACCCTCTTCTAAGACCCTACATGATTTTTAATGTGAAGTTTCATCGCAAAACTCTTTAAGATCATGTTCAATTTTGCCACTTATGCTAACTTCATGCCAATTCTTGCTTATACATAGGGCCGTTACAGACTACGGCAGCTGGCTTTTAATTTAGGGCCCTTAGAAGATTTTCAACTGTAAAATTTATATTTTTTTGGATGCAATTTTCCAACATATATTCCTAAATCAGATAATGACTTAAAAATGTAATTCGGCGAAATTTTATTGTTTTATATCATCGCTAAAAAATTTTAGTTTTCTATTTGTTAAGTGTTTTAGCGATAGATTGTATCTTTAGCGACACAATATGGCAGCTGATTTTTAGTTTAGGACCTTTAGAATATTACTAAGGATATCTAAAGCCTTACGCATAATGAAAAACAGGCATGAAGTAAGCAAAACTTATGAACGTGTTTTGCCAATTTTACATTAAAAACTAAGCAAGGATTTAAAAGTGAATTAAAACTACGTATTGATTCGACGCATTATTCAATGCATGAAGGAACTCGTTAACACCCAGTTCACTTTCGTTGAAATACAATAACAATAAGTTTATACTGCCTATAAAAAAATATACATGTATTTTATAAATGGTTTATAAAACAAAATATCTTATATAAACATTTTAAGAATTTTTAAATATTTTTTTTTGAATAAGGCCTTTATTATTTAATTTTATTAGTCTTATTGTGTATCTATAAAGCAATAATATACTTTACAAATAAGAACTCACTCAATTATCCATGCCTGGTGCTACTAGTATCGACACAAGCGTGAATACTTTAACATACTCACTGAAAGCTAAACAAAGCCAAAGACATTAAGGCAGCAACAACAACAAGGATTACAATAAAAACAATAAAGAAAAATAGAGCGACTAACTTTAATAACAATAAAATGCAAAAGCCGTTAAACAATACACAGAGCCGCTATAGAAAGAGAAATAAATATAAAAACAGGCATTTCACAGCAGCAACAACAAAAACAAAAATAATCCAAGCATTTCGTAGTATTGGTGAGTAAAATTGAGTGAAGCACGTAATGAACGGCGAAAGAGTGTTAGTTTGTTGTTGGCTGTGAAGAAAACAAGTGGTGGCTATTACAATAATACTTAAATAAAGAAAATATAAATTATTTAATAAATTAAAGCACTTAATCAAAAATATTAATTTATTTATTTTTAATAGTTAAGCAATTAAAAAAGTTTGTCATACTATGAGCTGCCAATTGTCATTTTATAAAGTTTTATTAACATTTCTAAACTCAGTGCTGTCGGTGCGTATGAGTAATTAAAATATGTGTTTTTTTATTATTTTAACAACGCGTATACGTCAAGACTCCTTTGTTCGGTTTTAGTCCTACACAAAATACATACATACGTACATGCATACAATATATTATACATATGTAAATGAATTTCTTATGTTTTATATATTAGTTACTAGGTATTGGGTTAATAGCACTTTCCGTATATGAATTGAACACATCAACGCCAGGTACATTTGAACATGCTGCCATTGTGGTACAAATATTTATTGGTTCGTTCGTTATACTCACCTCATTCTTGGGCTGTGTTGGGGCTTGTCGTCATTCGTCAAGTCTTATATGGAGTGTAAGTGAGATTGTTGCTATCAAATGTGCGTAAATAAATTCCATTCTTATTTCCATTTCATGGCCAACAAATATGTATGTATGTATGTAGTATGCCATGTGCATGATATTTTTACTGGCATTCCAAATTTATATTATTGTCGCTGCCCATTCCACGAACTATGCAGAGAATGCTCGCAATAACTTTAATAGTTTATGGAAAAATTATACTTTGAATTCACAAGAAATCACTGATATGGAAAAGAAGGTAAATTAAATACGTGTACATATCTTAATTTATTTCATAATAAATATTTGTTTTTAACCGGTATTCGTAATAGTATCATTGTTGCGGCAAAAATGGTTCTCATGACTATATTCTAATGGGCAAAACTATACCACAGAATTGTTATGAAAATGAGGAAAGAGCATCAAGTAATCTATTTGACGAAAGTTGTATGGAAATAATTGGCGAATCAGCTTACAAAAGTGGTCAAATTGGCTTAGCCATTAAATGGATATTATTCTTTTTAGAAGTAAGTAAAATGTGTAAGATTAAAGTTTTTGTTTATTGCATAAAGGCTCAAAGATGGCTAAAAAGGGGGTTTTAGCCAATAAAACTCTTGCCATTTTTTGGCATTCACACGGTATAAACTATGTTCATAGCGTAAGACAATAAAAGGAGAATATTATGCCAAATTATTATTGAGTCAATTTTATGAGGATTCGTACGAAAAATTACTGTATTTGGTTATGAAAACAGTTATTTGGAGTGTATATGCTTTCGGCTTTTGTTATAATAAAGGTCTACAATTATACACGCACACAAAAGAGTTGTTTTCATCAGTACAATGCATATGCACACATATGCAGCTTTCATGAAAAAATCGGTGAATTGGGATAGTAATTGTTTTCTTATCCACCCACCTCTTCGTACTTAGATCCGAGTGATTATTTCTTGTTCCCAAATTTGAAGAAATGGCTCGGCAAAAAGAGAGTCGACTCCAAAAAACTTCCCCAACAAATTTTTTCAACTATAAAAAATGTGTCTCAGGCTAAGCAAACTATTGTGTTAATTAAAAAAAAGTTTTTACTTATTTCTGTAAACATACGATTCTTATGATAAGATATGTAATTGATCATTAAATTAACTGTCGAATACATTTGTCAATAGAGACATTTCATAATGCATTTGGAAACATATTTCAGATTTAATTTTAAACAAATATGTTTGATTTAGTTGGACTTTTCTCAATAGATTTCAATAGACATTAAAATAAAATTATAGTTTAATAAACTCCAGAAGACATAAGCATAAAATGTTCAAGATATTTTAGAAAATTAATCAACAACTGAATGCCTTTGCATTTTGTTGTTTCTCAAATTTTAAATTTAAAAAAAAACATCAAGTTAATTATGCGACACCAAAATATCTCATGTGTGTAATTTGATATATGTTTTAATATTTCATGGAGGGTCCTTTGGCTTTACGAATGTCATCTTATGCCTTCGGAATTGATACCACCAGTTTTTTGGACTATATGAAGTAACGTCCAAGACAATTACGCCAAAAATATGAAATAACTTCTAAAATTTATGTTAGAAATTTTGGAAGTTATTGCATTTTGGAATTTATTTATTATTTTTTTTTTAATAATTTAATTTATTTTTTGGAGTTTTTTGTGAAAATGTATGTATGTATGTATTCATTTTATTTCGGACTTATTTCACTCTTCAAAAGGTTTGTGGATATTGATAACGAAACAATTTGGGAGCTACACATTTTTTAAGACTTATTATTATTTTTTTAAATTCGCTCTACAAAGGATTTCTGCATTTCCAACCTCAAGGGTTTTCTACTCTGAAGCACTTCCGCATTGCCGGTATTTGGCCGGGCTCAAGGACTTTCTCCTCCATGGTATTAGTCGACACTGCGCTTGTTCTTAAAAATCGCCTACATATAATATTAATTTATTATGTTTACTAAAGAGAAAACCTGCAGAAAATAGGAAAATTCATGGCTCCATCACTTTTAATTTTTTAAATATTTTTATCATCTAGCACTCGTGATGAGTTTTCATGTGATACCCATATTGTTAAACAGAGTTAACAATTTACGGTTGTGTGATGGTTTGTAGCTCTATGTCAGCAAATGGTCGAATAATGCAATAGTATAAATACATATATTGAAATAAAATTTGACAGCTCCTTATAAGAAGCTCTAGAGATTTTTGCATTTTAGAGAACTTTATATTCTAACAGGCCAACTGATTGTTATACAACTATCCATAAGTTATGGAAACGCCGCCCAAATTTTTTAGCATCAACCTCACATACAATTTATGGGCATATCCTGAAAAAAAGTTAAAATTACTTTTATTTTAAAATGTCTTTTCCTTTCCTAAAGACAAAGGACTACCCACGAGATATTAAAACAAAACCAAAAATTAATTAAGCACATGAAATAGAAAAATGCTGAGCTTATATTAAAAAAGCTGCTTATAAGCTTCCTTTCCGTTTATTAAATTGAGGCACTGTATGTATTTGTAGGCAAAAAAGTAGTCCATTAATTTTTGGATATTCTTAGGCAAAATGTTATACGTTCTTATAATCCTATAACTGCACTGTTTTAAAGGTATATTTGTAAGGCTATTGACCTTCACAAATAAAATTAGTAAGTTATTCAGCCGAATTATAAGTACCTACGACTGGACGGTATATACATATATACATACCCTTTTTTGCCTTCTAGTAAGAAAAGTTTTTGCTGAAATTTTATATATACTGACTAGATAATGGCTATTAAATTTTATACTACAATGAAATACACATGTAATATAACTTTATTATCTTCCTTCTCATTACAGCTATGTGCCTTAGGACTCTCATCCTTAATGGGAATCAATCTTCGCAACAAACACAGAAGGGAACAATTTCGTAATTAATATTAATTTTTGAAGTATAATTTTTGACCAATCAAAGAAAATTGTTAAGTTTATATTTAATTTATATAAAAAATGTATTCTATATATTTATATAAGAAATATTTCTGTAATTTATCGAAGTTGTATGTTTGTGTATTGATTTACATATATGTATGTATGTATAATCGTATTTATGCCTTAATATATACATACAATGTATATAAGATATATGTATGTACATTGAATAATATTAAAAAAAATCTATTGTTTTAATAAGGGTCATCTGTGTCTTGCAATTGATTACTATTTAAGCGTTAATACCAAAAGTAAATGAAAATTATTTTAAAACATTTTCTTTATAAGTCGCCTAAAGATATGCAACATAAATTGGGTAACTTAATGTAATTCTATAAAGGAAATCACTCTTCGCTGCAAACTGCTGGTGCAAATATTGTAGATATAGCAAATCTTGAATATATGCAACAATTCATATGGAATTCAAATTTCCTACAGTAATTCATATATACAAGACAAAAACCCCTTGCAGATTCAGAAGAGCAAATGTTTGCAACGCAAAAACAGCTGTTTTTTATTTTATTTATAAAATCAACTCAACTAAACTTCCGCGTTGGCAAAGTTTCAAGACGGAAGCGGCGCCTTAAAATCCCGTCAAAAAATATAGAATATCAATTGTCAATTATTCTCAATTTGACAACGAACACATGGTGTCAAGATCTTATAAGCACCTGCTTCTTCTTTTGTTTATTTCATTGTTTATTTAATACAACCGAGGAAGGCAGATCAAAACGGTAATCCTAGTTTTTAAGGCTACCTACACTAAAAGTGAAAAGGAACCCTATTGTTTTTGCTACGATGCCCCTCCGTCCGTCCGTCTGTCTGACACATGCTACTTTCTCGAGAACCGCAAGAGCTACAGACCATAACAAATGTATGACTGCTAATTATATATACAGTTATATTGAAATTTCGAAAGTTAGGGCCTGTCCCACGATGTTGACAGCGTTCGACTTGTCGCACACTTACATTCAAAACAAAATCAAATTTTAAGGCAAACGTTGTCGACATAGTGGGATAGTCCCTTAATGTATTTTTATGCAGACTACACCAATGAACACTGAAATTTAAAAATCAAAATTGAAGGCTATTCCATCATTTAATGTAATTTTGACTACGTTTACATACTGAATCTTGGAAACCCTGGTGCCGGTCCAGACTTGCAGTTTTTGTTGCAGCAAGTTTTTATATTTTAGTGCAAAATAGCGAGAGAGGAATACAAAAAGTATATATTTCTATTTCAAGACTCTCGAACATATTCAAGAGCCGAAATCTTGAAATTTTCAAAAACGCATAAACCAAAAAATCCCAAAATTAATGCCGAATATAAAATCGCCAAAACAAAAATAGCTCTTAAATTAAGGATATCAAAAAAAAAACAAAAACAAATCACTAAAACGTAAAAGAATTAGCAAAAGCAAAACGGTCGCCAAGAAACTAAAAAATTGCCAAAATCCGAAAAAATCGTCAAAACGAAAAAAGCGCCGAAACTAAAAAATCGCTGAAACTATGTTTTGTAAAAAAAAAACATAATCATGAAAACAAATTTTAAAATATGAAAAAAACTATTAAAAAATTGGGAAAAGTGCTAACCGTTGCAAATTTAGAGAGTGGTAGCTGCCGTGGAGAAATTTTTTAAAATTTATGTGAATAATTTTTATTATTTTATACAAATTATACAAAAATGGCAACCATGCAGCTATGTTTATTGTTTGTCATAACTACATGTAGAAATGCGTGAGAGTTTACCAAAGGAATTGAGAGAGAGAGTAAGCAATGTACAAAGGTACTAAAACCAAAATACAAATAAGTACAATGGTGTAGCAAATAGTATATACTACTACCTTTAGGTATTGTTTATTTACACAAGTGTAGCAAGTGCATATCTTTGTATTTTGTTAGTGTAGAGTAAAAATATGCTACACCACTTTGCAAATGCTACGATGCAAGACCATTTGCAAAATGGTTAATATATTGATACTCACCACTTAACAAGTCTTAGTGGTGGGTATCAATATACTATACCGTTTTGCACATGC
This sequence comes from Tachina lurida, assembly GCA_944452675.1. Classification (NCBI taxonomy): domain Eukaryota; kingdom Metazoa; phylum Arthropoda; class Insecta; order Diptera; family Tachinidae; genus Tachina; species Tachina lurida. Next base: position 116,333,259 of record OX101756.1, read on the forward strand.
TACGATGCAAGACCATTTGCACAAAATTGTGAATTGGGCTAATGTGTTGTAATAATGAAGCAATATTTACATGCATACATATATACATATGTATGTACAGTGTACATATGTATGTATGTCTATATTCTCATTCATCTTTTTATTGAGGGGAAATAATATTTTGAAATTTCCCCTTGAATTAAAAACTCTACATAGCTACAATAAATCGGAAAAGTTTTGCGTTGATCTGAAATGTGTAATCGTAAACAAATGATTCGAATTTTTCAGTTACTTCATGACAGAATGTTTTCTTTTTTTTTTCTTTTAGAAAATGTGCAATAAAAAAATTTTTTGAATTAAACTCATTCGTATGGAGGAAAATGTTGTCAGTCCAAGACAATGTTGCCACTAATTTAAAATATGGAATTAACTGTAACGTAATATTTTTAAAAATGATTTATATTTTGTGCAACTAAAAATTAATAATTTCATAATCTTTAACGATTTAATGAATTATACCAGTCAGTATCAACGAAAGTGAAAGAGCCATATGGCCTGAAATTAAATTTGTTGTATTGAGGGTGGCGTTGGCTAAAGTATGTAGCACGTGGACTACAAAACCGAAGGTCCTGGGTTCGAGCCCGGTCAGCGAAAAAGTCATCAAATAACGACACCAATGCATTTTGCTGATGTGTATTAGTATTTCGGTGTGTTCGTACTTTAGGAAGAAAATACTTAACTATATCGCACTTTTCAGCTCAATATTCAGCAACCTTCACTTGTTGTCAAGAAAAACGACAAACGTGGTCATATCTACCCCAAAATCTTACATTATTTTCTCCACTTTTTCGCCTCTTTGGGATATAATTTATATTAAAAAATAGTTTTTAGACTTTGTAAATTTTAACTTGACCCCTTTAGAGGAAGGAACAAGTGACATATATTGCTCTCAAAAGTATGCATTGAATATTTTTTTATAAATCTCGTATACATATAAATAAAATAAATGAAATACCCAAGGCAGATTCATTTCCAGGTAATATCAGGATTACAAAAACAATGAAAAAAACAACATGGGTTGTAGTTCATCCAAAACTTCAAAAATATAATTTGTTTAACATAATAATAATAAAATTGATTCACATAAATTTGAAAATATTTCTCCACGGCAGCTACCACTAACAAAATTTGCAACGTTTAGCACTTCTCACAATTTTTTAATAGTTTTTTTCATATTTTTAAATTTGTTTTCACAGAATTTATTTTAATAAAATATTTTTCATACTGAAATTTTTTAACATTTTCTTTTAATTTCTCTTTCGTAAAAAATTTTTGAAGTTTCTGATGAACTTTAATTTAAAAAAAAAATAGCTCAGCTGCATTTCCGCTACTACCTTGTGAATGTGCCTTGGAAATACCGAAGTATATTTATTTCACATAAGGTATTTATTTATTTAATTTGAAAATTTAGCTTGTTTTTATGGTTAAGCAATTGTCTATATGCATTTCGTTCCTGCTTTTGGAACTCGTCAGTAGACTTCAACCCAAAAAACTTTTGAATTTAGCTGACAAACTTCGTATGTTTATAGTAAGACTCTTAATAATATGTTGAGAGTCACAATATACAAATATAATAAGTTTGAAAGCCGCAAACAAAAATCTTTACAAAACAAGCATCTTTATTCAATTTGTGCATCTATTTTATTTTCCACCACCTTTTTACAATTAGCTGCCACATTGGGCAACATTAAAAGTATTAAAAAGCAAAAAGAATAATAAAACATTTATTTTCATACATGAAATACCGAAGTATATTTATTTGGCACAAGGTCTTTATTTATTTAATTTGAAATTTTAGCTTGTTTTTATGGTTAAGCAATTGCCTATTAAGAGTCTTACTATAAACATACGAAGTTTTTCAGCTAAATTCAAAATTTTTTTTGGGTTGAAGTCTACTGACGAGTTCCAAAAGCGGGAACGAAATGCATATAGACAATTGCTTAACCATAAAAACAAGCTAAATTTTCAAATATAAATAAAATATTTAAAAAATATTATACAATTTCATTTGATACTAAAAATTAAAAATTTAAAAAACCCCCGAATGCATCTAGAATAGATGTGATATCTTCTAAACGACTGGACCATTTTTCTTAAGACATAGCTAAGAACCTTCTCGATCAAGTCACCTTTCAAACAGGAACAACTAAGTCGAAATCGGTCTAGCTGTTTGGTCTGTACGTCGACTCGTACAGAGTCACAGATACACAGACACACACTACAAACTTATAACACTTATTATGCAAAATGTTTGAATTAAATTTTAACAAAATCTGAAATTACAGATTTAACAGACATATCGCTCATTTACTTTAACAGTGTCATAACTCAAAAACCTACAAAAACAATATTTCTAAAAGGTAAAAATTTAACAATAATTTCAGGATAAATTTCGACCTAATTTTAACTTTGTATATTTGTCATATTGGCAACGCTGGTTTAAAAACACATCATTTATCTGTAAAGTTTGATACACACCCACATTCAAAAAAAAAAGCTTACGCAAACTGCACGCACATACACACACACACACACACAACATCCACACAACCCTACATTATTTTTTGGAAAATCTTGGCATAATTTAATTGCCCCAAAAACACAAGCGGCAACAACAAATGAAACACAAACAGAGAGCGCAAAAAGAAATTATTCACCTCAAAAAGTGTTCAAACATTTAAGCAATTTTGTTGTTGTAATTTTCAATATTTAAATTTTGCTGTTGTTGCTGTTGCTGTTGCTGTTCTCGTTTATTTTATATTTTTTTATTCTTTTGCGATTTTGTTAATGTTTTGTGAAATGTTTCATTTGGAATTTTGCTCGTTGCAAGTTTGGACGTATTTTTCACGAGATTTTCATTCTATTTTATGCATTTAAACGTTAAACAAGCGGAAAAACTATAAAAACACATTCTATAAATTCCAAAATAAAACATTTAAGATAAAAAAAAAAAAAAAAGTTCCGTGCTTGTTTGTGTGCTGTTGAAAAAATTACCGCAATCGAACTTAAATATTTAGTTTTGTTTTCGTTTTTTTTTTTTTTTGTTAGAAAAACAACAAAACTATAGAAATAAAATAAAATGGCATCATGTCGTTCATTTTTACAGTGGACTATAATTCTTTTCAATACATCATGCGTGGTGAGTGTTAACGAAATGTGAGATAAGTGAAGCGAAGTGAAACAAAAATGTTTACGAAATATTTTAATGGGTTGTTAAGCATATACATACATAAATACTCCAACATGATTTTCATGAAAAATATTTTAATTAATGAGCTTGTTAGAAACTTAAATTAGAATTTGTTAAGAAAAATGTATATATAACACATTAAAAATATAATCATATTAGTACTTTTGTACAGTCAAAAGCTTGTATAAAAACTACATCCAGACTATTTTATCCTATTTTGTCATGCTCATTGTGTTTAAATGCAAAAGTTTCTCTTTTAATGCGTTGCTAATTACCAAGAATAATCGCAAATACTTCTTCTGATGGGCTAAGTCAGCGTTTTGGGAAGAAAAACTGTTGGGCAACCAGGTTCACTGCTTCTAAATCTTAGTAATTACAGCCTCATTCTATGTTATGTATGCTTGCCTGGCTAAAATCATTTTATTTTATTATTCCTCTTGCTTTTGCCGGCTGTTTCTGCGTTAAACTATCTTCTCCACGAGAGAGCAGGATGTCCGTTCCTTCGGTTGCCCTCTGAGTTTCACTCTATGACATTTCTTGTGATGTTGTTGTGGCCTTCTAAGCGTGTGGCCTATCCAACACTATTTACCATTTTTATTTCGGTGACTAAAAGCTGTTGATTGGAATGCTCCTGTAGCCTGCTATTGGATATAGTCCTTGACCTTCTGAAACTTCTACGGACACATTCTTTCTTTTTTTTTTGTTATTATGATTCCAAGGTAGCTAACTTGGCTGACACTATCTATTTGCATATAATTAACAAGGAATTAGTCCTGATTTGACATATTGACACAGAGATTTTTTGTTTTGCCAGTATGTGTGTATGTACTTTTAAGCCTGCTGCCATTGCTGCTTCTGATAGATATATTGCTCAGATTTGATGAAAGATGTGAGAAACTTTGTGTTAAATGACAGATGTCATCTGCATGACTCACGTGATTTAGGCGTCCTATTAGTGTCCCAGTGCTTTCGTTTGTCGTTGAAGTGCTCCTTTCAACCTTGGTCTTCAGCATAATGTTAAAAAGGAGCAGTAATATGATGCAGCCTTGTGGGACTTTTGCTTGCTCTTTTATTTTACTGCTTAGCGTTCTACCATGTTTTACTCCACAGCTGGCGTTCTCAAGGAGGCACTTAAGAATATTTATGATATAATCTTAAGTGAAACATTCTTACATCTAAATGCAGTCTAAACGACGATATGGTTTAATTTGTCGAAGGCTTTTTTCGAAATCACTGAAGTAGAGCTAAAGTTGTGTACACCATTCCACAGATTCCTCAACGATTCAGTGTTCTTTGAGTAATTATTTGCACAAAACAGTAATACCGTGCGAACTATTGAAACTTGTAAGCTCTTCTCTTTAGGGTTGCGTACACCAAAGGTGAAAAAGAACCCTATTATTTTCGCTACGATGTCTCTCTGTCACATACTGTTTTCTCGAGAACCGTAAGAACTGCGGACCTGAAATCTTCACTGAATATGTAAAACTTTGGCCTCTACAATAACAAATATATATATATAAAAAAAATCGCCAAACTAAAAGAAACGTTAATACTAAAAAAATCGCCAAAAAGAAACATGCGCCGTACGGAACCCTTCGTGTGCGAGTCAAAGTCATATTTTACTGGATTTATTAAATATTTTTATTAATATTCCCTCTGCCAGTTTGCCGTGTTGACTTTCATTTTCCCAGAAGATATAAATGCATGGACTTGTTTTTAGCAGACTTCACAAAGAAGGAGGTTTTTAATTATTCAGAATTTTTGTGTTTATTACTTCATAACTCTGGAGGTCTACTGTGCAATTGGAAACGAAACAAAATGCTTTAGAATTTGCGTGTTTTTAATATGTAAATTCGAACGATTTTTTTTCGTTTCCAATTACAGAGTAGAAAGAACCCTGTGTCATTTGTTGAAGAAGTAAAAACTACTAATTATTTCTTTAATTGTAAGTGGGTACAACTCCCACTACAGTTTATTAACTAATTTTGTGTAATTATATCGAAGCGACTACTACAAAACGTTGCATACATCTTAAATGCTCAGTTACCCGACTGTAATGTAATGTAACTGCAACGTAGGAAACAGCTGATCGATATTGTTATCTGAAAAGTAATGCAAATGGTTACAAAGATGTAATGTAACGTAACCTACTTTTCACATAACAATATCGATCAGCTGTTTCCTACTATTGCAGTTACTTTACATTACAGTTGGGTAACTGAGCCTTTAGGCTAATCTTGTGACACGCTTGAAATAAAAAGGCTAATGAAACTTTAAACTAAATCTGTAATGACATAATCTCGTGTGGCGCCACACTACTTGAAATTCAATACTTTGTTTTATTTACTTGTACCCAACCGATTGTTATGAAATTTTTGCACTGTTTTTAATTTGGAAACGTGGGCGTTTGAAATATGACTTTATATTATACGTACTTTCACTCAAACGTTTCGCTTTTGCACACTTTGGGATCTTATAATAATGTTACAACTTCTTGTTTAAAAAACTATCCGTAGCGTCTCTTGCTAGAGTTGCAAGTTCGTCTATATACCGGTGGTTTAGTATAAAAAAGGAGTATCTATCTATATTCGACATCATTTAAATCCTTAAAGAACTAAAAACGTTACAGTTAAAACCAAACGATTTATGGTCACTTAAATTTTTTTTTTTGTGCAAATGCTTTATTAGTTTTTCCTTCTCCTGTGAAATATCGAAATTTTGAGTTACGCCTTTCTTATAATAAGCCATCGATATGTATGGATGTCCTTTCATTTTCCTTGCAAGCCTTTCTTACAAACTTATTTATAATTGTGCGAGTATACCTTTTCTTTAACTAGATAAGTGTTGTAGATGATTTTTCTTTGTTCTTGGAAAATTTTATGGTACATCTGTCTTCGATTAAGGACACAAATAAATATTTCAACAATGGGAAAACTTAAATCAAAATGAGTGCATTTAAATATTAAGTGATTCGATTTGAGTCGTTTCGATGTGCGTCGCATTTCTTCGGCCCCTATTAAAGATTAGATACTTTGGTAAAATACAATATATACAATACAAATTTAACCGCTTCAAGCAGAAAGTAATAAAGAAATTATATTTGTTTCTAAACTAAAAAATCATATTTCCTTGCCAATGCAGTAAGACATTTGCTACGAAACATTTTTACATTCTCTTTTGAAACTGCATTCGTTTCTACACTGTGTACTTTCTCATATATTTCTCATGAGAATGAGATGAGAACGACATACCCAACAAGAGCTACATGTACATGAAACAAGGTACCCTTTTACATTCCTCTTTCTCCTTGAAAATTTTGCAGCAAATGTTTTCTATTGCCGACGAGCACTTACAACCAGCGTGACCGTTTGACCGACTAAAGTGGCAAATTGCCACTTTTTCAATATATCGATTCCACTTTTTCGACTTCCTTGCCACATTTTTTCCTCTTTTTTTTAGGATGAGTTATGTAAAAATACATTAACAATAAAAAGTTTAGTGTAGTTTTCCCGTTTTTTATTTAATTTTGCCCCTTTTTTTTTTGCTAAATCCCCTATTTGGTGCCCTTTTTTGAAAAATGCTCTGCTCACCCTGCTTACAACTGATAAAAATTACATGAGTATAGTAACTTTCAATTTTGAAGTAAAACTTAGACTTCTTTTATTATTCTTATTATAAATCTATCTGTACTAATTTTTTATAAACCTTTTCTGAAGAGATTAAATAAATAAATAATTAAATCCACCGAAAAAAAATTTTCTCCTATTAACATCTTTAATTGCAAATAAACAATGGAATGAAGTAGTTAGCACGTTGACTACAAAACCGAAGGTCCTGGATTCGAGCCCGGTCTCCGACAGTCATTAAAAATAACAACACCACGCATTTTCCTGATGTGCATTAGTGTCCTTTGTATCAGTTGTTAAAAAGTTATAGTGATGCAGGCATAAGGGACTGGTCACTAAAAACTATACCGACTTCATCAGATACTAATCCTAATTTAACATCAGAGCGCCCTCCTTCGTTGTGTAGCAGAATCATCGGCGAAGTAAAATAACTAATAAGAAAATGTCTACTAAACACAGCTTGAAAAAATTTTTAATACGCCTCATTTGATACTAGATGGCGCTGCAACACTGCATTATCAAAAAGCGTGCAAAAAATCAGAGTTGTAACAGAATGAAGCTTTCCTCTATCTCTTCCTTCACTACCTGTCACTATCACTATCCCTTCGCTATCACACCCTCTCACTATCTTATTTTCAACTAACAGGTAGCACAAAGAGATCATGGTATTGGACCCAAGTGAGCTGGACTCTAAATTTCACCCTTTCTTACCAGTAGCCTGCTGACCTAACCTAATTGAAAATGTTATTGTGTCATTTAAAATTTTTAATTAATTACATTTTTAAGCAAAAGTTTAACGGATTCAATTAAATAAATTTTATATTGAACTTTTAAAAAATTACCCCTATATTTATAAAAAAAATAAAATAATTTTGAAATTCATTTTAGGAAAATTTTGTATGAAAAATTTTAAATAAAACACATTTCAAATTCATTTTAAATTTTATGAATATAACCCCCATATGTTTTTAACAAAAGTTTAATTGACTGTATTAAATTTTTAATTGATTATTCATATCTTTTCAATTAAAGATGTTAATAGGAGAACCTTTTTGGATGTCTAAGTGATTACCTCCAACATACCGTAAATTAAAATATGAGTAATAATTATAATTATTATTGTTAGAGTCAATTATTCTTTATTATATTATTAATTACTAATTTTATTACTTCAATTATATTTTAAAATACTTTTTTAGGTCTTGGGCATTTTAGGAGTAGTCGAAAGTGTATTCGAACTGCAAAAATATAGTTATGGCTCACCAGATTTTACAGAGAAAATAGTACAAATAGTTATTGGAACTGTATTGGTTATATCGGCATTTATAGGATGTTGTGGCGCTGTACATGGTTCCGTAAAAATGATAATACTTGTAAGTTTACCTTCAATAATTCGTCTTATAAATATATCACTTGCTTTTTTTATTTTTCTTTTAATAGTTTATTACAATATTATTCGCCCTGATAGCAACGCATATTTGGAAATTGTGGCGTTATGATGAGCAAAGAGTACGATCAACGACAGAAATCATGGTGACATATACATGGGTAGAAGAACTAGTAGAGCGTGGCAAAATGAATCTACTGCAGGAAACGGTAAGTAAAAATTGTATCTCTTCAAAAAAAAAATGGAAAACATTTCGGTATAGAACGTGAACTTTTTGAGTTAAAACAGCAGAGTGCTACACAGAGAAAAACCTGCTTAATAGAATCAAGAAGATTTTCTCTATGAAACGGTTTTAGGCTAAGGGGTATCCCAGCAGAAAGAAGCGAAGATTTTTTCATAGAGATTCCTTATTGCTTTTATGTGATAAATCTTATTAATATTATCAAGAAGAAAACCACATAAAATCAAGAGGCAATCTTATTATTCACAAATTTTTTTACTCAATTTTCGTTATTTCTGTCACCAAAAAAACAATCCATAGAGAAAAACTTCTGGATTCTATTAGGTTTTCTTATAAATTGTAAACTATAGGGATTTCTTATTGATTTTATTAGGTTACCTTATTGATTTTTTAAGAGGTTTTCTTCTTGATTTTATTAGGCTATATTATTGATTTTTTTAATAAGGTTTTTTTCTTGATTTTAGTAGGTTCCTATATGATTATGTGTAAAGCATCTTATTGATTTTTTTAATAAGGAAGTCTTCTTGTTTTATAAGGTGTCTTGTTATTTCGTTTCTATAAATAGACATAGAGACAATTTTTTTATGATATTTTTCATTTTTGTATAAGAATGTTTGCACAATAATTTCAACGGTTATTCAGGTGGTTGTTAGCATATTGGTTAGAGTGCTTGTCTATCAATCAGAAGTTTGCTGGTTCAATACTTGTTGAGTAAGTTAGTCATGAATATAACATAATGTACATAAGTACATAAGTACAGAGAATAAAGACACAATTTTTTTTATTAGGTCGCATAGTAAAAACAAGAAGAAAACCTTATTGATCAAAAATCAATAAGACAACCTAATAAAAACTACAAGATTTCTTCTTGATTTTGAAAAAATCCCATAGAGATATCTTACTAAATATGTTCTATTTTATGAGGTATTTATTAGGCACTGTTTTCTCTGCGTAAGGTGGTCGGTTATAATAATTTACAATTGTCTTTAGTGCAATTTGTTCCTTAAAAATTATCACATGTAATTTGGCTTGCATAGCGATACCAACTTTAGCCTAATCGAATCATTAACAGAGAAGTTAATTTGTTTGAACAAAATAATTAAAAACTAAATATGAAAGTTATTCACCCTTATTCCAGTTGTCGACATTGACGTCACTTTAATACAATACCAAAAAAAAATGGAGCTTGTCGAAAACAACAGACTCCTTTGTCAGGTTTATGCTATTTTCTAGACCTTAGGGAACGGAAATAGATTATCAGTAGCACCAAATTGTTCTCTAGAACTAGTAAACAAGCCCCAATTTTTTGGTATTGTGTTGAAGTGACGTCAATGTTGACAACTGGGATAAGGGTGCTTAATTTCTTAGCATTGTATAATCAAAAATTAAATTCATCGTAATTTTTTTTTTAGAAAACTAATAACATATTTTTATTCCAGTATGTTTGTTGTGGCAAACACGGATACATTGACTATCCCAACAACTACATGAAAGTTCCGGACAGTTGTTATTACTTTGAAAATAATAAAAAATCATATTATCCTCATGACGAGGGCTGCATATCGGCAGTCACGAGGGCCTATTTAAGTATATACCGCTTAGAGAAATGGGCTCACATTTCATTAATTGGATGCGAGGTAAATATTATTCAGTATGAATACTGAATACTAAACTTCTGCTTCTAATCACAAATTTATTAATTTTTCAGCTCGTGGGTATTATTTTGTCAATTGTGCTGATATGCAATTTGACGGCTGACACATTGCGTTATAATTATTAGTTAATTAGCAAGTACATTTACCAAATACTTTATTCGTATTTATTTATATTGGTTTTGAAAAAAAAATTATTTTTAGAAAATGTTGTTTGTATTTTTTTTAATAAACACTAATTTTTATAATATACTCAAAAATTAAAATTAAAAATTTTGGCGTAATGTTTGTAATAATCTAAATTTACAAATCACTTAACGTTGCATGTTGCAATATGGATGTTTAGACGATTGTCAGATCTTATAATATTGTCAGATCGGGCAAATTTGTTAGAAAATCTCAAAATCTCTTGCCAGACGATTTCATGACAATAAATTTATCAGACAAAATCGTCAGTCGTAAAATTGTCAGTTCACACGGTTATCATATGCAAAAATTTTCATATCTGTTCATGTGTTGCCAGTAGTGTTTTTCATGCGGGAAAAATTCCCGAGATCACGCACATTTTCCGGGAAAGAAATTCCGGGAAATTTTTTCGAAATTCTCAGAATTTTTTTTTTATATTTTATTATGGTAAATTTAGTTTGTACATGCATAGTTCTTGATGAGTGTCGATATTCATTTTACGAATGCGATGGTGCTATAATAAGGGAATGACAACTGCCTCATAGAATCAAGAAGATTTTCTCTATGAACCGTTTTTAGGCTAAGGGGTATCCCAGCAGAAAGAAGCGAAGATTTTTTCATAGAGATTTCTTACATAAAATCATGAAGAAATCTTATTATTCACAACTTTTTTTTACTCAATTTCCGTTATTTTTTTGGTGCCAAAGAAAAACTTCTTGATTCTATTAGGTTTTCTTATAAATTGTAAACTATAGGGATTTGTTATTGATTTTATTAGGTTGCTTTATTAATTTTTTTTAAAAAGGTTTTCTTCTTGATTTTATTAGACTATCGTATTGATTTTTTCAATAAGGTTTTATTCTTGATTTTAGTCTCTATATGTGTATGTGTAAAGCATCTTATTGATTTTTTTTTTAAGGAAATCTTCTTGATTTTATGAGGTGTCTTGTTATTTCATATCTATAAATAGACATTGCGACAATTTTCATGATATTTTTCATTTTTGTATAAGAATGTGTGCACAATAATTTCAACCCTTATTCAGGCTGCTTGTTAGTTATTGGTTAGAGTGCTTGTCTATCAGGTAGAAGTTTGCTGGTTCAATACTCGGTGAGTAAGTCAGTTAAGAATATAACCTAATGTGTATGGATGTATGTATTAATAAATAACATCTACAATATACTACATACCTATGTATATGGTATAGAATTTAAATAAAAATACATAAGTACAGAGAATAAAGACGCAATTTCTTATTGAAAAAATCAATAAGATAACCTCATAAAAACTACAAGATTTCTTCTTGATTTTTTCAAAAAGGTTTTCTCTATGAACTTAATAAGATTTCCTTATTGAAAAAAAAAAACCTAGAGATTTGTTATTAATTTTGTTCTATTTTATGAGGTATTTAGTAGGCACTGTTTTCTTTGTGTGGCGTTTTTATAAGTATTTCTGTGAATTAACTCCGAAGAGTATATATATAACGCTCTTTGTACTATAAAATCAACATCAGTTGAAAGTGAACTTGTTTATCATTAATAGGACTTTTTTTTAATAAAATTAGAAACAGGTTTTCAAACGCTTCTATTAATGCTTATTCTATACTAAAGTCCTATTTTCAAAGTAATATTTGGCGTGAATTCCTGGGATTTCCCGGGAAATGAAAAAGTCCGCGAAAAGAAAAACTCTAGTTGCCAGACTCAAAACATTTGCGAGGAATTGTCGATTTATCAATCGTTTGTTTGTGTTTGTGTTAAATGTAAAAAGTGCAAATATTTATTTATTTATTTAAATAAATATAGATTATTATGGAGCATAAATAAGTAAAATGCAATGATTTTTGCTGCATATATTTTATTATATTTTTGCACTTTAATTTTTGTTTAAAATCAAGCGTGTGCTGGCGTGTGCTAGAAAGAATTATCTTACAATGACGCCATTGTCAGATAAATAAATATATGAAAATAATGTAATGCCGAGAACACAATATGGCATTTAGTGACATCGCAATAGTGTATACTGGTGGCAACGTTTGTCGTTTCCGATATTTTTCGTTTGTGTGGCATTGCTTTCTACATAAAAAAACATAGTGGGAACGGCATTTTCAAAATGACACCCCAAATTACAACATAAAAAATGCCAGATGTGTACCCGGCATAAGATGTCTGACAATTTGTTGTCAGCTGCTAGTCTGCAATAGACGGAAAATCATTTTTCTACACCGAAAGAATTTTGCTTCATAAGTCCAATTAAACAATTTCATTAAAAAATTTTCACAAATCTAATGATAATTTCACAAGTCCAATGAAAATTTCATGAATATTGTGAAAGATTTTTCACAAGAATTGCTTCCTTGGTATTCTGGTTTCGTAAGAATATTTTATTGGATTTATGACAACAATATTTTCTAATTATTAATAAACCCCTTTATATTTAAATTATTTCATTATTTTCATAAAATGATTTTATTGTTTCGATGAAGTTATAGCACTGCATTAATTACACTGTTAAATAAATTTGATGAAGTTTTCAATAAAATAATTTTGTCGAAAATGGTTTCATTAATCCAACGAAGCGTGACGTTGGTTGAATTTTTCATTAGATTAATGTCGAAGTTCGTAGAATTTATGCCGAAAATTCTTTCAGTGTAGCAACGATGTCAGAGAAAAATTGCCAGTTCACACGATTGTAAGAAATCTTTAACACAGTTTACTGACAATATTGTAAGATCCGACAACTGTCTGTACATAGCTTAAAATATATGTATGTATGTATATTACCAATTTAATTGGTTTGCTAGAAGTTTTTGTATCATAAATTTTAAGTCCTAGATCTACTCGCGGCCAAGTATGATTTTTGTTGATGTTAATGATGTCACAAAACATTATGTGCGATTACATAAGACTTATTATTTATTTTTTCATCCAACAATAGTAACCAGTCATCTGATTCCTTAGCATTGTCTTTTTTCTAATGTTTTGAAATATCAGGTTTTCCCACAGTGTATTTTATGAGGCGTCTGCTTCAATGACGAACGACCTGGAAACTCAACACAAATTTCTTGCAGTCTAAACTTTTTTATTTGTCGAAAATTTGTATAGCAAATAAATATTGAAATTATATAAAAGCTGCTGCTCTCTTTGATCGTTCGGCATGATTTCCCACAATTTTTCAGTGTTTTCTAGCGTGACGAGAGAGCTGAGCCTTGAGCAGTACTTGAGCTGCGCCACCTCAATGGAACTCAGAAAATCAGTTGTTGTTCACTAGTGATATAGCAGAGTGCGCATAGAATTAATCAAGTCCTTCATTGACACTCGAAATTCGTTTTTTATCCTATTCCTCTAAATTCAAGGCATTGTCCGGTGTCTAATAGCGGATGTAATTAAGTTTTACCTAGAGTTTTAAAGCAGTGTTCTAACATTGTTAATTTTTAATTAAACTACGAAAGAAGTTAAAAGAATTTCTATTTGTTTCAAAAAAAAAAGCTCCTACTCATAAACAATTATATCGTTACAACATGTTTACAGACAATTTGATGACCACTTCACCAACTGTTGGTATGGGGCAGAACGCAATTAATACAAACAATAAAACATTCAGTCATATTAACGTATTCAGTCATATTAACGTGAGTATATTATTCTATTATCTCAAAAAAAACTTTATTCTATAAAACTCTCAACAAACTGAATGAGAAAACTAGAATTTACTTTAAAAACCTGCACAGTGGTGCATGGTGGTGCTTTAATAAAAACATGTGATGACAAATTAACAATTTCTGGATACATACATAACGTATTGTACGAATTTGCATGTTATTATCGTAAGATTTCGAAATCATATTCTTTCGTTCCCAATTACCCGGTAGACCATAATAATTTAATTTATCTCAACTTTAAAATTTAAGGTTCAAGATTGTTGAGAACTTTATTGCTGTTGTTACTACCACACTATTCAAAAAATAACACAATAATAAAAAAATTATACGATGTCGTACACAATATCGTCTTTTTTTCTTCGAATAAAAAGTAAACAAAACCTACACACATATCGCTTCCTTATTGCAACAAAAGCATAAGTCAAAAAAGGTAGTTTTGAAGAAAATAAATGTTAAGTTTTTAATTTACATGATAATAATAATAAATATATTGTCTTTTCTCAACTATTATAAACAATTTTTACACTAGATTAAATTTGATATAACGACTTTTTATGAGACATGTCTATGTTGCAAAAAGGGTGCGATATGTGTGTTTAAGAAATTGTAAAATTAAATTTTCTTGACAAATACATATGTAAAAACATATATAAAAATTAAAGAAAATGAACTAATTTGAAATAAAATAATTTAAAAAGAGGTGCGAAATGAATATTGTACAATGTTGTCAACATATTACAAAATATTAACTTTTGCGCAATATAAATAAAAAATCTATTATGGAAATGGGACAACATTTCAAGCTTCTCCCTATATCAGTTTCCAAGATGTCTCAATCTAAATATTTTCTCTCTTAAGCCTGGTACTCTGTTCAATATTTCACGTGAAATGCTGTCAAAACACATATAAAAAAAATTGGCACGAATTGTGCATGAAAAAATATTGCAGAAATAGTACTCTGTTTATCTTGTGTTAAACATTTGAAATGTATCTTCAAAATTTTAATTTTTCATGCGATAGTTAAGTGCCACAACCAGATGTCTAATCCAAATATTTCGTTTTGTAAGACAACGCACGTTATAAACAGCTTTACTCAAACAAAAATTTGAAGTCCTTAGCTGCAATAGATCCCTAAAATATTCCAAAATAAAAAAATTTATATAGGAAAATAAATTATATACCACGCCTACTAACACGCCTACTAATTTTATTCCGACTATTTTCTTTAGAATAATTCATAGGAACAATGGAGTAATGCCCAAAGCAGTAGTTCCCAAAATATTTGAAAATAATTATTTGCTATATATGGGAGTTACCACGCCCATTTGACCACTCCTAAATACTGTCTCTTTAAAACCATTATAAGAATAGCTACTCGCTCAAAATTTATATGGGGAAAAACTTATATGCCACACCCAATCATTCTATTCCATCTATTTTCTTCAGATAATTCATAAGATCAATAGAGTAAATCCTACAAAATCTCAAGTGTTTTTACTACATTAGCTCCCAAAATATTTGCAAATAAATACTTGCTGTATATGGTAGTTGCCACGCCCATTTGTCGGCTCCTTAATACTATCTCTTTAAAAACAGTACAGCTACTCGCACAAAATTTCAAGTCTTCAGATGCATTAGTTCCATAAATATCCTAAAATAAAAATTTCATCTGTACGATAAGTGCCACGCCTACTTAAAAAATGAAAGTCACGGCATGATTTGTCCACGGGTGTAGAAGTCCATAGCAGGCATGCAGTTTTATATGAACAAATATTTTGCTAGCTACTTATATAGCAATTTTATTGTACAACCTCAATTATTGCACAATAATATTGAAGATGTATGGGTATTTTTAGAATAACATCCATAGATTGCGCTGTACTGAATAAAGGCTAAGAAATGAGTTTTGAAACTGGCTTCAGCCAATATTTTAAACTTTTTTATTTTACTAAAATAAGCAAAAACAAATATATTTCATATTATTCGTCTAGAAATGCGTTTTTGATCCAGGGTTACAACTCCAATTTAAAATATTTATCACATAAAAAGATGGTTAAGATCATTTTCACGGGCGAGAAATTTCACAAAAAAAAAGAGATTAACAGTTTGTCAACATTGCAACTTCCTTCCATTCGATATCGAACGAAATTTTCATATAAACACAAGTTAAACGGCCCACCCACTTGCAATATAATTGTGCAATTTTTCGTATTGTACAATAATATCACCAATGTGTATGTCATATTAGAAGGTGCCACAATATATTGGCAAATATCAAAAGACTTTTGATTTTTATTGTACAATCAAGACAATTGTGTAATGTGGTGGCAATATTGTTCAATGTTGTTTACTTTTTCAGTGTCGTGAAAATTGGGCAACATTTTCTTTGAAAATATTGTGCAATTTATTGCATATTATAGCTCAAAACGACACTAATATGTACAACAACATATACAATAATATTGTATAATTGATGGGCCGCTTAAGATTGTATGAAAATTTGTTCGATATCGAATGCCGTAATTTTCCCTAATACTGTGTTCACACTTATGTTTTAAAAAGTGTTTAAGGCCTCATTCGTGTTTAAGAGCTTAAACACCACGATTTTGAGATGTTTTACCATACATTGACTTGTTTTGTTAAACATCTCAAATGAAGTGTTTAAGACTTAAACACTTCCTTAAACACGCAAATGGAGTATGTTCAGTGCGGTTTTTAGAACTCTGGCAACTTCGTGTTGTTATTAAATACCGTCATGTGAAAAATCATTTGGTAAACAAGTAATTAGTTAAAAAATAATCCATTATTTACAAAAACATTTGTTGTTTGAAAATAATAAACCAATAAAAAAGCATAATTGTTCGTAATTTTTTACAAATACAATAATTTACTCACGAAACGTCAACCTTAAACATCTCAAATGTAATGTGAACGGTTGTGTTTAGTTTTTTAAAACACTTGCCTTAAACACGTTTAAGACCATAAGTGTGAACATTGTATAAGTTTGTATTTTAATTTTACTGCTCTACTTTAATTCCAGCCAAATTAATATTGAATTATTATCTACATATTTTACAAAATGTACCACTGTACTTCGTATAAAACCGCAGCTTGAATCGGCGAGAAATATTTAAATTTAAATTTGTAATTTGTTATGAATCAACTTATTGTTTTTTATTTTCATTTCATTTAAATTTTAGATACTTAACAAAATGGTTATAAAAACATTAACACTTAAATCAATTTTACTTATTTTAAATGGTTTAAATATCGTAAGTGAAGAACTTTAAAGTAAATATATTTATGTATATGAAATTAAAAGTTTTTATTTTAACTTTATTCAAGTCCAGTGCTATTGTTCATATAATCGTAACACTGGTTACTTTTAATGATGAGAAAAAGTCCGATACGATGCTGATGAATTACCTGACGATGATCATGTCTGCAATTTGTTGTGCGGCAGCGGTGATGGAGTCCTCCTGTATTTTACAAATCGTAAGTATTTATTTACTAAATAAACACTATAACATTATTCACACTTAGTCGTAGTCCAGACTTTAAAATTTAAAACCAGTATTACCATACACAATACTGGTTCTAATCTCTCAGTACTATGTTCACACTAATGGTCTTAAACGTATTTAAGGCAAGTGTTTAAAAAAAAACTAAACACAACCGTTCACATTTCATTTGAGATATTTAAGGTTGACCTTTTGTCAGTAAATTATGCTTTTTTAATGGTTTATTATTTTTAAACAACAAATGTTTTTGTAAATAATTTAAATTTCTTTAACTAATTACTTGTTTACAAAATAATTTTTCACGTGCCACCATTTCATAACAACAGAAGGTTGCCAGAGTTCTGAACATACGCCATTTACGTGTTTAAGGAAGTGTTTAATTCTTAAACATCTCAATATATGGTAAAACATCTCAAAATCGTCGTGTTCAACTGTTTTTGTAATTAATTGAAAATCTTCCAAGCAAGTATTCTGTATTAAAAAAATTTTTCACGTGCCGCACTTTAATAACAACACAAAGTTGCCAGAATTATCAAAAACGCACTGAACGTACTCAATTTACGTGTTTAAGGAAGCGTTTAAATTTAAAACACCTTTTTTGAGAAGTTTAACAAAACAAGTCAATGTATGGTAAAACCTTTAAAAATCGTTGTGATTAAGCTCTTAAGCACGAATAAGGCCTTAAACACGTAAGCATAACGTTTTTAATAAGATTTAACTGCTGGAGACCATAAAAAGCTCTAGGAGTGGATCGTGTAAACTCCTACTTCCTATACGAAGGTATAGGTCGTTCGCAGCAACCGAAGGAACCTTCTACACGTGGTCTTTTTGGCTACGTGCTTTTACCATTTTTTGTTCCATTTGGTACACAGAATACAACATAATGTGCATATAAAGATTATTTTTAAGTATCCTTAGATTTACAATTTTTTTTAAATTAAATTTTTAAAGAAAAGTAATTATCTATCTACGTTTATATGTATGTACCAAACTATCATAAGTCTATTTATATTTTTAATTACATTTGTGTTAACTTTCAGACTGCCAATATATTTCTTAGCAAAGTTGTTGTAACCATAGTTTTGTGGGTTTATCGAATATCAGCCTCTTTATCGCTGTACACCTTTTTTGCCATGGTGAGTCAATATTTAGTAACATAGCACTCCTTCATTATCATGTAATTATTTTATAAATTTTATCAAAATATATGTATATGAATTAAAAAAAAGTTTGTTTGTTATTAGCAGGGATAGGGGTTTCATGCAAATGCATGTTTTTTCCCTTAACCCTGATAATGGCAAGAACGAAATATCTTTATGAAACAATGAATTTGCGTAAAAATGGCATCGACGTGTTGGTGCATACTTTTGCATATTTTGCTGAAAATGCATATTTTTGCATAATTTTGTCATAAGTGCATTTTTTTTTTGTCATATATTGGTATAAATGCCAAAAATTAAAATTTCAAAAACATTATTTTTAAGTTTAACATTGATTAACGCACTAATAATCCCAAAATTGTTATTTTACTTACTAAGTAAAATAATAATTAGGGATTATTAGTGCGTTAATAAATGTTAAACTTAAATTGTAACAATTCCCAAAAATAAAACTCTAAAAAATATTATTGTTGAGAAAATTTTAATGCAAGACTGTTTTTTTTTTGCAAATTTATTCCCTTGAATTTTTGAAGAATTTTAGAACGATTGTACAAGCACACACACCTACCAAATTTAATGAAAATTTTCATGATTTCAAGAGGAAATTGTCTGCTATTATTATATTATTTTTATTAAAATAAATAATTAGATTTTGTAAATTCAAACGAATTTTTCGTTTTGAAATTTGTATGGAAAAAATTATTTTTGAAACGAATTTTCGTTATTTTTTTTTTCATACAAATTTGAAACGTTCAGAAACGAAATTTTTTACAAAATCTGACTATTAATAAAAATTTACATAATTTTCATAAAAATTTCATATTTGCATGCGAGTTTGGTCAAACAAATTAAGTAAAGTATACCAACTGATTGTCAAAGCACGCAAACAGTTGAGAGTTAAAACTACTTTATGTGACATGTTTCATATCAGCATGTATATTTCATCCTAGATATCAAAGCGAATCTTCAACGCAAAGTGAAGCAAAAGTTGTATCTGACATGGCCTTAAACATTCTATATAACCAGCGTTACCATATATATTTTTTTAAAAAACTTCTTATATCTGAAAAAAAACTTTTTTCTACAAAAGTACAAAAATTTTAAAAGAAAACATAAAAATGTATTTGGAACTCATTTTATTTAATAACAAAAATTAAAAATTTTAAAAATCCCCGATATATCTAGAGAAGATGTTATATCTCCTAAACGGTTGGACCGATTTTCTTCAAACATGGCTAAGAATCATCTCGATCAAGTCATCTTTCCAACAGAGAGAACTAAATCGGTCCAGCCGTTTGCTCTGTACGTGGATACGGACAGACACACAGATACACAGACACACACTACAAACTTATAACATCCTTTTTTTTTGTTGGGGGTTAAAAACGATTAAAATCAAAAAAATAACATATAATAAAAAAAACATAAAATAAAAAACGCATTTAGAGATTTAGATATCTTTAAAAAAAATATCACATACATACATTAATAAATATATTTCTTATTTGTAAATTATTCTATTGAAATTTAAAACCATTTAAACTGCATAGTCAGTCGTACATGAGTAAACACAATTAGACACTGTTGCAGTAATAAGGGAAACATCACTTAATATTTTCATCCAATATACTACAAAAGTTAAATTATGTATTTATAAAAAACTTTATATTTTCAAAAAACTTTTTAGTGGGCCTTATTACGAGTGTCGCATTACGATTTCGACTACGACGATTTTGTACTAGACTAAAGATCATTGCAACAGATTTTTTGTTTTAATCTAGTACAAAGTCGTCGTAGTCGAAATCGTAATGCGACACTCGTAATAAGGCCCATTATCTTAAACAACTTCCAAAAAAAAAAGGCAAAACTTGGCACATATAGGCGAGAGTTAATTGCTGTTACTCCCAGTGATAAGTCTCTGTTCATTATAACTTTCTCTTATAATCTAGTATTTATGATTTTTTGTAAATTATCGCATAAACATAGACCGATTGGAGTTATTTTCAAAACAGTAGATCAATAAGCTTGAATAGCGCCTATTAAATGAAAACAAGACCTTAAAATTATCAGTTCATGTACATATTCCCATCATTTTGATAACAAATTAAACCAAATTGCTTAATTTTCCTCTTGCATGCCTATAAAACTTGAAAAGATTATTAAAAGTAAACCCAAGATATATAAGATTATCTACAAAGGGTATCTTTATTCCTGAAGCATTGCGTGAATTTAACTAGTTAAAGATGGTTTGAAACCTGTCTTAGAGTAATCATTTGTGATTGATTCACTATGAGAACTTGTTTTAAATAAAATAAAATTATATATGTACATATATAAAATATTCAAAGTGTTATTTATTTGAAAATATTTTTTAAAATATTTAACTTCTCAATTTTAGGTTTTACACAATATGATAACATTTCTTGCGTACTATATGGCCCAAAGAATACAAATGATCAAATTAAATAACTTAATTGCAACATACACAGGAACGACAGCCATCCCCTTAACGCCTCCACCACATGTTCGATCTGATGTCATCTGAGTGTGAAATCGTTCAGTGGGACAATAAAATTTGCCTAGAACCAATATGATTTTGATGGACGAATTCTCGTGTAACAGCACGATTTAGATTTTCGAAACGTGGTCGAAGATGACGTTTCAATATTAGAATACTTAAAATAATGGAATAGATAAATGTAATAAACTGAAAAAAAAAATTAAATTAATTAATTAAAAAGTTACCATTACAGCCAAGAACGATTAATAAAGCTTAAAATTAAGTAAAAATTTAAAATTAAATAAAAAACGTTTGCTGTGATTTGTACATATATGTATTTAGTAATTCTCGATTGTTTTTTGGGAGTTTTTGTATAAGAACAAGAAGTTTTTTTTAATTTTATAAAAAAATTTTTAATTGACATCGGCTGATGCCTGCTTAAGCAGCAACGAAATGCTTAACCAAAAGCAAACAAGAATTTTTCATTATACATAATACATATTAAAAAAAAATTAAAATTAAATCGCAACAAATTCTCCTTTTTATAACTCACAAATTTCACTACAACCGTATTTCAACTGGATAAATTTCAATATGCATGTTCAACTTACCTCGGTTATGAGAAGAGCCCAATTAAATAAAACATGACGGTGTACGGCAAATTTATAATATTTCCAAACAGTATCCAAACATCCGGTACTACTCAATTGATGAGTACTCGTTAATACATCTTCATCCTCATCTTCCACAATTGTTGCATAGCAACTTTCCGGTATCGATAAATGTTTATAGGAGTAATCATGAGCATTAAACAGGCCACAACAATAAAACTTTTAGAAAAATAATAATTTAAATTTTTTTGATTTATTCTGTATATTTTTAAAACTTACGTTCGATTGTATAACATCCATTTGCTTTGGCTGCGTTTCGACCAAACGCCAAGCTGATTCCAACTCTTGCAAATTGTGAAAGTAAAACTCATGCGGTTGAAATGATTTTATTTGTAAATATTGTATGATCAACAGCGACAATATAAATAAAGAATACTAAGAAAATGTTTCATTATTGCAATAATTTTTGTAAAATATTTTAACAAATCAACATTCATCCATATTCCAGTTGTCGACATCGACATCGACGTCACGTCAATACAATATTAAAAAAAATGGGGCTTGTCTACTCTCTCTCTCGAGAACAATTTTGCGAAATTCACTTTCTATTTTTGTTCCCTAAACTCCGTAAAGTTCATAGATTGGCGTGCCTTCTTGCAACAGGCGCAATGAGGTCATGTCCAACCTTAGCCATTGAGGTCTTGATTGGACTACCACCCCTACAAATCTTTATTAGATCATCTGTGGCAATGGCCGCTTATAGGATGGGTCACGGGACATCTGCTCGTTGTGTTGGCAACGGGCTCTCGTCGGTCCTGGGTACAATGCCTAGTGACTGGATAAACTGTGAACTGAGGTTCGACAGGAGATTCAATGTCACAATTCCACCAAAGGCAGTGTGGGACGAAAACGGTTCCGATGTGGATTCCTGAAGTTTATGTTGGTATACGGATGGATCCAAAACGGAGGATGGAGTTGGTGCTGGAGTTTTTGCACCCAACGTAAAAACCTTTTTGGCCATGGGCAAATGGCCTACGCCTACGCAAATCACCAAATGTGTTGACATTAATTTAAAAAGGTGCATTAGAGGTGAGCATATACATATGTAGCTATCTTTTCCGATAGTCATCCAGGAAATGAGGAAAAGGATGATCTGGCCAAGAGGGCCTCTTCTGCTCCTTTTATGAGCCCAGATCAGTTTTGTGGTGTAAGTCGGTCGACTATAACATCTCTGATTAAAGAAGATTACACTTCGACCGCTAAGGAAATGTGGCTGTTTTCTTCTGGTTTAAGGCAGGCCAAAGCTTTGATGCAGCCATTTACATATAATGGCATCCTGAACCTCAACAGGAATAATTTACGGTTTGTTACTGGTTTTCCTTCTGGTCACTTTGGACTGAACTATCCACTGTGGAAAAGTAACCAAGTTCATTCACGCTTGTATCGTTTATGCTTGGAAGATGACAATATCTGAACTGACTTTCATAAGGAGAGTCATACAGATATTGATTTAATTTAATTTACAGATCTATGGTACAAAATACCATAGACCATATCTTCCCCCAATTCTATTCTTAGGTCTAGAAAATAACATGAGCCAATCTGTATTTTGGTATTGTATTGACGTGACGTCGACGTTGACAACTGCTGGAATAAGGATTATTTTGTATTTATGCTATACCCCAGTATTTTCTGTTCTTAAGATAAAGTAAAATATTTTTATTAATAAAATTTCTAAAGAAGACAGGAAAAGTTAAACTAAAGTTTAGCTGAGGGAAATGCACGCACTTTATCAGCACTCATGTCTACCCATTTTTTTTTAAGTGGCGCTGTGAGTTCAAATTGTCGACGGACACAACTTAAAGAGTTTGACACTTTAAATTACATTTCGATAGTTAACTTGACACTTAACACGAAAAAAATTATCAAAACAAAGCTAATTTTTCTTTTACATACAAAAATTTGTTAATAAATTCATAATTATGTTTTATTTATTTTCTAGATTCGAATATTTGCAATGAAATAAAAGATCTTAAACGCAAAATTTCTAGTTAATTCCTTTTAAACACGCAATGTTAAATTGTCCGCTGCTGGAATACCACGATGTTAACTAAAACTACGCTGTTCATAAAATAAAAATTTTTCCTGTTCCTTTTACAGTACTCGACTCAATTAAATTGACTTCATTCCCAACTATTACAAGGCCCTTTTTATACTGAATATAAAGATTTTAGAAGTATGTTGGCAACAGCCAGAAATCCTCAGCAGCATATTCAACAATCTCTAAATTTTGGCTTTCGGAAACGTTATTAGTTCTTGTTACATTCTGTTGGATTGTGTGCCTTGCCAGTAGATTATCTTTGCAGAATCATCATGCTAGCATTTTAGATAAAGTAGTCAATATATCAGATCTTATAGACTACTGCACTGTTAAACCCAACTTCAACAGAAAATTTCGGTTTTCATTGACAGAAGGGCTTCCCCACTGCAGGGAGCCGCACAGGTGGACAGAGAGAGTTGGGTGGGGCGTCTTTATTCCGGAATTCAGAATTGAAGCCTTTGGACGAATGCAGCATCTTACAAGCTTAAATATCTGCCATTAAAAGAGCAACACTTTAGCTGAGGTTTTATTGGATATCAAACAGATATAATCATATCATAACCGGCAGTCAGTCAAAACAGAGATAATCATATCATAACCGGCAGTCAGTCAGTCTGCAATCAGTAGTGCGATTCACTAACTTTTTTTAACGATAATTGCATCGTTAAAATAATTACAACAAAAATTTATCGAGTTTGCCATTCAGTAACATTTTTAACGGTCCGACAATCGTAATTTTTCTCTATACATTTTGTCGCTTGCAAAACGATTGTGACATTCTGTAACTTCTTTTTAACGATAGTACACAGCTGATATTTTCCGTTGATTTTTGTCGATAAAACTAACAGCACATAAATTATTGTCGCTTAAACAATGACACAGCTGACATTAACCTACAGCGAATATCGTTAAAACTGTTACTGAATAGCAAATTCGATAAATTTTCGTTATAAATATTTTAACGATGCGATTATTGTTAAAAAAAAAAGTTAGTTAATCGCACTACTGACAACCTACTGCGACTATCGTTATAAATGTTACTGAATAGCAAATTCGATAAATTTTCGTTGCAATTATTTTAACGATGCGGTTATCGTTAAAAAAGAGGTTAGTGAATCGCACTACAGGTATCTAACTGATGTTTTTTCACATCGCTGCTTGCCCAAGGATGTCGCATAACCATTTATAAGTTTGCGAAGCATTCATGCATAACATGGATTACTTTGGAGACCTGCCAAAGAGAGGAACACCCTGCTTATTGAGGTTGATATCAACTATTTCTGTGGGCTCTGACACTCATACTGCTGGAGACGCTTTAACGTTGCCCTTCTCGAAATAGCTCAAAAGAAATGAGTCCAGTTGCGCAATAGTGAGCACCTTCTAGCCTCGGCTCAATACCAACAAAACCAGGAACCTTATGGACTTTATGAGAGAGCAATTGAGAAAGCTCTCGGGCACAGTTGGCGGTGAACTATACTTTCGGAATCCATGCTAAGTGTATGGCTGCAATGATTATGAGGATTAGGAAAGGATTATGCATCTCATCTGCCTCTGTCCCAGTCTGGATGAACGCAGAATATCCTTCAGCATACTTTCCGAATTATCGAAGGTGAGAGTAAAGAGCTTGAGTCTTGATATTAGGAGCTCAATATCGATTTAAGAAATGCGTGAAGTTATCGAAGACATATAGCCGTAAATGTTCAATTGGTGATGGAAAATTTCATGAAAAGAATATGGACCTGCGAGGGCAGTCGTGACTGCCATTTAACTGGTATTGTTTTTTATTTAAAATGGAGTACATGTCCTCCTCACATCAAATAAACATCAGGAAATTTCGCTTAAAAATACTCGTTTTTATAAAATTAGGTTACGTTAGGTTAGGAAGGATGGTATTGCAACGCACTTCTACTCGGGGAACCAATTGGGTCCATTGTGACTGATTTCCTTCTATTATTACACGTTAATTTTATAAATTTATGTAACACTAAAAACTAAAATAAAAATTAATTGCTGCCAACCGCTATTTTTGTTTCATTTTACTTTTAAAACCTCACAAATTACATCATAAAAATAAAACGTTTGCCGAATAGTGATGTGGTCTCCACATCACGAAAATCTCAAAGAAATATATCAAACCAAGATATACACATACACCTTGAAATGTGAACCACAAACTTTATATCCACATGAAGTTTTTTGTTTGTCAAAGTTTTAATTTCTTACAGGTGTGCCCAGCCCAGCAAGAGCGGTTTGTTTTTTTAATTGCAGAATAATTTAAGGGGCTTTAAAAGAGTATTTTCCTCTAACTTAAAAGAATAAATCTACTACTTACAATAACATTAATGCCAAAGACTTCACTGAATACACCGTAGCAGCCAATGACTGTTGTTAGACACAACAAACAGCACATCAAAATGGTCAAAATGAAAAATGTATGAGCATCAGTGCCCGGTTGGGCTCCCTGCACGTCTGCTGCATTCAGGTAAATAGAAGCAATTCCAAGAAACTTCAATAAATAAATGTTTATTTTTTAGAGCGAGCGTTTAATTAAATATTTTAAATCACTTAAATTTTATTTTTCTTTAACTCACCAGACAAGCAATATTCAAGGCGAACACAAACCATTTAATAGTTTTAAATACAGCCCCCATTATTTCAATTTGCAATTAATTTTTAATAATAATAATCAAATGATATTGAGTGCTAGTACCTCTTTACGCTTTAAATATTTTGTATAAATGATGAAGAAGTCACTCGTCTTTCGCAAGAAGTGAAATAACAACATTTGCGTTCAAGAAGCTTTAAAAGATAATAAATGATGTATCATCATCTACAAATTAATTTGCTTGATAACAATTTATGTATTATTTTTGTCTTTAGAAAAATAATTTCGCAAGAATTGAGATGAAAAAGAGAATTAAATAAATATAACTGATGGAGCCAGTACTGCAAAGAAATTTGACCTATGGGTTCAGCTGGACAGACATACATACATACATACGCCAAAAATAACTTTTGGGATTATTTTTTATACAATAAAAAAGTATTGTATGTACTCGTATTTATGAATCAGAGCTGTTAAATTTACGATTACGATTAGTAATCAATTATTTTACATTTTAAAAAGAATTGTAATGATTATATAATTGCCTTCAAAAGAATTGCTGATAAATAATTGATTACGATTACTAATAATCGAAAAGTAATCTGAATTACTTAAAATTACTAAAAATAATCAAAAAGAATCAAAAGTAATCAAAAAGTAATCCGACTACTTTCAAAGATTACTTTTGATGCTTAATAAATAATCAAAAGTAATTCTTAGAAGTAATCGGATTATTTTTTGATTACTTTTGATTGTTTTTGATTATTTTTTCCATTATTAGTAATCGTAATGAATTAGTAATCGTGCGAAACTGAATGTAATCGTAATTTAATCATTACTTTACCTTAAAAAAAAAGTAATAAAATTAGTAATCATTACGACTAGTAATCATTACTTTGGTATGAATATATTATTTTATTGTCTGCGTGATCATTACAAGCGTGCAATGTAAGATTTTGGCATTCAGTCACAGGGTATACCAGAGGTGACACGAGACGGAAGAAAATTGCGTTTTCTTTACGTCTCGCTCACACAGTCATCAAATCCTCTTTAATGATTTTCGTATGTCATTTTTGTAAAATATTTTCGTGTTGTGCTTTGTTGCCTCATTCGCGGTGTGATTTTGGTAAGTAATAGGTGAAAATTTTTTATTTTTGAAGAAATATGTTTTAAATTTAATTTATTTGCAGATTTTTGTGAGAAAAACACAATCATGGTTGAAATTAAAGGTGAGTAGTTTCTGAAATTGATAATTTGTGTCTGTATATTGTCATAATAACTAGTTTTTTCTCTATATTTTCAGAAGCACATTTTTGGCAAAGCTGAAAAATACTTATGTGAGTAAAAATCTATAATTTTATCTAATATATGCATATTAATTTAAATACTTTTAATTTCTTAGGACCAACAAATGCATAAAAGGCTGCCCGCCTGGGGAGAAGCTGCACAACTGCCAACTGGCTGAAAAGTTTTCTCAACCAATTTTGCAAGCCACATTTTGTACCTACACACACCTGTCTTGTGCTGCGCGGCAGCATGAGCTGCCATAGCCAAAACGCCTTTAATCAATTGCACATCCAATTGGACGTCGCTTCTGTGAACTCACGTGTTCGGCGCAGACCGAGAAAACCATGGGTCTCATCGCATTCCGGCAGCGGTAAAATTACCCTTACGACTTGTTCCATGGATGTACAAAAATCAACAAACTCTGCCGTTTCTTCCACATCAACTTCTACTTCAAATGCGGTTGCAAACTCCGTAACGTGCAAACGTCAATTGAAGGAGGATGGAGACGAATATAAACCCGATAAATATGTTTTTAAAACAAAAGCTAAGCCACCATCAGAGAACGGCGACGATGATAGTATGTAGTGAAATGAGTGATGACTAAACGCATAGACGACACTTTCAGCTATAATGAAGATGATGTCTTAGCTGAATATGAAATTAACGATTAGGACGATAAAAAATTGGCCCAAATGAAAATGTAACGCAAAATCGAACAAAAACGTTTGGAAGCCCAACAGCAGAGGCAGCAACAAGTCCAATCGTTTGAAACTGCATTTATACAGGCTTTTGCCAAAATTAGAGATGCACCTACTATATCATCAAAGACAAGTAAAAAAAATTGTAAGTATATTGGAACTACATACTTAGGCTCATGTGAAAATAATTTTAATTTAATTGCAGCAGCAGCAAGAGTATCATTCACCCTCACCAACTTTGACCATCAAATACACTGTGAATTCCACCAGTACCAGACCCGCTCGCAGAGCTTCAAAGCGAATTAAAAATCAGGAAGAACAAATTACAGGCGATGAATGATTTTAATGAAAACAGTTACTATGTAGCCCATTACGAAAATGTTGATGCAAGTCAATTTTCCAAAAATATCGAACCACAAATGCACGTCAATGGCTAATCTAAATATAGATGTGTTATTTGCGGTCTAAACTGTAAATTACGTAAATGAACATCGCGGCTGCGAAGTGTACCATTCTCGTCTCTCTATGCTCGAAACATGCCTGCTACATATTTTACATATTTTTGAATATACAGCTTTTATCGTTTTCAAGTCTTACCGTAATTGTAATATAAATGCTTTCCTTTGAACTAAAAATACTAAAATTTAATTATTTATTTTTATAAGTTTTTATTTGTGTTTAATGCAATATTCAACTCTTTTTTTGTGTATTTATATAACTGGAATTGTACACTCTTTTACTAGTTTTACATTTTTTAAATAAACATTTTGACAACACAATAATAAATTCAATTAAGTATTAATATAAATTGAATTCAATACACTTATAATTAAAATTTAAAAACAAAATAGAAAAATAAAATACATAAATTTATTTGCAAAATAAAATAAGTTGTTTTTAATTAGCTAAATGAAGACAAATCCAAACGAACTTAATCTATTCACAAATAATCACCATTATGGGAAATAAAAGGCGAACAATTTGTTCACCTGAAATATTTCCCATCAACAAGAAATGGACAAAATGGTATAATGACACAATAATAACGCAAACATTGGCGATCACAGTTTTAGGAAAAGAGAACACATTCCATGCGAACTTTCATTCCCGATAATTGATCAATTTCATTATTTTTCCAAGTTGAAAAGTTAGATCAAGTGATATATGACCACAGTGGACGTAGCATAACATCCGGATGTTTAGAATACCATGTTTCAAGCGCACTGAATCATGAAAAGAAACCAAATTATTATTCTCTTTAAATAAATAAAATACTGGTTCATTACCTTCGCAATAGGTATCGTATTATCATCATCAGATGAATGTCTGGCAGCCATCAACCCCAATTCCAAATAAGACACATGACGTACGCCGGAGCAAGTATTTGTCTTTCAATGATTGAGTATATCCATTTGCTACTCATTTTCACATTTATTTTCTATAAATTTCGTTTTTTTTATATCTTGGCCACTGTTTTCTTATAGACAGGGACTTAATTGTGGCATTTTAACTTTTTATACACACACATACACCATTTACCATTCACAAACAAATCTGATACGTATGTACACATTTTAGTTCCAATAATCTTTTTCACATTATATTTTCCCAATAAATACTTTTAATTTGAATTAATTTAATTTAATATTGTAAAACTAAATGCTAAAATTTCTTTTTTATATTTTCTTTTGTTTGTTTTGATTATTTTGCTAAGCAATTTTCATAACAAACACACACTATTTGTCCCTTTTTAACAGTGATCAAATCAGATGATTTTAGCTTTTTGCATAAGTCAGTTTCTTCAACTCTGGTCTACTTTGTGATTCAGTCTAATTAAATGCAGTTCGCAAACTCTACTTCTACTCTGTATCGTCAAACAGAAAAAAAAGTGTTAGTTATTGAATCCAGTTTTTATGATCCTTCGAACCGCATTGCAGTACAACTGCAAAACCGTCAAACTTATTGACATACAGCATTTCGAGAATGAATTTGCACGTTGAATAATGATATATTTTGGTTTTAAATTTTTTTTTATTATTATGTATGTATGTTCATTCACTAAAAATTACAGTTGTTAATGGAAAGTGTTCATTAACTCAAAATGTTTGCAGAGGTAGACAGAGAGAGAGAGAGAGAGAGCGCGTCAAAAGAGAGTACAAAAAATGTATAGTAAAGCAGAAATTTGCAAAATTACTCTCCCAGATACGAAGAAGTAAATGAATCATTTAATTATAAAAACTTGCAGTTCTTGCTTCGGCAGAATATATACTGAAATCGGAACGATACAGAGAAGATAACATTATCACAATGGACCCAATTGGTTCTCCGAGTGGAGATGCAGTATAGGATCACCATTTCTAACCTATAAAAACTTGCAAGAAGATACTATTCATATCAGAATCATGGATGGAAGTGATGATACAATTGTACCTTTTCTGATGAATGTTGGATAATCTTGTTTGATAATATTTTATATTACAAAGTTTTTAAAAATCGCCATTTAATATGAAATACTTTAAATTATCGGCCATGTCACAGAGTTCAATTCCGTTCGGAAACGGAATTGAAACCACCTCCAGATGTCACGCCCTAGCCGGAGAATACCCCAGCATTCCAGCCCCCCCCCCCAATGTCTGGACACACCTGACAATTTTCCGTATTTAAGTTTTCTTTTTCAGACACTATCTGCTACAAAAATGGGGTGGATTGAATTCCGTTTCCGAACGGAATTGAACTCTGTGACATGTCCGTATTTGTATTTTTTTTTAATTCTGTTCTATTAACAAATACATACAAAATAGCCATTTTCGATCTCTGATCAAATATAATAAATTAGGAAAATATGCTTTCGGTTTACATATGTATTTATACATATTTTGCTAATAATGAAATGCACATTTTTTATTTTAACTTTTTCAGACATTTTTTCAAATAATTAATTTGAAAAAGAAACGCAGAACAGCTGTTTTAATAATTCTTGCAAGTAAAAATTTTACTAGCATTTGTAAGAATTTTTTGTCTCTCAATTTTTTTCTCTTCTGACGCTCTCTTCTTGCAAACTCTACTATCTATCGATTTTTAAGCATTTTCTAAACAAAAAAATTTTTTTGGGGGTGGGGAAGTGACTGGTGATTTTCATGAGTAATATTAAAATAGATAATTGCAGGCAATTTTGAATAATTCAAGGGGAGAGGGGCGGGGGTTCAAAACCAATTTCAATGTAATTTTGTAAATTTCTGCTTTATTCGATCATTGCTAGGAAAGTAAATGAACAGACCTACAGTAATTATTACTGCAGCGCAGAATAAAATTAAGTAAAATTCAGTTCAAAGAATTAAAAATAAAGCAAAAACAAAATTCTTAATTTTTAGCGCTGTCACAATAATTATAATTTAAGATTGCATTATATGCGGCACTTAATCTAATATATCGTTAACTAAAACAGAAAAGGTCCTAAAAAGAAGAGGTGTCTCAGGACAGAGCTATGCTGCTTATATAAAACAAATTGCATGTGTTATTATTTTCTTTTCTAGCTGCATACGTACAAAAATAAATTTATAACTTTAATGGTGTCGATTATTTTTGTTGCGAAAATCCCGTCGTAGCGCCTGTGTCTGGCATAAAGAGCATAGCAAAAAATTGGATGTCGACTTTTTACAGATTGAAATGTATTTGAGCAGCATACATCAGTACAAAAAAAAAACTCTGACTACCCGTAACAAAAATAGAGATTTTATTAAGAAATTAAAAAAATTACAAATTATATAATTGAACCAGGGACCGAAAACAATAATTATTCTTGAATTTTTATAGTACAAATAAACATCGGACAACGTGACCAATCACATTTTATATGTTTTCAAGTAGATTTTTCGAACTGGAATGATTTTGAAATGCAATGATTTTATGTGAAAAATGTGACTCTGAAAGAAAAAAGCTTGGCTACCACTGTTGTAAAAACTTTGTACTATTTGTTGATCTATGTTTGTTAATTTGCACTTTTAGCTTAAATGCCTTGAAAACACATAACAGAACACGAAACCCATTATATAGGTAGTTTTTTTTTTAACAAAAGGTCTTTTAATAAAATATTTAATTACTCAGTCAGTATGTATCGGATTTTTTTTAGCACAAACCCCCTTTTTACTCGTAATCAATTATGTTTTATAAGTAAGATATAAATAGTACAAAATATTCAGGGCAATCATGAATAAAATTTCGCGTGAAATTTCCTCCTTTTCTAATTAGAATTGTTTCCCCTATTACTTGCTATTAGTTGGAATTGTTCCCAGGGAAAAATTTAACGCGGAATTTTATTGATGATAGCCCTGATATTGTAGCCTCAATGAACATACATATTGTATGTTCATGTGTTTTAAAATGATTTCAAGAATTTATTTATCTCAAAGTTTTGGATAAGCTACTAATTCGTTTATATGTATAAATCTTAAGACAATATTTTTTAAAAACATTTTTAAAATTGTTAAGCATAAGTTTTTGTTAATATGTATATGAGTAACGGCCTGTCCTAAGATCTCAGGATCTCGACAGCTAACGTTCGATCGACAACTTGTATTGGAAACATAAATAAAATAAGAAAATTTGTTTTTGTTTTCAAGTTATCTGTCGACATCGCGGTATAAACTATATTAATAAAATTAAAAAATAATTAATGATTAAAATTAAACTATTTCACAACTACAGACGAATATTAACAAGAGCGGCAAGAGTTGTGTTTTATTATTCCTCTTAGCATTAAAGCTCAATTACTGTACCCAAATAAAAGCGGAAGCTTCATGTTTGAAAAGATGAAAGTCCATAACAGACATCCTACGCATCTGTTAAAAAAGTAGAGCCGGTGTACATATTTGCATGTTACATGTTAATAACATGCAAACTCGAAAGCATTTTCTTTCGTTTCGAAGTACAAAGTAGACCTCCAGATAACAGAGTGTAGGATGCCTAGACGCGTCATAAGGCGCGAGAACAAGTCAGCTGATTTCGATATTCAGTGATGCCAAGTTTTATTCTATTATCAATGCTACTGATGCTGCACAGCAAGCGTAGTAGATAATTTGAAATGCAGAATGCGCTGACATTAAAACGCGTCAGCTTAAAGCAATAGTAAAATCACAGTCACAATTCACATTGCGCATTTTCGTCTTAAATTTTTTTGACGATTTCTTCAAAATTAGTTATAAAAAGTCATGCACATTCTTGTCTATATTTGTCTATTAGTAATAAACAGTAATTAGTATATCAATATAACAATTATTCTCACTCAAAGCATAAATATTTACAACAAAAAGTATATTTTCACTTAATATTCAATTTTGGAAACTAAATTTTATAGGAAAAATTATTTGTTCAATAGAAACTAGATAAGGACAGTATTTCAGTATAACTCAACTTATCCTGCAGCCATCACCTTTAATATCATTAAATTAAAAAAAAATATCACATTTAGTTTTCACTGGTGGTGTTGTGGGGATTGAATTGAATTTGTTCAAACTTGCTTCAAAAATTTTCTAATTGAACTACATAAATTGAATCATAATCTGATTTGTAATGCAGTCTCGGTATAAAGTCGAAATTTACAATGTTAGTGCTTTTGAAGTGTAAAATCAATTTACGCTTTCCATGGCAGTGGTATGAGTCCCCATTTTTGGGTTATATCTTTGAAATTACATTCGATGGCCACGACAATTTTCTGTTGTAGATGAGTTTTTACCGACATGCTTGCTTTTAGGGTTAAACAAAGCTTATTGCCGTGATGACTTATATGCTGAGTCTGTAAATAATTTAAAAAGAAAATTATTTTGAATGAAAATAGTTTGCCTCAGGCACTTACATCCATATCGTAATTCCAGAACTGGCGCGGGTCATTCGAGCAGGGAGCAAGATGGACATTGGGTGTTGTAGCATTGCGATTTTTTAATATTGTTATGACACTCTGCTTGGGTTCACTGTAGGTCAAACAAATATTGTTATTTGTCATAATTTTGCCGGTGGGTGTTATAACAAAGATATCCATGGTTTGAGAATGGGCATTACAATCTCCCACCGTTACTGTTTGCACCGAAGTGCGCTGAACATCGTCTTTGGTGGGTCTCAAGCACTTGTCACGATCCAAATCGATAAGGCTCATAAACATTTCCGCATTGTTGTCAATTTCGTCAAAAACTCGTGGCCACTCACGAGACAGGCGACGTCCTGGTATATTTTTCATGTGTCTACTGTAGGCTTGAGCACATTCTGTTTCACCGTTCAGCCAAATGATTTTACCAAAGAATCTATCATAATCGGGAAAGAAGTGATCGGGCCACACGTTGCGCAAATACCAAGAAAAAGGTTTACATTGCAGTTGCTCACGCAAGGCCAAGCGATTGGTGATGTTAATTTTGTCTTGAACCGAAGCTGAAAGTCCTGCAGTATAAAGCATTGCAAAATACTTCCATTCATCCATCCACACCGTGGCTGCACGCGCTAAATTTTCACCCAAAACTTCGCTCATACCTCCGGGGAATGTATAAGGAGTAGTGCTGCGAAATACATGACCAACATGAGAACATGGACTTATTTCTATACTACCGCCGCACTGCCAAATGCGAAAAGACATTTCAACATTTTCCCCACCCCATATCTATAAAAATAAAACACCAATTATTTCCCAAAGATGTGTTAACCTCTTCGTTATAGAAATTGCTTCACTATACCTTCATATCCTCATCGTAGGCTCCCATTTCGAAGAAATATTTGCGGTCAATTGCAAATAAGCCTCCCGCCATTGCCGGCGTCATAATTGGCTTAGTAGGATTATCCTTCAAGGACATGCCTTTACGTTCGGTGGAAAACCAACGGAAACTTAGCTGCCAGTTAAAAGCACCCCAATGGTTTTCAAAAGTCTTTGTATAGCTGAAGTTATCGTCTGATATAATATCAATAACGGGACATATAACACTAGTACGTGACTCTTTAATGCGCTGCAACAAGGGTTCAATCCAGCCCCTTGAACATTCGCAGTGAGCATCAAGGAATGTCAAGATATCGCCTCGAGCCTTTTTGGCACCCATTAAGCGCGCAGGTACAAGGCCACCACGCTTTGGCATACGCATTATACGCGTCGGAACTGTCAAAACTTTGACATAACTTTCCAGCTGTTTCTTCAAATAGGCTACAATGAAAAACACAATGCAGTTCAAGAAAATCTTTATGAAATGAAAGTTATTTATTATTCTTTGCAACTTACTGCGATCACTTGCGTCATCCACCAATATAATCTCCTTAAGTAAATGCCGAGGTGTGCGATTTATAACACTAGTTATAGTTCTTAACAACACCGACCAGGCCTCGTTGTGGAATACGATAATAACCGAGGTAGTTGGCAACACTTCAACACTGTAATTTACATCGCGGCATCTAAAATGAAGAGCATGTGTTTTGCTTCGATTTTAAAATTTTAAGTGTATAATTTTTCCCATTAAAGGGAAACAATTTTAATAAATTAGTCTTCACAATCAAAAAATAATAACTGGTTTATTTAACACTCAGACAACGCGTAAATTAACTAATTCTCACTTGATTAAATAATTCTCGTATTTGTATTTCACTAGCAAAAA
Source organism: Tachina lurida (assembly GCA_944452675.1). Lineage (NCBI taxonomy): Eukaryota > Metazoa > Arthropoda > Insecta > Diptera > Tachinidae > Tachina > Tachina lurida. The sequence goes on from OX101756.1 coordinate 116,369,340, forward strand.
CTGTGATGATAATCCCGACAGCACCAGATATAACTTTGAAAGCGTAAATAATTTTCAATATTAAAAGACCTTGACCAAGATAATGGTTATTATTTCGGAACAAAAATCACTCGTACGATGTCGTGTCTTGCTCCCATATATATTTTCAAACCTTGTACAATTTCATTCAGTGATTGAATGAGAAATGCAATGGCATATACTTCAACATAAATTTTAACAAGCAATTTACATATCGTTACCTAAAATCCAAAATGCCGTAACAATCAAAAATACCGATTTTATTCATTATTCAATTTGGCAATAGTCTTAAATTCATAAGGTTTTTTAATTCTCCTGTAAAAAAGTAAAAAGTGTACGGCGTGGTGACGATATACATATTTACAATACGATAATAAAAATAATTTCAAATGGATTTTGGTAAAACAATTTTGAATTATAAAATGCCTCCATTGGTAAAAAAAAGCCAATAATAAACAATATTTTCATAGGACAAATCCCCTATATTAATATAATAAAATAATAAAATTTCCTTATTTCAAAAAAAATAAACAAAATGATTCGATTAGGCTAAAGTTCGTATCGCTCTGTAAGCCAAATTACATGTAATAATTTTTAAGAAAAAAATTGCACTAAAGACAATTGTAAATTAATATTTCGTCAGTAGCGTTCTTGTATTTGGTCCACTACGTGTGATGTCATCAACTAATGTAAGCTTCAGCTCTATATATGTACATATTTTTCAATGGAAATGGAATATGAGAATTGTTTTGATAAATCGTACTTCAATTTGTTTAAAAAGTTTTTATTTAACGAAAGCCTAAATTTAATTTCACAAATTTACAACAGTCTTGCCGTTGTGTTCTTTGTTCTTTATTCATTATGTAAATGACTTTTAATTTTGTTATTTTTGTTCCATTTAGGAAAAACTTTTTTTACTCAAGTGTATGTTGTCAATATTAATGTGAGATTAAATTACTGCGATTGGCCGCTTAAAAAGCAAGCAGAACCATATAATTGACAACTCAAAAACTTAAATCTGATATTTGTCGAAGCACTCCGAAAAATATGATAAGTATCTAAGGATGGGAGATTTAAGTGAAAAATTAAAATTTATATTTATCTTTAACATTTTCTTAAAACTTAATAAATAAAATGGGATAAATAGTGCGTTAACAAATGTTAAAATGAATTCTAACAATTCCCAAAAAAAAATCGAATGATAAGCTTGACAGCACCCTGTCAAAAATACTTGTGTGGCAACACTCTATTCTTGCGAAAGCAATGTATAGCTGTTGTTGTTTTTTTTACATATTTTTATTCATTACATACTACTTATAACTACAATTCGAAATGAAATAAAGTCAGCCGATGTAGTAAGTAAGAAAAAAATAATATGTTGATTATTGAATTCTTTTGAATAATTGTTGTTCTCATTTCTTTCAATGAAAGTTTAAAGTAAAGAGGCCTGTCCCACGATCTCACCAGCAAACGTTCGATCGACACAAACAACAATCACATTAGAAAATGTGTTGTTGTTTTCAATATAAGTATTCTATCGAACGATTTTTGGTGCCATCGTGGAACAGTGTTGCCAGTTTAGGAGATTTTTCCCCAAACTGGTGATTTTTTTTCGCGATTGGGGATGAAAGTTTCGAATTGAGGATGTGAGGATTTGTTGGGGATAATAACGAAATTTTAGGTGATTTTTTTATAACTGATGGTAACAAGAATGATTTTTGAACTAAGAAATATGCGTCTGGCAAGTTTAAAAATGTGTGTTACTATTCATAGTGAATGGTTTCTAATAAAGAAGAAGTATCAAGGTAGATTAACTTCTTAGAATGATGATTCGTAAAGCAGCTCTGGGCGAGTCAACATCACGCGTCGTTGGCAATTATTTCTTAAATGCAAACAGGCCACTGTTGTTTATTGGCCTTCGAGAGTTTTGCGTCTCACCGCATGTGATTAATGGTTGGCGTCGGTTAACGGTATCACCGCGATATCCCGTTGGTTTCCATTAACCACATGCAAAAACAAAAACAATTATAAAAACAATCACCACAAAGGAGTGGATCTTGGAAACTCCTACTTCCTATACGAAGGTATAGGTCGTTCGCAGCAACCGAAGGAAGCTCCTACACAACAACAAAAATTATCACCACAAAGGTGACACCATGGACTAAGTGTCCGAAGTCACCTTTTTTGACATACTACATAGTATGTCAGCACAACAGGAAGAAGAAGAAGAAGAAGAAGAAGAACTTCTTAGAATAAACACAAACTTTAAAAATAATTAAATTTGTTGTGACAAATTTAATCCTTCTGCTGAAATGCTAAAGCTTTTTAATACAACCCAGCAAAAAATGGTGCTTCGCCTATATAAGTGCTCTTTTGGTAGGCAAGCGCTTACCCGATGCATGAAATTTTGAATGATTTTTATATGGGATTCCTCGCGTAGAAGCTCTGCCACGTCGATCTAAAATGTGATTCTTTCATGCCTGGCGGAGTGACCTGAATTCAGTAAAAATATTCGACTACCTGGGAAGCATGTCTTTTTCATATACATATGTATATAATTATTATTTTGTTATTATATTTATTATGTATTGAATACAATATCAAATCAAGTACTTTTTGTTCGCGCGTTGAATCAGGAGTCGATCCCAGGATTTCCGTATGTTAGGCTAGAACACTACCCACTGAACTACCGAAGGAAGCACATATTTATTTTTGTACACAATTCAATTAAAAAATCAAAAATCAAAACTCGAAGTAAAAATTTCATTCGCATCCAAATCTGTATGCAGGTAAACGAGATCATCCTCTGATCTATAAAAAACTTTGAAAGTTTGAGTATAAACAGCCGACTGACGTCGTAGTGTTTATGTTAAATTTCGTCATTCGCTTACGTTATTGCATCCTCGTAAGGCAGAAGGGATGCACTGTGTGCTTTTCCGCGCTTCCAAAGCGCTTATTTTTGTGTTATATTAAACTACACTACAAAAACAGAAAAAGAAGCTATAAAAATGCAATGGACACTTTTATTAATAAGATAAGCAATTGCTTCTAAATCTCGATTATTTTTTTGCTGGGAGGTACTGTGTACAACAAAGTTAGAGGCTGATGAATCAGAAAACTTTGGTTAAAATTTGGTTAAACAATTCCCAATCACAAAATATGATCTAAATAACAAATAAACATCTAACTATAGCATAGTATACTATATGTAAATCACTTTAATAATCCTTAGATGCCACACTGTGCAGCGGAGTTATGTTTCATCAATTAGGTCTTAAAATACTTTATCATTGATGCGTCGCATCAAAAAAACAACACCTCCACTAATTTAATTAATTTCTACAAAAACTTGGCTTAATGCCGGCAATTTACTATAAAAAAAAATTATTGTTATATGTGACAGAATAACTAAACACCAAACATTGCAATAAATTAAAATCACCGCAGTTATTGTGCACAAACAGATTTTAAAATTAAACTCAACGCTTATAAACGTTTTGTCTCTGCCACAACAAATTTTATTCTAGGAAATAAAATAGAAACTCATTTTATTATTTAAATGCAGCTGCAATTCTTAATAAATGGTATTATATATATATATATTTTTTTACTTAGAGAATCTCTGATGCGACATTTAGACTGAGATTGATTAGAAGAAGTTTAATCGAGGCTTTGCCAAAAATGATTAAAGTCGCTGACAAATACAATTTATGTATTTAATTATACTTTTTTTTATTTATTTTCGATTAAAACAAATCAAAATATTGTTAAATTAATTAATCAGACATTAAGATAAACAAAACTGATTTTCTATAAACCCTGAGAATGAACCCTTGACAATTTAATTATTTGCTTTGGAGTTTGAAAAATAAGATTTGTACAAATTATTCACTAAATTATTTTAAATAATTATAAAAATTTCTATAATTAAACTAATTATGGAAATGTATTTGATAAAAAAGTAAATAAGAAATTGTTACAAAATATGAGGATCAATATTTATTGATGTGTAAACATCTATACGCTAGGGGGTAAAAATCTTTTTCACAATACAGTCACAAATTTTGAGTAAGATGTGTGATGCGTTATCAAATCGGTGTGAGTGTTTAGTGTAATCATACGTACAACAAAAAGTAAAGAGAAACTTAACAGCTGCATAGAAATACACTCAACCGAATTTTAAAGCATACCTTCAGGAGCAATGTTAGTTTTAAGTGAAGTGTAATGGTGTTTCTAGTGGGGATAATTTTGTTAAAAAGTTGAAAAATATAAAATAAATAAAATCAATATAAACTTTTAAATAAAAGAGTGTTTTAAATGTCAAATATTTGTTTAAAAGATATATAGCAGTCTTTATAAAGAATTTATAATATTATATTATAACATATCTTCATTACGCACTGTTGCCTTACAATGAAGCTGGTGCACGACAATTGGGTAAGAATCTCCATCTCATGCCAATTAGTATAAGTGAAGATTTTAATACAAATTTTGTAAACCCACAGCGCAAGCTTTATCAAATTTTTCATTTGACGTTTTCCACTTGCATATGAGCAATTCTCCACAAACCCCCACAACTAATAATTCCACTACTACAGATGCAGTTTTCCATAGATTTTTAAATACAGTAGAGTCAAAAATTTATATATCTTATTTTAGTTACCATAAGTCAGTATAAAAAAAAATCATTACTAGCTGTTTACACATCTCGCCTGTGCATTGTTTTTTTTTAAGAAGTGCATATGTAAAGAATTTTAAATTTTAATTTTACAGATAAAAAACGTAATTGAAATTAAATTCTTTATGGCTTCAACTTATTCAAGCGTAAGGCCTTACCGCCTTATTCATAAAAAATAATTTTGTTTTATAAAGGAATTATAAAACAAATAAATAGATCACATGCAAAAAAAAACATAATCATATGTCGCTTTCAATTCAACTTCTTCATTTTTGTCTTAGATTATTAAATACCATAGGTTTTTTTCTTTGATATATTTCGAAAAAAAATTAACACTCGTCGTAAGATTGAATAAATATTTTTAGAAAAAATAAGTTAATGGCTTTTAGTTAGAAAGTTACCCTCGTAGTTAGCAGAAATTAATTTGAATTTGAAAAAAAATTTAATGAATTTAAAATAAATATGGGAAAGGAATGTACATTAGATTTGGTTGCAAAAATTTGTTTTCCCGGCAATTCTCAAAAAAAAAATCGCAAAATCCCCAAAATGGTATTTTTTCCGTATTTTTGCTGTACTTGTATTTTTCGACGGGCGTTGATAATAATTTTTGAAATATTCAAAAACATATCTTGCCTTAAGGTGGCATTATACATTTTTTTTGTTCCTGCTTTGGAATTTTAGGAAAAAATGCCTTAAATTTGTCATTTATAACAAAAATAGGTCTATTCCGAAACGATCTGGTTCCTTTAATAAGGAAAATTTTGAACAAAAAATTATTTTGTAATATTTCTTATAGTATTACCTTTTGAATAAGTAAAAATAGGGAGTTAGTATTTTTGCAAAACACGGCGAAAAATCAACTTTTTTAAAATTTTAATTTAAATTGCTTATAACTTTTGACTTACTGGCGATTTAGATACGAAATTATTTTTAATGTTAAAAAATTTTTTTTTAATTCATAAGTTTTCTTTTCTAAATCGAATAAGATTTGACTTCTCCATTAGCAGAACAGTGGATCAAGATTGGTAAAAAAGCCTAAATTTAAATTTTTTTCTCGAGACTTTTTTAGCTCTTGGTTAGAAAAAAAATACACTTGCCAATAATCCTTTTTATCAGATCAAAAACATCAGCTTGGCATCAGCTTTAATTTTTTATTAACCCACTTTGCAGCTTAATGGCTCCGCTCCTTTAAAGATATATAGTAAAAATTCCAGAATTAAGCTCTATGACACCTTATCAAATGCTGTATAAAAGTTCAAAACAATCGGCCCGTTTAGAAACTGCAGAATTATTTCCATTTTTTTTTTTAACAAAATCCCCACTGTGTATCGGGTACTTTAGGCCCCACTAGGCACCAGAAGGCACCGTCGGACCGAGCTAAAAAATTAAGACCGCATTTAAGACAGCAAACCTCATATGTTAGATAGCGCATATATTAAGATTTAAAAAAAATCCCATACAAGCTGCGACCAGTCTAATCTACATATCGTCACCTTAAATGCAAACGGACGTAACTACAGTTTTATATTTTTCACAAGAGAAACAAAAAACGTTTCAAAATCAATAATAATGAAGTGTTCTTCAAAATTTTCTTCGAAATTAACTTGTAGTATGGATTTTTAAATGTTTTTAACCATTTATTTCCTTTTTATATACATATATTTAAGCTTTTATGTTAGCTACGTTCTTTGCAATAAAAAATAGATGCATTCGTAATTACATCTGTTAAAATTTCTTTAATTTTTGATTGCAGATGTTTAAATATTTGTATTTTGATAAAATGAACTATAATCAGTCAAAATCTCGATTTCGAATTTTTGTGTACTTACGTCCGTTTGCATTTAAGGTGACGATATATCTGTATGTATATAAAATTATGTGATAAAGTCAATGTCTGTTAGCAAACAATATAAATAGAAGACTCTATTGCTTTGTGTTATATTCACTACCTCAAGAGCTTTTCGCTTTTATAAATAAAACTTAGTATTATTTCTTCAAAAAAAAAATAAAATAAAAATAAAAACCAAAAAAAGTGTGCATATAAAAACTTACTCTTTGGTGCGATAATCTTTAAGCGTGCGATTCAATGGTATTCGATCACTAGCCAATACATTGAAACTATTCAACCGAAAGAAACGTTGCATGCGAAAGCTTTCCCTAGATGGTATCACTACAGGACGGCCGTCGGAACCTTCTCCTTGAATGGGATTGAACAAGTTGATATTGTAGTCATCTAAAAGAAGTCAATAAAAAAGATAAAATTAATGTTAAACAATTTACGGAAATTGTGCTCATTTAGCCAAATGAACTAAATACATATTCGTACTTCATTTTAAAGTAGAAGAAATGCTCCAAAATCGTTTATAATGGCTTTATTTTATAAACTTATAAAAAAAATTGTGGCCATAAATTATTGACCATAAATAAAGTGATTTGATTGAATGCAGTTTTGCTGAAAAAAAGAGATCATAAAATTTTCGTTTTATATGCGTAACCTTGAAACTAATAAAGACAAATATAAACAAATAATTTAAATATTAATCTATAACAGAATTCTGAGGTAGTAAGTAATAAGAGATTAAGTCGGCTTTAGCTAAAATTGAGATATTAATATGAGTACTCCTGAGGAAGTTCAATTCCATTAATTTTAACTTTGAACCACTGTTGCCATTTTAGCATTTTCACTGGCATTTCAAGTAACTGTTCTTTATGACAAGATCTTCAACTTTGCCTCAAAAAGAAAATCAAAATTCCGAGCGGTTTGCAAGATATGAGCCTGAGAACATGCTAAAATGATACCGAGACCCCAAATCTTTGGGGCCCATAAAAAAAAGTGCTTCATTTAGGGCAAAACTGGGAGACACGGGTCTTTTTTTTTTTTTTGGTGTTTTATCACATAATGGTGTCCGTATATGGTTATATTTCCATGACTTAAAAAATTACATTATGAGTGCAGTCAATAAAAAGTTTTATTTATTCAGACTTTACGACTTTTCACACCCGTCACATGTAGAAGCCACAACCGTCACATTCTCGAAAAAAATTTCAGTAAGAAAAATATTTTTTTTTTCAAGACAATATCAAAACTAGTTTTAATCATTTCCTACACCAAAATTCTTGGCTACGTTCTACGGAAGATTTTACAGAATATATCCTAAAAGCAATAATCCTGTAAAAACAGAGATTTGTTATGTCACACCCGTCACAGCCTTCTGTGTGGGTATTTTGAACAGAAATCATGTTTTTTTCGGTATCTACCTACTACTAACATTTTTAAGATTAATATAATTCATAAGGATCCGTACACTTTTTTATATATAATAAATTTTATATGTTTAAATTATAGCAAAAGCAATTTTATTATCATGGTCACACCCGTCACAATAGAATTATCTATATATGTATGTATGTATGTGATTTTAAATTTGTATATTTTTAAGGATAAAATGTGTGTGTATGTATTTGTAACTGTGTGTGGGAGTAGGAGGCTCGAGGTTGCTTTTTCACTAAGGACATTTTTTAGCTAGGCGTGTCCTTACTACGGTTTAGATAAAACTTGGTCAAACCGTAAAGTACATTCGGAGTATATTTACCGAATATTCAAAATTTCACAAGGTTCTTACTTTTTTTTTCTAAATTTTATAAAACTTCACCGAATATTGAAAATTTCATGAAGTTCTAACTATTTTATGCTTGCATAGAATTTGTTAAAATTTTATATTTGGTTATATTTTATCAATTAAAATATGTGTGCCAAATATCAATTCTTTTTACAATAACTCGTTCTATTAATGGGGGCTCGTTAATAAGCAAACACAACACTGTGTGTCGTCGCACCAATAAAAGGTTTTCATGTCCACAGTGGGTACTTGCAGACATTATGCTTCCGTTTAAATGAAGCACTTGACATTCTTAATGCCTACTTGAGCGATAAGATAATTTCAATCATAATTGTTTGTTTTAAATGAAGTCAGTGTATATAAAATATTAAATTTATAACTTCATTTGGCCTTGCAAGTTTTTTTAGTTTTTAGAAATTTTTATTTAAAAAAAAATAATCATAATGAAAAATCCAAAAACGTTGTCGAAGAGCGTGACTGAATGAAGTACACTGAACTTGAACTAAATTATAAACAACAAAGCAATGAAATCATGCATTCAGTATGGACAAAAAAATATACGCATGTGTGGGCAGAATTAACAGAATTAACAGAATATAAACGGCAAAATTCAGAAAAATAATAAATATTTAAATTTAGAGACAAAAACGTTTCATTTCCAGGCAACTGTATAAAATCAATTCAAAACTCATTCTCTCTACGATGGTTCCAGTAGCAAACTTGTGCAAACTTATTCATAAAAAAAATATTTTTGATTTATTAAGGGTGCATGAAAGAAACTTTAAATGCAAGTATTTGTATTTTATGTATGTTTTATAAACGTTTTATAAACCAACAAAGATATGTTTTATGAATGAGTATGATTACAAATTTTTAAAAATGATAAATAATTCAAAGTTTTTTTTTAATAAAAAAAAAGCTTTATTTACTGACCACAACAGTTAGGCCCCGGCGAGATTCGAACTCACGATCTCCTGTTTACTAGACAGGCGCTTTAACCAACTAAGCCACGGCGCCCTTATGCATTTCTGCAATTATTAAGTGCTTGAATTTAAATTAAGGCATATAACTTTTTATTGTGCAAAAAAAAAAGTTCCTTATCGCTTAATTTATCACACAATAAAATATTTTTTTTGAATGGTACATGCATTTATAGTTTTTGTTATCGGCACCATCAATCAAATAACTTTATTCCAATTTCTGTGGGCATTTTTTAATGTTTCTTGAAGAAAAACCATTTCATGATATTTATACTCGTAGTAATGAAGTGCTGTTGTGCGTACAACCTTTTCGTTAAACATTTAACTTTATCAAAAAGATATTTTTAATTGTTTTGTGCAAAAATTTAAATTCATTATACACACAGTTTGGAAACAAGAATTTTGACAAAAAAAAAAAATTAAGGTCAAAAATAATATTAAAAAAATGATTTTATTGATTGCTAAAAAACAAATCTTAAAAATGCTTCAAATATGAAAATAGTGCTCTCTAAAAATAGATTTTCTATCCAAATTTCTGTTAAATAAAAATAAACAAATATACCAGCGATTCGAGTAAAGTGGATTAAGTGTGAGACATCATCCGGAAAATACATACACATCTACGAGACGAGTATGTACATATGTATACACAGATAAATAAACACTTTATTAAGATGACATTACTAAAGCGAAAAAATGTTTCATGCAAAAAGAATTAATATATTCTTCAAAAATCTTCAATTGCAAAAAGCAAGACACAAGCAAAATAGATTTTTCCAAATGCATTTACAGATGATGACCATCTGTGGCGCCGCGTTATAGAAAAAAAAATAAGCCACGTAGAAGCACGAATATATAAAAAGTTGTGTACATATGCCTATTACCGATATGTTTAATCCCTGCAGGAAATGGAACTGACACAAGACTAGCCACGTGACCGATCCCCAAGTGATAGGGACCAGTTCGAGTTCTAACACTTCCTATGAAGTGGACCAGTCACTTTTCCATGGGGATGGCCTAGGATGGGGTTAATTGATACTTTGTATGGACCTTGTGACTCATCACTGAACTATCTTATAGGGACCTATTTCGTGTAGAATATAAATTATATATAAATGTCATTCCGACATTTATGTAACTGTAACAGCGCAATCTTGAACTTTTTTTATTATTTTTATTTTTTAGTAAAAATAAATTTTATATTCAAACAATCAACCTACGGCAAGGCAGGCTTGCTCACTACCTACCCGATCATAGGGGCACCCGATCATACGTACCAGTTAAGCTTAGGTTAATATCTAAGCATAGTTACGAGACTTGTTCCAGAGTGACTTGGCAGTCTATTTATATTGATTCATTGTTTAACCTTCACAATGAACAGATGTCCCACCGAAGTCTTTCTTATATAGATATATACTCAACCAAAAAAAAAATATATTCGTAATACATAATTCATGCCCCAGCGGAGTGTTTCTTATATAGACATACTCAACCAAAAAAAATATTCGTAGTACATATAATATATAATATTCGTAATAGTATCCTATTGAACTATGGATGAAGTTATGGAAGTGAACGAACAAAAGTGTGTTCAGGTAACATTTACCCTATGAAGAGAGATAGAGCGAGAGAGAGAGAGAGAGTTGTTCCTCAACATTCACAAGTGAAAAAATACCTTCATCGACGGCTTACAATTCAAGTTTGTGCTTGTATAGATTTATAACCCTTGACACAAACTTTTAGCTTAAACAGAGCTGTATTAGTGTCTTAACAGAGCTCTGTTAAGATATAATTCATTTCGAAAAGACTTTTGCAATAAATGAGGCAACCGAGACGGAAAAAATAATGCAAATTTATTGACAAGGTGCTCCTCCTCCTCTTTTATTATTGCCCATGAACCTATTTCTCAATTTGAACTAGATATTCGACCCTGTTCTGTAAACCGATCGATTTGAAACCGCACGATTTTAAAAAACTAACTCCGATAATAGAAATATTTTATTAGGTTTTTTTAATTTTTTTTTTATTATATTGTTACGGAAATGGCCGTCGGGTTAACATAAGTGTTACGCAAGAATATTCGAACAGGGCCAATATAAAGAAACATCCAGAAGTATTTAAATAGATAACTAAACGTACACTCGTATTCACATACAAGCACTATAGCAAACAACTATATACACATGCGTAGCACATACATACGTGATTAAACGTAAACAACCAACAACAACTACAAGGGTCTGCTTGTTATGAAGATAGACATAGATACATGCATACATACATACATGCCTGACAATTCCAACTAAAGGCAGAAATAAAAGTAAACAACCACTTAATGATGTATGCATATACACACGTATGTACATAGTTACCACTTGAACTTAATTACGCGCTTTGTAAACAACATTGAAGATAATGATGATTCGGTCTAGACTTTGCATGAAAATTCTAGTGGTTGTTGTGCGAAGTATAAAAAGGGGTTGACGCACCCAACAGCAGTGCAGTCGCGATCAAAAGTTAGTTGGGAATAAATCAGTTGCGAAGAAGCTCAGTTGCTAATAAGAAGTCTGTTGTTAATCAAGTGAGTTGACAATTAAGTTGTGCGCAGTCCGTGATTTGTGATACAACAGTGAGTTGATATTTGAGTCTGTGCTTTACAATACGTGAGTTGGAAATTGAAGAGACTATAGTACAGTCTATAGTGACAGTTAGAGTCTGTCGTGATTTGAGTTTATTGTGGAGTCCCTTGAGTAAAGAGTAAGGGAGCAGTGGAAGCTGATAAACGTGTGTAAGTGAAGCCAGCGAGTCCTGATTAGTGTATCAACTGTGAGAGTCTGCCATAGAGTTGTTATTGGTGTATCAACTGGAAGTGTCGGCAGAGTGAGTCTTGTGTGTGACGAGCAACAGAGAAAGCAGAATTGTGTCAACACTAGCGCAGCCAGTGGTCTAAGACGTGTATATACAACAGCAAAGAAGGTGTAGTGGTAACCAGTTGTGAACATTTCAATAATATTTGTGTTTGTATTTAAGCTCTTGGATTAGATTTGGATTAGTGTTATTTATTAGTAAATAAAGATTGTATCATTCTTAACCCTAATTAGTACACTGGGGTCTTTTATTTATTGCAAATCTACGAATCTACGGAAAAGCGTTTTTAACAGAGAATAAAAACGTAACAATATAGATTCCCAAATATCATAATGGAAAGAAAATTATTTTGTGTATGAATTTAAGCACGTCTGCAGGAAAACGAGAAAACGAGAAATTTACTCGGATTCGGTTTACAGAACAGGGCCGATTTCCAAGTTTTTAACTTGGCATTTTCTGAGTCAATGTTGGCGGATAATATTGGTCATTGATTCATGTCCAAGTGGTCCTCTAAAAACGTGAATATTCAGAATTTCTTGAATTTCGAGTTTTCCCTACCTACATGTATTAACATTTTCTCATGTTAGAAACTGTGAAAACTGTGTATCTTAAGTACATACCGCTTTTTCATACTTATTTTTAAATCCCGCTTTTTGAGGATATATTCTTCAAAATCCCGCTTTTTGCCACATCTGGCCACGTTAGCTATGGGGCACTGCTTCAGCTTCCACTGTAGAGAAAATCCAACAAAAAAATATATATTTATACTATTTGATAGGTCCTGGATTCAGCCACATCAAACATGTTCAGTGCCGTTTACTACAATTCCCAATTCAAGAAAAAGGTGAATATGTAACCATTTACACGATATGTCTTCTTTTCACCATACACTACTCCCTACTTTTGTTAACACTCCCATTTCCTCAAGTCATAGGATGAGTACGCTTGGTTCAATTGTCACCGAATTTTCTGCAGGGATATGATAAATCGGGGCAAGTTTAAAATAGCATAAAAAATTATTCAAAATGGCTGGCAAAATGGCATGAAAAAGTATAAAGTGGGTAGTGGTAGTGGGAGGCATTGAGGAAGGAGAGTCAGAGTTGCGCCTCGCTGGGCATCACAGCATCACTTCTACGTCGACAGTCAGGCAGTGCTAAAAGCAGTTAAAGAGACACACGACACTCTGTGTATTTTGTTAGAAATTCCTTGAAATAACCCTATTTTGTACATATTATATAGTTTTGGTTTATTAAGCTTGCAGTCGCACACTACACAATAAAGCACTGAGGAATCTCCATTTAATATTTTCGGAAAATCTTTTAATACACAGAGAAAAAACTGCCTCATAGAATCAAGAAGATTTTCTCTATGAAACGTTTTTAGGCTAAGGGGTATCTCAGCAGAAGGAAGAGAAGATTTTTTCATAGAGATTAATTATTGTTATTATGTGGTAAATCTTATTAATTTTATCAAGTAGAAAACCACATAAAATCAAGAAGAAATCTTATTATTCACAACTGTTTTTACTCAGTTTCCGTTATTTTTGGCACCAAAAAAAAACAATCCATAGAGAAAAACTTCTGGATTCTATTAGGTTTTCTTATAAATTATAAACTATAGGGATTTCTTATTGATTTTATTAGGTTGCCTTCTTGATTTTTTCAATAAGGTTTTCTTCTTGATTTCAATAGGTTCCTATATGATTATGTGTAAAGCATCTTATTGATTTTTTTAATAAGGAAATCTTCTTGATTTTATGAGGTGTCTTGTTATTTCGTTTCTATAAACAGACATAGAGACAATTTTTTTCATGATCTTTTTCATTTTTGTATAAGAATGTTTGCACAATAATTTCAATAGTTATTCAGGCTGCTTGTTAGCATATTGGTTAGAGTGCTTGTCTATCAGGTAGAAGTTTGCTAGTTCAATAATTGGTGAGTACGTTAGTTAAGAATATAACCTAATGTGTATGTATGTATGTATAAATAAATAACATACATATGTATATGGTATAGAATTTAAATGAAAATACATAAGTACAGAGAATATAGACGCAATTTTTTTTTATTTTTTATTGAAAAAATCAATAAGATAACCTCATAAAAACTACAAGATTTCTTCTTGATTTTTTCAAAAATTTTTTCTCTATGAAATTAATATGATTTCCTTATTGAAAAAAAAACAGAGATTTCTTATTAATTTTGTTCTATTTTATGAGCTATTTAGTAGGCACTGTTTTCTCTGTGCAGTCGTAAATTAATCCCCTGTTTCTCTAAATGCGAACGATAGATTCGATCGAATATTAATATTAGAAACAAAAAAACAAACTTTAGTTTTTTGTTTTTGTTTTTAATATAAATGTTCGATCGAATCTATCGTTCGCATTTAGAGAAACAGGCCCATATAAATTCTATTAAATTGTACTTTCATCATCCTGGAAGCCTAAATACACAGAAAGCGCATAAATAGAACACGAAAAATTTCATGCAGGAAGTTTTTTTTAACAAAAAGCCTTCTAAGTCCTCGTCCAGACTTGCAAATTGCATAAGTGTCTACATTAGGAAATTTTAGTTTTGCAATTTAGTATTAAAAAAAATTCTATTTCACAACAAATTTGCCTGAAAAATTAACAATTATTTTTACTTTTTGTTACATTTTGTGTTTTTCATACAACTGAACAAATAAAATAAAACGTCAAATACACCCACAAACTTTAAATTAAAAACTGCGAATTTCCAAACACAAGAGAATTGCCGAGCACATGAAACTGTGTACCCCTCCCAAATCTTCTCACCCCTCTCACCCCTCTCACCACTCTCACCAATAAACTCAAGAATTAATGCAACAAAAATTGCAACTGTGGACAAGGACTAACAAAATATTTAATAACTCAGTCAATTTACAATTACTGTTAATTACTTATTTTATATAAATAAAGTCATAAACAGTAGGGTTTCAGTATAAAAATATTGCGTAAGAACGAATCCAAAGTAGAAAAGTGCCGAAAAAACCGAAAAAACCGAAAAAAAATTATATTTGGTGAACAAATACAAACATATATCTGAAATTTACTAAAACAAAATATATATGGTTCGAAAGGTTCTAGTCTCTTCTTTTTATATATATTTAAAAATTTAAAGTTGATTGATATTTAACTTAGTTAGAGGTTGATAAGTACATACGGGTACGTACGAAAAACCGGATTTTTACTCGTAATTCAAGATTTTGGAGGTATTTAGAAAATTTTAAATACAGATTGTTGTTATACTCGGCAATACCTACCAGAAAAATAATAACACATCACAGGTATTTTTTTTGTCACACAGTGTAATTTATGTATATTTTTTTTTTTTAGTTAATAGATTTCTGAAAATGGTTTTCAATCAGTTAACCGATTATTAACCGATTAAACCAAAACCACAATGAATTGAATACCCTCACCGTTACTTTAATAATAGAAGTAGAATATAAAAACGTCCTAACTCATTATATTTTTTTTAAATCGAGTTTCTTGCATATTTCGATAAATGAACCTCTAATATATCGAAATATGCAAAACAAAAACAATTTAAACACAAATAATTTAGGACGTTTTTACATCAAAGTAACGATATGTATGTGTGTAAGGGTTGCTTTTAACTTCCCGCTTCTGTCCCAACTTTCGAGAATCGAGTTTTCATTATTTTTTGACGTTTTGAGGTCCTGTGAGTCGATGCCGACTATTTTCGAAATGATGTCAATATGGATGCATTTATGTTTGTGTGTGTTTGCGCGTGTGTGTATGTGTGTGTGTTTGCGTGAGTGTGTGTGTGTGTGTGTGTTTAAATAATAACAAAGAATTTTAAGAAAAATTATAGCAGCGGGAATCACTCTTCGTTGCAAACTGCTGTTGCAAATATTGCAGATGTAGCAAGTGTAGAATATATCGACGGCTCTATTCTAAGACATGCCAGTTTTGAGATAAACGCCTTCAAAGTTTATTGATGATATCTCGGGAATATTATGAGATAGAATCTTGAGACTTTTTGTAATCATATAATAATTGCAATAGAATTTTTTTAGTTTATTTATCATAGTTAAAAGTGACTTAGAATAGCTAAGATTGCCCTCTAAGTAGACTTAGCATCTATTTGGTGG
Organism: Tachina lurida; assembly: GCA_944452675.1. Classification (NCBI taxonomy): domain Eukaryota; kingdom Metazoa; phylum Arthropoda; class Insecta; order Diptera; family Tachinidae; genus Tachina; species Tachina lurida. Next base: position 116,385,641 of record OX101756.1, read on the forward strand.
TCCTTTCTCACCTACAGTGGTCATCTAAGTACATATAGCATGTTTTAGGTGGGAGAAAATTTTAAATTAATTTTTCTTTTGACTACTGAATTTTAAACTATGTCATGCTAAGTGAACTTAAAACATTTTAAAAGAGAGGTTTTTTAAACTTGGCAAAATTTTGCTAAGTACATTTTTGCTTATAACTTTTGATAGAATTGTCCGATTACTATCAAAATTTTACAGAATCTAAGTTAATAAACGATGAATTCAGAAATGTTATTCCCTGCATAACATGTTATGTCGACTTAGCATGTTTTGGAATGGGATCATCGATATGCTGCATTCTCCAATACAACATCATATGAAATTAAAATTTCATACGCTAATTCACATATGACGGCTTTTCCACATGCAAAGTTTACTTTGCAAAGTCTTGAGTTTGTAGGAGAGAATGGAAAAGAACTCCCACCTATGAGTGTGGGAAAGCCGTCTATGAAACACAAAAACCATTGCAGACTGGAAAGTGAATTGCCACTTAAAGCTGTCTTTCTTATTAATATAAAATCAAAACAACCAAATTTTCGCACTGGCAAAGTTTCAAGGCGGAAGAAAGCTCTGTCAGATACTAAAATTATGTGCATCTTCACAATTTCTAAAGATACACAATCTTTCGAAGATTGTGTATCTAACAGAAGATTTTGGTAGAAAATGTGGCAATACGATCAGTTTATTTACCAAAAAAAAGTTGTTTGAAAAATAATTCTGCCAAAGAAAACCGACTTCGGTCCATAGATCTGATGGAACATATTCGAAAAAAAAATTATGGGACCAAACTGGAAGTAAACTCCCTCAAAAAAAATTAAAATCTGTTGGTTAAGAATAATTACGTGAAATATAGATGTGTTTTATTCGAAACATATACCTACTTAATTTTTAAGCAGTTATAGCTATAACTACTTAATAAGTTTATACACACTTAAATTTGTTCTGAATATTTATATAAACTTCGAATAAAACATACCTATATATAATTAAATTTTAATGGGAGTGCCTGGGTGGCGTTGGGTGAAGTAGTTAGCACGTTGATTACATAACCAAAGGTCCTGGGTTCGATCCCGGTCTATGACAATCATTAAAATAACAACACCACGCACTTTTCTGATGTGCATTAGTGTCCTTTGTATCAGTTGTTGTAGGAAAAGTTCTAGAGATGCAGGCGTAAGGCATTGGTCACTAAACTACACCGGCTTCAGCGGGTGCTAATCCTAATGTAACATCAGAGCGCCCTCCTCCGTCGGCATTGTGTAGCGAAGAAAATTAACCAACAAAATGGCTACTAAGCACTGCTTCAAAAAATTTAATACGCCTCATTGACATCAGAGGCGCTGCAATACTGCATTATTAAAAACGTGAAAAAAGCAGAGATGTAAAAAAATAATGAAGCTTTTCTCTATCTCTTCCTTCAACACCTGTCTTCCCTATCACCGTCTCTCACTATCTTCTTTTCAACTCAAAGGTAGCACAAACGAATCAAAGTATTGGACGCAAGTGAGCTGGACTCTAAATTTCACCCTTCCTTACCAGCAGCCTGCTCACTATCCTAAAATAACGAGAGTGCCTCCGCCCATTTTTTAAATAGAAGATTGTGTGAATTTTAGAGCTCAAGCTGTGTGGTAAGTTTCGTAAAAATCGGTTAACTAGAACCGTGTGATATATAATAATAAATTTTAATAGGCGTAACCGCGCCCATTTTTTCGACTTTAAAATTGTGTAGTTACAAGAACCAAATGTGTTTGTTACTTTTTGCAGCAATGAAGTAAGTAGAATATCATACAATGGGACTAAAGACGAAAATTTTAATAAGGTATAAGAAAAGTTTCAGATATGCAACGAAGAGTGATTTCCACTCACAATTTTCGAACCAGTCGCATTGATTTCCAATGCAAAAAACCATAAACAAAATGGTAACATATTGTGTTTCATCTGTTTAAAGTTATTTTGACCTTGACCCTACTTTTTCTTTTACAGGTATCTTCCGCAATAGTTATGCAAATTTTTTAACACACTTTTATTTTCAATACGTTTACAAATAAAAAATCGTTTATTCTCAATTCGTTCAGTCGTAAAATATAATAAAATTCCGGATTTTAAAATAGATCTAAAAAATTCAAAATTATTTGCATATGTATAGCTTTATTATATATGAATTAAAAATTTATTTTTGAATAATTTTAACTCTTTATACGTAAGCATATTATTTTTACACATTTAGAAATTGCAAATCGATTAATATGTGTACGCTACGTGCAGCAGTGTTAAAAAAGAAATTCCCACAAGTTTCGAATTTAAGATAATTTAAAATTATTCTCACAAATTATAGGTGAAAATCAAGGTATGTATGTACACACGCATTGGCGTAGCTATTAATTTTTTCTAGGTGGGTATTATGCCTGGTGATTTTCATGAGTAATAATAAAAAAAATAATTACATGCAATTTTTAATAATTCTAGGGGGGCAACAGCAATTCTTGGGGCAATGCACCCCCCAGTGTGGCCTTTCTGCGCCTATGTACACACGGCGTTAATAAATAATTATTTTTTAATTTAAACAACAACATTCTGACAACTTTTAACTGTTTGAGTGAATGAAAATCTGTTCAATTTATTCGACAACAAAAATACTATTTTATACTCGGTTTGTAGCATCAATGAAAAAGTTTATTATATGCTTAACAAGTCCCCCCCCCCTTCTTGTTATTTTAATTTCACATTTTATTTAATGCATTATTACCGGTTTAATTCGTTTCTTATTTGAAAGAAGTCATTGAACTTTTTCATATTTGGTATTTTATGTTTTATGTTTTACTTTTTCCTATTCATTTTTTCAATTACAAAATGATTACAATTAATTTGTTATGTACCGTATGTACGTGTGTCTGTCAGTACTTACCAGCTGTCATATTACCAAATATGTTACCCTTGCCTATATAATGGGCAACAACATTTTTTATGGGCCAAATTGAACGTCTTTTTGGCGGCGGCTTCGGATGTCTGCAAAATAAGAAAACCAGTTATAAACAAATGCAAAATACAAACGCCATATAAATAAATTAAAAAAGTAAAAGCAATAATAATAACATAAGGATGTATTAACAAAGTATGATTATTGGAAATACAAAATATAAAAATTTAATAAACTTGCGGAAAAAAAATAAAAATAAACAAAAGCGAGTGGCAATTCATACAAGAGTGATGAAGTTGGTAAGACATTAAGCTATCGGAGAAGTTGTATTTGTAGCAGCAAAAATGCATAAATAAATAAAAGCAGTGCCTAAACGTGAACTCAGTTCAACCTAAAAACAGGCAAGTTTGCGCTAAAATCTAGATACTTTTAAACCAAAGTTAGAAGCAACCACATAATCGCACTTAACTGTAATGTCATGAGTAACAAACGTATGAATACGATAATAGATACATATTCAGACATGGTAACTTTAAAGTAGAGGCGAAGAAACAGGAATGTAGAGAACAAGATAATTTACAATGGCTTGTATTGTATGTTTGTGCAAATTTTTTTTTTAATTTTATTTACACAAACATATGCTCATATGGAAAATTATTTGACGAGCGCGATCGTTTTGCGATTCTTCTGTTAATAGTCTAGACGATTGATTGTTCAAGTAAAATTAAATTTCGCTCATCCAAATGATGATTTTGCTTGTCATTTTGATGATTAGTGGACGAGTAAGTCATCAGTTGGCCACCATTGACAGATTTTTAGTAGTCAACGATCGTATTTGAGTCTTCCGAATGTAGTTTTTTCGAGTCATATTCACACACTTTAAGAAATACGGAGAATGAAATACAAATATCTCTCTTTTTCTTACAGCTGAATTACGAGCTGATCAACAAAAGTTGAAGTGTGTGAACCGGGACTTTCTGCCATAGAGGGTACGAGCATAGTTGCCAGATGAAATAGAGGTCAATTCGTCAAATTTCGAGCTAAAAATCGTCAAAATAATTATTTGAGAACGTCCAAAGTTCGTCAAAAATAAAACATACACTTTTTCATACTCGTTCATAAACATACATATATTGGTATTCTATTAGATCAGTTTACTGCTTTCAAGTCAAAACTATTACAATTATTTTTTTTAATTTGAAATTTATTTGCTGATGGTTCAGCGTTGTCTATATGCATTTCATTGTTGATGTAACAAATCATCAGTAGACTTCAACCACACATTTTGAACAATGAAATGCATATAGACAACGCTGAACCACCATTGTCATTTTGATGATTAGTGGACGAGTAAGTCATCAGTTGGCCACCATTGACAGATTTTTAGTAGTCAACGATCGTATTTGACTCTTCCGAATGTAGTTTTTTCAAGTCATATTCACACACTTTAACTTTTGTTGATAAACTCGTAATTCAGATGCAAGAAATACGGAAATATCTCTTTTTTTCTTACAGCTGAATTATGAGCTGATCAACAAAAGTTGAAGTGTGTGAACCGGGACTTTCTGCCATAGAGGGTACGAGCATAGTTGCCAGATGAAATAGAGGTCAATTCGTCAAAGTTCGTCAAAAATAAAACATACACTTTTTCATACTCGTTCATAAACATACATATATTGGAATTCTATTAGATCAGTTTACTGCTTTCAAGTCAAAACTATTACAATTATTTTTTTTAATTTGAAATTTATTTGCTGATGGTTCAGCGTTGTCTATATGCATTTCATTGTTGATGTAACAAATCATCAGTAGACTTCAACCACACATTTTGAACAATGAAATGCATATAGACAACGCTGAATCACCAGCAAATAAATTTCAAATTAAAATAAACTTCTGACAATATGTCGAATAATATCATATAAGCTTAAAAAAAAAATAAAAATTTTAAATTCTAAAATTAGTGGTATAACCAATTTTTTGGCATAGTACCATGAGGTCAACCATGTCCTAGTAACCACAAAAATCTTAATCTTTTGTAGTTTTTCTAAACCAAAGAAAGACATTTTGGAACACTTAAAGCACGGACTTGAACTAACAAAAATATTATTTTACATAATATAACATTATTTCGAGCCTTCTTAATGCAATATTGAATATTTATAATTTTATACGGTGTTTTTTATTTATTTTTTGTTTTAAATAAACATATTATTCATTTTTCTTAACCAAAAAGAAAATTAAAAGTTTTCAAAACTCCATCGCGGTTGGTGTGTGAACTTTTTTGAGCTTAGCGAAAAAATAAATATACGTTCCCTTATAGTTTTTTATGCTCCATCGGACTGTGCTATGCCAATTTTGATATTTTAAAAAAATTTTAAAAAGTTATATCCTTAACGTAGATACATACCGCGACCTTAGGTCAACAAGGTTCTAACTTACACTTTTTTCAAAAATGAGTTATATATCGCATCGCTCTAAAACGGCTACGCTCTTTTGATTGGCATTCTCAGTTTTTTTCTATCTCTTACAGTTTCTGAGATATTCAATACAACTATGTTCTAACTACGCGTTTTTGGTTTGAGATTCAGTTAACATGGTTCTAACAGACTGATAGAACCTTGTTAACCGAGAAAGCCTATATTATTTTGCAGATAGAACCATGGGGGAACTTTCATTGCAAATAGAACCATGTTGCTCAGATTCAAAATTGTATATTGTACAAATAGAACCAACTGGAATGTGAAATATATGTTTTAAGCAGAGCTCGCAAAATATGTTCAACCAAATGTTTATGCGCTGTCCTGTCCTGTCGTTTTATATCTGAGATATTCCAATTTAAGTTCCTTTTATGTCTAATCATAATATAGGTTAACTTAATTTACTAAAAACAATAATATTTATGAATTTAAAAATGTGACTAAGTCTGATTTTTTTTAATTAATAGCAAAACTATTTATTTTAAACACGTTTTTTAAAAATACAAAATAAAACCATAAAATTTATTAAAAAAATATTGACACTCCTATTTCATTATCCTTATGTTTATTACTTTTTTTAGCATTTATAATTATACACATGGTTCTATCTGCAAAAAAATATTTCTTACCGTCAAACAAAGTTCTATTAGGTACTTAGAACCATATTGTCCTACATTCATGTGCCTCATCGTTGAGCATCAGAGTTCTATCTGTTTTTTGAGACTCAAATTGTGGCAAAACTAATATAGTAGCTTGGATATTTTTAAAAACATAATAATATTTCAGGTATAAATTCAAATTTTTCAAAAACAGTTTTTAAGTTAAGTGGAAATGGACTAAGTAAAACGATTAACAATATTCAACCTTAGTTCCCTCAAAAGTAGTGTTGGTGCAAATAGAACCTTTATGTCCTAAGGTCGCGATACATATCGCTCATTTACTCAAAGAACGTCATAACTCAAAACAAAAACTAGTTTGCCAAAAAACTAATTTAAAGTTGTAAGTTTTATTTTGCTTTCAAGAGTTTACAAGATATTTGTATGAAATTTTTACACAATATAAAGAACGATATGCGAATTCTGCATCATTCCATTTTTGAAATGGAAATTACATTTTTTTTTTTTGTTATGATGTTGTTTGAGTAAATTAAATAAATACATATAAATGTATGTATATACTCGTATATTTCATACATACAAATATTACATATGAATACTTAATATATACATATGTATTTATATGTAATATTTCATGGATTTTTTTGGTAACAATATGAATTTTAAAAAACTCATTGTAAATTCTAAAACGTAAACGAACGTGTGAAGCGTTCGTTGTTTTTAATTAGTTAAAAGAACGTACTACATACTCATTTAAAAAAAATAACACAAACCAAACAAATTATTCGAATGAATAATATCAGCGAAGTTAAAATGTTAAATATTAGGAACGAAAATGATTTTTAATTAATTACAAACTGTCTAAAATACTGCGATTAAGGTTTGATTGTAGTAATAATAAATAAATCTAATAAAAACGTAACAATAGAAACATTAATCCACTATTACGCATTTGCCCATGGTAAATAGAAAATAAAATTATTACATGTGACAATACATAATATGGATCTTCATGCAATCGTTCAGAAGTTTGTGAATTTGTATACTCTCATAAATAAACTCACAACAAATGATTGAGAATCACAAAATTCAAGCTAAGAAAGTTTGTAAGTTTTTCTATAAAGACGGCAGTTATCTAAGCTTTTTTGAATTGTACGAGTAGTTAAAATACGCAAATCATATGAAAAAACAATTGGCAAGACTTATTGCTTTTGGCAATTGTGTTATGATCAAAACCAATATAGGTATATGTATGTATATTATCAATATGTAATAATTTGTTGAGATATGTCAACATCAACCCATCAAAGTTATTTATCCTTTAGTCTCAATTTTAACTTTCAGAATTGTGGGAAAAATTGCAATAAGTTAAAGAACGTATTGTCTCATGACATGATAAAAATAACTTTTATATTCATAAAAAAATAAAATCTATTTGAAATATATTTTAAGAAAATCTTATATGAAAAATTGGAAGTAAAATACATTTCTATTGCTGACATTGAAAGTATATAATTACAATATAAATAAATTATAGAATTTTTTAATATAAAAATAAGCAAGTATATCAATTATAAGACACTGCAATGATTTCACTAACAATACGCAAAAAGTGATAATTCCTTTACATGCACTATCTATACAAAATTAATAATTAGAAAATTATTTAAATGATATTCATCTTTTAATATTATTGAAAAATTAAAAAAAATCATATTGAAATGAAATAAATATGCAAGTAAATGAAACATGATTTTTCAATTAAATGAATGGGGATTTTCATTTTAAATACTACACAATATTGTTCAAATTTTTTTTGTGGGGGTTAACTTTCAACTCTTAAGGCCTGACCTACGATATCGACAACGTTCGGCTTGTCGCACACTTACATTTGAAACAACAAAATATTAAAATTTGTTTTTGTTTTGAATAACGGTGTGCGACAAGTCGAACGTTGTCGATATCGTGGGTTTGGCCCTTAATATCTCTCTTGCATCATTCTTAAAACGAAAAAGCAAAATTCTTGTTTGAATGCGTTTTTGGTTCAGCGTGAAAGCTAATACACCAGTTTTCATTGAAATTGAGAAAATTCTAAATGAAATTCGGAAATTCAATTTGAAATTAATAAAATTCCAAACGAAAATGAGAATTTTAATTTGAAATTCAGATATTTCCAAATATTTATTAATAATAATAAAAAATGAATTGGAATTATTTCAATTGCAAATTAAAAATTACCAATTTTATTTTGAATTTTCTTAACTTCAAATTAAAATTTCTCAACACAATTTGTAATTTTTTCAATTTCAAATTGAAATTCTTACGTGTAGTTTCCACAATGCAAGCAAGCGACTTGTGTAGAAAAAATATATGAAAACCACTCAAATTTTTGAGTGATTCCTATACAAATTTTCTAGACAAGTCGCTTGCTTGCATTTTGGAAACTACACATTAATTTTATTTCTAATTTTCTCAATTTCAAATTGAAATTCTCAATTTTAGTTCTAATTTCCTCAATTTAAAATTGAAATTTTCAATATAACTGGGAATGAGACTATTGTCTCATGTAATTCATGTAATTATGTAATTCATAAGGCACATCAGAATTTGAACTCTCGTCAAAACCCAAAGAATGCTTTTGAAGACAATCTATTCTGTTCGTTTTCAACAAATTTTTGTTTCTTATAAACATCTGAAGAAGCCTGGAAAGAAGGCTTTAAAAGATGCCGAGACAAAACCAATATGATAATTTATAAAAAACTTTTCTTAAAAAGGAATGTAAAACGGTAAAAAGAATTACATGGCAACATTTCGTAAATTTGTTGAATACTTTAATTGATCTGCGAGTTTTCTGCAATAAAGTCAACAATATAAGGTTACAAGACATGACAACTTTCTCATCATATATACAAGCGACAATCACTTCACACACCTTTTGGACATCGCTAATAGTTGTGCAAAATTTTCGTGCTCACTTGGATCAGATAAAGCCTTTCATACTAAAATAACCGCCGTAAAAGGGCACTTAAAATTTAAAATATTCCTCAAAGAAATTAAACAACAGCCTAGTACTATCCGAATTAAATGAAACATTAAAAACGCTAAAGGGTTCCACTCCTGCTCGAGATAAATGGTTAAATTTACACCTGACATCTTAAAATATCGCTTATGCTAAATGTAAATTTGAACACACAGTTTGAAAGAAAACTGGCATCAAATTTTAAAAGTACATAATAATGTATTAGTGAAATATGTATTATAAATTTATTTTGTAAAATTGTTTGTACATTTCGTTAGAATAATATCTAATGTATTGAAAAATCTCTATTCCAACAAAATATTGAGTTAGGGCCTTTCTATATTAAGGTGACGATATATAAAAAATAAAAATAAATAATGTATCTAATATAATATAAATATAATCATGTGAAACTGTTGTTTGTAAAGAAAAATTGTTTACTAGCTAGTGGTAAATTTGAGATTTATTTACAAGATCTTTCTTTAAATTATAATAATTATAATATGTAATATAATTATTATAATTATAATACTATAACTATTATAATTATTTATAATTATAATTATATATACATACATATAATAATTATTATATTATAAAATATAATTATAATAATTGCAAAATTTTTATATCGTGCCGTAACCGCCAGAAAAGCTTAAACGTCATCATTTTCGAATTTCATTTTTTGACCAAAATCAATTATTTGCGATCGTAAATAATCCATGTTCGTCATAAAAACGAAGTTCGAAAAATGTGTCGCTTAGCTTTTTTTAGCAGTTATTACTCGATATAAGGCAGATATTTACATTAACTCATACCACAAACGGTGGATCAACTACATTGAACGTTGATAGTGAAGTTTTCGAGGACTTCGAAAAAAGCATATTGATAATGATTGTCAGAATAGTTATCCAATATTTATTACTTGTAACTTGTTCTTTAAAAATTATCACACAGCATTTGATATTCTTAACAACACGATTCAAGCGTATTTATATTAGAACAAACTTTATTTAAATTAAATCGTAGACGCAAAAAATTAGAAATTAAAATAAATAAATAAACTATAAAAAACGCAAATAGTTTGAAAAAAAATGTTCACTTTTCTTTACTAAAATTTGTAAGGCTTAAACAGATTTTTGTATTATATAAAGCGATCTATTGGATCTACACAACTACAACGCATCCGACTATTTTAAAGCATATCTAATAATTTCCGTTTATAGCTATAATGCAAATACTTTTTTTAGGAAAATGGAAATTTATGCATTAATTAGAAGGCAGGCATTGCAATAATACGTACATATGTATATACACAATACATCTCTTATTTTCTTTGTGCATATAATATCATTAATACCTATTTGGTCATCAAATGTTTTAAAAAATGTGTTGCTTTAGCTCTAGCAAAAAGCGAGACTTTTTAAAGCTAAAATATTGCGCCACCACTGGAGGTTTGTTGAAACTTTTTTCCATTTTAAAATTGTTGAAATGTTTTTTTTTTAATGTAGTGCAACTTTAAAAATAAAACATTCCATAATAGCTAAACATTTTATTGCATTGCTGGCTGAATCTTCGCTTATTATTCAATGTTTTTAGCTGCTCAGTCAACTGTGAGGGACGTCTTTACATCCGCTGGCAACCAATGTGTTTACAACAAACTACTAACTAACTACTCTTTCATACCTCCTTAGCTTTATAATAAATAAAATAATAAATAAAGTGAAAACTCCACTCGAGGATACCTTATACAGATGGTCATTTCGCAAACTACATTAAAGAAATTTAAATTTTTTTTTAGGGGCCTAAAGAAAGTCGTACTGGGTAAGAATACGTTAAAGGAGTCTTTACTGCATGTACACAAAACAAATAATAATAAAATAAAATTATATGATGTAACTTACAGTCTATCCTGGCCAAGTGTGGGCTGCATACTCGTAACGTACAAATTAATGCTGAGAGCAAACATAAAGAATGCAAAAAACAACAGGAACAAATACAACAGCCACAACTTCTTCAGCTGCTGAAATCGCAAGCCCATTATGTTACGTGTAAATAAACTTCTCGTTCGCTTTATTTTGGCTAAATTTCTTTTCACTTCTTGCTAAACATGCAAACTACCGACAGACAGACCCACTGACTAATAGACCGAACGTGAGTAACTATCAATGCCGTTATTGTTCAAGACGATATCTGCCGTAAGCAGCAATGAAACGAAATTGAATATAAATGATCAGAAACCGTGATGTTTTTGCTTTGGCCGTTTATTACAGAATGCGGCCTGCTCTCTTGGTGTTGCTCACTTATACAGCATTGCTGTTCTTCCACTAGTGACTTGACAAGTCCACTTTGCACACAACTTGTCCGTCCCACTCTCGGCGTGAACTCATTTGGACATTCAGTTTCACAATTGGTTTTATGTTTATTTTGTTTTACTTTTTTTGCACTAACTTGTATATACTTTTGCATAACAACACATTTTCAATGATAAGCAAATGTTATTTAATTTATTTATTGTTGGTATAATAACTTTATTGGAAAATGCAAATTGCAAGTGTTTAAACAACTGCATTTATTCTTTTTGCAAATAAATAAATAATATATGAATGACATCAAATAAACAGTTGGTTGTATTAAAATGGCGTAACATATTAAATAGTACGAAAATGAGCAACCATGAGTATAACATTTCATTAACACTGTCGGCCATAAATATAGAAACTCTGTTATATTATTTTTAACGGTCAACTCTTGCTTGAAAATACATATTTTTAATATTATTAATATTTTACTGAACAAGTTAAATATTTTGTAAAAAAATGCTATAAAAATATGAAAACTTAATAATGAAAATACTTTAAATAGTTTTGATAATAAAACAACGAATTATTACTTGAACTAATATTAGTTTGACGTTCGTACTATGAAAGTATTGTCACGAATATGTGCATTTTAAAATTTTGAAACTCTTTGAAAAACATGCAGTTATATAAATTCCCCGCCTTATAACCCTTTCAGGCTGATGTCATATTATGCTAGGAACACAATTGGGACGAACGACGAATTTTGTCCACCTCGACGAATTCGTCGATATGAGTTCGCTGCGTAAATTCGTCGTGTGAAGCACAATAACGACGAATTTACGCAGCGAATTCCTCTCTTATATTTGATAAAGTTGGTTGTTGTGTGTACAAAGACAGAGAGTGAGAGAGAGAAAATTGTTTTTTCGTCGTTCGTCGGCGTATAAATTAGAAATAAATCTATCTAAGAATTCGTCACGCACGACGAATTTCGTTGTACGGCGGTGTTGTGTTCATTTTCATATGCACTCATGTGTTTTATTTCTTATGACGAAAGTTCGCACCGAAAAATTCGTCGTTCGTCCCAGTTGTGTTCCTAGCATTAAGTAATTTCTTAGGGCACTGCTACACGTTCAATATATCGTCGGTTGGTTTCTGGTTTCCGGCACAATATATTCAAAATACATTATGTCTGCAGCAAAACAGAAACCAACCGACAATATATTGTGATATTTAGATCGCGATCCATTTTAATGGATTGATGCATCACGTGCGTATGCTACATATTCAATATTTATCGCGTCAGTATATACGTTATTTTTGTGCTGTGCGGATCTTTAATAATTTTTGCTATGCAGCCGCTCTTTTGATTTTGTCGGAATAAGCTTTAGCCGATGATTCCCACAACTCCGGCAATGCCTCCAAATTAAAAATAAAGTCTTTCAAAATAATATTTTCGGTCGTTAATTCCGATTCCACCGGCAGAACCCACTCGCTTTCACTATCTTCTGCCATTACCCTTTATTAAAACAAAGTTTACACAAATGTAATAAACTTTCCTACTTTTTATTTGTTAAATTTTTTGCACTGCGTCTTTTATTTCGTTTGTTTTATTTCACTTCTTATTAACGTATCGCGATCTAATATCATGAAAATGCTACACGTTCACGCGATATTTATCACACGATCCGTGATCGGGATTCCATAATTTAGGCCTTTCTGCGATATGGATCACGATCCATCAATACTGCATACTACGCGTTCAATAAATATCGCGATACTGGATCGCTTTCAATATATATTGAACGTGTAGCAGTGTCTGAAATCAAACTGGAATTGATTTTATTTCGTATACATTTTTACATAAACCAAATGTAATTTATTTCATTTCGACAACATCAACAGGAAATTACAATGAACATCGCTCTTTTTGTTTGAAAAACTCATTTATTTTCAACATGGTTAGAAATAAAATTTTTTAAATTCGATTGTTCAATTCACAACCTCAGTCGTATGGTTTAAGCACCCCATACACGATTCAATTCAATTTTCAATTGATTCGGTTGTTGTCCAAATCAAAGAGTGTATGGCTCTGTCAATTGATTAGTTTGGCAGTTGTCGAGTTGGTTTCTGGCTTGCGGCACATTATATACAAAATAAATTACGTCTGCAGCAAACCAGAAACCAACCGACGAGCTGTCAACGTGGTTAAAGAAAAATTAAAAGATTTAGGTTTTTCATGTTGACTAGTAAATCTTTTAATTCGATTGTGTGTTCGAGTCTCTTGATTAGCTGTCAAAATTTATGCTTGTAGCTTTATTTTGTATAGAAAGTTATGTTATTTTAAAATTGCGATTTTGAATAATAAATATTATTATTTGTGAATTCTCAAATAGTTTTTAAAAGTCTGTGAATAAGATAAGAGGTTTTTGCTTGTTCAAAATATGTGGTTGAAGTCTACTGACGATTTGGCTAAGCACCAATGAAATATATAGACAATGCTTAAGCACCAGCAAATAAATTTCAATTTAAATAAACTTATGTCAATATGTAGAATAATAAATTTCATAAATTTATAACACAATCAGGGTTTTAATGAGAACTCTTAAAATTGTCTTAAAATGTCATTGCCAATTGCACATTGGGCAAATATGCGAAACTTGTTTCATGAAGCCCCTTTAACCTTTTTAAATCAATTTTAATGAAATATCAACAAATATAATTTAATAAAAATAACACAAGAAAATTTCAAGCAGTTTCTATAAAAATAAAAAAGTTTGTGTCTGTGTCTAAAAATGCTTAAAGAACCAAAAACAACCAAGAGAAGTAGTCATTTACAAAATGCACAATTGCACAGCTTAAGTTTACGAGTTAGAATTATTGGGCAAATTTAACAGGTTTGTGTAAATAAATTCCCATAAAATTTTTGACATTTTATTTACGAGAGTGTAAAAATGCACAATTGCACAGTTTGAGAGACTTTTGAATATTCTCATGAAAACTCTTAATAATTTTATAAATTTTATCGGATTGTTTGCAAATAAATTTTACTAGTAAAAAAATAAAATAGCAAGTGCTTCATTGTGACATTGTGTTCGCTTTATTAACAATTCACTCGAATTAGTAGTATGAAAACGTCTTCTTGCGACCTGTCAATCGACTCAAAATTCGTTCATACAAAGGTAAGATACGAGTAAAGAAAAAAAAAATCAGTTTTCTTTCGCTTAGAATGAGCATGAAGACATTTTTTCGACATAATAGAAGAGTCAATTATATGATTTTTAGGATTTAATATGATTTAAATATTTTTTCGCATTATTAACTCCTAAAACGTATTTTTTTTGCGATATGTCTATGTCGCAGTTAAGGAGCGATATGATTTTATAATAATTATGTATATTTTTGAAACGAAACAGTAATTAAAGTAAATAAAATTGTTGGTTACTTTTTTCCCATTTGGTTACAACCAGGGCTGCCGTTTTTGGTTATTTCTAACCAAAAGTGGTTACTTTTTTCTTTAATGTGGAGATGTGAATATTTTTCTCATTTTGGTTATTTTTTTGCCAAAATAATGATACACATGTACATATTTTTTATGTTATACTTTTTAAGCTTTTATGTTCTTAAATTTTTAGTATTGCTACCAAGGCAACTGAAAATAAAACAGCTGTGACTAAAATCGCTATTGCAGCCACCTGTTATGAATTCACCTTGATTGCTACTCACTTGTTTACAATACTTTTACAACACTCTCAACAGCTTTTAAATTTACTAACTGATCGCAACTCTGTACTACAGAAATGACATGTCTGTTGTAATGGCGGCAACATTCAATTAAAAGATTTTACAGAGTAAATTTATATAAAGAATATGCACGTAAGTTGTTGTTTGTGTAAAAATACTGTTCGGCTGTCAAATAAAAAAAATAAACGTGTGAAGAAAAACAAAATTCAACAATAAAATGGAAAACTAAACGAGAAACAATTTATCAGCTGCCGACTGGTATGTACCTTACAAATGAGCATTGAACTATCAGCTTCATGTACCTTGATTTCTTGTTGTAGCGCGGCACAAAGTGTATGCATTTTAAATGTTATTTAATAAAAATACTACATATTGAAATTTGGTTATTTTTTTCTCATTTGGTAACTTTTAAGGCGAATTTTGGTTGTAAAAATTTTTTGGTTGTGGCAGCACTGGTTACAACAGTTTTTGGTTGTGGCAATGCTCTTCAAGTTGCTTTGAAAATGCACCGTACTACCGTTG
Organism: Tachina lurida; assembly: GCA_944452675.1. Taxonomy (NCBI): domain Eukaryota; kingdom Metazoa; phylum Arthropoda; class Insecta; order Diptera; family Tachinidae; genus Tachina; species Tachina lurida. The sequence continues at coordinate 116,401,267 of OX101756.1, forward strand.
CACCGTACTATCATTTCAATGTTAAGTTGTTGATTTAATGTAACAGAAAAAAATTTAAAAGAATGGCGCTGCAAACAGAGTGTTGCAAAAAGTTCTGCTAAAGTTTTAACAAATTGTATAATAAAAAAAATTAAATTTTTTGCTAACAAATTTATAAAGGATGGCCGATTCAAATTATTTTTAATTTGTTTAATAGCGCTAATTTTCATTCTAGTCGTATTCAACATTTCTCCTCAAACTTTAAAATCAGGGGGAAAGTGATTATTGGCATTCGATACAATACGATTACAGGCTTATTTAAAATATTTGCCATAGAAATATATCAAATAAGCCCTTAATAAGCCTAAAATATATTTTATAAATATGGCAGTTAATATTTGGCTTAAGCTTAAAGCAAACAAAAAAATTCTATGACTAACCTTTAATGTCATTTATTATGAAGCTAAAAATAATTTCTTTGGATCCAAAAAATACGTGTAGTCTAGTTAAAAAGTTCTTAGAACTTGATTCGAAAATATTCGTATCAACTTTTTCCCAGTTTAAATGATGAAAGTTTTTATTTTATTCTTTAATCTTGGTTGCATTTGTGATCACACGAACAAAGTTTTCTGACTGAATTATTTTAAATACATATGTAAGTATGCATGTGTGTATGTGTATGTGTATTACACGTTTTCTTGGTTTATTTAATAATTAATGGTATAATTTACGTCGCTGGATATTTTTCAGACTTATTGCAAGTATGGCAGCCACAACTGCTGAAGTTGCCTGCAATTAAAAACCAATATTACCACACCAGTCAGCATCAATATGTTTTAATTTCTTATTTGATTAGAAGATCTGAATTCCGAATGATGATATGTAGTATGTACATATGTATATGCACATAAATATTTCCAATTATATATGAGCCATAGTTTATATTATGTTTAAGTTTTTATACAAACCTCTAGGCCAACTAAGGTCCAATCAGATATTTCCTCAATTCTTTGATTAATTGAATACATGTCCGATAATTTTGTTACACATCCCTCTGTTAATAGATTGGTTTCAAGTTTTTCGTTATTGTTGAGGTAACAACTCGGCGGTATTGTCAAACCGGCTTCTAAATAATCGTTAGGTCCAAATTTTCCACAGCATTCATACTATATTTATATATTATTAGAGACATTTTATTAACTCATTAATAAACTCCACAAAAAAAAATATTTATGTTTATAGAAAAATTATCAAAGTGTTATTAAGAATTACGTTCACCAACGAAATCTCGGTCGGAATCGAATAAAGCTGTTTGTTGTGAAGTTTTTGTTTGAAGTTTGAAGCTGTTGACCTTTTTATGTTTGCGTATGTAAATTTCAAATAAAATTTGGAGATTTCTTCAATAAGCATTCTTAACTCATGAGTGAGTGAACTCATCTTTAATCACTGACTCAGAGTGGCAGTCTTGTTTATAAAAATTTCACATTTAAGTATTGGAGAATGTGTTTTTGAGATATTGATTAACTTAGTTTTAGTTCAGTTGTGTACGTCAGTGAGTGAGGATTAAATCTATTGTTTCTTTACCTTTGTTTCGAACGTTGTCATTTCACAATCTCTTGACATGTCAGACTTCCACATTTCATTGATTCCTTCATGGGCAAACTTATTAAAGTTAACGGGTTCGAAAAATATAATAGCTACTTGACCCAACATCAGAAGCAACATTGTAATTGCATACTGCAGAGATCACAACGTTAGAATAAAAAATCTTGAAGTGGAAAAATTCGAATTTAATAAAAAACTTACCATCCAGCAGATACGTATTGATTTGTGTGAAATTCCACAACATCCTAAAATACTGTTTAAAAGTAAAATCGAACTCGATATAGCTCCCAATAAACAGGGAATTTTAATAGCTTCACTGCCTTCGAATTCAATAAGAGCGTAAGTATTAGCTGCAAGCGCTAAAAAAGCGAAGATCTAAACAGCATCAAATGAAATTTATCTTTTAAATAAACGTAATAATAATAAATACGTCAGTTAACAGAAGAAGCTTGCAATTAAAATTGAAAGTGGTTTCACATTATATAAAAAAAATTATATAAAACTGTGTTCACACGTGGAATTTTGAGTTGAAGGAAGAGAGGGACGAAGCTAATGAAGAGAGTAGCCAGCATATTTTCGCCTCTCGCGTATTAACTAAAAACTTGCTCAACTATCAACATATTTATTGAATGATACAGATTTTTCAGCTGATACTCAACAGCACGGTACGATTTGACTAACGAAATCATAAACTTTTTCTATAATAACTTATCAGCTGTTTTTGACAACTCTCTAATATAACATCACGTTTCCTTTTTCTTTTAATGGTTTAAGAGAGTTTGGTTAACTTACAAAACACAAAATATTTAACACAAATAAACTAAATTTTAATGTTGAAGATGCACAACTCATTTTTTTTTGTCGTAAAAAATTCAAATTAATTTAAAGAAAAATTACTACGTTTCGCTCTTTAGCACACGATTACGTTCAACTTACTGGTCATTTCAAAGTCATAAAATTTATTTATCGTTTAATTTTCAGTTACTCTATTGAAACAATTTAATTCAAATAATTTTGTTTATTATTATTCACTCATTCAAGCTGATAATAAATACTAGCCCTATTCTAGTATTTTTTTTTCAAAATCAAATATATTGATATCGTGCATCAGATAATTTTTGAACTTTTTTAAGACGTTCTTCGTGGCAATGTTAGAAGATTCTCAAAGTTTTCCTCCAGAGTCCCTTATGCCGGCCATACACTACACAAGTTCACTGCACAAGTCTGGCACTGTACAGTGCGTTTGTGTAGTGTATGCGGGTGGTTGTGCTATTTACGCAGTGAAGTGAGTAAATATCAAAATGATTTTTAGTTTGTAAACTGTACAGTGGACTTGTATGTTGCAAACGCTCAGTTGTTTCGTGATTTTTTAAGAGTTCGCAACAAGAAATGAGCGCAGAACAAATATTCTGGACAGAGTTCCTAGAATTATACAAATAATCACCAGCATTATGGCGAATTAAAATAAAAAATGCACAGTTTACTTGTATAGTGTGTGTCACAAGCTTAGTTTACGCAGTGCCAGACTTGAGCACTGAACTTGTATAGTGTATGGCCGGCATTATGTTAAATTAAAGTGACGAAATGGTAATTAAATTAAAGTATTATACAATAGTTTGAAAAATGTGTGTTGGATATTATGTTCGGAACAAAATCATAAAGCAAATACACGAACCTTCTTCTAGCATAGACACTAAATAATAATTGTTTTAAAGAATCACAACTGCGGTTTTTTTTCGTCCAATCGTCGAACAGAATTAGGGCGTGGAAGTTTTTCTTTTATACATAAATGAAAGTTGAGAATTATTATTATTGCTTTTAAGCCAAAATCGTGGGGCGAATAGTGCAAAAAAAAGTTGAGAATAGAGCATAATGTTATTAATGTTAATGTTATTATTATATATTTAAAGATATGGTAAAATAATTAATTATAGTTAGATAAAGTTAAATTCATATCACACAATTCTTTAAGAACTGCAATCACTTTACTGATAATAGTAAAGGCGATAATTTGTTATTTTATGCGAAATAGCAAAAACTGGCGGATATATTTTTTGTTAATTTTTGTACTCACGAAATGAAGCGTTCCCACAGCTAGCCAAAGGATTTAGAATAGACAGTATGCACGATCAAAATGCATGACCTGCATTGTAATAATACGAGGCATGCCCACCATGCTTGAGGCAAAATCAAACTTTTTTGATTTTTTGCACATGCAACAAACATAGAAAGATAATGTACTCAAAGCAGCAGGTTATACATTTACCTGTCAAATTTTATACGTAAAAAGTTTTAACATGTTGTTTGACAATTGGGTTGCACTTAGCTTATACATATACATATGTATAAGATGATACTAACCCTGTCGGAGAATGTGTGGTTGACGACAAAAATAATCAACTTATAGTTAACTTTTCGTATACTAACTAAAAGCTAACTACCTACAATGTCATCCAGAACTGACCCAAAATTGATTCTTAAGTTGAGTGCGTAATTGGATTTGCTGAGAGCCAACAAATTTATTCGCAGCTTCTTTAAGGACTCACTTTATTTTTACATTAAAATTTTGCTGTTATTATTTTAGATGGAATCTTAGCTGGGTGGTAGCGCGTTGACAATATAACAAGTGATGGTACATGGCTCGAACCCCAGCAACATCTTTTTGTAAATTTAGTGACTACCAGCTGACTTTAATTAAGTCAACTTTAAGTTAGTTGAAAAGTAGTGCATAGTGGGATAATTAACTACCGCCTAGGATATCGCCATGTTAAAATAGTTAAATGTTTCCATTGGAAATTAATCCAAGTGTCAGTCAGTACTAGTTGCGAAATAGTTAGCTTAAAGTTAGTTTAAAGTGAACTTAGTTTCCGACAGGATACCTTTTAAAATAGTACTTTTATTTTTATAAATATGAAATATTTGTAGGTGACACCACTGAAATTATATTTATACTTGAATTTCAGCTAAATAAGAACATTTCTGACTATAACCTTTTCGGTATTTTTTTATATTTTTCCGCAAATTTGTCAGCTACTTCGCAAGAAGTAGCAGCGTGCATTTTTGTGAAAAGAAAAAGTATACAGGAAAAACATTTGATGGCAAAGTAATAAACATATGAACAACATAAAACAATAACAGCTAAAAACTTATTTTCCCGAATGCGATAATGTCGGTTAATTTAGGGCCAGGCACATAGAATCCGCCATACGTAAGCATTTGAATAGCTTTAATATGTTGGTTATCCATTTTATATATTAAGCTCAACTTTTTTTATTTATTTGGTTTATTTATTTTTTGTTTTAATTTACTTTATTGCTGCCAAAAAAACCTGTCAGAATACTCAACATACGCAAAAACTTTAAAGTTGCCTAATTTTTTTACTTTGCGTTGACGGACACGTACTGAATGTAACAGACCTCTAAGAAACCATGTCTGTAGTTATTTCAACTTAGCTGTCAGTTGAAAAAGGCGAAGTTTAACGTATGACGGATTCTATGTGCCTGGGCCTTTAGTTTGATGTTCAAACCCTGTGGTCCAGGCACATAGAATCCGTCATACGTTAAACTTCGCCTTTTTCAACTGACAGCTAAGTTGAAATAACTACAGACATGGTTTCTTTGAGGTCTGTATGTATACATGTGCCCTTAATTATGAAAGTGGTCTAAGTCACATAGTTCTCTGGTCGAGATATTTAGTAGATTACATTTGAACAAATCAAAAATAATAATAATGTTTGATGAAGAGTCGTACCAGTATTAATTAACTTAAATTTATTTAATATTTATTAAATATTTCTTAACTTTTTTTTGTAAGATTTATTAAAAATTTCAAAGGCACCCATATATGTATATAATCCATACGTACGTCGGTGAAGGGTATATGAGATTCGGCTCAGTCGCACTTAGCACTCTCACTTGTTATCAATAGAACGTTTTGCGCATTCGTACCTGTTTCGTTACACAAGCAGTGTATCACGTCATCGGGGTTCCCTTTCATAATGTAACATCTGAATGACTCATTTACATACTACATACTTGTTTTGCTAGTATTTAATAAAGAGTTTTAATCTTTAAAAAAAATAAACTATGAGTATAAAAATAATTTGTTAGAAGAGTACGTACGCTCATCACAAAATTATAATTAGTTTTGCGTTGTTCCAAAAGTCATAAAAAAGGTATTCTCGTCGCTCCGTATACAAAGTTTATAAATCTATTTACCACAAGTGTTTTTTTTATATAGCCCAAATGATAAATAAGCCCATAAATTTTAGTGAATTTAAATGCGCATTTTTTATTTTTCAGTGTAAGATTTAAAAACAATTCCCACAAAAACATAAAGGTAAAAAAGGGGCAAGTTCCTATCAAAAGTACTGCGATCGAAATTGCGACCAATTTCTTGTTTGCTAGAACACCTATCCACTATAATATCCACGCATGGGCCTTGTAAATTTTACTACCTGGGGCCCGTTTCTTAAAAATACAAATTATAAGGGCCTGGCCCACGATATCAACAACTTTCGACTTGTCGCACACTTACATTTGAAACAACAACAAAATATTAAAATTTGTTTTTGTCTTTTGAATGTATGTAAGTGTGTGACAAGTCGAACGTTGTCGACATCGTGAGTTTGGCCCTAAAGGCCGGGGCACAATGAATCCGTCATGCGTTAAACTTCGCCTTTTTCAACTTACAGCTAAGTTGAAATCATAGCTTTTAAATAATGATTACTAATCGTAATGATTACTAATTTCATTACTTTTTTTTTAAGGTAAAGTAATGATTAAATTACGATTATATTCAGTTTCGCATGATTACTAATTGATTACGATTACTAATAATGGAAAAGTAATCTGAATTACTTAAAATTATTAAAAATAATCAAAAAGAATCAAAAGTAATCAAAAAATAATCCGATTAATTCAAAGGATTTGACTTTTGATTCTTTTCGATTATTTATTAAGAACCAAAAGTAATTTTTGAAAGTAGTCGGATTACTTTTTGATTACTTTTGATTCTTCTTGATTATTTTTAGTAATTTTAAGTAATTCAGATTACTTTTCGATTATTAGTAATCGTAATCAATTATTTATCAGCAATTATTTTGAAGGCAATTATATAATCATTACGATTCTTTTTAAAATATAATCTAATTGATTACTAATCGTAATCGAAATTTAACAAGTCTGGTTGAAATACATAAATGGTTTCTTATGAGGTCGGTTACATTCAGTACGTTTCCGTCAACGGAAAGTACAAAATTTGGTAAACTTTTAACTTTTTGCGTACGTTGAGTAGTTTGACAGATATGGGTTGGTTTTTTGGTATTATCTGATTTGGATTTTTGTGTTTTGTGGCAGCAAAAATAAAATTAAACAAAAAAAAATAAATGAAATAAATACAAAAAGTTGAATTTATTAAATAAAATGAAGAATCGACCTATAGAAGCTGTTCAAATGCTTCCGTTAATAAAGTACTCTTTGTGCCCACCTGCTTCGTCGTTGCGTTAATGTCAGTTGAAAAAGGCGAAGCTTAACATATGACGGATTCTTAGTTGACCAAGACTTTCGTTAATTATATCCATTTCGAATGTATCTCTAACATTTATCGTGTAAAACTTTAGAGAATGACACTCAAAAATTAATCAAAAAAGTTCACCTGTCGCTCAGTTTTATTTAAAAAAAACCTTCCATTTCGCAGGTGTGCTACCAATATCAAAAATGACAGAATATCGAACTAATTTCGATTTATCAAAATATGTCTTACGCTGCAGGATTTGAAGACGGTATCTCCATTCTAACAGACTAGCACGCATCAACTCAGCTACCGTCATATATTTGAGAAACTATCGCGAGAAGTTCGGTTTAGCGAAATTTTGATTTTTTTTTAGATTTGCAAACATACATATGTCCAACAATATTGTTTCGAAAACTTCTCAGGTCAAGTGGGTATGTATATGTATGCAGGTGTGCCTAACTTTTACCAAATAAAACTCTTTTTTAAATACAATTCGAATCGTATATACGAACTATATATTTTGCCGTGAACGTGTGAGATAATTTATAGCCATCGTTCTTTAGTGTAGGTGAAATGAAAATTTTCGGTTGGTGGTCGTAAATACTGGTGAAATATTTTGAAATTTATCGGGCGTGAGCGTGCGTGAGTGATATATCTATATTTGCTCGTAAGCAAAAAAAAAAACGTCACGTGCACATCTCTGTTTACTGCTAATACTCAAAAGCACTCTCGCACACCAGTGCTGGCCAACGAGATAAATGTATTCGGTGCTCTGGTGCCGCTTTCACCAGCTATGATTTACAATTTCTGTATATTTTATATAATTTTAGTTTAGTTTTTATTTTAGTATAATTTATGTATCATTTTTACCAAATTAATTTTTGATATAAGTACATACTTGTACTTGAACTGCATTGTCTTATTAATGAGCCTTGGTTCAGACCATCTGGTTTGCTTGTGATCTCATCTACAGTTAAAAATTCTTAATTTCTTAAATAATTTATAGAACATTAATTGCTTCTTACCGTCCTTCATTAGCCAAATATTAATATGTATTAATGTCGTGAGTAAAGTGCCAGACGCTTACAATGTAAACATAAAAAAATCAGTCAATATAAATTTAGCTCTTTTGAGGCTAAAATATAAAATGAGACCATGAAGCCAAGGCACATGTATGTATGTTTAATTCACAATTAAAATTTACCAGTACTATGTACATATATAATTTTTTCAATGAAAAAAAAAATGTGATACAACTATACAATTCAATTTCGTATGCTTTAAGAAGTTGTCTTGATTTCATTCAACGGAAAAGTTCTACCAAGGGCCCGTGACTCACTATACTACACAATCGCATGATCTGCGACAAAATACAACCCTGATCTGATGAATTGTTATTGTTTCTTGAACATTTTTATAAACTCCATTATACCAGGGCTATATTTTCTCAAAAATCGCACGACTGTGTATGATATTGTATCACGGTCTTAACATATTTTATGTAACTGTGCATATATAATTATGTAGAAAAAAATATATATGTATAAGTATAGCGCAAAAATAACATACGAAAATTTGCAAAAATGGCAATCAATTCCTAAAATTGGTAAAAAAATCGTTCAAGTGCAAAAATAGAAAAACCTTTTTACACGATATGTAAAAAGCCACTTTCTCATGAGAGAGAATTTTTAGCATGTAGGTTTAATTTTTTAATTAGTAGTGGCCACATAACACATATCGTCACCTAAAATCCAAAAGACCGCAACAATAAAAAAATTAAACATTTACTTTTTGATTGATTATGATGTGCCCAGCAAAATTTACACATTACCATCACAACTACTTGCCATATATTAACTTACTTTTCTGATTACCAAATTTCATTACTCGCTTACAAATCACATTATCTAAAATTAAAAAAAAATTATGTACAAGTTGCTAAATGAGGAGAATAATTTTTTTAGATTAAATAGATTACGTGAACAAGTTGCCAAATAAAAAAAAGTAAGTACTTCTGAAGAATCGATTATTTTAGTCTCACGTCTTGTTAAAATCATTAAGTTGGTAATCCAGTAAGGAACAGCTTCCACCAAAAATGCGATTACCTTTTTTGAACTTTTTTGCTGGGTGATTATCCAAAATACATATTTTCTTAAAATTTTACTCACATATGTTCAAAAAGAAGAGAGGTATCTTAGGACACCCGGTTATAGATATGCTGCTTAGTTATATAAAACAAACTTAATCACCCTTATCGGGAATAAAAGTTCACTTGAAATGTGTTCCCTTTCCCTAAAATTGTGGTCGTCAATGTTTGCGTTATTGTTGTGTCAACAGCAACCAACATTTTTTGTTCACGGGAAATATTTCACGTGAACAAAATATTCGCCTTTTATTCCCTATAAGGGTGAATGTGTTCAATAACAATGCAATAAAATCATATTATATATAATGATGTTAAAATTTCAAAACGTTTCCATTTGTTTTCTTTTCCAGCGGGGCACGATTAAATAAATTTATTGTTTGTTGCAGGTGGCGGCTGGTAGCCGGCTTACAGGCGATCGACTGTGTGGTCTGGTTTATACTCATGTAAAAAAACAACACAAAAACAAATTGAGCAATCTTTCTAATTATTTTTGTTTATTTTTTGTTTCACTCACTTCACAGAACGAAACAAAACAAAATCAAACAATTTGCTTCGCTTATTTTTGTACTCTGCTCTTAAATACACAGAAATAAAAAAAAATAAATTTATAACTTATACTTGTCGATTGTTTTTGTTACGAAAATCACTTACTAACTCCTGTATCGCGCGCCATAAATAGCATAGCTATAAAAATACCGATTCTATTAATTATTCAATTTGGCAGCTAACAAAAAAATAGTCTTAAGTGTGCTGCTCCTGTAAAATAGTAAAAAGTGTACTTACAGCCTTTTGGATTTTAGGTAACGATATGCATTTGAGTTTTTTGCATATCGAGTACTGTAGGTTTAAGACAAAAACAAATCTAGCAACGCCTCACACTTGTTTTAACACCCGAATTTTGGTCTGGTAATTTAATTTTTTGATTTCTAAGTCCCAAATTCACAGTCTTCAGTTAACTAATGAAGGTGGTTTAACCAATGAAATTAATAAGAAAAATCTCTAGTTAAACCATTGGGCGTAAGTTAACTATAGGCTGTGAATTCGGACCTAAATGTTCAAATAACAACATGAATTATTTTGAAAATACAGTAATTTCCGATTAACTGATTTTTCAAAAAATGCAATCTTTTCGTTGCAATTACCGGATAAATTATATAAGCGATACTATGTTAATTGCTTCACCAATGCATTTGCATGCTTTTTGAATTAATTAAGCAGGTAAATCAATTAATCGGAGATTAATTAAGCGGCAACTACTACTACTACATGTCGTTACATAAAATGGAAAAATGCCTTAACTACCAAAAAAAATTATATATGATTTGCTTTTATAAAATTTCAGCTTATATTAGCAAGATACTTAAACACAATGGCGCGTAGTCATAGTCAAAACAAAGTACACTTTAAGAAATCAAAACCAGTATTTTGTATGGTAATACTGGTTTTAAATTCTTACGGCCTTATGTAAAGGGTGTTTTTTATTGAGGTATAGAACTTTAAGTTGGCATCACTTTTTTAACTGGCGGCCATTTTGTCAGCTGTCAAGTGATTAATATTTAGTTTGGTTTGCCATTTCATCATGAACAGGTTGACAAAAGAACAACGCTTGCAAATCGTGCAAATTTATTTCGAAAATAATGGTTCAGTTCGCGAAGTTTACCGCAAGCTCCGTCCATTTTATGGTCGACATAATCGTCCATCAGAGCAATTAATTCGGTTAACCATGGATCGTTTTCGCACTACGTTTACTCTATGTGATAATACGCATCCGCAGAGACGTCGAACAGTGCGCACCGAAGAAACAATTGCCGCTGTAGAGCAAAGTGTTGAAGAGGACCCGAATGAATCGATTCGCCACCGTGCACAGCAATTGGAGCTTTGTCCATCAACTTTATGGAAGATTTGGAATGTGGATGAGTTGTGGTTCCAACAAGACGGCGCTACATGCCACACAGCGCACGTCACAATCGATTTATTGAAGGAAACATTCGATGAGCGCATAATTTCGCGGAATGGACCTGTCAATTGGCCACCAAGATCGTGTGATTTGACATCATTGGATTATTTTCTTTGGGGATATGTGAAGTCGCTCGTCTACGCCAACAAACCAGAAACGTTAGGGGACTTGGAAGTCAACATTCGTGGCGTTATTGCCAACATACGGCCCCATATGCTCGAAAAAGTGGTTGAAAATTGGACCTGTAGAATTGGCTTTATTCGAGCCAGCCGCGGCGGCCACATGCCCGAAATCATATTTAAACATTAATGGCATAAAATTATCCTTCCAATAAAGCCAAATTGATGGACATTAAAACGATTTTCTTGTGTTTTATTTCAATTCGAAGTTCTATACCTCTAAAAAAACACCCTTTATAAGCAAAAACTGGCAGTTAGCAAAAGTGGCAAAATTGAACGTAATCTTAAAGAGTTTTGCCATGAAACTTCACATTAAAAATCATGCTAAGAATTAGAGGTGGGTTAAAATTAGACAGTGCGACCATTTTTAATGTCAAATTGTACGGAGGAGCTCGTTAACAACTAATTCAATTTCGTCACTTATGCTAACTTCATGCCAATTTTTGCTTATACATAGGGCCGTTAAAGTGTACTTTGTTTTGACTATGACTACGCGCCAATAATTTTAAGCTTGCCAATACACACAGTGTAAGTTAATTAGTAATATGCTTATAAAAGTCCTAATTATTTATAATAAACCGGATTTTATAAATTTATTTTTCTTAGGCTTTTACTGTGACGTTTTTTAAAACGTTTTACGTTTTAGTTAACGATATGTAGATTGATATTTCTTAGAACCAATTAAAGAAAGTGTAAATGATGAATATTTTTAGAAATTCTTTGAAAATTTGGTATTTCTACCTGTTAGAGATACAATGATCACAGGTAAATGCAACCACTGCCGCAAGCCAGATGGCTGACCGAAAGTGCGAGAGAGGGTATATCAAGAAAACCGGTCAATCTAAAATGCTCTCTTTATAACTGTGCTAAACTGGTACTCAGGGCTGCCAGACTTGGAGTGCTGACCCCAAGTTAGGGGAATTTTTATCGCAAAAAACTATGAAAATGTTTATGTGGTTTTCATTAAAATTATTAAAAAAAAAGTGAGGATTTTTTGGGGATATTATAAATTTTTTTCTTTTAATTATTTTTAACATATCGCTGGCTTAAAATATTTTGTGTTCTGTATATCTATGTATATATAAATATATTTTTAAATAATTGGAGGTCTCAAACGGTATTAAATTTTATAGCGTCGTTTTAAAATTTTTGTTAAAAGAAAAAAAACAAAAGCAAAAGCTAATTTTTTATATATTGCCAATGTTACCAGATTTCAATGAAAATAATTATTCCTGAAGATGTTGGAAAATCCCAACAAAACGTCGGAAATATTAAAAATTAAATAAAATATAACGTCTTTTATTTACATTTTAAAGAATTGTGAATTGTGAATAAGTCTAAAAATGACCTTCAAAGCCTGAATAGATACAATTTCTATAAAACCACACTAATTCATATTAAAAATAAGGTCGACAAATCAGATACATACAAATACAAAAACAATTAGGCCCCTTTCAGATTAGGCAACTTTAATTGCGCAAGTATAATTTTCACTTTTATTTATTTTCTTTTGAACTTGCTTTTATGTTCACATTCAGCAACTTTGTTGAGCAAGTTTAATTTTCTTATGCTCGAATTTTCTTAATTTGTTGACGTTTTTTTTTCATTTCTGTATTCATTGTAATTGTGAAAGTGATTTTAAATATTGTGTATACAATGGAAGTTGAAGAAAAAAATAATTTAGTTAAAGATATACTTGAATATACATAATTGCCAAGTACAAGTATAGAATTGCCAAGTACAAGCAAGTCTGTACTCAAGTCACAGCAATTTTTCCCCTTCAAACCGACCTTTCCTCTCACACCCACAAACACAAGACTTGCGCAAGTAAAATTGCCTAATCTGAAAGGGGCCTTATATAATAAAATAATTTAAAATATGTATGTACACTTCTGACAATATGTCAAATAATAAATTTCTTCAATAATTTAAAATATTATGACACTATCACATTTAAGACTACCATTTGAATCCCATACCGTTTCATAGCCACGTAAATATCCCTTGATTTGTGTAAGAGTCAGTGGAATAAACTTCCATTTATCAATTGGAATAAATATTTTGACATTCAGCTAAAACAATTTCAACTCCAAATTTATTTATAGTGACAGCTCTTCTAGTTCACAAGGTGGAGATTCGTTTATGAGCTTATGAACTGCTGACCTTTCGAAATAAATTTATGATTACATATCGTTACCTTAATACATTTCGATAGAAGAACATCTAGGGCCTTATGTATAAGAAAAAACTGGCATGAAGTTAGCATAAGTGGCGAAATTGAACATGATCTTAAAGAGTTTTGCCATAAAATGTCACATTAAAAATCACGCTAAGACTTAGCTGTGGGTTAAGACTACGTAATGCACCAATTTATAATATCAAATTTTATGGAGGAACTCGTTAACACCTAATTCAAGTCTGTCACTTATGCTAACTTCATGCCAATTTTTTCTTATAAATAACGCCGCTAATATGTATAAAAGTACACATTATTTTTTAATAAAAGTGATCTCTACTGAAGCATAGTTCAAAAGTCAATGAATAATAATATATAAATTTATAAACACTAATAATATATAAATTTAATTTAATAAATTCAGTAAAGTGTGACTTTGACTCGCACACGAAGGGTTCCGTACGGACACTAGATATGTATTACTACACGGCATTTGGCATTTTTTTCGTTCTTGGGATTTTTTCGGTTTTTGGCATATTTTAGTTTTTGCGTTTTTTTTTAGTTTTGGCGTTTTTGGTGTTTTTCTCGGTGTTAGTGATTTATTTTAGTTTAGTTAGTTTTTAGTTTTGGTGCTTTTCTGCGTTTTGGCGTTTTTTTCGTTTTAACGTTTTTTATTGTTGTTTCGGCTTAGGCGATTTATTTTAGTTTAGCGATTTTTTTTAGTTTTGGTGCTTTTTTCGTTTTGTTGATTTTTTTCATTTTGGCGGGTTTTTTTCATTTTGGCAATTTTTTCGGTTTTTGGTGATTTATTTTAGTTTTAGAGATATTTTTTAGTGTGACACTTTTTTTCGTTTTGGCGTTTTTTTCGGTTTTTGGCGTTTTTTTCGTTTTGACGTTTTTTGTTGTTGTTTCGGCTTAGGCGATTTATTTTAGTTTAGCGATTTTTTTTGTTTTGGCGTTTTTTTAATTTTGGCAATTTTTTTTTTAATTTTGGCAATTTTTTCGGTTTTTTTTAATTTAGTTTAGTTTTAGAGATTTTTTTGTTTGACACTTTTTTCCGTTTTGGCGTTTTTTTTTTTGTTTTTAGCGATTTTTTCGGTTGGGCGATTTTATAATTTTGCGATTTTTTTGTTTAGCTCTTTTGAAAATTTCAAGAGCAAGTTGTCAAAATTAAGTAGACAAAATACCATTAACTGATAGAACACCCTTTAATTTTGATTATTGGAGTTTTTCTTTTAACAAGGTATTTTTGGGGAAATATTTTTTAAAATTTGCGGAGTGCAAGAATAAATATCTGGCTGCCCTGCTGAACGATCGCTCTCAATCAATTTCAACCCCAGATGTTTTGCAACAAATTTAAATTCATTCAGTAAACAAACGACTGTGACTTAATAAAGAAACGTTGAAATGGGATGTGATCTACCAACAGTCAAATATTTTGTGCTTCTTTTCAATACAATTAGTGCGGTAGGTTGGAAAAAAATTTTCTATTCGGAAATTGTGCAAGTCCGGAAAAGTGATTACATTTTTCTATGCCAATTTTAAAAGTGAAATTGAAGAGTTATTTGATACGAGTACATATTGAAAAAAACAAAACAAAAATACATATCTTATCTAACATTCATAACGTGCACTACGAATTGCATTGCTTCTAAAGAAAATAGAAAAGAAAATAAAAACAAAAAACAAAATAAAAAGAAAAATTAATTACTAAATTAACAAGAAAACTGAAAATGAGTTGTGCTACAGTGAATTTAAAATATTTCATTTTTATTTTTAATTGTTCATTGTGCTCGGTAAGAATGTATACATATTTAGATAAAGGCAATTTTCAAGTGCATCTACTTAAATCTTAAAATTTTTATTAAAAATGACAAATAAAAAAAAAAAACGTTTCTTTGCAGAATTGCTGTAATAAAACTTGATACAGGGTGTTTTTTCAAAGACGGGAAATTTTAATTTCAATTAACAAATTATTTTATGGAATTAATAGTTGAATGCGAGTTCTACCTTATGGGCGGTGTATAGTTTCAGGTCTCACTTCGTGAGAGAAAGTGGAATAATGGAGAGGAACTACATACATATGCATATAAAATTTAATTCGGACACAAGTTTTGTTAAAGAGAAATGGGTGAATTCAGTTTATTTAAACTAATAATGCTGATAATATTAAATAATTTGTAAATTATTAAGCTAGATTTACATGATTGAAAATTTTTGCTGTTTACACGAGTTCAAAGCATTTTGAAGAGCAATTTTGAAGAAAATTTCAATAGTGTAAATCTAGCTTTAGTTATTTAGCAGGCATTGGAGCAAAATCTAGCAGATTTCGATTAGATTTCCCATACAAAACAAAATTTACTACTCCACTAAATTTTGTCAATATCTATTTAAAATCGAATAGTAGCTATTGATGCAGCTCTGGATTTTTTCAGAATTGTGCTAAAAGGTAGGCCTATGTGTTTAAAAAGGTGTGTGAATTAGCTATTTCGCAGTTGTTTGGTTGCAGTTTAGGCAAAGTTTCAGTTAGTGGTTTTTGTTTTGGATAAGAAATCTTGATAAATGACAAAGAAAACTTGGTGTAAACGGTAGAGATTTTGATAAAGATTTCAATTAAAATTTACTAGATTTGGTGAAGGTGTCCTTTTATTACAAATTTTAAGACTTATAACGAGTACACATTATGTATACTTTCTCACATCGCAGTAGTATGTACTAGTCGCCTTATGCTGCTATTGTTTTTAAGCACATATATAATGAAATATAAGAATCAAAGGTCAAATAAACTTTATAATATTAAAAATCCTAATACTAATTTGCTCTGCTCTTCAGGCTGGAGCTACTTTACGACTGTATTACATATTTGTTTTTCATAAATAAGTTTTTTTGTTTGAGGTTTTAGGCCAATTTAAAATTAAAAAAAGTATGGCTCAGCTGTTTTATGGATACTACCTGTTAATGTGTTTGCCTTGAAATATATGTATATGTAGTTAGCAATGTGTTTGTGTACACATATTCATACATACATACGTACATATGTATTTATGTTTGCAAGTATCTTGAAAACAAATTTGTTAAAAACAGATGTCAATACTTGTTAATAAAGACCTTGCAAGTAAACAATTATTATAATGACTTCTATTTAAGTCCCGGTTCACACACGTCAATTTTAGTTGAGCAACTTTTTACTTAATTTGCGAGAGGGGAAAATATGATGGACTCACTCTTCCTTATGTTCTCTACTCTCTTCTTAAAAAGTTGCTCAACTAAATTTACAGTTTGTGAACCCAGTATAACGAGGCTTAGGCTCAGGGTGACCGATGACATTTTTCAAAAAGTGGCACCAAAAGGGGATTTATCAAAAAAAGGGGCAAAATTAAAAAAAAAAACGAGAAAACTACATTAAACTTTTTATTTTTAATGTATTTTTATATAATTCACTCTAAAAAAAGTGGCAAGGCAGTCAAAAAAGGGGCAAGGCAGTCGAAAAAGTGGCAATTTGCCACTTTAGTCGATCAAACGGTCACGCTGCTTAGGCTCTAAAGTCGTTAATTGTAAGTGACCCTCATACCTAAACAAGAGCGGCAAGCGTTGCGTTAGCAGCAGGGTTCGCTTTTTCAGCACATTTAAATGTGAAAATATTATTTCATTGTACTGAAAATACGTACCCTGCTGCTAACGCAACGTTGCCGCTCTTATTTAGGTATGAGGGTGAGAGTGGTTAGCAGTTACCTGCAATGACATCGCCATGTTAATGTAATGACTTTAAATACCAAATTAGAAGTAGTGAAAAGTATGTTAAAGCATTTTAATCCACTAATTATTTATTAAATTGTTTTGCTTACATACTTGTGTGAGTATGCATGTAGGTGAGTATGTATTAGAGCTGAGCACAAACCATTATTTAATTGTTCTCTCTTTTTGTTGGTCTTGATTTTGTTTGCTTGCTTAATCTACATGATGTACATTATTGAATTGTTCTCTCTTTTTAGTGCTATTGATTTTATGGGAACACTAAAGGCCGGGGCACAATGAATCCATCATACGTTAAACTTTGCCTTTTTCAACTGACATTAAGACAACGACGGAGAAGGTTGGCACAATGAGTACTTTATTGACGGAAGCATTTGATATAGGTGGATTCTCCATTTTATTTATTAAATTCAACTTTTTATAATTATTTCGCTTATTCTTTTGTTTAATTTTATTTTTGCTGCCACAAAACACGAAAATCTAAATCAGAACATACCTAAAAACCAACCAATATCTGTTAAACTAGTCAACGTACGCAAAAAGTTAAAAGTTGATCAAATTTTATACTTTGCGTTGACGGACATGTACTGAATGCAACACGTACTGAATGTATTTCAACTTAGCTGTCAGTTAAAAAAGGCGAAGTTTAACGCATGACGGATTCTTTGTACCCCGGCCTTAAAACTGTTATTCTCTTCTATCAAAAGCATACAACAGCATTTGTTTATTTGCCAAGTAATCGCATTAATTTTTGTAGTGTAGAAGCATATTTCGCTATTGCATACCGACTGACAAGTGTCAAATGAAACGACAAGTGCGAGAATATCAGTATGAGAAAAGAAAAAACAAATATCATAGATTCTATGAGTGGGTTATTTCGAGGCTGCTCTAAGTTTTATAATTTATTAATTTAATATTTTAAAAAATAAATATCCTAAAAATAATACCTTTCACAATGCATATATTTCTAATAAGTTTTATTTTCATTTCATATATGATAAAATTTTGGGTTTGTGAAATGAAATCTCGCTGAACTATGAATTAGACTTGGATCAAGCTCATTAAATAGCTCGTTTGATAATTGGTGTGTGTCAAAAACGAGCTACTGAATGAGTTCGATCCAAGTCTACTCTCAAGTGTACAATAAAAATATTTCACACTTGTCACAACTGTCTATTCAACTTTTGTAGAATAGTTTTGTGCAGTGTTGTCAGATTTATTTTCAGCCTGCTCGCCAAATAACTTGTCGAATATCGCCAAATATCGCCAATATAATACAACATAACATTTTAGCTGAAAAAATATTTTTATTTTGTACTTACATTACAAATATTGTTAAATTTTAAATTCAGTAGGTAACGTCTATGGCAAAACATAAAAATTATTAATTAAATCTTGTGATAAAACTGAATTAACTTTTACTTCAATGTGTATTTAACTTCTGAAGGCTTTTTGCTGCTTCATTATCAAAATGTTGGTTCCAATTTATAGAACGAAGTTTACCGCACTTTGTTTTATAAACACCAAATGAGATTTTGTGGTCTATAATTTTTTTTAACTTCTTGAATTTCAGAAAATTTTGATTGAGATGAAGAGTTACCACATTTAGAATCTTTTGCACGAAATATTTTGTGTTGAAATAGAATTCCTTACATTAAAGTTTTATGTTTTTAACATTATTCTATTTTATTGAAATCGTAATAATAAAGCCAAAAATATCGCCAAGGAGTTCAAATATCGCCAAGTAAATCGTCAATCGCCATTTCAAAATTTTCATCGCCAAAAACAAAATTTTATCGCCACGTTTGGCGAGATATCGCCATATCTGACAACACTGGTTTTGTGTGTTTTTTGTTTACTTGTTCTCTATACTTGCTTTACACTCAATTGCAATTATCACTTCAAACAATATTCACTCTTAAAAAAATACAATGTCTTGCGCTCAGCTCTATTATAAAAAAATGGCGTTTGAATTATGTTAGCTTAACAGGTCGCCGCCGTTATAACATTAATGTATTAACATTAATAATAATAATACATCTGCATGTATGCATATCTTTCTAAGAATTAATGAAGGGCTGTAAAAATAACGAATTTTTTACAAATTATTTGAAAAGTAAGGTTTTTTATCTGTAGAGAAATATAGACTATGGGTAAATGCAACCACTGCTGCATTTCAGATGAACGGCAATCTGGCCGAAAGAGCGAAAGAGAGAGAGAGAGAGAGAGAGAGGGTATCATAAAATTATGCTACCTACAATGCTCTCTTCAAAGCATCATGGGCAGTGTTGTCAGATTTATTTTCGGCCTCCTCGCCAAATGAATTGTCGAATATCGCCAATATAAAACATTAAATTTTAGCTGCAAAAATATTTTTATTATGTAATTATATGTACATTACAAATATCGTTAAATTTTAAATTCAGTAGGTAAAGTCTATCGTAAAACATAAAAAATTATTATTTAAAGCGGCCCACCCACTTGCAATATAATTGTGCAATTTTTCGTATTGTACAATAATATAGCCAAAGTATATGTCATATTCGAAGGTGGCACAATATATTGGCAAATACCAAAAGACTTTTGATTTTTATTGTGCAATCAAGAGAATTGTGTAATGTGGTGACAACATTGTTCAATGTTGTTTACTTTTTGACTGTCAGGAAAATTGGGCAATATTTTCTTTTTAGAACAACATATGCAATAATATTGCAAATTATTTAAATTGACATATAAAAAATACTGCCGTATAAAAAGACTGAAAAATAACTTATTCCAAAAATCAGTCTTAATAATATGAGGTTGAACACCAAGAGCAAAAATATTATTTAAATCTTGTGATAAAACGGAATTAACGTTTAATTAAATGTGTGTTAAAGTACACATATCATATCCCTGAAGTAGTAAGTGCCAGCAGCATCGTCGTAATCATACAATTTAGGCGATAACTCTTGCAGCCTTTTTCCTGCTTCATTATCAAAATATTGGTTTCAATTTATAAAAGGAATTTTTCCCCACTATGTTTTATAAACACCAAATGAGATTTTTTGGTCCATAATTTTTTTTTAAACTTCTTGAGTTTCAGAAAATTTTTGTTTGAGATAAAGAGTCACAACATTTGGAATTTTTTTCACGAAATATATTTTATGTTGGAGAAGAAATTGCTTATATAAAAAATTTCATAGTTTTAACATTATTATATTTTATTGAAATCGTAAAAATATAGCCAAAAATATCGCCAAGGAGTTCAAATATCGCCAAGTAAATCGCCAATCGCCATTTAAAAATTTTCATCGCCAAAAACAAATTTTTGTCGCCACGTTTGGCGAGATATCGCCATATCTGACAACACTGATCATGGGATAAAACGGCAAATAACTGATATTTTCCTAATTTTCAACCCCAGACTTCTTGCATCAAATTTAAATAGATTCAGTTAACAAACGACGGTGATTTAATAAACACAACAATCATTGAAATGGAGTGCGATTTACCAACAATCAATTACTGTGTGTTTCTTTTCAATACAGTTAGTGCGGTAGGTTAAAAAGAATAAATGTTAACTTGGTATTCTGTATTTCGGAAAGTAATTAAGTTTTGCTATGGCGCTTTTAAAAGTTGAAGCATTTATTTTGATAATAAAAAATATATCTTATCAAAATGATGATAAGAAACAGAAATGAAAGAAAAAAAATTTAAATTCAATTGTTCTTGACTTTGGAGTTCGAAATTAACGATTAGTCGGCAATTAACATTTATATTGTTTACTACGATTTGCTTTGTTTATTTAAAAAATATAAAAAATATACTAAGCATAAAACTAAAAATGGGTTGTGCAACTGCGACTTTAAAATACGTGGTTTTTATTTTTAATACATTGTGTTCGGTAAGAATTTATTTGCTAGTAAATAAAAACAATCCCAAAAACAGAATTACTGAGAATACCTACTAGGTATATGTATATAAAAAAAATTTTTTCTTTGCAAAACTTATATCTTATTAGCAATTTGAGTTTTGATAAAACAATAAAATATGTTTCTGAAATTCTTAATGAAAAATTTTTATCTAATATTAAAGGGTTCACAATTGGGTACGCTTTCACACTTATGGGCGCAGTATGTAGTCCCATGAATCAATCTGGAAATTGAATTTTTGCACACTTTTAGCCTTCAAGTATATAAATGTCTGTCCACATATTTATGAACGTGTTCTAAGTCAAATATTTTTTAGAACAGGTTTTAAAATAACTAGATTATGTTTAAATAATTTTATATCATGCAAAATTTTTATTTAGAGTCGCATTATACCGAATTGATATTATAAAACTTTTTATGAAATTTGTTGCGTGAAACTCAAGCATTTTTGGCAATTTTTTTTTGGTCTGATTTTTCATGCAAATAATTTCATGGAAAATTTTCACAACGTCAATTTAGCCTTCAGCTCAGTCTGTACAGACGGATCTTAAAATATTTTCAGTAAAATGTGTTTAAAACTCCTTACAAGTATTGCCAGTCTATGGTAAGACCACCAGGTGCCAGCAAATTGTCAGACATCTGACAACCATGTGAACACCTCTCCTTTCCATTGTCAGAATATTGTCAGATATTTTTTTGTTTGGTAAGATGTGCCAAGTTTATGCATGTTACGGAATTATTTCTATTGTCAATACTGCGCACACCTTTTTTTTCAAAGAAAAGGAAGCCAAATTCGTTGCAACTTGTGAAAAGTGAAAAAACAGAAGAGAGGTCTCTAAGACACCCGGTTAGAGCTATGCTGCTTAGGTATATAAAACAAATTTCATGTGTTAAATAACAATACAATAAAATTATATTATATGATGATGTCAAATTTGCAGCAAATATTACAAAATGTTTCTATTTGTATCCCATTATTTTCTTTTCTATCTGCGCCCGATTAGTCTCAGTTCACACTAATCAAGTCTTATTGCTAAGCTTATCACTTTTTCTTCTTTGAACTTTCATCGGCCTTCGCACAATGCAAGTCTTATTTTTCAGCTTATATTTTTTGTGCATAGCTTTGTGCATGCATGTGTGCTTTTTTAACATTACGAATGAGAGAGAAAAAGGTATTGACAGTACATGAAGCTGAGTACTAGTTTCTTTTCCCCTCGTCTCTCTCTCCCCAACATATTAATCAGCTTAGTAATAAGATTTACTTAGTGTAAAGTAGGACTTACTGTATTACTGGCCAGCTTACAGCTGATCGGCTTCGTTCTCTGGTTTGTGCTCATGTGCAAAAACAAATAGAACAAACGTTATCATTGTTTTTGTTTTGTTTTAGTTTCACTCACTTCAAACAACGAAACAAAACAAAATCAAAAATTTGTTTCGTTTAAGTACAAGGAAATCAAAGCATATAAATAGTTTATATCTCTAATAGTGTCGATCATTATTATTATTATCACGTCATAGCTCCTGTATGGCGCCATAAAGAGCATAGCTCCAATAGCTCCAATAAAACGTTATTCACTTCTCTAGAACACGCAATATTCTAAAATTTTATATTTTGAAACCGTTTAAAAATATTGCTGCTTAACACATTTATAAGAATAAAATTTAGTTTCAAGCAAGCTTTTTATTTTATTTTTTATAAATATCCACAATTACTTTTATATTTATACGGTTTTGTGTTCTTTTATTAACATTTATTTTATTTACAAAACAGCTGTTCAACAGAGATGCCATATTTAAGAGCAAAGTAAAAATTATGGGATTTCTTTCAGATTTATGGAAATGTACGACAGTTGAAGAAGCAAAACAAAAGCGATATTAACAGAAAAATGTGAAAATTTCTGTTTTGTACAAATTCTGTGACACACCTCGAACAATTTATATTTTCAATTTTTAAGTTTAATGCAAACACGATTGGTAGTTGACAATTTCTGTCAAATGCTTTAAATCTGGCAATGCCTAAAAGTTTGGCAATGCCTAACAACAGAACTGATAGTTTTTGCACGTGACAACCGTGTGAACTGAAAAGTTTTTTTTTACTGCCAATGTTGCCAGATAAATTTATTGACAGTCAATCGTCTGGTTGTAAGATTTTCTCATAAATTTGGTACAAAAGTGTGAATGGACAGCCTACATATGTTGTATTGGCAGTACATTGTCAGCAGGATTACCAGATCTGAGAATATTGTAAGATATACCCCCTTATTGTTAATGGCGTCGTAGACGACACATCAAGACGACAGTAAAAATTTTCACTTGTCTACTCTTTGTCGACAACAATTGACTACTATTGACATGCTACATTAACTTACAAAACATTAGAGATTAGTAAGAGATTATCAATAAGAGCCAATTGTTGACGATAAAGAGTAGACAAGTGACAATATTTACTGTCGTCTTGATGTGTCGTCGACGACGCCATTCATAATAAGGAGGATTCTCTTCACAGAGCTTAAGTTAAGTTGCCCATGATTATATATTATATATAATAAATCAACCTTATTCCGCAACTATTTGTCGTTATCACTTCAATACAATACAAAAAAAAATTAGATTTTATCTGCTGGTTGCCGACAACGATAGTTCGCTTCTCATTTTCTATTAAATGGTACTTAAATTTCCTTAACTATGCGTATGTTATAATATTTTTATCTCTCATAATTTCAATCAATGATTATGCTAAATCTTTCTATTTGTTTAAACTTTTGGACACAAGAGGCATAAAAAAAATTTCAACTAGACCTTATAAAAGATCCCAAGTTTTACACACAAAAAAATTCACCCGTTACAATAAAGCTATAGCAATTTAAATTATAATTTAAAAATTGTATTTATGCTCATATACACTCGAAAAGAAAGCGTAATGTAAAATATCTAATCGCATCGTCTGAATTGTTTCGATATGATGAGTCCAATAAAATTTAAATTAGCTGTTTGCCTCTTAACAAAGTTGTCACAAAGAAATTTTTGTCTAAATATGGACACGAATCGTTCTAACCTTTGTTTAATTTTATAATTGTTTATGATTAAGATTATATTGATAACGAGAAAATACACTCATATTGAATTGAATTGAACCAGTTGTAAAAAAAGCAGTCTTTAAATGAGTCAACAGCTTGAAAATAATTTTATTATTCAAGACTAACTATAAGCAACTAACTAACAGTTTATTAGAAATAAAAAAAATTCTGTGGCAATAAGCAAAAGGTGTTTAAGTCAAAATTTAGTGTTTTGTAAGGAAAACATTTGATTTTCAATTTTCAATTCAATTGCCACATAAATTATTTTTAAGGAATTTCTAGGGTAGAAAATAATATTTAACTCATTGCTACTTTGTGGGGGGATGCCCCTTCCGTCGGGCCTATTCTTCCAATATTTTGAATTACTTTGCACTTCGCTCTCAAAAGAGTCCGTACCAAATTTGAAGACTCTTGCTATTATAGTTTTCAATTATTAATTACTTTGTAAGGGGGGATGCCTTCCCCCCCCCCTCCCCCGTGTGCTTTTCTACTAATATCTACAATTGCTTTGAACCTCGCTCTCAAAGCAGTCCATACCAAATTTGAAGACTTGCTTGCTTTTATAACTTTTAAGACTTAACATTATTATTAATTACTTTGTTAAGGGGGAGCCCCTTCACCGAGTCCTATTCTTCCAATAGTAGAAGTAGTTCGCACCTTGCTCTCAAAATAGTTCATACAAATTTAAATACTCTGATTCCTATAGCTTTTAAGATACAAGATATTTCACAGCACTCTTTGGGGTATGACAAATAGATAACGACATATTCTCAGACTTACCGAGTACACATAAAAATTTTGATAAAAATCGGTCAATTACAAACACCGTGACATGAAAATTTTATATATATAGATTAAAAGTAAAAAAAAGCGCAACTCATTGTGCTATAATTTCCTGAAAACTTGCACAAACTGATTGAGATTTGGCTTACGAGTACTTTTGAATATGAAAATTTGCCATTAACTCAAATAAGCTTATCTGGACTTAATTGCTCTTTCCTTTTTGCCGCAAAGCTTTTACGATACTCTATAGTTGTAAAAAACATACGGCCTGGCCCACGATGTCGAGAATAAACTTTCTATCGATTATTTATACTGAAAACAAAAGCATATTTTCTTATTTTATTGTTGTTTTCAATACAAGTTATCGATTGAAAGTTTCTTGTCGAAAGTTTAGACCAGGCCCGGTAGAACTTTGAATTCTTAAAATAACACAAAAAAGTAAATTTCAATCCCCAAAAATTTTTATTGGTAAGACATTACCAGTGAACGAAGCCGAACGGCTGGAAGCCGGCTAACAGCCGCCGCCGACGTATGCGGCTAATTTCAGCTTTGGCTTAGCCGCTTTTTTAAAATTCCCCTTTTTTTAAATTAACTGAAAAGTATGTACACGCCTCTGATAGATTTTGTTGGCATTAGCCTACTTTTAGCTGACATACACCAGCCGCCGACAGATTTATTTGTCGGTAGCCTCATGACATTGATATTTGAAAATGATTTCGAGTATTTCACCACCACGGCTGTTCTTGACGGTCGTAGGTCACATGAAAATCATTGACATTCAAGATGTCAAATACCTGGTTTATGAATATAAACCAGTTTATCAACATAAGCCAGTGGCTTCATAGGAAATCATTAAGACTTGTCAAATCGAGCGAAATTTGAGGCCAATTACCAGATCCATGTCCCGAAATCAATTTATAGCCAAGTTTTTATTTCAATAAGTCGATAGTTGCCATCGCCGTATGGCACGTAGCGCCATTCTACTGGAATCACATCCCACCCTTATCAATGTCATTCATATTTTCAAACAATATTTATCATTGAAAACTTTAAACTAATTTTCTGTAAAACTAGTTCTTTTTTTGGAGTTATGACGTTGTTCAAGTAAATGAGTAATATATAGGTACATAAAAACATAAGTTCCAGGCTACTTAGAATTGCTGAAAATTATTTATTTCCCACTGAAAACTATTCTCTGTGTGAAGTAACAACTGCTAAAAAAAATTCGTTACAACTGAGTGCAGCAATCTTAATTATTTAGTTACTATATCGTTGGTTACAAGTAAAAAGGCCCTAACTCAAATAGTTGTAACTTTACAGGATAAAGGCACAGTTAGCCGACTGTAATGCAATGTAACTCTAATAGTAAGAAACAGGTGATCGATGTTGTTGTGTAAAAAGTAATGAAAATGGTTAAGGCTCAGTTACCCGAATTTAATGTAATGTAACTGCAACGTAGGAAACAGCTGATGGATATTTTTATATGAAAAGTGTACTTAAGTGACGTTACATTACATCTATATAACCATTTGCATTACTTTTCTCATAACAATATCGATCAGCTGTTTGCTACTGTTGGAGTTACATTACAGTCAGCTAACTGAGTCCTATGGCAAAAGCTGTAGAACTGCTTGTACAATTGCTTTGTAAATGTATATGTGCTAGAATATGTGCGAAATGTATTGGAATCACTGAAAAACTCAATTTCGTGAAAATACGAGTTAGGGGGCCTTTCTACTTGTGACCATCGATATGAACAATAAAATAGTTTTTATTGCATTTCGAGACAATTAGTTTTTATTTTCCAGCAAAAAGTGCATCGATACTCGTATTGAAGTTGGAATGCACAAGTTATACGTTAAAGCGGGAAATTATAAATGTTTACACGTTCTAGTACCGGTTCACATCTGTTATAAAAACTAATTTAATAGATTCTATCACTTGTAATAATTACAAAAAAAAACATAATAATAAGAATAATAATAATATTAAATAAATAAAAAATAATAAAAAAAACGTGCTTTAAACAATTAAAATAATGTGAATAAAGTTGAAATGAATATTCAAAAATAAATTAAATGGAATGCGTTTAATTAAATTGCAGCAAACAATTACTTTTGCATCCAACACATGTACACAGGCAAAAAATAATAATTCATTTGTTCGTTGCAAGTTGTTGTCAATATCGTTGCCGGCCGTAAACTTTTATTATCATGTTGTAAAAAATTATGTGATAATGTCTTGTTTAACATTAAATGCATTATTTTAAAACTGCTTACAGCGATGTGGAACTGACACAAGGCTACTCACGTGACTAGGTCGGCAAGTGATAGGAACCAGTCCGAGTTCTAACACTTCCTATGAAGCGGACCAATAACTTTTACATGGGATGGCCTAGGATGGGGTTAATTGCTACTTTGTATGGACTTTTTGACTTGTCGCTGAACTACTCGTATCTTATAGGGACCTATTCGGTGTAGAATAATATAAATTATGTATACATGGCATTCCGACATTTAACTGTAACAACTAAAAACTTTTTTATTGTTACAAATGCAATTATATTTATTTTTAAGCAGATAATTTTTTTGGATTCCAACTGACAACCTTCCTGCATGCTCACTATCCAT
This sequence comes from Tachina lurida, assembly GCA_944452675.1. Classification (NCBI taxonomy): domain Eukaryota; kingdom Metazoa; phylum Arthropoda; class Insecta; order Diptera; family Tachinidae; genus Tachina; species Tachina lurida. Next base: position 116,428,980 of record OX101756.1, read on the forward strand.
CCACTCGACCACAGGTGCACTTATATTTCACAAGTATAAATATCACTTAAGCTTGATCTAAGTATAGTTAAGGCACAGGGACTTTTCGCTCTTATTGGAGGAAACAATTAACATTTAATTTATATTATTTGATAGATCCTAAATCCAACCACATCGAACTTGCTGCTGACTAAAGTCTAAGGCTGAGTTTGCGTCTGGCATTTCATGTGTGTCATGTGCCCAAGAAAGCGTAACCACTAATTATGAATGAAAAACTGTTTGATTCAGACACGTATTTGTTAAGGTAAACAGTTTCATACATAACTAATAGACCATTTTATATAATCCAACATAATTGGAAACACATATGTAAGCCCGACCTAAAGCCTAAATTAGACGTGACATAGCCATAATGCAATAGCCATAACCAAACCAAAATTCAATTGGTTTCGTTATGGCCTATAGCACTATGGCTATGTCACGTCTTATTTAAGCTTAAGACGATACATCACAGAAATGGTGAATATCTACGCGATATTTCATTTTCACCATTCACCACTCCCTACTTTTGGTGACACTCGTCTTTTCATAAGTCACAGGACAAGCACGTTTGGATCAATTGTCATTGTGAAGTGAAGTGAAACTTTCGCTCTCATTATTAGTTATTAAATTAGTATTTTTCTTTGGAATATCAAGGTACTACATGATGCTTATTCAACGGATGAGAAATTATAATAAAGCTGATGGTTGTGGTGCCCTTTTTAATTAGCGGCAAAAATAATTTTATTTTTGGAATTCATGTATACTTATACAGATTTCAGTTTTAAAATGCTCTAGTTTAAAATATATACTACGTACATACATATATTAATTGCAATATGAACTAAACGAGAATTTTACCATACATTATTAAATATAGTGTGAGCAAAACACGACAGTGAATATGCTTTTCATTTGGATATTTGTAAATTGATAATATGACTTCTTAAGAAGCCCAGTTTATGCATTTATAATTAAATGCTTTGGAAGTCATGAAAATATTTAACTTCTTATGAATGAATTAAACGAAACTGGCCGCATCGAATAAATAGTTTGAACATTATCCCAACCAATATTTATCATATCTATCGATATTAAAGCATATGTCATAACTGATTCTTCTCGAAACTGCCGTAATGCATTTTATTTCATCACCATCAAGGCCGGTCTTTCTGATGAGCTTTATCACCAAAATTTCCCATTTTATATGTTACATCATATACAATCGCAATGAAAGATTTATCTCTCCTATCTCCAATAGTGGATGTGGAACCTGAATCTATTCGCTTGCTATAGATGCTTATGTATTCCAGTGTCGTATCTTCTTATAATGAGCAAATTACCTAGTAAAAGTTGAAAATTGCCCACCCTTATTACCATACATTATCCCAATTACTATTCCACTTTTCCACCGATATTAAAGTATATGTCATAATTGATTCTTCTCGAAGTTACCCATAATCCCTTTAATTTAATCCCGAGCGACTACCTGATGGTGAGGTTGATTCAAGTCACAAACCTCTTCAAGAGAAGGAAGGCTCATTTGGGTCTGCTAGTTCGGTCCCAGATTATTCCCATTTCTTCATATTATATCATCTACAATCGCAATGGAAGATGTATTACCAAAAATCTTTCACTTAAGCTGGTGCAAAAATTAGTGTGAATATTAGGGTTACACATGTCAAGATATTTACTGACAGCTAATCGGCAATTAGGAACATCACGACCGAAAGAGTAGACTCTAGTGCCATTTTATATTGCAATAATATGATTAACAATTACGCAGTACAAGACAAAATTCGTCTGTTATGGATGCGGGCATACTACGGCGTAATCGGAAATGAACGTGCAAATGGCCTGACGAAAAAGGCCAGGGGTCTAATCGTCGCTTTCGATAACGAGCTGATTCGATCACGCTTTTTCAGTTTGAGATTATGGCATTTGGTATCGAACCATATTATTACATTGTTCGATAGCAAATGCTTTAATCTTCAACTGCAAAAATGTGATCGTAGCAGCTCGTTAAGGAAAGGGACGATTAGACCCCAGAACATTACAGACAGTAACTTTAATTAATGCAAAGTCTTTCAAGGCAGCGATAATTGAGTTACAAAACTGGACGAAGATGGCCGACAGGCTATGATGTAATTATTATAATGTAGCTAATCTAAACAAGCTTCTATGGGGCGACCCGGACGAAGACAAAACAAGGGGACTGTTGAAACTAAACAAGCCCGAGCCCCGAGCTAAAGTTGACCGGCGTCCTAACGTCGCACTCTAACTTACTAGGGCACTTGTACCGGATTGGAGCCAACAATGGAGATAACAATGAATGCACATTGTCCAGCTATCGCCCAGCCGAGATCTCGTTATTTTAAAGATGGCACCTTACCGCACATTACCCACTTTAGAGGCATTGATACAAAGTTGGAGGGACTACGTCAATGGCACTGAGTTCATATGAAAGTGGGGTTCATTTTTAATTCACATGAGAGCTCATAACAGGCCTATATTGGCTTGTGTGTATATCCCCTGACATGAGCGTAATGGCTACTCTCTTCAACCTAATCTAAGCTTAAGCAAAATCGACATCAAATGTTTTTCGACATCATATTCTTTAGTACCAAATATATGACCTTCTCCTAGAAAAGGAACCTAGTGTGTCAAAATTTATAAAAAAAACATTAAAATTTAATTTTTAAATGCGTTTTTCTCAAAACTTCATTTTCACTAAGCAGGAGCTTTCCATGTTTCCATATCACACTTGTTGGTCTAAAGGGTGTGGTCAACTCAAAGTTGTCAAAATATCACAATGAAGCATACAAGAAAATGATGTAAGATTTTTACAGTGGATAATATATATGACCACTTTATATCGTTTTCTTGCACAAAACGAAAATTGCAAAATTTTCGATTGGACCCCTTTAGAGGAACAAGTGCGATATGTGTACTTTGGGCAGTCCGCTACGTTCCTTATTTTGCGTTGAACTCACAGCTCACTATGCCCTCTTGGCTACTAGAAAGTGTACTAGCTTAGTAGTCGTATGGTCGCAGGTTCGCATCCTGCCAGACAATCTGGATGTTTGTAGTTTGAGTTCTATTTTTAATCTCCCACTCTTTTGAAATCACTTATTACATTTCCCTTAATTTTTAGCAAGCCTTGAGTCCGAGTTTCTTAGAAATTAAAGGATTAGTTCGCTAACTGTAGTGGAATGTAACCGCAACGGTAGGAAACAGCTGATCGATATTTTTGTACATTCTGGTTACGTTACATTACATCTCTATAACCATTTTTATTACTTTTCACATAACAATATCAATCAGCTGTTTCCTACCTAGTAATGAAAATGGTTATAGAGATGTAATGGGAATGTAAGGGCTCAATTAAGGATCAGTTAGCCAACTGTAATGTAATGTAAATGCAACGGTAAGAAACAGCTGATCGATTTACTCTGCAAAGTCTCGAGTTTGTAGCAGAGAAGAAAAAAGAGTATGGAAGATCTTGTCTACTACAAAATCTGGACTTTGCAAAGTAAACTTTGTGTGTGTAAAAGCCATTAACCATTTTTTAGCAGAGAAAATACTTATTTGTACTTTCAATAAAAATTCGTATAATCCATTGACATTCACACTTACTCGTATGCGTATTTTATATTTAATTTCAGATTCTGGGTATTGGAACCGTTGCAGTCAGTTCTCTAGCACTGAAAAACTATCACGATGACGAACTTACCATATGCATTTTTATGATCGTATTGGGTGCCATTGTTTTCCTGATTTCGTTCTTCGGTTGCTGTGGTGCCATTCGGGAGAATATCTGTTTAACATGGACTGTAAGTCTTTGATTTTATGTTAGAAAAAAAAAAAAAATACGAATAACTTTAAAAATCAAACAACTTTTTTTTCTCCCCAGTATGCAAGTTGTTTGTTGGTATTAATTATTGGAAATGCTATAATTATCTTTCAATATCTTCCACAAATCGATGGCGAAATGAGAGCTCGCGAGGATGTTAATAGCGCATGGGCCCAGCAATTGGATGGTAAAGATGGCATGTCAAGTATTCAAAGTTCGGTTAGTTAGTTCGCATATTTTAATAATAATAATAATAGGTTAAGCGTTAATTTTTTTACTAATTACAGATCAAGTGCTGTGGCATTAATAACTCCACTGATTACATTAATGCCAATTTGACAATTCCGAATAGTTGTTTTGTTGGCGGCGATTATAACACTTCCACCATAGTCTTCTCGGAGGGCTGCTTAGACAAACTGGCTGCAATGTATGAAGCTGCCGAGCATTGGGTTACAATCTTTATATGGTCCAGTTTCATTATAGAGGTAAACTTTTATGCTGAACAAAAAATTTAAAAATTCTAAAATTTTTTTTCATACAGATGGTTGCATTTATATCGGCCTGTGTCTTAGCCGTAACGTTCATCAATCAGAAACGCAGGGCTCTGTATTAAGCAAATGTGAATATTTTGCATTTCTTTTTGTTTTTTTTTAGGAGTATTTAAATGTATTTTTATAAAAACTTAGATTAAGATAAATCTTATCACTGTTTTATGTGAAATGATAATTATTTTTGTGAACTTTTTTTTTTAAATTTATCAAAACAACCACTGCAAAGAATTTAATAAGGAAAGATAAATAAACAAGAATATTAGAAGACCACCTACAGATAAAGCCTCGAGCGTTAAAATGCTTTGGAGTCAAAAAACAACATCGAACGTTTAAACTTTATATTTAATTAGATTTTTAAGTCATTCAGGGTAAATTTCACCATTTCTATTTAAATATTTTGTATGGAAAACTTACTTTTAAATATGAATTGATATTTAAATAAATTGGTGAAGAAGGCTCTCGGAATTTATTAGTATATGTTGCAAAATTGTATTTCTACTTTGACTTTATATACATATATCGTTACATTAATATATAAAGGCCCTAAGTCGTTATTTTTTTGAAATCGAGATTTTTGCATTTTTCGTTACATTAGATGTTCTGCTATCGAAATATACAAAAATCTCGATTTTAAAATAAATAATGCGTTAGGGCCTTTCTATATTAAGGTAGCGATATGTATGTACACTTAAACCATGTAAATTTAGCTTTAGAGAGTTATAAAATAAGGCTAAAGGGAATAAATTTTGTATGATATCGTGCCATAACCGCCAAAAAAGCTTAAACGACATAATTTTCGAACTTCATTTTTTTATTAAAATCGATTATCTGCGATCGTTAACACACGGTTTTCACAAAACAAAAAACCACGTTATAAAAATATGTCGCTTAAGCTTTTTTTTTTGGTGCTTATGCCTCGATATAAACTATTGGGTTCAAGGCGAATCAATTAGGGGTACCTTATTGAGCAACAACAAATAGTAGCATAACAAAAACCACACGCAGATCTTCAGGCTTGCATTCACACACAAACAATTTGACATTTGCACGAACTTGGATTCAGTAACTTTTATTACGATAATCGTATGGTTAAAATAAATATAGCGAAAATTTACCGCCTTTTGCTATTCAGTGACATATTTTAACGATATTCGCTGTCGGTTGAAGCCAAAAAAAGTAAAATCACAAACTCCAATTCATTTAGTTTTTATTTATTCTTCTTTGTGCTTTTCGCTTATTTCGATATATTGTGCATAGAGATGTCACATGATTTAGAATTGAATAAGAAAGAAACTACAGAATAACATTATTCATACTGCAAATGAATAAATACTCCTATTACGATTTCTGGTTCTCAAAAAATTACTGAATCCAGTGCCTCGTTGCTGTAAGGAATGTGAGAACTTTTCGAGTCGAAAAAATTGTTATCATCCTGTGAAACACAGGGTGAGTAAGAAAAAAACTGTATTTGTTCATATATTTTGTAAGTTTATATAAGTTTTTATGTGAGTAACCCTGTGTAAAATAGGACAACCAATATAATTATTTTTAGTTTTACTCGATGCGAGAACTTCTCACAAGTTACAGAAATGGGGTACCTACAGTTCACCTTATCGATGCGCCTTGGAAAGTCGTGTGTTTGTGGAAGACAGGAAGAGAAAGCGAGAGCGAGAGAAGCAAAAAAGATGATGATCCTCACTTCATCTTTTTCCACATTCTTTCTCACTTTATCTTTCTCTCTCTCACTCTATACATCTATATAATAGCTGCCCAAAGTAGCACCAGAGTGCCGAACATCAATCGGCTTCTTACACAAATGAATACACATACGCGAATACATTGCTCTCGTGTTTCTCTAGATGGAGAGCATTGATCTATACACATACATAAATATTTTTCATACAAAAATTTACATGTGTGAATGGGCGCTAATTACTTTTTGTTAACAATAGAAAAATATTTTATTTGTTAATAGCAGGTCTGGAGAAGCAAATTAGATTAAAAAAAGTTCCCAAAATGCCTAATTCTTTATATATCATTCTCCTTTATACTTCTATAGCGATGTTATTAGTAAATAAGAAAAAAGTTTCGTGCAACAAGTTTCATAAAAAAAATGCTTAATCGGCCCTGTCACCGAGTTAAATTCCGTTCGCTAGCGGAATTCAATCCACCCCATTATTGTAGGAGATATTGTCTAACAAAGAAAATTAAAATACGGGAATTTGTCAGGTGTGTCCAGACTGTTGGAGGCGCTGCTATGCTGGGTTATACTCCGGCTAGGGCTTGAAATATTGAAGTGGAGTCAATTCAGTTTCCGAACGGAATTGAAGAACTCTGTAACATGGGCGAATGTAAATAAGGTAATTTTCAATAAAATGTTGAAATGTTAGTTTAAATTTAAATGGAAAAACTTATTGCTTTAAGTACTTGTATTTTTCCAAAAGAAATAATTTTACATTAAAAATAAAACCTTTTAAGAAAGAGCAAATGTTTTTTATTTCATGTTATTTTTTTCAGTTACATAAAAATAAGTTTGTGCTAAAACTGACAAATTTTTAATATACATGTTATATAACTCAAATTGGTATTATTAGTAGCAGTGTTCGCTTATTTTTTTTTTCCATTAATATACCAGGCACATATCTGTACAAAAGCGGAAAGTGCTGTGTTTGCGCTTACCGACCAGGGGATTAAAACGAGCTATTTCAATGCATCGCTTGTAGTAGAATGTTTGTAGTTCTTGAAGTTAAAAGTTAAAGTAAAATAATATACTCGTAATTATTATACTTGTATTGAGGTATAATTTAAAAAACGAAAAAGTTATATTTTGCTGCATAAATAAGTGTCGGTTGGTTTTCTAATAAATGCATTTGCCAAGATGAATTCATACTCGTATTCATGTGATTTTTTTTTTCGTTTTGTCTTTTTTAAATGTGAGCTTCCGTTCGATTGTTTTTTTTTGCAAAAAATAATTTGTCCCATAAAAGTTTATTGGCTTGAAAAACTGGAAGTTGTCAATGAAACTATTAAAGCGTTAATTAGAAACATTTGCTTGTTAGACATGTAAAGAAAAAACTTTGCAACAACTTTACAACTGCAACTGCAAGTAGTTGCAAAAGTGGGAAATGTTTAAAAGGTGGCAAACAAAAGTTATCGTTACCTTAGCCCTAACTCATTGTTTTTTTTTCAAATCGAATTTTTGGCATATTCCGATATATTACAAATTAATTTATCGAAATAAGCAAAAAAGTCCATTTGAAAAAAATAACGAGTTAGGGCTTTTTTATACTAAGATAACGATATGTGTCTTTGAAGTTTCAGATGCATGCGATTTCATATTAATAATTACGAAAATATTTCTAATTGCTTATGTTTTGCAATTTTCTTAACAAACTTGTAACTTGTCTTTCGCGAGGTTTATTTATTATTTCTGAGTTTGTCAAATTTGCATGTGAATCTTCGTGCTTAAGCTTTAAAATAAATTTCAATAGCTAAAACTTCATAAGAACGCCCTCTAAACCACTTAAGAAAATATGGCACAGCTAAAATCTATTATCATGTGCAAAAAAAGTTTACTCAAATTTTAATTAACAATTGTGGGACAGGATTCCTCAAGGATGAGTTTTGACGAGTTCACTATTGATTTGTACGTCTGCAACGTTGAGAATGAACTAGTTTTACAGATATAGTGAACACTAGAGCCAACATTTTTTTTTACTGGAATAAGTGTTTTGAATTTGCGAATACTTCAAAATTCATCTTTGCGGAATCTGGTCCGTGGCGTGACTTTTGTTAAAGATTATAATGAAGTAGACTTTTATTATTATATTTTGTAAAATAACAATTAAAAATTCAGTAAAGTGCGGCTTTGAATCGCGCACGAAGGGTTAAGTACGTTGGGCTTTGAGCATTTTTTAATAGTGTTTTTTTACGTTTTTTCAGCTGAAATAATTTTTTTTTTGTTTTTTTTCGCTTTTTTCTCGTTTTGGCAATTTTTTTAATTTTGGCGATTTTTTTTAATTTTGGCGATTTTTTCCATTTTGGAGATTTTTTTCATTTTGACGATTTTTTCATTTTGGCGATTTCTTTCATTTTGGCGATTTTTTTCATTTTTGCGATTTGTTTCATTTTTGCGATTTTTTTAATTTTTGCGATTTTTTCCTTTTTGGCGATTTTTTCATTTTGGCGATTTTCCCGGTTTTTCGCGATTTATTTTCGATTTAGAAATTTTTTTTAATTTGGTGCTTTTTTTCGTTTTGGCGATTTTATACGGTGTTTACGGTTTCCAAGATACAGCAAGTTATCAAAATTACATAGTCGAAATTACATTAACTGATGGTACACCCTTTAATTAAAATTTTTTAAATTTTAGTGTTAATTTTTGTAGTCTGTATAAAAAATACACTAACTTTACAAAGTGCATATATGTATGTACATACAAATTGTATGTATATTACATGGGATTTTAAAATTTTTCGTTGCTCGTTCTTGCACACCCTTTAATTTCCAACTCTCATGTATTTGTTGTTGTAGCGGCCAAGGGTTTACACACTCTGGTCCGTAGCTATTACGGTTCTCGAGAAAATACCCTGTGACGGACAGACGGACAGCGTAGCGAAAACAATAGGATTTCTTTTCACCTTTGGTGTACGAAACCCTAAAAAAATTATTTGTTATAATTTATTTTATTGCGAATTTAGTTTTTTTAAAGCTTTATTTACTGCTTTCCTATACTTAATCAACTAATGATTCAATTAGCTTAGAGTTCTGCTATATCATTCATTTTAAAATAATGATTGTTAAAAAATAGATCATTTCATGCACGCAAGCCATGTTAATAACACAACAGAACTCGGTGTAAAATATCAACAAACAAAACAATCAGACACATGCACTGCAAACAAAGTGGTTTGTGCAACTTCGTGTAGCTGGTAGAAGAGAAATGTGGCACCTAGAATTGTGGGCGGCTAAAGCAACATGAACTGTCAAGAAAGAATTTTGCAAAAGAGTAGTGAATATTTTTCTTTTCGGTTTTCAATAAAGACAACACCAGCAAAACCAAAAATAAACTAAACAACAAATTAACAAAAAAAAATAAAGACTATTTCAAAAAGCAGCGACCTTATAGCAGAACACTCAGATAATTTTAATTTAATGAAAAGTTATAAGGGAAGGAATTAATGGGATATTATTTTTGAACAGGTCTTGAACGAACAGTTAGTTACCTTTCTTTGAAAATAGCTTAAGGAATATCTAGAGAAAAAGCAAGTAAATATCCAAAGTATGGGATAGCTTGAGGTATGGATCTAATGATCTATGTATTTACATCATACCCGTAGCCTGCCAAAGTGGCACCAAAGTGCCGAACAACAATTGCCTTTTATACGAGGACATTTCTCTCGGTGCCCAGTAATAATTTACATATGTATGCATTAGAGGTGAGCGCAAGACATTAAAAAATGAGCAATATTGTATTTTTTCAAGACTGAAATTTTTTTAAACTAATTTTTCGACCTTTTTTTAAATGTACAGTTAAACCATTTTTATAAGCCTTAGGTCTTTACATATTCTTATTTTTTAATTTTATAATTTTATTTTCTTCAGGAAATCTATTTTATTTATAAAATACATTTAAATATCTTTTAAAATAAATTTTCTAAAGAAGTTAACCGAAAGTTAGCGAAATATTGAAATAAAAAAATGAGAATATATAAAGACCTAAAGCTTAAAAAATTAGTTTAATAGTCTTTTCACACTGAAAGTTAAAATCTGCTTTTTACGTTAAAACCATAAACAGCTGATTTTGTGTTCACACTGCTAGCTTGTTAAAACCAGATTAATTTAACTCACAGACTGTCTAATAACTTTGCTCAAAATCAAATAAATCTCCTGCAGAAATGCGTGTTTTTGTTGCTGTACTATTTTCTGCTTTTTATAACACTTATTTGACAAACTGTACACCAATTGTTTTTGTTTGTATGAAAAACTAATAAACTTTACAATGCGCTCTAAAATGGAAATTATTTTATATTTTGTAAATAAATATTTTAAAATTGTGGAACTAGTAATACAAAGTAAAGAAGTGCTTGGATATCAAGCTATTGTATATAAAAAATGCACAAATAAATCACAAAATACAACTTTTTTATCGGCGGATCGATGTCAGTCATATCGTTTAGTTTCACTTCCCAGAGGTCAATGAAAATATTTTCGCTGTTTTCCTTCCAAAAAACTTTTTTTTTATAATTTTTTGATTACTGTTGCTGCTGCTTGCATTTTTAAGTTGAAAATCTTTAAAGCGACATCTACTGCTATTCACTGGCATAAACAATACCAGCTGCTGCCGGTCATTTGACCTTGGCAGCACTGAATTTAGCACAGCGAAAACAAGGTTGCATTTCATAAAACCAACTTAAAACCAATTATAAAATTGTTTTAAGTTGGTTTTAACAAAAACAATTTGTATGGTAGAACCAGGTTTTAACAGTTGGTTTTAACGTTAAAACCAACTTTTTATTAAAACCATGTCAGTGTGAAATCACTATAATTGTGCAAATGTACAAAACAATGAAACAAAAATGCACAAATTCGTTTAACAATAGTTGAATAGACAGTTGCGTCAAGTGTGAAATATTTTTACTCGTATTGCACACTGCATAGTTGACTTGGATCGTACTCATTCAGTAGCTCGTTTTTGACGCAAAGCAATGATCAAAAGAGATAATGAATAAGATTGATCCAAGTCAAATTCATAGTGCACCATACTTCATTTCACAAGCTCAAAATTTCATAAAATATTAATTTATAATGAAACTTATGACAAATTTGTATATCCATGATTATTATTATTATTGATTTAATTCTTTATTTTTTAAAGTATGAGTATTAAATTATTAAATTATAAAACTTATAACATCACCGCATGCGAAACAACAGGCTGACAACAGTCTGAGAGTTTTGTTTTTCCTTTTACACATACACATATTATTACCCTTGTCACTTTATTTGACACTACTGTTAATTGGTCTGCAATAGTGCTATTTGCTTCGACACTAAAATGAATAATGCCCTTGCTTGGCGGATAAACAAATGCTATTTCATGTGTTCGATAAAAGGGAATAAGAAAGAGAACAACTCAATAATGTACATCATGAAGATTAAGCAAGCAAATGTTTTGTGCTCACCTCTAGTATGTCTGTAATTGTCTTGGTTGATGTCAAACTGGTTTATAGATATATTGTTAAGCGCAAAATGGGTTCAATTACGAGCTGCAGTCCATGTACAATCTCTAAGATTTACGAATGTTTGAGAGCTTCTGCTTTTTGCAAAAAATATTTAAGGCAGACCCAAAGTTATTTGCCTAAGTGCTACACCCCCTAATTCACCAGATATTGAACAAAGATACATACATATACGTTTGTATTTGCAACTGATTGGCTGCAAGATATAATCGTGAAATTTTCAGAAAAAGGAGATGCTATAGATTGTAACAATTAGCCCGGTATAAATATTCCCTTTGCAGCTGAAAGTGTTTATGAAAATCATCCTGGCAGTAAGAATGTTGACAAGAAGCTATGCCAAGAGCAAGCAGATCAGGTGACGATCAAATTAGCACCATAATTCTGCGGCAAAAAGAAAAAAGTGCTTAAGTCGACATAAGCTAATTTTGATTTAATGCCATTTTATCAATCATCATAATATAATCTCATATGGAAGAAAAGCTTATACTTTTTTTGTTTCAAATCGAAAATATATTTTTTATAGTGTGTAGAGAAATGTTTTCTTTAATTTAATAAAAGAAATAAAATACAGAACAGTCAAACATGACCTAAGCACTTTTTTCTTATTGATCTCCACAGAATTGCTCAAGCTGTAACAATCCGGCCTCCATTATATTTGTGGCAGTATGGTATAGTAGCTTAACTAGACTTAAGGAAATTTAGCTTTATTATGTTCCAGTTGGAATTTGCAGTAATTAAAATGCTACATATGGAAAGAAGGGATTACAGGAAAGTACAATCTTTAGGGAGCGTTAAAGCTTCCGAAATATACTACTTTGCTTAAGTTGAGTTAACCTATTATTCTATATAGCCACAGACATTGATATATAAATATATATATATTATATAATGCATATGGGCCGAATTGAAGAATTTGAGTATTTCACATAGGATCACATATATTATAGGCAGCATATATGGAAGTTTCCAAGTTTCCAGTTTTTCGCGAAGCTAAACTGTCTGACTAGAGATGGGCGCGTGTCGCAATTCTACCTTTTTAATACATAATTTTTTATTTTTATTTAAAATAAACAAACCCCGCGAAGCAATTAGCTTGTCTGCGAAAAACTCACCGGGTCTATGGCGGGAATCGAAACCACGACCTCTGGACTGACATCACTACCACTAAGCCACAGGGACACGAAGTATTTGTGACAGAAAATTTGGTTTAGTGCGTGGTATATTGAGCCAAAAAAAGTGTAAAATATAAATAAATAAATATAAGATATCCAGTAAACACCAGCAAATTTATTGGCCATACTGTGCCAAGCTTAAATTTCTGAAATTTAAAAATTATATTTTCATTTGATTTTGTGCGTGTTCGAAAAACTCGACACAGGCCCATCTCTAGTCTGATATGATGTTTAACATCATATCAGACTTAAGAAAGGCTGCTTGCTATCACCTTTGTGGTCATAATAGCCTCCGCTCTCAGTAAGCACTTAAGCACGAAATCACGAATGATGCCTGTGAACATTTTGCAAACAGCATGACAAACTATATATGCCCTACGCTTTTTTAAAGCACGATATAAGAAAGCATTAAAAGAAATGCTTATACTTTTTGTAGCACACTTTTGCTTATAGTTTGTAAAATTGGTTAAAAAGTGGGCTGGGTGAAAGAACTTTTGTGGAATATGCAATAATAAGTGTTTACAATTTTCTTTGAGAAGCTACTGGCTTATTTGAAACATTGCAAATCTATGCAATTTTAGTTACGTGCAACTCACAGACAGTGAAACACATAAATTATTTGTAAAAAAAAATAATGGCTTCTTGGAGTAACATGAAATCGCGGTTGGTTAATAAATATAAGCTATTTAAGCACGAAGTACACGAAATAACAAAATATATCATTAAAATAAAAATATTAAATTCTTCCTCTCAGCTTAACTGCTACAGTACGCACCACAAATCGCATGAATGCACTACTTTCCGAGTCCTTAATGGAAAAGCGTAAGGCCTTCTTGCAAGTACCAACGCTTGAGGATGAAAACGAAAATGAGAATGAAAAGCCCAAAAATGATTGGGTCTTCTTTCGCACTAATTTCTGCATGGAACAGGTGCTCAAGCTTATTGAAGCAACAATTAAGAAACGTTTAACGTGGGATCGCTTCACTCGTTCATACGATTCATGGCGTGCTTTGAAATTAGCCGAGAGTCTAGCTTCTGATATAAGAGATGGTGTTCGCAGACTTAAGCACAAACGGTGAGATAATTTTAAATAAAAAAAATAAAAGTAAATATTAGTTACTTAGGATTACTTATTTTACAGCCATCGTATTGTCTGCACTGTGTCTGTCATTGAGAAACAGAATCAGGGAATAACGATGCGCATGCGTCATTTGATGGACGAGGAAATGGATAATTTTACTAGTGTCGCTTATGAACGTCCAACATATTTTATACTTGCTGCTGTTTATTTAGTTTATAAAGATTAACTTTTTTTGATGTGTAAACATTTATACGCTAGGGGGTAAAAATCTTTTTCACAATACAATCACAAATTTTGAGCAAGATGTTATCAAATCGGTGTGAGCGAATTTTAAAGCATACCTTCAGGAGCAATTATTAACTAATTTTAATAGAAATTGCTTGTGAAGTGTTGCCAGTGGGGATAATTTTGTTAAAAAGTTGAAAAATATATAATAAATAAAAAAACATAAACTTTTAAATAAAAGAACGTTTTAAATGTCAAATATTTGTTTAAGAGATATATAGCAGTCTTTATAAAGATTATAATACAAATTTTACAAACCCACAGTCGCAAGCTTTATCAAATTTTTTATTTGACGTTTTCCACTTTCATATGAGCAATTCTCCACAAACCCCCACAATACCCCTTTTAGACACGGAACGTTTACTTTGCAAAGTCTTAATTCAGCTGTGTGAAGGACAGAGGGAGAAATACTATCTCCCTCTGTCTGTCTCCCAGTTGAATTAAGACTTTGCAAAGTAAACTTTCCGTGTCTAAAAGGGTTACAACTAATAATTCCACTACTATACATGCAGTTTTCCATACAGTAGAGTCAAAAATTTATATATCTTATTTTAGTTACCATAAGCCAATATTTAAAAAAAAAAATTCATTACTAGATGTTTACACATCTCCCCAGTGATCGCACTCACATTGCTTCTTTTTTCATTTAAAGATCGTGAGGAAATGTTATTGCTTATTAAAGTAACGTAATAAAAAAACTAATTCCATTAGTTCTTTGACATATAAAGCTGGCATTACTCTAGATGTCATCTCTTAGTGGACATTAAAAACTGACTTATTTCCGAGCTTTAGTAATAAATTAAATAACACGAGAAAGAAGAGTTTTATTGGTAACAAATCGTTTACAAATTCTTTTCAAATTGTTCCATAGCTAAAATTAATATTTTGATGATTCTTCCGGAACTTTCCACTTTTCAATAGTTCAATATTGTGTCAGGGAAACTAGTCCAAATATACGATATCTGTAGATATTATACACACAGGGTACACGCTTGATCCACTAACAAGATTAATTTGCCTTGCAAACTACCAAAAGTTTTGTAAAAGTTTGCGTAAAAATATCTTTAAAAAATTACTTATTCGTATTATGGAGCTAATATTACATGAAATAATGAGAAGAAAAAGTTACTCATACGTGCCAGAATAAATATTATAAGATTTAAATATTATTACTGGCAACTCCTCAGCTTTTAGCATTTTAATCAAAGACACAAACCTCAGCAATGCACAGGGTGTAATGAACTTAATTTTATTTCCATATACGCTGACCTTGAAACTATAAGATATTTTTGTACAAAATCACAGTGTTGCCGCTCTAGCCTTTTGCGGCACTATGAAATAAGACCCAAGGAAATAATGCCCAAATAAGAAATGAAATAAGCCCCAATAACATAAGACCCAAAAAATTAAATAAAGTCCAAGAGCAAATTGATGAAAAAATATCCAATATAAATGAAATGAAGCCCAATTAAAAACGCCTAACGAAACTAAGCTCAAGATGAAATAAAGCCTCAAAAAATTAAATAGACCCCAACTAAACTAAAAATGAAATAAATCCTCAAACTAAATGAAATGAGGCCCAAATAAAAATTGTTTAATTTTAATGGGCCTTATTTGATTTTCTTATTTGGGCGTTAAAATTTTTTTTAAATGGAAATAAGATAAAACAAACTAAAAAATTATTAAAATTTGTTTAATATGAGAACGAAAATAAATGATTAAGGATACTAAAAGAGCGTATCGCAGGGCGCCGTGGCTTAGTTGGTTAAAGCGCCTGTCTAGTAAACAGGAGATCGTGAGTTCGAATCTCGCCGGGGCCTTCAGTTGTGAAATGATGTTTTTATATTGCAAAAATAAATTAAATTATTAAAATTTAAATTAAAAGTAAATGGCATTGAAAAAAATTCAATATTCTGCTTGTATTTATTTATATGGGTGGGCGGTGCATCTCACATAAAAAATAATATATGTACACAAATATAAGCAACTGCAAGCACTGTTAGACTCTTCAATGATGTGCTAGGCCATATTTGTTGATGAACTAAAATTAATTAAAAATCGTAACTTTACTTAGTTTTTAATTATTTTCGTTCGAAATTAGGCTAAAGTTCGTATTGCTCTGTAAGCCAAAATATTTTTTTTAGATGAACGGAACATCATTGCATTTGCTTACTCTAAATTAACTCTTGTCAAAATAAATACGAATTTAGATAAAATTTAACTTAAGCAGCAACGAAATGCATCTTGACGTGCTTAATCAGCAACACAAAAATTTTTTTTAAATTAAACAAAAATGATTCTAGAACGAAATTGGTTTTAAAAATATCTTTCGTTTTATTCACTTTAAACTAGAGCTGCCCACCGAGACAAATACGAGTGAAGTGTAACTATTCGCGTATGGGTATAAGAACCCAATTAATATACGGCACTCTGATGCTACTTTGGGCAGCTCAGCTTTAAACCAGAGACAAGCAAAAGGGCGTCCGTGGGTACATCGTTATGCTCTTATTTACACGTACTTGAACACACGTACGGCAGAAAACAACTCAATCTCTCATAAGCATTCGAAACAGCATAAATTTTACTCTCTGCCTGACTTTGCTTTAAAGCAAAATGTCGATAGTTTATCAATAAAATATTCGAGCTTTTCGTCACAATTTATTCAAATTTATTTAAGCCCAAGCCACTTTATTTTTATGTATTATTTTTAACCCCCGACCAAAAATGGTGTGTTATAAGTTTGTAGTGTGTCTCTGTTTATCTGTGTATCTGTGTGTCTGTCCGTATCCACGTACATCCCAAATGGCTGGACCGATTTTGAATTAGATTTCTTTGTTTGAAAGGTGACTTGATCGAGATGGTCACATCTTTTCTAGATATATCGTGGGGTTTTTAAAATTTTTAATTTTTGTTATTTAATCAAATTTTTTGGAACGTAAGTTCCTTATGGCGCGCCATGCATGTAAATCAATTTTTTTTTTGAAAATGAAAAAATACTGATGAATACTGGTTACAAATACTGGTAAAAACTACATGTATTAGATTTTCAGTGTTGCCGTAAATTTCCGGGGAAGTGCCGTAATCTTCAATACGGTTTGTGTCTTTGCTAAAAGGCTCGTGTTGAACTGATTTTGATGAAATTTCGAACATAGATAGATCTGAGTCAAAAAGTAGACATAGGCTATAGATTTTTTCAAAAACAGGACTACGAGGGGAGTTAGGTGAAATTTATTCCTTTTTGAAACTGTGTATCTATCCGAATCTTTAAAACTATTTGTCAGATATTGATGAAATTCAAAACATAGATAGATCTGAGTCTAAAGAAAGACATAGGCTGTAGATTTTTTTTAACTAGGACCACGAGGGAAGGTAAGGGGAAATATTTTTCACCTTGAAACTTTCTATGAATTTTGATGAAATTAAAAACATAGATAGATCTGAGTCTAAAAGAACACATAGGCTATATAAAATTTTTCTTTTAAGGTAAGGGACATTTCTTTTCCTTTGAAACTATCCGATTTTGATAAAATTCAAAACACGGATAGATCTGAGTCTGGTAGGATACAAACGCTATAAATTTTATCAAATATAAACCCACTAGTTGGTAAGGGCTAATTTCTAAGGTAAGTAAAACGTAAGGAATTATGTTCCTACCCTGTTTCCCATGACACCGTGCGTTCATTTTATTTTATTTTTATTTAATTTTTTAGAATTTTGTGTTTTTTTTTTGCAAAAAAAAATAAAAATATGAAAAACAAGTTTTAAACATGAATTGATATTTAAATAGGGTTGGTGAAATTAGCCCCCAATTTTAAATTTTTATATCAGATTTAAGTTTTTTTAATGTACGCGACCGTCCTTAAAACCAAATTTATTTTTAATCGCATTCATATTAAATCAAGGGCGTTATTCGATGTTTGATGCAAATGGTCTTGCATAAGTGCAAATGCAAAATATCGCAGCTTTTCTTTGGATAGTGTGTGTATACCGCAAATGTATAAGTAGCTGCAACATTTATAGAAATAATATGCTTCAATATAATTTACTCGAAAATTAGTTATCATTAAACAATAGTTTGATGTTACTGAATTTAAAACAGGATACAATAACATAAAGCTTTTGATATTCGTTATTAGTAGCAGTGGAGAAAAGAGCTTGTTAAAAATTAATATCTGCAGTATAAATATTAGGAAGATTTGTGGCAACAGTTTTAGTCTAAGTTGCAACTTCATGCCGTAAATTTATCACGATAATAATAAATAAATACATATGTATATTTTAATTTATAGAGCTAAATATTTTCTCAGTATTTCACAAGGGCGCCGTGGCTTAGTTGGTTAAAGCGCCTGTCTAGTAAACAGGAGATCGTGAGTTCGAATCTCGCCGGGGCCTTCGGTAGTGAAATTATTTTTAATTTATTTATTATGACAACCAAAATTTGACAGAATAAAATTCATAGAATTTGGTTTTGCAATATATACAAACATACCTATATATGTATATGTACATACAAATATACATATGTATGATGAATAATAAAAAAATAAAAGTTTAACCAAATTAAATCCAGATTTTAGTGCTAACAAAAAAGTGTATTAGACCCGTATTTTTTTTAGATATGAAATAAATTTTTAGTTGTAAGAAGTTTTGAACTTTGAATACTTTCTATAGAAAACATATTAAAATTCAAAGAATTTTATTTGAAATTGTTTAGTTTCTGAAGTTGTGTTTTTATATATTAGAAACTATTAAAGTTTATCTTAGGATTTTACCCAAAGGCACATAGTGTTTGCTCTATTGTACAAAATAACACATTTCGTTTGCATCGAAATCTTAACTGAGAATTGGAATTGTTATAAAAAACCAAAAAATATTTGATTGTTTTCTACAACAAAAAAAAAAAAAAAACAAATTGGAATAAAAAGTAAAAGCTTGATATTGCTGCTGATAGCAAAAACAATATAAATATTAATAGAGGTAACCCTCCTCTAACACGGTTTTCCTCATCGCTGTTTCACTTTATTAACACGAAACTTTTATAATGCGAAAATTAAATTGTTAACATTATTTTATTTATGTTAGCTGCGCACGGCTTTGAGATGCGATTAAAACGAATATTAATATTTCTCATTAAAAAATTATAAATTTTGAGAACAAAAAATGTCTCCAAAATTAGCATAAATGTTTAATTTTGCATAATTGGATTATAACCCAAGACGTTTATATTTATTTCCCATTATTTTCTTTTGTAGCCGCGTAAGATTAAATTATTGTATTGTTGGTGGCCAGCGGCGGCTGTTAGCCAGCTTACAGCTGATCGGCTGTTTTCTCTCGTTTGAGCTCATGTGCAAAAATAATACAAAAACAAGTTGAGCCATGATACAATAATACAGGTAGCCGCGAATCTATAACAAATGTACAAGAAATGAAACAACAGTGATTATTATTGCTGTTTTGTGGTGAAAACTGTCAAGAAACCAAGAGAAAACAATGTACATGTACTTGCGTTTATATATACTTGTTTGTATTAGTACAGTTTTAATAGGCACTGTGTGCGTGTGTTGGTAAAACATAAACAACATTTGGCAGATCACATCACGAAACAAGCAAAACAGCTGGAGCTTCGCGGTTACCTGTATAATTGTATCATGAGTTGAGCATTCCTTCTCATTGTTTTTGTTTCAACTCATTTCAAAGAACGAAACAAAACAAAATCAAAGATTTTGTTTCGTGTGTTCTTGTACTCCGGTTTTAAGTACAAAGAAATTAAAACAAAAATAAATTTATAACTGTAATAGTGTCGATTATTTTTGTTACGAAAATCATCTCCTAGCTCCTGTATCGTAACATAAATAGCATAGCTATAATAATAGACAATTACATAGAATGCAACATTAGCAAAAACTGTTTAACTTAATAAGCGCGTATCGGGCACAAAAGTTTATTCATTATTATTTAGTGGCTAAGTTTTTTTTACTCAAATGTATGCACAAGTGTGAATATAGCTTAAGCTTAGCAAAAGCTTTAAGTAATTATTTTGCAGTGCAGAACTTTCGCCTGATGGATATCAACAACAACGTTGTTCAGTTGTATCGTGTTCGTTGAAAATTGAATTGATGTTAATTTTCAGAATATACCCAATTGGGTCTCCGAGTGGAAGTGTGTTTTTGGCACCACCCTTCCTAACCTAATTTTCCTTGATCCTTGGAATATTTATGTCTGAATATAACGTTACAAACTCTAGACTAATAATCATTATATTCTAATTAATAAAAGCTGCTTAAATTTTTTATAAATGATTTCTCATAACAAATTACTTTCGACCAACGGTTCTACCGCCTTATAGGAGGGTTACCTGTAAAGAATTTATTTAATTAAAACAGAGTAATAAAAAATTATTGAACCATTTTTGAAAAATGCATTCGAAATTTATTACGTGAACTCAATACTTTTCCAAAGGAATCGAAGGGCGCCGTGGCTTAGTTGGTTAAAGCGCCTGTCTAGTAAACAGGAGATCGTGAGTTCGAATCTCGCCGGGGCCTTAGTGTTGGACGTAGTTTTTTAATGTTTCTTTTACAAGATGGAAATAAATGGTTGTAGAATTAAAGTTTGAGCGTCGCTTTGCGATTTTTGCAAATAAAGGCCTCTAAGTCTCAGAGCGCATGTAAGACATTTGTAAAGTCGGCGTTAGTTGTTGTAAAGTTTTATCTATTGTGCTAGTGTCATCACCTTATTATTGCAACATCGCACTCATAAAGTGAATAACGACACTCATCAAGCAATGTGTACATACAAACTAAAGCTGAGCTAATAAAATAAAAAAAAATCCGGAAATTCCCGCACAAATTTCCAGGGATTTATTTCCCGGAGAAAAAAGTATTCACTTAATAATCTTTCCAGTTAAATATTTCAATTCAATAGCATTTTTGAGTGCTTCACTCAATCAAGTGTAAAAAGTTAGTTTAAAGTGCAAACTTAGTGACTTTTATAATTAATAGTAAAAATTATTTAATTTAGTTATTTTTCTTTATACTATACCTGGAAATGTTGAAAGTTTTGCAGTAGGCTGTCCCTTAAAAACTTGAGTTGGGTTTCAAAGAGCTGTGTGTGAAAAATGTGTGGAATCGTAGCATGATTTCATGGAAGTTATCATAGAAATGTTGTCCAACCGTAAAGCGTGTGATGTTTTGGCATATCCTGCAATAATAAATAAAACAAAAATTCATTAATATGCTTCAAAGATAAAAAAAAATCTATGCAATGAGTAAAGAAACTCATACGGTATAAATATTAAAGGAAACTTTGCGTTCTTTTTGGTCACAAAAGGCAAAATGATTTTTAAATTGCTTTAACCATTCGATTTTGTTTGCAAAAATAAAAAACTTATCACATCAAGGCCCCGGCGAGATTCGAACTCACGATCTCCTGTTTACTAGACAGGCGCTTTAACCAACTAAGCCACGGCGCCATGCAGGTATGACAAGATATGAAAAATTATTTATTGGTGCTGCAGACTGAAAGTGATTAGGATTTGTGGTACATACATAAAGACTATATACATAAAAAAATACATTCCCAAGAAGTCATGAAATGGAGAATTTTTTCATAGGTTTGCCATTTCAAAAAATTGTCTTTCACGATTTCTAATCACCGAATTGGGAGCGATGTTAAGAAAAATTTCCATTTTGGCGTACAATGTTGTCATGCAAATTTCAGTTAAAAGTTACAAAATTTTTATATGAAAAGAAGTTCGTTAATTTATTTAAATAAATAGATTTTTTAAAAATCACCGTGATTAGTCCGAGTTCAAATCTTGGTCGTGGAAGTCAACTGTAATACAACACACATTTTCCTGGCCTGTGTCAATACACATAATTCCGTAATTTAAATAATTAATAAAATAATATAACTATATTGAATTAAATTCATGTTGTTTCAACTTCTTCATTTTAATTTAACAGTACTGGCATGTTAAAATAACATGAAATAAAATTATTTCAAAAGGAACAACTTTCTTTGAAGATTACTTTAAATCATGTTAAATTAACATGAAACAGATATGAAGCAAAATCATTGCCAATCAAAATGTTAAATTATTGTTTTCGTAGATTTTATATCTCAGCACTTTTAGTGGCGGAATGTTCTGAAAGCTTGGGCTAATTTTCGTGTTTATATATTTGTAATTGCTGTTATAAATTTCGATTTGCAAAAAATTTTTATTGCTCAAAAAGTTATAACACAACTGTAATTGTTCTATTTTTGGCACAAAATAATCAAAATTTTACCACAACTTCAAGTCCGCCAGTTATAATGCCATCTGATAAAATTATACGTTTTTTTTAGTTTTATAATGAAACCTCACCTTCGGAAATTAAATGTTTATATTAATGTACTCAATTTGTACAATTCATGTTTTTAAATCTTTTTGGTAAGGAAATAAGTTTAGTTTGTATTTCCACTTACAGATGAATATCTTGCACAGGAATAACTTAGATTTTTTTTTCATTTAAATCCTAATACAGCACCCAAAAATCCCTATTTACAAATGTCAATTTTCCCACCGAGATAAAAAGCAAACGGCAGACCTTAAACAAGGTGCAAAGGGAAAATATTGGTTGGCAGGAATTGTTTTTTTTTTGTAAATCAGATTAACACCTATTTGTCTTGGAATGGGAAAAGCATTAAGACAACCATACACAGACAATGGGAAAACCACATAAATACACTTTTAAAAGAAATCAGAAACAAATAACTATTTACGAATTCATTATCATGATAACAATGATAGTCGCAATGACTACTTCGGTAGCAATGGTGACAAAGAGACAAACAGACGGCAGGCATACATACAGGGTGTTTTTTTTAGAGGTATAGAACTTCGAATTGAAATAAAACACAAGAAAATCGTTTTAATGTCCATCAATTTGGCTTTATTGGAAGGATAATTTTATGCCATTAATGTTTAAATATGATTTCGGGCATGTGGCCGCCGCGGCTGGCTCGAATAAAGCCAATTCTACAGGTCCAATTTTCAACCACTTTTTCGAGCATATGGGGCCGTATGTTGGCAATAATGCCACGAATGTTGGCTTCCAAGTCCCCTAACGTTTCTGGTTTGTTGGCGTAGACGAGCGACTTCACATATCCCCAAAGAAAATAATCCAATGGTATCAAATCACACGATCTTGGTGGCCAATTGACAGGTCCATTCCGCGAAATTATGCGCTCATCGAATGTTTCCTTCAATAAATCGATTGTGACGTGCGCTGTGTGGCATGTAGCGCCGTCTTGTTGGAACCACAGCTCATCCACATTCATGCCATCCAATTCGGGAACAAAATAGTCGGTTATCATGGCTCTATACCGGTATCCATTAACGGTAACTGACTCTCCAGCATTATTTCGGAAGAAGTATGGCCCAATGACTCCACCAGCCCATAGAGCACACCAAACAGTCAGTTTTTGTGGATGTAATGGCGTCTCAAGGGTCTCACGTGGATTCTCTTCACTCCAAATGCGGCAATTTTGCTTGTTGACGTAGCCATTCAACCAAAAATGAGCCTCATCACTGAACAAAATTTTGCGATGAAAATCAGCATCGAGATCAATCTCATTTTCGGCCCATACACCAAAATCACGACGCATTGCATGGTCTCGCGGCTTTAATTCTTGCACAAGCTGGATCTTGTAAGGTCGCAAGCCAAGATCTTTGCGCAAAATCTTCCATAAAGTTGATGGACAAAGCTCCAATTGCTGTGCACGGTGGCGAATCGATTCATTCGGGTCCTCTTCAACACTTTGCTCTACAGCGGCAATTGTTTCTTCGGTGCGCACTGTTCGACGTCTCTGCGGATGCGTATTATCACATAGAGTAAACGTAGTGCGAAAACGATCCATGGTTAACCGAATTAATTGCTCTGATGGACGATTATGTCGACCATAAAATGGACGGAGCTTGCGGTAAACTTCGCGAACTGAACCATTATTTTCGAAATAAATTTGCACGATTTGCAAGCGTTGTTCTTTTGTCACTTGACAGCTGACAAAATGGCCGCCAGTTAAAAAAGTGATGCCAACATAAAGTTCTATACCTCAATAAAAAACACCCATTACAAGCAAGTGACAAGAGTAACAACAAAAATATTAGTAACCAGAAAGCTTTAATCGAAAGATAAGAATGTTTTACTACTTTTACAACTTGAGGCACACAAACACGCACTTATTAAATACGCACTCACCTATACACATTCATACATACATACGTACATAAGCAAGCTTTTGGAAAAACCAATAAAATAGTTAAAATAAAACAAACAAAAAATAATGGAGAAAAGTAAAAGTATCAAACGTCGAGTTAAATGCTTAAATTACCAATCACAATTTCCCCTTCCCTGTCCAGGAGGTGGTGTAGATTGAAATTCAAATGAATTGCATGAAACTTTAATTAGTGTGAGTGCGTGTGGATGTGTGAATGGATATTTATTTTTGTATGCAAGTGTGTATGTTGTGTGTGTGAATATCAATTTCTGTTTTATTGTGTGTAAGGAAAGATAAATATATTAATGAATGCAAAATTTGTTAAGTGCATAGATGAGGAGCCAAAATAATCAAATTTGTTAAGAGATTTACAATTGTCAATAAACCATTATATGTATATACATACACACTAGAGGTGAGCACAAGCAGTTTGCTTGCTTAATCTTCATGGTGTACATTATTGAATTGTTCTCTCTTTTTAGAGCTCTTGATTTTATGCGAACATTAAAACTGGTATTCAATTTTATCGAAAGCACGCAACAGCATTTGTTTATCTGCCAAGCGAGGGCATTTGTTATTGTAGTGTCGCAGTATATTTCACTATTGCACACCGATTCACAATTGTAAAATGAGGACACAAGTGTTGAAATATGTGTATGTGTAAAAGAAAAAAACAAACAACGTTTATTATTTGAGCATGTTAATTCTCGTGCAATACTGTTCTAAGTTTTGTAATTTATTAATTTAAGGCTCTAAAAAATAAAATACAAATAAAAGTAATATCTTTCACATTGGATATGTGTAATTGTAAAAAGTTTTATTATCACTTAAATATTTTATACAATTTTGAGTTTGTGAAATGAAGTATTGTGCACTATGAAGTGTGGAATAAAAATATTGCACACTTGACACAACTCTCTCTATTCAACTGTTGTACAATAACTTTGTGTGTTTTTTGTTTCATTATTCTCTATTTTAGCTTTACACTCAATTACAATCACCACTACAAACAATATTTGCTCTTGAGACAAATACAATACTGTGCATGGCTTGTGCTCACTTCTGGTACATACATATGTACATGCATACATAGAGATAGTCATTATACCGCAAACTAGAAATAAAAATTTAATAAAGTGCGACTAAATTTTATATGGATAACTGTTAGAACAAACTACATGTTCAAACAAAATCTTGGTGGTATAGGAGGGGAGAGTCCCCATACAAAGTGATTACACTGTACATACTTCTTACAACCACAATTCGAGCTGAAAAAAGTTAGCTAATTTTTTCTCGAGAGTAGTAAGAGTTGCGTAGTTGAAATTTTCATAATGGGTGGAGTCACGCCCATTACAGTTTAATATTTTATTTTAAGTGGTTCGTCTTTAACAATTTTTACAAAATTTAGCATACACCCTGAGCTCTACAAAACACACAATCTTGCATTTAAAAAATAGGCGGAGGCACGCCCATTAAAATGTAATTTTCTAATTCACGTACTTCTTCTCAACTAGGAGGTTTTTTTATGCTTGAAAGAGTTTACTTCCAGTTTGGTCCTATAACTTTTTTTTCGAAAATATTCTATCAGATCTCTGCATTAAAGTGCTATTTTAATCCTTTTTGCTTAAGCAAATGTTTCAAAATGTTTTTTCATAAATTGGAATTGAAAATGGAAAATTTCAGAATTGAATAGCTTTCTTGACAAATATGCTACTCATAATCGAAACGAAATTAATTTCGATAATAATCGTATATGTGACGCGCAAAATAGAAAGGGACCTAAGGGTAAAAACCGGTTTTGTTCAGGAGAGCCATTTTAAAGATTTAAATACGTGTATCTTTGGTGTACCATCGCTGAGCGTGTTGGTATTAGTCTCATTTGAAAGCGACACATCTCATGACGTCAGGAACGTTTTGGTCAACCTTGAAAACGCGCGTAGATCGTCCCTACCTCTTGTTTTGTGTAGTTGGTTTTTACTGTTTTCTACCTAGCGCGCTATTTCCATGAGTTTGATATCAATTTTGCTCGCGTTTTTTCGAATCCAGGTTTATTTTCTGAAATTATTAATTGTGAATTATAATAAATACTCAATTTTAATTCTTTTAAATCGTGAATATCACTCTGTTAGTACGAAAATTTTTTCACATAACCTTAGAATCGTCGACTTCAATTTCATAAAACGCGCATATCTCTGGGAGGGAACACTTTTGGGGCATGGGATCGGTCTCATTCGATGCTCAGATGTTGTCCCGGTCAAAAAAAAAAAAAAGAAGTGGATATTGATTTTTTTTTACCTTTAGGTCCCTTTATTAAGGCGCTGTCATATATGAATATTTCGATGGCTTAATATACAAAAGTTTGTCTCAGTTTTTTTCCAAATCGCGTTTTTAATGTATTCTAGTAGCCAACATATAATTAAATCCTACTTAAAGAACTGAGTACATTACAGTTTAAACTAAAAGATTTATGTCCACTAAAAAATTTATTTTGATATATACACAAAGAATTTAGTTTTTATTTCTTTCTCTTATACAATATCGAAAATTCGAGCTACGCCTTTCTTATACTTAGCCATCGATTTATAAGATTCCGTTTAAAGGCTTTTCAAAAGTTCTTCAAGAGCGCAAAGACATAATTAAAGTCTTTACACATAATTTCTTAGGCAAAGCAACGAAATATTTTTCACTTTGCTTTCTCGTCATTTGTATAAAAATCAGTGATCCCTGAAATCCTGATTATTATTACACTTCTTAAATGTCCCACAAAAGTCAAATATACTGTTCAAGCTCTAATAATCTTAATTGAAAGACATTCTCCATTGGCAATTGCCATGGTAAGCAAATTTAATAAATACACACACACACACACACACACACGCACACAGCTAAATACTTTTCAATGCAAATATATAGAAGCATACTTTTAAGGGTAGTTAGTGTTAAAAAGCAAAGCATATGCCCGCATGTAAAAAATAAAATTATAATGCGAGGATGAGAAAATGCCTAAAGATATAATGAATAAAATTAAAAAAATAAAATATTTTTATAGTCAACACCACCGACTGACTGACTACAGCAAATAAAATACACTACCATACCGACAGCGAGTATTTCAAATTAACCTAATAAGGCTCAAATAATAAAATATGAAAAGAAATCATTACTCCCTCACCCTACCTACACTAAATAAAGTCTGAACCAAAAAATGGTACTTAGAGATTTTAATTGTTATGGCCTGCAATAAAATGTACAAATGCAAGGAAACAAAATATAATTCCAAAAGAGAACTTAACAAATTTAATTCGAAAGCTAATTAAAATAAAAATTTTACCAAAGCTTAAAAAAATCATTGAATAAATTAAAAAATTAAAAGTTTTACTGGATTTTCTCTGCTAATAAATTATTAGTCTCTAGAGATTTTTGAAAACGTTTCTCCAAACTGGCGCAAAACATTCAAATTGTTATTGACAAAGTTCATTTAACAATTGCCTAAATTCGTTAGTAGCACCAACAAAGGATTTATTTTCTTGCTGGAAAAACGCCTTGGAGACAAGCGATTCATATAATTTAGTAACGCATTTGTCTTGCTCTTCCATTTTATCATTAACATCTTTCCATTAAGCTTTCACGTGTTTCAAACACTTCAAACGCCAAATTATTGCTGCAAGATATTTTTCTTTTCCATGAAAAAGCAGGCTTAAGGTCTGTATTTTTTCTTTGGTTTGGGGGCAAGCCATAAAGAAGTTGTTTGATTTGACATTGTACTATGTGCTGATTCTTTTGCAAGCTGCAGATTTTTTATTTTCAGAATAGTGGGGAATCAATTCGGTTTGGTCAATGACTTGATAATTTGGAGCTTCGTCAGTTTGCACGTTTAAGTGCAGTTGGATCGTTTCTTTTACAGAGAAGTAACACTCAGGCAATGAATGCCTACTAATATCACCAGGTGTTACCTTACTTAGGAATGGGATAGTCATAGAGAAGACCACCTGTCTTCTCTATGACTATGATAGAGGAAAGCTTCATTCCTTGCACGTTTTTAATAATGCAGCGCCTCTGGTATCAATGAAGCGTATTAAATTTTTAGAGATGTGTTTACCAGCCATTTTATAACTTATTTTACTTCGCCGATGATTCTGCTATACAATACCGACAAAAGAGGGTAGGCATTGGCTGTAGCAGGAGTAGTTAAGGGACCAGTGCCTATGCCTTCATCACTTGAACTTTCTTACAACAACTGATACAAAGGGATACCAATGCATATCAGAAAAATGCGTGGTTTTGTAATTAAAGGACCTTCGGATTTCTAGTCAACGTGCTCACTACTTCAACCAACGCTTCTGCTTTTTACTTTTTTTCCAGTTTTGCAATTTTGGTTGGATGTATTGGTGGAGAGGGTGGCCTTGGCTGAAGTAGCTAGCAAGGTGACAAAACCGAAAGTTCTGGGTTCAAACCCTGTCTAAGACAATCATTCAAATAACAACACCATGCATTTTTATTAGTTGTTGTGGGAAACGTTCCACTGATGCAGGCATAAGGCACTGGTCACTAAACTTACACCGGCTTCAGCGGATGCTAATCCTAGTGTAACATCAGAGTGACCTCATTCAGCTTCAAAATTTAATACGCCTCATTCACCACCAGAGCCGCTGCAACACTGCAAATAAGCGTGAAAAAAGCAGAGTTGTATGAATGAAGCTTTCCTCTATCTCTTCCTTCACCACCTGTCTTCTCTATCACTATCCCTTCTTCCCTATCACCCTCTCTCACTATCTTCTCTTCACCACACAGGTACCACAAAGCGGTAATTGTATTGGACCCAAGTGAGCTGGACTCTAAATTTCTCCCTTCCTTACCAGCAGCCAGCTAACCTAACCTAACCTAACCTAACCATGTATTGGAGGATGAGCAGAGCATTTATTGGAAAATATACACATCATGCCTTATATTTAAAGTTATCCTACACACAGAAAAATTTCAACTTAAAATCTACCAAAACAAGGTTATTTATTCATGATTTAGAGCAATTTTCATAGACAATTTTTCTTTTTTTTTTTAAATAACTTTATTTCATGTTGATTTAACCTTCCCTTACTGTTAAATCAAAATGAAAAGTCATGTTGAATTAAAGTTATTTTAACTTGAAACAATGTAAATTCGATACTGAAATTACACGAACAACCATGTTGAATCAAAGTTATTTCACGTTGAAACAACATGAATTTATTTTAAACTGCTTTAGACCCCAACTGCTAAAAGCTGATTTTTTAAACGTGTTTTATGGAAAAAAAATTTTAAGCTGTAAATTGTGTTGCTGTACATGTTGTAGAGATAATAGAGAGATGATTGTTATTTTACCCTTGTTGATTTCTCATTTTTTATGTTATAAATACACCGAGAATAAAAACAACAATTAGCGAAAGGTAGAATATGTTTCGCTGGCGGGAGTAGAAACCCCTGAATTTATTACTTAGTTGCTGATGAGCATGGTCAAGGACTTCATGCATTTAAAAAAGGAATTTTAAGCACCTAAAATTTAGCATCTAAGACACAAAATATGCACTTAAAACAATAAAATATGCACATATTCGACTACGTTCTGGCTTCCACATCGTTTTCACATGTTTTCTTGCAAGTTCGGATGTTAAAACACGGCTTTTTGCCACTTCTATACATCTGGAATTCTTTTGTTAGTTGTAACTGTTTGTGATTTCGTGT
This sequence comes from Tachina lurida, assembly GCA_944452675.1. Classification (NCBI taxonomy): domain Eukaryota; kingdom Metazoa; phylum Arthropoda; class Insecta; order Diptera; family Tachinidae; genus Tachina; species Tachina lurida. The sequence continues at coordinate 116,459,156 of OX101756.1, forward strand.
GCGATATAAACAACCATCCATATATGGAAATATAAAATAATTTCAACATACATATATCGATTGTATTCTTTGTATGTTTTTGCAAAGAATGGCAAACACTGAATGAAAATATCATAAAATTTCATTAGTTTAAATGGCCACATAAATTTCAAGCTAAAAAAAAATAATTTAAGTTTTAAAACGTGACTCAATTATTTTTCTATTTCATCAAGATGTCAACCTTATCGTTTTCCATATGAATATTTGGAATAGATTTTCTTACACTTGACATCCAGCAAAAAATATAATTTATGTAAAAACCAATAAAATTAAATTGTTTTTCGCATGTGATTACAGCAGAGGTATAAAAAACAAAGTGCCAAGGATTCTTTTACATTTAAAAGTATGAAATAGAATAATATGCAAAATAGAACAAGGGGTAAGAAAGTAAAGCTCACATTGCAAAATTATATTAAAAAAAATAATAAATTTCGAAATTCAATTTTTTATTTTAATGCCTTAAATTTGAAGAAAAAAAAACTGCTTTTGAAAAGAGAGTCAGTCCTTGTCGCATTCATTGACATCCCTCTCCCCTCTTTTTCTCATATTATTACAATCATTCATACACTATTAGAGTACGACACATGTTCAAAAGTTCCTTTAGATTTTATTTCAAGTACAATTCATGCAAGTACTTGTGCAAAGGAATACATTTTATCAACATTTTTACACATACATAAATATAAATATACATTTGTGCATACGTATGTACACACATTGAGACCTTGTGGATTGTTGGATTGTAGACTTTTTTTACATCCGTTTTATTTATATCCTGATGATCAGCCTTTTTGCAGTTAAAATAATAAAGTTTTACCGCCTCGTATTGTAAATTGTGAGCGACTTTGCCTTATTGGCACATCGACAGTGAGAGAAAAAAAGTTGTAAAGAAACAGGAAAGAAAAGATTTAAGTAAAGTTCATCTATTTTATTAGTAAGTATGTACTATATTTGTTTTGGCCAGTGTTTCCCACTTCGTTCAAAATTCAAATTGGTCTTAATCCCGGAAGTGTCACTAAAGATATGACAGTAGTCGAAATTCAATATGGCGGCCAACAGATGCCATTTTGTGAAATGAAAATTATAAGACAATTATTTGAAAATCATCTTTAGGTTTTTCTTATGATTTATCATTTAAAATGAACATTTAAGATCTTAGGTTAGGTAAGCTTAGCAGGCTGCTGCTAAGTAAGGATGAAATTTAGAGTCCAGCTCACTTGGGTCCAATACAATGATCCCTTTGTTCTACCTGGGAGTTGAAGAGAATATAATGAGAGAGGGTTTTATGATATACTAGAAGACAGGTGGTGAAGGCAGAAGTGGAGGCAAGCTTAATTATTTTACAACTCTGATTTTTGCACGTTTTTAACAATGCAGTGTTGCAGCGCTTCTGGTGTCGATAAGGCGTATTAAATTTTAAAGCTGTAGTAAAGTGGCCATTTTTTTTGGTTCTATTACTTCGCCGATGATTCTGCTACACAATACCGTAGACGGCGGGCGCTATGGTGTTACTTTATGATTCACACAGAAAAAAATACCAACGTAAAATCACCATGCAAAAAGTTTGATTCAAACTAATTCAAATCACATTAAATTTACAAGAAATAGTATGTTGTTTAAGTGTATTGGTGTTTATTTGCTTTGTTCATAGCTGCAATACACTTTTGTGCCTATAGTTGTTTTTGGCAGGGACCGAAAATAACTGTTATTTTTGAATTTTTGATTAAAAAAAGCAACCTCAAGGAAATGTCGGAGAATGAAACCAAGTATACCATTTTGCAAGTATTGGACCAAATTGTCAGAAAATACGATGCTTTTTAAATATCTGACTTTTATTTTTTCAAGCAAAAATAAAAGTTATTTTTTGACTTTTATTTTTTTGAGCAAAAATAACAGTTATTTTTGACTTTTATTTTTTCGAGCAGAAATAAAAGTTATTTTTTGACTTTTATTTTTTCTAGCAAAAATAACAGTTATTTTTGACTTTTATTTTTTCGAGCAGAAATAAAAGTTATTTTTTGACTTTTATTTTTTCGAGTAGAAATAAAAGTTATTTTTTGACTTTTATTTTTTTGAGCAGAAATAAAAGTTATTTTTGTGTTTTCAACCCCTTTGACAAAGAAATTATTATTTAATATTCCAAATATTCTTTTCTAAATAAGTAAATTTAAGATTCACTATTGCAAAAGCGCCAAAATTTATAATAAATATAATGAATTTATCACAAAATAACTTTTATTTCTGCTCAAAAAAATAAAAGTCAAAAAATAACTTTTATTTCTACTCGAAAAAATAAAAGTCAAAAAATAACTTTTATTTCTGCTCGAAAAAATAAAAGTCAAAAATAACTGTTATTTTTGCTCAAAAAAATAAAAGTAAAAAAATAACTTTTATTTCTGCTCGAAAAAATAAAAGTCAAAAATAACTGTTATTTTTGCTCAAAAAAATAAAAGTCAAAAAATAACTTTTATTTCTGCTCGAAAAAATAAATAATAATAAAAAATAACTTTTATTTTCTGACTTTTACGATAAAAGTTATAACAGTTACGGTCCCTGGTTTTTGCATTGTTGTTGTTTTTTTATGTTTGTCAACAGTAGACAAACTGCTGCTGGCTGGTACTAGTCTTGTCGTCGGAGGATCGCAGTTTCGAATCCTGGAGTCAAGTCAAAGTATTTTGTATTATTTTTAACTAAAACTTTTCAAATAAATTGTATGTCAAATGATCAATGAAATAATGTTGAATTAAAATTTTATTCATGATTGTACATATTTAGTGTGTATCTAAAGAATATTTAAAGTTGTTGTTGCTGCAGGGGTAAGCACGTTTACTTGGCCGGTGAAGCCAATTTATATACAAACAAACATTTTTCTGATGTCTATGTCAGCCACATGTTAGTTAAAAAATTAATAAAATACAATTACTACATTAAATCAATTTCATGTTGTTTCAACTTGAAATAACTTTGATTCAACATGATTCTTCATTTTGATTTTAACAGTACGTAAATGTTAAATCAACGTGAAATAAAGTTATTTCAAAAGGAAAAATTTTCTTTGAAAATTACTATAAATCATGTTAAATTAACATGAAACACACATATGAAGCAAAATCATTGCCGAAAAAGGTTAGATTAACCTTGTTTACTTAGACTTTAAGTTGAAATTTTTCTGTGTGATTAGCATCCGCTGAAGCCGGTGTAGTTCAGTGAGCAGTGTCTGTGCATTCATCACTAGAACTTTTCCTACAACAACTGATAGAAAGGGACACTAACTCACAACAGAAAAATGCGTGGTGTTGTTATTTTGAATGACTGTCGGAGACCAAGCTTAAGCCCAGGACCTTCGGTTTTGTAATCAACGATCTAAATACTTAAGCCACCTTATTAAGGATCCTTAGCGATTTAAAGTTCGTCGCAATCGTGTTTTTTTTTACTTTTAAAATATTTAGTTGTTAAAGCTTAGGCTTTTACGTTATTTAATTTTTAGGGACTTTTCTTCACAAACTCATGGTGAAGATTTATTTTTACAACTTGTTAACTGGAAAAATCTCCATAAATCCAATAGAAATCTATTTAAAATTTTTAAACTGAATTGGCGTATCGTTAAGACTCTCTGGTTACAGGAGTAGTAAAGTTATTAACTTAAATCCCATTTTTAGTATTTTTCATATTGAAGTATTTTTATATACTCGAGTATAAATTAACAAAAAAAATCTCTTTTTGAAACAATAAAAGAAAACCTCAGTAAGTAACTCATACATACGCCCACAATGATTTCCATTTCAATCGTAACAGTCTTATTCTACTCTTCTTTGCACATTTCATTCATACTCCATAAATGGAACTGATTTCGGGTTCTTTTTTTGTTTTCATCAGCAATAACCGTTTACATTATTTTATTATTTTCCTTTTTCTTTCAACATTTTCATTTTTTTTACAGCATTTTATATGGGAAAATGTATGTACACATCCCTATACATACATATACGTACACATGTGTTTTTGTTCACATATAGTGTACTACTGAACAGCACGCACACTGGGTCCCACTATCGAAAAAGTGAACGTATATGTATTTTCTAAGCTTTTGCTTGAAGTAAAAAATTTTATACTTTAACTGTTATAGACAATTGGTAGTATGAATAAAAAAAAGTATTTGCTTTTTACTTAAAAATTTGTCTAAAAAAAACAAAAAACACACACATATTTGGGGTTTTAAAACAAATTTTTAAGCAAAAAGCAAATACTTTATTTTATTCATACTACCCAATGTTCGAGTTTGTCAGAAAATTATATTAATGGAATAAATGAAGTTATTAAATTCAAATACTCTTAGCATAGGCGCTACGAAATAAGGCCTCCGGAAATAATGTCCATACAAAAAAAATTAAATAAGGCACAAAAAAAAAAGAATTTTTAATTGGGCTTTATTTCACTTAAATTTGTTGTTTTTTCATATTTCATTTTCTTTTGGGCCTTATTTAATTTTTTGGAGTTTTATTTCAAATGTAGAGAAGGCAAAACAAAATTTTACGGTTAATAGTATCGGTTCCATCGTGATTTAAATATGCCACTAGTGAGTGAAGAAATTGCAAAATACGCAGGCAAATATGTAACAAAACTCGAGTGACATCCTAATTCCCTTACTCGTAATATCTTGAACTTTACTAGACACATCCGCTTAAAAAAGAAGGACACAAGGGTTCTAATACGAAACACTCCAGATGAAACTTCTTGAAAATATTTTTTGCTTAGTACGATTATTATGTATTATTAATTATACTGTGTGTAATTTTTTAAGTCATGGAAATATAACCACCCTATAAAAACTCAAACCCATTTGTAAGTAACTTCAAATTGGTTTTTTAATAACTAGATCTAGTTGATTGATTGACTTTTTTCCTTGTTGCCGACTCACTATTTTAACATAGGCATATCATAGGCGATAGTCAATTGTCCATCTCTGCATGACTTTTTAAATTAACTACTAACTACTTATTTTTCAACCATATTGAAGTCAATGAATATTAAAGTAAAATATATATACATGCATATATGTATATAAGTACATATTTATATATACCTATGTACGTATACTGAAATAATTAGTATTTTATATTTAAAATAAAAATACATACATAAATAAGTATGTACATTCACACGAAATTTTGTACTGCTCGCAGAAAATATTATACATATTAAGTATTGAAATTATTTACCCCCTGTTTCTCTAAATGCGAACGATAGATTCGATCGAATATTAATATTGGAAACAAAAACAAATTTCAGTTTCTTGTTTTTGTTTTTAATGTAAATGTTCGACCGAATCTGTCGTTCGCATTTAGAGAAACAGGCCATTAGTTTTTTCAACAGAAACATTTGACTTCATGACATGCTTGTTTTGTTTTGTTATTTTCTTTTCATTATTTATTTCTTATGCAATATATTTGGTTGACATCTGCATGAGATTTAAGCCAATTTGTAGTCACTTGCAAAATAATTAATTTATAGCTGGTTTTTTTGTCAACCGATTCTATTTTTTACTACAGGGCATATACGGGCACCACTAACACCACCGCAAATGTTAAAAATTTCCAAAGAAATTAAATATTTTCGGAAATGAAAAATATAAATATTATTGCCATGTTTTTAAAACATAAAAATTTAATTAAATTTTTATACAATAGTTTAAAAAATATATGAAAAAATATGTGTTGGATATAATGTTTAGAACAAAATAATAAAGCAAGTACACGAACCTTCTAGCATAGACAATAAATAATAATCGTTTTAAAGAATCAAAACTGCTTCTTTTTTTCGTCCATAGCCAAGACGATGCAATCGTCGAACAGAATTAAGTCATAAGGCAAAACTGGCAGATACGGGTTTTTTTTATATTTTATCACGTAGTGGTGTCCGTATATGGTTATATATTTTCATGTTGCACTGTGTTACTATCACTAAGTTTATGTCCGACACTGTTCGGGCCCAATAATTATATTTAGATTTAAATTTTATAGTTTAAATATTTTGAATACCTATGCCCTAATTCAGTAAGAAGATTTAGGACGTGTTTGTTTGAAAATTATTTTGAGTTTTTGTTTTTGAATTCTCTAAATAATTTTCTTCAAAAATGGTTGTTGTCTTTGATAACGAAAAATAAAAATTTGATTACCATGCTTTGAAAACATAAAAATTAAATTAAAGTATAGTTTGATATATATTGTTACGGAAATGGCCGTCGACAAGGTTAATACAGCATTATGCAAATATGTATATTCCAACAGGGTTAATGTAAGTGCTACGCGAAAATATTCCTACAGGGTCAATAAAAAAAGAATTATCTGGAATAATAGCTACATATTAGGGAAGTAACGAATGTTCGCATTCGCTTTCGCATTCGCAAATAATTCGCTTACTTTTCCTATTTGCATTCGCTTTTGCATTCGCTAAAATGTATGCGAATATTTCAAGCGAATACTTAAAACAAAAAAAAATTTTTACGATTTTAAATTTAAAGACGAAAATTATTTTAAGCCAGCATGAAAAAGATACCTATACTTACATGTAAAGCCTTAATATTTTACCGGAAAACTTTTCTATCAATAAATTCTCATAAGTATCAAAATGAAACCCAAATCCAGCGGTGTTTGGAAATATTTTTCAGTTTTGAAAAAGAAAAGACAGTGTTTGATTTGCGCGAAAATATTTTCTGCTTAAGACTAGTCTGTTCTAACTTTTGAACACCATTCATTACTTCGTTCAACAAATTTCAAATCCAAACAATATTAACTAGTCCTTGTGTTTGTTGTAAATTCCACGCAAAACAAGTGCCACTCATATTATTTCTCATGAAAACTTAAAATGTTGAAGATATATTTCATATGTGTTTCCCAAGATGAACAGAGTACTACTTCTGCAAGATTTTTTAAGGAAAAATTCATTCCAAGTTTTCTTCATATGTATTCGATAGCATTTCACATGAAATGTTGAACAGAGTACAAGGATTTAGGACTAAAGTACAAATGGGTGGATTGCCTAACATTATGTAAACTTATTTTTAATTATTATCTATACTTACTCCTATATAAATTTATTTGCATGTGATATTTTAACGAATTGTAATATTTGCATTCGCTTTCGCATTCGCATTCGCTTTCGCAAAAATTAAAATGTATTATTCGCTTTCGCTTTCGCATTCGCTAAACTGGTATTCGTTAAATCCCTACTACATATATACGCATGCCTAGCACATACATACATGATTAAACGTAAACAACCAACAACAACTACAAGCGTCTGCTTATTAAGAAGATAGACATAGATACATGCATACATACATACATGCCTGACAATTCCAACGAAAGGCAGAAATAAAGTAAACAACCACTTAATGATGTATGCATATACACACGTATGTACATAGTTACCACATGAACTTAATTAGGCGCTTTGTAAACAACATTGAAGATAATAATGATTCGTCTAGACTTTGCATGAAAATTCTAGTGTTGTGCGAAGTATAAAAAGGGGTGACGCATCCAACAGAAGTCAGTTGCGAATAAGTCAGTTGCGAACAAGTCAGTTGCGAATAAGTCAGTTGCTAATCAGAAGTCTGTTGTTAATCAAGTGAGTCGTTAATTAGGTTGTGCGCAGTCCGTGATTTGTGATACAGCAGTGAGTTTATATTTGAGTCTGTGCTTTACAATATGTGAGTTGGAAATTGAAGAGACTACAGTACAGTCTATAGTGACAGTTAGAGTCTGTCGTGACTTGAGCTTATTGTGGACTCCCTCGAGTGAAGAGTAAGGGAGCAGTGGAGGCTGATAAACGTGTGTAAGTGAAGCCAGCGAGTCTTGCTTAGTGTATCAACTGTGAGAGTCTGCCATTGGGTTGTTATTGGTGTGTCAACTGTGAGTGTCGGCAGAGTGAGTCTTGTGTGTGACGAGCAGCAGAGAAAGCAGAACTGCGTCCATACTAGCGCAGCCGGTTGTCTGAGACGTGCATATACAACAGCAAGGAAGGCGTAGTGGTAACCAGTTGTGAATATTTGAGTAATCTATGTGTTTGTATTTAAGCTCTTGAATTGGATTAGTATAAGTGGTATTTATTAGTAAATAAAGATTGTATCATTCTTAACCCTAATTAGTACACTGGGGTCTTTTATTTATTGCAAATCTTCGAATCTACGGAAAAGCGTTTTTAAAGGAATAAAAACGTAACAATATATAAAAAAATATACGTTGGAGATAATGTTTGGAACAAAATCATAAAGCAAATACACGAAACTTCTAGCATAGACAATCACCTGTATTGCGTATGTCGAGTCGAATATTCGACTACGAAAATTTTGTATTTGATTAAACAAACCTTGAATAATAAATAATAATTGTTTTAAAGAATCACAATTGGGGCTTTTTTTCGTCCATAGACAAGACGATACAATCGTGGAACAGAATTAGGGCATTGGGCCTTGGGCAAATCATATTTCAAAATGATTGTTACTAAAAGCCGCCAAATTCTATTTTATGCGATTATTAATACTTGCAGTTGCGATATTGTTTTTTCCACAGTTTAGCAAAATTTTCTCTCGAAGATAGAAAGTGGAGAGCAATAATCAATTAATTCTGGAATGACTAGGATTGCATGATCCGTAATTACACAATTTATTATATGATACATATTTATAACCACAATTTCGCTATAAAACCCACTGTGCTACCATGTGATACTCAAATAGTATGCCTGCATATTCCGACAAAAAATAAAAGAAGAGTCTAGTTAAGCCACTGACTGACTCTAAAGATGGCACAGAATGTGGTAACATATTTGACTTTTTTTATTGATGAAGACTCAGCGGAAGTTGAACATTTCAAATGCAATCATAATAATAATAATGAAATGATTGCTGCAAACAGCAACTGACGACATTGCCAAAGGATTTATTATATATTTTAGTCATTTAACTTAAGTTTATTTTCCTTGCTTCCTACCATTTGTTTTGTGGAGTGGGAGTGGAAGAAGGGTGGCTGGTATAAGGGAAAAATAATTTTGCCCAGATTTTTAAGATTCATTTCGTTTTAATATTTAATGAACAAATGAAGTGAATGAAGATGTTTCAGTTAAATAAATCTTACACAAGAAAATGTGGAACTTTCTTTACATTTTTTTTGCCAATTTGTTAAGAATCTTGACTGTCGTTCATATCTAAGGAATAACATTTTACTGTGTTTTTGTTTTTAAATTTAAAAATTTCTTTCGAAATAAAACATTTTTAAAATATTGTTAGTTAAATGAAATCACAGGAAATTATTCCTAAATAAGGCTTTTATCATCTTTCTGCACATTACACGTTTTCAAAAGAGATTTAAAAGTATAAAGCAATTTTTTGAAGTTCTCTACAAATGGTTGCAGAAAAAATAACGACTAATGCTGGCTGAGGAGGGACAGATTTGTTCACAATAAATTCCCACAAAAACGTTTTTGTTGTTCCCTACAATCCTTATCAGAAGTAATAACAATTTGACTTATGAATACTTTGCACAATGCAATGAAATACTACTTGTCTAGAAATTTTTTATAGGAATTATTCAAAACTTCAAAACTGTCACAGGACGCATCACGTGAATGGTTCCCAGGGACTAGCAACCAGTTTCACTTACGTAATTTTATGTGAGAGGTACCGGTAGCTTTTACATGTCATTGTCAATGAAGGGAGTCAGTTGACATAAGATATACGGTGATAGGCTCTGGACTTAAACTTAAGGAGCTTATCCTACATGGTTTCTTTTGTTACTAGTGTCAGTTATATATATGTATATATATCATCATCTTTTTACAATTAGTTGCCCATTAGGTAAAATGAAAATTGATGCAGTATTGAATAATGTTGCTTGTTTTATAAATATTTTTGTTTGAGAATTTAAAACTTATTCGGCCATGTCACAGAGTTCAACTCCGTTCGAAAACAAAATTTAATTTACAACATTTTTGGAGCAGATGGTGTCTAAAAAATTGAACTAAATTACGGAAATTTGTCAGCTCTGTCCAGACTATTGGTGAGGGCGCTGGTATGCTGTGGTATGCTCCGGCTAGGGTTTCTGAATCGAATTTAACTCTCTGACATAGCCGCTTATTTTTTTATATTGAAATTCTTAATAACAATTTACCCTGCGTCTACACCTGATATATTTTTATCATGACAAATGACAAATTCCATATAGAAAAAAGAGTTCACATAAAAAAAATCATTTTTCAATATAAAATTTTACTTTTATTATGATACAAATATATCAGGTATATACATATGGTTATGAATGTTAATATATTGCAAAAAACTTTGGATTGAAGTCTACTAGATAGACATTTCTTAACCAAACAAATATTAAAGACTAATCCCATTATTCATAAAATTTAAAATGACTTTGATATGTGTTTGATTTAAAATTGTTCATAAAAAATTTTCTTAAAATAGATTTCAAATACATTTTATTTTTTTTATGAATATGATAGTAAGTGTTAAATAAATATGCTTTGAAAATTTACAATTTCTATTGTGCAGGGCATAATTGGAAATATAATTAATTTTTATCCGCACCTGACTCAGTTTTCGTTTCACTTTCTAAAGCCTACATATCACACTATCGGCACAATGTACCGATTTTCGTCGGCTCACTGAAATAAAGTCATATATAATAGGGCAAATTGGCTCTATTTGTCAACTAATGGAAATATAAGAACGTATTTGCACCACACTGCAATTGGTAATAACACCATTTAGACTTATTGCGGAATTAATTTAGAAATAAAGACATTTTGGTTTATTACTTAGGACTTTATTGCAGAGAACCAACGAAAATCGCTACATTATTCCGTTAGTATGGGATCTAGGCTTAAGAACAAAGTTATATATGTGACCCGGTCTATTATTATTCACGAGAAACTGACGAAATGCATTGTTGATCTTTAACAGCTGATTTCTCGAAATTTTGTTTTTGAGTCATAGACCGGGTCACATACATATATGTATGTTTAATTTTTTATTTAGCAAAAACTCATATTTATATCAACACACAATCTTATTGGTAGTGAGAACATAACATTTTTATTAAATTTATGTTGCTGGCTTTCTGCCTTAGTGCAAAATAAAATGTAAACATTATGCTAGGAACACAACTGGGACGAACGACGAATTTTTCGGTGCGAATTTTCGTCATAAAAAATAAAACACATGTGTGCATATGAAAATGAACACAACACCGCCGTACAACGAAATTCGTCGTGCGTGACGAATTCTGAGATAGGTTTATTTCTAATTTGTACGCCGACGAACGACGAAAAAACAATTTTCTCTCTCTCACTCTCTGTCTTTGTAGACACAACAACCAACTTTATCAAATATAAGAGAGGAATTCGCTGCGTAAATTCGTCGTTATTGTGCTTCACACGACGAATTTACGCAGCGAACTCATATCGACGAATTCGTCGAGGTGGACAAAATTCGTCGTTCGTCCCAATTGTGTTCCTAGCATTAAGCAGCTGATCCATATTTTTTGCTCCCCGTATTTGCTTTCTCCCTGGCAAGGTAGAATAGGAAGATTTTTCCCGGGAAAGAAATGATTGGGAAGAGAAAAAACTCTGCTTGGAGAATTTATAATTGGGGCGATTAGTAGATAAGCTTAAAACTAACTGATTATAAAGCGATTTTAAGCCCAAGCAATATTAACTGAATACTCCTTTTTTACAATGAAGTCCTTATAACGTCATGAGTTCCTGTAACAGTGAATATTTCACTATTTATTATTTGTTTCTGTGTAATAAATTAACTATAATTATGTCATCTCTTAATGCACTTATTATAATCGTTTTTGTACAGCTGCGTCAATATTCTCTTCCCAATTGAAACTATCGAATGCATTAAGTGCAATATGATTTACAAATTATCAATTTTCACTCCCATCTTTTCCACTGCACAACCAGCTGATGACACTGGCACTAATTTAATAAGACCATCACGTTTGTGGGGCAATTTAAGATTCCGTCCGTTAAATGAAAATTCAATTATAAACACATTCATTTCGCGTTTATTAAATCAATATTAAGTCCTTGAGGCCTAGAGGCAAGCGACAGTGATTTATGACATCGATGTTTTTGATGACAGTGAATGCGGAAATGTTAAAAGGACAGGCAGACAGATAGGCAAAGTTTTTTTTATTCCAAAAATCAAATTAATGTTGACTGAATAAAGTAATGGAATTTTAACCCCAATTTATTAATGAGTTGAAAAGTTGCTAACCCAGTGCCTTTCTTTTGAGCTTTTGGAAGAATTTTTCCTCATTAGAAAAGTGAAAAATACATAAAGTTCATATTTCAAAAATCATTAAAAAGGGCATGCTTTCCAGTTTCGCTGCTACACTTGGTTTTCCTGCAGAGCAGAGTGCAGAGGGGAGTATTTTCATAGATGTCTGCTATAGATTATAGATTGTTTGCATGAAAATGAATGTAAGCGAATGATTAATTGATAAACTTTGGGTTTGGTAAACGAAGTAATATGGTTTCCTTAATAAATTTAAATTGTGGATAACTTAAAGTTTGATTTGATTTCCAGCAAAAATGTTTTTTAAGCTAAGAATATTAGGCAGCAAGGACAGGCAAATAGTTAAAGCAATTTTTGGCGCATGCAACGCTGCACTCTAGGGCGATTTGCTGAGAGTTTTATGGCGACTGATTCTAATGAAAATCACAAATAATTTTACACAATACCCCACAGATCAGATATGGAGACTAAAATGAGATGTCTCAGCTTTGGAGAGAATCGAATGCTTAAATTTCTAAGCAAATCCTTTCAGATTTTATCTCAAGACTTATGAAAAAATCTAAAACATTTTCATTCTGCATACAAAAATATTTAAAAAGAAACTTAAATGTTTGGATTAGTTAAATTTATTTCGTAGATAACTTAGTTAAAATTATATGCAACCAACAAACTTGTAAAATAATCTACTTTAATAATACAATATACAGCTTTAATGAAATTCTCTTTGCTCGAAGGATAATTTCTGTGTGGGTGTGAGTGTGTGAGTGTGTGTTTTATATGAGGTCCTTATTTACATTAATTTTACAGCTGCAAAAGTAACTAAAACGAAAAATTCATGCATACACATGTAAGACATGGATGGAACTGATATGGATAAATTAAATTCCTTAGCAATGTGACGTGCACTATTTGTTGCTGTTACTCTTGTCAATTTATGCAACATTCCACTAAATAAAAACAACAAAAACATTCAAATAAAAAAGAGCAAACAAAAAAAAAAAGTCGGGAGTGTTTTGTAAATTCCTGCACGTCCTGTTTAAAAGCCAAGAAAAACAAAAACGGAAGAAAGGCAAAGCAGTCAGACAAAACTTACATAGTTACCAAATATGATCACGTACAAGTCGAGTTCTCATTGAAATGTTACAGAATTCGACAACTGAATGCGAAAGAAAAACAAAAAATAAACGAAAAAATAAAAAGGGGGAAAGTGGAAAATGAAAACATGTTGTTTTCTTAATTTCGTTTGTCGTGCAGCAAATAAGCAAAGAAAATCATATTAAATTGGTTTTAAAATGATGAATGATGATGATGGTTAGCAGGATGGGTATGGCAGTTAGATGAAACTGTTTTTGGGATGTCATATACATACATATATATACATATATACATATATACATATACATATACATACATTGCACATATGTACACACAGACAAAAATACCAATGTAAAATCAACATGGAAAAACGTTGATTCAAACTCCTTCAAATCACATTAAACTTACAAGAAATAATATATTGTTTGAGTGTGTTGGTGTTTATGGTTAGTTGTGTAAGTTGTTTTTGTATTGTTGTTTTTTTTTATGTTTGTAAACAGGCGACAAACTGCTGCTGGCTAGTAAAAAGTGCACTAGTCTTGTAGTCGCAGGATCGCAGGTTCGAATCCTTGAGTCAAGTCAAAGCATTTTGTTTTTTTTTAACTAAAACTTTTCAAATAAATTGTATGTTAAATGATAAATGAAATAATGTAAAATTACAATTTAATTCAAGATGGTACATATTAGTGTGTATCTTAAGAATATTTATAGTTGTTGTGGCTGTAGGGGTAAGCACGTTGACTACCACACGATGAGTTCCGAGTTCAAATCTTGGCCGGGGAAGCATTTTTCTGATGGCTATGTCAACCACACGTAAGTTAAATAATTAATAAAGTACAATTACTACATTAAATTAAATTCATGTTGATCCAACTTGAAATAACATTGATTCAACATGATTCTTCATTTTGATTTTAACAGTACGTAAATGTTAAATCAACATGAAGTAAAGTTATTTCAAAAGGCAAATTTTTTTTTGACAATTACTATAAATCATGTTAGATTAACATGAAACACATATGAAGCAAAATCACTACCGAAATATATTAGATTAACTTTGTTTAAGTAGATTTAACGTTGAAATTTTTCTGTGTGTACATAACTAGCCTCCCTGCAGGAAATGGAACTGACACAAGACTAGCCACGTGACCGATCCCCAAGTGATAGGGATCAGTGCGAGTTCTAACACTTCCTATGATGTGGACCAGTCACTTTTCCATGGGGATGGCCTAGGATGGGGTTGATTGATACTTTGTATGAACCTTGTGACTCATCACTGAACTATCTTATAGGGACCTATTCCGTGTAGAATATAAATTATATATAAATGTCATTCCGACATTTATGTAACTGTAACAGCGCAATCTTGAAATTTTTTTATTATTTTTATTTTTTAGTAAAAATAAATTTTATATTCAAACAATCAACCTACGGCAAGGCAGGCTTGCTCACTACCTACCCGATCATGGGGGCAACCGATCATACGTACCAGTTAAGCTTAGGTTAATATCTAAGCATAGTTACGAGACTTGTTCCAGAGTGACTTGGCAGTCTATTTATATTGATTCATTCTTATATACATATATACTCAAACAAAAAAAAAAAAAAAATATTCGTAATACATAACTCATGCCCCAGCGGAGTGTTTCTTATATAGACATACTCAACCAAAAAAAATATTCGTAGTACATATAATATATAATATTCGTAATAGTATCCTTTTGAACTATGGATCAAGTTATGGAAGTGAACGAACAAAAGTGTGTTCAGGTAACATTTACCCTATGAAGAGAGATAGAGCGAGAGAGAGAGAGTTATTCCTCAACATTCACAAGTGAAAAAATACCTTGGTATGCACCTTCATCGACGGCTTACAATTCAAGTTTGTGCTTGTATAGATTTATAACCCTTGATACAAACTTTGAGCTTAAACAAAGCTGTATTAGTGTCCTAACAGAGCTCTGTTAAGATATAATTCATTTCGAAAAGGCTTTTGCAATAAATGAGGCAACCGAGACGGAAAAATTAAAGCAAATTTATTGACAAGGTGCTCCTCCTCCTCTTTTATTATTGCCCATGAACCTATTTCTCAATTTGAACTAAATATTCGACCCTGTTCTGTAAACCGATCGATTTGAAAACGCACGATTTTAGAAAACTAACTCCGACAATAGAAATATTTTATGAGATTTTTTAAAATTTTTTTATTATATACATAGACTCCCAAATATCATATTGGAAAGAAAATTGTGTATGATTTTAAACACGTCTGCAGGACCATTATTCATTTTTTGAAAACGAGAAATTTACTCGGATTCGGTTTACAGAACAGGGCCGATTGCCAAGTTTTTAACTTGGCATTTTCTGAGTCAATGTTGGTGGATAATATTGGTCATTGATTCATGTCCAAGTGCTCCTCTAAAAACGTGCAAATTCAGAAGTTCTTCAAGTTCGAGTTTTCAGGAGTTCTTTAAAAAAATGTAAATTTGCCCTACCTACATACATGTATTAACATTTTCTCATGTTAGAAACTGTGAAAACTGTGTATCTTAAGTACATACCGCTTTTTCATATTTATTTTTAAATACCTCTTTTTGAGGATATATTCTTCAAAATCCCGCTTTTTGCCACATCTGGCCACGTTAGCTATGGGGCACTGCTTCAGCTTCCAACGTAGAGAAAATCCAACGAAAAAAATATATATTTATTTGATAGGTCCTGGAGTCAGTCACATCAAACATGTTCAGTGCCGTTTACTACAATTTCCAATTCAAGAACAAGGTGAATATGTAACCATTTACACGATATGTCTTCTTTTCATCATACACTACTCCCTACTTTTGTTAACACTCCCATTTTCTCAAGTCATGGGATGAGTACGCTTGGTTCAATTCTCACCGAATTTTCTGCAGGGCTCTGCTTATTTAAAAAAAAACTATTTTCATTAGATAACCAGCAAAAAAAAAAATGTCGGAACTATAGTTCCACAGTTCATTGCATTCCAATCACTACAGGTACTGAATTTAATATTCTAGGGCTGTTGTTTATATCACAAAATGTTCCAGACAGCCTTTTAAGCGGATACCATTCATTTATTCGGATCAGTTCTGCCCTATGACAACCATATATTAAATTTATTGATCTTTCAGCAGATATAGAACTTCTTGAAGCTGTGTTCATAAAACCTGTAACTAATTTTTGCTGGATATTTACGTTCATCCAAAATTATTTTTAAAGATTTCAGATCTTGTCTCTTTTGTAGTAAAAATGTTTTTAAAATTTTGTTTAAAATCAATAAAAAAGTTTAAGAGCTCCCAACGTTTTTTTTTGAAAGTAGAAACTTTTTTTAAAACCATTTACCCAACTGGAAAATTGGTACAGCTTTGCATTTTATTCCATTTGTGAATACATACATACGTATTTGTGTGTTCACTGGAAATTATAGTCTGAGTCGAAAAATATGGTTTTGAAAAAATCCCTTTCAGTATAGGAAAATTTTTCTAAAAGCTGGAAAAATCGGTTAGGAAGAGCTTCTGACATAGAACACAGATTTACGAAGGCTTCCATAGTTCTTTGGAATATTTTCTTCATTAAAATATTATAACATACATACATAGCTTAATTCTTTCGTAAGTCGACTTAGGCGGTTATCCTTATAGCCACAGATATTGGTCCTAATTGTGCGTAATTTTTTATTCGAGAGTGCTGATCTAACGAATTTTGTGGTGGTACTATGACGCAATCTTGAGAAAGAATGTCGCTATTGTGAGTTTAGCTCATTGTGAATATTGTATCAATCTGCCCGGCTGATTATCAGCTGTTGATGCCAAATTGAGCAATTTGCTTAGAAATTTTCTGACAGATTGGTTTAAAAAATGTTTGCTTTAAACCCTCTCCATTTAAAAAAGAATTTATAAGGATCTATGTTTATTTTTACAGAGGACGAATAATATACCAAAACGGATCAATTATGTAGTCATAGTATGGTACTTTTTGTAACATAATGGGTCTAATGCATAAATACTGATCTTTATTTATTAATAAATATATTAAAATAAGTAAATTAAAAAAATTTACTTTTTTTTTCTTTTTCTGCTGCCTTTTTACGATGTCGAAATTTCGAAATGGAATGTCTTTTGGACCAATCTGAGAGACAGATGAACTTTTTTCGATGATTTTTTTTTGGTGTCTCGATAGTTTTACACAATAAATGTTTGAGATATAATCAAAATCGATATCATTAACGAAAGTCTTGGTCAATTAGGTTATTGTTGACGACATGGTTTTTATTTATATTTATATGTGAGCCGGTCCATGAAAACGGGGCTTATGACTCAAAAACAAAATTTCGAGAAATCAGCTGTTAAAGATAAACAATGCCTTTCATCAATTTTTCGGTAGTTGTTCTCCTTCATTCAGTTTCTGTTGGTCTTTTCCGTTATAAACTAGTGAAGTTTCGAGGGAAAAAACTGTGTACGTTTGTTGTTGTTAAAATGTCATTTATTTCCAATTTCTCCTTTTCCACTCTAGGAAATTTTGACGTAAATACCTATAATGTCTGTCGATGAAGAATTTTGCGAGGTTCTTAAAAAATATTTTGGTAAAGATGAAGATGAAGAGAATGTTGATGATTCTTTCGATGATGTTGGTATCAATTACGATGAGGAACTACAATCATTATTTCAAGCTGAAGATGAAATGAAAGTGGAAAATTTTTTTACAATGCACTTGGGTACCATAGATAACGAAGAAAACAAATTGATAAATAAATTTATTTCGCAAGATTGCTGAAATAAGAAACGCCAAAAAAATGATACCGCGAAAGATAATAGAAAACGCAAGAAGCAACTATCTAGAATTATCAAAATTATCCAACCAGTTGGCTTATCTCTGCAGCGTCAGTGGTACATTTATCAGAATTTCAGAGGCCTGGTTTCAGACCCCATGAATGCTGATATTTTGGTTCCATTGCCATCGAGAAAAAATGCCATAAAAAAAATTAAAGATGATTTACCAGCCACAAAAGTGGCATCGAAGGAACCCAAGGCTGCTTCCTCAAAACCTAAACCGAAGAAGCCTGTGGCTTCATTGTCCAAAAAGAAACCGAAGAAACCTGTAGCTTCATCGTCCAATAAAAAAATCAGGAAAGCGTAAGGCCTCATCTTCAGAAGAAGATTAAAAAAAAAACGAGCACCTTCAAAGGTTTCAACAAGGATGGCGACGAAGAAAACTACTTTATATTTCTAAATAAAAATTTTTTGTGCAAAATACCTTTTTTTTTTTGGTAAAATCATTTTTGTAGCGTTCAATTCTATTTTTTTTTCATTTTGAATTCCATTCATTCTCGATTTTCAATATAATACTGTGTTTCTTTCATTTGTGCTCTTCTTTCTCTACATTTTTAGTACACTTCTAAGCAAGTTAGGACTTTCTGCTTTTCACCAAAAACTATCCGAACCAAAAAAAGGGACAAATAATTTTTTGAGTCATAAGCCACCTTTTCATAGACCGGGTCACATATACATATAGTATATTTAGCATTACGAATGAGAAAACAAAACGTATTGTCAGTACATGAAGCTGCAGCAATCTTATCGATATTATCTTATCTTTAATAAGACTCGCATTGTGTGAGCTGAGACTCATGGTAATACGTACACATTCAAACACACTTTCATACATACATAAAAAGAAACATGTCAAAAACAAGACTTGCATTATGTAAACGCCAATGACTAAAACCAAGAATTTTTTAAATTAAGCTTGTATTGTGTGAACACAGGTTCGGCAGATTAAAGTTTATGTGTGATGACACGTTTAGAATATGTCATTGCTGAGACTGTTAATAAATTATGATTATATATTAGAAATATCAATTAAGTATTTACACTTAAATTAATGGAATTAAAAAATTATCGGCCTGGCCCACGATGTCACGAGAAATCGTTCGATCGACAACTTGTATTGCAAACAACAACAAATTTTCTAACGTTATTGTTGTTTGCAATACAAGTTGTCGATCGAACGATTTCTAGTGACATCGTGGGCCGGGCCGTAAATGTTTAACTGAAAATATTAAGTGATGTTATTAATATCGAGAGCAGAATCCCGTTAATTGTGGAAACACTGTTCGCAATGCCCAGCTCCATCGCAAAACGGAAAGCCAAAATCTAAAGAAGCAATATATTGAAATAGAGAAATAAAGTTAATTTAATTTATGCACAAAAGAAAATCATTTGATTTGTGCTGATGCTATAAGAAAACATATCGCTTTAAAAACATAATTCAAATGCCTCTAACAAAAGTATTTACTTGAAATTGAAGATGTCCTAAGAAAGATAAGCAGCTTAAAAAATTATATATTCATCTTGGAGTATGACCCCTTAAATGATGGTGGAAAAGAAATACCTAATCCTCAGCTCTATGATATTTAGCATATGGTGTCTTCAAATAAGCAAACAACGAGGAATTACAAAGACTAGAGACAAGTATGTAAAATAAATGCCTTTGCTACTCGTATTATTAAACTTCTTGCACCCATGCTGCTGCCATATTTATTTTCATAAATCCCTTAACATCACACTGTCAGTCTGTCTACCAAGCAACCGACCCTTAAGCACACAACATACATACCCGTTCATACTCCCTTTTTGTATTTAAGATAAATGATCACCTTTTGTATTATTTCCATGCAATTCTCTCAATAATAAAAAGAAGTCACAACTTCTTACAAAGTCGTAGATGAAGGGGATAAATTGGTCACGTACGCTCTATTTGGCACTAATACAACAAACAATATGGAACGAGAGCCACTGTGGGTAGAGGAGGCGATACGAGACGATACGACTCCAATAATATATTGTGGGTGGTTGAAGGCAAGAGCGTTTTTCAGGACTGTTGCTGTTGCTTGGTATCACCTTAAATTTTGTTTACCTTCTTATTATTGCTGGTTTTCTTTTTTTTTTGAACATTTTAAGAATTTTAAAATTCAGCACACACCGCATTGGCTTAAACGTTTTAGAAATCTATTTTTCACAGAAACTTGCACCTCATTGTATGAGAATACGTATGGGAAAGGATGAATGAATATATGGATATACTAGAAAGTGTTGCTTACATTAAAACTGTGGGCGAAGTGCTGGAAGAAGTCTCATAATGATGCCATCACATGTGAGTGTGTCTAGAATCTGCAGCCAACTTATTGCTTTAACGTGCTTTTTTTATTATTTTTAAAATTTATTTGCAATAAGCTTTGTCATTGTGCTATTGTTGTTAATAATACAACATATGGTTTCTGAGAAGAAGAAAAAAAAGCACAAATTGTTAACTCGCTGGAATGACATTTTCAATTGACTTTTTTCGCTTGCACACGTACAAATTCGTGTTTGTTTTGCCCAAAAGCTTTAAAGCAGTTGAAAAAGCTTTAATATTTCTCATGAAGTCAAACTAAACTTTTGTGCTTTACGATAACGAGTCCACCTTATATATAAGGGAAATAGCGGAGCAGACCAGAACCGTTCTAGATTGCTTTCTTACTCTTCTCATGCTACAATGAATAACGGAACATCTATCCAACAAACTATTGAAGGACGCACAAAAAAGCTTTGTGCTTTCACACCGACTAGAGCACAACAGCCAATTAGATCTCGCCGAGAATAATGTTTGCTGCTTACTTTGGAAGTTTAAGAGCTTTGAAAGCTGTTTACCTCAATAGCAAATATCAGCGTATGTGTTGTTTGGACGTACCTGAATAGACTATAATGATTTCTGAACGCAGACTATTTGTTTAAGATATTATTTTCACATTATAGGATAGCCATCTTGTCTAGAAAATTGGTAGAGAAGTCACTCAAAAATTCACTGCTTTTAATAAAAAATTTTGTAGAGATTTTGCCGGTTTATTATATGAAAACTTAATCTAAATTATATTACTTCCAATTTAGCAAAATATATGCGCAAGTAATATTATATAAATTAACTTAATAAATAAGATTTCCTTTAGTCTTGCAAAGATTTTATTTAAATATTTACAGATTATGACTAAAGGATATTAAATTTATATTTATAAGTATTTTGTGTTTCATGGAGCTAAAAAAAAAGAAAAAAACTTCAAACTATTTTCTGTATAAAAACTATCATCACTATACATGCATATGCAGGCAGACATACAAAAATGCTTTAAAAAAATAATGATACCAACTAAATAAACTCCTTTAATTGCTAATAAAAAATAGAAAAACATTTCCTTTCCTAATGAAGATCTGCCCTAAAAATTATATGCTTTGTATTCAATTTTTAAGATTAACCTTTTTTCATATTTTTCATTGCCTGACTTTTATCACGGGTGGAGCAAAAGTAATCACAAACGACAATGGTAAGAATGTTGTAATATATATGGAAGATGGTAAATTTTCAGCCTTCATTACCTAACATATATATGAGCAAATTGAAAAATGCAATGAATCAAACCAATTCACATATTCCATTTGCAATAAAGTTATGTATATAAGGCAGACATCTACATCAACTGACACCACACACGGTGGACCAAAACACAGAAGAACGCTGATGAGGAAGGTTTAGTGGCCTTCGAAAACGGCTGGCTGTTCCGTTCAACTATGTGTTGTTGTCAGAATATTTACAACTAACTTGATGTTATTTGTTCATTAATAATTATAATTATCACATGTAATTTGGCTTAAAAAGCGTTACGAACTTTAGCCTATTCAATTCATAAGAATATAGAAACAAATACAGTTCGAAAAATAATAATTAACTAAAAAGTAATCACCTAATGTTCTTTAAATTTTTTTTATTAAAAAATCAGTTGTGCCGTTGCTCGATCCTGTTGGAACCTCCAGAGGCCCTGCAATACAGCATTATTAAGAACGTGCAAAAAAGCAGAGTTATATGTCTTCTCTATCACTATCCCTTCCATATCACCCTCTCTCACTATATTCTCCACAACTCACAGGTAGCACTAAAAGGGATCATTGTATTGGATCCAAGTGAGCTGGGTTATAATTTCAGCTTCCTTACCAGGAGTCTGCTACCCTAACCTAAAATAACCTAAGATTGTTGTGTGACCTATTACCCCTGTCCTCACGAAACCTGCTTTACCTTCCTTACCAGGAGCCCTCTTACCTAACCTAAAATAACTTAAGATTGTTGTGTGACCTATTACCCCTGTCCTCACAAAACCTGCTTCACCTTCCTTACCAGGAGCCTGCTAACCGTACCTAAAATAACCTAAGATTGTTGTGTGACCTATTGCTGCTGTCCTCACCAAACCTGCTTCAACGAGTCTAAGGAGACTTCTAGTCGCCGTTATCACCAAAAAGTCATCTTTTCAAATTAGGTGAATAATGACGTTCCAGACAGCGTGAAGTGTGCTCCTCTGAGCGCCTGTGATGGCCAGCGAAGCAAACCTCTGCAGCTCTTATGACTTTCCTTCCTCAATGCCTCTCCGCATACCACGCAAAGATATGGCATAACCGGTCTGACCACCAATATGTAAATCAAGTTTACTACCTTCAGTTGCAGGCGCAGGTTCCTTCCTATGGAGTTCCTGCATGAGTAGTAGGCATTTAGCCCTTCCTTTCCTGCCTGTTCCTTTTCCAAAAAAGCTCGCTATATAGGTCTAGGTCTGGTATCAGCTCTACCTCTCCCATCCTGTGCAGTGAAAAGCTATCTATTTTGTGGAAGCATTCTAGTAGTTGTTGTTTGTGTTTTCTTATCGATCTACATGGTCGAAAGAAGTCCAGGGAGTCGAGGTGTTCTATAAATTATATTTTATATATAATATTTTGATATTTTTTTACGTACTAAAATATTATGCCATAACCTTAAAAAAGCTTAAGCGACATAACTTTTGAACTTAATTTTTTCACGAAAGTCGATTATTTCCTATGGCAGATATTCGATATTTGTCATAAAGCGAAGTTCAAAATTTTTTTGACGATTATGGCGCGATATATTAAAATAGATTTGAATATTTTTATAAAAATGTGCTTCGCAAGGAAAATTAACTAAATACCATAAATCATTTACTTTGAAGAAATTTATTATTTGACATATTGTCAGAAGTGTACATACAATAATTGAAATTTATTTGCTGGTTGAAGTCTACTGATGATTTGGTTGAAGCGCCAATGAAATGCGTATATAGATATGCTAAACCACCAGCAAATAAATTCAATTATTGTATAAATCATTTTACTTACATTTTTGTTGTCCTCGTTACAAGTCACACTGTTCAATAAACATATGGATGGATATATGTACGGTTCTAAGGTATTAATATAAATGTCTTTTAATATGGCCAAAGTTCTTAATAGTATCATAACTTTTTTGCCACATAACAATGTTAGGGACATTGTTTCAAATAAACCACTCGTTAATATTCTAACAATGTCCTGAAATAAGCGCACACATTTAAATGAGCAAACACACTTAGATTTAATAACAAAAAGCGATAAAAATAAGTTAACTTACGGGTAACAACAACCACAAACCAAAAACACATACACACACAGAAATACATACATACATGCACAATCATTAAGTCAAAACATGCATTCACTTTAAAATATTTCATTGTAGTTGTTTGTGGGCTGCTGGCAGATTGACTGAATGCCTTAATATCCTTAAATGGCGCCGTGTATTTAACGAACCAGCAAAGCAATAAAGTAAAGCAGAGAAAAGGCCAAAAAAAACAAGTAAAAGTTATCATGAAATGCCGAAGACAAAAAGCAATATTTATTGATAATAAGGCGAAAAAAAGGAGCGAGAATAGGAAGAAAAAGATTTTACATCCACTTCCGGTGCGGAAAATAAATAACTATGGAGTTTTGATAAAAATTTATCCAAGTAATTTAGTATTTTAATTTAAATATGATTTTAATTTTAATCAGGAATAACTTCTTAGTCGGGCTTAAGTTTAGTATTTTCAATTCTTATTGAATGAAATATTTTTAATAATTAATGTAAGTTTCTACAGAAGAGAAGAACAATTAAACTAGACTTTATTAGCTGGGGCAAATAGCGATATTTTTCTGTGCAGCCACGCACTTCATCAGCACTCCTGTCTATCTACTGGGGTAGAGATTGTTATTTTGATTTGATATTAATTATTACAACTTTCATCAACTTAAGAAACATTTTTTTATACAATTTTATTTCTATTACTCAATTATTTGTATCAAATATACATCAATTATTGTTTTTAATACCTGGTTAAAAAAATTAGTATCAATTGTTACAAAAACAAGTGTACTCTTCTCGTGGCTGGGAAAAATGGGAGTGGTACAAAATTTTATGAATCATGATTGACAGCACATTAACGAAACGAACAATTAGCAACATAAGTAAGTTGGATTAACCAGCAAAATTAGTTTGTTCAAACGAATAGCAACAACAACTTTTATTTACAGTAAATTTAACTAACTCAAATTTGTAAGATTAAACCTCGTTACTTTTGTTCTTGATTTATTTAAGTCATTTCCATATATTAACAAAGCAAACAGTAACAACATAAATTGGTTAAATTAACCAACAAAAATAGTTTGTTTAAACGAATAGCAACAACAACTTTTATTCACACTTAAATCAACAACTCAACTCATTTGTACTTATATAATCATATTAAACCATTAATGCCTGACAAGTACGATTTTAATGAAATTCTCACATATGTTTTTAGGGGCCCGTAGAGTTTAAAAATTATTTATACCTCTCCTTATATAGATAAGTATATATAGATAAGTATTTATATAAATCGCTAGTATTGAAATCAACACACCAAAATTCCGAAAAACTGCTGACCTTTGGGGCACAAATGGGGCCTAGGTATGAACTCATCGATCATATGATCGGAAAACTATCCACCCCTCATTGTTTTCGATGGTGTGGTGGTAAAACTGAAAACGGTTATTTCAAATTCTAGGATGTCTTCTCTATAATTCGAGGCGAAGACCAATGCTTTCGAATTGTAATGTGAATAACACACAAATTGGAAAGCATTTTCTTTCAAAATATAGAGTACACCCCCGTTGAATTTTCATTCAGCTACAAGCTTCCTGTATTACCACAATGGAGCAGCTTAAGGTAACTCTAAATTTCAAACTTTAAATAATCTATAATTTTAATTCAATAACTAAATGGCCATTTTTGTGCCAAAATAGATTTTTTCGATATGGAATAAACGGTTATATTTGGAACGCATTAAGGACTGTTGGGTATTTAAATACACATTTACATTACGTGCGTCGACCGGGTGTGTCTGGAAACCATTTTTTATTTTTATAGCTATGCTATTTATGTCACGACACAGGAGCTAGGACGTTCTTTTCGTAACAAAAATAATCGACACTATAACAGTTATAAATCTGTTTTTGTTTTGATTTCTTTGCACTTAAAACCAGAGTACGAAAATAAACGACAAAAATTGTTTGATTGTGTTTTGCTTCTTTGTAGTTCTTTGAAGTGAGTGCAACAATAGCAAAACAAAAACAATGAGAAGGATTGCTCAATATGTTTTATATTGTTTTTGCACATGAAGCACAAATTAGAGAACACAACCGAGGTAACAGCCGCCGCCAGCCAAAAATAATACATTAATTTAATCGTACGTAACTTTTTAAATCATATCAGAAACATCGTTTTAAATACTTAGATTTAGTGAATAACATTTTTCACAATCTATTACAAAAAAAGCTATATAAAAATATATATAAAATCTCTCTAATGTTGATAGGAGCATTTCCATTTTGTCGAACGTGACCGTCGAACACTTTTAAAGTGAACAAAATCAAAATAAAACGGGGTTTTTAACCATTATCCCTATAATTGGTGCTAGGTTTGAGCAATTTTTCGTTTTTAAGATAATTTAAAAATACCAAAGCATTCGCATGTGACAAAGAGCGAAGTTGTTTTTGTGGCCAATGACTAAAACGTAGATTTCAGCAAAACCTGAAGCAATATTGCATTGTAACTAATTTTAGAATATTGTGCACTGATACCACTTTAAAATTTCTGTTGTTTTAAGTTAAATTTGAAAGTCAGTCGCACGTGACATATCAAGATATTTATATTTTTACTGTTGCTTTTATATTTTTCTTATTATATTTACATAAATATTTAAATGAAAAATAAACAAGCTTTAGTAATAATTTTTATAGCTATGCTATTTATGAGATTATATAGCATCACATTGGTCCCATTTTTTATATAATTTTATGATATTCTACTTATTTGATTGCTGCGAAATCTAATAAACACGTTTGGTTCTTGTAATTACACAATTTGAAAGTTAAAAAAACGGGTGGAGTCACGCCCATTAAAATTTAATATTTTATTTAGCGTACTTTTTCTTATCTTCTTCTTTCAGATCTTTGCATTGAAGTCGGTTTTTTTTTCTTTTGGTAGAAAGAATTATGTTTTGTCTCGTTCTTTGAGGTGAGTGAAACAAAAACAATGAGAAGGTTTGCTCAATTTGTATTTGTATTGCTTTTGCACATGAGCACAAACCAAAGAACGTAGACGATCAGCTGTAAGCTGACTGAAAACCGCCACCGGCCACAAACAATACATTAATTTAATAGTGCGCCGCTAGAAAAGAAAACAATGCGAAATAAATGGAAACGTTTTAAAATATTTGCGGCGAATTTGGCATCATCATATAATATAATTTTATTGCATTGTTATTTAACACATTAAAGGCCATTATTCCATCTTAAAGTTAGTTAAAAGTAGGATTTTATCGGACGTTTAAAAAGTTTTTCCTCAGTACAATTTTAGCTTAACCTAAAGTGACCGCTAATTTAAAGGCAAATGTATCCTTCCTGGGAAGTTAAATTAAATTTATAATAATGAAAACAGTTTTATACGTCCAACAAAATCCTACTTTTAGCTAACTTTAAGTTGTAATAATGGTTCTAAGTTTGTTTTATATAGCTAAGCAGCATAGCTATAAACGGGTGTCCTAAGACACCTCTCTTCTTTTTTTTTTAGCATTATTGAGGGGATGTATAAGGCTATTTAAAATGGGCGGATGTTTTCAATTTTCTGTACTGTTTTTTATTTAGTGACACTTTTTCCGAGCATTTTTCGATGTTAGTGAAGATAAAAGAAGATAAAAGGGCAAAGAGCAACAAATTTTACAGCGAAATAAAAACGCAAGCTGAAGCAACAATTTATAAGCTGGCCGTCACCAGAATATTTTGCCTGCCGTTACTTTTTTGGGTATTTAAATACCCACTAGGTTTCATTAATCAATTAGTTTCAGATCAGCAGCTGATTGGCCTACTGTATCCCATTCTGATGATGGGGCTAAACCAACAGACTGGCTGAGTAAGTAACACATTTATATAGCGAATAGCTTATTATAAGAACAGACGCTCACTTGCAGCCGCTCCAACTGGGATAACAGACTCGCCAATGCTTGACGATTGTCAAGAACATCGCCCAGGGGCCACCACGATAATATATACATATATATAAGTAATATATATATAAATACCCACTAGGCAGCAATATGTTAAACTAACAAAACAAATAGTAAATTCTATTGTAGGCAAAATTTATATATTGACAGTAAAACCAGATAAAATTGGTTAAATTCACCATACAATTAATTAAAAACAACTTGTATTTATAGTAAAATTAACAAATAACATTTGTTAGATTAACCTTCCCAAATACTACCTTTTTTTTAATATTTCTAAACATTAACTGCCGTATTCAAAAAACAATATTTTTGACTAACAAAAGGTTTACAAAACATGGCATGGAGTTTTTTTTTTGTTAAACGTTTTGTAAACCTAAATTATTTTTTTTCTAAATAAGGTATTAATAGTGTAAATGCTTTTTAGCATTTACCTTAAAATACGTTGATTTTATCAGTGTGTAATTTCATTACACCATCTAGCGAAATAGAAACTAAATAATAATTTTTTTAATTTACTTTAGAATTCCACCTTCAAATTTACGTATTGCATTTGCCTAACTTTTAATCTACTTAAAGTAAAAATATTTTTAAAAAAATTATTCTATTTTTCTTCCTTCCTATATGTTTCCTTTTATAACATGTTTGTGCTCGCACATCCTTACAATCGCTTTTACTTTGAACTGTATCAATATTCTTTTGTTATCCTTGTTTATTGAACATTATAATACAAGTAAAGTTATTTATCTAATTTATTTTGTTGTTCTTTATCATCATCATCATCATCTTCATCAAGAGCTGATTTGCATTTTTCCCATTTCAATTTCAGCTCCTTGTTAATTTGAAAAAGAGTGGAAGAGTAAAAAAAAACTAACCAACGAACACAAGAAAGCTCGCATGGTGTGGGTGTTATCATTCGATACCACATGCTATTTTTAATCACTTTTCTAGGAAAATTTCAACTTAAAATTCGGGAAGAAGAGAAAAAAGCCCAGTGTGAGTTTTATCTTATATCAGTTGTACATTTAATATTTATAATGTGTATATGTTTATGTAGCAGCTACGTTCAAGCACACAACTCTAATATTTGCATTTGAGTTGAACAGCTTTCAAAGCTCTTATCATTTTTTTTGTTGAGACCTGATTGGCTGCAGTGTTCTCGTCAGTGCGAGAGTATAAAGCTCTTTTGCAAAAGCTCGCACATTGTGCATATTGTTTGTATGTAGCTGATTTATAGTAACAGAAAACAACAATGGCCATACTGCTGTAACTTAAAGATAGTAAACTTGAGCTTTCATTATAAAAAAGCTTTCAGCAAATTGTAACACTATGAAACAAAAGAATTCACATATTCCATTTTCACTAAAAAATATGTATATACAAAAATTAGCATTGACTAAAACCACACTCAGTGGACCAAACACAAGAACGCTGATGATGAAGGTTTAGGGGCCTTCAAAAACAGCATAGTGTTCCGTTCTGCTAGTGTTTATCACAATATTTATTGTTTTTTTTTGTTCCTTAAAATTTCACGTCTTCAAAACAAAAATTTTATCCTAAATTAAACCAAGCAAAGAATCAAAAATAAGTTCTAACAAGAATGAATGAATAATCTATTTTCTTTGTTAGTGCTATTTTTTTTAAATATATGCGTAAAATATTTTTAAATATCTTGGGAGTTTTCAGAGTTCAAAGACAACTTAATCACTCTTATTCTAGTTGTCAACATCGACGTCACATCAGTACAATACCAAAAAAATAGAGCCTGTCTCTCCATTGTCAAAAACAGCTGACTGTTATTGACGGGCTCTTGCTATTTTCTAGACTTTAGAGAATAGAAATAGACTGTCAATAGTCCAAACTTTTACTTGAGAGCAAGTAGATAAGTATTGTATTGACGTGACAATGATGTTGACAACTGGAATAAGGGTGAATAATAATAAAAAAAAAATTCAATGCACTCCATATGATTAATAAACACGGTTGAATTTCGAACTCCGCGAGAGCTCTCACATACTAATATGTAAGAACAACAAAAATAATTGTACGATTTTGCTTTAAGTTTTTTTCTTCTCAATTTTAGATCGAACTTGCATTTGTTTGCTGGGTGTGTGTCTTGGCTCGTACATTCCGACATTCTGTCGATACATATTTTCTTGTTACATGATGGAATGTTGTTAAAAAATAAAATTAAAATTTACAAACAACATCAAACTAAATTATCTGTCTTTTGTTGTTGTTGCTGCTCCTGCTGCCGTTGCTTTGTTGTACTGTTGACTTGACAACATTATTATTATTAAATTCCTGTCAGTTTTGCTCATTTTTTGGTTTGTTTTAATGATTTTGCTTAAACAAATTTTGTGCTTTATTAAATTTATGAATTTAAATGAAAATTTATTAAATAAATAGCTACAATTTATGCTTAACAATAAAAAGAACTTTGTATGACTTTTAAAATCTTTGTCAGAAGTAATCCGATTGTATAGTCATTCATTAATTCATAAATAAATAAGTTTTGCTCATTTTATAACAAAAGATGTACAATTTCTTTTGGAATAAAAACTTAGTTTGACTTTCTATTAAATATATTCTTAATATTTTTTTTAAAACCTTTTAGTTACCAAATACTGCTAGCTATCATTAAGTCCAGTATTATAATATCGGACAAGGACAAATTATCTAAACAATAGCAATTGACCATTTCTAGGCCACGTAAAAGTTACTGGGTCACTTTATACGCAGTCTTAAAACTCACCTCGGTCCCTGTCACTTGGGAAAGAGTCTCGTTATCACTTTTGAACCGATGGCTTTCATCTGAGACCACACACAACTAAAAAAATACTACGGGTGTCCCGATATTTTAGTGGGTATTGCACTAGGCTTTTAATGAAGGGGTCGTGGGTTCAATTCCCACCAAAAACTCTGGGATGTTTCAATACAGAAAACATTTAACATTTAATATATAAAATTATAAGAAATATTGCAATTTTATTTAAATAAATCAATAAAAAATATTGTATTAAAAATCGTTTACTGATATAATAAAACTTTTTAAAAAAAATTAAACCGACTTCAAAAATAAGCACTAAAAAGCAACAAATAATATAGATCTAGTTAAATAAAAGATTTTTATATATGTTACCTACAGTGCCGTTTGAAGTTGGTGCCAGCAACATTGGTAACTAAGCAGATACATATGTACATAAAAATTACTTGCAGTTTTTTTACCGGGCATGTTCATATGTGCTTAGTACCAGTATTACTGGCACCAACTTCAAACGGCACTGTAGGTAACATATATAAAAATCTTTTATTTAACTAGATCTATATTATTTGTTGCTTTTTAGTGCTTATTTTTGAAGTCGGTTTAATTTTTTTTTAAAAAGTTTTATTTTTACCTTTTTAGTGCATACTTTTGAGCTCTGGTCAATTCAAAAAAAATTTATTTGTAAGTATCTTTCTTTATTTAGAAATATGGTCCAGTTTCGTAAAAATCGATGATGTAAAAGCACGTGAAATTAAGTGTTAAATTTTATGGGGCGTGGCTACGCCCCTTTTTTAAAACAAGATTGTGTATTTTTAAGAGTTCAAGGTGTGTGCTAAGTTTCGTAAAAATCGGTTAAGTAGAAGCACGTGTAATGTAATAATACATTTTAATGGGCGTAGCCCCACCCATTTTTCAACTTAAAAATTTTGTAATTACAAAAACCAAAGATGTTTGCTAGGTTTCGCAGCAATCAAATGAGTAGAAGATTACAAAATCAAATTTAAAAAATTGTAGGCGTGACCCCACCCACTTTTTTTAACACAATTTTGTGGCTTTATTAAGGCTTAGGGTGTGTGCCAAGTTTCGTAAAAATCGGTGAAATAGAACCCTGTGAAATATAATATAAAATTTTAATGGGCGTGACCCCGCCCATTTTTTTAAAACATGATTGTGTATTTTTAAAAGTTAATGGTGTGTGCTAAGTTTTGTAAAAATCGGTTAAGTAGAACCAAGTGTATTGCTATAATACATTTTAATGGGCGTAGCCCCGCCCATTTTTTCAACTTAAAAATTTTGTAATTACAAGAACCAAAGATGTTTGCTAGGTTTCGCAGCAATCAAATGAGTAGAAGATCACAAAATCAAATTTAAAAAATTGTGGGCGTGACCCCGCCCACTTTTTTCAAATGGGACCAATGGGAAGCTATACCCTCTCAGACAACAAAAAAATTTTACAATCGGTCTAAAATGCACCGAGTTATGAACCTACACACCTAAAAAAAAAAAAAAAAAAAAAATAGAGACGAATTGTTAACCTCCTTCTTTTTTTGAAGTCGGTTAAAAAATGTGACTGAAATGAGCTGCGCTGGCGAGAGTTGGAGTTGAATAAAAATCACCACCAAATGGCTGGTTGCCCGCCCGTGTTTAATATCTTTAACATTTATGTACGTATTACTTTGCTAATGCCTAAAACAAAACTATTAAAATATATCTATATTGAGGTTTAATATTTAATGTTTCTCGTTCGTTTATGAACTTTAAGGCTTTCCTGCACACATGTCAGTAGAATTACAACATATCATAAAAATTATCAACACATTGTGCAACAAATTTATTTGTGCAACATAAACGTTTTTATTAAAAAAAAAAATTAAATATAAAAGAAATATGTATTATAAATGATAGAAAAACCTGCCACCTCCACTCCCAACAACTTTAAGCGAGAATAAAGATAAAATCTAAAGCAAAATCAAATTCAAATATTATACGAGTATGTATTTATATACATATTTAAGTCTATTCGTGCATTCATGAATCCTGCTATAAGCTCATGTATTTTTTATTATGTTAATAATACGCATAAAATGAATATTAACTATTATGGCCACACACACAAAAAAAAAAGAAAAATTGTTATTATCATTATTATTACATTCAAAACATAAAACACATACATACACACTCCTGTTTATCTAATAATTTTTCTATGTGTGTGTGTCCATGTATGTAAACATTTGAATTTGAAACCCGTACACACACACACACACACACACACACACACAGGAGTGCATTTTGAATGTGGGTGTTTTCTTTTTATTGAATCTCATAAATGTTAATGGCGTTACAATAGTCAGTATTCTTTTATTAAAAGGAATGCCTAAATGTATGCTGTGATTTCTTTGAATATTTGTTAATGTACTTGAGTTGAGTTTTAGGCAGACATTGGCCTACACTTCCGGTGTGGTCATCATATATGTGTGTTTAAATAAATAAATGATTACTTTTATGGTCAACACGTACAAACAATTTGGGATGCGAGTATTTCGGGACAAGGGTATATATATGGTCACTTTGTAAATACAAGGACAATTTTAAAGGGAGTTTGGTTTTATGATTAAGATAGAAGGAAAATTATGAGATATTTATTTTGATTTCTTTCTGTCTATACCTCTCCCCGTATGAGGAGGAAACATATAAGTATTTCTGGGAGCTGTAAATGAGCCTACTGGTTGTTTAAATCAAATCTTAAATATGAGCTTTTTCAATAAAAGGTCCTCCTACACTAAAAAATTAAAAGATCTTGAAAACACTTTGTTTTATCAAAACAATCATATTTAACTAACTCAAGAATGTTTAAAATTTATGCATAACACATTTCGAGATATTCGAATGCAATGTTAAAAAAGCGTATTTTTCGTTTGCACATTTCTTTTGCACGTCCTGTCCCCGTTATCTGTAATTCGCTAAAACTAAAGCTAAGCTCGATCGCTAATATGCTGAACAAATACAAAATTTAAAATTTTTAGGCGAAGACGTAAAATAGTAAAATTTCGGCCTAATTTTGCAAAACGCAACGCCAAGCGTTGACAAATTTTAAATGGAAAAAATTTTAATTACAAAAACAAAATACATACATACAAAATTTGTCAACGCTAAGCGTTGCGTTTAACAAAATAAGGCCCTAGATTTCAAAGCCATTGCCTGTTTTAGCAATGGACGTTTGAAAATTTAATTCGTAGCCGAAAATCGATAAATCGACTTTGTAAATTTTTAGCGATAGAGGTTTAGCTTTAGCGAGTTACAGAATACGCGGGCTGTTGTGATAAACGTTGATAAGCATTATTCAGTGGCTTTTGTCCGCTAAACTTTTTCTGAATGTTACAAAAGTAAAAAATTATAGCCTAAGCAACTATGCGATTACAAATAACTATAAATTTTTACTTCGCAAAATTGCTCAATTCGATGTCACGTGCGACATGGAAAAACAGCAATTGTTGTCAGGGCATTGAGAGTACAAATATTCAGTAAAAACACACATATTTAATACAATTAAACAAAAAAAAAATATTGCTAAACAATACGAAGATTTTGCATTGTATTACCTACAAATATAAAATTGGTCAAGTGCAACATGGTAAGTGTAAAATTAAAATATATTCTTGCATAAGAAAAAATTTACACAATTTTAAATAAGTTAAATTAAGATGAGCAAAATCGGCGAAAAACCAAGAAATTTGCAAGCCGTGCAGAGAAAAATTAAAGGAAGATGAAATATTATTACACAATCATAAATTAAACACAAGAAAAGAATACGAAAAAGTGCAAGGAGCTGGCTGTAGAAAAAATAAACTATTTGTTGAATACTTCTGTTAATTAAAAAAAAAGAAGAAATGTGTCTTAGGACACCCGGTTATAGCTATGCTGCTTAGCTATATAAAACAAACTTAATGCGTTAAATAACCATGCATTAAAATTATAATATCGCCACAAATATTTCAAAACGTTTCCATTTATTTTCTTTTCTAGCGGCGCCCGATTAAATTAATGTATTGTTTGTGGCCGGTGGCGGCTTTTAGTCAGCTTACAGCTGATCGTCTGTGTTTTCTGGTTTGTGCTCATGTGCAAAAGTAATACAAATACAAATTGAGCAAGCCTTCTCATTATTTTTGTTTTGTTTTCGTTTCACTCACTTTAAAGAACGAAACAAAACATAATACTTTCTGACAAAAGAAAAGCCGACTTCAATGGAAAGATCTGATAGAAGAAGATAAGAAGAAGTACATGAAATAAAATATTAAATTTTAAAGGACGTCACTCCGACCAGTTTTTTAAATGAAGAATTGTACGTATTTTAAAGATCAAGGTATGTGGTAAGTTTCGTAAAAATCATTTAAGTAGAACCATGTGATATATAAAAATTAATTTTAATAGGCGTGTAATTACAAGAACCAAACGTGTTTATTAGGTTTCACAGCAATCAAGTAAGTAGAATATCATAAAATTATATAAAAAATGGGACCAATAGGATGCTATATTCTCTCAAACAACAAAAAAATTTTTACAGTCGGTCCAAATTGTACCAAGTTATGAAGTAACACAACTTAAAAAAAATAGAGCCGAATTGTTAACTTCCTCCTTTTTGTGAAAAAAGGTTAAAAATCAGTCAAATTGTGTCGTTGATTTTCGTACTCTGGTTTTAATTACAAAGAAATCAAGACAAAAACAAATTTATAACTGTAATAGTGTCGATTGTATTTGTTACGAAAATCACGTTCTAGCTCCTGTGTCGTTACATAAATAGCATAGCTATAAAAATTATTACTAAAGCTTGTTTATTTTTCATTTAAATATTTATATAAATATAATAGGGAAAATATAAAAGCAACAGTAATAATATAAATATCTTGATATGTCACGTGCGACTGACTTTCAAATTTAACTTAAAACAACAAAAATTTTAAAGCGGTATCAGTGCACAACATTCTAAAACTAGTTACAATACAATATTGTTTCAGGTTTCGCTAAACTCTACGCTTTAGTCATTGGCCACAAAAACAACTTCGCTTTTTGTCACATGCGAGTGATTTGGTATTTTGAAATTATCTTTAAAACGAAAAATTGCTCAAACCTAGCACCAATTATAGGGATTATGGTTAAAAATACGTTTTATTTTGATTTTGTTCACTTTAAATGTGTCCGAAGGTCACGTTCGACATAATGGAAATGCACCCTTCAACATTAGAGAGCTTTTATATATATATATATATATATATATATATATATATATATATATATAAATATTTTTTGTAAAACGATGTTTCTGATATGATTTAAAAAGTTTTACTAGTCGTGAATCCTTGCACTCAAACTCTAAAAAATTTTTTCTAGAAATATGGCTCAACTCTTATAATTTAGATATTAGACTTAAATGCTTTTGATTTTGTTAGTAATATCTACTTGAAATTAATTGAATACGGGGTAACTGAAATTTTTCATAAAAGATCCAATAATATTCTGATTTTTATTCGATTAACGCAAAATGGTGGCAAATTAAAATCTTCCTTGAATTTTATATAACATAGGAAAATTTATTTTTAGCTGTTACAATATTTGAAATAACAAAAGTATGCTATGTACTTCATTGTTTAAATTGACACGGCCTAAATAAATTTGGACACAAAATGCCGTGCAGACCAATAAATCATAAATTATTTTAGTTTATGAGCGTACTATTATTTTAATGCAAGTTCACATTATCTCTGCTCCTTTTGCCAACCTTGTTTAGGCCAAGAAGGCAATATCATGTGTTGTATTTGATTCCAAGCTGTTTATAGTTTTATATTTATTAATACTCGCAGCCACAATCTTGTACTCATACCAGTGGTCGGCATTGAATCGTTTTTTCGCTATTCATACTGACTGATTAAATTTTAAATATAAGTGAGTAGACATCATTTAAACTCAACTACTATGATTTACGCATACTCACGATGATATTGATTTAAAAGTATAGGTTGAAATAAACATAAATGCGATGTGGACATCATAGTCATACCACACTCACACTCATAAATCACCTCCGTTTGATTTGTAATTTCGGGAAAATACGTATAGTACTCACATTGATTCAGCTCACTCAACTCATGCATGTATGCTTATTTAAAAGTTTAGTCATTAAACAGTTTGCAAGTAGTCTACAATAGTAGTAAATAGGGTTGTTTTTCAATTCCTGCAAAAAACCAACAAAAAAAGCAA
The DNA here is from genome assembly GCA_944452675.1 of Tachina lurida. Classification (NCBI taxonomy): domain Eukaryota; kingdom Metazoa; phylum Arthropoda; class Insecta; order Diptera; family Tachinidae; genus Tachina; species Tachina lurida. The sequence continues at coordinate 116,496,071 of OX101756.1, forward strand.
CAGAGAAACACATAACCTGATAATGAGAACTTTAATGTTCGTATGTGAAGTTCGCACTGTGAATCATATTTATTTTACATCGTCCATAGGCATTGAGCTAAGGAGAGCCGAAATCAACAACCTCATAAATGTTGCTAAGTATGAGTTCGATGCGCACTTCAAACTTTCGAGTGAATATGATTCATAGACAACATTGCAATAAGTACAAGAAATTATAAGTCGTGATTCAACTTTACTCATTTTTTCACTACTCCTTGCTGTTCTCTGACTAGTACTTTATGTTGCTGCTTAGGAGTGTGCTAAATGAAAATAAATGTATAATCATCACGTTTCATTTGATCATGATATATGTTGTGTTCATTACAATTCTCTGCTCATGTAAGATAATCAAAACATTAATTTTAACAAAAAGTAACCCTTTTTACACTTAAATATACCAAGAGAAGACTAAAAAATTGTTCTCATTGTCCAGTCTAAGGCCACGATTTAAATGATGACGAAGGTGAGATGGCGAACAACGTGGAAAGATGACTGCAACCGGTGCGGAGATTCATTCATTGGCTGGCTATACAAGTGCGAGTTAAACAAGACACTCGGCAGTTGTAGATGGCATGTTAGTAAATTCGATTTTAGAAAACATGCAAGTATGTATTTTAAAGTGGATGTATTAACAATTTATATCTAGTTGTATGCATAAGGACTTATTTACCTACAGTGGATAATGTCAACTACGGACCAGACAATTTTCTAAAAATATTTTTGATATTTCTAATAACTACAGCGAATTTTTTTCCCTCAATTAACATCTTTAATTGAAAACATACTGCCGACTCAATGCAAAGATGCGATAGAACATTTTCGAAAAAACTATATGTGGAACCAAAGTGGAAGTAAACTCTTTCAAACAAAAAAATTTTTTTTTTTAAATCTGTTGGTTTACATACTTCTTTGTAAATCATAAAATTAAATTTTAATGGGCGTAATTCCGCCCAGTTTTTTAAATGCAAGATTGTGTGTTTTTCATGGCTCAGGGTGTGTGTTAAGTTTTGTAAAAGTCGCTAAAGCAGAATCACTTAAATTTATTTAATTTTAAGGGGCGTGATTACGCCTATTTTTTGTTAATAAAAGATTGTGTCTATTTTAGAGCTCAAGGTGTGTGGTAAGTTTCGTAAAAATCGATTAAATAGAACCACGTGAAATATAACAATAAATTTTCATGGACGTAGCCCCGCCCATTTTTTCAACTTTCAAATTGTATAATTACCAGCACCAAAATTCTTTGCTAGGCTTAGCACCATCCAATAAGTAGAATATAATCAAATCATCTAGAAAGGATTTGTGGGCGTGTCCACGCCCACATTTCTAACAATGGGATAAGTTGAAAGCTATACCCTCTCAGACGAAAAAAGAATTCTTACCATCAGTCTAAAATGGTCGCTTCAGAATTGGTTTAGCCCATACGCCACAAAATTGGAGTGGACGAAAACGACAAAAAAAGGTTTACATGAAGTTTTCTCAAAATATATCCGATGGATATTTATTTGTATTGGCACCACTGCTTCCGACACATGTTTTGAAGAAAAATTTTTGTGAACTTTCATATATAAAATTAGAAGTTAATAATATTTTATTGTAAAAGGAAAAATACGTTTTGTGCCGCATACACCACTTTTGTTAATTTATTTTCAAGAAGTAGCTTTTTGTGCTCCATACGTATACTTTACTGCTGTGTCTTGATGTGACGAAAATGAGTGCAACAAATTTATTTTTCTTGGAGTCCAGAGATATAAGACGAAGAAGCCGCCACCGTTATATTTTTAACTATCTATCCGCTTACTCATTTATACAAGAATTTTTCTTACGGCACCTTCTTTTTAGGGTTCCGTACACCAAAGGTGAAATGGAACCCTATTGTTTTCGCTACGCTGTCCGTCTGTCCGTCACAGGGTACATTCTCGAGAACCGTAAGAGCTACGGACCTGAAATTTGGACACAGTGTGTAGACAACAAATACATGAGAGTTGGAAATTAGAGGGTGTGCCAAAACGAGCAACGAAAAATGTTAAAATCCCATGTAATATACATACAATTGTATGTATATGCACTTGAAATTTGTAAAGTTAGTGTACTTTTATACACGCTACAACAATTAACACTAAAATTTAAAAAAATTTAATTAAAGGGTGTACCATCAGTTAATGTAATTTCGACTATGTAATTTTGATAACTTGCTGTATCTTGGAAACGGTAAGAGCAAACTTCTTGAAATTTTCAAAACCGGTAAAACAAAAAAATCTCAAAATTATAAAATCGCCAAACCGAAAAAATCGCCAAAATAAAAAAAAAATCGCCAAAACGAAAAAAAGCACCAAATTAAAAAAAAAATTTCTAAATCGAAAACAAATCGCAAAAAACCGGAAAAATCACCAAAATTAAAAAATCGCCAAAATGAAAAAAAATTGCCAAAATGAAAAAATCGCCAAAATTAAAAAAATCGCCAAAATGAAAAAAATTGCCAAAATGAAAAAAATCGCCAAAATTAAAAAAATCGCCAAAATTAAAAAAATCGCAAAAATTAAAAAAAAAATCGCCAAAATTTAAAAAATCGCCAAAACGAGAAAATAGTGAAAAATAACCAAAAAAAATGATTTCAGCTGAAAAAACGTAAACAACACTGTATTAAAAAAATGCTCAAAGCCCAACGTACGGAACCCTTCGTGCGCGAGTCAAAGTCGCACTTTACTGAATTTATTTATTATTCATTTCTTATAGAAATGAAGCAAAACAAGAGCTAACTTTACTTCATACGTTTTTGTCTGAAGAATTTGGGGCAATCGTCAAACAGTAGCGTGTACAACAAAACAATACTTATTAAATCTCAAAAATAATGGATATGGAGCAAAATGAATGCTTAATATCTCAGAAACCATAATAAATTTCGTGAAACGCGCTTGTAATTCAGAAATAGGGCATTAACAATATGTTATATATTCCATACCTAACTAATTTTTTTAAAGAATGGTCGGGCGGTGGAGCAAAACTTTTCTGGGGCGACGAAATCTACCCGACTAATAATGTAAAAAAATACATACGTTTTTACAGCCTTTTCCTTTGTTTGAAGTGGGTTTAAATAAATACAAAGAAACAATTAAAACTTTAATTGGCCCAATCAATTAACTGATTACATTTTTAAACAAAAGTTTTGTTGACTCAATTAACCCCCTGTTTGTGTAAGACGTTTGAGTTAAAAATCTTGGCGTTTCTGTAATAGATTAAAGAAAAGTTGTACAAGTTTCCTTTAATCTATTACAAAAACGCCAAGATTTCTAACTCAAACGTCTTACACAAACAGGGGGTACATTTTTAATTAATTATTTTTTAATGTTTTAAGAAAAAGTTTAGTTAAATTTTTAATCAATTATTTGTATTTTTTCGCAATTAAAGACATTTATGCAGAAAAAAAGTATTTTTAAAAACACCCACCTATCTTTGTCATGCAGGCCATGCAGGAGTATATTCTCTTGCCCATTGTGCAGATGCAGCTCTAATTAAATGTAGGGTTGCCTTTTTTTTTGGTAATTTTCATAAGCTGCAGACCATGATTAGAGTTGAATTTTCTTAAAAGTCGTTTGATTATGTGAGATAATGAGTACAAGTCTAATATGGGGGAAACATTTTTCAGTTTCTCCATTTTTTTTTATATAAATGCAACACCCTACTATTATATGGCGAATCGTTAACTGAAATTTGATATCAAGGTAAACAAAAGGATGTTATTTTGCAAGATCATTGTTATATAAATCATCACAGTCATTGCTGATATATTTCAGATTTATAATATTGTTGTAGGGCATTTTAGTCCTTTCTCTTTTTCTTTTGTTGGCAGCTTTCACTGTACAATTTACGGTGTAAATGTAGCAAAGTGTTGGCTGATATGTTTTTAGTTAAGAACTGATAGAGTTAAGACAAAAAAAATTAAATTTAATCATAGTACCAGTGCATAAAGCTTTAAATAGTTTTAACTTATATTAACATACAAATGTTTGAGCACGTACAATTAAATACCCATATGCATACGGATTAAAATTTATACAGGGTTCTTCAAACATGATTTTGAAGGGAAAAGCAGAGATTATGAATGTCAGTATTTTTAAAGAAGTTTAAAGAAAAAGGGATTCTTTATACGAGTTAGACCATAAAAATGTTACAGTCTATAAAACAATTAAATTGCTAAAGGGATCATAATGAGCATATGACCTCAGGCAAATTGTTAATTTTTAACAAGTTTCAAGTAACGTATAGTCCCAATTTTCACGAGGCAATTTTACTTGCGCAAGTCTTGAATTTGACGAACAAAGAAGTGAGGAAGAAGGAAGGAGTGTAAAAACCAACAGAATTGCCGTACAGACTTGCCTGTATATGGCAATTCTGTTGGTTTTTACACTCCTCACTTCTTCCTCACTTCTTTGTTCGTCAAATTCAAGACTTGCCCAAGTAAACTTGCTCTATCTAAACGCTACAGCAAGTTTAATAGAAAATTTTAGGACTTACGCAAGTAAAATTGCCTCGTGAAAATTGGGACATACATTTACATACATTGAGGGATATCAGCATTTTAAATTGTTTTTAGAAGTCTAAGCTGCTATCTTTCTGATATGCCATATCGACAATATATGGAAATGTACATAGCAGCACCCTCCTTCATCGATATTCGTAGCAATTAATCGACAGGGAAGTAAGACAACTAATAATATGGCAACATAGCTTAAATTAGTACGCCTACTTAACACCAGAGGCGCTGCAACTATGTTATAAAACTTAACAGAATGCACAATAGCAGAGTTGTAAAAACGAAAAAAAAATTAATTAATTAATTAGCTTCTCTTCTCTCTATATAAGGTGTGATTTTTTTTAGCAACTTTCTTTTTGGCAACACTGTTTTTGGCAGCTTAGCTGTTTTCTTGTAACATGTTACTGTTAAACATGTTCAGTTTGGTTTATGATTCAACCATGAATCGACTTACAAATGAACAACGCTTGCGGGTTATTAAATTGCATTATTAAAATTCATGCTTAGTTAAAAAAGTGCACTTCTTCCATTTTATGGTCAGTTTGGGCGACCTTCTGAGGATTCTATACGGAATCTTTTGCCTAAATTTCCCACAAGTAGTACATTATTGAACATTAAACCTTTAACACGCATACGTAGAGTTCGGACAGAGAAAAATATCATAGCTGTATCCGCCAGTGTTGTCAGCGCCATTCGAAGCAATTGGGCCTTTATTTTTTCCAAAATCTGAGAGCTGGACTTGACTGACATGTGGCTTAAGCAAGAGGGTGCCTTAGGTCATACACCACGCGAAACAATTGCCCGATTGAGAGGCGAGTTCGCTGAACAGGTTATTTCACGTTTGGGACCGCTCAATTGGCCGCCCAGATAGTGCGATTTAACGCTTTTATACTAGTTTTTACGAGGCTATGTCTTCAGGAACAAGCCCGCAATTGTTGATGCACTGGAAGACAATACATATTGAAGAATTTATTCGTGATATACCGGGCAATATGTTGGAGAGAGTAGGCCAAAATTGGTCCCAGCGTATAAACAATTTCAGACGTATCCGTGGTCAACATTTACCTGAAATCATCTTTAAACATTAAATTATATAGAACGTTCTACCGATTCAAGTAAACATTTCACAAATTTTTCTAAATGTTATGTCTTTGTTTTTTTTTTTTAAATCAAATCCGAAAGCTATTAAAAATCTTCCTATATCTATCACTTCAACATCTATAATTGCACTTTGGCTTTCCTGCTCTCAGGTAACATGAAGGGCAGTATTATTTTGACCAAAGTAAGCTCATAACTTTTTTTTATCTTCCCAACAATCTGCCAACTTAGACTACGCTGAAAGTTTTAAGCATCAAAAGCTGAGCTGCTTATTTTAATAACACACACAGAACAAAAAACTTTCTTGCAATAAACACGTTTAAATGAAAAAATACAAAAATCAATTAAACATTTTATAGAGTCAATTAAACTTTTAATTAAATAAAATTTTTAAACAAAAATTTAATTGAATCAATTACATTTTGAATTGATTTTTGGTTTTTTTTTCCATTAAACTTGTTTAAAGCCGGACAATTTTTTTCCATGCCAGCCATTTCATCCCATAATTTGACTAGAAACAATTTAGGGACTTTTAAAATTCCCACAATGAAAAGAATCCCTACAATTTGTTTCAGTTTAAATAAAAAAATGACACACACACACACACACTTTACAAAACTCTGTGTCAAAATAATTATTCGTTGTTTAAACTTTCAGCAGGTTATCCAGGGCCATTCATAACCAACTGTGACCAAGTAATTTAGAACTCAGCTGCAAATGTTGAACATTGCAAATACATAAGCATATTGCTCATTTACTGAAACAATGTAATAACTCAAAAAAACTAAGTTACCAGAAAAGGAGTTTAATGTTTCTAATTTACACACACAACTTAATGACAAAAGAAAATTTTATTTTGCTGTCAAGAGTTGAGTATACAAAATATTTAAATGAAACTTTCACACAATATGAATAATAACATTATGGGGAATAATTCTGCATTATTAATACAAAAATCCTAATTTTTAAGTTATGACGTTGTTGTAGAAAATTAGCGATATGTGTGTGTTGCACACTTTTGCATACAATGTGCTTGCATAAATGCAAGAGAAATCGAATATTTTATATAGAATGTTTTATCGTGTTACTGATATTGTCCATCTCGTATCTTAAAGTTATTGAATTTTAAATATTGTCGACACTTTACTTGTATCTGATATAAAACAAAATACATATGTGAAGGTAGTTTTCTTCTCGCGAAGTATTAAAGATTTGCGTGAAGCTTATGAGAAAAAGGTTTTTTGGAAAAAAGTTCTATAAGACAGTAAAAAATTGTGTGAGTCTCAAATTTTACTGTTAAAGTCTAAATTTGAAATAAAGACTATTTATATTTAAAGGAAGGGTAAGTAACAACAGACCAGCATTTTCTTGCTATGCAAAACTGTTGATTGAAAATTGTATTAAATCTACGATGGCGGATCAATAATACTTTTCGACCCTCCCTCGTAGTTATATGAAATGCAACACTGTCAAATTTTGAGCAAGTTTGGTCATTTACTTTGCGTTTAACAGCTGTTCAAAACATACAACCTCGTGTATTTTTCTAAAAATTGGAAAAAGTGAATTTCGAGTGTTCACTAAACATTATTTTTTGCGAAAAACAAAACCGTCAATCAAACCGAGGAAAAGCTCGGTAAATACTATGAGGACTCTGCACCATCGATTTTAATGCTAAAAAAGTGGTTTACTGACTTTCGTTGTGGTCGCACAAGTACAAATAACGATGAACGTTCTGGACGGCCAATTGAGGTCAGTACACCCAAAAATTCCCACGATATCGTGTTGGCCGGTCAAAGAGTAAAACTGCGTGAGATTGTTGATGCCATAGGTATTTCATATGACAGCGTGGTTTCGATTTTAAATAATCAGCTGGGTTTAAGAAAGTTGTCTGCAAGATGGATGCCGCGTTTGCTCTCAATTGACCACGTGAGACAACTTTAAAAGATTCTTTGGAGTCGTTTAACCGTAATCTGAATAATTTTTTGCGGCGTTTTGTAACTGTGGATGAAACATGGATCCCTTACTGTACTCCAAGCAGCAGTCTAAAGAATGGATTTCTCTTGGTAAGCCTGCTCTGAAGAAGGCCAAGGTGAGTTTGTCGGCCAATAAGGCGATGGCAACAGTTTTCTGGGATGCACGTGGGATAATCCACATCGATTACCTTCGAAAGGGGAAAACAATAAACGGCGTATATTATGCCAACTTGTGAGACTGATTTAATGAGGATTAAAAAAGAAAACGACTCCATATGGCCAAGAAAAAATTCTTTTTCATCAAGATAATGCACGAGTGCACACGTGTGCAGTCTCAATAGCAAAACTCTATAAATTGGGCTACAAATTGTTGCTCCATCCGCCATATTCTCCGGATGCAGCCCCTAGTGACTATTTTCTATTTCCAAATCTAAAGAAATGGCTCGGTAAAAAAAAAATCTCTCTCCAACCGAGAAATTATTAACCAAACAAATGCCTATTTTAAGGACCTCGAAAAATCCTATTTTTCGGCAGGGATACAAAAACTGGAAAAACGTTTGACTAAGTGTATTGAGTTAAGGGAAGATTATGCTGAAAATAAATTTTTATTTTGCAAAAAAACTGTGTTTCATTCAAAAAGTTACGGACTTATTGATCCGCCCTCGTATAAAGCACATGGGAGACACTTCAATTTTAAGCTTCAATATCAACAATGTTCTGAAAATACCCATTTTGTCAATAAAAAAGGTGTTTGTGATTTCAAAACATTCAGTCTCCTACGTTTTCAAATTTGGTTTGGTTATTTTTGCAATTGTTATATGACGAACGTGAAGCTGGATATTGATGTGTCTGGCACCCGCTTTGACTGCAACGGCGCTAACTACCACGCGATGAGTTGGAGTGTAAATATTGGACGGGAAAGCCAACTGCATAGAACAAACACACTCTTCTTGATGACTGCGATAATAAACAATATCTTGTAAGTTATATAATTAATAGAATAAAATCACTACATTAAATTTAATTCATTTTGTTTAAATTTGAAAAAAATGTTAATTCAATATGGTCCTCCATTTTATTTAAATATCAAACTCACGTTGTGTCAACTTGAAATAACTTTGATTTAACATAATTCTTCTTTTTTATTTAACAGTACTGGATCATAAAACCACCATGAACTTAAGTTGTTTCGAAAAGAAACCATTTCTTGGAAGCTTACTGTAAATCATGTTGAATTAACATGAAACACATATGAAGCAAAAGCACTACCAATAATTGATTAACATAATAATAATTTGATTTAGAATAATTCTTCATTTTTATTTAACAGTACTGGATCATAAAACCAACAGGAAATTAAGTTATTTAAAAAAGCAAACGTTTCTTGGAAGCTTACTGTAAATCATGTTGAATTAACATGAAACACTAATTTCTTGATCATAAGGGATACTTTTTTTGCTGGAATAAAGTATTTTTTTAAACAGTCTTTTATTATCCACTTTCAAATCAATTTTGATTTATTTTTGAGTAAAGGAATTATCTTTTTAATATATAATCAATCTTTTGCACAATTTAACACATGTTTACAGGCATTATGTACTCTGCTAATATTATATTAATGCAAATTAGAAAAATCAATTTTAAGACCACTTAAAGCATTTATCATACTAACTAATTACTACTGGTGAGATAGAAAAATGTTTTAATTGAAAAATAAGCAGAATAATTAAAAAAAAAACTTGAAAAGGCGCCGTAGATGGCTTTGACCACTTCTGGAAGTTTTAATAGGCTCACGCATTCAATTCAACCCTAAGAAACTCATTTCCAGGAGATTTGACAGATGTGCATCAATCATTAACAAGATAATGAATAAAGTGTCTGATGGTTAACGTTTATTAATAGACGTGTAAATATGCAAAAAAAAGAACAGAAATGAATTAATATTTTTTTTTGCAATTCAAGGAAAACTAAGAGCAAAACTGGATCAAGCACTAAAAATGCCGTATGGTGTTATTTAAAAAAATAAAAGATAAAATAAAATATGAAATGAAAACGGTTCTTTTGCAATTTTCTTTATTGTTATTGCTTCATTTTGATATTAAATGTTGACGACATTAATGTGGCGGACGACGTGCAGCAGCAGCGGTGCAACCAGCCGGTTTTTAGTTCATTTACTATTACCAAACTGTCTTAAGGAAACACATTTGAACACCTTCAGACAAAACTCTAATGCTGGCTTTTTATTTCTCCATTGCAAAAACTTGCAAGAGACCAAAGTAATGCACACACTTAGTAGTTCCCTTGTGTGTGTGTGTGTGTGTGTGAACTGAAACTTTCAGTGGAGTATGTTGGAATAAAGGGAAAGACACATCATGATTACGATTATGACTCTGATAATAGCAAAAACAATTTACACTAAAAAGATTATGAATATTTTAAAAAGGAGCAAATTACATACATACATGTTTAGATTAACTTTGTGTGTGTGTGTGTGTGTGTGCAAAAACTCGAGACGGAAGATTATTTTCTTAAAGGTGTTTAACATGCATATTTATGAGATTTTTCTTTAGACTAAATAGTTTCTGGCATACTGATTTTATGTTTTTATCCCATTCATTTGAAGTTTTTAAAGCAAAAGTTAATACAACTGGAGAATGTAATGCAATGCTTACCCTTCACGTGCGTATGAGTCGGGTCGTTGGGTACATATGAGGCATTTGCTTTATACGCACCTGCTGAATGACGTGTGTAACGAATTTTGTTGGAATATGTTTTCTTTTGAAAATAGTTCCGTTAACAGGGATTCATTATATATATTGACACTCGACTGTACACAATAGATCTGCAAAACTATTGATACTCACCTCACTCGATAGTTTCGATCGATATTATCGATAGTACTATCGATAGGTTTGCAGCGCTATTGTGTACGGCTGAGGGTAATGGTATCCCTCTATTTTAGTCGAGTGTGGCCTCTATAATTAAGAGTATTGCGAGTTAGCGGATCTGGATGCAACTCAAGTTTCTTTACACAAAAAAAAAATACCATGCAAAAATTTTAATTGCAAAACATATTCAATTTATTAGAAATAACACGTTGTTTAGGTATGCTGGTGTTTATTTGCTACAACCCACTTGACAAAGACTTTCGTTAATAATAAGGATTTCGAATATATCTCTATTATTTATCGTGTAAAACTCGAGAATGACACCCAAAAATTATTCGAGAAAAAAGTTTACCAGTTTTGTTTCAAAAAACATTAGATTTCGAAGGTTCACTAGCAATAGCAAAAGTGGGCCCATATCGAGCTAATTTCGATATCGCAAAAAGGCATCAGAAAAACTAATTTTTTAACCTGCTCGCTAAAGCTAAGGAGTTTCGAAATAAAATTATTCGATATTTAATCGCGAATATAAAATAAATTTGAATGTTGGCTAAGCAAACTTCTCTCGATAGTTTCTCGAATGTGCGGTAATAGACTAGTCGATGTGTGCTAGTCCGTTAGTCTGGAGGTACCGTCTTCAAATCCGATGGACTGCAACGCAAGTTAAAAAATAAAAAAAAAATTAATAAAATAGATAAAATAAATTAAAATAAATAAACTAAAAAATTAAAATAATAAAATAAAAAAAATAATTAATTATTTATTATCTATGTGAGACATATTTAGATTTAATTGAGCTGTAGTGAATTTTAAACAGAAATAATTTTTAATCAGGCTTAAGTTCAGTAATTTCAATTCTTATTGGATGAAAAGAAGAAAAATTTATCAGCACCCATGTCCATCTACTGGGGTAGAGATTATAATTAACATCAGCTATTTAACGTAAATTTTCAACTAAATGGAATTTGATCATTTCTCATCACTCATGGTGAATATATTTACTTTTTTATTCTTTAACTTGCGTTGTAGTCAATTGAATTCGAATACCGTATCTACAGGCTAACGAACCAGCATACATCCACTACCATATTATCGCACATTCGAGAAACTATCGAAAGAGGTTCGCTTCTATTCTAGTACTATTGATCTCTGTCGATATATCTTCGAGGATTTTGTCCAATCCAAGCCCCTTTCTGGCCATTTTGTATGCATTTTAATTCTCTACCACCCCAGCGTGTCCAGGAACCTAGTGTGACCTTATTCATTCTGCGTACTTAATTTAGCTTAATGCGGCACTCCCAAACAAACTTTGAAGTAAATTCATATGAGCTGAGCGCTTACCTGGCAGCCTGATTTGCCGAGCAGATGACTATTTCTCTGCCTCGATAAACCCTGTCAAGATTAAATTGTGCGCATCTCTCAATGATATAAGCTTCCGATGGAAAAATGGTAGGAGGTTTTTCCAAGGACTTGTGTAGTTAGTCCGTGGTCCTACGACTACTACACCAGAACCTGTCGGCGTTCTGTAGCCATCGATGTACCACCTGATGGTGCTAGTTCCAACGGACTACCGGGGTGCTATTTTCCCTTATTACCTTTTATTGGCCAGAACAGTTTCAAACCTCTTGTCGAAGTCATACACTTTATTCATCACGTCAGAGGGTTGCGCAAGTACGGGAAATCGTCTTGCCAGGGATAATTGCTCCCATTGGCTAATTTCACAGTCCCCGTCTATGCTTTTGCCAGCGATACTGATTACTGTTTGTCTGGCAGCAGTCTCTATCACAATCGTCGGAGTTGTAAGCCGCCGTAGGACACGTCCTCATAGCACCTCTAGTCGTAGCCAGCCTGACCCTGTCCGAAAAGGCAACAGGAATTTATTTAATGTGCATCTGAAGAATATTTAAGGTTGCTGTGGCTGCAGCAGTAAGTGCGTTGACTACAACGCGATGAGTTCAAGTTCAAATCTTGGCTGGGGTAGCCAGTTGGCTTACAACACGCAAACATTACACTAAATTTATGTTGTTTCAACTTAAAATAACTTTGATTCAACATGATTCTTCATTTTGATTTCACAGTACTGGAATGTTCAATCAACATAAAATAAAGTAATTACAAAAGCAAATATTTTCTTTGAATTAATATTTAACACATACGAAGCAAAATCATTTCCAAAAAATGTGCAATTAAAATTATTTTCGTAGATTTTAATAAGCAATTTTTTTTGTTTATACTTCACTTGTAGATTTGTAGAAGTATAATTTAGATTAAGTTATCTTAAGGTTTGCTTCAAAAACTGTAGAGTCATCTGTCATCTGTGTCAGCAGGTGTTCTGCATGACTTATTCTGCAAGCAATGGACACTAATTTTTTTTTTTTGTATTTCAGGCAATCAATACGTGATCCTATTGTCGTTAAATCACATGCAGATAGTAAAATTTTATATAAATATATATTGGCAATAGTTGGCGAAATTTCTGAAGATATCTGGCGCCATGAAATCAAAAAGCCGACATGACTTGTACATCGAAATTTTAAAACTACTGAAAATGCTTAGAAAAAATTTAACTGTCTACAAAATAAATTTTATAGGCCTCTTAAACTTTTCCACTAGCAATATCATAATTGTTTCTCTACGTTCATCTGTTTATTATAAAAAAAAATTGCCTTTTTGAAATATTAAAGTCCTTCTTAAGGCAATAAAATAATAAAAATTTACCATAAAGCTGTTAATGTTGCATATTAAATTTAAATTTGCGGCAGAAAGAAGCAACACTCTGTTTGTCGGGCGATATTTAACGCTTATGTTGTGTGTTACACATCCAACAATGGCGTGTGTAAAACTTATTGTAGGGTATATAAATATAATTTTAATCATATCAAATAATGAATCTATAAATTGCAAGTCTTAAGAACGTTCACAGTTTTAGGAAAAACTCAAACAACAAACTGCTGCAAGTTGTTTTCTTTTATAGAGATACAACTTTTTCTTCTTCTTTCAATTAAAAACAAAAATAGGGAATAAAAAAAGGCCAGAAAAAGCACAAAACAACAATAACAACAAGGAATTACTAGTATTTCATAGATCGCCACTTGCACTCTCTTTCTCTTAAATAGAAGTTGTAACCAGTTATTTAGCTTGTTTTCATTCATTTTCCTTGCTTCCTTCCTTCCTTCCATCATTTTCTGCAATGTATCCAGTGGTTATTATACATCCAATTTAAAAGCTGGAGTAAAACAAAATTCAAAGAAATTATATGAGAAAAACGTATCTTTTTTTTATTATATATCCCATTACGAAAAATGATCATACATGGCGTTGCGGGTACGACGATTGTTTGGTAAGTTTGGAGCAATATATTTTTCAATCGGCGTATACGAATAAGGAAAACAGTTGCTGCAGACAAAATTTACATGATATATGTATGTCTGTATAAGAGAAGCGCAATGAGTAGTGAAATAGTGAGTAGAGTTGAATCATGATTTATAATTTCTTGTACTTATGCGCACTCATTCTTATTGTAATATTGTCTATGAATCATATTCACTCGAAAGTTTGAAGTGCGCATCGAACTCAAACTTAGAAATATTTATGAGGTTGTTAATTTCGACTCTCCTTAACTAAATGCCTAATAAGTATGATTCACAATGCGAACTTCGCATACGAGCACTAAGGTTTATAGAAGCCATGAAAACAAAAACAAAGCGCTCAAATTTGTTTTTGTTTTCAATATAAATGGACAGACGAGAATTTCTACATGGCGTCTATAAACTGGCAGTAAATAAACATACAGGCATGAGTTGAGTGAGCTGAATCAATATGAGTAGTATAAGTATTTTTCTGAAATTAGAAATCAAACTGAGATGATTTATGAGTGTGAGTGTGGTATACTTATAAATCAATGTCATCGTGAGTATGCGTCAATCAGAGTAGTTGAGTTTAAATGATGTCTACTCACTTATATTTAAAATTTCATGAGCCAGTATGAATAGCGAAAACATGGTTCGTTGCCTTAATACAGAGACACCCTAACCCATTATTTTGTTTCAAATAAACTTTTTGCATATTTCGATATATTAGAGGCTAGTTTATCGAAACATGCAAAAAATTCGATTTAAAAAAAAATAGTATGTTAGGGCGTTTCTATATTGAGAGAGTGGCCTTGTCTGAAGTAGTTGGTACGTTGACTACAAAACCGAAGGTGCTGGGTCTGATGCAGGTCTCCAACAGTCATTTAAATAACAACACCTCCCATTTTTCTGCTGTGCATTAGTGTTCTTTGTATCAGTTGTAGGAAAAGTTCTAGAGATTCAGGCTTAAGGCAGTGGTCACTAAACTACATCGGCTTCAGCGGATGCTAATCCTAATGTAAGATCAGAGCGCCATCCTGCAATGGTATTATGTAGCCGAATCATTGGCGAAGTAAAATAACCAATAAAATGGCTACTTAAAACAGTTTCGAAAATTTAATACGCCTCATTGACACCAGAGGCGCTACAACACTGCATTATTAAAAAACGTGCAAAAAAGCAGAGTTGTAAAAGAATGAAGCTTTCCTCTATCTCTTCTTTCACCACCTGTCTTCTCTCACACCATTCCTTTTCTGAAGAAGGTAACACCTAGTAATAGTAGTAGGCATTCATTGCCTAAGTCTTACATTCTCTTCACAAAAACGGCCTTTAAAACTTTGTATTATTTTTATCAGTTACTAAGTTTTGTTGCGAAAGTTAAATTTAAAATTACATTTAATCATAATTCGTACATTAATTTTGCTCCAAAGTGTATGGTGAGGTAACAAGCGAATTAAAATTTTAAAGTAATCAAATGGTCAGGAAAATAGTCACGGTTCATGTATAAAACTGATCAAGGCTTGTAATTTAACAAAACAACCCACGTACTTATTATTATTTTTGTATATATTGGCTTAACGTACAAGAATGAATTTATGTATGTTGGCAGATTCGTTTGAAAGCTGGACTTGTGTGTTTGAAGTATTTGAGAAATGAAAAGAGCAACAACAACAAACAAGCTATGCAAGAAAAACAACAACAACAACAACAACAACATTAATGGGAGACATACATAGAACGAAAACCAGTGTAAATGGACACACAATCATGTTTTGCCACATGCTGCAACATTCATTCTTTCATCCATCCGTGTGTTGTTAGTTAGTTCTTGTTTGTTGTCGTTGCTGTTGGTGTTGTTGCTGTTGCTGTTGCTGTAGCTTTTGCTGCTGTTGAAGGTAGGCTGTCAGGCAGCATGATATACCGATATCATATATAGTAGAGTATATATATTGTTTGTTGTAACTTCAGGTGAGCGCACCGCGCGTAAAGTGCTCCATAAAAAGTCCAGACTTGAGGCCACAACAAAATGATTGTGAGCATGACAAAAGCAGTGCAAAATTAATACTCAAAGCGAATAGATTGAAATGGCTCCTGCAACGCGCGCAGACGCATTCAACAAAAAGGCAAAATACAACATGAAACGAGTGCAACGTATGTGAAAAACAATTTCAAAAAAGAAAAATACTAAATATAAATAATGAATATAAGATCTCATTGCGTTCGTTGCATGTTGGCCATTCACTTAAATTAATCTTGAAAATAAAAATCATCATTTAGACATGGCAATCGATGGTTGCAAGTTGGTATTGGTAGAATGAATCGATATATTGCAAATGCTCTTCATTTTGGCATTCAGCATACAGCAGTAAAGCAACAAACACACATGCACACGCACAAGCTCAAAGCACAAGCACACCAACACACTTTACATACATAAGCTTAAGATATAAAAACGTCAGGGTGTTTATTTAACCCGCAAGTGAAAAAAGCTCAAGTGTTCAGTGAATGAAGCAAACTGCCAGGCTAAGGCTAAGGCTATGGCTAAGGCTCAGGCTCAGGAACGGCCCCGGCCAGCCCATTGCGGCTGGGCAGTGCATTTGAATGTGCAGTGTCTTATCGTTTAATAAACGAATTAAAGCCAAAACAAAAGTTAAGAGAATTAAAAATTAAGATAAAAAAGCAAAAAAAAAAAAATTTACATTGCATTGAAAATAAACCGCTGTTGCGTAAGTACGAGCGAGTTTAAATACGAAAATATTGTTCCTCTGACCGTTCGTCTGTCTCACGGATGGATGGAAGGCGCAGAGTGAATTGTGTTTTTTTTTTAAATTTTTGTTGTGAAATGTGTTTTTGCCCTTAAGGGCTCATAAATTACTTAAAATCCAAAACAAAAAGAGTAGCAAAAAGCCAAAACAACAAAAAATCTTAATGCGATACATTTATTACGATACGAAACGATACGCGCGCAACTCAGATTCAAGTAGTCGCATGTACACAATCACACAGTTGCAGTTGCAGTTGCAGTTGCAGAAAACAGCAACAATACAACCCACTTTTGCATTGCACAAGGCGATGACGGCAGCTTATCTCGGCTATCCAAGGGAACCAAATGCCGCTTTAAACATACGGTAGGCAGTAAAATTCTAAATATTTTTGTATTTTTTTTTTTTGTAATTTTATTTTTAAGTGCTTCTTGCATTTGCTTTCTTGCGAGTTGTGGGAATAACAAAAGCTTGAAAATAATTACAAATGCATCCGTCACATTGTTGCAAGAGTATACCGAACACCGGACGTATGCAGAGGCAGCGTTAACGAAAATTGTATGTGTACCGCCTTCGCCACTTCAATGTAAACCATACTTTTACTGCGGCGCTAAGGAATTGCTACATTGTTGCATGAAATGTATTTTTTTTAACCTCAAATTTTACCAGGGAAGCCATATTTTTTAGATATATGTATTCTAATTCCAATAATGGCAATCACTGGATACTTTTATAGCTTTGCTATTTATGGCGCGATACAGGAGTTAAATCATGATTTTCGTAACAAAAATAATCGACACTATTACAGTTATAAATTTATTTTTGTTTTGATTTCTTTGTACTTAAAAGCAGAATAACAAAAAAAAATTAAACAAATCATTTGATTTTTGTTTGTTTCGTTCTTTAAAGTGAGTGAAACAAAAACAATGAGAACGATTGCTCAACTTGTTTTTGTATTGTTTTTTTTTTTGCACATGACCACAAGCTAGAGAACACAGCCAATACGCTGTAAGCCGACTTACAGCCGCCAGCGGCCACAAACAATACATTAATTTTATTTAAAAAAAAAATACATTAATTTAATTTAAAAGAAAATAAATATATAATTGGAATAAATAAATAAATGGAATCGTTTTGAAATATTTGCGGCAAATTTGAAATCATCATATAATATAATTTTATTGCATTGTTATTTAACACATTAAGTTTGTTGTATATAGCTAAGCAGCATAGCTTTAACCGGTTGTTCTAAGACACCTCTCTTTTTTTATTTTATTTTAATGGTCTTGGACAAAAATAACAACTTAGGTATTAAACACATTCACCGCAGAAAGCTACCGACTTTAAAAATTCAAGGATAGAATACATATGTTCATATGAGAATTATTATTTTGACGACAGCAGGGCAACACGACGGCAGGTTGCTGTCCATGCTGAGTTTGTCCTTGTAGTCCAATTAAACTAATTTCTATTTTTGATGGCAACAATAAGCAAACATACAGCCTAATTATATATTTTCCCGGGTAGTTTTATCTCTTTCTCTTATTCTAAATAGCCCGGAAATAAAAAGACAAGGGAGATGGATCAGCTGTTTTATGCTTACATTTTATTCCACACTAAGGCAAGAGTGCAGTAATAGAAACTTAATCAAGAATGTGGGTTAATATAAATATCTTTTTTCGCATAAATAAAAAATAACATAAACAGCGTAAACATTCACAAGCATGTGGATTAACTTTATGCTGAGAAAGTGGAGGTAAAACTGGTACAGGGTGTTTTTTTAGAGGTATAGAACTTCGAATTGAAATAAAACACAAGAAAATCGTTTTAATGTCCATCAATTTGGCTTTATTGGAAGGATAATTTTATGCCATTAATGTTTAAATATGATTTCGGGCATGTGGCCGCCGCGGCTGGCTCGAATAAAGCCAATTCTACAGGTCCAATTTTCAACCACTTTTTCGAGCATATGGGGCCGTATGTTGGCAATAACGCCACGAATGTTGGCTTCCAAGTCCCCTAACGTTTCTGGTTTGTTGGCGTAGACGAGCGACTTCACATATCCCCAAAGAAAATAATCCAATGGTGTCAAATCACACGATCTTGGTGGCCAATTGACAGGTCCATTCCGCGAAATTATGCGCTCATCGAATGTTTCCTTCAATAAATCGATTGTGACGTGCGCTGTGTGGCATGTAGCGCCGTCTTGTTGGAGCCACAACTCATCCACATTCATGCCATCCAATTCGGGAACAAAATAGTCGGTTATCAGCTCCAATTGCTGTGCACGGTGGCGAATCGATTCATTCGGGTCCTCTTCAACACTTTGCTCTACAGCGGCAATTCTTTCTTCGGTGCGCACTGTTCGACGTCTCTGCGGATGCGTATTATCACATAGAGTAAACGTAGTGCGAAAACGATCCATGGTTAACCGAATTAATTGCTCTGATGGACGATTATGTCGACCATAAAATGGACGGAGTTTGCGGTAAACTTCGCGAACTGAACCATTATTTTCGAAATAAATTTGCACGATTTGCAAGCGTTGTTCTTTTGTCAACCTGTTCATGATGAAATGGCAAACCAAACTAAATATTAATCACTTGACAGCTGACAAAATGGCCGCCAGTTAAAAAAGTGATGCCAACTTAAAGTTCTATACCTCAATAAAAAACACCCATTAGATGCAATTCGATTAAATTTCCCAATGACTGTATGTGCAAAGTAAATTGTAAATTTCTAAAGTTTTTCTTATCGGCCTTGATATAAGAGGCTAGAGCTGGCTGGCTGGCATGGTTTTAGGAGCGGAAAAATTTCAAGAACCCTATGAATTTTATATAGGTTAATTTAGATGAGTAGACCATTGTGCATTGTTGAGATTTAATGACAGTTCGGGCAAGTGTATTTTACATTTTTAGACAGAGCGCACTCTCGTTACACAGAGCAAAAACTGCCTAATAGAATCAAGAAGATTTTCTCTATGAAACGTTTTTAGGCTAAGTGGTATCCCAGCAAAAAGAAGCGAAGATTTTTTCATAGAGATTCCTTATTGTTTTTGTGTGGTAAATCTTATTAATGTAATCAAGAAGAAAACCACATAAAATCAAGAAGAAATATTATTATTCAAAACTTTTTTTACTCAATTTCCGTTATTTTTGGCACCAAAAAAAAAAACAATCCATAGAGAAAAACTTCTTGATTCTATTAGGTTTTCTTATAAATTGTAAACTAATAGGGATTTCTTATTGATTTTATTAGGTTGCCTTATTGATTTCTTTAAAAAAGTTTTTTTCTTGATTTTATTAGGCTATCTTATTGAATTTTTCAATAAGGTTTTCTTCTTGATTTTAGTAGGTTCCTATATGATTATGTGTAAAGCATCTTATTGATTTTTTTAATAAGGAAGTCTTCTTGATTTTATGAGGTGTCTTGTTATTTCGTTTCCATAAAAAGACATAGAGACAATTCGTTTCATGATCTTTTTCATTTTTGTATAAGAATGTTTGCACAATAACCTGAGTGCTTGTCTATCAGGTAGAAGTTTGCTGGTTCAATACTTGGTGAGTAAGCTAGTTAAGAATATAACATAATGTGTATGTATGTATGAATAAATAAATAACATCTACAATATACTACATACATACATACATATGTATATGGTATAGAATTGAAATGAAAATACATAAGTACAGAGAATAAAGACGCAATTTATTTTTTATTTTCATGAGGTTGCATAATAAAAACAAGAAGAAAGCCTTATTAAAAAAATCAATAAGATAACCTAATAAAAACTAGAAGATTTTTTCTGGGTTTTTTCAAAAAGGTTTTCCCTATGAAATTAATAAGATTTCTTTATTGAAAAAAAGAACTATAGAGATTTCTTATTGATTATGTTTTATTTTATGAGGTGTTTAGTAGGCACTGTTTTCTCTGTGTAGGAGGTATTAGCAAGCAGCATTTAAAAACTTTTATTTGAGTAATTGCTTTTGCTTCTGCTTCTGAAAATGTAAACAGTCGCAGTCAAAGCGAAAGCATGAAACGAAAAATTATACGCAAAGGAGAATTTCAGCAGCCGACATGTTTGAATAGTTTGTCAGTTTGACTGACTGCTGCTTTAAATAAACTAATTTTTTTCTCGACTATACTTTTTTGCAAATAGCGTTACTGAAATTCAAACAGAGAAGTGCGCATTAATTATATGATTTTCGAAAAAAAAAAAAATTGTGAAAAACGAAAATTTTTGAGTTAAAAAGTGATTTGTATGACCTATTCAGGTGCCTAGATACGTTCAGATTATATTAGCCAAATATTGTTAGCAAAAAAATAGGAGTCACTGTTAGTTATTCTGAAAGAAATGAAAAATTTTTTTGTGGTTTACTTTTGCAAAAAAGTGCATGAAGAAATAATTTTTTCGAAGTAAAATGTTAATGAAATTTATTAAGTGAACTCTTAGCTACATTATTGCCATATAAAGTAAAGCGCTATCACTAAGTCTGAATTAATATTCTTCTTTCAGGTGGTGGAGTACAAGCTACAAAAATTAAGTTTTTAAACAAGATAAAATACGAATTGCCGAATTATTTCGCATTACTAACTCCGAAGAAAACGAAGTTTTTAAGTTATGACACTGTTGAACTAAATGAGCGATTGGATCATAACCACACTCACCTGTTTAGCTAAACCATTGCAATGCAGCTCTTAATTATCATTTTCCATTAGTTTAGAATTTTTTTTTATGAAAATAATTTGATTTATGAAATAAATCTTGTGCATGATGTTAAGATTGATAGATGAAGTTGATTTTCCTTGCATAAAGTCAATTTAAAGCTCTACAGCAATTAAATAAATCCATTCAATTAAAGATGCATTAGTTAATTGGAAGAAGTTATTTTAAATCAACAATGTTAATAAGGGCATAAAAGGACAGAGTTATTCTTTAGCAAAAAATTTAAATTGAAAAACTGCAGCATTTTTAATACTCCATCAAAATTTTAATTGCTTCTGCTTTTGACGGATAGAGCAAATCTAAAACGGCAAACAGAAATCACAAAAAAAAACTCAATAGACTCTTTAAAATAGTTGCATGCAACAATGAGTTGAAGAAGACGAAAAGTGAGAGGTTTTAAATGAAAATTAAAATTTATACTGGCAACCCTATGAGTGTAAATTACACAGATAATATGTAAAACTATACATATGTATATGTACACTATAGATATGTATACATATGTATGTAGATACTTTTAAAAATAACAATTCGTTGCATTTGTTTTAATGTTCATGTAGAGCCTTCTGGATTCTAGAATTTCATTTTAATTCCCAACAATGGTTAAGTTGTAAAATTGCCCCTTCATGATCAAACTGCAATTTTATACAAAAGTAACTTGCCTCTTTAACCGACTATGAAAATATTTACACCCAGCAAACATAAAATCAGATGTTTGAGAAAGAGAGGATTTTATTTCAAACATTATAAAAAGTTAAATTTTGAATTTAATGTCAAAACTGCAAGTTCATTTCATAGTTTTGAAGTCGTTTTGAAGTCCAGCAAGGCAGGTTTAGAAGCTTAAATTTTTTTTTTATATATTAAATCGTTTTCTGAAATTATCCGTAGGCAGTTCCATGCAAAACTATCCCAACAACTAAAAAAATAATTATTTACTTAATTTAAATAAAAATTGTTCAACTGTTGTCCACCAGGGAATGATAATTATGCATAAATTAGAAACAAATACAATTTATTATATTTTTATTAATTTTGAAATGCTTTGAAATTATTATATACTATCTCCTCCCCAATTTCCCCCCCCCCCCCCCAATTTGTAAGTTTTTGCTTTATTTTAAGTGTTTTTTGTTATTTCCTCTCTTATCTCTAATAAAAACCATTATGTCTCTGAAAAGACTATATATACTCTTGTCTGCTTTTTTGCTGAGGTTGTGATTTTGTGTGTCTTATACTGAGAGTTTTGGGAATTAATTGATATATAAAAATTTTCTGTCACACCCGTCACAGTAAAAATTTAAAAAACTTCATATATACATAACAAATACTTCATACTTACAAACAACAAGAGAGTCAGCATAATTAATATTATAACATAATTGTGTGAGCCTCGACTTTCATATTCACACCCGTCACATACGTCACACCCATCACACCTAAGCTAAAGACCTATTTTTCCAATTAATGTCAAAAATAGAAAACAGAAACAAAGGAAAAAACTGAAATAAAATAAAGAGAAATGTGAACTGCATTTAGCTTTAGCATCCTTTTAGTCGATCGAAAAGAATTCTAGCGCTTTAAAATAGGTTCCTTCAGAATCTCTGGTCCCGGCAATAAGCAGAAGAATCGAAATTCCGGCTTGGGACATTAAAATAATCAAGTAATTACGAGTTTTCATACTAGGTCACACCCGTCACATAAAAAGGTAACAACTGTAACATTTTTGAAAAAAAATATTTTCAAGAATAATTTGTTTTTGCCAAGCAGTTACAGAAGACTTTACAGAATATATACCAAAACTGAAAAACTGAGACTTGTAAGGTCACACCCGTCATAACCTTCTGATGACCATTCCGAGCAGATATCCTGGGCGGAAATTACGTCATTCAAAATCGATAGAAATTTTAAAATATGTGCTATTGAAATATTTTATAATTTCGTTCGTATCGAGTGCCATAATTTACCAACTGTTCTTTCAGTGTCTAACTACGAGAAGACCTTGAGGAAAACTATTTTAATCAAGGGATAGAATTGCTGGAAAAGCGTTGGACTAAGTGTATTGAAGTTTCAGGAGATTATATTGAAAAATAAAAATATTTTTGAAAAACTAACTATTCTCTTTCATTGATAGGCTAATAAGTTTCCGAACCGCCCTCGTATTATTAAATGTTTTAAAGATTAACATACTTGGGCACCGCATTCTTTTTTTAAATTATACATTTGATGTTTTTGAATTATTGAAAACCGAATCCAATGAAGCAAATGTGGAAACTAATTACAAACAGGTTGTGGAAATATAACAACGGAGCCAAAGTCGAATAAATATGTTTGTTGTGAAGTTTTTGTTTGAGATTTTTTAGCTTTTTATCTTTGTGCACGTAATTTATTCTCAATAGCATTTTGAGAGTTTTTCTATAAATATACGATTTTTTTTAACTTCTCTCAAAAATTTTTTGGTTAAAGTATAGTGATGAAATTCTTAAGCAGTAACGAAATCCATATGTACATTACTTGGTTAAAGTACAAAACATACACCAAATTTTTATGTAAATAAAATAGTAATTAAATAAAGAGTTTAAACAAATGTAAATACGCAAAACTTTTCAGTCATCGGAAAGTTTTGACAGGAATGTGAACTTATATATAAGTCACAAATCTGGCAGCATAGATTAGAGAAAGGCGAGTGTCGAGTATTTTTTTTATGACACGAACGCGTATTACTCTAGACCAAGTGTTCCTAACAGAGAATCTGATTTCGTACGTGGAAGGGTCCCATCGTGTTGAGCAAAAAATTAACACGCAAATGCACGAAATTATTTTAGGTGTAAAACATACATATCGTCGCTGTTTTAACTAACTGATCTAACTGACATTTTGTAAATTTTACAGGAGATGAGCTTTTATGATTATTTTCTACATGTATTCTTATGGAAACTTCTGAAATATTTTTACTGTTAGAGGCTCGACAGTAATGTTTACAGTCATAAAAATTGTGGACAAAGTCTATTATGACTCATAAAGTCTAATAGTGGACTCAACTAATTTTTCAAAATGATGTCAGTTAGGTCAGTTAGTTAAAACAGCGACGATATATGCATGAATTTCCAGTAATGCAAAAATGTAATATTTTGTATCGTCAATCATGTAATGCCAGCGAATTTGTTGAATATAAAAAAATTATATTTTGCTATTCAATCTGGTTTTTTGCGTGCATATTTCGTACATATTGGATATCTTAATATTTATTTTTTTGAGTAGAATATGAATCATAATATTCGTATTCGGGTCGTGTCTTGTTGGAAAAATTCGGCACGCGCCCATCTCTAGTAAAGATATTATAAATATGTTGTGTGAAACCAACTTAAACGTGATATAGAAACTTAAATAAATGGAAAAAGAATTTTCACATTTATATTAACTGTTTGTTTCTTCAAATAAAATAAAAACGTTCTTTTGAAACTTTCTAGATATTGAAACAATAAAAAATCAATATCTTTGTTGTGTTCAATATTCATAAGTTCCTAATCGAAATTTTCAGAGCTATGCTCTTTATGCCAGACACAGTGGCTAGCAAGAGATTTTCGTAACAAAAATAATCGACACTATTATAACTATAAATTTATTTTTGTTATGATTTATTTGTACTTAAAACCAGAGTACGAAAATAAATGAAACAAAATGTTTGATAATTCTTTGAGAACGATTGCTCAATTTGCTTAAGCACATGAGCACAAGCAATACATTAATTTAATGGTACGCATTTAGAAAAGAAGCAACGGGAACCGAATGGAAACGTTTGGAAATATATGCGGTGAATTTGACATCATCATATCATATAATTTTATTGCACTGTTATTTAACACATGAAGTTTTTTTATATAGCTAGGTAGCAGCATAGCTCTAACTGGTTGTCTCTTCTTCTTTTTAAACAAATGTAAATAATAAAATTTTAAATGAAATTGTGGTTTATTTGCCAGAAGTGTAGAGGAGTAAGCAGGTCAATATAAATGCCTGGATGAGTATTTATAGAGGATTTATTGACACAAGCTTCTCATAAAAGAAACCAATTTTCATGTTGACTGTTTTGAAAGCTTTAACATGTGAACGAAATTCGTAGGAACTTCAAAATATTATTGAATAAAATTTACAAAAAAAAATGAAATTACAAAAACAGACATTGAATAAAAAAAGAAACCTAGCCAATAATTTCATATAATTATATTAATTATAATTGAAAGTAAACGTGAAAAAAATGTTTCTACTTACTCTTTTACGTTTGCAAGAAATGATTCCCAGATCGAACGCACTAGAAGTTGTTCGTTGGGTAACGACTTTTATGTGTGAATGTGAACGAATTACTATCTTTATAGAAATGGATTGTGGCAATGCCACTTTGCCATTGTGGCCATTGTAATTAAAGCGTGAAAATCACAGTTTAAATTGTCATAAATTTGTGGTATTTACAGTCTTTTTCTTTATCTATTTCTGTTTCGTAGTTGTGTGGCAGCAACCGGCACTTCTAAGTAACCAACAGCCGTAATTTGTAACAATAATTCAAACAAAAACGATACACTAGCCTATTGTTTGTGCCAGCCATTCCTCGGAAGCTACAATTACTTGTATTTAGTGCAGATTCATAGTTGGTGGCCATGTTTTAAGTTTTATTAAAAAAAAATAATAATGTTTCAAGGTAAACTGAGGCTATTTTGTTCCCTTTTCCTGTTCGTCACTAGATTAAATTTTGTTAAATGTAACGACTTTCAAACGAATGTAATTAAAATGAGATCAAAGATATATTTTTATTATTTTATGTAACATTTCCGAACTTTCTTGTATATACTTGGGGCGGCTTACTATGTAATTTGAATCGAACGAAAACATTTTCGAATTAATAATAATTAATAATGTTAATAACATACAAATTCGAACAGTTTTCTTTTCGAATCGAATTACATACTAGCTCACTGGTGGTATACTTTTAGAGATTAATTAGAAATTCCGGCTTAAAAGAATGGAATGGAATAACAGGTTTTGATCATTCAAATTTTTTACAGCTTGGAGAAGAAGCCCTAAAAATCGATTATTTTAATTATCTTGTACTTCGGGCTTTGTATTATAAGCGGCCAACTAAGTTAAGATTTAACCAGACGTGCCATACCATATTGCCATAGCCATAACCTTTGCTCTAACCATAAAAAATTTTGCTTTTCCTATTAGTGCTGACATAACCATAACCAGCTGTTATGTTTTCATTTGTTTATTAATTTCAAAAGTGTAACAGTAAATATGTATAGCCTGTAAACAGCTGTTTATGATTATGCTATGATTATTTATGGTTATGGCGAGTGACCCATAATCAAATACAGTGTTGCTCACAAGTCTGGTTCGAACATCTGCTTTGTATGGTTATGGCAAATTTAATTGATCCTTTAGTCCAATTTGCAGACTTTAAAGCCGAAGGTCCATACCATCCGTTCAATGCGTAGTTGCGTTTCATGCATTTGTCAAAAAGTAGAATCAAGGTAATTATATGTGGCAAGTTACAGAACAAAACGCAAAGAACGTATAGACGCATAGGACTGATAAAGTAGGTTTACTTTCTACTTTTGTATCCGTCGCATGCATCATGCTCTCTTTTATTGGCAAATGTTCGTGGGGCGAATTTAAATTTTTTCTCTTTTTACATTAAAATAACAAAAATGCTTGCGTATAAGACGTATTGCATGTAACTTGAATTTATAATCGGAGAGAATATACAGAAACGCATACCACGCATATGCAAAGAACGGATGGTATGGACCTTCGGCTTAACTTTTGTCAAGCAGAGAGATAGAAAGAGAGAGAGAGAAGAAAGAAAATATTATAAATGAAATAAAATTTTTTTCGCCTCACCATAAATTCAAGTTACTCAACACGCATACAGTGTCTAAGCGAGGACTAAGGCTAGTAATGTAATCGTGCAATAACATACTAGACAACCTATCGAAGGCATTTCAGGTTTGCGACTTCATTCGGTACCTAATGCAGCGCAGAGGATCTAGTACGACAGATCATTAAATTTAGCATTGGATCCAGACCTTGTTCATAGGTTAGGGACTCGTACGAATAAAGTGGCATCTAACGTTCTACTTGATTGTTTGTAGGTAGGAAGCAGCCACGTAAGTCAACCAACCAACCCTAGCCATCGTATCAAAGTTGCCAGTAGGTTTTTTTTTAAGTACAAGAAAAAAACGTCAATAAACTTTTGCCTCTAAAAATCGTTGAAATTGGCATACAAATTAAGTGCATTCGCATATAATAAAGATCTAATAGTATCTTTAAAAAATCTAAGGAACAACAATAAATTTCTTAGGCACTAGAATGAGTTCTAAACTAATGCAGTCTGTTGCATTGTTTTGCAAGAATAATTCAACAAAAATCGTACAAGTCGAACGTAAAATAGTGTGGCACAATTTCAATTATTTTTGCACCGACATTTGCATTGAATGAAGCAAAAAAAAATTCATTTAGACTAAGTTGGCGGCAGCAACAAAAGTTGTCGTATTGCCGTCACAAAATAATTGTTTGTGTGTTTTATTTTTGACAGATAGTGATCGATAGAATGCTATGGTCTATGTGTTTAACATCAGAAGTGCAAGTAAACCTGCCTGCTCAGCTGTTTGCTTTTGAATTTTTTCTAAATGTCAAATTTGATATACATATACAAGGTGGCAGCTAATTTTTCATGCTAGTTGACAAGCGCCTCTCTGATTTCAATACCCTTGGAAAAAAAATTCGAAATGAGGACAAATATGATAATAAAAATAATAATGATGAATACATCCACATATTTATATACCAAGCCGGAACTAGTTCCAAAGGCTTACCACTTTCATTGCATACCAATCCACTACATGTACTAAATTTAATATTATAGGGCTGTTGTTTTTTATTATTATCAAAAATTGCTCTAGACATTCATTCAGTTATTTGGATCACTTCAGTCTTATGACAACCAGATGTTTAATTCATTGACATTTCTCCAGAAATAGAACCACTTGGAGCTGAGTTAATCAATCCTATAACTAATGATGCGTATGTTAGTTTTTTGCTGGCATATAATTTAAAAATAAAGAAAAATTCTCACAGTAAGCATTTTATTTTTCTTTATAACTTTTTGGCAACACTTTTTTTTGTGGAGTCAAAGGAACTCTCTTGAATAGTCCAACAAGCTACAGAATATTGAGAAATTGGAATATATAATTTTATCAGCCTGTATTGCAGTAAAAATGTATAGAAAATTAGACTTCCAAATCGGATTTTTTCCGAGTCAGCAGAGATGGCCATCACATAATGAGAATAAGTATTAAGCAAAAAGTATACATAAGAATATAGTGTTAATTTTAGTGATTGCCTATAATCATATTTTCTCTCAAGCAACTATAACAATAGCCGATCTCAACATACAAAATCATCTCTACTTCGTGTATGCAAAAAACTAAAATACGCTACAACTAAAAATAAAAAGGCATATGAGTATCAAGCGCATTGACTTCATCTCATACTTATAGCCCGAGTATGCTTATACTTAGACTGTGGATAATTATTCAGACAAAATAAAACATATCGTATACATACATCTGTGTGTATAAAATGGAATGGAAAATGTGTGGGTGTGGATGTGGGTGTGAGTGGCTATTTAAAAACATGCTATATATATGTGTGTGTGTGTGTGTGTAAATAAAAAATCCCTGTCTGTACGCATGTGTAGCCGTTTAATAGTCAGAGTATTTTTATACTCATGCATATGATTGTAGCTCATATAGTCTGTACATTTCAATTTATAGTTGTTTGTGCTGCGTAATTTAAAAATGTATATAAATGCAGTTGTTGGTTTTTTATAGCCATAAGTATTAGGTTTAAAATTAATAGTTGTTTGACGATTAATACTCAAAGAGTACTTACTTAAAACGATGCTTTTGTCATTCACTATGCCGGAAAAACATATCGAAATAAAGACAAATTCATAATAATTAATTCACACATAATAAATTTATATCTTTACCTCAAAAAAAATTACGATTTGCATATTAGACTTAAATTAAATTCATTTTCAAAAGTAAAATTTAACTTTAACTTGTTAAATGTGATGCATTCTTTTCCTCAATGAGATTAACTTTAAAGTTTTTTTTAATATTTTTTCCAATAAAATAAAATGCTTATAATGAAACCTTAAGTAGTTTTGTAGTTGATTCGTCTGTTACGCTTTCCAAATTACGTACACATAAAGAAATGGCGAAATATCATGTCCAACAAATAAGAAAACCATTAATTTTGAAATGGGTTAAAAATCATTCAGTTGCTTGGTTTCCCATTGAAATGTTCCGGGGAAAATTCTGGCAAAAGTGCATCATGCATGGGGTGCAGGGAACGAGTAATCTTTGTGTTCTCTTAATTTTCTTATCGCTGATCAAGTGCCAACACTTTGCACAACAACTGTCGATTTTTCTGTTGTTATTCCGCCAATCCAAACAGTTAAATTACATGCAAATCCAATTAAGTTGTTAACTTGACTTTTTCGTTCTTACTTGTTTGTTATTTTTGTTTTAAACTGTTTTTCGTACTTTGTTCAGTCTGTTGTTGAAATGTGCTGAATGAGAATGTTTTGCATTGATTGTGAGCAAAATTGCGAAATTGTGTTAAGGCTATACAGTGAGAAATGAAAGTTGCCGAGTTTTTGAGAGGGATTTTATATTTGTCATAGATTTGCATATTTCTCCTTCTTGTTCTAAATGCTACGATTGCACTATGGTTCTTTCTTTAGCCAAAACTATTTTATGACTAAGTTCCTTACAGATTTCTTATGAAACTTTGTACAAAACATTCGCTTTCTTTGACAGCTTAATACTGTGGCAACAAAAAGGGGCAGTGCCACACCCATTTAAAACTAAATATTCCTTTTAAACTACTTCTACTCAGCCGAAATTTATGAAACTTGGCACACACTTCAATCCCCTCTATGAATGTAATATTATGATTACAAAAATGGGCAGTGCCACGCCCATGAAAGGTGTGTTGGTTCCACCTGACACCAGACATTTTTCTCATAATGCTATATAAAAATATTTAAAAGATTTATAGACTTTTTGTATGAGAGGCGGAAGAGCTATTCGTTTTTGCTCTTGAATCCTCGGAAATGTTATTTCTTGATCGTTTTTTACAGTTTCGTACACGAAAGGTGAAAGGGTGCCCCTATGGCTGAGTGGTAGTGATGCTAGCCTCTCACTCCAACTTCAAGAGTTTTGCCTGTTGCTGTTTCGAAGTTTGCTTCTTGCTAGAATATCCTATAATTTTAATTTTTTTTTTAAATTTTAATGTTAATGTTAATTAATATGCCGGGAATCGAATCCGCGATCATTGGACTGAGAGGCCAGCATCGCTACCACTCAGCCACAGGAGCACACAGTTAAGTTGTTAAGTCCCTATATTCCAATTGAACAACTTCTGGAAGTCTTGTGATGAAAACTGGCAAACAAATATTTTTAAATCTTATCAATATAAGTGATAAGATTTAAGGTCTTTGTAGCCCTTCAGAGAGTTTTAATCCCAACAAATCGCATCTTCATATTCTTTTTACATTTCACTAGTGTGAGTGAGTGATTGGTTTATTTTATAGTTCAGAATTCTGCATTCCACCCGATTGTATGGTGAATTGCGTGTGCGTTATACCGGTTGCTTTAAGCACATGAAGCTAATGTCTTGACCATCAGGAGGGGTTTTCTTTTCGCTTTTCTTTTCGAATGTGTTATTTGTTGTTGCTGTCCAACAGACCTGCTGAGTAGTATGTGTCTTAAAAAAGGAAGTAAACTCAATTATTAAGAAGATAAAACAGCTTAACCGCCGGGTATAGCGAACATTTGGCCTTATCTTTTTGGTTAACAAAATACATTTTCCATACGTCAGCTACATATTTGACAACTGACTCAGCTTGTTAACTATTTTGACTCACTGTATTAGATTTGTGTCTGATTTCAGTTCAAAGCGTATTTATTTAAGACAGCTTGTTTTTGTTAATTTATTGAAATACATTCATTTACTTTATGTTTGTGATTTTAAAGGCAGCAACCGAGTAGATGGGCTGTTTGTTATTGTCCGTCCTCGCGTTTATCATACTGTCAAAAAGGGTCAATATGGTAGTAGACCAGATGTAATGCGTTTAAAATGTTTAATCATTAAGCTTGCATAATTGTCATTATTCACATGCAAAATCCTCGTACAACTGGCTACAGTAGCAACTGGCAAACTGCGTACATACGTACATATACTCGTATAATGGCTTGAATACTTGATGGGGCTGCATATATACTGCAACTCCTTGGCCATGAAAATTTCCACTCACAACTTAAAAAAAAAGAGTTTAAGAACAATTCGAAATATTTGCAGCAGCAATATATTTGTTTCTTGCAAGCATTCGTATGGCTTGGCAAATAATTTAGCAAAAAAAATAAAAAATTGGCGTACAAAACAAAGGAAACATAAATATTTGACGATTAACAAATGTCCCTTTTTTATAATGAGCGAACCCTAATAGGCCCAATTGTCTCAGTACCGGCCATATGTGTGTGTATTGCAGGCAGTCTAAGTCTGAGCTGCCCAAATCAAGCAAGGAAAATGACTTCTTGGATTTTGTACCAACTGTGAAAACAAAATGTACTTTTTGGACCATGAAAGTACCATATTTTTTAATATTTATTAATAAGAACGGAAACGTAAAAAAATGTGTAAAAATTCAGAAGTAAACAATAAGAAACAGAAACTTAACAAAAATGTGTATAAAAATTTAGTATAAAAAATAAAAAATAACATGAAAAATATTAAATATTACATTCAAAAGGGTACATTCGTAGATTAGACTTGTTAGAGATCGGTTATTTTACAAAGTTTGCTTATTAACAGGTCTGTTATTTTAATGCATTATAAAATCTAAGTTATGCCCAGAAAAAAATGCGCGATAAAACCTAAAACACACTATTGAAGTAAAGGAGCAATATGTAGTTAACAAAAATAAATATTACCACAGTCAATGGGAGTTCATGTACGAGGTGCTGTCAAGTTAACAGCTACAGTTAAAATACTAGACAGATTTTTTTGTTGCAGACTTGACATCACCTGGTACATGAATTTGCCTTGACAACAGCATTGCAACAAAACAGAGAAGCTGGCCGTCTAAAGGCTCAGTTCAGTTACCCGACTGTAATGTAAAGTAACTGCAACGTAGGAAACAGCTGATCGATAATTTTATATGAAAAGTAGGTTGCGTTACATAACATCTGTATAACAATTTGCATTACTTTTCACATAACAATATCGATCAGCTGTTTCCTACTGTTGCAGTTACTTTACATTACAGACGGGTAACTGAGCCTTAACAAAACACAAAAAAAAAATTAAAGACAACATAGGCAAAATTAATGTTAACATAGAGTGAAACATTGGCATTTTTAAATTGTACCATGTAACTCGCGGTAGTACCACGGTACTTACGAGGTCAAAAATGTACCATAAAAAGTACAATTGTACCATGATTTCCATCCGTGGCCCAAAGTAGTAACAGAGTGCCGAACATCAATCGGCTTCTTATACAAATCAATACACATACGCGAATACATTACTCTCGTGTTTCTCTCGGTGGCCAGCTCTGCTCTAAGTACTGGCACACACACTCTCATACAAAAGTCCTTAAGAGCACGATGTGTTTTTGATTTGATTTGTTTTTTTTTTGTATTTTTCGTGACTTCTTTCTTACCGGCAGACAATGAACATAATGGGTGTTTTTTATTGAGGTATAGAACTTTGAGTTGGCATCACTTTTTTAACTGGCGGCCATTTTGTCAGCTGTCAAGTGATTAATATTTAGTTTGGTTTGCCATTTCATCATGAACAGGTTGACAAAAGAACAACGCTTGCAAATCGTGCAAATTTATTTCGAAAATAATGGTTCAGTTCGCGAAGTTTACCGCAAACTCCGTCCATTTTATGGTCGACATAATCGTCCATCAGAGCAATTAATTCGGTTAACCATGGATCGTTTTCGCACTACGTTTACTCTATGTGATAATACGCATCCGCAGAGACGTCGAACAGTGCGCACCGAAGAAACAATTGCCGCTGTAGAGCAAAGTGTTGAAGAGGACCCGAATGAATCGATTCGCCACCGTGCACAGCAATTGGAGCTGATAACCGACTATTTTGTTCCCGAATTGGATGGCATGAATGTGGATGAGTTGTGGTTCCAACAAGACGGCGCTACATGCCACACAGCGCACGTCACAATCGATTTATTGAAGGAAACATTCGATGAGCGCATAATTTCGCGGAATGGACCTGTCAATTGGCCACCAAGATCGTGTGATTTGACACCATTGGATTATTTTCTTTGGGGATATGTGAAGTCGCTCGTCTACGTCAACAAACCAGAAACGTTAGGGGACTTGGAAGCCAACATTCGTGGCGTTATTGCCAACATACGGCCCCATATGCTCGAAAAAGTGGTTGAAAATTGGACCTGTAGAATTGGCTTTATTCGAGCCAGCCGCGGCGGCTACATGCCCGAAATCATATTTAAACATTAATGGCATAAAATTATCCTTCCAATAAAGCCAAATTGATGGATATTAAAACGATTTTCTTGTGTTTTATTTCAATTCGAAGTTCTATACCTCTAAAAAAACACCCTGTACTTGTACACTTTGGTTTGTGTTATTTTATAATCATTTTGATTGAATTCAAATCAAACATTATTTAGCTGCTGCTTATGTTTGAATTCTGACGTTTCTTCGGTTCTTGTTATTGTGGCAAAAAAAAAAAACAAACATTCAATTCTCCATAAAAATATATAAAAGCATTCAAACAAAATTTATAACATTTCTTTGTTAATGTTCTGCCAGCAAATCCCAAACTGCTGAAAATTATCAGAGATTATTTTCGTTAAATCAAATATGGGCGCACTAGTTCCACAAATAATTATAATAAATAATATACATACATACATATACGGAAGGTAAAATTAGTCGAAAGGCTGGGAAATTTATTATCTGAATCTGTAGTTGGAATCTGTGACTTTTGGCGCACCGAAAATCCATATATCTATTCGTTTTGCAACGTTCCGCTACAAAAATTCCTATATGTAATATATTGTGTTGCATAACATGACTACAAGTTACATACCAACTAAATTCATGTAAGGTGCAAAATTATTATTACTTACTTTGCTAACATTGATGTTGGTGTATGTACCATGGAATTATCATTGAGTTGTTAAGTGCATTTATATAAAGTCATACTTGAGCCCGATATTAACAGAAATCAAGTAGGGTTGTCAGATTTTGTCCGACCTATTTTACCAAACTGATTTTAAAAATTGCCTAAAGTCACCTAAATCAATTTTATGTAGCTTTTCTTAGTATAAATTTGATAATAAATTTATTTTTATATAACACTTTTTAACCGACTTCAAAAAAAGAGGCTATCAATTCGTCCTTTTTTTTGACATTGTTACTTCATAACTTGGTACATTTTAGACCTAGTGTAAAAATTCTTTTTTTTTTTGTTTGAGAGGATATAGTCCAATTAAACTAATTGTAAAAAAGTGGGCAGAGACGAGTCCACATTTTTTTTATTTGATTTTAAGATATTCTAATTATTTGCTTGCTGCGAAACCCAGAAAACACCTTTGGTTCTTGTAGCCACACAATTACAAAGTTGAAAAAATGGGCGAGGCTACGCCCACTAAAATTTATTATAGTATTTCATGTGCTTTTGTTTAACAAATTTTTACGAAACGTATTACACACCATGAGCTGTAAAACAAAAGCTTCTATTTAAAAAAATGGGCGGAGACACGCCCATTAAAATTTAATATTTTATTTTAAGTGGTTATACTTTACCGATTTTTACAAAACTTAACACACGCACACCCTGAGACTTAAAAAATACTTAATCTTGCATTTAAAAAAATGGGCGGAGACACGCCCATTTTTTTTAGTTTTATATTTCACGTAGTTCTTCTTAACCAACAGATTCTAAATTTTTTTTGTTTCAGATAGTTTACTTCCAGTTTGGTCCTTTAAATGTTTTTTCGAACATGTTCTATCAGATGTCTGCGTTGAAGTCGTTCTTAGGGTTTCCTACACCAAAGGTGAAAAGGAACCCTATTGTTTTCGCTACGCCGTCCGTCCGTCTGTCTGTCTGTCCGTCACAGGCTACTTTCTCGAGAACCGGACCTCAAAGTTGGACATAGTATGTAGAACTTTGGCCGCTACAACAATAAATACATGAGAGTTAAAAATGAAAGGGTATTCCAAAACGAGCAAAGAAAACTGTTAGTCCCATGTAATATACATACACATTGTATGTATAAGCACTTGAAATTTGTAATTTTAGTGTCTTTTTATACAATTGTACAATTAACACTAAAATTTAAAAAAAATCTAAATTAAAGGGTGTTCTCTCAGTTAATGTATTTTTGACAACTTGCTGTATATTGGAAAGCGTAAGGAGCAAACTCTTGAAATTTTCAAAAACAATAAAACTAAAAAATCCCAAAATTATAAAATCGCCAAACCGAGAAAAAAATCGCCAAAGCCCGAAAAAAATCGCCATAACAAAACAAAGCGCCAAATTAAAAAAAAAAATATTCTAGAACTAAAATAAATCGCAAAAACCGGAAAAATCGCATTAATAAAAAAAATCGCCTAAATAAAAAATCGCTTAATTGAAAAAAAAAATCCAAAAACCGAAAAATCGCCAAAACGAGAAAAAAATCGCCAAAGCTAAAAAATTGCAAAAAATGCAAAAAAACGCCAAAACGCCATATCAAAACCGAAAAAAACTAAAACTATTGGCCATGTCACAGAGTTCAATTCCGTTCGGAAACGGAATTGAATCAACCTCAAAATATCGAGCCCTAGCCGGAGTACACCTCAGCATACCAGCGCCCCCAACAGTCTGGTCACACCTGACAAATTTTCGTATTTTAGTGTTCTTTTTTAGACACCATCTCCCACAAAAATGGGTTGGATTGAATTCCGTTTCCGAACGGAATTGAACTCTGTGACTTCGCCGTATTCATTATATAGGCTAAAGCTAGTATAGTATTACATATCTAGTGGCTGTACGGAACCGTTCCTGCGCGAGTCATAGTCGCACTTTACTGAACTTATTTTTTTTTGCAGAATTATTTTAATATAAATTTGTAAAAAGTGGAAATAAAGTTGGCAAAAATTATTTCTTAGAAATTTTTCTCATCCGAATTCAAAATGCATTAATCATTTTAATAATATATAAAAAATCAGCAAAATCAAATTCTTTTAATTTCGGTACGATTAATTTTTGAGACTGCTCCTTCAACAAAATAATTTTCCTAAATTACAAAAGTTTTGAAGTTCAATTTAAAAAAAGTTTAATTTAAAAAAGAGTCATATAAATCGCCAACAAATTTAAATATTTATCGCCAGAAAAATTGCCAAATTGCCAATTCAAAGTTTATATGCCAAACAAGTTGCCACGTTTGGCGAGAAATCGTCATAGCTGACTAACCTGAAGCCAAGTAGGAAGTCTGGCGAGTTCCATAAAATTGTGCTATGGAAATATTTATTTGTCCTAAAATATTTAAGTTAAGTTTAGTTTCGTAAACCAAGAATACTGTGAAAAGTAAAACACCAAACATCCTCGTTTTTTTTATTTACAAAGGAATCAGCTGACGCCTACATAAGCTGGAATATAAAGCTGTGTTTGAGTTTGTGTTAACGATAATGTCATTATGTAATTTTTTTTAAAGAGTGTACAAATGTGTTTTACTCAGCATTTGATTCTATATCATGTGGCATCTCTGCACACAAAATGTCAAAATACGCGAAAAGAGCATAAAAGAGTAAAACAAAATAAATTAATTTGAGCTTGTGATTTTACTTTTTTGCTTCAACTGTCAGCGATTATCGTTAAAAAGTAAAAAAGTTGCATCGCTAGGTTTAGTTCATTAATTTTTTTTTCTTATACTTTTTTGTACTTTTCACTTATTTTGACATTTTGTGTGCAGAGTTGCCACATGTTACTATCGTAATAGAGAAATTAAAGAATGACAATATCGTTACTGCAAACGAATAAATATATCGAAAAATATTAGGATTTTCGGTTCGAAAAAAAATACTGAGTCCAATAGTGCGATTCACTAACTTTTTTTTACCAATAATCGCATCGTTAAAATAATTATAACAAAAATTTATCGATTTTGCTATTCAGTACAATTTTCAACGATATTTGCTGTAGGCTAATGCCAGCAGTATCGTTATTTAAGTGACAATAATTTATGTGCTGTAAATTTTATCGACAAAAATCAACAAAAAATATCATTAAAATGAAGTTACAGAATCACACAAGCGTTATTGCAAGCGAGAAAATGTGTAGACAAAAATTACGATTGATGGATTGTTAAAAGTTGGTGAATCCAGATACAGATACAGATATGTATACCTTGGTATTTCATTCATTTGTATTTCCAAAAATGGTTTGAAAATTCTTGGTGGCGAGTTGATTACGAAAAATATTTCCCAATGTGATTAGAAAATATTTTTACAAAAATATTTATAGCAATTTTAATATAAAAAAAGTTAAAAAGTTAGTAAAATCGTTACCAGTTTTTGATATGTTGAAAGAAGTCGATGCTTAAGACATAAAATATAAAAATTGTAGAATATATCCTTTTTATCCTTTAAATTTCACGTTTGAAACTCCCTGTTTTTAAGATTCAAACACAATTTATCGTTTTGAAAAGAAAAACTACAAGCTGAAGAATGTCAAAGTCATTTCAACAGGTTTTTAATGTTGATTTAGCTTTAACACACAGACTTAAAAGCCAACCAACACATCCATGTGCACATGCGTAATGACAATTTGAAGAAGAAAAAAAAAGATGAAAAAGTCTTTAATGCTGCCAAACGCAAAAATTAAATTTTTTTTGTTGTATTCCATAGTCCAAGTGGAATCAGAGAAGAAGTCAGAATGAAAAGACGTTTATGCCGTACGAGCTGAAAAATAAATGGACATTTGAGTAAAATAAATGGTGCTTAGAAATGAAGTAAAAGAAGCAACATCGACAGTCGAATGTACAAAAAAAAATGGTAGAAGATCAGTAAAAGCTGACGCATTCTGGACAAGAGACTAACGACCACGTATACGAGTACAAATAAAAACAACTTGTCTTAAGAAATGAAATACGGTAAACGAGAAGGAGCTTAAAACAGACAAGTTTATAAATTATATCGATTGTCAAAAATCGACTTAACATTGCTCTACTATTTCTTATATAGTATAAATTTTTATTCAAATATACGCTTCATGTAGTTAATAAATTGCAAATTTAAAAACTTACATAATTTTTATTTATTAATTTTAACGCATGGACAATAAGTCAATTGAAAATTATTATTATATTATTTGCTGCATATGTCAATGTAAAATTTATTATCACTCGTATTAAAGGCCAAATGTAGGGTACCGTGATATATTATTAAGCGTTGCAAACGTTTTTAGTCAGTCATAACTCTGTATTGAGTATATTACTCGTATTTCAATTATTTTATGATTGATGAGACTGAAAATAAA
Source organism: Tachina lurida (assembly GCA_944452675.1). Taxonomy (NCBI): domain Eukaryota; kingdom Metazoa; phylum Arthropoda; class Insecta; order Diptera; family Tachinidae; genus Tachina; species Tachina lurida. The sequence goes on from OX101756.1 coordinate 116,535,072, forward strand.
GTTGTTCTGGTTTAAAATTAATTTTACTAAAGAAGGCTTATAACAACAAATAAATGTAACTTTCTTATATTTTATTGAAAATAAAAAAAAAACTCTTAAGAAGCTTATTTGCGAGAGGGCGGGGAACGTTGAGAATGTCGGTTACTTTTTGCATACCAGCATATCAACTTAAATGAGAGAAAGGAAATACGAGTACTTACTATGTGCCTGGTTATATTACAATCTTGCTGTTTGACAGAACATAACGCAGTTTAATTAGCCATTGTGATGGTAATACTGTGAAGATTAATAAAATCCTATTTTTCTGTGAGACTCTTGTAGTACAGTTCAAAAGAATCGCTGCGAATCGCACACAAAATTATTTCGGTTAGTGAGATTTCTTTAAAGCAGACTCGATTGTGATTTCACTGCATGTGAAAATCTTGGGGGTTAGAATTGTCCAAGCGTGTACTTTTTCTAAGAGTTACCCACATAAAATTTAGTGACCCTTACTATTATAGTTGTGGAGATATAAATTAATCCTCGAAAAAAGGATATTTGTGCCCCACTGTGCAACGTGCAATGTGGGGTAATAGTTTTAGTCAAGCAGTTCTTTCAGTACTATTTCCTTCCTGTGGACCCATTAAATTTTAATTCGACAGCACTTGAATGTCATTCTTCTTTGAGCCCATACTTCAACAACATTAGCTAGTTCGAGCAAAGGAACATGAACGTGACTTTGCGAGTTTTTAAACTCTAGAACCATCATCAAAATCATATCATGGGATGCATTTCTGTTCGCGGACATAGGCTCTCCTAGCACGATTTCAATAAAAACAATCAGGGATAAGGTATGTGACAATATATAATTCAACTTTATCACAATGGAATTAACCCATTACCCGCCGTAATTCATAGATGCTAAAACTAGTAAACTAGTAAACGGTTGAAGGGGTCAGATTCACCGTGAAGTTGACAACCATTTACAACTAACTGGTTAAAACTTTCAACATTACCAAAGAGGATGATATATTTTCTTCTTATTTTAAGAAAAGTTTTTAAAAATATATGATGCAGTTATTGAGATAAACACTTTTTAAAAGACGTCCTAAAAATGGGACAATGGCGGGTATTGGGTTAAGGGCCCTCAATGCGGCCGCACTTTCCACGATAGACGAAAAGACTCCTTTAGTTTATTCGTCAAGACTCTTTTAATTTGCTAGTCTTTGCCATATGTTATGGATATGATAAATACAGGGTGTTGTTTTTTTATAGAAGTATAAAACTTCAAGTTGGCAGCACTTTTTTATCTGGCGGCCATTTTGTCAGCTGTCAAGTGATTAAAGTTAAGTTTGGTTTGGCATTTCAACATGAATAGACTGACGCCTGAGCAACACTTCCAATTTATGTGAAGTTATTTTGAAAATTATGATTCTGTTCGAAATACGTATTGCGCACTACGTCCATTTTACGGTCAACATAATAGTTAATCAGATCAATTAATTCGATTAACTAGGGAATGTTTTCGCACTACGTTTACTCTAAATGCTAATGATAGTCTACAGAGAAGTCCTACAGTGCGTACAGCAGAAGTCATAGCTGCTGTAGAGCGTGGCGTAGAGGAAGATACAAATAAGTCTATAGAGTCTAGCTATAGCCATGATTACTGACTTTTTCGTTCATCAATTGAACAACCATGATGTGCAGAGGCTTCTCCCACAATTGATTTATTCAAGGAAACGTGAATTGCCCTCTAAGATCGTGAATTGGCCTCCAAGATCCTGCGAGTTAACGCCACTAGACTCTTTTCTGTGGGGATATGCTAGCTAGTCGCTATCCGATAAGCCCGAAATAATTGACCACTTGGAGGACAACATTCGCCGGGTTATCAGAAATATACGGCCACAAATATTGCAAAAAGTTGGACCTCCAGATTAGACTACGTCCGAGCCAGCACTGGCGGTCATATGCATTTTAAAATTATAATGTCAGATGATTATCTTTCGAATAAAGTAAATTTCATGTAAATTTAAAAAAGTTTGTGTTTGATTTATTCCATTTCAAAGTTCTATACCTCAATAAAAAACACCCTATATTTTTCCTCTCGCACAATGCTTTTAATCTAACGTTTTCGTAAGGCAGGGTTTACGTTTGGCAGCCAAGAATGTCCGACAGCATCTGATGTTGAAACTAGAAAAGATGTCTTGCAGGAGCTTATAACATTTTTATCATTTCGATGATGATTTGCCAGTTGAGAGATCACCTTTGTACTTATGCATACGATTACAAGTACAAACTTCTGAAGTTTAAAAAATGTCTGATGACAACAGAAGAAATGGAACCTTTAGATAATCAAGAAGCGTGTCCTCGCACACTTTTCTAAATGCAGGATCATGCCATTAAAAAAGTAAAAGATTTGTGCCAAATTTCGCACGATTCGAATAAAAAAATCCATAAAAATATATCTTAAATTGTTATAGGCGTGGCAACGACCACTTTCTTTACAATCTGAGATTGCATCATCAGCATAAACTCAGACATACATATATCCAAACATGCCTAAGAACCACAGAAATTATTTTTTCTTTTATTATTTAAAATTTCATTGAGTTCATAATTTGTCTACATTACAGATAATAAAAAATATTCTTATTCTACACATTCATTTAAAATCATGTGTGCGGGAGCATAAATAAATTTAATCTAGATATAATCTTCAGTAGCTGAACTGTTGTTAATATTAAAAGTAATTTTCTATTCAACTGATATCAGTTAAAATAAACTCCTTGGATAACAGCAACACATCTTGTTTTATATTTAAATTAAATGCAATTTATGAGCTCATTTCCTTGCAAATTCTATTGTGAAACCAAAAAAAAAAAAACAAACAAACTCAAAGGGATTAAAAAGTTTTTGGCTCTTAATGCTGCCAAAAACAATAAACAAATGAAAAAGTTGTTGCGAAAAGCATTCAAAATAAAACGGCTTAAGCAAAAGCCACAAAATTATTGCACACTCAAGCAATTCATTCCACTACAGATGCCAAAAGCAGAATAAAGTAGCAGGAGCACGGGATTGTTGAGATAGAAAATTGATATTTCCCGTGTGGAAAATGAGGTGAAATGTTCTATAGAAGAGCTATTCATCACATGTAGATTTAGAAATTGTTTGGGAAAAACCGTTGAAGGAATCTTGTTTGCAAATAATTATTGGAAAATGTATTCTTCAGATTTTTTCGATGCAAGTATTACAAAAAATTTATTAAAAAAGCACCAAACAGATAATTTGTAGGAATAATGTTAGTCGTATGGGTCCTGCAGACGATCAAATACACCCGTCAATCATTACAAATATGTGACTGTCGTATGCTTGCCGCTTAACAGGAGACGTACAAATATATATATATATATATATACAAATATATTCTGGCTACGTAGCGCTCGTATAAAAGCATTTAGTCATCAGATGATAATTTTTAGGGTTAGGTACACCAAAGGTGAAAAGGAACCCATCTGCCCATCTGCATTTCTGCCCGTCTGCCCGTCTGTCATAGTCTGTTTTCTCGAGAACCATAAGATTTATGGAACTGAGATTTTCAAAGAACATGTAAAACTTTGGCCGCTACAACAACATATAAATTTATGAGAGTAAATAATTAATGGCGGTTCCAAAGCAGGTAACGAAAAATATTGTGCCCTAATGTAATATACAGACAATTGTGTATAGACACTTGCAATTTTCAAAGTTAGTGTATTTTTATGCAGACTACACCAATTAAAGCAGAAATTTAAAAAATTAAAATTAAAAATGTAATTTCGACCATGCAATTTTGACAACTTTCTGTATGAAAAAGTCAAACTCTTGAAATTTTTAAAAACGCTAAAACTAAAAATTCCCAAAATTAACGAAATGCCGAAACGAAAAATCTTTAAGATAAAAAAGCGCTGAAATGAAAAATATCACCAAAAAATTAAAAAAAATATACAAAAACCGAAAAAAACGCCTTAGCGAAAAAAATCACAAAAAGAAAATAAATCGCCAAAAATTCAAAAATCGCTAAAACTAAACAGTCGAGAAAAAATTGCAAAAACTGGAAAAATATCGCCAAAACGAAAAAAAGCACCAAAACCAAAAAAAAAATCGCTTAAACTAAAAAACAACGAAAATATATCGCCAAAAACCTAAAAAGTCATAAAAATTAAAAAACAGCAAAAAAAAAATTTAAAACTAAAAAATCGCCGAAAAACGAAAAAATTGCCTGAGCAAAAAAAGTGCCGCAACTACAGAAATGCAAAAAAAATCTTTTGTCTACATCAGATAAGATATTTGATTTTATAGGCTAAAATTCTTAGAATATTGCATATCACTCCTTTACTCCTTTAATAGTGTCACAACTCAAAATAACCAGTTTTGCAGAATATGCGTTTTATGTTTTAAATTTGCATACAACTCAATGAAGACATGAAAAAATATTTTTCTCTCAGGAAGTGATAACACAAGCTATTTATATGAAATTTTTACACAAGATAAAATACAAAATGCCGCATTATTCTGCATTACTAACTCAAAAAACCCATTTTTTGAGTTATGACACTATTGAAGTCAATGACCGATATGTAGTGTACGTACGTAACCCTTTGTGTGCGAGTCGCAGAATACTGAAAATATTTGTGTTTAGCTCCAAGTTGAGTTTTGTTAAAAAAAAAAATACAAAAAAAGTTGTGGATGAAATTTTGTTATGAGAAAGGAAAATATTTTATACACAAAATCATATTACGTGAACTGAAATTAAGTAAGACTTGCAAAAAAACAGTAATTATCGATAAAATGTTAGATATTTTTTTTTAATCTGCGCAATTCTTCAGGAAGTGATAAAAAGCAAATTACCTTTTTTTTTGTCAATCAAAGTTATTGACGATCAAATAATCAGCTGTCAAATAAAAAAAAACTAAAACTCTTTTTAATCACATCCGACAACGCCTTCGCTTGTGCACCAGAAAAAATACGACTACACAAACACATTTGTGTCAGTAATGAGATTATTTGATCGTCTATCGCATATAAACAAACCTTTTATAAATCAAAAATATTTTTTTAAGAATAAGGACTTATATAGATGTGTATTATATTTACTTATTCCGAACTTACTTGTAATTATTTGGTTTGTATAAAATTATAGAACCGTTCTTTTGTACAGTAGAAAATATTTTTAACCGACTTCAAAAACAGGAGGAGTTTATCAATTCGTCTGTATTCTCAGTTTTCTTTGGCATTGTTACCTCATAACTCGGTACATTTTAATCCGAATGTAAAAATTATTTTTTTGTTTGAGAGGGTATAGTCTTAATTAGTAATATTGTAAAAAAAGTGGGCAGGGGCACGCCCACAAATTTTTTGATTTGAATTTATTATATTCTACTTATTGGATTGCTGCAAAAGCTAGCAAGCACCTTTAGTTCTTGTAATTACACAATTTTAAGGAGGAAAAAAGGGCGGGGCTACGCCCATCAAAATGTCTTTTTATATTTCACGTGGTCTTACTTTATCGATTTTTACAAAACTGAACACATACCCTGTACTCTAAAATTGACAAAATCTTCCATTACAAAAATTAGCGAAGGCACACCTTGTTAAAATTTAATTTTATATTTCAAAATTTTTTTATCGAAAATGTTTTACCAGATCTTTGCATTTAAGTCAGTTTTTTAGGCAGAATTATTTTTTAATAATAAAAAAATTCAATGTGCCTCTGATTTGTAACATTTAAATATTTGATGACATTTTAACGTTTTTCTGAAATGTCTGTGACGATTTGGTTGGAATTTTTTTTAAAAATTTTGATGATTTTTAGATTAAAAAGCCTAACAGCCTTGACGGAGACTGAAAAAAAATACAACCCAAATGAGAAGTTGCTTAAAACTTAGAAAGTAGCCCAAAATAGTTTTGCCAATTGAGTAAAATTTTACTTTAAACTTAAATTACGGGTACTAAAACTATTTTTAATAACTTATGTATACAAAATTAAAGAAACAAATATGTCTGGTGGCTCCCCAAATTTACCTAAAAATGTTTTTATACTTCATTTATTAAATGTTTGCAATATATCACTTTCTTTTATATATTTTAAGTGGAGTTGAAGATGGAAAATCTTTTAATTTTTCGTAGGCAGATTTTGCAAGGAATTTGAATCTCACTGGTTTCTACACTGGCAAAAATTTGATGTGGCAAAATCGCCAATGAGTACGATTATTGTGGCAACGCTATCACTGTTGAATTGAAAATATCTCTGCAAAGTTAACCTACATATTTGACACAAAATGAGAAGATTTTGTATACGAAATATTGTGTTTCTTTTCTCTGGAGTTGTTGATCTGCATGGCTACACAGTAAGAAATGTTGTGTTAATTTTAATACTAACCGGGCGATTATATCTAACAAACTCAAAAAAAGAATTAGTTTTATCCCAGAATAGTATGAATACATGTATGTAAATGAATTTTGGTTTTATATGAAATTTTAATTCCAAATTGTTTATAATTAAAGCTGCTGAGTATTAATATAAAAAACAGTAAATCACATCTTTTTACTGTGTAGACATTTCAATAACAAAACCTCGTTTAATAAGAATTGTTTAAAAACTGGGCTAAAAATGTCTACCCCACCAGCATTAGAGGCGTTTTTTTAAGTTTAGTAAGGACTTTGGGTTTTTCGTCGACCTAACAATAAACTTGATTTGTGGCAAATGTAGCCATGTACTTGCAGAAGCATTCATATTCCTTAATAAAAGACATTTTTATTTAGTTTAGTTATACACACTAATAATCTCTTTGTTTTCTAAAACCTCAAAAGAGGATTAAGATCCTTGGATTTCTACAATTTATTAAGTCCTTATACCAAAAAACATTGCAAAACTTTTATTTTATTTTTACTGATACTGCCGTAAGTAATTCTTTAGCAATAGAAATTTCTTTTGAAATGCAAACACTAAGTCTTTTTAAATTAATCCACATACACAATACAGACAATTTAAAATCACATGTCCTTTCCAAAAAGAAAAGAAAAATTAAATTCATATGCATTCATATACTTTGTAAAGCAAAACCCTAAACCTAATGCAAGGATCATTGCCTTCTGACAATAAACCCAAATACTCGTATAAAGAAAATTATGTGCAGAAAATGATGTGTTTTAAGACATATTTTGTTTTGTTTCCTTTTAGCAAAGCTGTTTGCAATATTAGCTAATAAAATCTTAATAAAATTGCTGAGGAGCCACAACAAGTCCGTGTCCCCCCCCCACAATTCAAGTGTTTAATACGTAATCACCTCTTAGAAACTTTCAATTTTATATTGACACTAAATGGCCATTGTAAGGAATCAACAAATAAATTTTAAGGGTAGTGAGGCAAATTGCCATTGTCACATACGCCAACACATACTGTAAGCAGGCAACCATTCATTCACCACCCCTTAGCATTTTATAGATTTTACCCCCTAACGGACACTTGTTCTACCCTCTCTGCTTCCTTTGGCAGGTTGCTACAAAAATTATTGTCTGCTTGTAGCACTTGTGCAAATGGTAAGAATTTTTTTTTAAATTTCTTCTCCTTCTAAAGACATTTAAAATAATAAAAGTAAAAAAAAAATTAGGTATTATATTTTTTTTTTTGCAGACTTTGTGGGAATGTCCTGCAAGGGGAGATAAATTATTGTTCAGTTTATTACCAAAGTTTAATACATTTATTTTTTGATTTGATGATTTTCAGTAAAATTGTGTTTATTTCTTGAGTATTGAATTTCGAAACGAAACAAAATTAAAGTCAATTAATGCTTATCTTAAGAGCAATTTATAAAGTCAAATTAATTTGCGCGTTTAATTATAGAGACTGTTTAATGAATTATACGAGGGAAGGCCAATAAAGCTGAAAGTTTTCAAAACAAAATTGCGCAATGGTTTTTAGCAACGTGATTACAACTCTTTAAACATATGTATAATACACTGGGAAAATTAAAAATTAATATGAATTCACGTTTGGTCCAGAGAGTGACAATGGATACTCAAAAAAATAATACATTAGTTGATAGTCCTAGTATATTATTGTACATTAGAATATTATTGAAGAGTTTTGAGGGCTATGAGGCAAAAACTTGACTCAGGAAGATCCAAGCTGCTGCTGGATATTAACAGGAAGGAGATAGGTGCAAGAGAGAGAGAGGCAAGAACCAGCATCTGAGAAACCGGCACTACAGATTTCTGTAGGATTTTAGGGGATAAAGAGGAACCAGAAACCACTGCACATATTATCTGCCGTCAGGCTTAGATGCCTGAGCACAACGTTGTTCGTCCCAGTTGTGTTCCTAGCATAAAGTGATCGCAGGGGCGCGATATCGGCACGGCCTTGTTTTATTTTTCTTTATTTATAATTTTTTTTTTACTAAAAGAAGCAAATGCAGAGAATTCAGCGCGGTATTAGGAAATTTTAGATGACTTCTTTGGTTAACAACAATAACAGGACATACATAGTTTAAAAATCACCTGGATCTCATGGGTGTTGTTGACGATACAACATGTTGAGGCTGCCAGGAAGATAATGAAAAAATTTAATACTACTTGTGTCACTGTACAGAATTCAGTCAAATCAGAAAACAAATCGTCTACCTGTTAAATATACCAAATTTAGAATATCTAGAGCATTCAAACTTGGAAAAACTTAAGAAAATAAATTGAGGATAAATAAGCTTGATAGGGTTTATGGTTCTTTAATAGGTACTCCCTCTAAGAGCGCACAACATGCTACAAAAACACAAGTGTAATCAGCGATCAATATTGATTACGCCACTTTTCAACTAATCCTAACCTAACCTAGACGACTTCTTGCTTGCTGCTTTGGATAAATTATTTGCAGACGAGATAACACAAATTTGCCTCCAATACAGCTCTGCTTCAATATCCATGCACTTTTTTCTGTGTGATGTTATCTTAAATCTAAAGGTTAAGCTAAACTTGACGGTCTTAAAGAAAATATTTGCCAAGAAATGGCACCTGTCACCGAGTCTATCAGTCGAGTCGCCATAAGAAATTTAACCAATGCCGAAAAAGCATCTGTTAAAGTCCTTTCCAATTAATTTCTCTTTATATATATTAAAAATAGAAAACATTAATAATTTTAAAGATTTTCTAAATGCAGAGTGCAGAATAAAATATTGAACTTAGTATTAGGTTAGATTAGGTTAGGTTAGCAGGCTGCTGGTGAAGAATGAAATTTGGGCGTCCAGCTCACTTAGGTCCAATACGATGATCCCTTTGTGCTGCCCGTAAGTTAAAAGTAGTAGAATAAGGGGGAAATAGGGAATATAGGGAGGATATAGATGGAAAGTTTCTTTAGAATAAGAGAGAGTAGAGGTGGGACAGGAGAGAGTCTAGTACATACATATGCAATAGAGGAAGGCTAACGGTCATACCAGCTGCTGCTCGTATAGTATAGACTTAAGTTTCTAAGTCCTACTTCCTATAGCTCGGACAGACTATTGAAGGATATTCTGCCAAAGAAGTGCAGGCGGAGATCCTCCAAAGCAGGGCAGAAGCAGAGAAGATGCGATATGCTTTCCTCCTCTTCTACATCATTGCAGCTGTAACAGTAATCATTATACGGGAGACCCGTGGGTTCCAAAAGTGCAGTGGCCGGTAAGTGTGGCGAAGAGACTCCTCAGGTGCTTCCTGGTGAAGCTAATGAGGTTTTTGGTTCTGTTGATATTTAGGCGAGGCCAAAGGGTTCTCGATATAACGCAGGTAGGCTCATTGCGCCACTTTCTTGAGCTGAATTCAGAAAGGCAGTATTGAAGCGTCTCCAGCAGGACGAGAGAGGAAGCCCACATATATAGTCAATATCGACTTCTCCGAGTAAGGTTCCTCTCTTTGCCAGGTTATCCGCAACTATATTGCCTGAATTAGTCCCGTGTCCAAGCACCCAATATAGTGTGATGGTTGAGTGCTGCGCCAGTTTATCCAGGACTGTGCGGCATTCTTGGACAAAGACTGCGAGGGATCAGATCGCAGATTGGCTGTTCGTTATTATCTGGATATTACTATTATGTATCCGATAAAAACTTAACTAATGTGTTGCCTTTTTAATGGCGGATATTTCTGCCTGTAGTATGCTACATTCATCCGGAATCCTGAAGGACATTTAAAATTCTGGAATTTATACGCCCCCTCCAACTCTTCTCCCCCGTATAGAGCCGTCCGTGAAAACCTGCACGTCTCTGTCCATAGTAGAGTACCCTTCTGTCAAAGAAATATTAAATTTCCTATTGAAGTAGGGTTTGGGAGTGCAGCAGTCAATGAGTTCAGGTATATTGTTTGCTGTATTTAGAATGCTAGCGTGAGTGTTGTCTGTAGTTCCATACGCCTATTGTGTTTAGTCTAACTGACGTATGTAGGGCCAGTTTACTAACCATTAAGTCCACAGGAAGCCAAAAAAGCATAGCAAAGAGTGCCTTTGTGTAGTGCTTTCTATTGCTTTCCACCAGACCAAGATTCCATAAAATAGGATAGGTTTTATGACCAATTGCTTTCCTACAGATGTACATTGCCATAGCGGATTTCTCTGCCTTGCCTGAAGATTTTCCCTCCAGAAAAATTTACTATCTAGAACAACGCCTAAAAAGGGTTAATGCGGTGCCATTCAATCTTGGGTGAATGAATTGGGGGACTTTGTATCTCCTAGTAAAGAGTACTAGTTCCGTTTTGGTGGGGTTGACACTCAGGCCGCTCCTAGAGCACCAAGCATTAACATCATTTAGCCTCATTTAGCTGTTTCTAGCCTTTGTGATATCAACTGATTACTACTAATATCGAAAATAAAATCGTTGAATCAAATTCTCTTGTCGAAAAATACCCATTGGGCACTATAAATTGCAATAGAGCACTTTTTTTCACTATGTACCCGGCAGGAAATGGAACTGACACAAAACTAATCACATGATCGATCTCCAAGTGATAGGGACCAGTCTGAGTTCTACACTTTCTACGTAGCGGAGCCGCCACTTTTATATGGAGATGGCTTGGGTTGGAGTTAATGGATACTCTTTATAAACTTTGTGACTCGTCACTGAACTGTCTTAAAGGAACTAATTCAGTGTAGAATAATAGAAATTATAATATAATTTATATTTATGTGACCTTCTTCGAGCAAAGGAACCTAATGTGTCAAAAAAATGTGTTTGGACTTAATAGTGGTTTCTGGTACCTAATAATGCATTATGAAACTTTAAATGCGTTTTTCTTAAAACTTCATTTTCACACACTATATATAATATAATTTATATAATATAGTTTCCTATGTATTCCTATTTGGTGATTATTATCATTTTCTATGCTTTTGCAAGGAAAAGTGTTTATATAAATAAATCAATTCTTTGTTTGAACAAATAATATAATTTTTTCACTTGTTGAATTTGAAAAAAAAGAAACCGTTATTGCTTTTGCATGGCGCCAAAAAATCTACTACAATTTCCTTTAAAGAACTTGTGGATGTTAAGAGCGCTTAGAAATGCGCCTGCCTGCTTACAACATTTAAAAGAAACAGCAAAAATATCCTTTGAACATTTCTGGGCAAAACATACTATTGTTTACAATAAATCCATGAATGAAATGAAAATTCCACCACTTGTTCAAATGGATAAAAATTAAAATAGCACTTACCACACTGACATGTTTGTTTATGCATGCCAACGAGCCAGCGATGCCAGCCATGTAAATAAAGTGGGGGAGAAATGTAAATGTGCAAGTGTGCGCTGAAGCTGATGTCATGCAGCTTACCACACTCACAGACTACATGACTCCTTGGGGAATGTTGTCAAACATCGTCAACAAAAATAACAAGCGTTTGCCGCATCCTTCAGCTGTACGTTGATTTTTCCAAATCAGTTGCGGTTTGAACGTAAAACATTGCGTTGCGTATAGTACGGAAATTTTCATTTTGTTGTATCAATTGCCGATTTTTTCCTTAAATTCCATTTGATTAAATTGCTGCCTGCCTGCCAATTGCTTTTTGAAAATTAAGTCGTCATATAATAATTTCTTTATGCTGTTCTTGCTATTCACGCGAGCGAGCATTCTTAAGCCTTGTTTGATTTGCTGAAAGGAAGAGAAAAAAAGTGCTTTTCAAATATTTGTTAACACGCTTCCTTGTTTGGCTTTGTCCTTTTTCATAACAACGATGCACGTGTTTGGTCTTGTGATTGTGCGTATGTGATTAGTTTTTTTTTTTGTATATTGTAAAAGTTATATAAAAAATATTATAAAACATAATTACATTTGTGCATAAAAAATTAATTGAAAAAATTCACTTAAATATTGAATGCAAGCGAGAGAAAAATAAAATATTTTAAAAACAATTATGTGCAACATTCATGAGGAATTTGAAACTCTTCTAAAGTCTTTTTCATCATTTGTGGATTAAAACAAGTTCAAAATTTATTTGAGATTAAAGCAAATGGTAAGAATCCATTTTATACTGTTCTTCACAATGTCGCATGTTTAAGTGTATGTGTGTGTCTAATAATTAAATAAATTGTAGCATAGTTTTAGGAGCAATTGCTAATTGTAGTTTATCAATAAAGATACGAGTATTTAGGGCCTTATTCTTATTATTATAGGTAAAAAAATATTTTTGGTTTTATAAAAGATTTATTTACTAAATTTTTATACAATATATTTTTTTATAAAATTTTTATAAACCACAAATAATTTTTTTACCTGCTAGGAATTTCATTATTTAAGTCGGTTGTATTATTATTATTTCTTCTTTCTTTTGCTATATTGAAAATGAAATGTATTGATTTGAAATTTTAATGACAAGTATTTAAGCTCCTTTTGAAGCCGGCTAAAAATATCAAAATTTAGTGCTTGAAAGGCCATACAATAAGCACTAAAATTTGAAACAGATAATATATATGCAAACTTTGCAATTTAAAACAAAGGACTACAGTGATATTCCTGCGAAATAAACATTACATTTTTAAGGTTTCGAAAGGATTTACTTATTTTTATATTTCTCTGCCGGCCCGTCTGACTATGCCGGTTAAATTGTAGTAATACTTGAAAAGTTCTGCACATATATAAGAACAAGTAAGAATAAACTAAAACCAAGAACAGCTTGACATAAACTCGATCAAGAATATAGGAACAATATTTTTTCTATAAAATTTAAAATAATTTATAAATTTTAAATATCGAAAATAATTATACGTTTGCGTTTTTTATAAGAGATGTTACCAATTATAAATATTCAAACAAATAAAAGAATTTAATTAAGGGCAGATACAATTAGTCTTGCTCATATCTGTAGATATTTGTTACATAAGAACGGAAACGGAAATTAAATTATATGAAATTAAACCCTCTTGATTTCCGTATTTTTAAGAATTGTAAATTTTTATTCTGAGAATATTTTTTTAATTTTAAAACTTAAAAAAAAAGTTACACATGAATTATGAATATATATCCCAGAAAAAGCTACATCAAGAAGTTGCGAAAGTTGCAGATTAGTGTCTAATCTGCATTAGAGCGGAATTAGAATACACATGGGCATTTCCGCAGGAATGTGAACCTTTTGTAGCGTGCGACACTAAACAAGACTTTTTATAATTCTTAATATATACTTGCTGGGCCATCAGCAGTTCTACATTAGGTAAACTTTTAAGAAAAATCGAGTCACATTATTCTGACATACAAGCTTATTTGCTTCCTGTCGCACGCGACAAAAAAGTTTAACTTCTCGTGGAAATTCCCATATATGAAGTATATAAACTTTGGATTTTCGTACAAGACAATGCAAATTATTGTAAGATTTATTCTTTTTTTTTATACATATATATTTATTTATTGTATCTTCAAAAATTAACTTAAAATAAGTATTCAAATCTTAAATCTAAATATAATTATTAGACTCGACCAATATCGAAAATAAACTTAGTGATAATAATTAATAATGCTGAGTATTAGAGCCCTAGTGAGACTCAAGTTTTATTAAATATTTGCCTGCGTATTTTCCAATTTCTTCAATCACTAGTGCCATATTTAAATCACGATGTTAATTTGATTTTTTGATGTACCATGCAGCCGATGTTATCAATCGTAAAATTTTGTTTTCCCTTCGTTCGATTCTCTCTACACTTGAAGCTGAAGCAGAGCCCCATATCTGAATTCTACAGCACCATATTGGCTTCAAAAGTGACTTGTATATCAAAAGTTTTGTAGTCTAGGCTGAGTGTTGAATTTCTGCCAATCAGCCAATGTATTTATTTGAGTTAACTTAAGTTTAATTTGAGTTAGCTTAGAGTTAATATGATGTTTCCATGTAAGCCTTCGATCAAGGTGTATACCAAGGTATTTCACTTCAGAAGGTTGAGTAATATTTTGACTGTTGATTCTTCTTAGGGTAAACGTTATATGGATTTACTTTAATTCTCCACAAATTCAAACATATTTCCAGCTGGGTAATATGTTCCTGCAGATTGCGGGATACCTCATGAAGGTTTTCGTGTATACTCATACAGGTTGTATCATCGGTAAATGTAGAGGTGTAGAAATTATTGCTCACAGGTATATCACAAGTATATATTAAATACAAGACTGCCCCCAGAATACTACCCTGTGGTACACCGGGAGATATAGATTCGGGCACACTCATGAAGTCTCCTTCCAGAACAGTGAACTTCCTGTCAGTAATATAACTTTTCAAAAGTTTTCGTATGTTTATTGGCAGATCGGTCTTCAATTTTAAAATTAGACCTTCGTGCCATACTTTATAAAATGCCTGAGAAACACCAATCAAAAGGGCAGAACAATACTTCTTTTCTTCAAATGTTCTTCTTATAAATTGAACCAATCTATGCATTTGCTAAATTGTGCTATGGTGACTTCTAAAGCCAAATTGATGATCCGGTATGCACCCATTATCAGTAAGAATTGGGTAAAATTTTGGGATGAGCAGCTTTTCCAAAAGCTTTGAGATTGTTGACAGTATACTTATTAGCCTATATAACTCAGCCTTGGTCAGATCTCTGCCCGGCTTTGGAATCATTTTGACCTTGGCAAGCTTCCTTCCAGCTGTGTGGATAATACTCCAGTCGTAAAATGGCATTAAAAATTAATAACAGGATTCTAATTGCAATACAAGGCAACTTCATCAATATCCGGTTATTAGTTTCTGTACATGACGCGTCTTAAACTTTATGGGTCGAGGGGGTAGAGCAACTATACTCGGCAAATCAACAGCACCAATACATGTGTTTTGGCTTCTTGCCCATACATCCGGTAGATGTGCGCAGAGGTGGTTTAAGTTCAACGGGGGTTTTAAGCTTTCTAGCAGCGCACCTTAAAGGGTAATTAGATGCTGGTGTGACATGAATACCTTCCAGATAATTTTTAAGAGATACAGTTTTTTTCAAATGCCAGCAACTCTTGGAGTCGTTTAGTGTACTCTTTGAATCTGATTTAATTTGAGGTGATCTGTGAAATGATAGATTTTCAACAAGTTTTCCTATTACTGTAGCCCTCTCTCTCTCTCTCTCTCTCTCTCTTTTATAGTTTGACGCCATTTTTAATTTCAAGGGGATAGTTTTTCGATATCGGTTTTCATGAAGCCGTTAGAACCTCGTTAAATATTATTTTTTACTATTTTGTAGCAACTCCTTTTCATGATGGCCATGGTACTGAGCTAAAATTTTTATATTTTGAATTCTTTTATAGAACTTTTCAAATCTCATAAACACAGGAGTTATACAAAGACCTAAAAAATATTATCAAATATTTTAAAAACTAGACGAAAATCCCTTTGAAATGAAGGCATTTATTTTATTAGACAGAAGTATGTAAAGGGTTTTGCCACAACCCGAATATATTGAAATTTAAAAAGCCCGAGAAACATCATAAGTGGCACTATGAATATTAATATTCTAATTTAATCATAAAAAAATAACATCTCCTGTTCCTATTTTGCTTTCAACGACACCAAAATTGAAGTAATAAATTATTAAATTTAATTAAATGACAACGACAATGACAATGTCATACAATATAACAACTACAAGGGAAATCAAACACACACACACACACACACACACACAAGAAACAGGCAACATGTATTCAGCAGTTTGTTTTTATGTGCGGTAAACTTAAACGTATAAATATGCAAGTGTGTGTCGCCTGGGTGAAGGAGTTCACAAAGGATAATATTGGGCTAATAACGAGAAATCTGTTATGAAGAAAAAACCAAAAATAAAAATTTACGAGTGCCAGCATCATTAAACTTATAAAGAAAAAGTGCTTGTATGTGTGCAAATATGCATACATTGTTCATAAAGACTTATAAAATGTATCTAGATACATAAATATAACTCCATATTCATGCAAGTATGTACTTGACACATTCGCATATTTCACGGCACATGGAGTGGGTGTAAAAGTTTTTGTGTGTTTGAGATAATTAGGAATTTAATTATTTATAACAATTACATACATTTACTCGCACAAGACAATACAAACTCATGCATACGAGTACATACATATATTAAGAAATACTATGCCTAAGAGCTCATGAAGACAATAGAAAATGTCATAAAGATGATGAAAATTAAAATAAATTGAATTCAAAGTGAAGTTACAGAACAGCTCCTCCTATTTCTTCTCCACGTCCTCTTGGCAAATTCGAACGCAATTAGAAAATATTTGTTTATTCTTAACAGGTTTATTTAGATTTTTTTTTAATATAAACTATAAAAAATACATATAATAATTTACTTACAATTTAATAAAAAAAGATTCATTTTGGAATATATTATATTTAAATTACTCGTTAGATTTAAGAAATTGTTAAGTTAGTTTATTAGCAACTCCCATGCAGATTTAACAACCCAACTTATTTCGCTTCCTAAAGGTATGCTACACTTTTACTAATTTCCTGTTCACGCATGGAAGCATACACAGTTACTTAGTAGGGTTGCCAGTTCTAACGATTTATATATGTATATATATATGTACAGTCAACTCTTGATAATATAAAACAAGTTAATTTAAATTTTTCTCTATAACTTGAAAACTTTTTCCTTGAAAAAAATAAAAATAAATTACGAGGGCGGTTCGGAAACTTCTTAGCCTATCAATGAAAGAGAATAGTTAGTTTTTCAAATATATTTTTATTTTTCAATATAATCTCCTGAAACTTCAATACACTTAGTCCAATGCTTTTCTAGCAATTATATCCCTTGATTAAAATAGCTTTCCTCAAGGTCTTCAAAATAGTGGTTTACAACTGTAATTGCTCTTCATTTGAGGTAAAACGCTTGCAAGGAATTTTTTTAGATTTGGGAACAGGTAAAAGTCACTGGGAGCCAAATCAGGAGAATAAGGTGGGTGGTCAAGCAACTCGTACTTTAATTCGTTGATTTTAGCCATTGTTAAAACACTCTTGTGCGCTGGTGCGTTGTCTTGATGAAAAATAATTTTTTTGTGTTGTAAGCCAGAACGTTTTTCTCGAATTTGTACATTTAATTGATCCAAAAGGTTGCAATAGTACTCTGAATTTATTGTTTTAACCTTTTGCAGATAGTCAATCAATAAAATACCTTTGAAGTCCCAAAAAACCCTTGCCATAACCTTACCAGCCGATTGAATTGTTTTTGCCTTCTTTGGGGCACTTCCTCCAGCTTCAGTCCATTGTTTGGATTGTTCTTTTGTCTCTGGAGTATAGTGGTGGATCCATGTCTCATCAACAGTTATGAAACGACGCTTAAAATCCATTTTATTTCGCTTAAAACGGTCCAAACAAGCTTGAGATATGTTCATTCTTATGCGTTTTTGGTCGACTGTTAACAAATGCGGCACCCATCTAGCAGAAAGCTTTTTCATCTGTAGTTCTTCATGCTAAATTAAATGGACTCGATCATTTGAGATGCTCATGATATTAGCTATTTCACGCACTTTTATTCGTCTATCATTTAATACCATATCATGCACTTTGGCTACAATTTCTGTTGTTGTTGCTGTTTTTGGACGTCCACTACGTGGTTCATCTTCAATGCTTGTACGACCACGTTTAAATTCAGCAACCCAATTTTTTACTGTTGCATATGAAGGAGCACTTTCACCTAACACATTCACCATATCATTATGAATTTCTTGTCCCGATAAACCTTTTTTATGTAAATATTTAATGACACCACGCATTTCTAATTTTTCCATTGTTAAAAAATCGCGGATGCGTCTTTTGTGAACACCTGTTTCTATATGAAGGAGTTGCCAGATCGAAACAAAATTTAACACGTGTTCATAGCAGAGATGGAAGTTTCCAAAACACTTAACTTTTTTCTGTTTATACCGCGCTTTTTGTACTAGGCTAGGAAGTTTCCGAACCACCCTCGTAGTAGAGTGAAAAAAATGCATGCAATTTGGTTTCTTTAGAAATTTTAAATTATTTGAATGGTTATTTGAGTACCTCGGGTTATAAATCTAAGCGATTTGAAATATTTTTATTTGTTTTCAAACGCGAACAAAAATGAAAAAAACTGGTAAGATAATATAAAGGGTGTTTTTTTAGAGGTATAGAACTTCGAATTGAAATAAAACACAAGAAAATCGTTTTAATGTCCATCAATTTGGCTTTATTGGAAGGATAATTTTATGCCATTAATGTTTAAATATGATTTCGGGCATGTGGCCGCCGCGGCTGGCTCGAATAAAGCCAATTCTACAGGTCCAATTTTCAACCACTTTTTCGAGCATATGGGGCCGTATGTTGGCAATAACGCCACGAATGTTGGCTTCCAAGTCCCCTAACGTTTCTGGTTTGTTGGCGTAGACGAGCGACTTCACATATCCCCAAAGAAAATAATCCAATGGTGTCAAATCACACGATCTTGGTGGCCAATTGACAGGTCCATTCCGCGAAATTATGCGCTCATCGAATGTTTCCTTCAATAAATCGATTGTGGCGTGCGCTGTGTGGCATGTAGCGCCGTCTTGTTGGAACCACAACTCATCCACATTCAAAATCTTCAAAATCTTCCATAAAGTTGATGGACAAAGCTCCAATTGCTGTGCACGGTGGCGAATCGATTCATTCGGGTCCTCTTCAACACTTTGCTCTACAGCGGCAATTGTTTCTTCGGTGCGCACTGTTCGACGTCTCTGCGGATGAGTATTATCACATAGAGTAAACGTAGTGCGAAAACGATCCATGGTTAACCGAATTAATTGCTCTGATGGACGATTATGTCGACCATAAAATGGACGGAGCTTGCGGTAAACTTCGCGAACTGAACCATTATTTTCGAAATAAATTTGCACGATTTGCAAGCGTTGTTCTTTTGTCAACCTGTTCATGATGAAATGGCAAACCAAACTAAATATTAATCAATAAAAAACACCCTTTACATATCGCCGTCGAAAATCCAAAAGTACTTCAGAAATAGATACAACAGCTAAGCTGTTTCAAAAGAGGACACAATATTTTTCGAAGTATTTTTTAAGTTATATTTTTTACATTTTTTTGCATTTGTGTTTTCAGAAACAAAATGACGACATAAGTATGTATTTATTATGTACAATAATCATTTTATTAAACTTTTTCCATTTTTACTGTGACGGGTGTGACAGAAAATTTTACTATTTCAATAAAGCCACAAAGCTCCCATTTTAAGATACACAAAGTCGCAGCTACAGCAAAAACTAAAAAAAAGCATTATAGTCTTATCAGAGATGGTAGTTTTTTATTAAGGATGAGAAAGGCAATAAGAGCAAACGTAATAAAGGCTGCTTTTTATAGAGTGCCACAAGTTTAAATCATAATAAAACAAGGAAATATTATTTTAATATCAATGAAACGGTGTTTATTGAAAAGAAAATTTTAGGAAATTAATGTTTAAATATAATTGCTGACATGTGCACACCATGGCTGGCGTGTACAAGCCACATTCTGGAAAACCAATTTTCAATAACTTTTCGCAGCATTTGTGGCCGTATTTCGCCTATAACTCTTCGGATGTTGATTTCTAGCGGCCCTATGTATAAGCAAAAATTGGCATGAAGTTAGCATAAGTGACGAAATTGAATTAGATGTTAACGAATTCCTCCATACAGTTTGACATTAAAAATGGTCGCATTACCTAATTTTAACCCACCTCTAAGTCCTAGCATGATTTTTAATGTAAAGTTTCATCGCAAAACTCTTTCAGATCATGTTCAATTTTGCCACTTATGCTAACTTCATGCCAATTTTTGCTTATACATAGGGCCGTAGATGTTCAAATGTTTGTGGTTTAACGACGTAGACAAGTGACTTAGCAAAATCCCAAAGAAAATCATCCAATGGGGTTAAATCACACGATCTTGGTGGCCAATTAATTGGGCCATTGCATTAAATTATTTTTTCATCAAAATTTCAATGTGGCATGTGGCTACATCCTGTTGGAACCACCTATCAGCAAGATTAATGCCACGTAATTGAGGTACGAAAAAATCCCGAATCATGTTGATATACCGTTCACTATTGACAGTGACATTCTCACCATCATCGTTTTTGAACACATATGGGACAATGAGTATGCCAGCCCAAAAAGCGCACCAAACAGTAATTTTCTGTGGATGTAATGGTGTTTCGACAAAATGTTGTAGATTTTCCCCACACCAAATGCGATAATTCTGCTTATTTACATACCCATTCAACCAGCAATGGACTTAAGCGGAATATGGCCGAAGTGCACGATGAGTTTGAAGAATAGAACAATTATTTGGAATAAAAATTTAAACAATTTGCACGCGTTGCTGTGGTGTAAGTCGATTCATATTGAAATTTTAAAGCAAACTAAACAAAAAGCAACTATCAGCTGTTAAATGGTTGCTCAAATAAAGCAGTGATGCCAACTAAAAGTTATGACACTCTGAAAAAACACCCTTTATATAACTTAAGTTCAAGCAGTGGTTATTGTTCTTGCTACAGGTGTCATTGTGATTTCCTGAATGAAGGGCAGTGAATATAAGGGTATGCCTACTAAAGCCATCTACAGACAGTTGCCAGATCTTACAATAATTTGGCATTTGGCAGGTGCTGACATTGGGCCAGCAAACAATAAAAAATTGTCAAATATGTTGTTATGTTATAATGCTTTGCCAGACTCAGAGCATTTGTTAGAAATTTTTAAATATCAATCGTTTGGGGTTGTGTTAAGTGTAGAAAGTAAAATTATAAATTACTATGGACCATAAAAAAGTAATAGCAATGATTTTGGCTGCATATATTTTATTATATATATATTTTTTTAAATCAAGCGTGTGCAGTATTGCTAATAGAACAAATTCTCTTACATTGACGCCATTGTCAGACACATAAACTTCACATATCCGACAATATTAAAATGTCTGACAAATATCTGGCAATAATCTTACAATGTATATATACGATTGTATGATGTCTGACAATTTGTTGCCAGCTGCTAGTATTGCAGTGGACTGGCAATGCCTTTTCTGGCAACGATGCCAGGCAAACATTGCCAATTCACACGGTTGTAAGAACTTGTTAGCACATTTTAATAACAACATTGTAAGATGTGACAACCGTATGTACCTAGCTTAAAGGTTATCTAGCTTCACTATGTCTCGTACATAGTTATGCTTACTGTTTGTCGTATTGTACAAGAGCATAGACACACTTTTTAAGATCAAGCTGATCTTATGATGGGCTGAGCCCATCACCTGAATGGCTAATTTACTGTACAAGGAAAATTTGTCACTAGCAGTAACCCTTCTCCAACTCCTATGGCACGGGTTGGTTGTGGACAATTTTTGCTAGTCCGCGTACTAGTTATAGTCCTCTTATTTACTGGTATATTCGTGCGAACAAAATAGACTTTTCAAAAATTTAAATTTCTCTCTCCGTCACTCCAAAGACGATACGTTGGGGTGAGATGTGTTGTTGACTCTAGTACATCAGAATTTGCTCACGCAAGAGAGTCAAATACTCCGTCAGTTACACAGGGGCCATTAGAGAGTCGTTGGAGACACTCAGCGTTCTCAACTTTCTAGTGGAGTGGATAGTTGTCATGCTTAGCAGCATAATCATCAACTCAAGTATGGGAAGGGCAAAACTGAGTAGATTAGTGACAAGAGGTACACTACAGGGAGGAGTTTTATCACCTCTATTGTGCCTGTTGGCAATGAACGCAATTCTTAGGCGGTTTTACAGGAGAGACCGGAAGATAGTTGCTTATGCGGATCACGTGGTCTTACTGGTAAAGGGAAAGTTTCTTCCTCCTGGGTCAGCAGCAAAAGACTGGGAATTAACGTAGAGAAATATGAACTAGTCCTCTTTACCAGGCGATACTCGGATGTTTTTTTTTGTAGATAGCAAGCTTGTTTGGAAAAGCAACACACAGAAAGAGCTCAATGCCTAGAACGCATGCAGGAACTCCATAGAAAAGAACTGGGGTCTGCAACCGAAGATAGTAGAGATGTTTTTGCTAGTGTTTTAAGCTTACTTATCAAATTTTTGTTAATGCTTAGCAAATTTATTTTAATTATTTTTATGAAACGGGATCCCGGGATCTCGGAATATTAAAAAAAATTCCCGTTTTCCCGGGAAATAAAAAAGTGCGGGGAAAAAACTCTAGTCTATATCTTGGAAACGAACGTTCTTAGTTTTCTTTCAGCAAGGTGAGATTTTTGGCGATCCTCAGGGCCACAGAACTAGTGGCCAGAAATTTGCCTGATGGCGAAAAGGTAACATTCTACTTCGACGCGAGGCAGCGCTAAATCCTTTAAAGGGTCACAATATCAAATCGAAACTTGTTAGGGACTGTAGGAGATCCCTCAACTTGCTTAGGCATAAATATAGTGTGACTATGTTGGGTTCCTGGCCACAGCAGTGTTGAGGGAAATGAAATTGCCGATGAGCTGGCAAGAAGAGGGTAAAAATTTGTAAAATTAACGATAGTTCATTACTACAGGGAACTCAATAATAGGGTGGAAGGCAGGACCAACAATTCATGACGATGTAGAGAGTATTGTAGAGTTTCGAAGGCTTGACTCAGGAAGATCCAAACTCCTACTGGATAGTAATAGGATGGCAATAAGAATCGTAATAGGCGCGTTGACTGGTCACTGCTAGGTCAGAGCAAGAACCAGCATTTGGGAAACTGACACTCCAAGGGTCTAATTGTTGCTTTCAATAACGAGCTGATTTGATCACATTTGTTTAGTTTGAGACTATGTATTATTCGATATCCAACCATATTATTAAATTGTTCGATAGCAAATGCCATAATCTCAAACTGAAGAAACGTGATCGAATCAGCTCGTTATCGAAAGATAAAATGGAGTTTAAATATTACTATTAGCCGGTCCATAGAAGGGAATCACAATGAAAACAATTGAGTCTCCAAGTAGAGGTGCTTTATAGCACCATTCTTCTTAACCCAACCTAACTAACATTTTGTCAATTTTTTTATCATATTTTTTTTGGGGGGGTTTTTTATTTAACAAAGTTTTTTCTTATATTTATCTTTTAATGTTAAAGATTTTAAATACTTTAACGTCTTACTTTTGTTACTTTTGACAACTCAAAACATAAGTACATAGTTTTTGATTAATTCATTGCAAATCAGAAAATTTTAAAACTCAGGTTTACAGCGGCACTTGGAACGCCGTATATAAAGAACTTGATGAACAAAGTATATTCGCCGTGAGGAATTGGTAGGTTGTTGAGAGCACTTACATCGATTTGGCCATTTCTCAGAATGAAATCATGCTTCAAAAAATAGAATGGATAAATGTTTAAAGAATTTTTATACCAAAAACATTTTAATGCATTTCAAATTACTCACATTAAACGGACAAGTATGATTCAAGTTGGAATATTTGGGCAATGCAAGAAATTTATAAACTTTTTCGGCTAAAGGATTCCGACGTTTATTACGCAGAAACTTGCAGGCATCAATTTCATACTGAAAGATATTCCGACGTTCATCATCTCCTCGCCTTCTTATATGAACTTTTACCTTAAAAATGTATTTTTAATATTTTACAATTACAAACATGCTATTATTATTATTTTAACACAATAGTTTAAAATAATTACGCTGATATTATTGACGGGCCGCAACAGCAATTTGGCGTAAACAGAAATTTCTGTCAGATCGCGTTTGACGGCCTTTAGGGAACACTGGCTAATTTCTAAAACTGTCTTATTCAATGATTCGCACTGAAGATTGGCCAGTTTTATGTTAATAAGCTGCATAGAAATGGTATTTATTACTTAAGGAAATTATTAAATCTTAAATAGGATTAAAAAAAAAAGAGGCTCACACTATGGACCAGGTGATTGAAATGTAAAAGAAAAAATATTAAAATATTTAGCACAAACAATTTTTTCATATTGCAACTTAAAACGGAACGCGAACTCGAAATGTTTCAAAAGCAAGTGTTTAAATTGTTTAAAACTTGGTAATATTTATAATGAATATTTAAACTAAAAATTATTTATTAATTATTTATTGTTGGTTTTTTATTGATTAATTTATGATAGATATCAGCATGAAATACAGAAGTGTTGTTTTGAAATTGTAACGCACCATCTGTTATATATAATTACGAGTATGTTATTCGTCAGCATTACGCACAAATAAAATTTCACTTAATGGTCAAGCAACTTGGGCTTGAGGCCTAAATATGTTATGCCCCTAAGAAATTTTTAACTGCACACCACTGTGCAATAACATCCACATTTTACAGATATTCATTCTAACGTACCTTTTCACAATGTATGGTTAAAAGATAACAGAGACTTTAACTGCAAGTATTGTATGAAGAACTGTCAGTTAAAGTTCACGTTAACTCGTAACCATACATTGTGAAAAGGGACGTAAGTGTGTAATTGTTCTACAGGTCGATTTTTGTATAATCATGGGCAACAGAAATTTTGACATTTATCAAATTCAAAGCATAAGAAAAAAAAAACATAAAAAGATACGAGTAGTAAGGGCTAATAAATAAGTCAAAGATTAAACGCTGGTTTAGTTAGACTAAACTTAAATTTATGTGTGACTTAAGCTCAGTTAAAGTTTAAACGCTGGTTTAGTTAAACTAAACTTAAATTTATATGTGGTTTAAGCTCAACAGGAGTAAATCAGTGAACCATACCTTATATCTAGTTTTAAAAACAATATTGTGGCAGCACTAGAATAAATGTCAAAAAACAGCTGTTTTGCAACAGGCTATCAATTCTTTGCACAACCAAAAATGCAAAAAAGGTGAAGTAGAATAGTATAAAAGAATAATAGAGTGTTAGAAAACAGTTTGAAGAAAATCTGAAGAAAAGGTAGAGACTTGGAAAAAAAAGTTGAGTGCTTTTTTAATGCAAAACATATGGTCTGTAAGTAACAAAACCACGTGGCCTGTAATAGTAGTTTAAACGCCCAATTTTATGCGTTTACAGATGGTTTAAATACTATACAGTCTATACAGATTTATAAGTTTGCTAGTTTAAGCACACTTAAAGCCAAAAATAGAGATTAACTTGCACTGATTTATACGGATTACGACTTCTTTACCCATAAAGGGAATTTGGAATTTTTTTTTTTTTAATCAATCATTAATCATACATTGTGAAAAGGGACGTTGGTCAATTAAATTCCTAATTAAAATTATTAATTGGTGTATATTTTTATTTTTTGTGTACAAAAATCTATTAAAATTAAAATTCAATTATTATATAATTATAGTTAGTTTTAGTAAATTTATGTTAAACGTTTTTCCAATCAAGATGACTTTTTTTTTTTAATCAGGCTATTACATCAACGGCCTTAAAACAAACAAAAAATATATACATATTTATATTTTTGTTAAATTAAATAATACTTCACTGTAGTAAAAAAATAATCGGTGGACAAAAAAAAAGAATAGCTTTAAATTAATTATTTTGCAAGTGACTACAAATTGGTTTAAATCGCATGCAGATATCAACCAAACAAGTACACATATATCTATATATATATATATCGTCGGCTAAGAGTGTAAAAGTGCTAACTCACTTTAACCAAATTTTACAGGAGAGTCAAAATACTGTTCACATTTTCTATACATAGCTTAAGAAATTACCCTAATACATTAAGTTTTTTTCGACATGTAGAGTTTAAAATTAAAACAAATATTTTAGCCAGTCGATCCGGTATCTCTTTCTCTTTCAAATGACATCAAAATGTTATATTTAATAAAAAGTGGATTTAGCAGATTTACACTCTAAGCCGACGATATATTTATATTTATGTATATATATATGCATATCTACATATACACATACACATATATATGTTTATTTATTTTACTATAATATTAATTGACTTCAAAGTGGTTGAAAAATAAGTACTTAGTAGTCAATTTAAAAGTCGTGCAGAGATAGCCAATTGACTACCGCCTATGACATGCCTATGTTAAAATAGTGAATCGGCGACAAGGAAAACAGTCAATTAATCAACTAGATGTGGTTATTTAAAAACCAGTTTGAAGCTACTCATAAATGGGTTTGAGTTCCTATAGGGTAATAACTGGTATACGTACATATAAACATAATTTGTTTTGAAAAAATAAAAAATTTTTAGTGTTTTTTCTAGAGTTGTAACAATTAAGTTTAGTATTTAGTTAACGCTGTAATGAGCACCTATTATCATTTTACTTATTTAGCCAGTAAAATATTTTATTTCACTAAAAATACATTTAACCCCTCAATAACACTGTTCTGCACGAAAATCGCCCCGGAGACCGCTTCAACTGATTTTTATGTAAAATGACCTACTAAAACTGAATATTACCTCCGTCTGGCCCCATTACCCATCATTTTCGGGGTATTACTCCCTTCCACTTTTTTTTTAATTTATTTAGTTAATTTAAAAATTATAAATTTGTTGAACAAAACATTTTGCACAGATTCTTTTTGTTTTCGACTTTCTGGAAAATATTTTCTCAAACTGAGCGCTGTCTGGATGAAATCGTTACATCTTTACCCTTATTAATCAGAAACTGCTCCTAAATTTGCAGCAAAATGTTCAGTTGTGAGTGCAGAAAGTGCAAGAAGTTCACTCACACCTGAGACATGTTACACTCTATAGTAGGCTGACAGCAATTCTTGAAGAAGTTCGATATAGACACCAGCTTTTGTTGCTCAAAAAGTTCACACACACACCTTTTGAAATGCAAACCAAACTCGTTTTGTTAAGATTCAGGAGAGTTCAACAAACGTTGTATCTTAGAAAAGTTGTGTGACTTGGAATCCCACGAACAGTCCTCCTTGATTTTAGTGATACTAAGATGAGGAAATTAAGTTTTTAAAATTTTCCATTGCTTTCACAAACTGCTTTATCAAACCAAGTTTTAAATGGAGAGGTGATGGCAAATAAATATTTTCCTTCGGTACTAGTGGTTCCTGGGCAACATTTGTGTGGTAGCGAGTGTAACTTTCTCCCAGAGGCCAGTTTCGTATAATGTAATGTTTGTCTCCGCCTCGGGTATTCCACTCACTTAAAGAGCAGAAGTTTTATTGTGAATCTTGATTGTAAGTTAGCATAAAATTTTCAATTATAATCAGGACTTTATATATTCTATCAAGGATTCGTTTGATGTTTTCCAGGGTCTCTCTGCAGAATATGCAACTGGGACGGATGATAACTGATTTCCATTGGCCAACAGTACAACTTTCGGGTTCATCTTTGATGAATTTATAAACAGTCTGCACTTGACAGGGTCACAAGTACCTTCAGTTCTGTCATTAATTCATTTGAATCAGGACAGAACACTTACTTTCTTCGTCCTTCGAAATAAATAATTTCAAGGTTGACTGTATGGTCCTCTGAGAAGAGATTTTTACTGCTGAAGTCGAGATTCAAGCAGCTGAGATTTACTCTTAGACAATTTCAAATCCCGAAATAGATCATTCAATTCCAACTGAGGTTGTCGATGAGCTAAATCAACTTGAAAATCCTCATAGTCATTGCACGTTTCATTTGAAGTTCCAGGCTGAGACTCACGAGTCTTGGAAATTTGTTTCTGCTACTAGCTTATTGGCAAAGGTTCGTTGTGAGGAACTGGTCGAAGAGCTAAAGGAATATTGGAATATTGAATAGTGTGCTTACCTCATCCAGAGATCCCTTTGATGGAAGTCATAGAATAATAACAATCCGTGAGATATCACATGGGCATAGCAAATGCTAATGATTTACTGGTCCCTTTTAAGCCATTCGGTTGAGTTATTGTAACAAGTAAAGCAGCCAGTTTTCGGAGCCTAAAATGCTTGTCTTTATAGCCAAAAAAGATTTTTTAAGCAGTTTTAAGAAGCTGAGAAGTAGAGTGAGGAAGGAGGAAAGAGGATGATTTTTACACTCGCCTGGCATACTTCAATAGTAAAACAAATTTCTTACTTAAATTCAATTCACAGTGAAAAAATGTCAGCCGTTTTACCCAATTTAGACAATATAAGAGCACCGAATCCTCGTGCACAACACCGAGATATTGATTTTACCATCGCTAGAGATCCACTGAAGCTAGATAAAAATGATAGTGCGCAGCTATAGAAAAACTTAGCAGCTAAAATAGTTTTTATTTATTCTCTAAATTGAATTCACAGCCAAAAAATAATCGAAAATAGTGCGGGGGATGATCCCTCGAAAATTGTGATTGATGGGGGAAAACGGAGGTTCGGATTTAAGAGGTCAATTTACATAAGAATCACATGTGTCTGAACCAAACCCTTATTCGTTAATATTAAGTGGTTGCTCTATTTTGGGCAAATGTTTGCCAAGTGTGACCGGTACCTTTACTCTGTCAAAGATCTTTAAACTTTATAGTTGCCTTTCATAGTTATTAACACCTTCAGTTGATTTGATTGATAAACTAAATGAAATTTACAACAAAATTTAACCAAATAATTAAATAACTGAAGCTAGCTATTGCTAGGAACACAATTGGGACGAACGACGAATTTCGTCCACGTCGACGAATTCGTCGATAAGAGTTCCCTGCGTAAATTTGTCGTGTGAAGCACAACAACGACGAATTTACTCAGCGAATTCCTCTCTTACATTCGAAAAAGTTGATTGTTGTATCTATAAAACATAGAGAGAGAGAGAGAGAGAAAATTGTTTTTTCGTCGTTCGTCGGCGCATAAATTAGAAATAAATCTATTTCAGAATTCGTCATGCACGACGAATTTCGTTGTACGGCGGTGTTGTGTTCATTTTCATATGCACACATGTGTTTTATTTTTTATGACGAAAGTTCCCACCGAAAAATTCGTCGTTCGTCCCAGTTGTGTTCCTAGCATAACACATAAACTACATTTTTTCACTAAAACTAATTTACCATTTCCTGCCCTCTTTTTGTCGAATTGGAATTATTACATTAATCAAAGATCTTTTTTACCAATGGATAATTAAAAAAAAAATAACTTGAAATTGCTTCACAAAAACTTACAATTGATCAAGTTGAACTTTGGTGTAGTTAAATAGTAAAAGATTAATTATTAAAGATTCATCTGAAACATTTTATTTCCCATTATGATCGCTAAAGGCTTTGATAATCGTTGCTTTTAAATGACTTTCAAAAAATGTATCAAAAAAAAAAAAAAAATATAAAGCTGATATAATCTTCATTTGATTTTTGCTTGATTTTTACAAAGTGTAAATTGTTTCAGTACAAGCCATTTGGATGCTGTTAACGTTTTCTCTATTCCTTTTTTTTGAGATTTTGGCGCTTAAAGTCAAAGATTTAATGGCGTCATCATGTACGCCATATTGCCGTTAGTATCCACAAACATCTAGCGGAGCAGTTGTTCTTCTCATTGCTTTTGTTTATCGAAACAATTGTTACATTTGGAGCACAACTCGTACCTCCCATGGTGGTTGTTTCAATAATTTCTTTCGTTCATGTTTGTTACATTTTGAGGTTGCGACAATGAAAGAAAGTAACGTGTAAAACACGTGTAACACTCATCTTCTGTTTTTGAAGTTTTTGTTGTTGTCGCTATTCATACATTCATACATACGCATTTTGCCCAGCAAACATTCGAAAAGGAGATTCATTGCGCCTTAAAATGTTTGCATGTAAATACTTTAGCTTTTATTCAGTTTTCTGCTTCTCCATTCTAGTTATGCCTTTTTTATGTTAAAATACCTTATATC
Source organism: Tachina lurida (assembly GCA_944452675.1). Classification (NCBI taxonomy): domain Eukaryota; kingdom Metazoa; phylum Arthropoda; class Insecta; order Diptera; family Tachinidae; genus Tachina; species Tachina lurida. The sequence continues at coordinate 116,565,272 of OX101756.1, forward strand.
CTGATGTTGAAAATCGAGAATTTTTTTTTTGAGCGAAATTGATGTGGAATCTTGCTTTTTTTTACTAACAAACACTACAAAGAATATTTCTCTCTATTTACTCTGAGTATTAATCGGCTATGCATTCGTATATAGAGGGCTATTTTATTTACACACACACACACACACACACATAAAGCATCCCTCCCCTGCAGAAAATGCGAATATTGAAATTGTAGTGATTTGCTAGTGACATTGTCAGTAGTACTACTGACCTGGTGTACCCCAGCCAATGTAATTATCTATTGACATTTAACATTAGCTTGTCATTGAAAATCCACCACTAGACTGTAGCAATACTGACTAAGTAGTTCTTTTGGGAGCACATGGAGACATTGGCACCAAAGATTCACTAGTAAATTTTAGGGGCTCTAGTCTACAATATCGATATTTCCTCGCTCGAGGTCAATAGTAAAATTGTAATGATTTACTAGTGACATTGTCAATAGTAAAACTGTAATGTAATCGACCACATGGAGACATTTGAACTAAAGATTCACTAGTACATTTCAGTGACCCTCGTCTAGAATTCTATAAGGGTTGGGCAACAAACTTAAATACATACATATGTACGTAAGTTTTTAACATTATTGCATAGCATAATAAAAAAGAAAAACAAACTATTGACGCGTTCATTGACAATGTCACCGGAAATACACTAGAACTGTTGTCTCTAACGTATCTCTACTCGCGCATAAAAGGAAAGTTGTCGACATTTCAACTAGTGCAATTGTCGCTAGAGAAAAGACTGTTGACATAGAGACATATGGTTCTAGGTTGACTAGAGGGTCTAGTCAGCCTAGACCCTATGTCAATAGTTTGTTTTTCTTTTTTATTATGCTATGCAATAATGTTAAACACTTACGTACATATGTATGCATATATGTATTTAAATTTTATGCCCCAACCCTTATAAAATTGTAGACGGGGGTCACTAAAATGTACTAGTGAATATTTCGTTCAAGTGTCTCCATATGGTCGTACAAGAGTAGTGCTAAAGTCTACTGGTAGATTTTCAATGCAACCCTATGTTATATATCAATATGCGATTACATTGGCTGGGGTACACCTAGTCGGTAGTACTATTGACAATGTCACTAGTAACTCATTACAATTTTACTATTGACATTGAGCGAGGAAATATCGATATTGTAGACTAGAGCCCCTAAAATTTACTAGTGAGTCTTAGGTGCCAATGTCTCCATGTGCTCCCAAAAGAACTACTAAGTCAGTATTACTACAGTCTAGTGGTGCATTTTCAATGACAAGCTAATGTTAAATGTCAATAGATAATTACATTGGCTGGGGTACACCTGGTCAGTAGTACTACTGACAATGTCACTAGTAAATTATTACAATTTCAGTACTCGGATTTCCTGCAGGCATGTTTTCAAACAGATACACACACACAAACATACCCACACCTCTTCCAGTCTATTTTATGTACACAAAGGTATACGGTATACGGTAGCGAATGATGAATTTAATATCCCGAGTATCATGAGTATATTTTTTTTGAACGATGAAATATCCATAGCCTGAGTATAAACGTACTCAGACTATAAGTAGAGAGTCAATGCGCTTGATACGCGCAAGTATTTTAGTTTGTTGCATAAACGAAGTGGAGGTGCTATTGTATGTTGGCATAGGCTACAGTTATACTTTCTTGAGAGAAAATATGAAATTATGATTACACGCAGTTACTTAAATTAAGACTATTTATATATATATTTATTTTTTTGTGAGTACTCCATTGTTATTTAATTTGTCCAGGTCATCAAAATAAGTATTTTTTGTGAGATGGTTTCATCGTTGGGGATGAAGGCATTTTTTGTAGGAATTTCATAAAATTCGCAGACCAATTAAAGGACTTAAGTTTTGTGTTCACCACTTGCATTGCCCTGATGGAAAAATCCGCTTTAAATCAATTCAATGAGTTGGCATAATATTCACCCTTCATTTCTTTACTCTTTTGAAGATAGTGAATGTGGATTATACTGCGAGATTTTATTGGCCGACAAACTCACCATCCGCACCGATTTACCCCGAAAAACGCACTGTCTATACATCTGTTTGTTCTCTGGTATATCGCGGTGGATCCACTTTTCGATGGCTTCCACCGTCAGTCTCACTTTCAATTCCTGATCGGCCATCGCCATCACCCATCTCTATTGGTTTGAAAGCTGACTAAAATTAATAATTCGAACTGTAACCATCTAGTTTTTTTTTAACGAAAATCGATTATTTACGATAGCAAATAATCGACGTGTGTCATAATCCGAAAATGGTGTTTTAACGTGACTACTTGTACGTTCACGGATTTGACTATTGGATCCCAGGTTCAAAACTTATGTCGCTTAAGCTTTTTAGGCGGTTATGGCACGATTTAGTAACACTAATACTAAGTGTATTCGTTTGAAAGAGCTTGGCGTATAACTAAAACTTGTCAGACAATCACAAGATATGTATATGTATCTAAATAAATTGACTTTTTGTTTGCTGGGTATGCTCGCTGTTGTTGTGCTACATCTTGTAAATAATGTGTGCACAGTGTGACGATGGGAAGGGATGTCCATGTATGAAGTTAGTGTATGTAGCTTGAGGATGTCGATTGTTACTTGTACCGCGTAAGTATTGCAATACATATTATTTTTGTTTAAAAATGAACGTTGTTTAATGGCAATTTAAAATGGAAATACGACACAACTTTAACAATCACAGAAATAAAACATGAAATGTTAAAAATCTTAATATACACATACACATATATAACTTCATGAATGCACACACATGTACAGGTAAATCTCGGCATAACGAATCTCCCTTTAATGCCGGCCACACACTACACAAATTCACTGCACAAATCTGGCACTGTACAGTGCGTTTGTGTAATATATGGGGGTGGTTGTGCTATTTACACAGTAAAGTGAGTAAATATCAAAATGATTTTGATATTTGCTCAAGTTTGAAAACTGTGCAGTGAACTTGTGTTGTATATGTTGCAAACGCTCAGTTGTTTCATAATTTTTTAAGAGTTCACAACAAGAAATGAGCTCAGAGCAAATATTCTGGACAGAGTTCCTGGAAATATACAAATTATCACCAGCATTATGGCGCATTAAAATAAAAAATGCACACTTTACTTGTATAGTGTGTGCCAAGAGCTTAGTTTACGCAGTGCCAGACTTCAGCACTGAACTTGTGTAGTGTATGGCCGGCATAAGGAAAGTCCGATACATATTTATACATTTCTAACATTTACTACCTTATATAGCGAGTGTTTTTGACAAATTTGTGGTCTGTATAGCGTATAGCAAATAGAAAAATTCAACAAAATCAATAAAAGCAATATAAATGCATCCATAATTTCGTAACGTGAGTTGGTATTTGATACCTTATTTGGGGAAAAAAAGTTGCTGCACTACTTTTTATTACATTGTAAAATGTCTACAATAATAATAAATAGAACACTGTAACAAAACTATGCGATATAACGAATCTACCTGACATTATATGGTTCGTTATACCGGGAATCGCTTGTATATACATGTGTGGCTGGGTGAAGCACTTGTTTAGCCAAACCTTCCATCCAATTCTCTTCTTTTACTCGTAATACTCAAGAAACACAATAATACAGATAGACGAAACACTGTTCACATTCGCAAATTGCTTTTACTTAACAACTGGCAACAATAATGAATGTTGTTAGTGATGTTGATGTTGGTGATAAAGATGATGGTGATGTTTTTTTTTCTTTTTTGTTTTTTTGCATTTTTACATTATTTTGTGGAGTTTTCTATTGTTTTGTATGTGTTTCTTTTTTTTATTCAATATAACACTCAAGTGCATTAATATAAAAGCAGTTTACATACTTCGATCAGCAAGAAAATCTAAAATCGGCTTAATCGGCTAGAAAAAAAGTTTACGTTTGCACAGACTTAAATTGTACAAAGAAACAATAAATCTCAAATAATTTTCTATTGTTTTTAAAAAGGCTGTACTCGTAATTGCCTGGCAATGTTTTATTTCATTCTTAAATTTAGTAAAAAAAAAAAAAAATTAATACCAGTTTTGCCATTGTTATTAGCATTAAAACATATTTCTGTTAACTTCCCGGAACCTTACTCGGTACTTATTCGCAGTAACCGTATTAAAATCATACGCACTGTAAATGTCTGTTAACAACTAGCAAATGTAAAATGTGTACGTTACATTTAAGCGTTAAACACTTGTTATTAAAATGAGAAGAACAAATATTTAATATTAAAATAGGTGTAACATTTCTTTTTTTGACTTGATACAACAATTGTCAAAATGGGTGACTGTCATATAAAATTTTCTGTCTTTTCTTTTCATTAATTAAAAGTTTAACAAAAGAAAAGAAACAACATTTAAAGGTATGTTCTCCCATTTTTTCAATACTCACTTTGTTTTCTTTACATTTTTTGCACAACTTTTAAAATTGTTTTTTTAAGGTTTCTTGAGTTATTGTGCTTTTCAACTTTCTAATTGAAATACTTTTAATGTTTGTTGTGTAAGTAAAAAAGTTGCGACGTGATTTTTCCTTCCAAAGCCCGTAATTAGTTTAATTAATTATCAGCACCTTTCAAATGGCAAAAAATTTCAATATGAATTCTTGTAGTTTGGATAAAGTTTTCCTTGACACGAAACAGTGTGTTTTCTGTTAAAATTTATTCCCTTCAACATGTTAATATTCTAGCAGATAAAATGACGTTTGAAACTATTTGGCAAAGCAAATAAAATTACGTTTCAGTAAAATGTTACTTTAATTGCAGCCTTAAAGGTAAATTTAAGCAAATAAATTTCTAATTAAAACTATAATACCGGTATAAGATGAGAGAGTTGGCAAATTATACAAAATAAAACACAAAAATTTAAGGTAATAGATGGCATTCAATAGTTAATTACTTCTGTTTAGGAATCATTTTATCATATGAAGAATTAGTAGATTCTCCACGAGTATTAATCCAAAAAATAAAAAATCCATTCTTCATTCATATCGCTTATTTACTTCAATAGAGTCATAAGTAAGTCCTAATTTACACTATGCAAGTCTTATTGCTAAGCTGATTAGTTTGTGGGAGAGAGAGAGAGAGAGAGAGAGACGAGGGGAACAGAAACATTTCTTTTCCCCTCGTCTCTCCCACCCATAAAACTAATTAGCTTAGCAATAAGACTTGCATAGTGTAAATTAGAACTAAAGGAGTGCAATTTTTAAGCTAGTAATGTAGAATTAATTCCCTACATACACATTTAATTAATAGGGCCTTTACTGCTGCAGAAAATCTAGCAGATTTCAATTAAAATCTTTATGAAAATCTATGCCGTTTACACCAAGTTTTTTTTTACATTTATCAAAATTGTTTATCCAAACCAAAAACCCCTTAACTGAACATTTTCCTAAGCAACAACCAAACAACTGCAAAGTAGCCAATTCACACACCTTTTTATGCAGGCAGTAGCTAATTCACTCACCTTTTATACAAATATGTTGTACAGGATAGTAAAAAATAAATAAAAATATTAGATTTTTAGTAAATTTCCTACAAATCTACTGACAACTTAGATTTCATTTTGTATGGTAAGTCTAATAAAAAGCAGCTAGATTTAGCTCAAAATCTCGTAGGTACTAGATTTCGAGACAATGTAAATGCCCTATAAGTTCTACTAGATTTTAAGTTGATTTTGACCAAATGTAGTGGCGAATGTAGTAACGAAATCTGCTAGATTTTACCCGAAATCTCGTAAGTACTTGATTTTGATTAAATTTAAACGCCTTGTAAATATCTTGATTACTCATTGTGTGTTATTTCAAATCTTTAAGCTACTCTTCTGTAAAACTAGTTTTTTAATATACAGTGAGGAATACAGGAATATTTTGTGTTTCAGACCTACGGTTCGTATAAAACTTCTGCAAGAATTCTAGCTGAAATATTGATTAAGAAAAAAAGCATCAAAATTATAATATTATTAAGCTTTCATTCCAAAAACATTAAAAAAAACTACTACTAAGAATCAAAATAATTCACGTATTCTATTTGCACTGAAAAAGTGCTGAAGTTTACATTCACTGACACCCCAACACAGTGGACCAATCACATAAACGTTGATGATAAAGGAAATTAACTTATATTATTACTAGTCTGCACTTAACTGAAACACTTTTAATCAATATAGATAAACTTGTCTGAACTAAAAGAATAATAACTCATGAAAATGGCTTCTAAGACATATTACAATATATTCCAAAACGAACAAAATTCAAAAAGAGTGTAATCAAAAATTAAGCGTTTTGTCTTCGTATTACTTTTAATAACTTCAAAAAATGGAGTAGATTATCAATTTGTGTATATATTTTTTTTTGGTTACTTCATAACACGGAACCTTTTAGACCGGTTGTCAAAAACTCTTTTTTATTCTTGTCTCAGAGACTATAGCTCCCATTTAGTCCCATTGTAAAAAAACAGGGTGGTGACATGCCCACTAAATTTTCTTCCTTAATTTTATAATAATTTAGTTATCCACGAAATGCTCAGAAGCCTAGCAAACACATTGCACTCTTGTAGTGATACAATTTTGAATTGAAAAAATGGGCAGAGCCACGCCCCATAATACTTAATATTATATTTCACGTATCTTTATAAGGCGCATTTTTACGATACTTGGCACAGTCTCTCACATCTAAGAAAATACACTATCCTTAATTCAAGAAAGTGGGCGATGTCACGCCCTTTAAATTTTAAGATTACATTTTACTCGCTTGTAATTAACGTCTTCTTACTAAACTTGGCACACACCTTGAGCTCTTAAAGAAATACCATCTTGCATTCAAAAAAGTGGGCAGAGCCACAGCCACTAAAATTTAATATTATATTTCACGTACTTGTTAATTATTACATTTTTGCAAAACTTAGCACACACCTTGAGCTCTGAAAAACGACATTCTGACATTCCAAAAAGTGGGTGGGACAACGCCCTTTATCATTTGATATTTTATTTCACATGCTTGTACTAATTCGATTTTTGCGAAACTTGGCACACACCTTCAGCTTTTTATAAGACAGGATTTATTATTTTAAAATATGGGCGGAGACACTCCCACTTAAGTTTAATATTATATCTCACATGTTTCTACTTTACTGATTTTTACAAAACTTATTGCACACTTACGGCTATGAAAAATGCTTAGCCTTGCTTTTAAAAAAGTGGGCGGGGCCATGCCCAATATAAAAGGTTAGTATTAAATAATTTGTACTTTAGCTTAACCGATTCCCACGAGGCTTGGCAAAGGGTTTCGGCTTTTTTTGTGTCAAAAGAAGTGGACGGGGCCATGCCCATTCTATCCTTATATTATATTTCACGTACTTCTATTGCACCGAATTTTAGGAAGCTTGGCAAAATTTAGATCTGAGCTGGCCACCGAAAGCAACACGAGCGAAATGTAATTGTGTATGTGTATTCATTTGTATAAGAAGCCGATTGATATTCGGCACTCTGGTGCTATTTTGGGCAGCTCAGATTTAGATACATACATATGTGGGCGGACACTAAAATTTGCCAAATTGGGCACTAAAAATTAAAAAAAAAACTTTAAAAAAGATTTAATAGACTACAAAAATAAAACAAAAAGCTAAACAAAATATTTTTAATTGTGTTAAAATGATATTCATTTAAACAACGAAATTAAAAAATCTAATGAAGATCATGTAGTGAACGATTTCATGTATAATATATAAAAGTTTAGTTTTCATAATGAAACTTTTTCATTAACTGAATGATTTTTCTCTAAGTGTTTTTTATTGTGCATAGACATGTCACAATGGATTTTAGTTGCAGTCATTTTACAACCTGTTTTCTGTGGTGAGAAAATTGAATTAAAATTAGCAAACGGAGCAGTTTATTTTCCAAATGATCTGTTTAAATAAAGTCCCATTTACAATAATATACTTTTGTAATTCAAAATGTGAGAAAACTACTTATTGATCTACATTTATTTGTTAGAATACTTATGGAAAATTATTGAAACTCATTTCGCGTTTTAACGAATCTAAGCTTTTCTATGAATATGGACAGCAACAAAGTGCATTGAGCCAATTCACACACAGATACACACACACACACACAAGGCCCAAGCATAGAAATGTAAATGTATATGTAAGTTAGTAAATGATAATCTTTGGATTATCACCTGCCGGAGAAAATTATAAATTCATTCACAATAAGTGACAGACACTGACATACATATATAATTTTCTCAATAAATCGGTCAATTGAAAAAAAAAATTATGCTTTTATTGTGGCAGAAGTCCCCCAAGGTTTTTATTCAGTTGCAGGAAAACATGCCGAAGAAAATAAAGAAAAGTGTATAGAACTGCTTTTCCTATATAAAGAAAAGCTCAGCTTTATCAAAACTTTAACTTAATGATTTTACTCAATACACTTTTCTTATGAATTGAGTGATTGTAAAGACCGGTTTGGCTCAACAGGGATGCCAAAATGATGGATTGCAATTTTTTTGTGTAACATCTGTCGACCAAGTTATTTATAGCAATTGCAAATTCCAGTAAAATAATTTATGTTGCTCTATTTAATATAACACTTAAATACAATGTTTTTTTTACGTTGTATCGAGACGTTTTTTGACCAACGGCAGTGTTGCCGGGGCTTTTTAAAAGAAGTAAAAAACGCTATGTGGCAAAAAAAAAAAAACAAGAATATGAGTAAAAGTCTAACAATCTTTGCAGGAAAATTTAAGTTTTTATAAATACTACACTTTTTCTAAAAAAAAAATAATTTGTATTTGAAGTGGGCTTTAGTAAAAATTTTTATCTTCCAGGTGTCGAAAACTTTTTTACCAAATTTTAAACACTTCCTTTATATATGACAGAAATAATCTATTTTTCGTTGATATATTTGCCATTTTAGGTTGTATTACAATCACATCATTCGAAAGTATTTGTGGCATATTATTCCTGGTGTTATATCTTCATCGTTTTATATATTTTTCAAAGTATATACTATCTTTTCGAAATGGCTGATTGACGCTTTTAAAAGCCAATCAGCTGTAGTTTGATGGGAAGCGCAGTGAGTGTTGAAAATCAAAAACTAATAACGTACTCTGCGTTCAGACTGAGGGCAGCAGGAGCCTGAAATAAGGCTACCAAAGGACACTCCAGAATCCTAAAATTCGTAACTGATCTGCCGGACGAGATATCGACCATGGACAAATACTAACATTCTGGATACAGTAAGCAACTTACCTAATCTCGTAGACCACAGCACTACGAAACCCTACTTCAAAAGTAATTTTTGAATTTCATTCTCTGACAGGTTTTCTCCAATGCATGGAGCCGTATGGGTCTTCATGGATGGCTGAGGACGTGGGAGAGAGAGAGAGAGAGAGAGAGAGAGAGTTGTTGTTGGCGTATATATCCCAGAATTCTAAATTAAAATGTATTCAGACTACTGCACGTTGCACATTTCAAGCAGAGATATCTGCCACTATAAAACAAACTGGCCAAGGTTTTATCGGATATTAAATAAAGTTATCCATATCATAAACGAGAGTCAGAAAACCAAATTGCGAATGACCTGGCAAAGAGGAGAATCCGATTCAAAGAAGTCTTTATCGACAAACTTTGTCGGATCCCACTCTCACCGTGCTGGACAAGCATCGACGTTTTCTTTCTAGAAGAAGATCAGGACAGATGACGCAACTGCGCAATATTAAGGAACCCTCTGGCCTCGCTTAGGCCTTCTCAAAACTAAAACCCTCATGAACTTCACGGGGAAGCACTTGAGGAATCGTGTGGCTATACACTAACCGGCCACCGCACTTTTGGAACCCATGCTAAGTGTCTGGGCCTCTCTTGCAGTGAATACTGCTTCAGTTGCAATGATGAAGGGAGGAAGGAAAGCATTATGCATCTCCTCTGCCACTGGAAGTACAACATCTGTTGTTGCGCTCTGGAGGTACGATATCTGTACTTATTTGGCAGATTACCCTTCAGCAAACTATCGGAGTTATCGGGAATGAGGCTCAAAAACTTAAGCCTTTATATTAGTAGTGGTTGGTACGGCCGCTGACTCCCCCCATGGCGTGTGCACACACATGACCAATGCTCTCCTCCCCTCTAGCATCTATTATTTCGGATAGCACAATCCCCTTTAACTCCTACGAATTTATTCTCCCTTCTTCCGTTCCTAGTAACAAGGATCACAATATTGAACCAAAGTGAGATGGATTCTTCATTTTCATCTTTACTAGCAACTTTCTAACCTAACTCGTCCGCAAGAAAACAATAATTGCTGCTCACCCGTACCTATGCTTTTGTATGGCCTCCTTTCATTATAAAAGCATACTAGAGATCTATAGAGGCCTATCCCAAAGTGAGTGAAGTCGTCTTTTTTGCTACGTTCTTACATATGATGAAATTTAAATTACCGAATCAATGAAGTATCATAGAAGCTGAAACCCCAGCCATAAAAAGTAGGATGGACAATCAATATATCAATATTTGTACTAACAAAGAAACCAAAATTAAGCCCCTAAAAGCTGACGACTAAGCAACATCCAATGGTGTAAAACTGGCGAATATCTCTCAATGAGATAGCCAGACATTCAAACCTGGAAATACTCTAGATTACAGACTAAAACCATATTTTTGAAAATATGGTTCTGTATGAACTAGACATATCTGAAGCTTGAGTGCACATTTGTGACACGGATCAAACAGTTGACGTCCCGTTAAAATGTTGCAAGAGTCAAATTCATCGAGATTAATTTGGAACAACATAGGCCAGATGGTCCAACGAGGTCACATGAACGATAACAAGGCACTAACATATCCCCATACGATTGTGGTAGATCTACAATCCTGTAGGCGACACCTCACTGGCAAATATGCAGACTTCTTCCGTTAATTGAAGGTTCCTGTTTTATAGGTGACCATTCTAGGAGATTAAATCTACCATAAAATAATTTCAGTAAATGTTGTCATAATGTAGAGGAGGAAGAGACAGTACAATACCTCTTCGGTATATGTCCCGCTCTCTCTGAGCAAAGTTCGGTTAGGCTAGGTAAGAGTTGCAGTTAGAATCCTGGACTTACTTAGAATCTTCTGCTGCATTGTTATGCGGAGTCCCCACTGTCAAACCTTCCGGAGAACAATATGCAGCTAATAATACTTTGCAGTTCAACACTGGCAACGTCAGAAAGTTCCCGGTCCTCAAGAGCGCCCATCGTGGCCATTCTCTTACTTTACTACGGTAAAAGTCATTGGACCTCATCGTGGTTGGCTATGACATTTTGGTACTAGATAAAAGAAAAAAACTTGCGACGCTCTTTCATTTATTAGAAAAACCTCGTAGACGAAGTCGAAATACACCAAACACGTTGAAATTGTTTTTGACTCTTAACCTTTCTGCATGTCTACCTATGAAACTGTGTGCGGTTAGAAGGGACACTATAATCTATATATGTTTTCTAATGCTGAAAATCAAAGCTGCGGTATTTTTCTTATAGAGGTGAGTCATTAAATGCCTGGTTATCACCCAATATTTTATTTTGGTTCACCTTCAATTCGTTTTCTCTTCAGTCTTGCTCCTAAAACTGAGTTTGCAAGAGAGGAGGGTGTAAACCTGCACATTATAATGCTGGTGGAACTTATAAGGTTATCCTAATTCTAGCAAGGACGCTTCTCTATGATCTGGAATCCAGATAATCCTAATATTAACCTGCTCTGCATTTTCTCCGACGAAAGGAAAGGCAGTCATCTGCTGCAAGATTTGGTAGCCTTGTCAAACCGCGACATTAGATAAGTGAACTCGCTTAACGATCGTTCTCGATTGCTTAAGCACCAAACCGAATGAAGAAACGTAGAAAAAATTATCTTTCTTCACGTCTCCGTTCTAGGTAACACAGCGAGACCAACTAGGACCAAAGTGGTCCTATTTTGTCCTTTAAGCTGGCCACCCGTGCAACCTAACCTAACGTACATTTAGTTACAATAATTTAGGAAGAATAATCCAGAAATTATTAGCTAAAGAAGAAAATACACAAGCACACAAAAATACAAATATACAAGACGGTCCTGAAGTAAAAAATTCAAAGCATAACAACAACTATAATGTTATACGAGTACCTGCTGCTTGCTAATGCCGGCCATACACTACACAAGTTCAGTGCTCAAGTCTGGCACTGCGTAAACTAAGCTTGTGACACACACTATACAAGTAATCTGTGCATTTCTTACTTTAATTCGACATAGTGCTGGTGATTCTTTGTATAATTCTAGGAACTCTGTTCAGAATTTTTTGTTCTGCGCTCATTTCTTGTTGTGAAGTCTTAAAAAATCACTACACAACTGAGCGTTTGCAACATACACTACACAGTTCACTGTACAGTTTTCAAACTTGAGCAAATGTCAAAATCATTTTGATATGTACTCAGTTCACTGCGTAAATAGCACAACCACCCCCATAAACTGCACAAACGCACCGTACAGTGCCAAACTTGTGCAGTGAGCTTGTGTAGTGTATGGCTGGCATAAGAAATGCAAATATCAAAATCATTTTGATATTTACTCAGTTCACTGCGTAAATAGCACAACCACCCCCATAAACTACACAAACGCACCGTACAGTGCCAAACTTGTGCAGTGAACTTGTGTAGTGTATGGCCGGCATAAGAAATATGAAATGTTAACCTACACGCAGCATTGGTTTTATTCTATGAACGAAGATCTGCAGGCAGAAACGATAAGTTCAGTTAGAGATCTCAATCCTCAATATAAAAAGTAATATTGGGGATTTTTGCTATTAAAATTTTGATAATATTTTAACAACAATCTGGCAACAATCGCGGAGAAAATTTATGAAATTACAACAAATGTTTGGGTGAGATTTATATTTGAGTGAAACACTCAAATTATCGAAAAACATAGTTGATAAAAAAAGAGCGAAGATTTTTAGTGGTTTTTAGCTGCAGCAACAATCTGGCCTGCATGAACCACTGAAGCGAACAACAAGTAGCGGGCCAGACAAATACAAACCGGTGTTTGATCAAACACTCAAGCCACACAAATACAAATACACACGCACCCATCTCTTTTACATGATTCAGATAATGTTGTTGTTGCCATTGTATCTTGTGGTTATGTTGTTTATTTTTCTTTTTTTGGTTGTTAACTTTCTTTCTTTTGTTCGTTTTTCATTTTGGCTTAGTAAACAAACATCAATTCCAGCTCCGATCTTAATGATCGTGTACATATGATCAACGAAAACATTAAGCACAACAAGTGGTTGCGAATGCATGTGTTGTTTATGTTTTTTTTTCTCTGTTTTTATTTTATTTATTTTTATAATTTAGTTTTTAGCCAAACATTGACGTGAACGGTTGGTTAGCGAATGCGGATAAAAGTTAATTTATGTTAATAGTATAACGTTCGTGTTTTTGTGCGATTTAAACGTGTTTTATGTTCTGTGTTGGCAAAGTCTTGCTGTCAATGCTGGACATAAATGCTGCAACAGACTGTGAAAACTAAGACTTGGTACTCGGGCAATTGAATGAAGTGTGTGTTTTTTGTAGTTTAAATTCCGCGAAACAATTTGTTTTTTTTTTAGTTTGCCACTTTTGTGTGCAAAATAATTAAATGATTAGATACAAATAAAGATAAAGAATGGTAATTCAAATAAATAATCACACCAAAACGATCAAGTATTTAGCTGAGAATAAAAATATATAAACATAAATGCTGAGCACGTAAATAGAACAAACGGGCTGCATCTTAGTAAATGTAGGCAAGCAAAATAAACTGTCACACATAGATATAAACATATGTGCATAGTTTGTGCCATTAATTACAGTAAATATCAACAACTTGCCACTCACTGTCAACTGTCATTAACATCGTAGATAAGCTCCCTAATAAAGTAAAAAATAAAGTGCATGTACCGATCAATTGTATAAGCGACTGAATGTCAATTAGTTTCTAGCGACTGCTATATTCCCACTCAAACATAATGACCCGCATTGTGGAATAAATAAAGTGTTTCGAGGTAATTACAAGAATTAGTATTTTGAAAAACAAAATAAGTTTAATGCAACCAAATAAAAATGACAAATAGTGACAATCTAGCTGCAGCGCTTGAATGCAAAACCACTTTGGGAAAACGTGCCGCCCAGAAATTATGGAAATTATTAACAAATAATCCAAACACCCATAGTGCCACCACCAGCTCTAGAAATTCCTTTGCATTTGAAGGCTCAAGCTCGCGGCTGTGTCGTGACATGACATTGCAAGAAATATTTTTAAATGACAGAGCCTCCACAGCGTCCATTATTTCAACGAAATATTCCACAACCAACTCAACGTTGGATACGAATTCTCAAAAATCCTCATCGTGTGCACTTAATGAGGCAGCAAAATTATTTCCACGCAATATGCCAAGCATAAGACACAGCCGCCGACGCTTGCAGCAGCATGCCAACCTGCAACGTGGCCATGGCCACAGAGAGTCCACAACTGCTTTAGGAATCTTGAATGCAGCACACAAAAGTGCTTTTGCCCGAGTGGCACCGACCCAATGCATTCAGGAGACAATAAATGATGTTCCAGAGAATTCAAATTCCAGCAAATCATGCAACAAAACCAAAATGACACCGAAAAAGTTAAAAGCAAATTGTACGAAAAAACGCCTCAGATCACATACCATAACAGCAACAACACTAACAACAACTTTATCGACTACAAACAACAAAACCAGGAACTGTGTCAAAACTAGTCAACAACAAGTACTGCCTGCTATAAAGAAGCCTGCAGTCACATCAGCAACACCAACCAAACCAAACCAAACAGCAACATCTTTATCAGCCAACAATAGTACACTGTGCTGCGATCAGCTGCAGCACAAACATACGCGAGATCTTTCACAGCAATCCAGTCTCATCAGTTATGATTTAAGTTGTGCTACCAGTCAGCAAAGTTTGCAACAGACACAAACGAGCAGCAGCTGCTCAGCAAATGCTCATCATGTCAAATACCCACTTGGCCATAACATGTCAGATGACACATTTCTATCATCTGGCATTTCGTGTCCCAGTGAAACCCACTCCGAAAATAGCGCCACAAACTCACCAACATTTTATCAATCAAACATTACGCGCCAGACAATTGGCAAAGCATTTCAATGCACAAATATCACTTGTAGCAATAACTGTAGTATTAGTAGGGGCAGTGGTAGAGCAGGTTGTTGCAATCACCACAAACTTCATGTTCTAGCTGATGACAACAGTTGTTGTAATAACAATAATGATACGAATATTGTTAAATATACCAACAACAATGCCAGCCATGATGAGGAAGATGATGAAGATGATGAAGAAGATATTTTAATTTCAATGGAACTTGCCATGATAACTGGCTGCGGCATTGTGGCAAGTGATGTTTGTAAAAGTGTAACAAATTCTTCCCACCAACACGCTCTCAAGTCAAATATCCCACCTGCTAGTTCATTGGCCGCCATAGACCTGCATAATTTGAATAAATGCCGAAATCGTAATACCGTTTGGATGCATGCCGCAAGCGATGATCATCAGTTGTCTGATATTGAAGAGCAACTGCACAAAATTGAACAGACAACAACAACAGCAACAAGAACAGCAGCACCTCTAAGTATTAAAAGCACTGAAATGACCTGCTATGATCCCTATCAAATGGCCCATAAAAATCCTACTACTGAAACTACGCTGCCAGCCAAGTGAGTTTAAATTATTTCTTTTCACAAATAGAGTTTTTTATTGCCCGGATCGGTTAATACACCAAGTCTTAAATTATTTGTTTTTTTAAGAAACTGGAATGTGGTTTGCTGATCATTAAAATTATTTGAGAATGTTTTTTTACGATCACTAACTCTTTTCGTTGTTGTTGTTATTGTTGCTGTTGCTTCTGCTGTAATTTAATGTGAGATTATGCAAGCTTTGGCTGGTAATTTCCATTTTTAATGAATCTGTAGCACTTTTGTAGCAGACGATAATTTTGATCTTTCCAAACTTGTTTCTTCGGTTTGAAACGTTTATGGCGTTAAACTATAAAACTATCAATATTATATGATTGTAGTTCTTTTTCAGACATTCAGTCTAAAATGATTCCCATAAAATTAATTGGAAAAGCAATACATACGTACTTATATATCGTCGGCTTAAACTAAAAACCTAAAAGCAATTTTTTTTTTCAATATTACAATGTTTTTTTTTTATAATGTCACTTGCATGTATACCTAGGGTTAAGTTAATCCATATTGTTACGTTTTTACCTTTTAAAAAGGTGATTTTTGCAGGCTTGAGTATTTGTAATTAAATAAAAAGTCGCCGTGCACAATTCTTATCATACCTGACACTTTTTTTTTACTCAACACAGACATTAAGAGCTTTTTAAAACACACAATGTTAAATTAGTTTACTGCTAGAATACCACGATGTTCATTTGGTTATTCTCTACACAATGCTTAATGCAACTAAGATAACTGTACGGCTAGCAGATGCTATTTTGTACTTAACACAGAAGCTTTCAAAAGAATGTAAGCGACATCAAGAAAACCCCAGCATAGTTTAAGCTTTCGATCACTTTATTAGTTGGTGTTACAATTAATTTTGTGGGCGTGTGTATATGTGGGTTGATAATAGATTATAATTCTAGAAGTATTGAAATTGTTGTTTGTGTATTTCGTATGCAGCGGCTTACATGTTTGTATGGTTGTATGTTTAAGGACAAAAGCATAACACAATCACCCTTATTTCAGTTGTCTACATCGACGTCGCCTTAACACAATATCAACAAATTTGGACCTGTGTACCCGTTATCGAAAACTGGCTCCTATTAACAGGTTTATGCTATTTTCTAGACCCTAGGGAACGGAAATAGATTGTCAGTAGCACAAAATGGTTCTCGAGAGCGATTAAACAAGCCCCAATATATTGGTATTTTGTTAAAGTGACGTCGATGTATACAATTGGAATAAAGGTGAATAATGTTTGTTATGCTTCTTCGTTTTGTAGGTTTATGTGCTGGTGTAGTTATGCGCTTTACGGGAGGTCACCATTAGACATCGCATGTAGGCATTTCCACGTGGGACATCAAAGACATATGCTTGTTTTTGCAAAGGAAACTATACCTTATTTTAGAGCTATGCTCTTTATGCCAGACACAAAAGCTGATACGTGATTTTCGTAACAAAAACAATCGACATTATTGCAGTTAGAAATTTATATTTGTTTTGATTTCGTTGTACTTAAAATCAGAGAAAGGAAATAAACAAAACAGAGGGTGGCGTTGGCTGCAGTAGTTAGCACGTTGACTACAAAACCGAAGGTCCTGGGTTCAATCCCTGTATCCGACAGTCATTAAATAACAACACCACTCATTTTTCTGATGTGCATTAGTGTCTCTTTGTGTCAGTTGTTGTAGGAAAGTTCAAGTGATGAAGGCATAGTCACTGGTCACTGAACTATACCGACTTCAGCAGATACTAGTCCTAATGTAACATCAGAGCACCCTCCTTCGTAGCAAAATCATCGGCGAAGTAAAATAATCAATAAATTGGCTACCAGACACAGCTTCAAAAAATTACTACGCCCCATTTAACATCAGAGAGGCGCTGCAACACTGCATTATTAAAAACGTGCGAAATGCAGAGTTGTAAAAAAATGAAGCTTTCCTCTATCTCTTCTTTCACCACCTGTCTTCTCTCTCACTATCCCTTTCCTAAAGAAGGTAACACCTAGTATTAGCAGTAGGCATTAGTTGCCTGAGTGTTACTTCTCTTTAAAAAAAAAAAAAAAAAAAAAAAACAAAACAAACGGTTTGATTTTGTATTATTTCGTTCTTTAAAGTGAGTGAAACAAAAGAAAAACAATTAGAACGATTGCTCAATTAGTTTTTGTATGGTTTTTGCACATAAACACAAACAATACATTAATTTAATCGTTCGCAGCTAGAAAATAAAACAATGGGAACTAGGATGGCGTTGGCTGAATCCTGGGTTCGATTCCGGTATGCAACAGTCATTAAGTAACAACACCACGCATTTTTCAGATATGCATTAGTGTCCCTTTGTACCAGTTGTTGTAGGAAAGTTCAGGTGAATCACTGGTCACTGAACTATACCGGCTTCAGTAGATACTAATCCTAACGTAAGATTAGAGCGCCCACCTTCGCTGTGTAGCACAAGTAAAATAACACATAAAATGGCTGCTAAGCACAGCTTAAAAAAAACTAATGTGCCTCATTTAACACCAGAGGCGCTGCAAACACTGCATTATTAAAAACGTGCAAAAAGCAGAGTTGTAAGTGCACCTTTTTTATGGGTCCCCAAAGATTTAGGGCCTCGTTGTAATTTTTGCATTTTTACAGGCTCATATCTTGCAAACCGTTAGGAATTTTGATTTACTTTCTGAGGAAAGGTTGTAACTCTTGCCGTAAACAACAAAAAATATGTATAAACATATAAAATAAAAAAAAAACTTCACTTTCAAGATCAAACTCGCAAACATTTGTTAAAAAAATCTATCTGTTTTACCTATTTTCCCCTGTTCAGGTCCATAGGTAGCAAACTGTTCAAAATTCAAGGAAACAATCAACTATACAAATGTACTTAAGATCTGAATAAATAACTTTTGAGAGGACTGTTTCTTAACTCTATTTGGGTAGCATGATTGCAGTGTTAAACAAGAGTTTTATAAGAAAATTGGTCTTATAATGATAATAAAAATACTTCTTGAGTAAAGATCTTTCAAAAGTAAAAAAAAAATTTTAAGTTAATATATAATTATTTTAAAATATTCTGGGAGTCATAAATGTAATATTTGAACAATTTTATATACTAAAAAAATCAGTTTTCCAGCCCTGGCTTATAGTAGCCCAGGTGTCATATGAATACTGCGGAAGTCAAACCTATATTTTTTTAATTTTTGGTGAAGAGTATAAAAATTAATTTTTGTGCTAGTTACATGGTTTTTCATTTGAGCTAACGATATATTTTTATATACATATATATATATATAAATATGTATGTGTAGATTAGTTTTTTATAGAGTTATTTTTAACAGTTTTTTAGTTTAATTGCAATGAATTTTTTATTTACCAACTGCTTAAAGTAATTTTGTTTTATAGGTTTTAGTGTTTTTTTTTTAATAAATTAAACCATTTGTTCAGTGAATATTTTTAGTTGTTTTACCACTAATCAAACTATTTATAACTGATGATGATAATGATAATAAAATATAAATTTTTATTTAAAGTTGCAACATAAAAATTTAATTATGTTATCAGTCAAAATAATGGATAATTTTGAGCAGCCATGAATTAATCTTTTTAAATCTCGATTAGAAAGGAAAACGTTTCTTAATTAAGTTTATGATTGGTAAAGCTGACGAAAAATCGTTTAGGAAACAAAAAGTTTTATTAAACTGCACAGGGCTCATTCCCAAACTCCCTTGATCTAAATCTTCATGTCTAACGTGAATCTCATATTTTTAAGTTTAATGCAATTTTGTGCCAAGAATTTTTAATTTTTCTTTTAAGAGAAGTAATACCCAGGCAATTAAAGCCTGCTACTAATACTAGGTGTTACCTTCTTTAGGAAAGGGATAGTGATAGAGAGGACAGGTGGTGCAGAAAGAGATAGACGAAAGCTTCATTCTTTTACAACTCTGCTTTTTGCGCGTTTTTTAGTAATGGAGTGTTTGCAGCGCCTCTGGTGTTAAATGAGGCCTATTCATTTTTTTTTGAAGCTGTGCTGACGTTGCATTAGGATTAGTATCTGCTGAAGTCGGTATAGTTCAGTGACCAGTGGCTAAGCCTTAAGCACTTGAATTTTCCAACCCCAACTGATACAGAGGGACACTAAAGCACATAAAAAAATCATGGTGTTGTTATTTAATGACTGTTGAATACCGGGCTCGAGCCCAGGACCTTCGGTTTTGTAGTCATCGTCCTAACTACTTCAAACAACGCAGCCTTCTTTGTTTTAACTGGCAACATGGTAAAAATTTAATTCGTTTTAATTTTAATGCTTTGCTGTCATCGAAAAATGTCTTTAGTTTTGTGGTACCCGAATCATTCTAGTGCCTGAAACCAAGCAATCAGTAGAAACCCCATATGAAAACTATATTGATTAACATAAGGAGCCATTCACATATTAAGAAACGCTTTCAGCAAATTGTAATACGATAAATCAAAAGAATTCATCAAGTGACACCACACACAATGAACCAAATACAGGAAAGTTAATGAAGGAGGTGTGGAGGCCTTCTAAAACAGCACATTGTTCCGTTCTGCTAGTCTTTATTAGAATATTAACATTAACTTTGGTGTTAGTTGTTCCTTAAAAATTAGTTAATATATATTAAATATTTATTGAAATTTTCAAAGATTTATTTAATACAAGGTGTCTGGTGGCAAATTTATATTATTAAATACGATTATTTCAAAAAGCAATAAAAGGTGCGGAAGGAGGGTGGCATTATCGATTGTGCGTATTTTTTTGTCACGATGTCACAGTGGTCGAGTGAGAATCGCGCATTTGCTGTGGAGACATTTTTTCAGAGTGAATTATTCTTACATAATTGCTCTTCGACAATTTTGTTCAAAGTTCGGTATTTGGCTAATACGTGATGGACCGAGTTTAAATTTAATTCGTTCGTGGTTGCAGAGATTTCGCGCAACTGCTACGGCTATGAATGTCCCACGGCCAGGGCCCAGTCGATCTTCAAGGACTCCGGTAAACATTGAACTGCTTGAAAGTAGTTTACGTGAAAATCCGCGACTTTCAATACGGAAAAGACCAGAATCACTGGGATTTCCAATAGCGATTATTCATGAAATTTAAAAAAAGTACCTGAAGTTTCATCCTTTTAATATTAAAATCATTGAAGAACTGAAAGAAAGTAACTTTGATTTACGCAAAAATTTTTGTGAAACGATGTTGGAGCGTTTTCGCACTGTAAATCCCATTTTTTTTAACCGATAAGGCGCATTTTCACTTAAACGGCCACGCCAACTAGCAAAACTGTTTGGCGTGCCTTATCCACTCATATAAGATAATTGGACCATTTTTTTTCGAAAATTCTCGAGGCTATGTGACGAATGTCAACGGTGAAAATTATTGACGCATGATTACTGAATTCTTTTTGCCAAACCTGCGAGCTTATGCATCGTACTCTTCACACTTGTGGTTTTAACAGGATGGGACTACTGCACACATAGCCAGAGCTTCGACGAATTTGCTTTGGGAAAATTTCCCCCAAAAACTGATCAGTCGCTTTGGGGACATCCTATGCCCACCGAGGTCGCCGATCTAACCCCGATGCATTGTTTTTATGGCGCTACCTCAAAAAGAGGGCTTATAATGACAATCCCCAATCTCTTGTGGCCTTAAAAGAAGTCAGCTCAATTGAACCAAGTTTACTGCAGCGTGTGGCGCAGAACACAAGGCTACGTTTTGAACAGTGTGTTCAACTTGACGGAAGACGTCTGGATGACATACTCTTTAAAAAATTAAATCCGCATTTCCGTTCAATGCTCTTAATAAAACTTTGTTTGAAAATATAAATCTACTACCAGATACCCTGTATTTCGAAGCAAAAATTTATATGACTAAGATCACTTTCAGAATTAAGGGCACATATTTCGACAACTATTTTTTTATTTTATAGGCTCCTACAACATACTTTCTAAAAACGAACGGCATCAATATTAATTCATCAACTTGCAATTATGACCAATTTATCCATTTAAACTCAAATCATGTTCCATCGTTCATTAAAAGAAAATCACAGCCAACAAAAATATTTTTGCACGTTTCTCACCTATTGAGCTGACGACAATAGCAAATCGAACATTCTCTCTGTAGTAGAGTTCGACCGATTAATCGGCTTCGGGTTCGGCCTTCGGCCAAAAATTGGTAATCGGCCAACATTCGGCCTATGGCAAAAATCGGCCGATTAGCCGAAGCCGAATATTTTTCATTCCAAGCTTGAAAAATAACATTATTTTTGGTCGTTGGTCGCCGACATTTTCTATTGTGTTTAACGTTTTGAAAGGGTTAATTTGAAATACAACCCTGTTGCTTTCTATTTTCTTTTACTTGGACGTTCTTGTGAGTGATCATATGAAAAAGCAATCTAGAAATTGCAAAATCATTTTATTTTTCTTGTTATGTATCCAATAGATATTACAGCTATTTCAGTGATCTTAAAAAGGCAAACTTTTTTCTTAATTCATATAAAACAAGTATCATTTTTAAAATTTAAAACATTCGGCTTCGGCTTCGGTTTTGGCCGAAGTTTAGGATTTTAGCCGAAGTTCGACTTCGGCTTCGGCAAAAAAAAACGCCTTCGGTCGATCTCTACTCTGTAGCCAATAAGCAAAACAAACTTTCAATTTTATTTTGACCATATTTTTATCTTTGATCTGCAGTGTGTACGACGGCCAAGACAACAAAAATTTGCTACGGTCAAAAGTATTTATTAAAACAGTGGCACACATTCCAGATTGAATGCATTTGATACAAGACGTCCGTCCGTTCGTTCGTTCGCTTCGATCGATTTATTCATTGCACACCAAATATGTTTATGATCGTTAAACATGAAGTTATTGTCTTAATAATGATTTGATATGAATTTCATGAATATGTTATGCATGATTAAATTATTGCGATTACAACAGAGACCCAATTTAATATGTATGTATGTACTCGTATGTATAAGCAAATATCAGATCATTCATCATTTTTATATTTTAGATTTATATTTCTGTTATTCGGGGTTATGTAAATTTTAATAAAAAAAATTATCTTTCCTTGCAACGACTTGGCAAAACGTATTTCGAAAGGGAAATGAGACAAAAAAAAATGCGCAACCAAAAAATTTTAACACGAATATAAAGTAAAAAACATAAATTATTGCGTTTCAGTGATTTAAATAACAACAATTATGGAATATTAATAGCACACACCTTTTAATTTATTTTCTTTTTTTTCTGAAATTTTTGTGTTAAAAATTAAAACCTAAAATACTTTTAATAACCCATCAACCATCAGCTGAGATCGATCCGCCATCTTCGTCAAACAACAAAACAAAAGTGTAAATTACCTTGATTGACCATCATTTGAAGCTGCAGTTTAATACTTTTTGCATTCTTAAATATTTTTTTTCTTCAACAAAACCAAAATGATAAAAGAGAAATATATTCCTAATTTATTAGTTATAAAAGGTAACACTCAAGTAAGCACGTTATAAATTAATAATGCCAATATTTCTCGCCCATTTTTATGGCACCAATTTAAAGACAGAGCGACTCAAGAGCAGCAGTGTGTGCACAATTTGCAAATTTTCAAATGCCAGTGAACAAGTTGAACAGAATGGAGTTAAGCATGTTGTTTGTCTCTGTATGCTGAGTTACTTATAATGTCCTTCCTGCTGCTGCTGATGTTGTTGTTCTTATTGTTGCTGATCATATTTCATTTGACATGTCCCCTCGTATTAAAGGCAACACATTTAAGTGTCACACAGTGTCTTATAACAATAAGAAAATATGCATACATTAATATACAACAACAAGCAGAGTAGTTCAAAATTGTTGAAACCAGCAAACATTTTTGTAAGAACATTTTACTTATTGAAGTCATAATGGAAGGTTTTGAAACCTCACATAAATACATATTAATATGTAAGATATCAAATAGTTTAAACAAGAAGTAGAGCTATTTTCAACTTTATTTTTTTTTCTCGAAAAGACCGGACACGGACCATAGTGCTTTATCCTCTTACAGTGTAGCGGCAAAATTAGAGAAGTTATCTCATAGATAGACAAAATTTGCTTAATTACCTTTTGTTATAAGAAAAAATTTTAAATTTGAATACAATCAACGCGAGTTAGGGATACCACGCTGGCAGACGGGGATGCAAACCCTGGCCATTGATATTAAAAATGTACAGTCCAAAAAAAAAATGGATATGACAAATAAACAAAGTTTATTTATAAATATTTTAATTCTAACTTTTTCCAAATTCACTTTTATTTTTTCGCAAAAAAGTTATGTCACGGCCCACAGTGCTCTATCCCTATACAGTGCATAGGCATAATTAGAGGAGTTATCTTAAAGACAAATGAAATTTGTTTTAGTAGCTTTAAATATAAGAAAAAATATATAAAAAAAAAACTCAGCGCGAAGCAAGGATGCCAGATCGATATTCCCAGAAAGCTGGATATTGATATTAAGAGCAGGACGGTCCAAAAGAAACCTGGATATTAAAAAGAAAAATATAAGAATCTACCAATATTCGCAAATTTTAAAGTAGGATTAAAACTGTTTGCAACTTAATTTTTTTTTTCGCGAAAACGAAGTCTCACGGCCCACAGTACTTTATCGCGTGCATTACATCAGCATAATTAGAGAAGTTGTCTTATAGATAAATAAAATTTGGTTAAATAGCTTTGGATATAAGAAAAAATATTTAATTTGCAGAAAATCGGGGCGAAGTAGGGATGCCAGACCGAGATTCTTAGAAAGCTAGACATTGATATTAAGAGAATGTTATTAAACAGAAAAATATAAGCTGATTACGAATATACGCAATTTTTAAAGTTGGATTGAAACTATTTAGAACTTAAAGAACTTGTCTTACAGACAAATGAAATTTGGTTAAGTAGCTTTTGATATAACATATAATGATATAAGAGATTTGAAGAAAATCTGCACAAGTTAACGATGCGCGACCGAGATTCCCCACAAACTTGAAATTGTTATTATGTTAGGGATGCCAGGCCGCGATTCCACAAAAGCTTAAAATTGATATTAAGACGCTGGATAATCCAAAACAAAACTATATATGGAAAAGAAAAAAAGGCCATTTACCATTGTCTTAATACTGTAAAGTAGGATTGGAACTGTTTTCAATTTAATTTTTTTTCGCGAAAAGAACAATTCACGACCCACAGTGCTTTATCGACATACATAATTAGAACAGTTATCTCATATAAAGACGCAATTTGATAAAGTAGCTTTTGATTAGAGATCGACCGAAGGCGTTTTTTTTGGCCGAAGCCGAAGCCGAACTTCGGCTAAAATCCTAAACTTCGGCCAAAACCGAAGCCGAAGCCGAATGTTTTAAATTTTAAAAATGATACTTGTTTTATATGAATTAAGAAAAAAGTTTCATTTTTTGAGATCACTGAAATAGCTGTAATATCTATTGGATACACAACAAGAAAAATAAAACTATTTTGCAATTTCTAGATTGCTTTTTCATATGATCACTCACAAGAACGTCCAAGTAAAAGAAAATAGAAAGCAACTGGGTTGTATTTCAAAGCAACCCTTTCAAAACATTAAACACAATAGAAACTGTCGGCGAGCAACGACCAAACATAATGTTATTTTTCAAGCTTGGAATGAAAAATATTCGGCTTCGGCTAATCGGCCGATTTTTGCCGTAGGCCGAATGTTGGCCGATTACCAATTTTTGGCCGAAGGCCGAAGCCGAAGCCGATTAATCGGTCGAACTCTACTTTTGATACAAGAAAATATTTCAAATTGGGAAAAATCGGCGCGAGGTAGGGATGCCAGACCGAGATTCCCTGAAAAGTGGACATTGACGTCAAAAAAGCTGCTCAATCCAAAAAAAAACTTGGATATGAAAAATTATAAAATAAAATTAACTGTTGACTAATATTTGAAAATTCTGAAGTAGAATTGGAACTATTTCCAAATTTATTTATTATATTAGTTATTCCAAATTGGTGAACACGTCAAAATTCATCGTTTCAAAATACGGCCCTGTTTTTTCAACCCAAGTCCGCTAAATACTTTATTTCTCCTCTCAGCAACCTGTGAAGCCTAACCTAACGTAAAGAGTTTTTAAGACTAAAAGAAATTTTGCAGTCATAACTCAAAATTTGCAAAACTGAACTTGCGTAGTTATTCTGGGGTTCCAGTTGGTTTCATGCAACACGAAGTCATAAAAGTAAGTAAATTGTTTGAAGTTGTAGCTTCCAGGTATGAAACATTAGGTTAGGTTTGGTTACCAGATTGCTGATAAGAAACAGAAGAAAGAGGTTAGCCTACTTGGGTCCAAGAAAAATTATCGCGATTTGATAACTGTGTAATAGTAAGAAAAGAAAGAATATAAAGCGCAAGGGAAAAGGTTGATAGACAGGCTGAGAGTAGGGCTGTCAGATATGCCGATTTCTCTATTTGGCGTCCAAATTTTTGGTTGGATGACATGGCGATTTTTCTGGCGATATGGCTATTTTTTTAACAAAATTTAACTTCAAAATTTTTCTAACTTAGGAAAATTAGCTTGTTGAAAGAGTGGTTTCAAAAATAAATCCTACCAAAACTCGTCTGCAAGGAGTCAAAACAATTTCATTTTTCTTATATTAATTAAAGTCATTAATGCGTTTTGAATTTGTATGAAAAAATTTTACAAGAAATAATTTTTGGCGATTTTATTTCTAATTTTGGCGATTTTCTGATAAGTTTTGAAACGATCACTTTATAAAAATTTATATTGAAAAAGTGTTATATAAAAACAAATTTATTATTTTAATTTTTGGCGATTTTTAAAATCAATTTGGCGAAATAGGTCGGAAAAAATCTGACAACCCTGGCTGAGAGCAGAATAGCTTAAGATTGAAGGTGACAAGGAGCAGATAGGTCATGTACATATGTTTACACTCCTCAGGAGAGTAAGCGACCGAGCCACCGATAAAGACTGGTGCAGCATATTCTGCCAAAAAAAAATTTATAACGGGATCAGTGCATGTCAGAGGAAAAGGAATTGCATACTGTTCTGCTCTCCTGCTCCTCATCAGTACAAATTGAAACAGTTATTCATTGGGAAGAATCCATATGTTCAATGCAATACTAGTTTGTACAATACAAAAATAAGCAAATTAACAGGCATACATGCCTGGTAATTTGCTTAAACTTGGTCTTTTATTAAAAATGAAATAACGTTGTCAGGAACAAAAAAACTATCTATTTACATTTATTAAAAAAATTAGTAAATAAAAAACAACAATGGCAATACTGTTTCATATCAAAGAAGGTTAAGCTTGAGCTTTAATTAAGAAAAAAGCTTTCAGTAAGTTGTAATACGATGACTACATAAAGCTGAAATTTGCATCAACTTACAGCACACACAGTGGACCAAATACAAAAACGCTGATGATGAAGGTGTAACGGCCTTCGACACCATGTTGTTCCGTTCTGCTAGTGTTGTTCAGAATATTTACAGTTAAGTTTGCTGTTCTGTTCTGAATCGGCTGGTTTGTTTTTGTTCAATTGCAAATATGCAAAAGAAAAAAGTAAAAACTAATGAGGCCCTTAGCATGGGTTCCAAAAGTGCAGTGGCCAGTCAGTTTCGCCAAGAGACTCCCTAAATACTCTTTTGTAAGGCCCTTAAAGTTCTTAGTTTTACTTTAGTTACACCGGAAACTAAGTTGATTATGCCATCTGTCCATATGAGCTATAAATAACTCATCATATTTCGTTAACTGGGTTATGCTCTTAAATATTATAAATTTCCCTGTAAAAAAAAATTTATATCGGTGCTTTATAAGTATTATGAGTATCGACGACAAACATATAATGAAGTAAAGGAGAAGCATAAACTCCAATAGTTATTCATATGAGGAAGATCCTCTTTACCTTTTGGTGCATACGCTCAGAGTGTACATTTGATATCTTTGTTGATAAATCATATTGCTGCTTTAAACTCAAGGCATATGTATGCATAATCGCGCCACATTATGGTGCATGGTTGTTCTTAATACTCGTACATATTGCTATTGTTCGTATGAGTGAGTGTGTTGTTTAAGCCTACTGTTTGGCGGTATTATCAAAATGTTTTGAGGCACAAGCCAGTCAGACTGTTCCACCACATTGACGGTTAAAATATCAAGTGTTTCTGGGCCCCGACATTTATGTTTGTGTGTTGCTTGCAAATAGATGTTGTTGGTTGGCTCTGTTCTTATTTGGTTGCAATTGCTGGTGCTGTTGGTGCTGCTATTGTTTTTTTTTTTTTTTGTATTGCTTTTGTCTTGATCTCAAGATGTTTAACTCATTTTTATCGCTTTATTTGCATGATTTTTCAAGTGTAAACACACTTGCCAAGGTCCAGGGTGCAGTTAGAGACAGGCAGGCGGACGGACGGGCGGACGGTCGTATGAAAGTATAGACAGCAAGAAACAAACATTCGATTTAGCAAATTTGTTTTAGAGGGTGTTCTGTCAGTGGCCGCATGAAAAAAAATCCGAACCTTTTGTTTGCATGTTACCAAGTAATTTCATTGATTGTTGTTTAGTTTTTGTTGCCATCTTGCAGTAGCAAGATGCATTATTTATAATGTGAGTCTATTAACCACTTAAGAGCGGGGCCATAAAAAATCACTAGATATTTGAAAAAATTATATTCAAATATCTAATCCAATCTCATTAGTAAATGCACTTTGTTTTGATGTGTTCCTTGACTACCTTAAAGTAATGCTTAATCCCAACCTCCCATGCACGCCTCTTAAAGGTTTAATTGGGTCTGAGAGTTTTTGTTCATATGTCATTTGGTGGTATGTACGTATGTTTGTATGTATATTGTATAAAATTATATTGTTAAAAGTAATTGCTGTTATTAGTTGTGCTCTGCTTTTTTTATATTTTTCGTGCATAATAATGAATTTTAATTTTAAAAATAATTGTGTATATTTTGGACATAACTATGCAGGAAATTTTTCTTTTTTTTTATTACACATAATTATAATGGAGCATTGGAAAAAAGGAACTTGAAACTGGCCAAAATTAGCAGTTAGAAATTAAAGTTAAGTAGCTTTTACTGCAAATGAAAGGTGGTAAATAAATCAGAAACTGCGTGTTTAATGAGCAACAAACGCTTTAATTATATACATGTATTGAAATTTAAAACCAAATTTAAAGAGAAAATCAACAAAAACTTTTAAAGCTCTCTAATAAGGGAAAAAGAACAGCTGGATTCTCGATTATATTTCGTTTATAAACAAAACCATTTGAAAATTGGCTTTAATAAAATATTCTAGAACAGCTACGTCCAAGCCATATGCACAATGTGCAAGCTTTAAAAAAAGAGCTTTTGTGCTTTCACACCGACGAAAGTACAACGTGCACAACAACAACACAACAGACAACAACTTTGCAAAGAAACAAGAACAAATTTAAGAGCTTTCAAAGCTGCTCAAATGCAAATATCAGTGTATGTGTGTTTGAACGTAGCTGTTCTAGAGCATTAAATTCTAAGCATATATACTCTGACGTTTGCACTTGAGGTAAACAGCTTTGAAAGCTCTTACAATTTGTTCTTGTTTCTTTGCACGTGAAGCAGCAAGCCGAGATCTAATTGGCTGTTGTGCTCTTGTCGGTGTAAAAGCACAAAGCTCTCTTGTAAAGGCTGCCATATTGAGCAGATGGCTTGAATATAGCTATTCTAGAGCTTTCGACTATTCCTTTAAGACTTTAAAAGACGGTTTTTCGTAAAAGCAAAAACACATAGAACAACTGAAAGCTCTGTTTTATCACTCACATGAAATTTATTGAATGTTACAAAAACGTAAAAAATATAAAAATAAGCAAATTAACAGGCATGTGCAAAATTAGTAAGGATTATAAACAACAATGGCAATACTGTTTTATATCAGAGATGGTAAAATTTAGCTTATATTAAGAAAAAGCTTTCAGTAAATTGTAATACGATGAATGAAAACAATTCACATATTCCATTTGTACTGAACAGCTAAGTATATAAAGCTTAAATTTGCATCAACTGACACCACACACAGTGGACCAAACACAAAGAAAGCTGATGATGAGGGTAAAGCGACCTTTGAAATTAGCTAGTTGTTCCGTTCGGCTGGTGTTTATCTGAATATTTACAATTAACTTAGGTGTTATTGGTTCCTAAGAAATTATCACATCTAATTATAGAAAAAAGATTTTGTTCGACAGTTTTAAGAGTGTATACATTTATTCCTTTCCGAGAAATAGGCTGGAAGTCTCGGCATGCGCTGATTATACTGTTTATTAAAATTAAGGTTTTTTCAAAGTAACAAAGTTCCAACAACTAAATATGACAGAAGCATCTAAAAAATACAAATTTGTATGTACGAGTATTTATATCAGCACTATAAAAGTTTAGATCAAGCTTTTATTAAAGAGAAGTTTAAGTTCCCTCTCATTTACAAGCTCTTGTCGTGAATCGGCATCGGAATTCAGGAAACCCTTGCATTTTTGATTTAAGAAGTATTTTCTATTTTGTTTTTTTAAAGACTTTTATAAAAAAAATTTTACGGCCGCATGGTCCTTATAGGACTATGTATAAAATTTTCTAAGAAACACTTTTTTTTGAACATTTTAACCCTCTAACTCACCTAGATAAGGGCCTTTTTTGGCTTTTCCTAAACAATTGGCAAAAAGTAAAGGGTACACAATTGGTGAAAATTTTCCATAAAATTTTACAACGAAACTTGGGATTATACAGTAGAGCCTCGTTAATCAGGACAGATATAATTTTAGCCTTTGTCCGGATTACAGAATCGTCCGGACTACAATTAAAAAACTCACTACCCAGTTTTAATAACTCGTATTTTTTATTGTCGATAACTTCTATTAAACAACTAAATGAAAAGAAATGCTCTTAAGAATTCATTTTCATTTAACTAATTTACAGAAAAAAAATTTAAAGACGTATAGTAAAAGTGATTAAAAATATTCATCGTGTGGAATAAGAAGTTATTTTCGTTTGAATACACATATCTTTATGCGGCTTATCTGCTCTATTTTTAAAATAAAATTTCCTTTTCTTTCGGTTTTGTTGGTTCTTGAAAAAAGTTCACTAGCTTCTTTATTTAAAACTTTGTTTTCAGCATTCTCAGATTCTTCTAAAGAACTATCAAGGTCTTGAATATTTTGCTTGAACTATATCTTCATCAGAGAAAACGAAAGCATATTAATTTTCGCCGCGTACTTGAGTATAGATTTCAGAATGGCAGAAATTAGCGAAAGGGTTAAGAATATTAAAGTTGAGTATATATTATTTATATCCTGACACAGTGTGGAATTTGAAACAACTTGTTCAGACAATTGTCTGATCGATTTTTTACTATCAATTGTTTTTGCGGTAAGACAATAAAATAATACTACACACTTAGAAAAAAAAACGCTTCTCCGGACTACAGAGGTAAAATTTCTAAACTGTCCCAAACGTTGACTTGCCCGCATTAGTGGATAGTCCGGGCATAGCGATTGTCCCTTTTATAGAGGTTGTACTGTACTTTTAATCCAGAGATTAGTAGATTTTATACTTATTCATGATTGCATTTTAGGCCATATGCTCTACTTCAGATACTTGAGGACCGTCCCCAAATTTAAATCGATTTTGAGATTGTTTTATAACTTCAAACCGTAAATCGAAATATATGAAACGTTGAGATGAAGAAGTTCAGGCCTTAATTCTATCTCCAAATTCCCAGTAATGGATTGTTAAGTTTTAAGATTTAGCAGATTTATGGCAAGTCCCACGGGAAACATTTTCATGGAACATTTTAACCATCTCTCTAGCTCTTTTTAGAAATTAGCCAAAAATTTTAGACCGTCTAAGGGTTAATATTGTAGTTGTTCTGTAAAAAAAAATAACACATTGTCTTAAAACTACATATTTTCGAAAGTAGATTTTTAAGCGAAGCCCTGGGGCAAATTACGGCATTCAATATCGAATGAAATCTATAAATAGTTCAATGAAGTTTAACAGAAAATAGTTTAAAATTTTAATCGGCACTCCGTGCCTTTAACTCTGTAGCAAACTTTGCATAACAAGATGTTTATATAGCATCATGGCTGTCCGCAGAGCAGAAACATTACGTACGGTTCAAAGGACCATGTGACCACACTAAGTCTCTAACCAAAACACAGTTTGCAGATCTTTGTAAAATATTTTCATATCTATGCCCTTTTAATTTCAGCATTTTTTGAATACTTTACTTTTACTTATTTCTTATTGAAAACTTTATATGCATCGGCAGTCTATATAGTATAGTCTCTTTCAAATACTTTTTTTTAGTCACAGAAGGCAAAAATATAAATACATTTGCATGAGCTTAAAAGTCATAATATTATCTTTAATTGATAACAAAATAACTGAGGCAAAGAATGTTAATATTTTTCGTTTCTTTAAATGCATTAAAATATTTTTTTCTGCTGCCAACTTTGTGTCTTATCTGTTCATAATTGGCAGAATCATTTAAACCTGCTTCCCTTGTAACTTCTTTTAGGAGACTGTCACCCGCCGAATATCAATATACTCTATAGATTGGTAAGGATCTTAATTTTTTTTCTCCTCTTTTCCATACTTGTACTGCCATAAGTTCCATATTAATTTCGTTTTTCATGTAGTTTAATGCTTATTAATCAGACTCAAGAGCAAGAAAACCATTAACATCAGTTAAATCAATTGGTCGTAAAATTTATCAAACCATTTAAATACACTTTTATGCTTCTCGTACATGATGCCTCCTCCAGATACAAATGCTTACTTGCATATGAGTTAAATTAAATTAAAATGGAATATTTTTGTTTTCTTGTATTTTAAAAGTAAAATTTTAAACTTGCATTCAAAAAAAAATTTTTTAATGTGTTCCTCTTAGTCTTCGACTTTGAATGCTTTAAAAGCAAAAAGAAAACTAATTAAAAGTGGCATTGGAACTTGAAACGTTGTAAGGTAGTCTTGGGTGGCCGGCCGCATGTTTTTTTATTTTTTATTTTTATTTTTCAGCTTAAAAATTGGTTTGTTGTTTTCGCTTAGAATGTCGCTAAAATTGTTGTATGGTTTGTTGGTTATCATTCCGGCGGATATCGTCCGTCCTTCCCGCCGCTTTGCCTACCAAATAAAATATTTACGCATCACAGCTCAAGTGTCTGGCATCAGACATCTTCTTCACATTAAGTTAAAAATTTTATATACATACATATTTCAAGTTGATAATTTCAGACGAAAAAGCACTGGCTTGTAGATGATTTTAATTAAAAGTGAAATGACCTTAAAGTTGGTTTTCCATTGAACATTCAAGCACAAGTGCTACAACATATAAACAAACATACGAACATACTAAAGGGTGTTTTTTATTGAGGTATAGAACTTTAAGTTGGCATCACTTTTTTAACTGGCGGCCATTTTGTCAGCTGTCAAGTGATTAATATTTAGTTTGGTTTGCCATTTCATCATGAACAGGTTGACAAAAGAACAACGCTTGCAAATCGTGCAAATTTATTTCGAAAATAATGGTTCAGTTCGCGAAGTTTACCGCAAGCTCCGTCCATTTTATGGTCGACATAATCGTCCATCAGAGCAATTAATTCGGTTAACCATGGATCGTTTTCGCACTACGTTTACTCTATGTGATAATACGCATCCGCAGTGCGCACCGAAGAAACAATTGCCGCTGTAGAGCAAAGTGTTGAAGAGGACCCGAATGAATCGATTCGCCATCGTGCACAGCAATTGGAGCTTTGTCCATCAACTTTATGGAAGATTTTGAAGATTTTGAATGTGGATGAGTTGTGGTTCCAACAAGACGGCGCTACATGCCAAACAGCGCACGTCACAATCGATTTATTGAAGGAAACATTCGATGAGCGCATAATTTCGCGGAATGGACCTGTCAATTGGCCACCAAGATCGTGTGATTTGACACCATTGGATTATTTTCTTTGGGGATATGTGAAGTCGCTCGTCTACGCCAACAAACCAGAAACGTTAGGGGACTTGGAAGCCAACATTCGTGGCGTTATTGCCAACATACGGCCCCATATGCTCGAAAATTGGACCTGTAGAATTGGCTTTATTCGAGCCAGCCGCGGCGGCTACATGCCCGAAATCATATTTAAACATTAATGGCATAAAATTATCCTTCCAATAAAGCCAAATTGATGGACATTAAAACGATTTTCTTGTGTTTTATTTCAATTCGAAGTTCTATACCTCAAAAAAAAACACCCTTTATTTACCAGAATTCGAGTATTTATATACGAAATTTTAAAACTAAAAGTGAAAATAAGATATCATGCTTTTTTCTATTTCGTTTCCATTCATTTGCTTTGAGACAAGAAGTCGAGTCTTCTGAGCAATTTTTTTATCTCTAAAACAGAGACCTACAAAATAAAATGAGAGTAAAATAAAGTTGCACTAGGAGAAAAGAAATTTGGCGTAGTTAGAAATTTTTTCGGCAGTACATTTTACTTACGACTTGATTTTCATGAGTAATTTTAAAATACAAAATTACAGGCAATTTTCAATAATTGAAATTGAGTGTAGGCAACTGGAATTCTTGGGGAATGGTATTTTTAGGCCTATGCTGTGCTGACAGAAGCGTTAGTTTAGGCAGTGCGCATATTGCGATGATGCACAGGTCTGACCACAGCTGCAAACGCTTCCAGTCTCTTAAAATTTGTTTATAAATTTGCGAATTCCTTGGGTTACGACTATCATAATCAACTCGTAATTTCCGAAAAGTGGCTATCACTTTGGAACTATCCATTTTGTAAAAAAGTTTCATTTATTATACCCTTTACCAAAAATGGTAAAAGGGTATATGTATGTATATAGGTTTGTCATTCCGTGTGTAATTTCCATAATATTAATATGCGACACATAAAATATATAAATTCTGAATCCTTATGCATACGGAAGACGAATAAGCGATGTCCTTCTGTCCGTCCGTCCGTTCGTCCGTCTGGTGTACTAGAGACAACGGTCTTTGACTGCTGGGTCAGAAATGGTCGAAAATAGATTGGTATTGGTAAAATCAAGCAGACGGCTTCACAGCTGGAAAACTTAAACTTGATTTTGCCATATAAAAGTAACTAGCTAAAACTAATTTTTTATGTTTTTTGTTAAATAGACTTATCTTATATTTCAGTACCAATAAAATTGGTATTAAAAATATGAAAAATAAATACAAAAATCAAAGAGATGTTTCCAGGGTTGGAAAACTTTAACTTTTTAGGGTTTCGTACACCAAAGGTGAAAAGAACCCCTATTGTTTTCGCTACGTTGTCCGTCTGACCGTCTGTCCGTCCGTCTGTCACAGGGTATTTTCTCGGGAACTGTAAGAGCTACGGACCTAAAATTTGGACAGAGTATGTAGACCATTGGCCGCTACAACAGCAAATACATATGAGTTGGAAATTAAAGGGTGTGCCAAAACGAGCAAAGAAAAATTTTAAAATCCCATGTAATATACATACAATTGTATGTAGTATATGCACTTGACATTTGTAAAGTTAGTGTATTTTTATACAAACTACAACAATTAACACTAAAATTTAAAAAAATTTTATTTAAAGGGTGTACCATCAGTTAATGTAATTTTGACTATGTAATTTTGACAGCTTGCTGTATCTTGGAAACCGTAGGAGCAAACTTCTTGAAATTTTCAAAAACGGTAAAACAAAGAAATCCTAAAATTATAAAATCGCCAAACCGAAAAAAAATCGCCAAAACGAAAAAAAAGCACCAAATTAAAAAAATTTCTAAATCGAAAATAAATCGCGAAAAACCGGAAAAATTGCAAAAACGAAAAAAATCGCCAAAATGAAAAAATCGCAAAATTTAAAAAAATCGCCAAAATGAAAAAAATCTCCAAAACGGAAAAAACGCCAAAAACTGAAAAAAATCGCCAAAATAAAAAAAAATCGCTAAAATTAAAAAAATCGCCAAAACGGAAAAAAGCGAAAAATAAACAAAAAAAATTATTTCAGCTGAAAAAACGTCAAAAACTTAAAAAAACGCTGTATTAAAAAAATGTTCAAAGCTCAACGTACGGAACCCTTCGTGCGCGAGTCAAAGTCGCTCTTCACTGAATTTATTTGTTATATAAAAATAACCGACTACAACTAGTTTTACCGCTTTCTCTATAAATTAAACATATCGTACATTCTTAAAATAAAAATATTGGTGTAAGAAATCAGAAAAATCTAAAAGAATTATTCCAGGGATGGGAAACTTACAATTTTTGTGATATATAAAATAAACTAGGTCTAATTAATTTTTTTTTCTTCTTCTTTATAAATTAAATATAGTTATTTTATGTTTTGAAAGGTAATGTTTGGTAAAGACATTTATAAAAATAAAAACTCCAGAGCTGGAAAATTTTATTTTTTTTGGATATTAAAGTAACTAAATAACGAAAATAAGGAAAAATTCCTTATTTTCGTTGTCCACTCAAGATATTTTATATATATTTTAAGGAACAAGATTTGTATAAGGAACCAGAAAAATCTAAAAGGTAATTCCAGGGTTGGAAAATGTACACTTTTAGTGATATATAAAATCAATTAAATAAAACTAGTTATTTCTTTGGTTATTAAATATATTCAATATTTTAAAAAGAAACAAATAAACATTAAAACCAGAAAAATCAAAATTATGGTTCCAGGGTTGGAAAATGAAAAAAAAAATTTTGGGTAAATAATAACTAGAAATAAATTTTTTTTTCAGTTAAACATACGAGTATTTCACGTTTTAAATAAATATGACACTTCATATGACAGCTGACCGCCTTGCCAGACCGGAGGTTTTAAAGCCACTAAATGTACACCCTTGTACTTTGGGCGTAATTACATAGATAAAAGAATTTCACCCACTTTCAAAATAAACATTACCAATAACACGAATTTATTACAAAAATAGCACACTTTCTTCCATTAGAGCCAGGGTGTTAATTAACAATAGTGAAAGCTACAACAAAAACTAATTTAAAAATTTCTGCTTTAAAGATATCAATATTTTGCAACGATTTTGCTTGCGGTTTTTCCAAACAAATCATTCCAAAAATTATTCTTCAGCCATTGTGTGAGTTGAGTTATACGTGGTATGTGAGACAAACACGTATGTATGAAAACCATCACGTACATTCTCTTAACAGGTCAGACTGACTTATAATAAAGTCAAGAAAGTAACCAAAAGACAATTTGCCAGCCAAGCTATAGAATTCAAAGGTTTAAGCCCTTTTTTGTTTAATCTTCGCGCAGTGGGAAAGAAAAAAAAATATAATTGGTTACGCCTTGACTTTTAAAAATAAATTTTATTGCAGCTAACAGATTTGCTCAAGCAGAGTCGCTTGAATGCACTTATTTTCAGGCAGGCATGCGTTCGCAAATGAACCTTTTGTTCAAGCAATTACTAAGTTTGTATAAAATATAATTTTATTTTATTGCATATTTTTTATACATACTCGTACATATATTTATATAATAATAAACAAGATTAGGTGCTTATGATATCACTGGCAAGGCTTAAACCATAATTTGATATAATTTGTGCAATAAATTGAAGGATGTAATGTGCGAGCAACACATACATGATCTTAAATGATCTTCTCACATGTTATTTAAACCTTGAACTTTGATTAAGAATTTTTACAAAAAAAAAAACCACAATCGAAATAAGTTATGGGTAAAATATCGATGGAACGAACGAACCTACGCAAGTACAGTGGTGTGAAAAGGGGAAATAAGTGGTAGGAAATGCCAAAATTCCAACTTGGTAAGCCGATCTATGTAAATTGAATTTAAGTTCGCAGTAGAGTATTTTGCGGGTAAATTATGGCATTGAATATCATAAAACTTTAATATTAATGATGACAGCCCAAATACTACGCAGTTCTGTTGTGAGGAAATCCAGCATGAGCATCTAAAACTTAATTAAAGAATTAAAGTCATTAGAAAAAAAAAATTTTTCGCATTTATTTTAACGAATTGAATCGGCAGCAATTGAACTTGAGCTCGAACTTGATCGTCGTAGTAATTTAATATTTGTTTAAAAAAAAGTTTGGTAAGCATTTTATATGAGAAAATTTTTGAAGTCTACCGAACCGAAACGATTCACTATATCAACATCTTTCGAATGCGGAAAATGTTATTCGACTTACAACAACACACTCACACTCACAAATATCCATGCTGACATCATCGCAAAAAAAAAATAGTCAGAATCAACTCCCCAGACTTCAAAACGTCGAAATATGATGGAAACTCGATTTTCGAAAATGTATGTAAAATCAGTAACTTTCAATAGACCTGATCAAACACGTTTCAATTATATGGGTTTAATCTGGACTTGGGTCAGACTCGTTCAATATTTCATTCTTGACACAAACCGATAATCTTAATTGCATGGGTTGGATCATCAGTCGTTCATTTTTGACACAAACCTTTGATTAAACCCATTTAAATAACATGGTTTTCATCATAGGCTTGTGTCTAAAATGAACGACCAGCTCTATTGATCATCAATTTGTGTCAAAACTGAACTAGTGAAGGAGTGCGATTCAAGTGTAATTTAATCACAGGTTAGTGTCAAAGCACCACCAGAGTGCCCAACTTCAATCGGTTTTTTATACAAATGAATACACATACACGAATACATTTCTCTCGGCGGCCAGCAGTGGTCTAAAACGACCGATTGAACTAGACTTCGATCGAACTTATAGTAGACTTGTATCGAACTCTTTCAGTAGCTCGTTTTTGACACAAACCAATGATCAAACCCATGTAATTTAAATGGGTTTGATCATTGGTTTGTGTAAAAAACGAGCTACTGAAAGAGTTCGATACAAGTCTAACTTATAGTTGTGTCCAACAGCTCTTTTTGAACTAGTTCGTTCACGTTTGAATCAAAAGTTCTTTCAAACCCATTTAAGTTACATAGACCGGACTTATGTCAGACAGCTCATTTTAGTTCAGGAGTTGATGCACACAACCGTAGTCCAACTCATTCAGTTGGTAATGAGTTTGATCACAGGTTTGTGTCAAAAACAACTGACTGAATGTGTTCGACCCAAAAAGACTTGTGTCCTACAGTTCTTTTTAGACTTGTATCGAACTCTTTCAGTAGCTCGTTTTTGACACAAACCAATGATCAAACCCATGTAATTTAAATGGGTTTGATCATTGGTTTGTGTCAAAAACGAGCTACTGAAAGAGTTCGATACAAGTCTAGTTCTTTTTGAACACGTTTGAGAACGTTTGAATCAAAAGTTGTTTCAAACCGATTTAATTTACATTGATGTTTTTGATCGGACTTTTGTACAACTGAATGAATTAGTTCAAAAAGAACTGTTGGACACAAGTCTAGACCCAAGTATAGACTTCCAATTACATTTGTATCGAACTAGAATTGAATCGAACTCTTTCAGGTCGAGCTTAGAGCTGGGTTCAACTCGTTCCTTCGTTCATTTTTGCCACAAACCTATGATCAAACCCATGTAATTGAAATGGGTTTGATCATACGTTTGTGGCAAAAATGAACGAATGAATGAGTTGGACCCAGCTCTACCAACATCTAATTTTGGTTCAAAAGAGCTGCTGGATACAACTCTACTTTCAGTAACTTTTTGTAAACCTATAATCAAGCCTGGGAAATTTGAATGGGCTGGATTATAGGTTGTGTGTGTCTAAAACTAGGTACTGAAAGAGTTCGATACAAATTTATATGGAAATTTTTCAGTAGGTCGTTAAAGATACAAACCTGTAATCAAACTCATGCAACTTAAATTAGTTTGATTATAGATTTAGATTATAGATTATAGGACGAGAATGAGCTGGGAAAAGAGATCGTTTATGAGTTTAGTTTTGACACAAACCTACGATCAAACCCATTTCTTTGCATAAGTTTGATCATAGAGTTGTATCAAAAACTATTCCGTCAACGAGTTCGAATCAAGTCTGAACAAAAGGTGATAAAACATTTATTACAATAGATAACTATTTTGTTTGCCAGTAGGTGCCTGCTCGAACAACTTTTAATACTAAAATCATGTTTTTTTTATTAAGCTTCCAACAAAAGAGTTAAAAGTGTTTAAATAAATATGGTAAGAAATAACAAATTGTTGAAATCCCTTTGACAAATTGATTTTTTTTTTATTGTTCACTTGGTGCTCAGCGACCTTTTAAATGTGTTTTTAGGAACAAATATGATTTGTCATCATAATAAATGATGGAATTGTGATTGAACAAATAATTAATTAAGAAGAAAAAAAGTATTTATGATTATTGTTGCTTGTGTTTGCTTATTTTTTTAGTAAAACAAGAAAAACTAATTATCTTCTAGCACTATTTATCAAAAAAAAAAATTATTACAAATATCTTTTCTTTGTTAAAGTTTGAGTTGTGTTTTCTCTTTTACATGATCGTTTAAAAGTGTGTTAGTCTGCTTAGATTTTAAATAAATACAAATGTTTTTTTTTCTTGTTCTTCTAGTTGCAGAGTTTAACTTTCATTTTATAAGCAAACTTAATAAGCAGATTAATGTGAAAGGAGAACTTAAGAAGAAAATTCATAAGAATTAAATTTAACTTAAAACAAATGGTTTTAAAAATATAGTTAAGCAGAGAACTTAAAAATTAACATATGCAGGTCTCCAAATTCAACACGAAATTCGTTATATAAAGAACCTACTGTTCTCAAAACACGAACAAGTAAACAACGCAAAATATTAAATCAATTTAGCTTGTTTTAAGAAGAATACTAATAACGATGCCTTTGTTGCTTTAAAGGAAATGTTATGTTGTCGAAATAAGAACAATTCTTGTTAAAGGAGGAATCAGCTGTCCCTAAGATTTTGACACCTTCCGCTGTCAATGTGAGAGTAAAAGTATTTAGCTCTCTTTTGACAAGATGAATAGTTTTGATTGCTGTTACTTACAACGGATCTTCTTATGCTGTGTATGTAAATTTAAAGTATAGTTCTGCCAAAAAAAACACCGACTTTAATGCAAAGATCTAATAGAAAATATTCCAAAAAAAATTATGCGACCAAACTGGAAGTAAACTCTTTCAAACAAAAAAATTTATTTTGAAAATCACTTGGTTAAGAAGAAGTATGTGAAATATATAATTTAATTTAATAATGGGCGTACCTCCGTTCATTTTTTAAATAGAAGATTATGTCTATTTTAAAGCTCAATGTAAGTTTCGTAAAAATCGGTTAAGTAGAACCATGTAAAATATTATAATAAATTTTAATGGGCTTCGACCCGCCCATTTTTTCAACTTTGAAATTGTGTAATTACAAGACCCCCACCATTGCCTCTTGGCTAGGTTTCGCAGCAATCAAATAAGTAGAATATCATAAAATCAAATTTAAAAAAATTTGTGGGTGTGTTCCCGCCCACTTTTTTTACAACGGGACCAATTGAAAGTTATGCACTCTCAGAAAAAAAAAAACATTTTTACAATCTATCTAAAATGTAGCAAGTTTTGACCTAACAATGTGTTGACGTTGGCTTAAGTAGTTACCATGTTGACTACAAAACCGAAGATTCTCGGCTCGAGCCCGGTTCTGACAATCATTAAATAACAACACCACGCATTCTTCTGATGTGCATTAGTGTCCCTTTGCAGCAGTTATTGTAGTGAAGTTCAAGTGATGAAGTCATAATCACTGGTCAGTGAACTATACCGACTTCATCATATACTTATCCTAATGTAAGATCAGAGCGCTCTTCTTCGTGGGTATTATGTAGTAGAATCATCGGCGAAGTAAAATAACCAAAAAAAATTGCTACTAAATACACAGCACTGAAAATTTAATACGTCTCATTGACACCAGAGTCCTTTAGTGTCGGTGATAACTTCTCTCGATTTTTAACGAGTTTTCTCAGGGATCGCACTATAAGAGTTGTTATGGATGGGATCTCATCAAACAAGAACCGTAAGGTTCGTTCTTTCACCAACTCTATTCCTTATTTTTCTATGGTGCCCCTGTGGCTGAGTAGTAGCGATGCTAGCTTCTCAGTCCAGAGGTCGTGGGTTCGATTCCCACCATAGATAGACCTTGGGTGTTTTCCGCAGACAAGCTAATCGCTTCGCGGGTTGTGTTGTGTGTTAAAAAAAAAATTTAAGATGACCTTCCATGACCGCATGACAGCACCATCTGCCATTCTCTCTCATTCAGCAATAGACCAAGCCTGCTGCAGGTTGATGCTATAGACGAACAAGCAATGAGAGTTCAAACCTCGATTTAGCAAAAATTTCTGAATGGGAGCATGCGAATAGGGTCGATTTTAAGGCCCGTAAGACCCAATGTTTTATGGTTACTCATACACGCCTGAACGAAAATACTGCTGCCTCGGTAATTATGGGGGTATAAATATTAAGTAATCTGAAGCTCTTGATGTTCTTGGCATGAAAATCCAGTGTGATGTTCGATGGAATGAACACATTTTTTAAGTTGCAAAATAAGCATTCAAGTAAATCGGATTTTTGAAACCCTGCAAACAATATTTCACCCCATTTGATCTCCTTACTATTTATACCACTTTTATCCGACCGAAAATTTAATACAACTCCCATGTATGGGCCGGCGCCTCAAAGTCTATTTTGGGGCTGCTCGAACGCGTACAGGAGAGGGCGAAGAAGCTCATCGGTGACAGTAGGGTATTCAACTCTATTGATTCATTAGAGCATCGACGCAATGTAGGGTGTATTTCCTTGTTCTATCGTTACTACAACGGAATGTCTTCTAATGAAATTAGGGAACGAACTTGTTGCTGAAACCCACACATCTATACGCACCACACGTGGCGCATTCAGAGCACATCCCTTTGTAGCCGATTGGCCAATGATTTACACTACACATTACATAGATAATTCCTTTTCTAGCCGTACTAATGGTATGTGGCACCAACTACCTGCGGAAGTCTTTCCTGTCACTACCAGCGTGGGAGGGTTTAAATCGAATGTCCACAGACACTACTCTCTCTATCCTCCTCCCCTATAACATATATTCCTAATATTTTAAATTCATGGCATGAGTAGGGGTTATCCCTACTCTGCTGGTGATAGTGGTGGTCCTACTTAAAAAAAAGGCGCTGCAACAAAATAGAAACCTTAGAGGTCACTCCAGAGTTGAACAACTTTGCTTTGTTCCGCTAAAGCGTTTTCATTATTAACATCCCGCCATTTAAACAATTGTCATGACACAAGCTGTTACTACTTGACAGATGATACGAGTATGTAATTAAAAACTATGCCAATAATAAAAATGGACGAACATACCCTTTATTAACGGACGAACATACCCTTTATTATAAAAATTTTGAAAATTTAGCTTGTCATAGTTCGGTAAAATAAAGCAGCGAAGCAGCTTCTTGGCAAGCAACTCGGCCTGTCCTAGGCAGGTGGAACTCTCTGTCCCACAAATTTTTTGACTTTTAAGAAAATGCAACCCCGATGTAATGAGTTGTTATTGTCTACTGAATATTTTCATAAATTTCATTAAATCAGGGTTGCATTTTCTCAAACGTATAAAATTCTAAGTGCAGGATAGTGAGTACTAAACTTTAGTCATGCCTAGAAGAGACAATAGGGGCCAACTAAAGATGGTTGTAATCAAATGTGCTAGTTTTGAAAGCACAGCTGTTTATGCAAACTTAAAGTAATGAATTTTACAAATTGATTATTGGTGTGTGTGGTAGCAGCAGACAAATAGGAAAACAAGAAACACAAACAACATTGACTGTGAAACTTTAAAAGATATTTTTCTTAAAAAAAAAACAGTTTTCAAATCCGTATGCAAAATCGTGAAAGTGTAAAGAAAAAGTACAGACAAACACACAATCAGGTGTGTGAATTAGGAAAAGCGAGATACAAAAACATTTCCGTGTACATATTGCAATACATGCACGACTTACAAGTTTGTTGCTTTGTTGCTTGATAAAGAGAAGATAAATAAAAAAAGCAAAACAACATGGACCTACTTTTAATATAAAAATACGAAATGTACACATGCATCCGTCGCACAGTGTCTTGAGTTCATATAATGAGCGGCCAAAAATAGAAGGACTTATTGTAAAGAAATGAAATTGGGCACACATGTTTTAATTGGTAAAATATAATAACACATAAAATTTGGTCATTTAATTTTCAAGGATTCGTGTCCTTTCCATATATCCTGAAATAAAAAACTATCATAACAGAGAGAAAAATAATTGTAACTTAATGAAATTGTATAAAGACACTAATGTTAACATATTTAATGCTTCGTATAATTTTTGGTCAATTCAAAAAAAGGATACACATACCTGAAAAATGTCCTTTTTTAAAAAAAGTAAAAAGGAACAAAACAAATTGTCTTCACTTATATTGAGTTAAATGTTTAACTATATACAATGTATAATATAAATCACTCCGACAATTTCGCCATTTAAATTTCAAGGACTAGTATGCTTCCCAAATGTCCTGGAACTAAATAATATACTGAAAATATTCAAATTCAAACTTAAAAAATATTGTAAAATTAAATTGAAAGGGGGGGAAGGTGGACGAGA
This sequence comes from Tachina lurida, assembly GCA_944452675.1. Taxonomy (NCBI): domain Eukaryota; kingdom Metazoa; phylum Arthropoda; class Insecta; order Diptera; family Tachinidae; genus Tachina; species Tachina lurida. Next base: position 116,609,736 of record OX101756.1, read on the forward strand.
ATACAAAAAATTTTAAATCTACTTACTTGTAGAAATATAATGTGAAAGTATAAAAACGGTATTTTTTATATTTTTTTTCTGTAAACCACCTTAACCGCGTACTTTTTAGGGTTTCGTACACCAAAGGTGAAAAGAAACCCTATTGTTTTCGCTACGCTGTCCGTCTGTCCGTCAAAGGGTATTTTCTCGAGAGCCGTAAGAGGTACGGACCTGAAATTTGGACACAGTGTGTAGACCCTTGGCCGCTACAACAACAAATACATGAGAAATGGAAATTAAAGGGTGTGCGAAAACGAGCAACGAAAAATGTTAAAATCTCATGTAATTGTATGTATGTATATACACTTGAAATTTTTAAAGTTAGTGTATTTTTATACAGACTACAACAATTAACACTAAAATTGAAAAAAAATTTTAATTAAAGGGTGTACCATCAGTTAATATAATTTCGACTATGTAATTTTGATAACTTGCTGTATCTTGGAAACCGTAAGAGCAAACTTCTTGAAATTTTCAAAAACGGTAAAACAAAAAAATCTCAAAATTATAAAATCGCCAAACCGAAAAAAAATCGCCAAAATAAAAAAAAAATCGCCAAAACATATAAAAAGCACCAAATTAAAAAAAATTTCTAAATCGAAAATAAATCGCGAAAAACCGGAAAAATCGCCAAAATGAAAAAATCGCCAAAATGAAAAAAATCGCCAAAATGAAAAAATCGCCAAAATGAAAAAAATCGCCAAAATGAAAAAAAAATCGCCAAAATAAAAAAAAAATCGCCAAAATGAAATAAATCGCCAAAATGAAAAAAAATCGCCAAATTTAAAAAAAATCGCCAAAACGAAAAAAAGCGAAAAATTATAAAAAAAAAATATTTCAGCTGAAAAAACGTAAAAAAACACTGTATTAAAAAAATGCTCAAGGCCCAACGTACGGAACCCTTCGTGCGCGAGTCAAAGTCGCACTTTACTGAATTTATTTCATTTACAGATGTTTTTCTTTCTATTCACATTATAAGCAACGGCGCATCGCATATCAGTTACAAAATATTGAAAAAATATATTGTAGCCATATTATAACAATATTCTCCTTATTTTTTATTGGAAGTTGTAGTGCAATATCTAAAATAATTAATTAACCTGTTAAAGCTAGAATGTGTCCGTACTATATTTTTAAATGGTTGCATACTGCCCTAAAACTAACTGCTGACTCTCAATCATCAAAACTCTTTAAAAAAATACATCTTTTTTTCAAAAATTCTTTTTTATTTTACTTAATTAGAATATTGCACATGCAACATAGTAATTTGTTCGTTTTAATTCAAAACTAGTTTTTTTCATTTTTGGCTGCCTTCGCGACATTGTGCGCCGTCTTCTTCATAATAAGCGTTAAAGATACGCTTATATTGTGTTTGTATTTTTTTTATAACTTCAGTAAATAAAGATTTGTCACGATTTCCTTATTTTATTAATTCTTTATTTGTAACAATTTAGTTTTTTGAGTCAGCTGAAGTTCAATTAATCAGGAAATATTTGTACATGAGCACATGTTTTCAAAAAATCAATTGCCAAAAAGAAATAAGAACTAAAAATAATAAACAATTTTCCTGGGAATATTTCAAGGCCTTTTTTTAAAGGAAAAAAGAAAGATCTTTAAATCATCCAAGCATTACAATTTCATTCTTAGCTGGGAATTATTTTCATTTATCTTATAAATTTCTTTACATTTCTTCAACTCAAATTAATTTAATTTACTTTTTCAAAACAATGCCATAGAAACATTTTTTTTCTTTCTTTCTTCACTGACACTAGCGGCTGAAGCAAAGAAATATATAATTTTCATATTGACAACTTAAGGTAACGAACATTTAGACGCATTACTGCTGCTGCTGCCTGGTACGATCGCTGTTAGAACGTGGGAAAATTTTTGTTTTGTTAACCATTTCTTTCTTTCATTGTTTTCAATTTATTTTGTCATCTTGTTTTTTGTCTTGATCACACGGAAGTTACACAATAAGTTCTCTTTCTTTTTTTATTTCAAATTCATATACATATTATGAAATAAATAAAATACACATAAATATTATTAACGCCAACATTACATTTAATTTCTTTAGTCATGAAAGGCATGATGAAGCAAGAAAAAATGCATTTGTTCTCTAGGCAAAGAAAGAAAAATCGTTATCAACCCTTAATTTTACGAATAATGCATTTTTATCTTTAAATGTCTTAAAGACATACTTCCAAGAAATTTTATTTCTGAAATGTAACCGCTTTTATTTAAATTTTTTTGTTTTTATAAAAACTACCAAACTGTGAACATTTTTTAGGATCGTTGCTGTTAAGGTCCGTTTTCATAAATATTTACGCTTCATGTCACTTCACTTGTCTTCAGGTAAAGTTTGTATGATTGCACAACTTAACTTGAATATAGTTCTAAGGGAAGTTTGTAACTACAGTATACTCTCGATAACACAAACTAATTAATTCCTCTAAAAGATTTACACTAATAAAATCAAGTTCAGTTGAATCCCAATAATTCTGAATTTCAAGGAATCAACTGTTTTTTCGATTAAGTCAGAAGTTTTTACCTGATGAATACAAATTAGCGGGTGTGACATACATTTTTGGATTATAAGCTTCTTCACATGGACCTGGGTGCACTTTATGATTAACATAACGTAAATTTAATGATGCTTAATTTGTATAATATAGATAATGTATCTAGTGCCAGAGGGAAGCAGAACTAAAGGAAGATTTAAATTGAGGAGATGCGATGGTATTGAAACCGGTATTAGGGTGCCTTAGTGGCTGAGTGGCAGTAGTGATGCTGGCCTCTCCGTCCAGAGGTCGTGGGTTCAATTTCCAACATATACCTTGGGTGTTAGCTAATTTTTTTAGTAAATTTTCTGTAAGGAATTGCATTCCATAAAGAAATAATAATAAACAAATACGTCAAATTTGCTTAAAATATTGTATTGCTTGTTATGAATTTTTGACACTTCCGAATTTAACGGGGTACGAATTATACAGGTTTCACTGTATTATCCCGATCACTTTAAAATGTTTCCCAAGGAAGCAGATAATTATTTTTTAAATTTATATAATTATATACTTCTTATAATTTCGTCCGAATCAATGTATTCCATAGTTTCGAAATAAAAATAATTGAACATGACGCGTTAATGATCTTCATATATCGTAGTGCGAGTTACGGCTTAATCTTTGAAAAATAAGGTTCAATGATGGCATCAGAGTGTAAACCAAACCAAACGTTTCACTTTTTCTGGATTTATTGGAGTCTCTAGGGTTTACTTTCCCTCCATATAAGGCAATTTTGTTTAACAAACCTGTTCAGCCCAAAAGTTACCTCATCGCTGAACACACAAATTCATCTATAAGTTGCCCGAATCGATTAATGATTTTCAAAGTAAATGTGTATAGTTTATTAGTATAAATCAAGCGTCTGTTCGAAGTGAATTCATATCAGGTGCACTCATCTTCAAAAAAAAAAAAAAATGCAACAAGGCAGAAAAAAAAATCTATGTATATTAGGGCGGGTCGATTTAAAAATCGCCCAAATTACAAGGAAAATCGAATTCTAGGGATCAAAGTAAGAAACTTTGCCGAAGGAGCCATACCTCTAAAATGTATTTTGATGTCCCTACTTTTGATCCGAAGGGTCAACTTTTCTTGAAGGGTCAAATTTTTAAAAATCTCACTTTGACTCACTTGACTTTGATTTCAAAAAATTACAAATGTTTGTATGGATAACCCCCCAGGGGTGGTTCCAGAGGTGTGCCACTGGCATAGGTGGGTCGGCCCTCCTAAATTAGTGGGGGTCGATCATACATTTTGACTCGATTGGGGAACTCTAAATGGGTCAAAGTGAGATTTTCCAAAATTTGACCTTTCAAGAAAATTTGACCTTTCGGATCAAAAGTCGGGACATCAAAACACATTTTAGAGGTATGGTTCCTTCGGCAAAGTTTCTTATTTTGATCCCCAGAATACGATTTTCCTTGTAATTTGAGCGATATTTTTGCCTCCGTACAAATCAACCCGCCCTTATGTATATACATATTTTTTAGTGCAAGACATCCTGCAGTCAAAAACTATCCGAAAATTTTGGTTTATTTGACACCAGAGAAATTGGCAACTGATTATCATCGGCTTAAACGAGATCACTTGGTATAAATTCGCCTTGCATCTATTTATTAATGGTGATTTGTTAGAGTAAATCATAAATGTCAAAAGGTGACAGTTAAGCCATTTATAAGTTCTATTAGGCTTAGTAAACATCCTACTCGTGAATTATATAGAAATCGACCTCAATGCGCCATTTGACGTGTCTGGAAAAGACCTTTCAAGACAAGTTTCTTTACAACCAAAGAAGAATACATGACAAAAAACAAAAGTTACTAAGCAGATTTTTTTTAATGGTCCACCTCACGAAAAGCTTTTCCCAGACCTACAAAATTTTAAGGGAATCGTAGTCTTTGAATTGAGAAGAATAACAAAAACCTGTTTTTATCTTAAGGTAAATCACTTACCGAATATTGCCAAACTAGTATTTTGGTGCCAAGAGCTTCCAATAATTTGGATATGCGGGATTGAAGGTAATTTCGAGCACAAGACCTTTAAAATTGGCGTTAGTCTGTAAGTTTGTGTGGACATGTTTATAGTATATCTGAAAAGAAATAAAAATAAAAATTGCAGGAATAATTTTGTTATATGCCACACAGACAGACTTATCATATATCACAATAAAAAATTGAAATAACGAGTATTTTTAAATAAAATCATCGAATGCTAACTTAAGAGTAATTGGAGGAGGAAAACAATATCAGTTAAATATGAGTTAAAAAACATTCATTCCGCTACTGAAGTATCATTCATCATCATTAATAATTCTTCACATAATGATTAATGAACAAAATTCATTGATCCAATGAAAGTTTTCTGTGAGTGTAGCTTTCTTGCATACAATGCATCAAACGGAGTTGCGGAGTTGCTAAAAAAATTATTTTGAGTGATGAGGACCATTTTCATCTCGAAGGCTTTAGGGACTCGGAAAACCAGGGAAATATTGTTAAAAATCCTCTCTATCCTTAACGCGTGACCGTGTGATGTGGCTTCTCGTCTTGCAGGTTCTTTGAACGTAACGTTTTCGAAAATGATTATGATGATGATGATGGCCAAAACTCGAAGCTATTGAAGTGGACTACGTTTGTTTTCAACTAGGCAGCCCTACACCGAAAGAATTTTGCTTCATAAGTCCAATGAAACAATTTCATTAAAATTTTTTTCACAAATCTAATGATAATTTCACAAATCCAGTGAAAATTTCATGAATATTGTGAAAGAATTTAATTGGAATTGCTTCCTTGGTATTCTGGTTACGTAAGAATATTTTATTGGACTTATGACAACAATATTTTCTAATTATTAAGAAACCCCTTTATATTTCAGTTATTTCATTCTTTTCATGAAATTATTTTATTGTTTCGATGAAGTTATAGCACTGCATTAATTACACTGTTAAATAAATTTGATGAAGTTTTCAATAAAATAATTTTGACAGAACTGGTTTCATTAATCCAACGAAGCGTGACGTTGGTTGAATTTTAATGAATTTTTCATTAGATTAATGTCGAAATTCATAGAATTTATGCCGAAAATTCTTTCAGTGTACTTGCTACACTAGTTACGATATAATCGCTCTTTTGCGTGATTAATTTCCTGGTCGTGTGATTTCTCGAAGAGGTGATCAAATTGGCCACAGATCTTGTGATTTAGCACCCTTTGGCCTACGATAGAGATACGATCTAGGCCAATGGCCCACAATCGATGCAAGACCTTAAGAGCGCGTGAAGTTATCGGGGACATACAACTTCAAGTGTGGTGAAGAGAAATTTCATGGTCATGGCGGCCATATGGGTTATATTGTGTCCCATTATTAATGGCATAGCCTGCTCCTTACACTTGAATAAACATCCTATGACTTTTTTTTTTTGCACATAGAAATGAGACCTCTTATAGGAAGACCCTTTGTATGTTTGGACTAAGATTGGTTAAGAGTTTATAATACAATTATTTAATAGCATTTAATAGGTTTGAAGATGTCAGCAGATTATTTGTTTCCTCACCTAAATAACATAGGGTTACAGGAAGTCTTCTATTATTTGCTGTATACTGACGGATACTCTTAATTTCTGGGAGTGCCCGCCTGCAAGAAAGCATCTAATGTTTATCACGACAATACCACCAAATTAAACTTTTCCATTTTCTATTAACATACAAATATAAATACTGGTATATTTAAGTTTTTTTTATCACAAACCAAAGTTTAAACTTTCGTCTTTAAAACATGAAGTTAGACATACTTAAAATTTGAGTTTGAATGAACATTCAGTTCGTTTAAGCTCGCCAACACATTTTTACTTTTTAGAATATGTATCAAATGCTCAGTTTTTACCGAATTTATATGATGTAAATTTTAAATTTCTTACATTTCAAATAGTTAAACTAAGCTTTGTGTCTACTTTCTTATCATTTAAATTACATTTTGATAAAACGTCACTTAACACAAAAACTTTTTTTGAAGTGTGTTTCTCTTTTTATTTATTGTTGTTTTATTATTTTTGTGGCAGCGAGAACTCGCCAGACCATTACCATCGATTTTTTTCTTATTTTAAAGAAACAGGTTCCCTCATTCTTGTTGATTGAGGGCTAAAATATTTTAAATATATGGCTCTTACTTGCTATCTATGGATCTACATTTGTTTAAAATTTCAAAAGTATAAATAAAAAAAAATGTTACACTTGTTGCATTTTGATTGTTGCAAATAGATTAAATGTTTTGTTTTATTTACAACTTGATGAAACCTCAGCGATAAAAAAAGGATACCACAGAACAAACAACAAAGTAATAAACCCTTAAAAAGTAAATTCAATGTTGGTGTAGAAAAAATAAGAATGAAAATACCTGCCAACAAATAAATATAAGGAAATGTTTTATATATTTACCAGTCCATTTTGCTCTAAATAACAAACGAAAAATGGCCTTTGATTTACGCCCAAAAAGAAAATTTTATGCAAATAAATTATCTTCAATGAATATCATTAACGTCATTTGCTAAAACGCATCAAAATACGAGTGTCTTTGCATTAATGTTTTTATAACGGACGGCTCTGCTAACAAACAAAGTGATTCGGCAAAAGCCATTCATTTCCTGCAACCAAAAATTGTACGAGTTTATGTAAATGCAATCACATGTCTGCTGCATTCATCGTGCCAACACATCAGCACTATTTGCTCCAAATAGATAAATATAATGCATAGTTAATTAGGGAGTTAATTTACTGGAAGTTGCTATGAAAACTGGTTTTACATGCGAGGGTAGTTCGACAATTACTTTCAAAATCATACACATGGAGTAAAATTAATTTGATAGAAGAGAAGTTTAAAATTTTCAACTTACACACAACTTACTGGAAAAATGAAACTTTATTTTTCGCTAAAAATGAGTTGAAATTAATAGATATATGTTAAAAAGATATGAGCATTAATTCAGCATTATTAGAAAAAAAGTAATTTTTTGAGTTATGCTGGGAACGCTGGCAACACACTCCGCCATCAGACTAACGGCCAATTTCACCAACTCTATTTATATATCAATTCATATTTAAATGTCGATTTTCATTAATTTTTGCATGGAAAAATTACTTTGAAATATCAATTGATATTTAAACAAGTTGGTAGAATTTGCCCTAAATGTCACAGGCGCCTTCTGCAGAATTGCTTATTAAACTCCACTACCTGCGAGAGGAAATTTTTCTACACTTTGGAAGATAATTCTCCCATTAGAGAACGCAGCCGATACTGATTTGTCGGTAGTGGCGGCTGATCAGAAATATCTACGGCGGTAACTAGAAGTCGTCTTACGCTGAAAAACTCTCTGCGGCGCCTCTCGGCAAAATGGCGTCGTCAAGGGGTAGTGTATGCCGGCTAGAAGCCGGCTAGCAACCATTAATGTCAGAAACGGGCACATACTTTTAATTTGATACAAGCTGAGACCGAATATACACCGCAAAAGTCGGCGCCAGCTCAGACTGTTCAAAAGTTGCCAGCGGTAACTGGCTGGCTGGAAGAAAACTTTATTGAAAAAATCAATAAGATAACCTAATAAAAACTAGAAGATTTCTTCTTGATTTTTTCAAAAAGGGTTTCTCTATGAAATTAATAAGATTTCCTTATTGAAAAAAAACCATAGAGATTTCTTATTAATTTTGTTCTATTTTATGAGGTATTTAGTAGGAACTGTTTTCTCTGTGTAGCAAAGCTTTCATTATACATGTCCCTAACGAGTGTATATAACACACAGTACCTCGTTGGTTAATGCGGCAAATCCCTCCAAGGGACAGCCGATCATTCCCATAGCACTCTGCATTGGATGCGAGGATGGATGTAGGAAGTTCAGCACAAGAAAAACTAGCAACTATATATTCTGCAGGATAGAGAAGATATTGACAACTTTTGCGGCATACTTCGAAATTCTTGCTAGAAGGTTCGAAATTATGCACTTTCGGAACAGCGCGAAACATATGGCAAAGTGAGTCAACATATTCTACAACAAGAGCATTACATCAACAGCAATAAAACGGACGTCACTGCTAAGGGACATAGTGGCAGCTACTACGGAACACTGTTATTTTGGGAATCATGCACTAAAACAACGGAACTCCGATATAAAGACTTTTGTTCAGAATTTAACAAAAAACAATTTAAAATAATGTCGAAGGTGAGTGTATTATTAATATTAGTCAAAAGTTGTCACGCGTGAGGGGAAGTGAGCGTGAGTGATAAAAATTATTTTATTCGTGAGATTAGGTGAAACAAACTTTGATATACCTCATAACTGATATTTATAGACTTAAAAATTTTATCGCATGACCAAAATCTGTATTTTAGAGGGAAATTTCAGGGATGGCCTGCAGCGTGACCGTTTGACCGACTAAAGTGGCAAATTGGAACTTTTTCGATATATCGATTCTACTTTTCCACTTTTTCGACTCCCTTGCCACTTTTTTTCCTCCTTTTCTTAGGGTGAGTTATATAAAAATACATTAAAAATAAAAAGTTTAGTGTAGTTTTCTCGTCTTTTTTTTAATTTTGCCCCTTTTTTTTGATAAAACCCCCTATTTGGTGCCACTTTTTGAAAAATGTCATCGGTCACCTTGATGGCCTGCAAGGTATAAATGTGTTTTTAATTTTAGCATTAATTTTTAGAATTTTTTTGTTTGTTTTTTTGGCATTACTTCGAAGTCGTAGAACTAGCCACCCTGGCCAGCTTATAACTTTCTCAATTTTCAGGCATTTCACATAAATTTCATCAAAATGACAATAAATTAATAGCTTGCCTTTAAGTGTAGGCTTAAACCAAATTAAAAGGTCTAAAAAAGGAGTGTTTAAAAGTTGTCACGCATGAGAATGCGTGAGCGTGAGTAAAAAAAAATAATTGTTTTTTGCTTTTTATATTGAAGAACAACAAAGAAAACAACTTTTTAAAATTTTTCGAAAATTTTGATTTACTGTCACCTTATCAAGTGTATTGTGTGTGATTTTTAAAAACGATTAAGCGTATTAAAGGTTTTCATAATGAAAATTTATAGTTTTTCAAAATTAAAATAAACTTAAAATAATATCGTAGGCGAGTGTTTTATTAATATTAGTAAAAAAAATTATCACGCGTGAAAGGAAGTGGGCGTGAGTGATAAAAATTTTTTCTTCATTAGATTAGGAGAAAAAAACTTTGAGGGTGAGGGAGGCTTGTCAAGTTTTATACCAAAAATTCATTTCAATCGGTGAGGCCGTTTGGCTGCAATTAATTATGTTCGCAAAATTGACAAAATTTCCCACAGTGCATTAGAGTAATTTGAAGTTAATAGTAAGTGTTGCAAGCATTCACTAGGATGCAGCATGAACTTTCACTCGTATTTAAGATTTCTTAAATTTTTAAATATTGTATTTATTTGTAGTTGGAACCACCATTTCCCAGCAAATTCAGAAAGTACCGAACGCATGCTTTTTTATGACTTATTTTTTATCTTTTAATTTTTTTTTTTTTCTAATAATCCAAAAAGCCTATTATCTTTTGCCACCATTAAATAGTAAATAGTAAACAAAACTTAACTTATTTTTCCCGCTAATCAACTCATTTTCTTTTAATGATGACATTTTTCTCTGAAGCCATCTGAGGCGCATCTTATTTCAATATTACACTTACTCTTCAACTTGTCTAATACAATTTTCATCAAAAAGTTGCCAGCAGAAATATTTGTTAGAAGAAAAAAAAAACAAACAAAAATTAAACAGAAGAACCAGAGTTATGACCATGGTGGCCAGGGAAGTGTGGAGCGGCCAGGGGACTGTGGAGAAGTAGATAGTGTGCGGCACATAAATTGTGCGAAGTGCATAAATTTGGCCATAAGGAAACAAATTGTAATAGTAATCCCACAGTAGCGTTTTAATGATTTTGCTTTAAATAAAATAAACATGGAAAATGATTAAAATGAAAACAGGAATTTTGGACCAAAAAAGAAATACAAAAGCTCTTAAACTAGAGGTCTGTCTAATACAGTTGGGTGCGGTATTCCAGCACATGTAGATCGTCAAGGCACTTGTGTGTGGCTTAGCATATTTTTTCGATTTTTTTTAAGACTATTTGCAATTTCTCATCACATGTGCTGCAAAATTCTTTTGCTCTTAAATATTTTCAACTTTATTTGCCAAACAAACCTGCTTGTTGCTTAATGTTGTGTGTTGCTGCTGTCTAAGTTGCAACATCATTTTGCTGTCTCTGCTGTTTTCTTTTTAACTGTCTGCTGCACTTGAATCAGTTAAAGATCAATGTAATTTTTTGTTTTCTTGTGTTGTGTTCATCATCAGTTTTGTAGCCAACACGTTTCATGTCACAAGACAACTAACTTTTACTTTGAGAAATTTGTGCAAAACTCGTTCTGACAAGGAATTCCAGCACTTGGGAGCGAACACACGCACTCACTCACTCACTCAGTCACTCACTTACTCGCATGCCTTTTAGGAGAAAAGAAAATTAAACCGTTAAAGATCTGGTTTACACACAGAAAAACTCTGCTCTTGTAGCTTGGAAGCCAAACTCTAATTATCATGATCGTTTAATTACCCTAAAATTATAAAATCGTCCCCAGATGCATTAGAAGAGCAAAAATACACACGACAACTTTTCATATCTCATGCGATTAAAAACAATTTCTTATATTGCATTTCAGTCTTTTCTTTTTCATACAGAAGCGCTGTCATTTGATTTTTGCATAACAAATCGGAAAGTTCATTGAATTTCTTTTTGATTTACTGCTAATTTACTTAAATGTTACGGCACATGAGAAATAAATGTGACAGACGGAAGCAGCGTTTGTATGCAAAATCATTGAAATGTCAACTTAAAAAAATTTATATACATATTTGCAAAGAAAACTATTATGCGTTTAATAATTAATTTCTGGTATTGTAGTTTTGCTTTATGCCGTGTTTCTTGTAGCTAAAGCTAAAGGCAGCATCGTTAGTCAAACGTACACGTCGCATAACAAAACAGCTGATCGTTTTTGTTGCTTGAAAGCAATGCAAATAGTGCTTGAGCAGCTGTCACACGGCCTGTATTTCACATCTGACATGTCAAATTTCCTACTGCAAAATCCATACATATAGTTTAAACTGTTCATCTGTAAAAGTCAGAAGGCAATATTAAATGACAACATTTTACTTAGAGCGCATTCTATTTTTATCTGGCAAAGCATCTAACAGCTGATTTGGTATAATAACAGAATGAGTGGTGGAAAAAATATACAGAAATAAGTGATGTCAGATATATGTAATTAAACAAGTATGTTTGAATTATATAAGTTTCTCGTAAATTGGTGATTATGACAGACATAGCAAATCATATATGGGCAATTCCACAGGATGCAACGTACGATGTCATGTACGTTAACCAATGAATTAAGCTTGTATTTCAGAGAAAATTAAAGTTTTTCTTTATTTCTTTATGTACTTTTGAGGAGCGTAAGTAGCTCCTCCCTTAGGAAAATATAAGGAAAAACCTAACCGCATTAATCTAAAATACAAGCTAAATTGATTGGTCAACGTACATGACATCGTACATGACATTCTGTGGAATTGCCCATATGAATCGTATAACTAAAAAGTCAGATGTATAACACAGCCCATGTGGAAGCAGCTTCACCAAAGTTTAATGTCACGTTGTCAATCTGTAAAAAAAAGAATTTCAAAATCCAATGGTGGCACTATTGTATATATATTGAATGGCTCTAACGCACAGTGGATCCCAATATCATGTGTTTGCGGATCAATTCATATCTTCAGAACTACAATAGTGAGTGTAACTAGATTTTATATGGTTTGGTCTTAGAACAAACTGCAAGTTCCAAACAAATTACGATATGGCACGGGACACGGGTACTCCCATACCCGTTATTATTTTCTGTATATCTTCAGAACTGCAATAAAAGGGTACACTAAATTTTATGTGGATAGCTTTTAAAATAAACTACATGTTCCACCACGGGGACACGGGTACCCCTCATACAAGGTAATTATTAATTAACTAATCAACATGATTCTTTTATATAATAAATACCAAAATAGGAACAAGACAAACTGAAACTTATTACCTTTTTTTTATTCACGCACGCTCCTTGTAAATTGCCTGACAATGAATGACTTCCGATACGGATTACCCATAAATGGATTTTTCAACAAGCCTTAGGAAGCTAGCTAAAGTCAATCACGTTATTTTTTAAATCATACATCAATGACCACGCGTAATCATGCGTGACTGACACGTGACTGAATCAGGTGTAATAAATCATGACATTTGTACATTTCTAATGAAAGCATATAAAACAATGACAAAGACAACAGCAATAAAAGTGTTAGCGAAATTAATTAAGCGCTTATTGTTGGTAAACTTAACGCGTGAGGCTATATCTAACCAGTTCGTATATAACTTTTGAGGCGCAATAAATGGGCAGCCTAATTTTTTCTAAAAGAAACATACCACACACCTTGAGCTAAGGTGGACACAATCTTGCATTTAAAAAATTAAGCAGCCTCACGCCCATTAGAACTTAATACATATATTATTTTACGTGGTTCTATTTCACCGATTTCTACAAAACTTAACACACATCCTGAGTTTTGAAAAACACACAATTTTGCTTTTAAAAACATAGGTGGAGGCACGCCCATTGAAATTTAATTTTATATTTCACGTATTTCATCTTAAGCAACAGATAAAAAAAATTATAGCTATGCTATTTATTGCATGACACATGAGCTAGGACGTGGTTTTCGTAACAAAAATAATCGACACTATTACAGTTATATATTATGTAAATTTATATTTGTTGTGATTTATTTGTACTTAAAACCAGAGTACACCCAGAGAAAAAACAGCTTAAATTAATAAAAACCACATTGAATTAATAAGAAGCATTAACGAAAGTCTAGTCATGTCGAAATTCCTTATTTCAATATGGAAAAATATTAATTTATAGTTCTAATTTATTAATTTTATTTATTTTTACGCATCTCAATATACATTTGCTATTACATTGAAGATTATTGAATTAATATGAAGCGTTCTTATTTTTAAGTTGCAGCTTTTCCCTGAGTGTACGAAACAAATTGTTTGATTTTGTTTAGTTGCGTTCTTGGAAGTGAGTGAAGCAAAAACAATGGGAATGATTGCTAAATTTGTTTTTGCACATGTGCACAAACCAGAGAACACAGCCAATGGGCTGTAAGTCGGCTAATAGCCGCCGCCGGATACAAACAATACATTAATTTAATCGTACACTGCTAGAAAAGAAAATCATGGGATATAAATGGAAACGTTTTCAAATATTTGCGGCGAATTTGACATTATCATATAATATAATTTTATTGCATTGTTAGTTAACACATTAAGTTTGTTTTATTTAGCTAAGAAGCATAGCTATAAGCGGGTGTCCTCAGACACCTGTCTTCTTTTTTATTTGTTTGAAATAGTTTATTGCCAGTTTGGTCACATACATTTTTTTCAGAACCCTACATTCTATCAGATCCTGGCATTGAAGTCGTTTTCATTTGCAGAATTATTTTAAATATGCTTAATTTTTTATTTTATTTTTTTTGCTCTACTGCAAAAATGTGATTTTCGCACCTGCGCTGCTATATATGAAAAACAGAGATTTTTGTCTGTATATGTGACAGCGCATAGAGAAAGGGACCTGAGGGTAAAAAAATCAATTTTCACTTTTTTTTTTTTGATGTGGACAGCATCTGAGCATCGAATGAGACCGATCATATGCCCCAAAAGGGTTCCCTTCCAAAGATATGCGCGTTTTATGAAATTGAAGTCGAAGATTCTAAGGTTATGTGAACAGAGTGATATTCACGATTTAAAAGAATTATAAATGAGTATTTATTATAATTCACAATTAATAATTTCAGAAAATAAACCTGGATTCGAAAAAAACGCGAGCAAAATTGATATCAAAGTCATGGAAACAGCGCGCTAATTAGAAAACACTAAAAACTAACTACACAAAACAAGAGGTAGGGACGACCTACGCGCGTTTTCAAGGTTGCCCAACACGTTTGAGATGTGTCGCTTTCAAATGAGACCAATACCAACACGCTCAGTGATGGTACACCACAGATACACGTATTTAAATCCTTAAAATGGCTCTCCTGAACAAAATCGGTTTTTACCCTTGGGTCCGTTTCTATTTTACGCTTCACATATGTTAACGAAATAAATACAATTATTCTCTCATGTATGCAAATAGTATGAAGTATTTGCTGGTTTTCTTAAGTTCTAGCAGTAGTTTATTGCATACTCTAGCACGCCTTTAATACACATTAACATAAATTAACATTAGCAAGCTGTTAGAATAATAAAAATAAAAATAATAAAGTAAAGAACGTGATTTATTTTTCATCATTGATAACAAAAATTAAACATCAATTATAATTTAAAAATAACCACAAAACTCGAGTAAATCCTCTTTTCTCAGTGTGAGGCCATATTTAATGATTTAAACCCCTGATACAATTCTTTCTATTATTTTTCTTTATCGAAATATTTTGGTTAGCTTAAGCATCTAGATAAATATGTTGAACTTTCTTGTTAACTATTTTAAAATATTTAGGAAAAAAAAAACTATAAGACAAATAAACTTAAGGTCGGTAAAAAAAATACTAAATGGCCGACAATTAGTGTTAAAAGGTTTCTTCTGCTGTTCTTAAGTGCTTAAGATTTTCTACTATTTTAAATCTGTTAAATAAAATTTAATGATTAATGAGCTCTTAGAATTCTTAAAATAAATATAATTAAATTTTGACTTAAGAGTGGAAAATAACCAAATTAGATTTAGTAAAAGTATGCTTGTACATGAAATGGGCAGGTGGTTTTTTTTCTTTCTTCATTTTATGCTTAATTATTTATTTAAGCTTAAAGTTAACTGAAATTAAAATAAAAATACCAACAAAAGCCTTGTATATGAGAAGTTTGCCTTCGTTCTGCAATTACTTTAAGAAATAAAAACCATTTCAATTAAATAAAATAATAAAAAACTCCACTCCAACACAATTTGAAACGGGCAGGCATTAGACACCAAAATAATGTTTAATGTACGAGTATTTGTAGTTGAACTCTATTTGAAGTTTTTAGGTTTTGTTGAAAATGAAATTCTTAACAATGCACGAGTATGTCTATTTAAATTTTATTCCAAGAAACTACAATTTGCATTAATTATAATTGTTTCTACCTTTTTTTTTTTTGTTGAAATGTCATCTAAATTACACTCACTTGTAACTGCGCATACATTTCAAAACACAAGTACTTTATTATCTTTAATTTTTTTCGGGCGTTCAAATATAATTTGATTTGATTACAAAAATATTTAAAAAAAAAAAAGTAGAAAACAAAATTCTGTATGAGTTTAACAATGATTATCATTTATTTCAATCACCAGCATACTCGTACACAGAACATTTTAATGCAACCCACGTACTTGTCGTACATTGTACAACCAACATATAAAAAGCATAAACAAACATTTATTTCTTTTTCAACACAAAATAAAACGTTTTTCTTTTAAAAGCTTTAATTTTTTTTTCTTCTCAAATACACACATGTCTTACTTTGAAATCTCTGTGCGATTTGGAAGACAACGACGAAGACAGAGAAACTGAATTCATTTACAGTGTTCCAGTGATGTCTGGAACAGGAATATGTGAAATTTATCTTTTCTATCTGTTCGAACGGCAAACGGAACAGGTAAACACATACGTTTATGTTTGGGACATTGGACACAGTGGAGTGGAATCAAAATAGTTTGAAAACAAATCGAACTGCTGTGTCCAACCTGTTCGGTCGTTCATTTCAGACACAAACCTTTTATGATCAAATCTAAATGGATTTGAATTAGACTTGTATCGAACTCTTTCAGTGGCTGGTCAAACCCATGTAATTTAAATGGGTTTGAAGAGTTCGATACAATTCTAATTTGAATTACATGGGTCGGATCATAAGGTTGTGTCTAAAATGAACGACTGAACAAGTTAGACCCAGATCTATCGAAGAATGCTTAATAGACTTGGGTCAAATTCGTTCACTAGTTCATTTTTGCCACAAACCGATGATCAAACCCATTTAAATTACATGGGTTTGATCTAGACTTGGGTCGAACTCGTTCACTAGTTCATTTTTGCCACAAACCAATGATCAAACCTATGTAATTTAAATGGGTTTGATCATTGGTTTGTGGCAAAAATGAACTAGTGAACGAGTTCGACCCAAGTCTAGTTTGATCATAGCAGTTCGACCTAGACTTGGGTCGAACTCGTTCACAAGTTCATTTTTGCCACAAATCAATGATCAAACCCATGTAATTTAAATGGGTTTGATCATTGGTTTGTGGCAAAAATGAACTAGTGAACGAATTCGACCCAAGTCTACTGCTTAAAAGCTCTGCAAATCGTTACTATTAGAGTTGTATCCAACCAACAGCTCTTTTTGAACTAGTTCGTTCTATTGGACACAAGTTCGGTCAAAAAAATCAATGTAAATTATATTGATTTCAAACAACTTTTAATTCGAATGCTCTCAAACTAGTTCAAAAAGAGCTGATATAATGATAAGCCTTAAAAACTGAGTTGGGTCCAACATGTTCAGTAGTTCATATCAGACACAAACCTATTATGATCCAATCTAAATGGATTTGAATTTGAATTACATGGGTCGGATCAGAGGTTTGTGTCTAAAATGAACGACTGAACAAGTTGGACCCACATCTATCAAAGACTGCTTAAAAGCTCTGCTGTTAGACACAGTTGCGTCCAACAGCTCTTTTTTGAACTAGTTCGTTCTGTTGGACACAAGTCCGGTCAAAAAAATCAATGTTAATTATATTGGTTTCAAACAACTTTTAATTCGAACGCTCTCAAGTTCAAAAAGAGCTGTTACACACAACTCTAGTTGCTATCGGGCTCTATAACAAGCCGTAAGGTACAATTAGACGTGCCATAGCCATAACCAAACCAATATTCAATTGATTTCTATGGTAATGGCTATAGCGTTACGGCGAGTCACCGATAATCAACTACAGTGTTGTACATCAGTTCAGTTCGAACTGCTCTTAAAATTTTTAAAACTAGGAAAAGTAGGGCGAGTGGGGGGAAATGTTTGCCCCTCAAACCGATTGTAATGAAATTTAGAATAAAGATAGATCTGCGTTTAAAAAGTCACATATAAGAGCTTAAATAGGCTATGTACATTTTCAAAACTAGAAAAACTAGAGGGCGTTACGGGGAAAATTTCTGTCCCTCCGAAACCTACCAACCGATTTTAATACAATTTAGAACATAGATAGATCTACGTCTAAAGAGCCACAGAGGCTATCTAAATTTTTAAAACTGCGAAAAGGAGGGCGATAGGGGGAGATTTCTGCCCTCCTAAACGTTCAAACCGATTGTAATAAAATTTAGAACATAGATAGATCTGCATCTAAAAAGTTACATAGGCTATGCATATTTTCAAAACTAGGACCAGAAGTTCGAAAGGGGGGGGGAGTTTCTTCCCCTCCGAAACGTTGCAACCGATTTTGATGAAATTCAGAACATAAATCTGCGTCTAAAAAGTCACAAAATGACCATAGATATCTTCTAAAGTAGGACCACGAGGAAGTAGGGGGACAATTTCTGAGTCTCAACTCGTTATTAGCGAAATTTAAAATATAGCTACCCCTTCGTTTAGAAGGAGACATACTCTATGTACCTTCTCGAAAGTAAGACGAGCAAGAGGCCAGGGAGGAGTCCTGTTCCTCTGAAACGTTGAAATCGATTTGAATGAAATTTCAATCATACAAGAAGACATAGTCTATGTACCTTATTTCTGCTCCTTTAATACTTTCCAATCCATGTAAATGAAATTTAGAAGACGATGGGGGTAAATTTTAAAGTCGATCGGGGTAGCGAGGCACTCCGGGTGTAGCAAGTATATATATATATATAAATATATATTAAAATTGGCAATAATTTTTAAAATAATGGCCCACTGTCCCTTTGAAGGAATGTGTAATTTTTTATAAATCTACACGACCTCTAATCATAAAATATTTACATTGCAACAAGATGATTGTAATGAACTGCTAAAAATTCAAGTATCTTAACTTATTTTGTCAGCCTACTAAATCATTGGTTGTAACATGGATTATAAGAGCAGTTAAACACAAGCTGTCTATTAAGTTTAATTTTGTTTTCTTAATATTAAATAATACTTAAGCTGACTTGGCTTAAATTTTATATTTGCCTCTAATTTGATTTAATTGTTGCATAACATTTACTATTCCAATTGCTTTGGCATTGAAGCCATCATACAACTACAGAAGGCCATTATGATGAAGTAATCGGCTCATAAAATGATTTACAAATTTTTTATTGATAGTCAACAGCTCAAAGCTCTTAACCTTCCTCTAATTCTACGCTAAGCAATGCCAAAATTTCCAATACTCTCTTACTATTATAAAGAGGAACTCCCTGGTGTGGTGTTTTGAGAAAAGCCTGCTCTAAGCTTGCAAGACTAAGAAATTATACTTTAATGGTCTAAACACGGGGTGAAGTTGAGCAGCCAACCATCGCCCCCATGCACCCTTAGAAAACCGCATTTGACGTGCATAGAACACCCTGTACTATGAACGTATATGTACCTTATTGCGATACTTTGAGCTATCTAAATTTTTCCCAGCGGTAAATAGAAGGAGTAAATAGCCCTTCTTTAAGGCCTTATTTAGCAGACACCAGGCCTGCTAGTCCCATTGCATACTCAGTCCTCTTTTACACGCGATGTCATTGGCGATCAAGGCCTTTCACGGTTCCTTACTGAATAGGCCTGATTGAAGGCCTACTATAGTAGGCGTACTTTACGGTTTAACGTTTTGCTATGTTCATAAATTATAAAAGAAATAACTTCTGTGCCCCTTCCAAAAGAAGAAAATGGAGAATGTGTATCGAACTTTTTAGAAGGGAGTTTGGAGGCCTTATAAAAGGCATTCCTTAGAAGGCAGGGAAGACATTAAAGAAGGTTTACGAAGGCCTTCAGAAAATTCTGTTTGGTGCAGGCCTCGTGAATTTTACCGCTCGGTTGCTGCTAAGACTATTGTCAGAACAGCTTCCATTGTATGGCAACTGCACCTAGAATAGTGTTTTTTCGTGGTCAGACCTCGAAATTCCACAAGAAAATTTCTATCGTCTTTTGAACTCAAAGCAATTACAGCTGATGTTGCAATTGTAAAGCAATAAAGCAAGCTACTTCCTTTTATAAATAAGTGCACATCTATCAACCTGTTATTCCACAGATTGCGTCGCAACACATAAGTCTTATGGGTAAATAACCAAAAGTGCGCTTGCTAAGGTCCCCAGGATTGTCACACCCGTAATCTACTATAAGATTCCCCTAGGGGAAGTGAAGAAAGCACAGCGGCCATATTGCGACATTCGATATCAAAAAAAATTTCATTTGTATGGATATTTCGATCGATATTGATATTAAGTTATTTAGCTTAACTCGTCGTACAGCTCTGCTATTCTGAGATTTTTTTTTAATTCTTATACCATCGCACAGTGGGGGATTCTGGACCCAAAGTGGAAATAATAATACAGTTTCTAAACGTCCCATCCGATTTTTATATATTTTATGCAGCAATTGAAAAAGCATTACTAAGCTTAAAGTAGGAGTTTGAAAACTATATCTGAAAAGGGAGCAGATCCACATGACCCCAAAATGAGCCACCTCAGCTTAATGAAAAATTTAAATCTATGAAATCTATGCCAAGCTGATGTTTTTGATTTTTGCAAGTAGATTTTCCTAACCAAGTTCTAAATTTGTTTTTTAATATTTCTGGGCTTACGCTTACAGCTGCGGAATTACTCAAGAAAATAAAATTATTTTTAACTTTCGATTCCGATAATCAAACAACTTTTAAGTCCCTCTTTTCATGGGGATTCCATTCCAAGCACGTTTTGGAGTACTTTTATAGTGTCATAATCATTTACTATTTCGCCCATTTCACATTGCTTTCTAGAGGAGGAAAGAGAAGTTCAATCAAAGTCTGTTTCAGGTACCATAGTTCTTGAGGATGATAGCATTTATAGATGGAGATTCTTGTTATATGATCATGAGAATCTTAACTATAGATATTACCCTGAAATAGTTTGCAGTTGACTTGCCTTACTTTCAAAATTAACAGTCCGTTTGGTTAGAGAAACTCTTCTTTCGGGAGCTAGATGTCGTAAAACAAAATGCTAAAAGTTTTGAACTTTTTCAATTTCTTTGCCATCTATAAAAGTTTATTTACGATCTGACTCTTTAAAAGCGCATACGCTGTCAAATAAATATCGCTCTCTTAAATCTACCGGAGAATTTTGTCACAAAGCTTTCCGCTACCTCATTTATATTATTAGGTAATCAATTATATCAGTATAATAAGAATAAGGAAGTAATAATTTTTCACTTTCAAAAAGTATTTCTAAGTGGCAAAAGTAATTGAACTAATTCAAATAGAAAAAGATGCTGAAATCTTCCAAATCAATGCATATGTTTACGATTATAATCCTTAACTCATTGATAAATCTAGAAAATTTTTAATAGATATCGAAGATTTTGTGGCACGTCATAAAAATTTATTTGTGTTGCATGTTAAAAAGTGCTTTATCAAATTTTCCACGCGAATATTGAAAAAACAAAAACATTAACATGCAGATTGATAAAAATAGACACACGCACATACATACATATACCCAGAGAGCATAGACAGGCAGTCAGAAGATATACATTTAAAGATAAAATTCAAACCAGAATTAGTTTAAGCTGGTATTGAATATGCCAAAAAAAATATCTAATAAAAATGTCAACAATCATACAGTCTTTAAATACACGCTTATATTAATTAATTCACCATAATGTTGGCATTTTATTGCAGGCCATTAAGACTTAAAACTATTGCAGAACTATTATTTTGCTCCCAACTGTCTTGTGGAAGAGTTGAGCAAATGAAATTGAATAGATTTCTTTATTAATAATTTTCATTTTTATTCATCTTCAAATCGCCAGAATTATAAACGAGCTGAACAGTCATAAGCTGAACATAAATCAAAAGGAAATACATGCCTTAACTGTTTCTTAACTGATTGAATTGCAGGTTAAGCAGAGTTTTAACTTTTTCTCTGACAACAACAAAAAAAAAAACAGAAACGAAAAGAAATTATTTCGTGCAATTTAATATTCTAGTCTTGATTAGTTCTGGTTTGAAGTTGGACGGTGGTTTAAAGCTTAAAACTGCAGTGCTCACAAAAAAACACTAGATGTTACGTACTACAGTATGTACAGTAATGATATACTGCTAATAAAAATATTAAAATGGTTCTTTTTTTGAGTTAGAACCCGTTACCACTTTAAATAACAACAAATTAATACACCAAAAACACAATGAAAACTACTGTTTTTGGTATTAATTTCATCTCATTTTCCTTCTTGGCCTTAAAACTTCCATTACAGAAGCAATTTTTTCACTCGATTTCTTTCAGTCTAAATATAGACCAGTATTGCTGGGAATACAACTGAGATGAACGACGAATATTCATCTCCAAAAATAAAACATCGCGTAGGTCGAAATTATGTACTTTAGAGTGGGTAAAATTTTTTGTTGTTAACAAGCGTCAAGCAAAAATGAAATCTAAACAAAATTCTAGAATATCATCCTAAGAAACTGGGGGGGGGGGTATAAAATCAAAACCTAGCTCCCGCCGAGAGGCATCAAAATTCCATCTTTTCGTTGCGTACAAACATTTCTAGCCAACTAACAAAAGTAACATTTTAACGAATCATGCCTCTGGCATAACTACCGTTAGTGAGAAATTTTGAATCATTATAACGTTATAGTTTACGAAATACAGTGACTTCAAAATGAAAAAAATTAGCAAAAACCGACCTTACAAAATTATGTATATACTTAAGACTACTTCTATTAGATGTTCCATTGAGAGGTCATGCTAAACACCAAAAAATTGCCTTTTAAATGGTATATGTGTTATGAGTTTGGTTTCCGATCTTCAGAGAACAAACTTTACTGACTTTATGTTCCCCGGTAATTTTCTCGAAAAATTTTATTTTTAAAATTTAAAAAAAAAAATATACGTTGATTAAAAACTTCTTATCTTTACTATCCCAGTTTAAATTTTGAACTCGCAATAGGTCATGAGTAATTGAAAGAAAAAATCACCCAAAAAACTGAAAAAATCGCCAAACCCAAAAAAAATTACCAGAATGAAAAAATAAACAAAAGCGCGAAAAAATCGTCGAAACTAAAAAAACACCGAAAAAAAAAATTACCAAACCCCGATAAAATCGCCAAAACTAAAAAAATCGCTAAAACTAAAAAATCGCCAAAAACCGAAAAATCCGCCATGAAAAATTAACAAAATAAAATAAATCGCCAAAACGAAAAAATCGTCAAAATAGAAGACCGCTTAAATAAAAAATATAACCAAATATAAAATAAATCTCTAAAATGCAAAACAATCACCATAAGCAAAAAGGTTGTAGAAAAATTCGCCAAAAACGGAAAAGAGCCAAAACAAAAAAAAAAACACCAAAACAAAAAACATCGCTAACACTAAAAGACAACCGAAGAAAATCACCAAAAATCGATAGAAAGCTGCAAAACTAAAATAACCGCTAAAACTAAAAAACAAAACGAAAATATCGCCAGAAACTGAAAAAAACACAAAACAAATAAAAACACAAACACAAAAAAGCGCTAAAAAAATTACAAAAAACCGAAAGAATCACCACAATGAAATAAACGCCAAAACTAAAAAAAAATCGCTAAAATTATAAAAATCACCAAATGAAAAAATCCCAAAACGAAAAAGTTGCCAAAGTAAAAAAGCGCTTAAATGCAAAATTTGTGTAACCATACATAAAATAAAATGCTAAATTTTTTAAAAATTTCCAGAAAGTAAAAGGTCGCCGAAAAACGACCAAAATCGCGTAAGCTAAAAAAATCGCTTGAACTACCAAAACAAAAAACACCGAAAAAAAATTACCAAAAATCGAATAATCACCAAAACGAAAAAAGCGCCTAAGCTAAAAAATCGCTGAAACTAAAAAAAAATCACCAAAAACCGAAAAAAAATCTACAAATAAGAAAGCGCCAATTGAAAAAATCCCAAAATAAAATAAATATCCAAAACGACAAAATCGTCTAAAATTAAAAATATAACCGCACATAAAATAAAACGCTAAAATTTTTTAAAATCTCCAAAAGTAAAAAGGTTGCCAAAAAATCGCCAAAACCAAAAAATCACTTAAACGTAAAAAATCGCCTTAGCTAAAAAAAATCGCCAACACTAAAAAAATCGCTCAAACTACAAACAAAAATCGAAGGAACTCACCAAAAACCAAGAAAAAGCGCCAAAATTAAAAAATCTCTAAAGTTAAAATGACAGGGAAAAATCATCAAAAATCAAAAAAAAAACAAATCTCTAAAACGAAAAAAAAAACGCTAAACTAAAAATAGGTGACAACAAAAATTATTTAAAAAAATTTCTAATCAAGTATAATATTCGTTTATATAGGCTATATGTGACCTTTTCCGAGAAAAGGGACTTAGTGTGTCAAGAAACGGGTGTGTGTGTCAAAATCGATAAAAATGAGAAAATTTAAAATTTAAAATTTTATTTTTTAAATGCGTTTTTCTCAAAACTTCATTTTTACACACTAGGTCCCTTTTTTCGTAGAAGATCACATATATACATCCAGTGTCCGTACGGAACCAACTATTCGTGTGCGAGTCAAAGTCGCCCTTTACTGAGTTTATTTATATTTTTCACCTATGCAAATTTGAGCTCAAATCTTTTATATCATATTTAAATTCTAAAGTTTTACGTTGCAGCAAGAGAAAATAATAGGATTTAAATAACGGAAGGATAAGTATAACAAGTTTGTAAAGGACACACCCTAGAAAGACCAGCTCCTTTATAGCTGTTGTGTGAGCAGAATTTTTTCTTTTTATTTGAGTAATTTCCAAGACAATTCTACTGGTATTTATTTAGTAGTAACTTGAAATAATTTACTGGGTGCTAATAATGCAAGATGCCTAAGAATTTACATACGCTGTTATTCACAATAGCCGCATAATTAACACGTATTTCTTGCATACATTTATTAATGGAAAACTGTATTTTCCTGTTAAGAAATAATTGCTTAAATATGGACTCTCAAATATGCTTACAATATTGCAGACTTTATGTTCTTACTAAAGGTTCAATCAGACGTGACATAATCATAGCCATAGAAAACAGCCGTTCGAACCAAACTAATGGGCAACACTGTATTTGATTATACGTGACCAATTGAATTTTGGTTTGGTGAGTCCTAATTTACACTAAGCAAGTCTTATTGCTAAGCTGATTAGTTTGTAGGGGAGAGAGGCGAGGGGAACATAAAAGTTTCCTTTCCCCTCGTCTCTCTCTCTTACAAACTAATCAGCTAAGCAATAAGACTTTCTGAGTGTAAAGTAGGACTTATGAATGGCTATGGCATTGTGACTATGTCACGTCTAATTTAAGCTTAAGTCTGGGTTCACACACGGCAATTTTAGTTCAGCAACATTTTGGTTTATGGACGAGAGAGAAAAATATAATGACATTCCTGTTCATTAGCTGCTCCTCGTTCTCTCACACTCTCTTCTACAAAGTCGAGCAATTAAATTGCCATGTATGAACACAGTCTAAGCAAAATTAAATTCGTACCTGCTGCGACCTTGTGCTGCATAAACATTAAGAGCAGCACTAAAAAAAGAAAAATCGTGAAAGCTTAATTTTTTCTAAACAACAAAAAAATTCTCAATCAAAAAGTGGTCAAATAAAAAGGATAAATAAGAAGTTTTTTTTTTATATCTACTCCAATAATTGTTACACAAAATTTTAAACGTTTATATTGGTGGGCTGGAAACCAGGCACGATTTAATAGAAACCAACAGATAAAAACTGTTAACAACAACATGTTAATAGAACAAAGATAATAAAGACAACATGTAACACTGCAACTATGTTCCAGTGAGTACGACTAACTACTCACTCCGTATCACTAGCTGCATGCCACATACTAGCACTATTATTGTTATTATTATTAACTATTATAATGATGATGAGTAGGAAAAAATTAAAATAAAAATTACTACAAAATTTTAGCATGAAAAAAAATCAAGAAACATAAATTCAATATTTAAGTACAAGCATTTGAAGGTAAAGTTTATACGAGTACGTCGCACAGTGTCGTGAGTTCACATAGCGAGCGGTCGAAAAAAGATGGAGTTATCGCAAAAGAAATGAAATTTGGAACACATGCTTTAATTGGTAAAATAAAATCACACATAAAATTTGGTCATTTAATTTCGAAGGATTAGTGTCCTTCCCATATATCCTGAAATAAAAAAACTACCATAACAGAGAGAAAAATAATGCAATTTTGTAAAGACAGTAATTTTAACACATATCAATTCAGAGAAAGGATACGCAGCATACCTCAAAAATGTCCTTTTTCAAAAAATTAATAGAAAGGTGAAAAGGAACCCTATTGTTTTCGCTACGCTGTCCGTCTGTCCGTTTGTCCGTCCGTCTGTCACAGGGTATTTTCTCGATAACCGCAAGAGCTACAGACCTACGGAAATTTGGAAACAGTGTAAAGACCTTTGGCCGCTACAACAACATATACATGAAAATTGAAAATTAAAGGGTGTTCCAAAACGAGAAACGAAAAATTTTAAAATCTAAGGACTAAAATAAATCGGAAAAAATCGCAAAAATTTGCAAAATTACAAAAATCGCCAAAATGAAAAAAATCGCCAAAACGAAAAAAGCCCAAAAAACAGAAAAAAATCGCCAAAATGAAGAAAAAACCCAAAAACACAAAAAAATCGCCAAAATAAAAACAAAGATCCCCAAAATGAAAAAAATCGCCGAAATGAAAAAAAAACCCCAAAAACAGAAAAAATCACCAAAATGAAAAAGCCCCAAGGAGAGAAAAAAATCCCCAAAACGAGAAAAAAGCGACAAAACTGAAATAAATCTTTTAAACTTAAAAAAAAGCTTCAAAAAAGCAACATTAAAAATGCTCAAAACTTAATGTACGGACCCTTTCGTGCGCGAGTCAAAGTCGCACTTTACTGAATTTATTTATATAGACCACTCACAGATGTTTTTCTTTCCATTTACATTATAAGCAACGGCACATCGCATATCAGTTACAAAATATACAAAAATCTATTGCAGCCCTTATGTTTTATTAAAAGTTGTAGTGCAATATCTGAAAAAAATTAAAATAACCTGTTAAAGTTTGCATGTGTCCGTACCATATTTTTAAATAGTTGAATACTGGCTGGGAACTGTTGACTTTCAATCATCAAAACTTTTTAAAATTTACACCTTTTTTTCAAAAATTCTTTTTTATTTTAATTAATTAGAATATTGCACATGCAACAAAGTAATTTGTTGGTTTAAATTCAAAACTAATTTTTTTTCATTTTTGGCCGCCTTCGCGACAGTGTGCGTTGTCGTACTTTGCAACACGATGTGTAGTTTAAGTGCAAAAATGAATACAACTGTTGAAAGATACAACGTTTAGAAGAAAAAAAATCTTTAGTGTAGTACGAGCAAGAAAAAAAACGATATAAAATCGACACTGGTTAAATAGATTGGGCGTGCAAGCCAGCATATACGTTATCCGGGTAAGCAGCTGCTCAGCTAGGACGGCCGGCCTAACTGCCTGCTTGACTCTCTGTACGTCTGTGCCAACTTTCAAGCCAGACTTTTTGTTCTGGCTGGTAAATACACTACAACGAATAAAAAGTTTTAAAAGGAATTTGTAATTATAACAAATTCACGTTTGTGGCAGCTAATATTTTGCTACCCGTACACGTATTCCTACTTATAAGCTTCTTTTACATGTACAAGAATCTGGAGTGCAATTTTAACTATTAATTATGCATTTTGCTTTATGTTTAACTTTTTTTCTTACTCTCTAACTCTATTTCAATAATAGAATTCACCGGGAACATGTTGAATAGAAAAAATTACAAAAATAAAAAAAAAAATAAACAATAATAAACATTTAAGCTGGTAGTTGATCTACATCTTGCAACTTTTGTTGCAAACTTGTTGCTGCCTTATCAGTGGAATTGAAAATAACGGTGCACGAGTACTAAATCAATTCTAATGCACCACTTCTAACCAACTAAAACCATCCTAATGAAAAAAAAAAAAAATAACGTCTAAAGTCTGTTAGTAAATAATTCTCAGACCTTTGAGTAATAAATTTCTTTTATCTGGCTGGTGTGATGTTGGTGTTGTTTTCTGTACGTGACTTCTTAATAAATTTCATTATTGGAGAACTGAATGCCACATTGGAGTTATTATTTATTTTTTATTGATAAAATGTATAATTTCAATTTACTACGCCAGTACATTTAAATCTAAATTAATTTATTTTATGTGCAAGACATAAAGAAAACACTCATATTCATGATTTTATATAATGCACACTGCTGTGATAATTATTTTTATTAAAGCACTGGCATTGCAACAACAACGCAACCCAAATCGTCCATAATCATGGGAATAAAATCCAGTTTAGATAAGTTTGTTTTGAAGTGCAATAAATAATGAAATATAAATGGAATAAAGTAGTGAATGCTTAAAAAAAATGTCTCAAATGTCATATTTTGATAAGCAGATTTGGCACAGAATTTCAAATATATAAATGTGGAAATATTTATAATATTTTAAATTATATTAATAATCACAAACAAAACAGACCTAATTAGAAATAAAATGTACTTTATTTTTAATAAAAATAATTATATATGGCCATGTCCAAGGGAGAGTCGACTTTTTTGTCACGTGCGACAGCAAAGCCATTGAGCTTATATTTAAGCACAATATGACTCGATTTTTTTTTAAATTTTAGCTTATGTACAGCTGCTGTGTAGGCCACAAATATATAAGGAAATAAAAAAAACCTTTGGTTTCTTTGGAAAAAAAAACAGGCATATTGGTTATATGTCGCACGTGACAAAAAATTTACATTTATTTGGAAATGCCTATATTTATTTATTTTTATTTAACGAGAGTCAAAATGAAAGTTACTTAAAACAAAATGTATATGTTGTATGTAAGTTAGCAAGTTAAGATGCAATCGAAACGTTGAATCGAACGTCTGGGTTGTGTAAACAGGGACGGGTTAATAATAATTTTAATACTAAAGTAAAGAGAGTTAGTTCTACTTGCAAAGTCAAGGAAATGCACTTATTGAAAAAACACTAACACCCGCCGTTTGCAGAGTTATAAGGCGATATTTTTTTCGGCGGCTTTTTTGCTACCAACATATCGCACACTAAATCATAAAGAGTCACAACTCAAAAAAATTTTAGATGCGGTCATTATTGTTGCGGTCATTATAGATTTCTTCAATTAACTGGTTTATAAAAAAGAAAAGGCACTTTTATAATTTTGAGTTGTGACTCTTAATGATTAAGAGCCAATTTCACCAACTTTTTTAAATATCAATTCATATTTAAAAGTCATTTTTCCCTACAAAAATGAAATTTAAATAGAGTTGGTGAAATTTACCCATAGTGTGCGATAAATATAAGAAAAAGATGAGTGAATTAGCTACGGTCTGCTTAAGAAGGTTTATGAATTAGCTACACTGCAGTTATTTGGTTGTAGTATTGGAAATTTTTCATTGAATGAGTTTTGTTTTGGATAAAAACTCTCGATAAATGTAAAAAAAATTTGGTGTAAAAGGTATAGATTTTCACAAAGATTTTACTGAAATCTGCTAGATTTTGTGCAGGTGTAAATGCCCTATAAGAAAATGTTTAATTTCCTTTTTGAAAAGTTTCTATTTTTTCTCTAATATTCTTAAGCAATTCTTAGAAATTTAAATTTTATTTTTTTTTCTTCTATTGCTTGTGCAATTATTCTCATATGTTTTTCTCGCATTCAGTTGCATCGATTTGATCTCATTCGCTACAGCTGGCAAATTAATTCAATTGGGAATGGAAATTATTACATATTTTTTTTGCAGAGTAATGACTAAATTACATAATACCACCATCTCAATCTTTTTATGGAATCAATTAAATGCAAACAGAAATTAAAAAAGGCAGACAAGAAGTCTGGACATTTGGTAAGTTTTTTTAAAACTACTTTTTCAATTAAGCAAATTCATCTAAATGTAGTCGTCGTAGAAAAAAAAACACTTTTGCGGTTAGACAATTTACATTTTAAGTGCACCCAGTGCTGCAAGTGCTCCACAAAGTCAATTCGTTACATTTAGTTTTGTTCAAAGGCATTTTAGCTTTTAAAATTTTCTAAACATTTATTTTTTCAAAACTATTGAATTAATATTTATTTGAATGCAGTGCGCTTTATGCCTTTTTGGGGATATCAAATATGCAGGCAAGAAACTAGTTTTAATTAATTGAATTTTATTAATCTTAATTTGCAATCTTTGGTGGCAAAGTGATAAGGGAAACATTAGAGTATTATTCTTAGTTTTTTTTTTTGTATAAATATTGTGAAAACAAAATTTTTTATAAATTTATATAAAAAAAAGTGCTTGTCAAATAAAAATTATATAAAAATATTTTCAAATAGAAAACACGCAACCAAAAATTAAGGAAACTCTATACACGACTGTTTAGCAGCTATAAAATTTTTGATTAACGATACTTTGTTATCTGTTTGAAATTGATTTCACTTCTAAGCGATATTTCTTGGTCATATTTGAAGATTTTACTTGAATCAATTATAACCGGTGACTTTGATTTTCTTATCGCTAAACTATCTTGAAATTGCACAGGCAGCTTGATAACCAAGCAAAAATTACTTCAAAGTCTTGTTTTAAAAATTTTTAGAACTAAATTATAAGTAAAAACAAAATATCTCTCTCTTAAAAATTTATTTGTTGTTGGCTTAGCACGTCTAGAATCTAAAAAAAAACATCAAACACAATTCAAACAAGCAAGGTCCACATTCACAGTCTATATTTAACTAACGCCCGTGGTTTAACTAACAATTTTCCTTACCAATTTCATTGGTTAAAGCACCTTCATTAGTTAACTAAAGACTGTGAATTTGAGCCTAAGAGTGCTATAATCGGCTGTGCCGAATCTTATATACCCTACACCGACAGATGTATGTATATGTAGTATTTAAATTTATCATTTTTTGCTCTAGTGCTATTTTAAGTAACAGACCTTTCAGTATTTTTCGATTGAACAATTTGATTCAAATATTTTATGCTCGCTATAAGCAATAGTTGAATATTTTATTCTACACAATATTTTACATTCACTCTTATTCCAGCCAACATCGACGTCACGTCAATATAATACCAAGAAATTGGGAATTGTTTACTTGCTCTCGAGATGTTCAAGAACCGTGCTGCTATTTAATAACCCCAAAATAGTCTTAGTCTCAAATTCACAGTCTTTAGTTAACTAATAAAGATGGTTTAACCAATGAAATCTATAAGAAAAATCGTTAGTTAAACCATGGGCCTTAGTTAACTATAGACTAAGTCAACTAACTTGTTTTATATTTTCCCGTATTTAATAATCTTTGATGTTGCAAAGCTGTTAAGTGTCTTAATTTAAACAACCCATTGGAAATGGTATATAGCGCGGTATTATGTAAACAGTTTAGTCATAAAGAATTTTTTTGCATTTTGTTCAACAGAAAGGAATGCTTTTAGCAAAATGAAATTAATTTATTTTCTAGTTATGACTGCTCTTTAGCGACTAGTTTTATTTTTATCGCTACATGCTGTCAAGGAAAGACCATCGGCTTGAAACATATGTAAGTATGCTGAGAGCACAATAGGCAACAAGGCACAAACCTTCGTTTATACTTCAATTAGATATCTATAAAAAATTTCACATATATGACTTTCTCCGAGAAAAGGGAACTAGTGTGTGAAAATGAAGTTTTGAGAAAAACGGATTTAACAACTAAAATTTTAATGTTTTTCTCATTTTTATAAATTTTGACACACTAGGTCCCTTTTCTCGGAGAAGGTCACATATATAAAAAATCTTCAGTTATGATCTTGCTAAAACATGAAATATGTTTAACTGAAAAAAAAATTATTTTTGGCTATTTTTTTACACAAATGTTTTTTTTTCAATTTGCAACCCTGGAATCATAAATTTGCTTTTTCTGCTTTTTAATACTTATATATTGCTTTCTAAAATATAGAATATATTTAATTACCTAAGAAATAATAAGTTTTATATACCAGAAAAAGTTTAAGTTTTCCAGGTCTGGAGCTATATCTTTCATTTTTCTAATTTCTATGCCAAATTAATTCATTCTAAGTCAAAAAAATTTGTAAGCAAAAAAGAAAAAAATAAATTGATCTAAATACTTTTATAAAAAAAAAATAGTTTTCCAACCCTTTTATCATCCTTTTAGATTTTTTGGATTGCAAAAATACATAAAGTGTGTTAAATAAACAAAAAAAAAAAGAACAATTAAGAAAAAAATTAGTTTTATTTAGTTACTTTAAGACCAAAAAAAGTTCAAGGTTTCCAGCTCTGAAGCTGTGATTTTCATTTTTCTAATCTTCTACACCAAAATTTTCTTTCAGAAGCATAAAATATATTTAATTTATAAGGAAAAAAAATTTTAAAACTAGTTAATTTTACATAACACAAAAAGTGTAAGTTTGCCAACCCTGGCATCATTAGTTTGGATTTTACTGATTCCTTATACCAATCTCGTTCTTACAAAAATATATAAAATATGTTAAGTGAACAAAGCCAAAAGGAAATAAAAAAAAAATTTGTTTTATTTAGTTACTTTAGTTCAAAGTTTCCAGCTCCTGAGCTGTGGTTTTCATTTTTCTAATTTTCTACAGCAACATTTTCTTTTAAAAGCATAAAATATATTTAATTTCTTAAGAAAAAGAAAAATAAATAATTAGACCTAGTTTGTTTTATAAAACACAAAAAGTGTAAGTTTCCCAAGCCTGGAATCATAATATTAGATTTTTCTGATTTCTAACACCAAACTGTTCTTTTTTAAGATTATAAGGAAAACTTAGTTCTAGTAGGTTACTTTTATTTAGCAAAAAAAAGTTAAAGTTTTCCAACCCTGGAAACGTCTTTTTGATTTTTTTAATTTCTTTTTATTTTTAATGCCAATTTTATTCGTACTGAAGTATAAAATAAGTTTATTTATTAAAAAATAAAAATTAGTTTTCGGTGGTTGCTTTTATATGGCAAAATAAAGTTTAAGTTTTCCAGCACTGAAACTATCTGCTCGATTTTGCTGCTTTTCACTACCAATTTATTTCGGACGATTTCTCACACACCAGTTTAAGACCGAAGTCTCTAGTTTTTCTGGGAGCTTCGGAAAACCGTACAGACAGACGGACAGACGGACATCGCTTATTCGTCTTCCCTATGCATAAGGAACCAGAATATATATCGTCACCTTAAATGCAAACGGACGTAACTACACTTTTATACTTTTTACAGGAGAAACAAAAAACGTTACAAAATCAATAATAATAAAGTATTTTTGAAAATGTTCTTCGAAATTTACTTGTAGTATTTGACCATTTATTTCCTTTTTATATATATAGTTAAGCTTTTATCTTTGTTACGTTCCTTGCAATAAAAAATAGATGAATTCGTTATTACGTCCGTTTGAATTTCATTAATAAAATCGTCATTTTTGATGGCAGTGGTCTAAATATTTTCGTGAACAGCTACTTTGATGAAATGAACCACAATCAATCAAAAACTCGATTTCGAATTTTTGCGTAGTTACGTTCGTTTGCATTTTAGGTGACGATATACTTTATGGGTCGCTTATTAATATTGTGAAAATTACACAAACGGAATGACCAACTTGTATATAACCTTTACCATTTTTGGGTGAAGGGTATAAAACCCCAATGTTTATACACAAATTCTCAATAAATCATTGAGAATTACAAAACTACAATCACAGTGCGTTTTCAAAACCAACAAAAAATATTCAATTTGTTGATTAATAAAAGCAATTTAAACTTCTTTTCAGGATTTTATTTAACATAAAATTAAACTTGCTTAATCATTTCTCTAAAATAGTGAGTAACACAACATGCTCCTCTAGCCAAGCAGCAACAGAAACATCGAGTGCATATGCAATATCCTTCCGACCAGAAAGTTAAAAAAAAAAATCTGGTCAAAAAAACCTTGTCTAAAAAAATGTTTTTTTAAACAAAATTTTTCTTGCGTCCACAAATTATGCAGATACTATTTCATTGAAGCCAACCAAAATGCTTAGAATTCATAAAAATATAAATAAATAAAATTATAGTGTATGTTGAAATACAAGCACACGGGGGTCTTTAAAGCTTAAAAGGTATTTTGTGACAGCCATTAAATGATTTGTCAATTTTCCCATTAAATTAACAAACATGAAAATGACATGATTTTAGACTTTTTTTCCAGTATGTATTTTTAAAAGACAGTTACAAGAGACAGCAGTAGCAGCACACCAAAGATAAGATTATACGAAATTTACCTGGCAGCCAGCCATGGATTGAATGAATGAATGAAAATTGAAAAAAGTTTGTTTTAATATTGATCCGACATTTATTGCACACAAAATGCGAAAAGTATTTGAACTCTGTTGACAAAAATCGACTTTTAATTAAAAGCCAGACATAAGCAATTAGAAAAATTAATAATAGAATACGAAAGCATTTAGCAATAACATGTAACTCTGCACAGTGGGGCGTTTCGCTTAATAAACTACAATAAAAATATAAATTCTGAACTAATGATTGATTAAGCTTATATATTTTAGTAGATTTGCTGGGTACAACAGGGCGGCTAAGGGCGGAAAATATAATTATAGTAAAAATCATTACAGATGATACAAATTTCGGGATCAAAAATTTAAAATTTTTATTAAGACTTCTTGGGAATGTTTTTTTTTCTAGAATGTAAAGTCATGGGAGACTTCCAGTACAGACCAGTTTATGAAAAAAGTTTTTTACTAAATGCAAAAGGTCTAAAATATGAGTCACGCATGAGAAGAAGTGAGCGTGAGTAAAAAAATATAATTTTTTTTTGCTTTAATATAAAAAAATAACAAAGAAAATAAATAACTCTGAAAATTTTTCGAAATCTTTGATTTACTGTGGCTTTACGAAGTGTTCAAATAACAATTGAGTGTACACCGAAAGAATTTTGCTTCATAAGTCCAATGTAACAATTTCATTAAAATTTTGTTACAGATTTAATGATAATTTCACAAATCTAATGAAAATTTCATGAATATTGTGAAAGAATTTCATTAGAATTGCTTCGTTGGTATTCTGGTTTCGTAAGAATATTTGATTGGATTTATGACAACAATATTTTCTAATTATTAAGAAACCCCTTTATATTTAAGTTATTGTATTCTTTTCATGAAATTATTTTATTGTTTCGATGAATTTATATGTCATTTTAAACGGTACTGCCGTTCGCCTGTAATTAATTATGGCCATAAAATAGATCAAATTACCCATAGTGCATTGGCAAAAGAAAAACTAAATCACTCAATCATAAATTTTTCTGCGTTACAAATTCATAAATGTATAATTTTTATATTATTTCCCCTTATTGTGAATGACGTCGTCGACGTCACATCAAGACGACAGTAAATATTGTCACTTGTCTACTCAATTGGATTTTGTTGACAATCTCTTACAAATTTCTAAGGCTTTTTAAATGAATGGAGCATGTTAATATTAGTAAACTGTTGTCGACAAACAGTAAACAAGTGACAATTTGTACTGTCGTGTTGATGTGACGTCAATGACGCTATTCACAATAAGGGGTAATATAAGTTTCAAACTCATTCTAGTTCAATTAAATTTAAAATATCTCACTTTAGCCAAAAGTTGTTATGCGTTAGAGGACGTGAGCGTGAGTGGAAAAAAAAATTTCGTCGTCAGATTAAGTGATGAAAAATTTAGGGGCGTTAAGAGGGAGGCCTTTCAGTTTCAACCGTGCTACCGTTTGGCTGTAATTAATTATGGCCACAAAATTGATCAAATTAGCCATAGTGCATTGGCAAAAAAAAAACCAAATCACTCAAGCAAAAATTTCGCTGAGTTACAAATACATAAATGTCTAATTTTTGTATTCCCCTTTATTGTGAATGGCGTCGTCGACGTCACATCAAGACGACAGTAAATATTGTCACTTGTCTACTCTATATCGGCAACAATTGGATCTTGTTGACAATCTCTTACAAATTTCTAAAGCTTTATAAATGAATGGAGCATGTTAATAGTAGTCAACTGTTGTCGACAAAGAGTAGACAAGTGACAATTTTTACTGTCGTCTTGATGTGACGTCAATGATACTATTCACAATAAGGTGTAATATAAGTCAAAACTCTTTCTAATTCAATTAAATTTAAAATGTCTCACTTAAGTCAAAAGTTGTCACGCGTGAGAGCACGTGACCGTGAGTGGTAAACATTTTTTTTTCGTGAAATTAAGTGATTAAATCTCTAAGGACCTTAAGAGCAAGGCTTTCAAAGTTTGATTTCAAAAACACATTTTAAACGGTGCTGCCGTTCGGCTGTAATTAATTATGGACACAAAATTTATCAAATTACCCATAGTGCATAGGCAAAAGAAAACTTAAATCACTCAAGCAAAAGTTTCTCTGAGTTACAAGTACATAAATGTGTAATTTTTATATTGACTAAATTTATACATTGCTAAATTTCATCAGACATGAAACAATTTTTCATTAATTTCCAAATTGCAAGTATACGTCAAGAAAATTGTAATTAAAAAAAAGATAAATACATTTGTACATACGAGTATATCTTTCGACTGTGAACATTTTCTATTTATTTTTGGAGAAAGTTTTAGGAAAAGTTTTGTTCAAATTACAAGTGTTTTAGTTAATTAAACAAGCAAAAATATCAATTGCATTTTTGCTAAAAGCCTTAACGTCATGTTTATTTATTTGTAGCAACAAAGTCATAAAATAGTTTTATTTTCTTCTAATGGCCAACAGAGTGTGGATACAAAAAGTATTCAACATTTCTATTAAAATTCGAATGCTTGCCTCACTCACTCACCTGAACTGCAAATAAAAATAAAAATACAAAAAAAAAGGAAAAAACACTTTCGTATTGAAACCTCAAATATTTTCATCAGTTGTTGTAGTTTGTATGTTTGAATTTTCATGAAGCGAGTAAAAGGAATCAATTGAAAATTGATAAAAAAAACCCCCCATTAAAACCGGGCAGGCGCATAGTTTTTTTTTATATTTTATTTGCATGTTGTTTTTGTTTATTTTCGTTCAATGCAACAACTTTGTATTGAAATACATTTTGAGGATGTTGGTTATTCTTTAAAACAGTCTAGCGCATTAGTTAAAGAGCATTTTCATTACGAGGAATCAAATGAATTTTTACGTCAATTGGCTAGAGATCAAATTTGTATGAAGTAACACTTTAAATTTTTTAAACCCTAGACACAAACCCTCGTGATGTATAACAGAGATGTGTTAACTTACAAAGCAGACCTCTGTTAAATAATAAAAAGTAGTTTTTTTCTCATAAAATTGACTTGATACCCGATTTTTTAGGCAAAATGAACTAGAATATTTTTCTTAATAGTGTTGTAATAAACAGGATGTTTGAAGTTACACTTTAAATTTTTTAAACCCCAGACACAAACCGTAGTGTTTAACAGAGCTCTGTTAACTAACAAAACAGATCTCTGTTAAGTAATAAAAACTAATTTTTTGCTCACAAAATGGTAAGTCCATACCCGAATTTTTAGGCAAAATTAACTAGACATTTTTTAAGCATTAATCTTAAGACATCCAGGATCTCCTCCATTATTATTTTTCTGCCCATCTTGTACGATTTTTGGGTAAAAAATTCCCAAAATTCTTTTTCAAGTTGAAAACTTTGTTAGAAATTGTGTTTGATTTAAAAAAAACCGGATGTTATGACTTTCGACTACTGGACATTAATCTAGAGACATTCAGGAGACTCCTACATCGCCCCCATCTTTCACAAGTAATAAAAACTAATGGAAGTTGTATATGTTATATTTGAATAAGTAAGGCATAGGGAAGGAAGTCGGCTTTAATTTTCTGCTCCATTTTGCTTAACGAATCGGATATCAGGTCCATTTAGTGAGAAACAAGTAGTTTTTATTTAGCAGAGGTCTGTTTTTATTACCACAGCTCTGTTAAACACGATGGTTTGTGTCTAGGGTTCTACATTTCAAAATTTAACCTCAGACCATAATTGTTAAGTAATGATTAGTAATCGTAATGATTACTAATTTGATTACTTTTTTTTAAAAGGTGAAGTAATGATTAAATTACGATTATAATCGGCTTTGCACGATTACTAATTGATTACGATTACTAATAATGGAAAAGTAATCTGAATTACTTCAAATTACTAAAAATAATCAAAAAGAATCAAATGTAATCAAAAAATAATCCGATTACTTCTAAGGACTACTCTTGATTCTTTTTGATTATTTATTAAGAATCAAAAGTAATCTTTGAAAGTAGTCGGATTAGTTTTTGATTACTTTTGATTCTTTGTGATTATTTTTAGTAATTTTAAGTAATTCAGATTACTTTTCGATTATTAGTAATCAGCAATTCTTTTGAAGGCAGTTATATAATTATTACAATTCCTTTTAAAATATAATCTAATTGATTACTAATCGTAATCGAAATTTAACAGCTCTGCTTCAGACATATATGATTATTACAATATATCCTTATCTCATATAACTGAAATCAAATTGAAGATTACAGATATGTTTTAGATTATCGTGAGCACCTGCTATTACGGCCCAATCTCCCGGGTGGTCTAAACCAAGACTGGCCACTGAGAGAACACCGAGATTAAGGTATTCGCGTATGTGTATTCATTTGTATAAGAAGCCGATTGATGTTCGGCACTCTGGTGCCATTTTAAACAGTCTTGGTCTAAACACCGGGTGTAGGTAAGACGCTCTCTCCACGAGCAAATAGGTTGCAATCTTCGATCATAGAAGTTATACCTGTACTACTTCAAGTACCTTGCTAGGGTAATCAGAGCTATCGAAACTTTTTGCCGTAATGACTTTGTCAAAACAGTACTATTTGTTGTGTGGCAACAGCACCTAGACCGCATCTCACCAACCACTAGCATTGGTCTAACACTAGAAAGCCAAGACTATTCTCATAGTGATTTTGGTGGCAACCAACAACCACCACGTACGATTCTCTTAGTTCTCACCCCGCGAGTGTAGTTGCTTAAACTCACAGCGAGGTCTCTAAGAGAATACCTTACCATTGCCGGCACAGCTCGACTACTCATCAGAGCTGGATGCATGCCTGTGCCGTCAAGTATCCAGTACCTACTCCATACTGCTCAACATCATCCGTTTAGCCCCGTGGGGTAGGACGAAATCGTCCGCTACATACACCCAAACTCCTATAGTAGCCTTACTGTCGAGCAACCGTCACCCGTGGTACCAGAGACAAGCATCTGGTGATATCTCGAAGTTGCACCCCGAAAAGCTTGACATGATTGACACCTGATTGACATAATATACCAGTTTCCTTTTATAGATATGTGAACATCCGTTGCTCTGTTGCCAGAGATTGGGTAGTAACACATAAGTTCTATGGGTAATGTACCAAAGGTACTTCAACGGAAAAAGCCACATTGCCCCAGCTGGGGCCCCGGGATCGCCAACACCAGTGATCTACTATAGATCCCTCTGGTGGAACTGAAGATTACAATTGCTGTCTTTTCTTTATTTTTTTATGAATCTTTAGCATATAAATTAAGAGTTTTCGGAAGTAATTCTTAAGGCCCCACAATTCGCTGGTTTCCAAAGGCGATAGAGAAATTCATGCACCTATAACTTCAGGTTTTATATTAAAATCAAATCAAATTAAAATTATTCCCAGATTATGCCCCTAAATACATCATCGCCACTTTTGTAAGTGAGCGACCCACCCCTGCCAAACTGCTTTATGCAGACTGCTGCCCTAAATCATGGCATATTGGAATCTTGGCTTTCATTACTTTTACAAAGTGTAATCAAAAAACCATAAAACCAGAAATATTCATTTGCATGATTATAGTTTCCACCACATGCATACTACACTCATTTGCTGCACGCTGAATGCTGCATGAAGTTTAATATGGCAAACAAAAAAATAAAAAAAAAATCAACTGAAATCATATTTTAAGTAATTAGTATGTTACACTTAAAGATTATGGCATTCAAATGCTTGGTATCTAAAGATAAAGACGAACCGATTCTAGGAAGCTGAAAAAATGCAAAACTATACTTTCATTTCATTTCATTAAAAACAACAACATTTGTTGCAACACACTAACTAACAGTCGTTAAAATGCAATTTACACAAACAAATGAACGAACGAACAAACTGAATGAATGAAAAACAACAACTAAAAACTGAATTAAATTGAGGTGATTTGTGCCAACAACAACATGAATACCAGCATAGATTAAGAGTCCACACGGTTTCAGAGTTTCAAAGCCACTGCCAGTACTAGATGAAGTTTAACTTAAATATGGCTCGAAAGAGAGTAGAGTACAGGCTTGTTGAAATTTATGTGGGAAGTTGTAGTTTTTAATAATTTTAAGGCTTGGGATCGTTCCTTTTAAATACATACTGATTCATTTTAATGTTTTTCTTCCTCTATATAAACCTTGTTGTTTCTACTTCTTGCAGTGAATCAAACACATTAACAACAAGGGAATCGTGTGCCACAACAAAC
The DNA here is from genome assembly GCA_944452675.1 of Tachina lurida. Taxonomy (NCBI): domain Eukaryota; kingdom Metazoa; phylum Arthropoda; class Insecta; order Diptera; family Tachinidae; genus Tachina; species Tachina lurida. Next base: position 116,650,248 of record OX101756.1, read on the forward strand.
ATACCACAGGCATCATCATTATCGACAGCAGCAACAGCAGCAGCAGCCATAAATCAAAAAGCTCATCACGAGTTGTTGGCCGAGGTCATTATGCAACAGCCAAGTGATTATTATACACAAACGGAAAGTGAACTTTTACAATTGGAGGCAGCTGGTGTACATTTGCCAGCCTATCAATTACAAGCCGACTCCTTTGCCCAGCAAACGCAGTCCTCACAGCAACAGCAACAGCATCAGCAACATTATCAACATCATCATCATCAGCATCAGCATCCTTCGTCTTCATCGAACAACAACGATCGTTCAACCCCAACATCATCGTCAAATGCCACACCTACACCCATTGCCACAAGTCACATTGACCCGGCTTCGAGTAGCAGCAATGGCGGCAGTAGTCAAACAGCCACCTCAATACATTTTGTTGCTGCACCACCGCCTTTAAAACATCAACAGCCATTAGCAACACAACGTCGCCACTGTCAGCCTCCCACGAATCTGCCGCTGAATTCATCCCTGCGTGCCAACTACAAGACCGCCGCATATTTGCACAGTCATCACCAGCAATTAGAGTTTCAACGCAATTCACAGTCCGACGATGACAGCGGTTGCGCTTTGGAGGAATACACTTGGGTGCCTCCGGGCCTAAGGCCTGATCAGGTAGGTTTCATAAAAAACTTTTCTTTTTTTCTTCAACAAGTCAACACCAAATTTTTATTGTTGTTTGTTTAGGAGTTCAGTGAATATAAAACCAATAATTGAATTAAAAATGTTCAATTGCATAATGAAATATCGCATTTTCGCCTGGATTTAATTTTTACTTCTGTATGAGAAGTATGTGTAACTATAAAATGATTTAAGCTAAGCCTCGGACAGGCATTTCTACCTTTTTTTCAGTACATATTTTATTAATCATGGAATTTTTTTTTAGTTATAGAACTTTAAATTGACTCTACTGCCTGATGTACACATCAGCGAAAGACAATGAATAGAAAAATATTTAGATACTCTATCATATATCGAGCCTTAACCGCCATAAAATCTTAATCGACACATTTTTGGGACCTTGTTTTTCTTTTGACGAAAATCGATTATTTACGATTACAAATAATCGATTTTGGTCAAAAACTTAAGTTTGGAAATTCTATCGCTTAAGATTTTTTTTTGGCGGTTATGGCACGATATGCAGGTGTCGAATATGTTTAATAACTGTACATATTCATACCGAATCCTACTCATACTTGCGCATAATCCTGAACACTTTGTTTTATAACTGTATGTATATATGGGGACTCTTCACCATCAATTTCAATGGTAAAAAGTGGTCTACTGAAGGCGAATGTTAGGACGCCCAGTTGAGGTCTCACCATTCGAAAGAAGTGAACAAAATTTACGATACGGTTTCAGTAGATCGGACATTGGAAGTGGGACTAAGTGCCCTACACTTGGAACTGACACAATACTAGTCACGTGACCGGTCGCCAAGTGATAGTCCGAGTGCTAAAACTTCCTATGAAGCATACCAGTCACTTTTACATGGGCATGGCCTAGGATGTGGTTAATTGGTACTTTGTATGCACCTCATGACTTGTCACTGAACTACTCGTATCTCATAGGGACTTCATCGGTGTAGAATAATATAGGTTAGGTTAGATTAGGAAGGGTGGTGCTATACCGCACCACCACTCTAAGACCCAATTGGGTCCATTGTGACTCCCTTCTGTTGACCAAGTAATGTAGAATAATATAAATGATTTAAAAATGTCATCCCGACACTTAACTGTAACAATGACCACTTAAAAATTTTTTTTATTGTTACAAATGTAATTATATTTCTTTTTAAGCAGATATTTTTTGGGATTCGAACCGACAACCTCAGGCTTGCATAATATCCACTCCTACAAAGGGTCACTAATATGTTAAAAGTATAAATAATAGTTAAACTTAGTTTAATAACTAACTGCAGTTATGGGACTGGTTCCAGAGTGGCTTGGCGGTATTATTGGAGGGAACAATTTACATTATACGAGTATTTATACTATTTGATAGGTTCTGGATCCAACCACTTCGAACTAGTTCAGTGCCGTTTACTACATGTAATACTAAACCGATTCCCAATTATATTGACATAAGATTAAGACGATACATTCGACAATGGTGACTATGTAACCATTTAAAGGATATGTATTTTTTCACCATAAGCTACTCCCTTCTTTTGGTAACACTCCCCATTTTATCAAGTCTTAGGACGAGTACGTTTGGATCAATTGCCACCAAATTTTCTGCGGGGTGGTTTCAATTTTGAGTGATCACTTGGGTTTTGCTTTTCGCAAGCTGGGTGTTGCGTTTGCTCACAACCGACCACAAGCGCATATGCAGTTTTCATGCCGAAAATCAATTGGGCTACGAATTGCTCCCTCATCCGGCCTATTCACCAGATTTAGCCCCGACTTACTAAATATTGTTCCCAAACTTAAAAAAATTGTTCGGTGGAAAGAGATTTGACTCCAACGACGAATTATCTCACAAATAAATGCCTATTTTGATGACCTTGACAATTCATATTTTTCGGAAGGGATGAAAAATTTGCAGCAACGTTGGACTACGTGTATACACAGAAAAAAACAAACTTTTACCAAATTCATTGAATCCATAAATATTTTGTATGAATGCGAACCAACAAATAATTTTGTAAGTTCTGATAACAATTTTGTAAAAATTTATATTTAACAGAGTTTGGCTGAAAGAATTCGTTATTTAAGTGTGTTGGTGTTTATGTTGCTTGTCGATAGGTACAACATGATTTAAATGATTTTAAAGATTGATTTGGAAATTCTGTTTAGCTCTCTGAGAAATAAAGCTACGGTAAGGACATTAAAAAAAAAATAATGTGCACATCTCAGCAAATTTTCCAAAGCTTTACAAATATCTTATAAATAACAAATTATATTTATAATTACACATAAATGTTGACATACGAGGTCGGATCAATAAGTCCATGATTTTTCGAACTTCCCTTGCAGTTATATCAAATGCAACACTGTTCCCATTAAGTAACACCTGTTAATAGACCACTGTCAAATTTTGAGCATTTACTTTGCGTTTAACAGCTGTTCAAAACATACAACCTCTAAAAATGAAAAAAACTGAATTTCGATTGCTCATTAAACATTATTTTTGGCGAAAAAAAAAACCGTCAATCAAACCAAGCAAAAGCTCGATAAATACTATGGGGACGCTGCACCATCGATTTTAATGGTAAACTAGTGGTTTACTGGCTTTCATTGTGGTCGCACAAGTAAAAATGACACTGAACGTTCTGGACGACCAATTGAGGTCGGTACACACGAAAATGTCGAAAAAAAAAATTCAACGATATGGTGCTGGCCGATCGAAGAGTAAAAGTGAGTGATATTGTTGATGCTATAGGCATCCCACGTGGCTCAGTGGTTTCTATTTTGAATCATTACTTGGGTATGATAAAGCTTTCCGCAAGATGGTTGCCGTGTTTGCCAACAATCGACCACAAACGCATGTTTAGTTCCCATGGCAGAAATCCATGAATTGGGCTTTAAATTGCTCACCAGATTTAGCCCCTAGTGTGACTATTTCCTATTGCCAAACCTAAGGACATGGCTCGGTGGAAGGAGATTAAGCTCCAACGAGGAAATTATTGTCCAAAGAACTGCCTATTTTAAGAACCTCGACAAATCCAATTTTTTGGAAGGGATCCAATAAACGGAACTAAGTGGACCAAGCGTATTGAGTTGAAAGGAGATTATATTGAAAAATAAGTTTTTGTTTTGCAAAACAAAAACTGTGTTTCATTCAAAAGGTCACTGACTTATTGATCCACCCTCGTAGCACACTACATATACATTTGTATCTATGTATGCAAGTGTGTAGAAAGAAATCAGTATTTGATTAAAAATTTCCAGAGGTTGCACATGACTACCCGCGACATTCCTGCACAACATTCCGCAAAAATTAAAAGAAAATAAAAAGCAAATATTATTGTAAGCAACAGTCATTAGCTAAACATTGTCGCTGCTTTCATTAACATCTCTGACACACACACACGTCACCAACTCACAACTACTCACATACAAACGAAACGATAATTCGATTCCTCAGCAAATGGAAGCTTTACGATTATTTGCAAAACGATTTGGCCATAAATTCAAGGTTTCACTTGAATGAACATTCAGAGTTGCACTCAGTTGGACACAAGCTCGTTGTTTTTCAAATGTGTTTTTCTCTTTCGGTAATTTTTGGTCAATCGATGGTCTTTCCGCTGTTACTCGCTTCCATTTTCATTGCCCCCCCCCCACATGTGAACACTCACAACCGCAGAAAATCATTGAGTATTTTTCCTCTCCACAATATCCGTTCAAGCATGTCTTTGGAATATTCCATTCCTGATAAACAACGAAGCTACAAACGCCATCAGCGGCTGGCTACCAACCAAACAAACACCTGTTTCTTAGCGAAAATTTAAACTATTTGGATTTGCTGTTTGTTCGGTTGGTTGTTTGTTGCATTTAGTTTCTTTGTGGCTGATTTTTTTCAATGGACGTGTAAAAATCTATGTTCATTAAAGACAAATTAAAATTGTAACTAACTTGTATTTGATGTTCATGTACATTTTTTGTTTTTTGTTTTTCCTGCAACTTTCTGAAAAATCCCACAGTGAAAAAAGAAATTTATTGAATAACTGTTCAAAGTTTAAATCACTTTTTTTTACATTTTCCACATTTTTTCCTTCAATGGATTTGGTTTAAGCAATTAACTGAAAAATCTATCTCGGCTGGCGAATTGCAGTTTTTGTTTTTCACTATAAAAGTTCATTTTACAACAATAATTGATGCAGATTGATTGCAAAACCACTTTAATTATGACATTTTATTTTTTATGTACGTTATGTTCAGTTTTGGTAATAAAAATTGCATAACAGTAATGCTTGGGTGGCTATTGTCTAACCACATTATTTAAAGTGCACGCGAAACTGCATTTTGTTTTTGAAATTGCGATACATATTTCTATTTGCAAAAAAGTTTGCAATTTAGTTTTCGTAAGTAGTTGGTGATTATGCAAGAAGAGTGCAGTAGGACTGGCAAAATGTTTGAAATATTTGAATTTTAATTTGTAAAACAATCCTAGCATTCAGTGTTGCTAAGAAAAAGAAAACGAGAAACTGGCCCTGTTCGCAAATGCATCACTGCTCTGCATCATAAGAGTAAAGCTTAATTTAAAATGCAATAGAAATTCGCTAATAATATTTTTTACTAGAAGCTCCGAGGATTACGATGAGTATTCAAAAAAGATTTACATAAGTAAATTTGTATACTCACATATTTTCCCTCAAGCAACTTTAACTATTGCCAATTCCAACATACAAGAGCATCTCTACAACATTTATGGGAAAAACTAAAATACCACGATACAACTTAAAATAAAAATTACACGCGTATCAAGCGCATTGATTCCCTCTCACACTTACAGTGTGAGTATTTTTATCGGATATTTAATCGGACAAAAAAAATATACTTATGATACTTGGGATATTTATTCATGGAATCGAAAATGTGTGGAAAGAAAAATATGTGAGTGTATGTGTGCGGCTATTTTAAAACATGCTTTATGTGAGTGTGCAAATAAAATAGCCCTGTACATACGCATATGTAGCCGATTATTAGTCAGAGTAATTTTATACTCATGTGTATGATTGTAGTTCATGCATTCTATACATTTTAGTTTTAGTTGTTTGTGCTGCGTAATTTAATTTATATATATATATACATATATATATTCGGTTTGTAATTAATGTGTGTGCTTGCATTTCTTTTTTATTTTTAGCTGTACGCATTCATAGTTGTTTGACAGCCAATACGCAAAGAGTACTTAAAACAACGCTTTCGATACTCCACGGTTTTCGCCCCATATTTGACATTTATTTGTGCGTGAAACACTTTAGAACATTTAAATTTCTATCTGCAGCGCAGTCATTCATTTACAAACATTTTGTCAATTTAATAGGACCCTAAATAAAATCGTACAATCTTATTTCTGCTAAACTTAAGGTTTTTTCGTAATTTCTTTCTTGTTATAAATGCGAAAAAAAATGAAAATCCGTTCACTTTGCAGGCCATTCCTGAAATTTACCGCTAAGCTACAGACTTTGGTCAAATTTGTGGCATCCGATACACTTTTTAAGTAAATGAAAATCAGTGAATATCTGAAATTGATTTGACGAAGATTTTTGTAGTTATTAACTATAAGAAAAAAAAATGATTTTACCGAATCCAAACGTTTCACATAATTGTGTGTTTTTAAGGTTAAAAATTGACTAGATTTGATTGAACTTGATCGGCTAAATAGTCGAAAATTGGTTTAAAAATCAATTTTGTGAAAATTGTATTTTTGAAATCTACCGACATCAAAGTGAGCGCAACATCTTTCGAATTCGGCAAATTTGCTTCCGATTCGTTGACCCGTTCTTCAGTTTTAAAGATCTTTACATACACGCCCACACACACACATACATACATTCATATGGAAATTATCGCAAAAATAGTATTAATCGACTCCCAGGACCGCGAAACGTCCAAATATGATGAAAACACGATTTTGTAAAATTGGGGTGAAATTGCGGCAATTTAAAAATTAAGGAAATACTCAATGCGCAACTCATAGTAGCCTATAAACCAATCCCATACTGTTTCTGTTTGTCATAAACAGAACAAAATACCAAAATTACAAATTGTTTACCTCTTAAAAAGTGCTTTATATTCAATTCAAATATCATCCAAATCCATTAAATTATTTTCACTTTAAAGTGAACCCAACATAGAAATATCCAAACAACCAAACCTAAAAAATGAACAAAATTTCAGGCTGTTGACTGTACTGTGAGTTTCTAGATGTCAGCAACATTCTTCTAGAAGCGAATATCTGCTAGGCAGACAGTTTTGTGTAAAGAACAAAGAACTTAACATCGTGGTGTTTTAGCAGTAAATTAATTTAACATTGTGTGTATAAAAGCTCTAAATAACAGGATATAGCAATAAAGTGATTTGGTATGATAATAATTGTACCAAACAAAATTTTTAGGTAATTTGTTAACACACTAAAAGAACGTTTGTAGAAGGTAAAAACCTCATAATACTGGTATGGTTAAAATTTTTCTAAGATTCGGCTAAAAAGACAAATTTGAACTATCTGATTCCTGCTGAAGCAGGTTTGGTGAAGATAGTATTAAGAGGCCACACATCAACCTTAAATGAGATCGGTTCTAGTGGTAGGAGCTCCTTAACCTGGGGTTCACGGACTATAAAATCATTCAAATTAATTTGAGGTGAACAAACTATCTTATAATTCCAGATAGGGACTATTGGGTCAAATTTGATAAGCTGTGTGAGGGTATTGCGATCTTTACAGACCGGCAAAAAAAGGGGAAGGTACAGGTCTGGTGTTTATGTCTTAGTTTTTTCAGACTCCCGAATGAATGCAGCGTTTTCCAAGCTAAGGTACTGGGATCCTTAGATCTTCCAAGCTTGTGTCCAGATATGTGACCGAAAGCGGGGAGATAACCTTCCAGGTCGAGCTATCAAGGATAGGGAATGTGTAACAGATCAGTTAAATTACTGATAGGTCATTACTACAGGGAACTCAGTAATTGGGAGGGGAGCATGAGCAACCGTTCATAAGGAAGAAGGGAGGATTGCAGAGTATCGAGGGCTATATGGCCAAACTTGACTCAGGAAGATCCAAACTGTTGCTAGTTATGAATAGGAAGGTGATGCGAGTCTTGATAGGTACGTTGACTGGTCACTGGTCGGTCAGAGCAAAAACCAGCATTTTGGAAACTGCCACTACAGATTTCTGTGGCATGCAAGAGGATGAAGAGCAATCAGACACCATTAAACATATCTGTCATTGCCCGAAGCTGCAACGCCATAAGCTTGAATAGCTGAACAGACGTTTCCATGAGAGCATTAGAGATATCGCAGAGCGTAAACTGGAGGATATCAGAAGGTAATCATAATGGACTCAACTGGTTCTCTAAGTGGAGGTGTGTCTTAATACCTCCCCTTCCTAATCTAATCTAACCTATTTGTGTTAACATAAGTGATGAAAAAGCAAAACATAACAGATGAAATATTATTTTCAACTTTTGATAAACTGCAAGAATATTTAGATACAGTTGAACTTCGATTATCCTGGCCTTTATCAACCATGTATATCTATTATGCGGCATGCCGTCACTTTCTTTCTTCACCTCCATTATATATTTCTATTATCCGTGCAAAAAAACAGATTTAATATTTTAATACAAACTAAAATTTTATGTTTTATTTACAATAATATGGATATTGGATAACATGTTTTTATAACCCATATTAAGAGGACAATTTCTCAATTCTCTAAGGGATATCCTACAGGATGGTCTCTCACATTTAACAAGATGGGCGGAGCAACGAGGGCTCGCCGTTAATCCTAATAAAACGGAACTAGTCCTCTGCTCCAGGAAATATAAGATAACTGTTTTCCAACATATCACTCTCAATAATACGGAGATAAAAGTGTCCAACACTGCAAAATATCTGGGTGAGAAAAAGACGTATCTACATATCTTAAACAAGGTTCAAAGACTTGCATCTTTGTATATAACCAGTGCTATTTGCACTACTTCTACGGATGTACTGGGGATGCTCCTTCACCTAATACCATTGGACCTAGTAGGGAAGGAATTGGCAAACGACCTCGGAAATCCGTCTTCGTTGTACCTCTCTGTGGAACTGAAATGGAATCGGCCACTGCAGAAAACTCGATGATGAAGCTTGGCGATGGAGGATTGACCAAACCTCCCCTACTCTACTACACGAACGTCTTTATAAAACCTGGATGCCATCCACAGAATTGCGGATGAATGGAGCTCCAGGTAGAAGAAAAAGTGTTGACTTTTATACGGACGGTTCCAAAACACAAGAAGGTGTGTTAGGACGTCTTTTCAGGGGCTTTAGGTCTTCGTATTGCAAAACGACTTCCGGATCACTGTAGTGTCTTCCAGGCAGAGATTCTTGCTATAAGAGAATACGCTTCTAAGAACAACAAGAGCGCTCGACTGTCGATCATCTTTAAATGAGATGACAGAGTAGTTTGATATTAGGATCATCTGGATCCCGAGCCATAGGGGAATTCTAGGACTGATGATATTGCTACTCTCTTGCAAACTCAGGCTTAGGCGCAAGACATAGGACGAAACAAATAGAAGGTGGGTCACAAGAAGTGATTGCGTTATCACGAGGCAGTTATGGACTCATCTAAATAGAAAAAATACGGCTTCTTTAATCTTGAAGAATAGGAAACAAATCTCGATTCTAGTGTCCGTGCTAACCGGGCACTGTCTCATAGGTAGGCATGCACAAAGGTTAAACATAAATACAACGATTTTTGCCGTAGCTGCCAGGATATCGATGAGGAGGAAAGTGTAGAACACTTTCTTTGTCACTGTCCTGGACTTGCACTTTCTGACGTTGCTAGTGTTGAATTGCTTTATATTGACCTCTGGTTGGTTCGACGGTGGGGACTCCGCATAAGCAGAGTCTTCGTGGTATCACAATGGACCAAAACAGTCTAAGTGAGTCCAGGTTTCTGAAAGATAAAATATTTTATTCTCCGAAGTTGTAAGTCCAAAGTTGATTTCCGAATGCGATCATTTATTAGTTAAATTGAACCTAATTTAAGATCTTTTTAAGTATTTAAGGTAAGTGTGAATATATGTGTGTGTGAAACAGAAAAGGGGTCAAAATAAATATATACAAGGAAAGGGAAATGACCATGGTAGGGCTAGGGCTGCTGGAAGTGTCATCAGTGGTAGATTAGAGATTAAAGTAAAATAGTTCAAATTGTGACGTGTCCTCGTGCTCAGGTGAGCCCGTAATTTGCCTCCGCGAATGAGCTGGCTGGTGGAAGCCACCCGAGTGTCTATTGGGCTCGTAACAATAATGGCCACAGGGTGCCCCTGTGGCTGAGTGACAGCAATGCCAGCCTCTCAGTCCAGAGGTCGTGGGTTCGATTCTGACCATAGATCCTGGGTGTTTTCCGCAGACAAGTTAATCGCTTTGCGGGTTGTGTTTGTTCTTAAAAATTAAAAAAAAACAAAAATTCTTAGTAGACTTCAAACACACATTTCAACCAAAAAAAAATTCTTTTTTAAACTTCCCAATAATTTTTTATTTTATTTTGCCTGCACTACCTTGTAGTGCATGTAATACTTTTGGCTATTTCTTTAAAATTTTTCAAATTATCTTATTTAAAAACTTTTGGCCCACATTTGAACCTTTGGCGATTTTTAAGCTCCTCTTCTTTTTGGAATTTCTCATTTCTTCACACATTCAAGATAAATTAATGGTAATTGAGAAACTTTGTTAAGAATCCAAGCCCTTTCATTTTAATTTTTTAATTCCTTACTTCAGTACATTTTCAATTAATCAGCTGCAAGATTTTAAACCATATTATTTATATTTTCTTATATGTATGTGCATTTATTTCACAAGTTTTCACCAGCTACAGTTGGTAAAGCCCCACAATTTATCATTGTAAATAATTGCGGCTGGCAGAGATTAGCGGGCGGATAAAATTTTTCTTAAATACCCTTAAAAATTACAAATGCTTATTGTCGTGTTTAATCACCAGACCCGCCCACATGCCACATCTACCATAGAAGACCATGTTGTACACTGTGCTTTTGAAAGCTTGTAAACAGCTTTAGGAAAATAAAATTTTAAACTAATGTGTGTGTATGTCATTTTATGAGCCACATAACCAAAAGATATCTAATACAACATGTGAAGCAAAAAAAAAAGGAAAAAAGAAATATAGCAAAACAGTTTCTAACATTTAATAGCAAGTGCAATTAATAATGTGGGACCGATTCCCTCAATGGCAACTAACTGGCGTTCAAATAACCACCAACAATAACTAATAACTCCTCTCTCCGTCTCTATACCGTCCAGTCTAACGACCAGACCACGGCACTTGTAATAAATTTCCAATACAACACAATCTGGTATTTAGATGGGAATATATAATTTTTTTTTCTTCTAATATTTTTTTTTTTTTTGGCAAATAAATCCAAAATTGTATGCTGGAGTCACTATAAATGGACGACATTGTATGAGATTTACGAAGTAGTTGTTTATTGTGAACTAATTGAACTCCACTCTGGGCAAAACTGATGCTCGCAGCATGGAAGCTTAACGATACAAGCGCCGCAGTCTTGTTTGTTGTGGGGTGGTAGTTAGGAAACAAAAAGTGGTAAGAGGAATTCGGCTGCATCATATGGGTTTGTAAAGTAGAAGAAAAAAAAAATAGTGCTACCTTCAGTGTTGCCATATGTATAGGATTGTTTTGTTTTTTAACATTTTCTCAGATGTCGGGGATATCAAAAACTTTTTTAATTTTTCCTAAAAATTTCTTTAAAAAAAATGTGCTGTAATTTCTACTAAAACAAAGTGTTAAGGCTTTTCCCTGTTGGACATTAATCTAGAGACATACAGGAGTATTCTACAATATTTTTTGTCATCTCCTTGGGTGCCCCTCAGTCTAGAGGTCATGGGTTCGATTCCCTCCAAAGAGCCTGAGAGTTTTCTACAGACAAGTTAAACACTTCGCGAGTTGTGTGTTTGTTTAAAAAAATAATAAGAAAATATTGCCAAAATCATTTTTGAACTAAAAAAATTTTTAGACATTCTGTTGCCAACACACATTTTTTCATATATTTTTCAAACTTAATACTTAATAATAATACTTTAATTTAATTTTTATATTTCAAAAGCATGGTAATACTATTTTTATATTACATTATCAAGGACAACAACCATTTTGAATAAAATAATTTAGAGAATTCAACGACAAGAACTCAGAAGCATTTTCAAAAAAAAAACGTCCTAATGCCCTAATTCGATTATATCGTCTTGTCTATAGACGAAAAAAAGTAGCAGCTGTGATTCTTTAAAAGAATTATTATATACTGTCTGTGCTAGAAGGTTCGTGTATTTAGTTTATGATTTTGTTCCAAACATTATATCCAACACAAATTTTTTCATATATTTTTCAAACTATTGTATAATACTTTAATTTAATTTTTATATTTCAAAAACATGGTAATAATATTTTTATATTTCACTATCAAAGACAGCAACCATTTTAGAAGAAAATAATTTAGAGAATTCAGAAACAAGAACTCAAAAAAACGTCCTATTATAGGGCATTTACACCAGCACAAAATCTATGAGATTTTAATTAAAATCTTTATGAAAATCTACACCGTTTACACCCAGCTTTTTTGACGTTTATAAAGACTGAAATAATTTATTAATCAGGCTTGAGTTCAGTAATTTCAATTCTTATGAATGAAATATTTTTATTAATTAATGTGAGTATCTAAAGAATAGAAGAAAAATTAAACTAGTACTGGGGTAGAGATTATTAACATCAGCTATTAAACTTAAATTTCTATGAAATGGAATATGAGAATTGATTGTGTATACAATTATTGATTTGCCTTTGGCAAACACATTTGTAAGTATCGCTATTCATTTTCTGTTTTTCCATTTTCTATTTAGGTTAGCACGAAGTTATATCACTCTACCTATGTATGTTTAACTATTCTTACTTATCTTTTACGATCATCACATTAATTATTTTTACTTATTCGATGCACCATCGGTACATACATATAAGTATTATTGTAGTGGCTTTATGTTACTTTGTTTTTGCTTTCTACAGTTGACTTAGCTCTCCAGCATTCTGAAGCAGTTCTGGCCAAATAATTAATGTGATGATCGTAAAAGATAAGTAAGAATAGTTAAACATACATAGGTAGAGTGATATAACTTCGTGCTAACCTAAATGGAAAAACAGAAAATGAATAGTGATACTTACAAATGTGTTTGCCAAAGGCAAATCAATAATTGTATACACAATCAATTCTCATATTCCATTTCATAGAAATTTAAGTTTAATAGCTGATGTTAATAATCTCTACCCCAGTACTAGTTTAATTTTTCTTCTATTCTTTAGATACTCACATTAATTAATAAAAATATTTCATTCATAAGAATTGAAATTACTGAACTCAAGCCTGATTAATAAATTATTTCTGATTAAAAATTCACTATAGTTCAATTAAATCTAATAATGTCTCGTTTATAAAGACTTTTATATCCAAAACAAGACCCATTAACTGAAACATTTCCAAAACTACAACCCAACAATTGCAATGTAGCCAATTCACACAGCTTTTCAAGCAGACCGCAGCTAATTAAATCATCTTTCATATAAATTATATGTGCAGGATAGTTTAAATAAAATAAAAATATTAGATTTTATTTAGATTTCCTACAAATCTACTCACAAAATAGATTTTGTTTTGTGAGGGAAATCTAGTACAAAGCAGCTAGATTTAGCTCAGAATCTCGTAAATCTTTTTACTGAATTAGGGCATAAATGTTATAATTAGATAAGTGAGGCACAAAGAAGGAACTTGGTTTAAATTTTCTGGTCCATTTTGTTTAAAAAAATCGGGTATCAACACCATTTTATCAGAAAAAGCCAATACTTATTATTTAACAGAGGTCTATTTTCTTGTTAACAGAGCTCTGTTAAATAAGCATCACAGTTTGTGCCCAAATTTTAAATTTTTTACTTCATACATATTTCATCATATGGGTTTGTGAAGAAGAAAAACAATGCTACCGGCAGGCAGTGTTGCCATATTTTTTATTTTATATATCTTCTCAGATGTCGGTGAATCCAATTTTTAATAGGGATACGCATATATTAGATTAACAGCTTCACATTATTCCCTCGTTATGTTGTTGCTAAGCTTTTACACTTTAAAATTTTTTAAATTTTTCATTTATATTAGAGTACTAAGACACAAAAATGCTTTGCTTTCTTCTTGGCATACGTTTCATATGTTTACAAAAAGTTGTAATTCATTCAGAGATGGGAGCACTCATTATATTTGAGGAATATCGTAATATGCGCTAAATTTAAGCAACAAAATTTTATTTTAATAATTTTTTATTATTATTATATACTATCCCCCATATTCATAAAATTTTAAACGAATTTGAAATGTATTTTATTTAAAATTTTTCATACAAAGTTTTCCTAAAACGAATTTCAAATTCTTTTTTTTTTTAAATACGGGGGTATAAATTTACCCAATTTTAATTAATATTATCTTTAACAATATTAAAAACAAATGTGTAAAGCCAATGAAAATGTTCTACTAAAAGACTGAAGAATTAACTTGGTGAAAAATTTTAGTAAGAAAAAAATTAATATAAATAATTCTTTGTGCAAAAAAAGCAATTTCAATGCAAAGATCTGATATAAGAAGATAAGAAATATAAAATTAAATTTCAATGGGCGTACCTCCACCCATTTTTTATAAGCAAGATTGTGTGTTTTTCAGGGCCTAGGTTGTGTGTGAAGCTTTATAAAAATCGCTTAAGTAGAGCTACGTAAAATTAAATATTAACTTTTAATAGGCGTGACTCAGCCCATTTTTTAAATAAAAGATTTTGTCTATTTTAGAGCTCAATTTGTGTGGTAAACTTCGTAAAAATCGATTAAGTAGAACCGTGAGAAATATTATAATAAATTTTAGTGGGCGTAACTCCGCCCATTTTTTAACTTTCAAATTGTGTAATTACAAGAACCAAAAGTGTTTTATAGATTTCGCAGCAATCAAATAAGTAGAATATCATAAAATTATATATAAAAATTTTTGGGTGTGTCCCCGCCTACTTGTTTACACTGGGATCAATGGGAAGCTATACCCTCTAGGACAACAAAAAAATTTTTAAATCGGTCTAAAATATACCTAGTTATGAAGTTAAACATCTAAAAAAAATAGAGACGAATTGTTAACCTCCTCCTTTGTTTGAACGGATAATTCCACGCAAAACGACCCTACACGGGAAAAAATAACTTATTTAAAAAAATTGTTCAACTGATGTCCCCAAGAGAGTGAAAATTATGGACAAATTAAAATAAATAAAAATTTTTTCTATTTTTACCTAATTGCGAAATGGTTTGATATGAATATATACTGAACACTCCGTTCTACCTCTTTAAATGTTTGGTACCTTGCTCATCCCAGTAAAACCCGTTTTCTCTGAAAATACTCTTATTTGTTTGTTGTCGAAGTTGCGATATTATGTGTCTTAGAAAATAAAGTTTTGAGGATTAGTTCAAATATTCGGTCACACCCGTCACAGTAAGAAATAATATAATAATAATAAATGGTTTATTGTCTATAATATTTCAACATTTTATTAATCTTCCTTCCTACTTTTTAGTTATGGAAAATATTTGGTCACACCCGGCACACCAACGCTTAAGTGCAATTTTTTCAATGGATGCCAAAAATATAAAATGGAAACAAAGGAAGAAACGTTCAAAAAATGCTAACAAAATTATGACGCATACGCAATTATTTTAAGCAAAAATTTTTAAGAAAGAAAACGAAAGACCAGACCATGAAAATGGAAATAATGAAGACCAAATTGTGAGAGTTTTGAATATATCCAATAAAGAATTTTAATTCTAATACCCATCCGCTGTTTAATATAATAAACACAAAAACTAATTAAATTTATCCCCGAATAGTATCTATTTTTGGTTTTACCCATAAATTATTTCGAAATTAATTTCAAACTTTAATTCTAAAATAGTGTATAAAGAAAAGCGCTGAAAATTTAAAAAAAAACTTTTTACTGTGCAGTGTTTTGTGAATAGCGCCCATGTTCTGTAACTTTGTTGAGAACTTCTGTCATGAAAAAGATGTTTAACAAAATATCCCATCGTTTTTGGAAAAGTGGGAAAAAATTTTATCTTTAACTCATGTCGAAAACTATCAAAATATGACGCCGTTACGTTAGAAATGTCATAATATATAACGCGAAGCCGACTTGAGAACGCTTATAACAACACCACCATTTTTCTATGGATAGTCGAGTAATTCCCTTACGTGACAGCTATTACTCGCCAAAAAAAGGCAAGAGGCACAGTTTAGTGAGAAAAACAGCTGTTTTTTTCAATTAATGGCATTTTTGTTTCATTTAACATGTTCCAAGTGAAGAATTTCTCGTGACGAGAGTTACAAAACATGTGGATGGAAATCTAAACCCATTGGTTAAAGCTTAAATTAGACGTGCCATAAACATAACCACCCAAAACAGCTGTTTCAACCAAACTAATGGCAACACTGTATTTAATTATACGTAACTCGCCATAACGCCATCGCCATATAAACCAATTGAATTTTGGTTTTGGTTGCGGCTATGGCAATATTATATGGCATCCTTATTATTTAAGGATAACCATCACAGCTTAATCGTCGTTGCCGGATAGAAGCCAAAATAACTTTTGATAACCTATGAAATAAATGTGGCAATAGTATCGCTATTGAAAAAAAAATCACCGATAGTGCACCCATCTCTGCTTGCCTTTATCAAAATTTTTTTGTATTCCCTATTTGGTTAAAGAAAATCCATACTTTGCATACTTTTGACATCGCTTTGCTTTGGTCGAAAATTACAACGTTTTGAAATCGTTCGATATCACCATCATGCTGCATTACTGAAAAACTCACTCTGGCAATACTGAACAGGGGGCCAGTTTTTAGTGTAACGATCTAACGGCAATTGTGGCTTGTATAAAACTTTACGTACATTACAGGTTTTTTTTTGTTTGAGTGTGTGTGTGTGTTAAGCGATGATGTTGTCGATACGAGAGTCAACAGAAGGACCAGCCATTTGCTTGCACCAATGTGTTGTTTGTAGCAAAAGCGATACAAATGATGCATGGCACGTCATTATTTTTAATCGAAATTGACCAAATTGTCATGATGATGGTAAGAGTGAAAGTATTTTTTATTTTTTGTGATTAATACGTGTATCACAAACTCTGCTTTTTAATAGTTTATTTTTTCAAACCCACATACAGATAAAAAATATAAAACTTTTTAAAATTGTTGTAGTTGTATGCATCTATTGGAATAGAGAAATTTTTTACATGTGTGTCACATTAAATTGATAAATTACCAATTTATAGAGATTTGGGCAAAACCAACCGTCATAACATAAATGGCTTTATTGAGTTTACTTAATACTTATGACTAAATTCATAGACATGAATTATAAGTTTGTAAAAATAATCGCCTTAATTGAATTTCAAATTAATTATAATAATTTTACGTTTTCACTTTCAGGTACGTTTATACTTTTCTCAACTGCCCGACGATAAGGTGCCGTATGTTAACAGCCCGGGAGAAAAATATCGCATTAAACAATTGTTGCATCAACTGCCGCCACAAGATAATGAAGTAAGTGATATTCAACAACATACAGTGAACTTGGAAAACCAAATAGAACCAAATCTGAAACTTTTAGAAATCATTTAGGGAATAATTTAAATTTCCTATATAAAAAAATTAGCACAAGCACAAGTATACAAAAATGTTTGTGCATGTAGATTGTGGTCACAAAACTAGCCGACCTGACATATAGATGGCGCTAGTGGTTTGAATAAAATTACTTTAGTGTAAAAAGTGGCAACCGTAGTGTATTTATACAGGTGATTGCCTAAAGATTTGTTGTACAAAAATACTGCAACCAAAAAAGCCTGTGTAAAGAACCGAAGAACGTCAAAAGCACAAAAATAATTCTACCAAAAACCAAAACAAAACGAACTTGTTGACATTGGTCAGCTACAAAGCACATAGAGCAAAAAATTATCAGCTGACGCATAGCTGCCTCCTGTTTATATATACCTTGGTGGCAACCAAGGCACATTCATTTACATTATTCAAAATTTGAATAAGATGCTTCTTTAAGTTTGTGTTTGACAGCTATTGATAGCAGAGTCCCGCTTGATTTGCTTTCCATAGAAACAACATAATGTAAACGGCGTTTCACGCATTTTGAAAATGACAACAAAAACATGCCAGATGTGTACTCAGCATAGGCGAATGAAAAATGCTATAATGCAATTTTAAAAATTTCTCCCCAAGTTAGCAACCTATTCACATATACAATTTCAATAATTATGTATTTAATGACTATTAAAAGAATGCTTGAGAAAGACCTTTTTTAAGGTTTCTTTTTTTTCTTTAAAATCCCTATTATATGCCACTTTTTGAAAATTTTCAACGGTAACGCTGGCCAATATATTGAAATTCTTGAGGTGAATCTCTGTGAAAGAGGTCCAAGGTGGGTTTGTTAGCTAATAAAGTCATGACGACCGTTTTTTAAGATGCATGCGGTATAATTCACATTGACTAAAACAATTATTGGTATTCACCAATATGTAAATTATGAAAAACCAGTGCGCTTCGCTACGTACATACATGTCTTCTTCTAAATAAAGGGACGATGTCGATATGTCATCGCCAAAATAAAACACCGCTAATTCAAAATAAACACAAAACCGAAAAAACGCCAAAAACAGGAAAAAATCTTCAAAACGAAAGAAAGCTCCAAATTAAACAAAATTTCTAAAACTGAAATGAATCTCCAAAATACGAAAAATGCGCAAAATTGAAAAAAATCGCCAAAATTAAAACAAATCACCAAAATAAAAAAAGCCAAAAATTGAAAAAAAGCTAAAAAAAAAGTCAAATTTAAAAAAGCTCAAAACCGAAAAAATTCTAAAAGGAAAAAAATGCCTAAGCTGACGATGACGATGAAGATGACGCTGACGATGACGATGACGATGACGATGACGATAACGATGTCGATGTCGATGTCGATGTCGATGTCGATGTCGATGTCGATGTCGATGACGATGACGATGACGTTGACGATGACGATGACGATGACGATGACGATGACGATGACGATGACGATGACGATGACAATGTCGATGACGATGACGATGACGATGACGATGACCATGACGATGTCGATGACGATGACGATGACGATGCCGATGCCGATGCCGATGCCGATGTCGATGTCGATGACGATGATGATGACGATGACGATGTCGATGACGATGACGATGACGATGACGATGTCGATGACGATGACGATGCCGATGACGATGACGATGACGATGACGACGACGATGACGATGACGATGTCGATGACGATGACGATGTCGATGTCGATGACGATGACGATGACGATGACGATGACGATAACGATGACGATGACGACGATTACGATTACGATGACGATGTCGATGACGATGACGATGACGATGACGATGTCGATGCCGATGTCGATGTCGATGACGATGACGATGACGATGCGGTGTAATTCAGATTGACTAAAACAATTATTGGTATTCACCAATATGTAAATTATGAAAAACCGCTAATTCAAAATAATCACAAAACCGAAAAAAACGCCAAAAACAGGAAAAAATCTCCAAAACGAAAAAAAGCTCCAAATCAAACAAAATTTCTAAAACTGAAATGAATCTATGACGATGACGATGACGATGTTGATGACGATGACGATGATGATAACGATGACGATGACGATGACGACGATTACGATTACGATGACGATGACGATGTCGATGACGATGACGATGACGATGCATGTCGATGACGATGACGATGACGATGACGATGACGATGACGATGTCGATGTCGATGTCGATGACGATGACGATGACGATGACGATGACGATGACGATGACCATGACGATGACGATGACGATGACGATGACGATGACGATGACGATGACGATGACGATGTCGATGACGATGACGATGACGATGACGATCGTCGTTACTTTGGTGTGAAAAGTGGCAACATATGATTTAACTTTCAAGGAGCGATATTTTTTCTTGAAGCTATCAAAAATACAAAATCTCAATGAATTGAGTTGAGTTGAGCAGCTTTTGAGTTAATAAAAGAGAGAAGAAGATAGTGAAGAGTGATATTTATTTAGTGGTGTGACCACGACTATTAATCGATTAGTCTATACGAAAGATACTCCAATGTGTTGGCTGACAGAGCCATACCAACAGTAGCCCAATCGACTCAAATAAGTTCAAGCCAAATAATTAAAAAAAAAACTAATTAAATGACTTTTTTTTATAACCAATTCAAAAGTTTTAGAATACATACATATGTGACGTTCTCCGAAAAAAGGGACCTAGTGTGTGGAAATAAAATTTTGAGAAAAACGCAAAATCTTAATGTTTTTCTTATTTTTATTGATTTTCCCTAAATAAATTTTTATCAGAAATCTCACTCATTTAATCTTATTCTACACCCTTTTAGGTAACAGAATCCACTCTTAAGTCCAAACCCGTTTTTTGACACACTACGTCCCTTTTCTCGGAGAAGGTCACATATAATAAGAAGAACTGCAAAAAAAACGAGTTCAATTCGAAAAAAAATTTGTGGGACTGTGGCAGTAAACTCTTTCAAAAAAAAATAAAGATTAAAAATCTGTTGCTTTAGAAGAACTACGTGAAATATACAAATAAATTTTAATGGGCGTTCCTCCGCCCATTTTTTTAATGCAAGATTATGTGGTATGTCTTAAGTTTTGTAAAAATCGTTAAATTAGAACCACTTAAACTAAAATATTAAATATTAATGGGCGTGGCTCTGCCCACTTTTTAAATGGAAGATTGTGTGTATTTTAGAGCTAAAGGTGTGGTAAGCTTCATAAAAATCGGTTGACTACAACCACGTGAAACGTTAAACTTCTGTAATTACAAGAACCAAAGGTGTTTGCCAGGTTTTGCAGCAATCAAATATTCTACTTAAATATATCATAAAATCAAATAAAAAAATTTTTGGGTGTGTCCCAAGCCCACTTTTTTCATATGGGACCAATGAGAAGCTATATTCTCTCACACAAAAAAAAATTAGAATGGGACTATAGTGTGACAATGTCAAAAAATAAATAAATAGATAAATACAGAACTCAAAGGGTTAGTTATGATTGACTTTCATACGGAGTTCAAAGTGTAAAGCTTTAAGCTTTGGGTAATCAAAGAATTATAACTTAATAATTCTTATGTTTGGAATAACATTAATATTTTAAGCCATACAAACAATACATTTATTCAATAAATAACCATTTATTTATTCTTTTTTTTAGGTAAGATATTGTCACTCACTCAGCGATGAGGAACGCAAGGAGTTGCGTATCTTTTCGGCGCAAAGAAAACGTGAAGCTTTGGGACGTGGCGCTGTGCGCCTGGTATCCGATGAGCGTCCTTGCCAAAATGTAAGTAAATGAATAAATTTATTGTTATAAATTTGCATGTTAAACAAAGACAAGTTAGTTAATTAAATATTCATATTTAGTTTTGCAACATGTTCAAGCGAATAAATCAAACACACCCAGACTCATCTATTCATCCTACAACTGCAAAAGCCCATTATTTAGCTTTTCTAACTGTTAAAGAAGCAAAAGTTTGCATACATTTTACTTTTCATCTGCCTTTTATTTTATTTTTGATTAAATATATATTTAAAGTAGACTAAAAGGAAATCATAAAATGCAACACTTAGGCCACTTACCACCACTTTTTGCTACAACAAGTTTTACGTAAAGATTTTCCTTTTTTTGCTGTTGTTGTTGTCATTCGTTATGTGTTCGTCATTTCCACTTGCCACTTGCAGTGATTATGAACGGTAGTGCCACTGTCATTAACCGAACTTACAACTTGTGTGTGTGTGTGTGATAGAGACCGAAAAACTTGGTCTTTACAATCCGCCACAGTTACTGTTAAAAGTTTGTAACAGATGACAAAAAGATTTCATTAAGTCTACATAAAAACTAAACTAAAGGAGTAAAAAATGCTTATTCACTGACAAAAAAGAGACGCCAAGCAAAAAAATATTTACGAAACAAAACAATATTCATAAAATAAAAATTCAACAAAAAAAAAATGGACCAAAGACAATTGAAAAGACGTTGCTTTTTTATGTTGCAAATAGACAAATATATAAAAACAATATCAAGAAAACAAAAGCAAAAAGAAGTTGACAAAATGTGTCTTAAACAACAGTTGTTTTGTTATTTAGCGTAGCGAAAGAGTACGACGACTATTAAAGTTTTATTTAAGTTTTTTTCTCGGTTTGTAGTGAAATAAATAGAACTTTGGGTACTTCATACGGTTGGTAACATGTTCGTGGTCCGAAGGACCACAAGTGTTTTATTGTGCAGTAATCGGATTTCAAACACTCTGTAGAACCCTCTGAAAAATACTGTGAAGTTCTTCTGAAGATATATGAAGTTCAGGCAAATTATCAAGGCAGCTAATGAGATTCCTTAAAGCCCGTGACACAATATCCTACATAATTGCACGATTCACTAAAACGAATGATGAAATCTATGAAAATTTTTAAAAGACAATAACAATTCATCAGATCAGGGGTCTAATCGTCACTTTCGATAACGAGCTAATTCCATCACGTTATTCAGTTTAAGATTATAATATTCGCTATCGAAAAATGTAATAATATGGTTCGATATGAGTGAATATGATTTATAAATAATTGTAATTTTAACAAGTGACACCGATTACGTTTCCACAAATTTGAGTTCTACTTCAAAAGGCTTTTGCTTGTAGCATAATTGTTTAGTTTGAAGATAATAACCTTGCCTTTAGTTAAAGGTAGGATTTTAACGGATGAATAAACATTTGTCATCATTAAAACTTCACTTTAATCCTAAAGCTAGCGATAAGTGAATTGGCAAGTTCACCCTAGATTGCACAGTGGTTCCAAATAGCCAAAAAGGGTAATAAATCTGTAAGTGTGAAATTTGCCATCCGCTAGCAAAATATTGCAGGTATAAATTATAGAAGAACACCTAAGCTTTAAGACTTTTTTTTAAATTTGAACTACCCTGTTAAAGCACACAGGGTGGTGTGAAAGTTGACTACCTCGGGCATAAAAAGCTTTGTAGGCCTCATAACTTTTTTAAATATCATCTGGGGGTCTACTCTGTAATTCGAAACGAATGCAAATGGTTTCGAATTGCAATGCTAATAACATACAAATTCGAAAGTATTTTCTTTCGTTTCGAATTACAGATTAGACCCCCTGATTTCAAGTTTGTAGCAAATGTTTTAAATAAGCAAAGAAAATGCACGTTACTTTATAGAGATATCTTGAATAGTTTCAAAGATATTTGGCCTTGAATTTACAAATTTAAAATTTTTGGCCTCGACTTGACTCCTGATTTCATACATACATATCTCCGATAGTAGTATAGCCAAAATTTTCCAAAAAATATTTTATAATTTTCAATAAAATTTGCGATAATATGTAAAGGAACTTTTTGAGTTGTCTCAATTCGTATAGCAGTGAAAAAGAAATAAAAATAAAAAATTTGAAATCAAAGTGAAAAATGGCTAAATTTTGGCAAAAATTAAAAAAAATTTAATTGTTGGATGTTTTTCTTAAAAAAAATTATTTCAACTAAAAGCAAGATTCCAAAAGAAAACACCTCAAGAAAGACTGCAAAGGACATTTTAAATTGATTAGGGCATACACGCTACATCCAGCATTCGACGAATAGAGTGAATTGTTGTACAAAATGTTGATTTAATCGCTTGAGAAATAAGATTCCATATTGGAATTTGCAAATTATGTTGAAAATTTAGCCAGGAGAGCAGTTGTTTCCTAAAATAGTAAAATTTTTCGAAGCATTTTTTCTCACCTACATGAAAATTGTACTAAACTTGCTTGGTTGGTTTACGTGGCTGCCCTCTACACGTAGGCACTCAAGTAGCATCTAGATGATTTCTTTTTGAAAGATCACTCCATTTGTCGGTGTCAATTTATCTAAAACCATATCAAAGTATTCTGATACGGTGTTAGATACTAGATCCAACACGTTGCGTTGAGATATCTGATAAGGCCATCCAACCCAATCTCAGAAAAATTTTAAATGTCGTCTAGTACATTTCTGCCTAAAAACTTGTGTCTCGAGCAAAGCTGGACATTCGCAAAGAAAGTGGAAGATTGTTTTTTCTTTGATTTCTTCTCGACAACTTCGGCAGAACTCATTATAAGGCAGACCTATCCTACTAGCATGTCCATGGCGTGGCATGACTGCAATAAGCCTCGAGATGTCCTTGCGGTTCCTATTTGTTAATTGTATTGAGTGCTTATCCTTGTACCAAGGCCACATTTTTTAGCAACCTTGCACGTGCCTAAATTGCTCCATCTGCATTCAGCCTTATAGATATAGTGCTTGAATATACCGTTTCTAATAGTACCAAATGGCATGCCTACCGCTTCGTCATCAGAGGCATTCATAGCAGAGCTAGCCCGTGCGTTACCTATAAAGTTGCTATGTGCTGCAATCCAGAGGTGAGGTGAGATCAGCCTGACCACTCAGCCTAGATAGCAAACTCTTACACTGCCCGTATAGAATAGACTAAGTAATATATGATTGTAGTGATAGAAACGCTGCTTGGCTGTCGACAAAGATATCAACTTTAGCTTGTATCTTTCTACCAATCAGCACTCTAGCCGCTTCCCTTACCGCCAAAATTTCAGCCTGAAATACAGTGGCTTCGTTAGGGAAACCAAAGGAGCATTCTATAACAAGATCACCTGAAAAGACTCCAGAGCCGACACCGCAGACCATTATTCTTAGTCACGCACGCCATTAAATGACTTCATGTACGAATTATCCAAAAATAGAGTTTTTAACAAGCCTAAGAAAGTTAGCTAAAGTCACACACATTATTTTTTGAATCATTATAATATATAAATTTTAGTACGATCACGCGTGACTCACACGTGACTAGTGCGTGACTCACGCGTGACTAGTGAGTGAATCAGGCGCAACAAAGCATAACATTAGTAAGGTTAAATTCGCCTTTAGAATTTTAAACATTTGAGTTCAGCACCACATAAGCCAAGGAAAAGGCTCTGAGGACTTATCCTCAAGCAATTCCATGCTCTTTACAGGCTATCATGGTCTTGGTAGCATATGTTTACACCACACATTAGCTAAGTTTCGACATATCGTCGGTTGATAATTTAAATGTCGTATGTGGATTTTTTGCGGTTTTTGGACCTGATCTTTCATTTGGCGTAATCAGTTCTTCGATACCTTATACGGTTTTCGAGATATGGAGTGTTGAGTTTGTCGTATGTGGAATTTGCTGATGCAAAACTTATAAGAGTTCAAACTTTAAACTCAATTTACTTGAAACTATCGGAATCCACATACGACAATTAAATTATCAGCCGACGATATGTAAAAGCAAAATAGATCTTATAAAGCCTAAATCGTCAAATTTGGAAATAATTTTCATAAACAAAACCGTCTTGCACCCACTTTTAGTGAGAAAACAAAATATTGCTCGCTATAAATTAAACATTAACGACCTCATTAATTCGATGTTGGTCAGTAAAATATTTACTAACCTGTTTTTTATTGCAATTAAATTACATAAAACTTCATAGCAAAAAAAAAAATTCAATGAAAAGTGAATGGCGAAAAAATGGCAAATACTATGGCTGAAGAAAACCAGCAACACCAGCCAACAACAACAATGACAACAAGGAAAAACTGACAATGAGCAGAAATACACTTAAAAAACTTCTACAATTGTGTCTCGTCTTTTGTTTTTTACCCTTACTACTCGTATACACGCTTTTCTTAAGACTTCCTATAGAAATTGCAGAAGTTTTTTCTTTTATTTCATTCAAATTTGCATCATCATTATTGGCTGCCAGACAGTTACTAGAAGGAAACATAGCAACCAGTCAAATATGAAACCATTACGGACAGACATTTCATAAACTTTTCCTCTATTCTCAAAACTTGTGGAGCACATTTTCTTCAAAAAAAAAAAAAAAAAAAACTCGCAGTTCGCCAGCAGTATGGCGAATGGTCTGCTGTTTTACACCAAAAAAACAATAATCGTAGCAACAAACTTACTAAACAATGAATGAATGCACTTTCACTTTATTGCAAGTACCAGTATTTTGCATAACCCATGCCTGGTGCCTGCCCCCTCCCGTTGTTCTCATTGTTTTTATTCTTATTAAAAAGTTGTTTGCCAAAGTCCTTAAAATCTAAAACTTCTTAGAAGAGAGAGTAAAGCGGTCGTATTCGGAAGTGTTTAAACTTTAACCATACATACATACATACATACATTCAAAAGGAAGACTTACCCACCCACCCACCCACACCAACTTGATGCCAGTCAATAATGTATATTTCTTGTAAAAAGTTTTTCCTTCCAGTATGTATTTGGTGTTGACCCGTTCTTCCAACTTTCAACGCTTTGATTTGAACGCTTTTCATTGAAAAGGGATTTATTAAGTTAACAAAAAATATATAAATAAAAAAATACAGTGTTGAGTTCATTTTTTATCCCTCGTTTTATTAGTGCAGCATTTCTTTTATCCTCTTTTTTAGGATTTTACTTTTCTTCTTGTGATTTTCTTATAATAAAAGCTGCGATTTATGAAAAGTGTTTGAAAAGAAAATCTTTTTAATATTGTTTTTGAAAAATATTAAAGGAATTTGCATGAGTTGGAAGGTGGTAAGTAATGGGATTTATTAAAAATAAATTTCAGAGTTTGAGATAAGCTTTCTTTATGATCACATCAGCTAGACTTTATTGTTTTCAAAATTTATAAGTATTTTTTAAAATTTATTAAAATTTGTCTTCATAGATAGTGATTCAAGAGAGCTGCAGATTGTATTTATTTTTTTAATGAAAAAAAATAAATTTCTTAATATAAAAAAAAATTAATAGCATCACTGAAGTTTTTATAAAGAGCGTCTCAAAATTAAGCTTTTAATTAATGGATATCAGCTATGCTAGCGCTGGCATATTACTTCTAAGGGGTAGGGATTTTAACCAGCTTTACATGGAGGCGGAAAAAACTCTCAACATTGCGCTAAACTGGGCTCGCCCGAGCGGAGCCAGAAAAAACGGAGATGAGTCTTTTCACCAGGAAGAAGGTCATGATGATCAAAAGAATTAACACCTTCTTTGAGAAAGGAATATAGGTAGAGAGGGTAGCTGATGAAGGAAGAGGTAGAGGAAGGCTTCATTCTTTTACAACTCTGCTTTTTTAATTTTTTTTTAAAGGCAGTGTAGCAGCGCCTCTGGTGTCAATGAAGAGCATTAAATTTCCGAATGTGTGCTTAATAAATATTTTATTGGTTATTTTTATTGGAGCCAAATATAACAATGAATGCAAGGTATGCATGAATGCCATTGAAACTAAACTAATTAATGGAATAAAAATTGCTTTCATTTCGAGACGAGCATTATCTTTTAAGTGTGGTACACATTATCGAACATGAGTGACAGTCAAAAATTTATCAGTTTTGAATGATAGTGTTGGCTGTTCAGACTATCGATCACGTTCGACACTCAAACCTTCATTCAAGAAAAAAATTAGACACACAAACACAAATTGGATGCGCATTGTTGCTTACAACATTTTTTTAGAATGAATTATTTTAATGTTTTCTTATCTTTAACAACTCCTCGTAAGATGTTGTCTTAATACTTTATCTTCAACATCATACATAGCCTTGCATTTAATAAAAATATGTAAATTCCTTAAAAAAATAATTTTCAGCGTCCATCTTGTGTTCTTTCTGCTACAAAAATATCTCTTGACTGACGCTTTTTGGTACACACTATCAGTCAAAAACCAATATGGCCGCTG
Organism: Tachina lurida; assembly: GCA_944452675.1. Lineage (NCBI taxonomy): Eukaryota > Metazoa > Arthropoda > Insecta > Diptera > Tachinidae > Tachina > Tachina lurida. The sequence goes on from OX101756.1 coordinate 116,677,964, forward strand.
CCTGTCACTCAACCACAAAAAATTCTGTGGTTGACTGTTGACTGACGAAATTCGTATTCACACTATCGATCAATGTAAAATTTGAGCAAAACTGTCACTCATGTTCCATAGTGTGTACCCCACTTTAAAAGAGCCAAGGAAGTGTAAGCTTTAGATCTGTCATTACAGCAGAGGAAAAATTATCAAGTTTCTACCATGCCATGAATTTAATCATTGTATCAATTACACTTTAGATATAATGCTTCAGGTATTTGTTTAAAGTAGGGTGTTATGCCATTATCGTCACAAACCAACTGATCAATACTTTCGGCTTTTTCCGTTTCTACCGTTCTTGATGATCTCAATCGATCAGATTTTGTGTTCGCCAATCTTGTGCTGGTCTCTTTAAACTTTTTGATAATTTTTTTCCGGTATGCTGGGCACATCACATCCTGCCTTTCAAATTTATCTTATTAATGGCATAAGCCTAACAAATATACAGTTTCTTTTAAGACATTTCAGGCCATCCCTGAAACTTCAGGCTAAGTTACAGATTTAAGTAAAATTTGCACCATTATATATACATTTTAAGCTAAAAAATTGGTAAATATCTTAAATCAAATTGAAAAAGACCTTTAAGATTATTGAGAAAAAAAAACTAATTTTTCAAAAAATTTTCGTCAACATTATCTCTCGAACGAATCAGCCGATTTTAGTTGAAATAGCAGCAGCTAAACTGTAATTTTAAGATTAAGAGCCGACTAAAGTTTAAGCTTGATATTGTTTAAAATTTTAATATTCAAATTTTGAAAATTTTCAAATTTATACGCAAAAAGTTTTATTAATGTTTAACTGACTTTAAGAAACGCCTCTTTAAATTTTTCAAAGTTTTATACGTATACGTATTCTTAAACATGCTTGTCTTTTCTTCTAAAAGCTTTATGTTAAGTACAAAAAAGGCGGTTAATCAGCTAAGCTGAAAATTTTCTATTAACAGCTAAGTTAACATCGTGGTATTTAAACAGTAAATTGTTTAACAATGCGTGTTTAAAAGCTCTCTAATATCATTGTTAAGTAAATAAAAGATTTTTATTTGATAAGAATTGTGCACCGTGTTTTTTTTTATTTAATTGCAAATATGTATTCGGCCTTACAAAAAATATCATTTTTAAATCATACAAACGTAACAATATGTATATTTTTTTCACCAATAAAATTCCTCAAAAAATTTCTCCCTTTTCTAATGAGAATTTTTTTGTTTTCCCTATTAGTTGCTGTTGTTTGAAATTGTTCGCCGGGAAAAATTGCTCGCAAAATTTTATTCATGATTTCTCTCAATATCTTTTAGATCTTAACAAAAATATGTTAACGAAAAATAAACCATGAAAGCTTGAAAGTGCTATATACATATAAAAAAAAACAAAATCTTTATCACAAGTTTCTTGCTTTCAATTCTAAGTACATACTCATACGGAATCCTTTCATATCCTTTTTCATATCAAAAAATTATTCTTGCTATAATATACCAGAAATACATATTTTTGATATTTAAATATGCATATGTGACGCGCAAAATAGAAAGGGACCTAAGGCTAAAAACCGGTTTCGTTCAGGAGAGCCATTTTAAGGATTTAAATACGTGTATCTTTGGTGTACCATCACTGAGCGTATTGGTATTGGTCTCACTTGAAAGCGACACATCTCATGACGTCAGGAACGTGTTGGTCAACCTTGAAAAGGCGCGTAGGTCGTCCCTACCTTTTGTTTTGTGTAGTTGGTTTTTACTGTTTTCTACCTAGCGCGCTGTTTCCATGAGTTTGATATCAATTTTGCTCGCGTTTTTTCGAATCCAGGTTTATTTTCTGAAATTATTAATTGTGAATTATAATAAATACTCATTTATAATTCTTTTAAATCGTCAATATCACTCTGTTAGTACGAAAATTTTTTCACATAACCTTAAAATCGTCGACTTCAATTTCATAAAACGCGCATATCTCTGGGAGGGAACACTTTTGGGGCATGGGATCGGTCTCATTCGATGCTCAGATGTTGTCCACTTCAAAAAAAAAAAAAAAAGTGAAAATTGATTTTTTTACCCTTAGGTCCCTTTCTCTATGCGCTGTCACATATGCATTTAACAAGAAAGTTTCTCTTAAGGTCCTAAATAAATAAGAGAACTAAGGATGTGTGGTATGTTGATGTGTATGGGAGCATTTTAATTTGAATTTGTATCCTTGAATGCATGTGAGTATTTCATTATGGCTTTAAGGATATTTTCTGCTTTGTTAGACTCTGTTAAACAAACAACAACTTAATTGTCTCAACAATTCACAAAGTTATTTTCCAACATAAGAAACCACAACGTAGTAATATATTCTCGTTCGTGCATAATCGTGGTGTAATTTCTCAAAGGTCTTAACTACCATCTTGGAAAAAGAAGCTGCTCAAAGAAATTATTTGTTCAAAGTTATCGAAGCGCGAGTACGTTCATGTGCGTAAACAGGGTTTCCAGTTAAAGAGATTTGTTCTACGATTTTGGGATTTTTTTTCTTCAGAAAATGGAAATGGAGAAAACTAGGTTTGGCGGTTCCTTTGAGAACTTTTTTTTACATTTTGGGATTGGAGATTTGGGATTTGGGATTTTTATATTGCATTTTATTTTATCATTTGTATTAAAAACTCCTGTACCTCCAAGGCCATTTCAAATGTTCTTCTTCATTTTGCGATGAGCTTAGTAAAAGCTCATTTACTTTTCTTTCCTAAAATATAAGGATAACAGTTTTTGTCTATTCAAAGAGAATAAAGTAAATCTATAAAGCTGAAGAAGTACTTAAGACTTCAAGGATATATATTAGTTTAATCAGGGATCACTTTTTTTAAACAGGCTTAAGTTCAGTATTTTCACTTCTTATAAAAATTAAATACTTGTATTATTTAATGTAAATTTCTAAAGAACAAATGTAAAATTAAACTTGACTTTAGCTGAGGAAATCTATTACTAAGTTTTAATTAAAATAAAATTAAACACTTGTTTACAACAGAAGGCTTCATAATTTAAGAAACAAAATTATCTAAAATTTTTGAAATATATATTAAGAATAAATTAAACTTGTTAAAAAAGTGGTTTTTTGGAAAAACTTTTGACAGATTCAAATAATTGTAAATCAATTGCTTTTAGATGAAAAGGAGTAAGACCTAGAAGGTGAATTTTTTAAATATATTTATATAATGCAAAAAAAAAAAAGTAAATCCCTTAAGTGCAAATTATATATTTATAATTAATTATAATTTAGGGAGTTTTTGAGATAAATTTGGGGATTTTACCTTTAAAAAAATCTGGTAGCCGTTTACCGTTAATCGAAAAGTCTGGGAAGTCCCAAACACTAACTATATATAAAATTTAATGTATATCTGTGCAATAATAATTATATGCAAAGAGTTCTGTGACTGTGATTGTTACTTGAAAGTTAAGATCTTAGATTTTTTGCCCTTAATTTTTTTACTTATATAAAATGCAGAATTAAAATCCCCAATATATGTATAAGAAATATTCTCAACAAATTCTCGAATAAAAAACTCAACTTTTCTTTTACTAGAGAAATCTTCAATTAAAAAATAATTCAACTATTTCAGAGCTTAATCATGAAACAAATGAGTGAAACCTTTGTGTGAATGTTTTACCATTTATAAAAAAATCTCGCCATTCCTAGTAATTTTTAAATTAATCCCCAACAAGTTATTCTCCAATTCAAAAACCTAATTCTCATTTGCTAGCAAAGTCTCTAATTTAAAGAAAAGTCTACTAGTCATATAGGAAGATCATATTGGAAAAATAAAAAAAGGAGTGAGAGAGATCCAAGTGAAAGTGTATTGTTATATTAAAAATAAATTATGGGCATTCCTAGCAATTTTCAAATAATTCCCAAGCAAGTTTATACAACGGATATTATCCATTTTTCGTTTTCAAAAGTAAAGTTAAATAAATTACACATAAATCTATGACACTTTTATTTCATTATAATGCTTGCCATGAAATACAATGTCATTTAAATGGCCACCTCTAGATTGGTTGCGGCAGTCGATCCTTTTGAGGTAGTTTTCCACCGCTTGTACACACATTTCTGGCGGTATCTTGGCGAAAAGTTGACGAATGTTGGTTTTCTAATGCTCCTACGTCAGGCGATTTTCTGCGTAGACACGGTCTTAGTAGTAGTAGCACTACCAAAAACAATCTAGTGGCGTTAAATCTAAGGAACGTGGTGGGTATTTGACTTCGCAAGAACCTGCAATTACACGTTCTGGGAACTTTTCATGCAACAAAACCAAAACCGGTCATCTTGTATTACTGGTGGTACCGTTTTGTTGAAAGCACATATCGTCCATTTCATAATCTTCAATTGCAGACTAAAAAGAGTTGGTTATCATACGGCTATAGAACTATAAATTGAAGGTAACGGTCCTTCGGATTATCCACCTTACTTTTACTAATAGAAGCAATATTTTTGACAGCGCGCACATAGCTATGATGCATAGGTCTGACCACATATGCAACGCGTCCAGTTTCGTTAAGTTTCTGTATGAAAACTGCTTGCACAGTAAGTCGAGTATGACGACCATAATCACCCCGCAATGCTTGAAAAGGTCCCACTGCTTTTGAACTACTACGTAACTGATTTTATGCGTTCTTCGGTTGTTGAACGATCCATATTCGTGAATTGCAAGCTTTTTACTCAATAAATGTCACTTCAGATGATGTCTATTTAACAGCTGACAGCATTGCCAGACCGGTGGTTTTGAAACGGACTACATTATCAGGCCTGTCATAGAAACCAAATCCAATTGAAACTGATTTCAATTCCGTAAATACAAAGAATTTGCTTGAAATGAAACCACTTTAAATTTAATGTTCGGAATGTAAAAGTTAATATGATTGGAAGTCTGTTACATTATAGCGAGGAGATTTCTTTAGTTATTCTGGTTATATGTTGGAATGAGAAGCTGAAGCGGCTTAACCCATTATGGGCCTATATTGTTCTTAAACATATTAAAAATTCCTATCAATACCATATGAGTATTTTTGGTAACAGAATGAAAAAGATTCTTGAGAAAAAAATTTCAAGATTTTCCATATAAATTAACCCATTACTGGCCAGTAATATAATAGAAAAGAAATTTTTTAATATCTCATTCTTTTGTTAAGAAAACAAATAAGGTTCCTGAGAAGAAAAGTTTTAATATTTTTGCCATAAATTAACGCATTACTGAGGAGCAATCCTGCTAATATTATAAATGGATTTGGATGAAATTTGGTACAGGGACAGCATATGGCCCAAATTAAAATATATGCTACTTTTTTCTGGGAGGAGGCGGAGTTTGTACTTTTGGTACTTTTTCTGTTAGTGCTAAATATCAATTTCGACCTGGATGCGATTGAAGTTGAGGGAATATGCTGGTATTTTATAAAGATTTATTTGACCTAAATCGAAAACTTATTGAAGTAATATATAATTTTAAGAATAACGCTTGAATGATTGATACGTCTGAAAATCAAAGAAATGTTGTAATTTCTTTTAAATTTCAATAGACATGTACTTACGCAAGCTAAAAAATAGAGCAGCGGCTCTTTACAATTGAACAAACTGGATGGTCAAACGAGGTTACCTGCACTACTACAAATTAAATTGGCCACTTTATAATTGCAGATTGACAGAATCACGAGGGATAAACCCGGCTTATTAGTACCAGTACTAACAGGACATTATCACTTGGGTACACATGCCAAAAGATTAGGTCTTCCATATAATGACTTCTGTAGAAGTTGTCTTGACGTAGACGAGGAGGAAACGAGTAAATGCCTGATCTGTCACTGCACTGCTCTAGCTTCCTAGCACTAGACACTAAAACCATAAACATGATGAGATAAAAATTTGTTTGACCTTGTTACCCGCGCAGCTAGCACAACAAGGCCCAAGTGATCCGCTTTCTCACGAAACTGACAGTCTGTACAACCCAACCTATAATCTAACCTATAACCTAACCCATGTTCATATAAGGCAATTGTACTTTTAAATCTAAAGGCGAAACTTAAGTATTTTAGGACCTTTTTCATTAAAGGCATCATTACAAAATAGTTGTATGTATGATAATTATTTTCTTTTCAAAAGAACTATTACAAGCAATACTTTGCAGAACCTACATGAATGAATACACATTAAACAAACCGCACCACAACCTTTATTTTTAACAAAATCAAAAAAGAAAAACAACACCGCTTTCCAACTAGTAACAGTCGCGTTGTTTTGCAAAACAACAAAAAAAAGGATGAAAGTACAACTTCAAAATGTTCTATTTAATGAATCTTTTGCAAAAGTTGTTGCGAGTACGAGAACATTGACGCTTTTTGGTAATTGAAAAACCAAAGTAAAGTTTTTTGTGTGTAAATGACATTAATTAGGCAGGGAACTTTACAACAATGTGGTGGAAGAAAATTGCAGGAAACTCTTGTAGGCATGGGTGAGAGTGTGTGAGTTAAGTACCCAGCGGGAGAAATAAGAAGTAAGGATACCTTCTAGAAGGCCTTAGTACTTTTTTGATGTGCAAGGCCGACTACCTCTATTACATACTCATATATTTTTTACACGCATTGTCACGGCGGAGCAGGCCTTTTTGTTCTTGCTTCTTTCGCCAGAAATTCTGGAAGGACTTCAAATTAATAGATTTTGCTTTTGCTTTGTTAAAAAAACAAAACAAAACATGTTACTCCTTATCTTATAGAAGGTAGTGTAAAATGTGCATCGCATCTTTTATGCAAGAGCCCTTTAATAAGGCCTGCACAAAGAAGGTCTTCTGAGTTTTACTGCTGGGCTGAGTTAAGTACCCAGCGGGAAAAAGAGGAAGTAAGGATACTTTCTAGAAGGCTTTTGTACTCCTGATTTTGGAAACACAAGACCTGCTCGCTCCATTGCATACTCAGATCTTTTTTATATATGTTGTCATTTCTTGGTGGACTTCTCGCTTCCGTTTTTTACGTCAGCGATTTTTAAAGGCCTTGAAATTAATGGATGTTGTTTTTGCTTTATAAATCCTTCTTTTTTTGCTTCTTGTAGAAGGGAATATGGAATGTGTATCTTATCTTTTATGTGAAAGAGTCGAAGCCTTACCCAACGGTAAAACCCAGAAGACCTTCTTGTTGTAGGCCTTATTACAGGGCTCTTTCGCATAAAAGATACTCCAGACTCCCTTCTATGAGAAGGGAGAAGAGAAGGAGTAACATATTTTGTTTTGTTTTTTTACTAAAGTAAAAACAAAATCCATTAATTTGAAGGCCTTCCAGAATCTCTAGTGAAAGAAGCGAGAACATAAGGCCTGCTCCGCAATGACAACGCGTGTAAAAAATATATGAGTATGGAATGGAGCGAGCAGGACTTCTACATCCAAAAGAAGGCATGCAGAAGCTTTCCAGAAGGCATCTTTACTTCTTCTAGTTCCCGTTGGGTATCTATAAGACATTCTTAAGCAGTTAGATAGGAAAAGTAATTGAATCCAAACAAAATTTCTAAGCAGTTCTTTAATAAGGTCTGCAGTAAGGAGGTCTTCTGAGTTTTCCCGCTGGATAGACCAAGTACTCTTAACTATTATACACACACAAGCAATTGCATATAAAACTATTTGCCAAATTTAAAATTTCGTCCTGTAAATAATTAAGTAAGAGACTAAAGAGCCTTTAAGATTTTTGCTATTTAAATGACCGGAAAACGGAAATTAAACAAAGCACTTAGTGCAACAAATAACGAACGTTGAGCTTAAAAGCTTTCCTACCAACAAACATTTTATTCCGTTTCCCCTCCCTCCCCCACCCCTCACCCGCTACCACTTAGAATTGAACACATTACACCATGCAGGTGTAGTCGTGTTATTATGAGCTTCTTTAAGTTGTTGTTTTCTGCTTAAATTTTGTTACTTATCGTTTAGTTTGTGTTTAATGTCTTGTAAATAATTGCCATCGTTTCTCATTAATTTTATCAATCCAATTAATCCATTTTCGGCAATTTTCTCTTTTACTTTCTTTTATTTTTTGTTTTATATCTTTTGCATCTTTTATGTCAACAAGTCTGTTGTTTCTTTTTATTTTTTTGTTCTTGGTAGCACAGGTTGACTAAATTGTAGCAGCAGCTGAAATGTCAAACGTGCAAATAATTATTGTGACAAATTGTCACTGGCTGCTCTTTGTGTTGTACTCGTATATCTGTAGCAAATGCCAGAAAGAAGGTCATTGGTCTTAATTTAATGGCCATCCATTCACTCCGCCCACCAAGGGGGTGGGCAACTTAACTATTGTATTAAAAGTATTTAGCAATAAACTTCAGCTAAGAATCATTTTGCTGTATACAAAACTTGTAAAAATTTTTTCTTTTCTCCTTTTTTCATAATGTACGAACGATGTCAAACTTTGCTCGGAACCGGAATTATTAATGGGTCTTGTTATCGTGCCTTTTTCACTACATAAAATTCATTCCTTTTCTACTTTTTTTTCATTCTACAAAAGATCTTAAAGTTTTTTGTGCATAAACTAGAAGAATTTAGAACAAAAAAACAACAGTTGAAATGTTATTTTCTATTCATTTTGGATTAGACGGATAAGGATTTTGTTATTATTCCAGTTATTCCTTTTTCCTTGTAATTACTGAGTTTGTATGCCCTACAGGGAAATAGTTAGAAATATAAAACAGTTACAGTGTTTGTCGCTACTTTTAATGAATTGTAGCCTTCTTAGGCTTTCTTTTGGCGATGGTTGAAAGGGGCATCTGAAAAAACTATTCCACAGGGAATAAAGACGACACAGGAAAAGAATACGTGTTACTATTGTCTTAGTCTAAACAACAGCAGAACAATAGCCCTTATACGAGTAGCAAAGCCCAATCATTTTAGCATAGGTACCCAAGGCGCAGTGCTCTGGATCATAATCGCGAGGTTTTTGAGTTCGTGAAAATCTAAACAAAATCAGTAAAGCGCGAGTTTAACCAGCACACGAAGACTCTGTACAGCACTTATTTCTTTTTGGCAATTTCGTTCGGTTCTTGAAGAACTGACGTTTTTTATTTGTCGATTTTTTTGTATTCGCGATTTTTTCGGTTTCTTGCAATTTTTTTTGCGACCTTTTCACTTTTATTGATTTTCTCCATTCTAACGATTTATTTAAATTTCGGGTGATATTTTTCATTTAAGCGCTTTTTTTTATTTTGGTGATTTGTCGTTCCGGCATTTTTTTTAATGTTTACGATTGTTTTATATTAAGCGTTTTTGAACATTTCAAGACTTTGCCACTTACAGTTCTCGAGAAAATAGCCTGTAACAGACAGGCCAACAGAAGGACAGACGAGCAAACCGGCGAATATCACAGTATTCTGAAAATTTCAAGACTTTGCCGCTTACGGTTCTCGATAAAATACCCTGTAACAGCCAGGCCAACAGAAGGACAGACGAGCAAACCGGCGGATATCACAGTATTCTGCTCATATTGATATGAGGTCTCAGAGTTGTTGCTATGGAATAGATAGAAATTCGTTATGACCTTGATAGCGCTGAGGTTTGAAGGGCATCATCAGTGCGTTTCCATCACAATAAGACCAAGAAATACGAGAGCTACAGAGTGACGATGATTGCACCCTGAAGTAGTTTCCCTGATACGTTTTTTCCCTATAGGCAGTCCATGACCAAATTTACATGAAAAATTTAAAAATTTACGACATTGCATTCACGAACAAAATGTGAGGTGGTATACAGCTTTGACGCCGTGCTCTCATTTAATCTAGAAATATTGTAGCGAAATACATCCGCAAAACTTTTTCCCCTTCTTAGATTCATGATGTATATACAAAGGTCCGAAAGGGGGATTTTCTTCAAAGCTTTAGCAACATTTCCTTTCGAAGAAGTACACTAGTCAATTAGGTCGGGTATGAAGCCAGTGCTATGGTGTAAGCTGGCAACAATCTTTTTTTCAAGGTTGGCATACGTATGTTACATTAAACTAGATGGCAGAGCGTATTGTTAGCTTTCTTTCTTATACAAGTCTTGAGAAAGAACATATCATTGTGAAGATTCTCTTGTTTAGTATAGATTTCATGCCACCTGCTATAAGGATTGATTGACATAGCGTGAAAATATATTTCAAGAGGTGTTCGATTGCTTTTTGAACCTAAGGTCACTGCCTCGTCGAATTAGTAGACAAATCTTCCATCTGGAAAATATACCAGATATGGAATATCTCAAGGATCCAGACTGGAAAACGCTAAACACGTATACTGAGGAGATTAGGTTCCTAACCTGACTAAGTTGGATAGGTTTTTTAATGGTGTTTTATGGGCTACCTTCCCCAAAATATCTCTTCTTAAGAGAGCACAATATGCTATAAGAGCATAATTGCAATCCGAAACGGTTTGCGTCACTATTGATTGCACCTCTTTTTAACCTAACTTAACATAGCCTATCCTTTATTAAAACCACTTATTTTTTCAATGATTTTCGTTTAAATTTTCTGCCAATGCCTGGCATTTTACACTTTATAAGAAAGGCCAAGCGAGTAGTTTATCAGTTATAAGACTTCTCTAACCAAAAAAATTTGCTGCAAATTATTATTATTTTTATTATTATTATTATATATACTTAAAGCATTTCCCGTTCGTCCTTTATCAACTTTAACATTCCTCGCTTTTAATTTTCCGTTTTCTTAGCGGAATCACAAACTCAATACAAAACTAACTTAAATTTCCTTTTGTTTTTTTTTCTCTTCTTTCATTCATTCTTTTTGAATACACATCAATGATTTCTTTCATTATACTTTTCTATATCCTTTAACTTTTTTTTTGTTAATGCTTTTTTTGTGCCTGTCATATCCTTGTCTTCAAAGTTATTGTTTGCCTTTTTAGAGGAACGACATTATTTGCTTTTATTCAGCATCTCACTCAGCCTCTTTCAATGAATGAATATTTCTTTCCCAAATTCGCGTTAATATTTTCGTTAGTCGTCGTACGGTTCAATGAGTTGGAATATTTTCTCATTGTGTTTGTTTTGGGCCATTAAAGATTTTCATAAATCTTTAATTTTGTATTTTCTAGCAAGTAAAAAAAATTAACTGCAAAAAATTTATTAAAAATGAATTTTAGTTAAGAATTAAGCTCAATATACAAAGTGTTAACCGACAGCAGTCAGAAAATAGTTAAGGACTTTTGCACTTCGAGCAACTTAAAATAACCAAGAGCAAACTGCCATAAAAAATATGGATATCAGCTTTATTTATTTATTTATTTTTAATATTTAAGGACATAAATTTTTAGAAGTTACTAACTACAGAGGCTTTCTCTTCACTTTAAGTTGAGTTATATCATTATTATACAATTGCAATTAGCCCATTTTGGCTAAAAAAAACAGTTCAGCTTAAGTTTGGCGTTGAAAATTTATCTTATTGAGCTCATGTTCAATATTCTTTTTATCCTTCATTTTTTGATCCCACGATCTAAAAAGAAATTGGGTTTTTGCAAGTTTTTCTTAGGGTAGGCTAAAATTTTCATGCAATAAAGTTTGCGATTCCGCTTACTTCTGCCTGTTTTCACACACAAAAGAAGTTGATAACAATTTGTATGCTTTTTGGCGGCGGCATTACATTCTATGGGAATTCCTAGTCGCGAAGAAAATTTTTTGAATGCCAAAGAAATACGATTTCCAATCGCCATACGCTATGAGTAACTAACGTTATCGTAAAGAAAAGGTTTTAATGTCTCTGGACATATATATACGTTTGAACTGATATGATCTCTTTTAAAATCATAAGGTAGTTGTAGGCTTAGCATACCTTCCCAGCAAAAAATTACACATTACCATCAGAACTACTTGCCATATAATGATTTACTTTTCTGATTACCAAATTTCATTACTCGCTTACAAATCACATTACCTAAAATTTAAAAAAAATATGTTCAAGTTTCTAAATGAGGAGAATATTTTTTTTAGATTAAATAGATTACGCTAACAATTTGCCAAATAAAAAAAGTAAGTACTTCTCAGGAATCGATTATTTTAGTCTCATGCCTTGTTAAAATCATCCAGTTGGTAATCCAGTAAAGAACAGCATCCACCAAAAATGCTTAATTCCAAGCCCGATTACCTTTTTTGAAATTTTTTGCTGGGTTTTAATACTGGATTTGTAGAAAGTGTAGGTGGTTCTGTTTTCAAGAACTTTTTTTAGCATATTCCGCAATATTAATTTTGAGATGTCCCTTCTACTCTTTTTCATTCTCGCTCTCTATCTTACTCTATCTATCTCACTCTCTCTATCTCGCTATATCTATATCTCCCAATATTAGTACCAGTCTCAATCACAATCTCAATCACAATCTTAATACCAATCTCTATCTCAATCTATATCCCTATAACTAACTCTATCTCTGTATCTGTCTCTATATATGTATCTATCACCGTCTCTATCTCCATCTCTATCCCTATCTCTATACCGAACTCCATCCCTATCTCTATCTTTATTTCTATCTATATCTCTATCTCCATCTCCATCTTCAATTCTATTTCTATTCCTATTTCTATCTCCATCTCTACCTGTATCTACCTCTAACTATATCTCTAAGTCCATCTCTAACTCTATCTCTATATCTATCTCCATCTTTATCTCTATATCTACCTCTATATATATCTCTACATCGGTATCTCCGTCTATATCTCTAAATCTATCTCTAAATCTATCTCTAAATCTATCTCTATCTATAGCTCTATCTTTATCTATAACTCTATCTCTATCTCCATCTCCATCTCCATCTCTATCTCTATCTCTATCTATATCTATATCTCTATCTCTATCTCTATCTCTATCTCTATCTCTATCTCTATCTCTATCTCTATCTCTATCTCTATCTCTATCTCTATCTCTATCTCTATCTCTATCTCCATCTCCATCTCCATCTCCATCTCTATCTCTATCTCTATCTCTATCTCTATCTCTATCTCTATTTCTATCTCTATCTCTATCTCTATCTCTATCTCTATCTCTATCTCTATCTCTATCTCTATCTCTATCTCTATCTCTATCTCTATCTCTATCTCTATCTCTATCTGTATCTCTATCTCTATCTCTATCTCTATCTCTATCTCTATCTCTATCTGTATCTCTATCTCTATCTCTATCTCTATCTCTATCTCTATCTCTATCTCTATCTCTATCTCTATCTCTATCTCTATCTCTATCTCTATCTCTATCTCTATATCTATATCTATATCTATCTCTATCTCTATCTCTATCTCTATCTCTATCTCTATCTCTATCTCTATATCTATATCTATATCTATCTCTATCTCTATCTCTATCTCTATCTCCAACTCCAACTCCAACTCCATCTCCATCTCCATCTCCATCTGCATCTCTATTTCTATCCTTACTTCTATCTCTATCTATATCTACCTCTATATCTATCTCTATTTCTATCTCTATCTTGATTTCTACCGCTATATCTATCTTTATCTCTACCGCTAACTCTATCTATATATCTCTCTGTTTCTGTCTCTCTTTTAACACAATGTATGTATACTATCGTTTATTTAAATCCTTCAGGCACGCCTTGTATATGCTTTTCGTTATTTTCTGAAGCTCTTCTAATTACAACTGGTCTAGTTGTTCTATGTTCTTAAGCAGGCTGGGTGTGTACAGGCTGTGTCGAGGGTTAGGTCTTAGACGTGGTATACTATGCAATTAGGTTAGGTTTAGTTAGGCTGAAAAAAGGTCCAATCAATACTGACGTAATGCTTTTCGGATTTCTCTAATGCTTTTATAGCATTCTCAGCGCTCTACATAGAGAAATTTTGGGTGGAAAGTACCCAAAAAAGAATCATAAAAACGTAGGAACCTAGTTTCCTCAAGAAACTTTGTTAGATTTTTCCTGTCTTCATCCATGTTTGGTATATTTTCCAAATAGAAGATTTATCTTCTAATTTGGCAGAATGCTGGACAGCAACAGAAGCACTGCTCGGGAGTTGCATTACCTTCCTGGCAAGCTCTACATGTTGTTCGTCAACAAAACCCATCCAAGTTAGGTTAATTTTTAACTCTGTATGTCCTGTTATTATGCTTATCAAATTTCGTAGTGTTGACCTTTTTAAATCTCGTTTGCGTTTTTACTACTTGGGCTTCCCCAGAGAATTTATGACACTCTTCCAACAGTAGAGTTCTGCAAAACTTTGATTTGTTGCGATTAAGAATTTAGGTGTCCCGCAAGAATTTACATTTTACTATCCAATTTTTGAAGTAACCAACCTCCCAGAGATGGCTTATCTGTGAAGGATTACTGGTGCGGCCTCCTTCAAGGAACACCTAATGGCTGTGATAAAACGTAAAGTTGCATTAGAAATAAGAGTTTGTTCCCTAAAGAAGCTACAATATGTTTCTTAGTTGGCTCAATCCCTCAGCAAGAGTTTGCATCCAGTAAATAGCTTTTCCATGTAATAAATTTCCATTTGGTGAGCTTCTTCAGCTCAATAAGAGCCATAGGACACGGAATGGCAGGTATTCATGTTAATCTTATATACATCTTGGTAATAGTGGGCTAGTTTTTTGATGCAATTAACTGGGAAATAAGATGCTTCAGCTGGTAAGCTTCTTATTTAAATTACAAATATATTTTCTTAAGAAAAATTTAATTTCTCTTCATAAACGAAGCCACTCAGCCCAATATGTACAATAATTTAAATTAAAGCATAAAACGATAAGTGATGTTTCTATTGCCAACAGACAAAAACAATAATTATGCCCACGCGTTAACAATTATTTAGTTCGAAACAAATTTGAAAGTTAAAGAAAATACATACACCAAACGATTCGTTTAAATGTGCAGACACAAAGCACAACAATACGCCTTGAAAATGAAAATAAACAACCTCTAGGGAGCACTTTCACTAAATAGGAAAACTCAAATAAAGCAACAAACCATCCAAGCAAGTCATTGCTTAATTTAAACAAATAATGAATGTTTAAACATTTAATGGTTTGTGAACCCTTTTTCTGCTTTTTTTCTTCTATTTAAATTAGAAAACAGAAAATAAAATTCCAGTGGAAGATAGAAGAGATAGAGAGGGAGTAGTAACAATCTAAACGAAGTCTATTCAAAACTTAAATTTTATAATGTGTCCTTAAGGCACAATTGCCATTTCACTTTGCTATGGATCCTATGAGTGTACATACGTATCCTTTATGAAGGTTTTCGCAAATATGAATTTTAAAGACTTTTATTTAAGGAAGAGCAAAAAAAAGTTTATTTTAGGATTTATGTTTCATGTTTGTTTAGGTTCAAGCTTTTGTCAAATCACATGCATTTGTGAAAGCATCTTAGAGTATGTAGTTCTACACGTTAACATGCAAACATTTATAAAACATTCTATAAGATTTTGAATATAAGTGTATGATCATGTTTGTTACAATCAAAAACAGTGTGGCCAGCCTAGCATTTTTTTTAGCTAAATTTCCGATACTTGGAAGAAATTTTAACTCTAGGTTTAATTATAAAAACCATTTTGCAATTATTTTAACCATTTTTAGGCTAAGGGGTATGCCAGCAGAAAGAAGCGAAGATTTTTTCATAGAGATTCTTTATTGTTTTTATGTGGTAAATCTTATTAATTTTATCAAGAAGAAAACCACATAAAATCAAGAAGAAATCTTATTATTCACAACTTTTTTTACTCAATTTCCGTTATTTTTGGCACAAAAAAAAAACAATCCATAGAGAAAAACTTCTTGATAGTTTAAGGTTTTCTTATAAATTGTAAACTATATGGATTTCTTATTGATTTTATTAGGTTGCCTTATTAGTTTTTTTAAAAAGGGTTTCTTCTAGATTTTATTAGGATGCCTTTTTGATTTTTTCAATAAGGTTTTCTTCTTGATTTTAGTAGGTTCCTATATGATTATGTGTAAAGCGTCTTATTGATTTTTTTAATAAGGAAATCTTCTTGATTTTATGAGGTGTCTTGTTATTTCGTTTCTATAAATAGTCATACAGACAATTTTTTTCATGATATTTTTAATTTTTGTATAAGAATGTTTGCACAATAATTTCAATGGTTATTCAGGCTGCTTGCTGCTTAGTATATTGGTTAGAGTGCTTGTCTATCAGGTAGAAGTTTGCTGGTTCAATACTTGGTGAGTAAGTTAGTTAAGGATATAACATAATGTGTGTGTATGTATGTAAATAACATCTACAGGGTGTTTTTTTAGAGGTATAGAACTTCGAATTGAAATAAAACACAAGAAAATCGTTTTAATGTCCATCAATTTGGCTTTATTGGAAGGATAATTTTATGCCATTAATATTTAAATATGATTTCGGGCATGTGGCCGCCGCGGCTGGCTCGAATAAAGCCATTTCTACAGGTCCAATTTTCAACCACTTTTTCGAGCATATGGGGCCGTATGTTGGCAATAACGCCACGAATGTTGGCTTCCAAGTCCCCTAACGTTTCTGGTTTGTTGGCGTAGACGAGCGACTTCACATATCCCCAAAGAAAATAATCCAATGGTGTCAAATCACACGATCTTGGTGGCCAATTGACAGGTCCATTCCGCGAAATTATGCGCTCATCGAATGTTTCCTTCAATAAATCGATTGTGACGTGCGCTGTGTGGCATGTAGCGCCGTCTTGTTGGAACCACAACTCATCCACATTCCAAATCTTCCATAAAGTTGATGGACAAAGCTCCAATTGCTGTGCACGGTGGCGAATCGATTTATTCGGGTCCTCTTCAACACTTTGCTCTACAGCGGCAATTGTTTCTTCGGTGCGCACTGTTCGACGTCTCTGCGGATGCGTATTATCACATAGAGTAAACGTAGTGCGAAAACGATCCATGGTTAACCGAATTAATTGCTCTGATGGACGATTATGTCGACCATAAAATGGACGGAGCTTGCGGTAAACTTCGCGAACTGAACCATTATTTTCGAAATAAATTTGCACGATTTGCAAGCGTTGTTCTTTTGTCAACCTGTTCATGATGAAATGGCAAACCAAACTAAATATTAATCACTTGACAGCTGACAAAATGGCCGCCAGTTAAAAAAGTGATGCCAACTTAAAGTTCTATACCTCAATAAAAAACACCCTATACAATATACTACATACATATATACATATGTATATGGTATAGAATTTAAATGAAAATGCATAAGTACAGAGAATAAAGACGCAAATTTTTTTATTTTTTATTGAAAAAATCAATAAGATAACCTCATAAAAACTACAAGATTTCTTCTTGATTTTTTCAAAAAGGTTTTCTCTATGAAATTAATAAGATTTCCTTATTAAAATAAAAAACCATAGAGATTTCTTAATTAATTTTGTTATATTTTATGAGGTATTTAGTAGGCACTGTTTTCTCTATGTGCAATGCATGATGAATAGAATTAGGAATTTTCCAAATTTTATACAGTGTCACACGGTCTGGGGCATACCAGAACACAATTTCCTTCCTTAAACATTTTTAAAAACATTATTGTCTTTACATTTTAAATGCCAAAAATATTTCTTATATGTAATTCATGCTCTCTACTCTTTCTCTTTTATTAATTTTTAGTGCAACGAACAACTTTCCTCTGGTGACATTGTGGTCTTTGCGCAACGTCTTGGCTCTCAAGTCTGTTGGCATCCTGCCTGTTTTGTTTGTTGTGTTTGCAAGGAATTACTAGTGGATTTAATATACTTCCATCGCGATGGCAATCTCTACTGTGGACGTCATCATGCAGAAACCCAAAAGCCGCGTTGTTCGGCATGCGATGAGGTGAGTAACAAACATGCTTACAGCCATAAATATTTTTATTTGCAATCTTTTTTTACCACAAAGCAGCAGAGTCATGCTGGCTTTTGGTTCAACATCCAAACATACAAAAAACAAGAAATTGTGACTTTGACATCAAGTCTTTAGGGAATCTTGTCCCTGTTAAACATGTAATAAATTTATAAATAAACAACAATTTGATACAGGTGTCTCTGGTTTAGTGTGGAAAGTTTTTTGGCGGGAGACAAAAGTAAATTATGTGTTAATTCTTTAAAGATTATTTTATTGGCTATTAAAAGACATTTAAAAAAATAATATTATGTCCTTAGATCGACTTAAGTTAGCAGACGAATTTTATGTTCATGTTGCATTCACTGAAAGCATTTCATATTGAAAGTGAAATTGCTGGGCATAAAATATCATCACATGAATTCATACAATGCCCGAATCAATATTAATTAATTAAATTTGCATATGCATAAATTTGATATTCAAACCTTGAATATATGTTTGCCATGTTATTCTCCTTGAAAACTAATTTGCATGCTCTAGTTTACGAGACTGCTTACTACCAGAGAAACAAGTTGATAGGCTCGACGCCAACGGCACCACGCCGCTGCTTATTTGTGTATTTATTCCGCCGCCACTGATTGCATCAGCTTGAATCGGCTCAAAGCCAGCCGAAATTTTATCTGCTCAAAGAGACAAAATCGTACAATTTCGGAGAAAAAATTATGCAAATCGGTTTTCAATTTCAATTTTTAATTTTCTCTGTAAATTTTCACATGCTTATTTGAGCCGACCAAAATTCTCTGGGCGCGCCGCCGATGGTCACTACACCGTCGTCTAAAGTTTCCTAGAGACGATCAAATAACTCATCAGTCACATAGTTGTGTGCATGTAGTCGTGTTTTTTATGCTACAAGTACGCCTTAGGTTAGGTTAGGTTAGCAGACTGCTGGCAAGGAAAAAAATCGAAAATTAGAGCTCAGCTCTCTTGGGTCCATTATAATGATCCCTTTGTGATACCTGTAAGTTGAAAGGAGGATAGAGAGAGAGAGAGAGAGAGAGAGGGATGAGGGTGTGAAAGGTAGTAGAAAAGAGATAATAGTTATTTAAGGGAGGTGAGAGGTGAGACTGAAAAATTAGCTAGGGGGAGAGTCGGCGGATATACCAGTCACTATTCCTAATATAAAGGCACAAGTTTTTGAGCTCGATTTCCGATAACTCGGATAAGCTGCCGAAGGATATTCTGCCAAGAAGGTGCAGACGGAGATCTTTCAGGTCGGGACAAAAACACAGTAGATTCAGGATACTTTCCTCCTCTTCCTTGTCATTGCAACTGTAGCAGTACGTCATTATACGGGAGACCCATACGTTTTGCATGGTTTCCGAAGGCACAGTGACCGGTCAACATGGCCAAGAGGTTCCTCAAGTGCTTCCTATTGAAGCTCATGAGATTTTTCGTTCTATGGGAGTTAAAGCAAGGCCATAGGGTTCTCGCTTTTGCACAGATGGGCTCATTGTGCCATCTGTTTTGAGCTAATTCAGGAAAGGTAACATCGAAACGTCTCCAGTAGGATGAGAGTGAGAGACCACAGATATTGTCGATACAACTTCTCCTAGTAGGGTTTCTCTCTTTGCGAGATCATCATCAACTATGTTTCCTGAAATAGTCCCGTGTCCACGCACCCAGTTTAATAAGATATTTGAGTTCTGCGCAAGTCCGTCCAGCGCTTTGCGACATTCTTGGACAAGACAAGAATGTGGTGAGGGACTTAATAGCAGATTTGCCGTCAGTAATGATATGAATATCTATATTTGAAATCCGTTAGAGCCCTAGACAGTTTATCGCTCTTTTAATGGCAGATAACTCTGCCTGTAATATACTACATTTATCCGGAAGCCTGAAAGACATTTAAACTCCGTTATCCGGAATATAAACACCCTCACCCACTCTCCCTACTTTTTTGAACAGTCAGTGAAGACCTGTATGGCTCCGTTCATTGGGGAAAACCCTTCTTTCAATGAAATTTGAAAATTACTCTTGAAGCAGGGTTTCAATAAGATCCGGTATGTTATCCACTATACCTAAAATCCTAGCATGCCCCCAAAGTCTGTGGTTCCATGCGTCTATTGCGTTTAGTCTGGCGGCGGTACGCACAGCTAGCTTTCTCGCCGTTAAGTCTACTGTAAGCCAAACTAACATAACGAATAGCGCTTTTGTTGGGGTTGATCTTAGAGCACCTGTTATCATAACTGCCATTTTGCGGAGAGGACTTATTACTCGCTGAGTCTAGTGCTTTCCACCAGACCTTAATTCCATAAAATGATATAGGTTTTATAACCATCTCTAGTATCTAACCGAATCCCTTAGGACTTATTCCTCAAGTAGGGTGGATTGCGTTTCTCCAGACGTAGATTACCCTTGTGGCTTTCACTACTCTTGCCTGAAGATGTTCCTTCCAGGAAAGCTTGCTATCGAGGACAACACCCAGATATTTGACATTATCGGATAAGGTTAAGGTAATGCCATTTAGCTTTGGGTGGTTGAAGTGGGGAATTTTGTTTCTCTTGGAAAAGAGTACTAATTCCGTTTTGGTCGGGTTGACACTGAGGCCGCTCCTTAGGCACCAGGAAATAACCTCGTTTAGTGCAGTTTTTAGTATCTGTGATATTGTATTCAGGTGGAATCCTGATATTGCAATCGCTACATAGTCTGCGTATGCAGCTGTTTTAATATTCATGGATTTAAATTTTTTGAGCAGATAATTGACCGTCACATTCCACAACAAGGGTGATAGTACACCACCCTGAGGTGTACCTCACTAGGGTAGAAAATTTTCAATGAGCTAATAAATCTTCAGCTCTCTGAGAGACTAAATGATTGCCGTCGGATCAATATAATTAAAGGCAACTTCAATGTCCATGAAGTCCACCCTGGTATAATTTTTATGTAACTTCTCTACGCACCCTACAAGCGAATGTGAGGCGGTCTCAACCGATTTGCCCTTAGTATATGCGTGTTGAGAGGCCGAGAATTGGGATTTATAAATCAACGTCCTAATATGAACATCAATTATTCCCGCAAGGGAATACAAACTTTGTATTAATGCGTTTTGGTAGTCAGACACAGGTTGGCAGTGTAAAAGTCAACATTTGGATCCTAGTTGGTCATCTTGTGTTAAATCAGTATCTGACAAACTTTCCATATATCAACTCAAAGTTGATGCCATACATACATATTTTATCATTATGCCAGGGAACTCTGTGTAAACTTAATACATTTTACATCAAGAGTTAATAGAATTTTTACGTAAACTAGTATTTGCTTTACATTATCTGCATTTATGTTTAAGCTATTCAAAATCAGCTTTAGTACTCTGCTTTTCTTATAATAAAATACTTAAAATAAACTTAACTTAATATTAAGTCAAAGCAAAGTGTGAGCCAAAACCAAACTAATTTCCAAATTAGGATTTTAAATTTTAAGCTGAAATAAAAAGAATAATAATTGAAATTGTTTAAATCTCAAACACTTGCTTTGGCCAAATCCAAATGTTTAACTTTAATGGAAGTCTTTAAAAGTTTGCATTAATTTTCAACTTGTGGCTTCGAGTGACAAAATGAGTTTTATTTAACAACTTAAATGGTAGATAATTAGCTGCAACAAAATTAATTAGTTTCCTTAAATCATTTGAAAACCCGTTGAAATGAGTCTGACTATAAACTGACAAGTTGAAATTTTATTAAACTTATACGAGCACTAATGAAGCTTTAAAGTATTTTTACTTTGAATTAATTACCAGTTTTAAATTTTCACATTTATTTGCAGATTATATTCTCTGACGAATGTACTGAGGCTGAGGGTCGCACTTGGCATATGAAACATTTTGCTTGTTTTGAATGTGATCTGCAGTTGGGTGGTCAGCGTTATATAATGCGTGATGGTAAGCCCTATTGCCTGAATTGTTTTGACACCATGTTTGCTGAATACTGTGACTACTGTGGTGATGTCATAGGCGTGGATCAGGGTCAAATGTCTCATGATGGTCAACACTGGCACGCAACTGATCAATGTTTTTCTTGTTGCACTTGTCGTTGCTCTTTGCTGGGCCGACCGTTTTTACCTCGTCGTGGTACCATATATTGTTCAATAGCCTGCAGCAAGGGTGAGCCGCCAACGCCCTCCGATACCAGCTCGGGACCGCAGTTAAGACCAACACATCGGGCCAGCACTACCAGCCAAATTGCAAGATCACCACGTCCCAGCAAGGGAGGAAATAGTAAAGACCGCCATACAAATAAAAGTTCGGGCAGCGCAGGAGATTTATTGGAAAGACAGGAGCGTCAGAGAAGAGAAGATTTAGGTCGCATAATGCTGGCTCGAAATCTCGATAATGTGGCTGGCTCGGGCATACCAAGACCAGCACATCCACCACCCATAGATCTGACTGAATTAGGCATTAGTCTAGACAACATCTGTTCGGGCGATAAAACAATCTTTGGAGAGCCCAATATTACAGCCTCTCTGCCGGATATGTTGGTGTCTAAAGCGGATGACTCCCATAGTTATCAAAGCATTGATAAAATTAATATCAATTCGCCCAGCAACTCGGATATGACTGAAAGTACCCAAGAGATAACCAATGAACTGGAAATGGACCAGGAAAATGATAACGAGGCTAACAATCATTTGCCTCATGATAATTATGAACGCATTAAAAATGATATTGATGATGATGACGACGAGGACGACGATGACAATGAGGAGGCTGAGGACGAGGAGAACAATCGCCAGCCTTTGAAGGAAGTAAGATTCCATAGCATTCACGACACCATGTCACGTTCGAAAAGCTACACAGATAACTCAAATGCACGCCGGCGAAGACGAAAACGCAATCAATCACGCAGCAACTCTGAAATGCAAATCAATCAGACAAATTTAAGACTGCACAATGCTCAAACACAAGCCGGTTCCAGTGCCGTAAAGAATTTGGACAATTGTGAAGCAGCCAGCATTTGCTCTACTTGTTCATCCAGCTCATCCAGTGATATGGATGATTATGTTTATCGTTTGCCGGCACGCAAACACTATGGTGGAGTGCGTGTCTCGTATGTACCCAACGATGCCATTGCGTACGAGAAAAAGCTAAAGAAACAAGCCTTGATGGAACAAGCCAACAATGCCATGAACAACTATGGCCAATCCATGTTCAACAGTAATCATTCTTCTAATGCAGCAGCTGCATCAGCTGCAACCTCAGCCATTGCAACAGCAACCACAACATCAGGGAATGGTGGTGGCGATTCGAAAAATTGCATCATATCATGACAACCTCCTGTTTTACCGCCACCGCCACTCAACTTGGGCAGTTATTACATTCTGGATACCATTTTGGAGGAGGAGAGATACGTGGTCATTGATAAGAAACCAGGTTGCTTTAGACGTTTTTGGAATCTTTTCAGTGCCGGCAAGGCCAGAGAGTCAAATAAATATTTGCAGGATGTTTAGGATTTAATATAAAGACAGTATTTTGGTAATTAATGAGCATTATTGCAATGTTTCCACTAAAAAAATTATATTTTTTGTTAAAGAAAATCAGTTTCTAGAATAATCCTTAACGAAGCATGGATTAATTTTTTTATATCAAAATTAATAAATCATAAAGAGTTAAATATTTGGACACATTTTTGGAGGTGAAACAAAATTTTTTAATTGCTTAAAAGTTATTTAAAGGCTATTGAGTGGAATTAGATCTCCATAATTTCTATAACAAAAGCTTAGTGGTAAATGAATGAAGTTTTCCTCTATCTCTTCGCCACCTGTCTTCTCTAGCACTATCCCTTTCCTAAAAAATGTACCACCCAGTAATAGTAGTAGGCATTCATTGTCTGAGTGTTACTTCTCTTTAAATAAAAATTGATATATGATGAACGCGATTTTGCCATACACGGTGCAGGAACTAGATCACCAACATTCGTGCAGTTAAATGAAAAGGCGTTTGATCGAAACGTCCACTACGTTGCTTGGAAGATGACTTTACCAAAGAACCTTTAGCTTATATAAACGCTAGGGCTCAAAAATCTACTCTCTCTCTCTCTCTCTCTATCTCTCTAGCTCTCTCACCCTCTATATATCTCTCTCTATCTCTATCCTCTAGCTCTCTCACCCTCTATATATCTCTCTCTATCTCTCTCTCCATCTATATCTCTCTCACCCTCTATCCCGCTCTGTCTCCCTCAACAATAACGCAGTAGGGCAATAACTTCAATAAGTCTTCGGTATAGGGGTTCAAAAAAGCACACAAATGCGATTATTATATTGTTAACACCGATGGGATCTATATAGGGTCTTTCATTAAGAGAGAAGATATAACCAATTGGCCAGGAACCTATAAGAGCATGGGGAACTATCAACACTAAACCCACTGGCAATCTTAAGATTCCTCAGGAGAGTAGATGTAGATGAAGTGCTCTAGCACTTTGCAGGGTATATAATAGATCTACATTGGTCGCAGTGTCATGTGTTTCTCTTTTAACTTAATTGATTCAGTCTTTAATCGTTTCCGATATTTAAATAAAACAGAGAGTATGTGAAATTTTTTAATTGTTTGAAAGACCTATGGGTGCCATTATGTGTGAAATATAATATCTTTCAAATATCCGCCACGGATTCTCACCAAAATATCCAACTCTCTATGGAAATCATGGCTCCGGCAGCCCAAAATCCATATCAAACGGTAACTTTTTGGGAATGCTTTGCACGTTCTTGGATCTCATGTTGATTGATAGCGTTGTTTTTTGACATAACCATTCTTCCACAAGTGATTCTCATTCTAAAGTGCGCGGAACGTTTACCGAACATAACACACATTTTTATAAAACAATTTTATTAATTGTACGTGTTGTTATTAGACAAAACATACTGAATAAATGACAACTAATTTTACAGACTAAGCTTCAACAAGGTGGTCGTTATCAAGTTTGAAAGTAAGGAAGTCTCTGTTGGAAGATCCTGTACATCTCTCTCTTCCTCTTAATTGATGATACCGAATAGATTCAATACAGATTTTGCAGCTTCTATTCATGCATTCTCTTTTCGGTCTAAGTAAATATATCAGTACCTCTTCGGCTCTGGAGTCTTCTCAAACGATCTTGGGATAAAATGGCCCTTCCATCTTCCTAACGAATTCAGTGTATTTTAGGTTGAAATTGTGGTTGCCATGGAAGCCGGCAAAGAGAGCTGATCGACATTGAGGTACAGGTTAAAGTCGGTATCTTTTTCGACAGCCGGGCAGCACTTCTGTCCCTGAGATCATATATCACTTCCGCTATTCCAGTGGGGTAGTGGAACACTGTATTATCCAGATTAGGTGATTATGCTAGACTCCAGCATATAGCAGCTTCCTAGTTAATGAAAATGCTGACTAGGGTGCTAACGCTTTGAACGCCTGCAATGCAGAATCGGTAGCCATGCCATTTGGTACTAGTAGAAACAGCATCTTCGACCATTGTCTGCATAAGCTGAGTACAGATGGCACAATATAGATACGTGCAAGATTTCTATATAAAAAATGTGGCCTCGCTACAATAATTGGCGTTCAATACAATTTACAAGTAGAAACCGTAGGGTCATCTTGAGACTCGTTGCAATCGTGACGGGGCACTGGTGGAGTGACAAAGATTCTAGTAGAAAACTCTTGTTCTATCATGAGTTCTGCCGTAGTTGTCATGAATTATGTAAAGAAGAGCCAGTCCACTTTCTTTGTGAATGTCCAGCTTTGCATTTCACGAGACAGAAGTTTTTAATCAGTTATGTACTACAAGAGCTTTTAGAGCTATCAGAAATTAGTTTGAGTGACCTTATCATCAATCTCAATGGGATCGTTGGAATCTAGTACCAATTACCGTATGAGAGAGCTTGATTACCGTAATTTTTGGGTTAACATCGAGAAGTGGAGTGGATTGTCTAAAATGAATCATCTTAGATTCTTCTTGAATGCCTACGTAGAGCGGACAGCTACTTAAGCCATCCAACCAACATGTACGTTAGGTTGGGTTAGGATAGGTTAGCAGGTTGCTGGTACGGAAGAGTGAAAATTAGAATCCAGCTTTAATTGGGTTTATTGCAATGATCCCTTTGCGCTACTTGTAAGTTGAAGAGAAGGTAGAGAGATAGAGGTGGAGAGAGACGAGGTAAGGGGTGAGAAGTATAGATCTAGAAAAGAAACGATAATTTTTATAGAAAAGGTGAGAGTAGGGCAGGCATTGGATAGGAGGGAGTCAGCGGTTACAGCAGCCTAATATAAATGCTCAAATTTTTTGGTTCAATTTCCGATAACTCGGATAGGCACCTAAAGGTTAGTCTACCAGGAAGTTGCAGAGGGAGTTCCTCCAGAACGGGATGCAAAATACTTTTCACCTCTTCCATGTCATTGCAACTGAAGCAGTAGTCATTACACGGGAGACCCATACGTACGTGGATTGAATAGCTTTTTGCGAACCGATAATCGTAGTTTGTAACGATATATTTATTTTTCGTTTGCAGTAACAATAATGTCATTCTGTTAAATTATTTTTTACTTAAGTGTGCAGCTTTAATTCTATATCTTGTGGCATATCTGCATTCAAAATTTCAAAATAAGCGAAAAGCATAAAGAAAAATAACACCGGCAGCGATTATCGTTGGAATATGTTACTGAATAGCTAAGTAGATAACTTTTTGTGATACATACTTATTATAACGACATAATTATCATAATCAAAGCTACTGGAATCTGTAAGTTTTATTACGATTATCATATCGCTATAATAAATATAACGAAAACTTATCGACTTTGCTATCCAGCAACAAATTTTAACGATACTCGCTGTCGGTTTTAGCGAGTATTTCGCTGTCGGTTGAAGTAAAAAAAAGTAAAATCACCAGTTCAAATTCATTTTTGTATGCTTTTCGCTTATTTTGATATTTTGTATGTAGAAATGTCACACAATATCGAATTAAATGGTGAATAGGACTAATGATGTGTCTTATTAGGGGTGGTGAATAAGACTAATGCTGTGTCTTATTCACCACTATCGCAAAAAAAAAAAGAAATTACAGAATGTCATTATTGTTACCGCAAACAAGTAAATATATTGGTAAATATTATGATTTATCGTTGAGAAAAGTTACTGAACAGCACTAGACTTAGAAAAGGTGTGAGGTGGACAAAGTCTCATTTGTAAAGAAGGAAAGATTTAAATTTATTATTCGAGGATGTGATAGGAATCCAATCTGGGGTCAAATTACGGATTCGATATCATACAAATTTTTATAAAATTTTAATTGCGTTTCTATAGAAATTTTGATCGATATCGACTGTTGTAATTTAGTTTTGTCTCGTTCAACTAAAAAAATACTTAGAGCCTGTTTGTCTTAATGCGAAGGACAGTTTCTTTCGAACATTTATATTAAAAACAAAAACCAAAAAATTTAATTTGTTTTTGTTTCCAATACTTATATTCGATAGAAACGTTCGTTTGCATTTAGACAAACAGGGCCTTAAATTTAACTTTGAAAAGCAAATATCATTATATACAAAAAAAAAAATATTACATAAAAAATTTTAATAAAAGTCCTGCCAATTTATGTACGAGTATATAATTCAAACAGAAAATATAATAATAATTAAAAATTTTATATTCTATAATTGAAATTGTTGTAAATACGTAACGATAAGAAAAAAGAAAACGTTAGTGAAACACATATGAAAAGAAACTTCCATATCGCATTTAATTATAAATATTAATAATAAATTTTAGTAAAACAAGCATATACAAGATTAGATAACGAAACCTGTACAAATATTAAATACATATGTGGTAAAAATACTAAAAAATATACATATACATAAATATATTCAAATATTTTAACAAGTATATAAAACAAATTTATAATCAAGCACAATTATTAAGATACCGATTTTACTAGACAGTAGCAGAATAAATATCAAATTAATACAATATAGTTGTAGTTATTCAATAGTTAAACAAAAATCTAAACTATTTGCAACAAAGAAATCTCCAAACAACGATGAACAATAACAAATGAATAAATCAAAATAAATTGAATTGCAAAAAAAAAAAAATAAATAAAACTAAATCTTATTAAACAAACTATAGATAGAAAGTTGAAATAAAGAAATTTTATTTCTGTTGGCCATAAATTAAAAAAAGAAAATAATTTAATAAAAATGAAAGTTCTTTTATGCCAAAAAGTAACAGAAATTCAAAAACAAAAAAAAATTAACCGGCTTCCGAAAAATAAAAATAAACGTTTAAATTATCATTTGGTTTTCTTTTTATATCGAATGTATTTTGCAAATGTATCGTATCCTCCGCAAGATGTACGAATTAGTATTTTTTTTTAGTTTAGCTTCTAAAGCTTCTCTGTAATATTTTTAAAATGATAATTATGTCAAAGATAAAATATCTTTCTTTCCTTCCCCATCTATAAAAGTGAAATGATTTCAAACGTGCATGTTTTAAATATACAAAAACTTAACTTAATCTGTGTCATTCGATATACATTTGCCATATATGCACATACATACATACATACGTACGTATGTACATATTCCCAGGTGACCACGTCTTTAAGACATCTTTGACGACGAGTACAAAACAATAGTAAGTCGTAGAAGACATATTGAAGACATTTCCATACAAATCGTCAACGAAATTTTCATACAAATAGCGGCGAAGTCACACAAGACGAGATGAGCGACAATGTCGCTCAGATTTTCGTCAACAATGATTTATTGAAGACAAAACTTATGACACTGTCGCTCAGATTGTCCTCAAGAAAGTCTTATTGAAGACAAAACTTATGACACTGTCGCTCAGATTGTCGTCAACACGGCTTTATTGAAGATAAAACGAGGGACATTGTCGCTTAGATTGTCCTCAATAAAGTTTATTGAAGACAAAACATATGAAATTGTCGCTCAGATAGTTATGACCGACAGGCGATATGTCATACATTAATCGTCGAAGACAATGTCGTCTGCGACAATTTGGCCAACTGGGTTTATATACACACATACATAGTTAAAAGAATTTATTTTATTATTGACATTTTTCACAGTGGCTTGAGCACGCTTCATTTCGAAAATGTTAACGAATTTTTTTTAAAGTCTTAAATACCCACGAGACTATCAAATAAAGCCATCAATCACATTGTGTGTATGCTTGCACTCGTGTTTTTTCGGCTATTTTATTAATATACTTATTTAACTGTTCCTTTTCATACCAAGATTTCACAGAGTTTGTTTTAGCAAAACTGCATTTGCCGCTAATGACCAAAATACATTATCCGACGAACATATAGAGGCTGTTCGTAAATGCATCACTGCTTTGCATCATACGAGCAAACTGCAATTTAAAATACAATACAAATTCGCTGATAATCTTTTTTAGTATTAACCACATTTATACCCCATCTTTGACATTTATTTGTGAGTTATCTACTTCTGTAAAGCACTTTAGAACATAAAAATTTTTATTTGCAGCGCAGTGACGCATTTACAAATAAATTTATATACCCGCAATGGCATACAACGAACACAAAACGTCTCAGTTTAACCTATTCGAAAAAGCGTCAATTAAACGCACTAATACACATTCACTGATTGATGCTTTTATTTGATCGTCTACAGCGACCATTAAACATTTTTATTTTTAAATCATAGTCGCTCAAAGTGGCACGCACCACAGTGGCGAATTTCATTCCGCTTCTTATACAAATTAGTACTCATATACATACAAACATTTCTCTTGGCGACCAGCACTATTCTAAATTAATGCACTGCTCTTTATCTGGAAGAGAGATCGCCACTCCCCCTGGGCTAAATTGGACATCTTCTATGTATGACTTTTCTACTCCGCCAAAAGCTGCCTTATTTATTTTCTCTTAAGACTTCAACAGTCCCTCAAAAGATCTACAGAAAACACGTGGTCACATACTACCAAGAGTATATTTTTTTTAGTTTCAGAAATAATTGACTTAAACCCTATTTATCCAATTATTTTTTAATATAAATACATTTTTAAAAGTTGTTATTCATGCATTTTTTTTTCAACGAAAACCAACTTTGAAATGTGAATTGATATATAAATAGAATTTGTGGATCAGACTTTTAGAAAAATATATTTAATTTTTCTAAAATTTCCCATAGTGCAGAGATAATGCTTATGTATAAATAATGTTACAAAAATATACATGAACAAGGATAATAAAATTTTTTTTCCATTTAAACATTTGCGACCAATGAGAATGATGCAGGAACATAAATAAACACGCACACAAACATACAAAAACACGATTTAAAAGTGAAACACCTACATACGTTAAACATTCATGTGTAAAGAACAGCAAAGTTAACATCGTGGTATTGCAGCAGTGAATAATTTAACACTGTGTCTTTAACAGCTCTTAATATCAATGTTGTGTAATTAAAGTGTTCCGATTTGATAAGAATCGTACACTTATGACTTTTTATTTAGTTGCAAACATTCCAGCCACCAAAAACAACGTTTTTAAAAAGTAAAAATGTAACAATATTGTCACGAAAAATTTTCATTACAAGCAATATATTTTTTAATATTTATATTATTCATAAAGATGATTCTTTGAAGTACAATTTCAACAAACTATCCATAATTATAAAAAGTACTATTTGCAGGAGCAAAAAAAAAATATTAACTTTTTAAGACGGAGTTTCATTAAGGCCATGATTCTCTATCCTACACAATAGCAAAGTTACTAAAAAATAGGACCCTTATCTGATGAATTGCTTTTGTCTTTTGAAAATTTTCATAGACTTCATCATACCAGGGTTGTATTTTTTTAGTAAATCGTGCGATTGTGTAGGATAGTGTATCACGGCCTTTAAGCAGGATCTTATATATGTTAAGGTACCACGTGACTTCACATTGGTGGAGCCAAAAAATTACTTGAGGGGGGGGGATTGATTTTTATGAGTAATATTAGAATAGATAATTAAAGGGGAATAGAGTAAAAAGCCAGAATCACCTTTCTACGCATATGTTCATAAATGTATAAACCTTTTTGTTTTTGGCAACTTTTTGTGTTTCGGTGATTTTGGTATATTAAATTTTTACTTTTTTTTGGCGAGTTTTTTCGTTTTGGCGATTTATTACATTTTTGTCGTTTTTTTTCGCATTGGCGATCTTTAAACTGCAACTCGCTTTCTCTTACGAAATTTTTTTACGAGGTTTCTTCACTTGGGATATTTGTTCTTATTGCGTTTATTTTTGGTTTTGGCGATTTTTGTATTTTTTTTAGCAATTTTTCGTATTGACTTTTTTTGGTTTCTGGCGTTTTTTAAGTTAAGCGATTTTTTTATTGCAAACTTTATTATTACGCCGGTCTTTTCATTTCAATGATAATTTTAATCTGGCGATTATTTGCTGCTTTAGCAGTTTTTTTTATTTTTCCGATTTTATTTTTAGCCGTTTTTTTCTTTCAAACGCCAAATTAATCTTTGGGTTTTCATTTAATTTGGCTGTCAGGCCTATTCTGCAAAACATGACATGTCAAGTCACGGTGATTTCAAATATTATGAAAAAAAACTCAGTTATTGCTTTTGGAAGTTGGAATAAATATTCTATTAAAATGCCATAAAAAAACCACTAACAAATCAGCTATTAATAGTTTGTTTTTGAAATCACTGTGATCTAGCTAAGAATATTAAAAATTTAACTTTACCCGTTTAATTTTTACCCGTTTTTACACACACAAAAATATCATATAAAAATCTACTAAAAAAAGACTTATTTTTCAGTAATGATTTTGCTTCATATGTGTTTCATGTTAATTCAACATGAATTACAGTAATTTTCAAAGAAAATTGTTCCTTTTGAAATAACTTCAACTTCTCACTTGTTTAAATGGAAGTTTAACTTAGATAATATCTGTAGTTGTTCTAATACATTTTTTGGTAAAGGTTACCTGATGATCTGCTAACCTCTTAAATAATAAATTTCAATGTATTTTTAATAAAAATAATAAAATAACAATTTGAGATTATTAGTGCATTAACAAATGTTAAACTTAAATTGTAACAATTCCCAAATAAGCACCAAGAAATAACTTTCAATTTAATGTTGATTCAACATTCCAATACTTTTAAATCCAAATGAAGAATCATGTTGAATCAAAGTTATTTCAAGTTGAAACAAAATGAGTTTGATGCTGAAATAACATGATGAACCATATTGAATCAAAACATGAATTTAAATAATTTAATGTAGTCATATTATTTTATTAATTATTTAACTTACTTATGTCCCTTTTCACAACGAATGTTAACGTGAACCTTAACTGACAGTTCTTCATACAAAACTTGTCGTTAGAGTGCCTGTTATCTTTAATTGTAAATTGTGGAAAGGGCCGTTAATTGTGTGTATTGGCAGATAAATATGAGTGGTAGTTTAGTTTGCTCGCCCATTCAAGAAGTATTTAGTGCGATTACTACAAAGCACATGAGTCCGAGTGCAATTCCTGGTCAGAGCCAGTCATTGAAAACATTTTTTTTGTACAAACAACTATTTGCTATTAAATAAAAAGTCATAAGTACACAATTTATATTAATTAAAAACACTTCATTTAATCAGCACCCGTAGCAGGAGCTTTTAAGTATACAATGTTAAACAATACGTGAGTGAAAACTTAATCACAGTACCATCTCTAGTACATTTCTAGATATTACAGCTATAATAAGAAAAACATAAACTGAAAAAGTCTTTAACACTTATTCATTATCAAAAGTTTGTTTATCCCTGAAGCTACGTGGAAAATTTGACCTAAAACTCGTAAGTAAACTGATTGTTTTTCTTGTGAAGAATCATAACTTCACCTTGTCTTACATGCCGTATGGCATTAGTGGCCTGAGAAAAATTATACAATTCATAGAACGTTTAGTAAGAAGACATTAGTGGAATACAAATGATAGAAAGAATCTATTTAATGTGTTGTTCATTTTAATTAATTCGATCAACGATAAAAAAAAAATTATTTTTTGAATGCATAAGCGTTTGGGAATCATGAAATTTTTGTTTCTCTCTACCTCCCTCTCCCCATCTTTCTCTCTTCTTCCTATTAAATAAGAGTTAATGTTGTGTTATTATCATAGTTTTAGTTTTTTTTTATCTTAAGAATGTATTCATAATTAAGAGTAAAAACATACATTAAGTTAAGTAATCATCAATCATATGTTTAACCTTCTTATCAACGTCACGTCGTGTATATGTTATGAAAATATTTAATTATATATTGATTTAAGATAAAACAGAAAAGGACAAGTAAAAATTAAACAACTGAAATCAATCGAAATATATATATATATATATATATATATAATAAAAAATAAAATATGTTATAAACTGTGAATCTGTTGTTTTTCTTAACGCACAATATTAGATATAAGGCCTGTCCCACGATGTCGACAACGTTCGACTTGTCGCACAGTTATATTGAAAACAACAACTACAACAACATTTTAAAATTTGTTTTGAATGTAACGGCCTGTCGCACGATGTCACCAGAGTTCGTTCGTTCGACAACTTGTATTGCAAACAACAATAACATAAGAAAATTTGTTGTTGTTTTCAATATAAGTTGTCGATCGAACGATTCTGCGACAAGTCGAACGTTGTGAACTTTTTGAAAGTTGTAAACGCTGTAAAAGTTGTAAACGTTGTAAAAGTTGTAAACGTTGTTAAAGTTGTAAACGTGTGCGACAAGTCGAACGTTGTCGATATCGTGGGATGAAAGTTTTTGCATATTGAAACAAATAGTGCAGCTGCAGGTGTCAAAATAAGTCGTAAGTCTGGCAACACTAAAGATAAGTGCCAGACGTAAAAGTTCTTCTGAATAAATAAAGACATAAATAAATACGCGGGGAATATTTTAAAAAACAAGCTCTTATTTACATGCTTTAAAATTAAGAGAATAAACTTTGAATTAATTCAAACTTATCAATTTATTATGTCATACAGTTTATGAGAAACAAAAGCTTGTCGCGATTTATAACTTTATGTTTTCTTAAACTGAAACACCGCTTCCAGCTCCAATATCACATAATAAATTAATGGGTTTGATTTAATTTAAAGGTTTTTATTTTTTTTTTTTTTCTTATTAAAACATTTAAATAAAAGCTAGCTTAATAAATGTTTTATTTTAGTATTAATTTCTCATTTAAGGCTTCATTTTACAATATAGGTTTTGTGAGCTTTTAATGTTTAGCGATATTTAATAATATTCCCTCAATATTTTTAATTACCATAGACAATTGCCTTCGAATAACAATTGTGGGATATTAATGCTTTTAAGCTAAGTACTGCGGCAATCACCAAAGGATCGTTTGAGGATTGTTTTACGATCGTTTACGATTAGTGAGTGACTCTCGAACAGTATTAGTAGTAGTTTTACACTAAAACCTGAAATATTTATTTAAAGACAACTTGTAAATCAAGCCCCAATCTCATGGTCTCTATGCATTAAAATTCAAATCTCGTTTCGTATTGAAGTCTTAATGTATTCAGTAATAATTTTATTCACTTCATGAACCATGTTAATACTATACTCGAAAGAACAATAGATAACGATCATAAATCATAAATTAGTATTGCTAATTTTTGTTAACAAAACAAAAAGCCACCGATAGATATCATACAATATAAATTTTGCATTTGATTAAATTTGATAGTAAATTAACATATGATAGCGCAGCTACATATTGTCTCGTTTGATATTATCAGCATATTGCCGAATTTATGGCTAAAAATCTTACATAACTTATTTCAATAACAATAGATGCTATCGAAAATGATGTTTCTTTTTAGAAAAGAAGAATATGTGCAATAACTTACAACTTAAAAATAAAATAATAAAATTAAAATTTGCTACGTATGGGAATGAGATCGTCTATATTTTTTGATTCACTATGAAGCTAATTATAAATTTAAGCTTATGTTTACGAGCGTCTTAATAAATGTCAGTAGCGATCATGCAAACTCAGCCTCTTAAAATACCCTAAAAATAATATAACTTATCAAATTTGCGCTATAGTATTTTGCTGCTATTAATATCGAAATTGATTAAAAATAAATTATACAATCCCACGATGGTTTCATCCTTAAGAAATTAATAAGCAAATCGGATAGGTATTATGTACTAAGCGTCAGAAAATATAATTAAAAAAATTCACGATATTAGAACTTTTTTATGAGAGCCTACCTAATATTTTCTCGAGGTATACCACAAAATTCACTACAAGTCGAAGGCAGCAAGTCCAACGTAGAACTTATTATTAATTTAGTGAAAACTTCCAAACTCACAAAAATCACTTTAGGTACATGGAAAAAAAAAATTCTTGTAACAAACACGTTAAATTGGAATAAAAATCAATTCAAAATTTTATTGAGTCATTAAAACTTTTAATTAAATTAAATTTTTAAACAAAAGTTTAATCGAATCAATTACATTTTTAATTAATTTTTTTCAATGAAACGTGTTTATTCTAGGACAATTTTTTTTTTTTTTTTTTGCTGAGTAATAACACAGGTTCTTGCATTCTTTTTCTCGCTCTGCACAAGCATAACGTTTCTTAGATCATTTTGAGTTTGGATGTTTTCACTAAATTACTAATAAAGTCTAAAATTTTAGCCGCTTAGCTTATTTCATTCTTAACAGATTTGCCTTTCAAGACAATGGTAAAAAGATCAAAATTTTGCAGTTTTGAATTTAATAAAAAAATAAGTGCTAATTTTAAAAAATAAATAATTTATTAATTTTTATTTATTTATTGCTTCATAAGTATTATACAAAGTAAATTTGCATAATATTGTTGCACAAATATGGGCGGGGTAACTAGACCATATTCCCCAGATGTTATTAACAGTATTTTAAACAAGTTTTGTGACTGACTGTACACGACCTATTAATTCACACAGGAAGTAGCAAACTGGTTGTTAAAGAAATTGCACAAAAGAACCGCATGATGATACGGTTATCCGTGACACAGCAGTCACCCAGTGCGAGCGAGACGAAAAACTCTCGAAGGCCATACAACACACACAAGCCTGGCCGCACTTAAGAAATAATTACGATGACGCGAGAGCTGTTCTTCAGTCCAGAGCTGCTTAACGACTGTTTTATTTTCTAATTTCATTTAACAAATAACTAACCACGTATTGATTTTTTAGCTTCTTATGTTAAAATGATTTCAAGCAAATTTTTTTAGTTACCAGATGGTGTTTTATTGGTCAACGTCGGACATACTGCCTTTGACTTATGGTGAATTATATTAAGTAGGCTCGCGAAAATATTAAGTAGGCTCATAACAAAGAAGTTGTAATGTGATGAAAAAACAATGATGTATTTTGTTTTAATTTACTTAGATATGTATATGAAAATATGGAATGAATTCTTATAAGCGGATTGTGTTGTTTTTAAATAAAAAAAAAATGATATATTAAAAGCTTTACATGGACTTAAAATGGCACCACAATATACCGACCTAGTGGGCTTATATTTAATCAAATATATACCGTTTGTGTCCTTCCAGGCTCAGATCTATCCATGTTTTGAATTTCATCAAAATCGGTAAATAGTTTTAAAGAGGCAGAAATCGCCCCTAATCCTCCTACTTTTGGAAAAAGTAGGTAGCCATGTGCTTTTCTAGACTTAAATCTATCTATATTTCGAGTTTCATCAAAATCGGATAGATAGTTTTAAAGACAAAGTAATTTACCTCTACCTTCTCACGTGCTCTTATGTACGAGTATGTATGTTTTGAACTTCATAAAAATTGAATCAATAGTTTAAAAAAAGAAGAAATTTCCCCTTACCTTCCCTCGTGGTCCTACTTTCAAAAAAAAATTTATATATGTACTTTGATTGACTCATATATATCTGTGTTTCGAATTTCTGAGAGGCAGAAATTTCCCCCTACCACCCCTTGTGCTCGTAGTTTTTACAAAACATATAACCTATGGGTCCATCTGGACTTAGATCTAACTATGTTCAAAATCGGTTACGTAGTTTTGCTGTTAAAGTTCAACAAACAAACAATAAATTTACTTTCGCATTTATAATATTAGTTAGCAGAGACACATGCAGCTATCACTGCCACGAATCACGTATCCAAGTCACGAAGCTTGTAGCAAAGACATAAACCGTATTGTGGACTCCCAAAAACTATGCTAAAAGCAACCAATAT
The DNA here is from genome assembly GCA_944452675.1 of Tachina lurida. Lineage (NCBI taxonomy): Eukaryota > Metazoa > Arthropoda > Insecta > Diptera > Tachinidae > Tachina > Tachina lurida. Next base: position 116,715,058 of record OX101756.1, read on the forward strand.
CACATGATTTCCCCGGCGCTTCCCCGGATAATTACAGCAGCATGAAAATCTAAAACATCCGCAGTTGCAGCACCATTATGCTATGCAGTTGTTACCAGTATTTATAACCAGTATTCGCCAGTATTTTCCCATTTTCAAACATTTATAATCATGGCCGGCCATAAGAAACTTACTTTCCAAAAATCAAATTGCTTGAATCATTAAAAAAAAAATTGTTTACGCTTATTACCAAAATGACAGCATTGTTACGTTTTTTTTTACCTTAAAAAACGTCTATTTTGTAGGTTCGAAAATTTTAAATTAAATAAAAACTACCAGCGTAAATTTTTTATCAAATCAAAACACTTTATTTACTCAACACTGATACTAACGGCTTTTAAAACACACACATTAAATTATTTCACTGCTAGAATACCACGATGTTAACTTTGTTACACAATACTAAACTCAACTGACTCGGCTACAATCTTTATGTTTAGTTTAAAAAAGTGATATATCAAAGAAGCAGTCAGTATTATGCTAAGAACAGTGATGTTAACATCGTGATATTATAAACACTTTCCCCCATATTCTTAAAAAAAAATAAAAAATGAATTTAAAATCCATTTTAGGAAAACTTTGTATGATAAGTTTAAAATAAAATACATTTCAAAATGATGTTAAACATTGTGCTTTTAAAAGCTCTTTGTAATAGTGCTGAGTAAATAAAGTGTTGTGATTTATTTTTTTTTTTACTATTAACAAAACGTAACAATATGCATGTCGGTATAACATACATAATTAAGGATTGGAGAATACTGAATCTGTTTCTTGATGAAGAACCAATTAAAATTTCCACGTTAACACGTTAATATCTTTCAAATGCAGGCTCTTGCGCTGACGGCTCTTATGTAATCTAAAGGCTGGGAAATTTTAAAATTAAAAACTCCACTTTTTTCACAAATTCAATTTTACTGATGCCAATGTAAAGTAAAAATTAATAATGGAATGTGATGTCGGGGCAAATGTCTACCTCTAGCACGTCGGCAGACGACTGCTCTTTTCATAAAATTTTGAACTATATTTTGCCACAAAGCTTCGCTTATCTCGTCAATGCAGCGCCAAATTTCATCTTTCAGAATGCCGGTTGTTTCTGGTTTGTTCAAATTAAAATTCTTTGCTCAAGAGTTTAGCGTTCCATAGTTAAAATTTCCCAACTTTTTACTAAATAAATGTCAACGGATGACAGCTCAATTTAATCAATTACCAGCCAAATTACTTTCAAACCCAAAATTTTCTCAACCCTTTAGTAGTCAAATTCCCTATGGCTAGACTACTTGATGGGACTAGGTCAATGATACTGAGTTCCTATTAAATATACATATATTCCTATTAAATATACATATGTATATACTGAGTTTCTATTGAATATACTATATACTGGCTTATGGGTATGTCCTTTGTGAAATGCATAAAGGCTCTTTCTCATCAACCTAACCACAGAGATACATATTTTACAAAATCGCTTTAAAAAAGCTGCCGGAAAAGATCGCATAAAACTTATTCGTATAAGATACGAGTAATTAGCTTTTTTCCGACATCGTATTTTATTTTGATATATTTGATGTATTGGAAAAGAGTATATTAAATTCGCTACGGTTTCTTTTGGCTTCTGACTTGTTTGTCATAATATTCCTTTACACCTAAATAAACTGTCCATAAAATGCATTTACTCCCGGGCTATAAAAATTATGAACAACCAGCTCAGCTCGCTTTAATCCAGACAGTAAAGAACTGCTGCGTGCTCCTGTGAGCGATTTTATGCTGAAATTATTTATTCAACCGTCATAAAATTGCATGAAGCAAACGAAAAATAAAAGGAGCAAAATGTTAAATAAAAGATTTCAATACTTTATCAGAATTTAGCCAGTTGAGTTCACAAATTTTTCTACAGCTACTTTATACGAAAAAAAAGATGGGTGTATGTGTGCTGGCACACACTCCACTTAAGTAAGTATGAGTGAACTGAGTGACGTGCTTAGTCAGTTCATTTTGGCAGTTATTCCGAGAGTTTGGTCAGTAGCATTTGTTACCAAAAAGTTAATGATTGTTTTTAACTAGTAAGTGGTAGTTCAGCAGAACTTTTAGCACTTTTTGGTTTAAATTTTTCTATAAAATTTATATTTTTAGCTTGAAAACTCAAGCCTCTGCTATGAACAATCATCGATAATTATCCTTTTTGATTAAAATGCCTTTTCTGATTGGCAGTTTAAGAAAATCTGGCATTAAACCTTAAAACTTTTATGTTTAAACTCCTGCTGTGGATTTGGCAGTAAATTTTCCTTTCTTAAAAAAATGTAGAAGTGAAAAACTTCTGTATATTTTATTTTACTACTCGTATTAAATCTTTTTCTCCCCATTATTTTGCTCGTTTTTATGTGTGCATGCACACGCACACACTTGCAAACAATATAAAAGTAAAATTTTATTTTGTAGTCGTTAAAGTTTTTCACTGTGCTTGGCGTTGGCACATTATTTCTTTCAGGCGAATTTTTATGACATTTTAAGTAGTCGTAAAGTGAAACACTTGATGAGACATTAATCGACGTTTATTTTATACTATTACCCATACAAACGCATTTGCTAGCCGCTACATGGAACACACATGTGCACAAACTTAAAATGGCTGATTTTCATTTCCTTTCAAAGTCATAAAATGTCCGCTGGTGCGTGCGTGTGCGTGTGCGTGTGTGTGTGTGTAAGCATGTGTGTGAAAGAGTTGCATTTTTCAACATATGGCGCAAACTTTTATTTTCAATCAGTTTAATATTTGCCAATTTAAAATACATAAAAATATTTTAATGGACAAAATGTTCCAAAAAAATATTTTGTGTTCCCGAAATTTATCAACAGTAAATAAAACTTTGTTTGTAATTTTATAGCCATATGCGTGCTATTAAGTTGGCTATTAACTTCTTAATGAAATATTATATTTAATGTCTAGTGTCCGACCGAAGTAACTTTTTAGACCGAAATTGAAAGTTCGGCAAACATTTTCTAAAGCAAAATTTACTTCTTAAATTAACAATAAAAAAGCCGCGTTGGCATTTTTTTTTTAAGAGAAAAAATACTCAGGCAATGAATGCCTATTTCTATTGTTAGGTGTTACCTTCTTTAGGAAATGTATAGTGATAGAGAAGACAGGTGGTGAAGGAAGAGATAGAGGAAAGCTTCATTTCCTTACAACTTGATTTTTGTGCACGTTTCTAATAGTGCAGTGTTGCAGCGCCTCTGGTGTCAATGAGACGTATTAAATTTTTGAAAATGTGTTCAATAGCCATTTTATTGGTTATTTTATTTTTCCGATGATACTGTTACACAATACCGACGAAGGAGTATGCTCTGATGTTACATTACAATTAGTATACGCTGAATCAGGTGTAGTTCAGTGACCAGTGTCTATGCCTTCATCACTTGAACTGTCCTACAACAACTGATACAAAAGGGACACTAATGCACATCAGAAAAATGCTTGGTGTTGTTATTTAACGACTATAGGAGACTGGGATCGAACCCAGGACCTTCGGTTATGTAATCAACGTTCTAACTACTTCAGCCAACGCCGTCCAATTTATTAAACCTATAAAAATTTCGTAGTTTGTTTATAAAAAATCTTAACCATAAGGAACAATAAATCACAATTTGATTTGTGGAATCTTGTTTTTTTTTACTACAAGGAAAAATCATTGGTTAAAATTCTCTAGAGTGCTGTATTTGATTTCACATAAATATGATTATATTTATTATCTATAACACGTAAAGGAATTGAAAATTTACCACAAGGCAAAAAGTCTATGAAATTCCGTCACTAACTTTTGTTAGAAAGGGTCTTCGAAAAGGAATTTCGAAGGGGAATTCGATACTTTTAACAGTGAAAAGCGGTAATATGGTTAAAGATACAGCTGTCGGTTTGCCTATCAGTCGGTTTCGCCAAATTACCACTTAAGGACATAGCAGTCAATAACAACAATTGGCAAGGCCGCTTAGTCGGTCTCTCACTATTAATGTGTTATTTATTATTCACAAATGTTATTATGAGAAAAACCTTAATAAGCAAATAAGGCTAGATTCCTGTACATAAATTGCTTAACACCTGCTAACTTCTAAACATTTTTCTTATTGCTCGAATTCTTGGGCGCACAAGAAGCTTGAAGAGTCTACATAGTTCTCTCTCACTCTCCACAAAAAAAAAAAATATAAAAATAAATCTGTTACAGCAGACACGGCAGCCAACTGAAATATTTCAAAACTTAAACTATTAACAGAACAAAATTATTAACTGAATACTGGAATAATTGGGGAAGAACTTAAGGCGACCTAGAAATTATCAAAATGCTTGATGTCAAAGCATTGCACGTGTGCAGGGTAACACTTCAAGCATTAATTTTCAATTCGCTTTCGTGCTATTTAAATCTGAAACGTACGGGCTTGATGTTTTACAACCTTCCAAGTAAAGTTAAGTAAAAATTTATTGAGCCTTTTTTAACAATGAAAGTTTTTAATACAACCTTCCAAAAAAATTTGAGACCTATAAGTGAATTGTGGTCACCATATTCAGCACATTTAACATCCCAAATTATTGGCAATAGATATGTAATACTATACGAATTTTGATTTTTTTTCGTTTTTTTGGTTTTTTCGGTTGTGGCGAATTTAGCGGGTTAGTTTAGGAATTTATTTTAGTTTTGGCACGTTTTTTCGTTTTGGCGATTTTTCCGCTTTTTGGCGTTTTTCCCATTTTGGCGATTTTTTCGATTTTTTTTGTCAGTTTGGCGATTTATTTAGGTATTTAGCGATGCTTTTCGGTTTGGCGATTTTTTAATTTTAGGGTTATTTAGTTTTAGCATTTTTGAAAATTTCAAGAGTTTGCCTCTTACGGTTTTCAAGCGAGTTGTCACAATTACATAGTCAAAATAACATTAACTGTGAGAATATCCTTTAATTTTGATGTTTTAAATTTCAGTATTAATTGATATAGTCTGCATAAAAATACACTAACTTTGAAAATTTCAATTGTTCATATAGAATTGTGTTTATATTACGAGTACATTAGGATTTCATAAATTTTCGTTGATCGCTTTGGAACACCCATAAATTATTTACTGTCATAATTTGTTCTTGTGGTGCCACAACGTTTTACGGTTTTAGAGAAAATAGCCTGTTAAACAGACAGACAGACGGACATCTTGGCCAAAAAAAAGAGGGATAATTTTCACCCTTGGTGTACGGAACCTAAAAACGAACCCCAACCTACGTCGACCTCAGTATCGATTACGTAGACGCATCACATAGTCTAATCATAGACGATTTTTGCCACTAGATTAAATGAGTGCCGCTAGTGACAGGAGCTTACATTGGAATTATATTACCGTATACGTGTTAATATATAAATGTTAAATGGTTCTGTATCAGTAAGGAATTCATTATTCTTCGAAACTTATTATGTTATACAAACATACATATTGTTACATTTTACCTGTTAAGAATATTTTTTTTTTGTGGTTTCGAAATTGCATTAAAATAAAAGTAAAAACTATAAAAAATTATTTAATCACAACATTTTATTTACTAAATACGTTATAAATATTTTGAAACTACTAACTGTATAGAATACCACGATGTTAACATCACTGTTCTTAGCAGAATACTGACTGTTTTTAGCATAATACTTAACATAAAGATTCTAGAAGAATGTTAGCAACATCCAGAAATTCTCAGCAAATTTAGCTTAGTCAGTCGAGTTGAGTATTGTGTAACGAAGGTAACATCGTGGTATTCTAGCAGTGAATTAATTTAACATTATGTGTCTCAAAAGCCAATAATATCAATGTCGAGTAAATATAGTGCTTTTATATGACAAGAATTGTAAGCTGGGACTTTTAACTTAATTAAAAAATTTTTATGCTTCAAAATCCGCGTTTTTTTCAAGTAAAATCGTAACAATGTTGCTATATTGGTAATAACAGTATAAATACATTTAATGAAACTGTATTTGTAACAATTCTAAAGCTTCAGAAAATTTGATACAGCTTGTTAAAAGTAAAGTAACAACGAGCCCACTTTTCATGGAACTTATTGGTAATGTTTAGGATCACCAAAATAACTTCGTAAATTCTTTCCCCCAATATTCATAAAATTTGAAACAAATTTGAATTGTATTTTATTTCAAATTTTTCATACAAAATTTTCCTAAAACGAATTTCAAACTCATTTTATTTTATTATGAATACGGAGTTTAGACATTTTATGCCTTAAAATAGAGTTTGAAATATGCCTTTGGCATATAACTATGTTCTATCTTGCAAAGAAGCTTAATTCATTATAAAGGGAATGAAGCAACTGCCAAGCTCATTTGTGTTCCCGAAATTTCCTTTAAGGTACTCGTAGTGCAATTAAATTACACTAAATTTAGAAAAAGCAAACCTTTCAATATTCTTAACCCAGAATGTTTTTATATCAATATGCTTTTAATAATATAATTTTGTAAGTAAAACTTTGCTTAATAAGAAATAAATTGAAAACATATGTTCTCTAAATTGAATCTCGGCAGAGAAGAAAGAAAACTTTAATACACAGAAATTTAGTATTTTTTTTTTTGGCATCTTTTATAATGGAACTGTAACACGTACGTTTCACATGTAACATGATTGGTCGGTATTTGTATTCTTATGAAAGAGGAGAGATACACAAATAGTTTGCTTTGCAAAGTACACGGAAGTATTTTACAACCCACATCCTCCTCCCTTAGCAAACGAAAGTCCCAAGAGATGGCTCATCATACTTATTGTTATGGACCATCAACAGCATCATCATCATCATCATCAGTCACATGATAGTCCGCACAATCACTTCGTTGAATGGTTCGCCTAGATGCTGTTCGTAAATACAATTTCCGCATGTTTTGCACCTTTTTTATTTAGAATTTATTTTTATTTTTTTTTTTATGTTTAAGTTCTTCCTTAAGGATACTTTTCATTTTGCTATGGAATCACAACCGCAAACATTTCGTTTATTTTACTGCATTCTGCTTAATAAAATATTTAGTTGCTTTCATTGACATGTTTTCTATACTTCAATATCTTGCCACTGCCGCTGCTGCTGCTGCTGCTGCTGCTGCTGCTGTCTTTGGTCCTTGCATTTTGTCTTCCATATATAAATTGTATCCTTCGTCATTATTAACGTGTTGTAAGTTTATCATCATACTTCATTTCCTTCTCATTGTGGTTTTTTTTTTCATAGGAATCTCTTTAAATTTTTGTCCCGCAGACATTTTGCAGAATGAGATGTTTGATGTTTCGTCTGGTTGGCAATAAAACATGTCAACACACATAAATATTTCTTTCATCTGTTTCTGTCACATCAACACTTTATCCCTTTTGCGGCTGTATTGATATTAATAATTTAAAGTGTTGCATAGTAACGAAAGTTCACCGTCAATTATTGTGTGGAACATGAATTATAAACTTTCGAAATTTCAGTTGCACCATGGTTTCAGTGGCATCGCAACATGTCATTAATTATGCACACAACACAGTCCAAAGTTTGGTCAGATTTTTTCTAAGATTAATATTGCAGTCGAGAGCGGTAAACATGGAGATGAAATAATTAATTGAAAATGCTTTAAACATATAGTTTTTGAATGCACTTAGATCAGCAAAGGCTGAAGGTGAGTACACGGGCAAGGAAATTGTACATCATTTTAATGTTGTTTTTTTTAGTATTGTAGATAGATGATGAGTTGTACATAGATTTAAATGAAATACAACACTGCACAATGTAAGGATCACGGAGTTGCCAGAATAAAATAAATAGTTGATAAGCTTAAACTAATGCCGACTACACATTATGACATTTTGTGACAACTTTTGTTATTTCGGAAGTCTTCCGTTGTGTGGCGTTGATTTCCATACAAAAATTATTATGTGAACGGTGCTGCACACATTTTGAAAATGACAACACAAAATGGCATCACAAGAAATGCCAGATGTGTACTCAGCATAACATAACTGGAAATTTTAAAGAAGAAGATTTTTAGGGAAGCACTGTCACTGTCGCTGGGAAAGATTTAGCAGTAAATAATAGTAAATTTTTTTGATAATTTTTTTAAGTAGATGATGACAATAATATTCACCACTGAATTCATCCTAGAACCTTCTATGTATCAAATAAAGTTCTCTATATATCAAGAATAACACTGTGTTACAAAAATGAATGAAGGGTGGCGTTGGCTGAGGTATTTAACACGTTGACTACAAAACTGGCTTCGAACAGTCATTCCAGAACTACTCCACTCACTTTTCCGATGTGCATTATTAATATCCCTTTGATCAGTTGTTGATGTAGATGATGACAATAATATTCACCACTGAATTGGTCCTAGAACTTTCTATGTAGTAAATAAAGTTCTCTATACATCAAGAAGAACACTGTGTTACAAAAATGAATGAAGGGTGGCGTTGGCTGAGGTATTTAACACGTTGACTACAAAACTGGCTTCGAACAGTCATTCCATAACTACTCCACTCACTTTTCCGATGTGCATTATTAATATCCCTTTGTATCAGTTGTTGTAGGAAAGTTTAACTGATGAAGGCATAGACACTGGTCACGGAACTCATCGGCGAAGTAAAAATAACCAATATGGCTACTAAGCACAGCCACGAAATTTAATACGCCTCATTGACCCCAGAGGCCCTGCAATACTACATTATTAATGACGTGCAAAAAAAAAGCTGAGTTGTGAAAGAATGAAGCTTTCCTCTACATCCTCCTTCACCTCATGTCTTCTCTATCACTATCCCTTTCCTAAAGAAGAACGCCTAGTAATAACAGTGTTGAGTGTTACTTCTCTTTATAAAAAAAAAATTAATGCGCCTCATTGACACCAGAGGCGCTGCAACACTGCATTATTAAAAACTTGGAAAAAAGCAGAGTTGTAAGATAATGAAGCTGTCCTCTAACTCCTCCTTCAACACCTGTCTTCTCTAACACTACCCCTTTCTTAAAGAAGATTACACCTAGTAATAATAGTAGTACGCATTCATTGCCTGATTATTACTTCTGTTGCTAACAAACCCTTTTTCTGCAGCGAATAAAACCTAAAGGAAAAAAATAAAGACATCAAATCATATTATTAAACTGCATTTACAGAATATCTGAATTGTATTTGAGAAATGTTTTAGAAACTCTTGAAAATATGACTTAGTGAACAATTTTTGCTTCGAGCTCTATAAGGGAAATACCCATTGTGGTCAAAGTCTTCTTCCTCAGCGAATCAAACCTAGAGTTTTGGAACGAATTTATATATTTTATTTTTAATTTTTTTGCTTTAATTTATTTATTCTTTTTTTGTGTTTTTACTTGTACTTATTTCAGTGGACGTTAGCGGGCCTGCTCTGAAAATCACGGTGATTTCAAATCACGTGATTTCAAAAGTAAATTATTAATAGCTGACTTGATAGTGGGTTTTTATTGCGTTTTAAGTTTTTTACATTTATAATACAATATTTTCTTCCAACTTCCAAAGCTATAAATCGTGAAATTTACAAAAGTAATGATTTAGCTTTTATGAAATTTTTGAAATCACCGTGATTTGGCATGTCGTGATTTGCAGAACAGGCCCGTATTTCACAGTTTTTTTTTTCCCTAATGCAATATTATTAGTCTAAGCAATTTTTTATGGTGAAATCAGAATTAAAAAAGCAGTTAAACTAAATTATTTTAAAATTTAAATTTACAACAATTTAACTAAAGTAATAAATCACTTGGGGGAAATTATATTAAAATTGTATACTATTTTAAAGAAATTTATTAACTGCTTTTTTTAAATTTATGCATTTAATTAAAAATTTCAATTTATTGAATTTATTGAAACTTTCTTTAAAAAGATTTGTTCTTTGCCTTTCAATATTGAAAATGGTTTGATTGCTGAGAATTTTAATGCATATTTGTGTTAGATTTTTTTTCCCTCTAACTTTAACAGTCACACGCTTAAGTGGAATCTTTTTTTAGCATCCTGCAAAGCCAGTCTCACACTTACTCGTACTTGTGCAATAAAAAAAAACTGCCTAAATTGAACTGTCAAACTTTGTCAATTTATTGGCTGTTTTTCGCCACTCAACACAAGCAACTACATACAGCACAATCAAATAAAAGTAAAAATAGAAATAAAAAATTAAGTTTGTTCCTTTCTACAAATTCATTTTTCACTTTCCACGCATGGTGAACGCGTAGTATTCAAAGTTGTGGCAACTTTTTCCTTTTGTTGTACAAAAGTTGCTAAAGTATTTAAATGGCTTTTGATGGGCTTTAGAGTGAGAGTGAGAGTGTAAGCGAGTGAAGGAAGTGAAGTCTCGAACATGCCACGACAATTGCCTTTAGCGCAGATTAAGTGGTAACAATGAAGCTAGACAATAAAAACCGCCAAAAAGAAAGGAATGAATTGGCAAAAACAATATAAAATAAAGAATATTCGTAATACTCTAAAATACATTAAGTACTTGTTGGTGGAATTCCGGAAAAGCGGATTTGAAATATTTTTTTAAAGGCTTTCACATTGGCATGTGTGTGTGTGTGCGTTATAGCTCGACTTTGCCAGTTGGCACGGAAATACATTAAAGCAACTACAAGATGTGCTACCGACTGTTTTCTTTCAGCCAGAATGCCTGCTTGGCTGCCTGTTTGCAGCAACATACTTGTATCGAAATTCTAACCCATGTGTAGGTATGGGTTCATTTTTCTTTTTTGTTGTCTTTTCGGTAGCGGAAATAGTTTTGATTTTAATGGCGGCAATTTGAATAGAAAACAAGTGCTAATGTGCGAGATTTTTTTTTAACAATTTAATTTCCATAAAGAACTTAACAACAGCCGTTTTACTCGTTTTTGTGAAAAGGAAACAATTAAATGAATTTAAATTGTTGTCAAATGTCGGTATGTACTATTCTTTCTATTCATTAAAATCTTTTTGTAATGTTCAATCATTAAAAATTCAATTTCATTAAAATCAAATTCATGTAAAGTAATTGGCACAAGGTGGAAATTGGTTCATAATACAAATAAAGTCATAAAACTAGATAGATAAAATAGCAAATTAAAAAGTAATTATCAAATATAACTTTGAATGATTTAACTTATTAAAGTAAAAAGATTTAAAAATGCTCAATTTAGCTACACAGAAAAAAATTTGCCTGCAATAAACACGTTTAAGTAAAAAAAAAAAACAATTAAAAATTTTATTGAGTCAATTAAACTTTTAATTAAATTCAATTTTTAAACAAAAGTTTAATTCACTCAATAACATTTTTAATCGATTTTTGATTCTTTTTTTAATTAAACGTGTTTATTGCAGGAAAAATGTTTTCTGTGTAGGCGCCAGATAAAAATTAAGTAATTTTTAACTTTGTCTGTATTACGAGGACGGATCAATAAGTCGCTAACTCAGTTTTTTTGCAAACAAAAATTTATTTTTCAACATAATCTCCCTTTAACTCAATACACTTAGTCCAACATTTCTCCAGTTTTTGTATCCCTTCCAAAATATAGGATTTTTACATGTCCTTAAAATAGGCATTTTTTGAGCTAAATCTCTTTCCACCAAGCCATTTGTTTAGGTTTGGAAATAGGAAGTCATCACTAGCGGCTAAGTCCGGAGTATATGGTATATTCGTAGCCCAATTCATTGAGTTCTGCCATTGAGACTGCACACGTGTGCTCTAGTGCATTATCTTGATGAAAAAGAATTTTTTCCTTGGCCATATGGGGTCGTTTTCTTTTTAAGTCCTCATTAAATCGGTCTAATAAATTGGCCGTTTATTGTTTTTCCCTTTTGAAGGTAATCGATGTGGATTATCACGCATGCATCCCAAAAAACTGTTGCCATCACCTTTTTGGCTGACAAGCTCTCCTTGGCCTTCTTCGGAGGCAGGTTCAACCGGAGAAACCCATTGCTTAGACTGCTGCTTGGCCTCCGAAGTACAGTAATGGATCCACAGTTAGAAAATGCCGCAAAAACTCATTAGGATTGCGGTTAAACAATTCCAAACAATCCTTTGAAGTTGTCACACGTTTACGTTTATGGTCAATTGAGAGCAAACGCGGCACCCATCTTGCAGACAACTTTCTTAAACCCAGCTGATTATTTAAAATCGAAACCACGTTGTCATTTGAAATGCCTATGGCATCAACAATCTCACGCACTTTTACTCTTCGATCGGCCAACACCATATCGTGGATTTTTTTCAATATTTTAGGGTGTACTGACCTCAATTGGCCCTCCAGAACGTTCAGCGTCATTTGTACTTGTGCGAGCACAACGACCACTTTTTTACTATTTAAATCGATGCTGCAGAGTCCCCATAGTATATATCAAGCTTTTCCTTGGTTTGATTGATGGTTTTTTTTTGTAAAAAAAACAATGTTTAATGAGAACTTTAAATTTACTTTATTCCATTTTTAAAAAAATAAACAAGGCTGTATGTTTTGAACAGCTGTTAAGCGCAAAGTAAATGACGACACTTGCTCAAAATGTGACAGTAGTCTATTAACATGTGGTGCTTGATGGGAACAGTCTTACATTTCATATAACTGCGATTGAAGTTCGAAAAATCACGGATTATAGATCAGCCCTCGCAGAAATTAGAATTTATTTATTTGTAGTGAATGTTTATGCTTTCAAATTCAATAGATATAATTTTGAATACTTAGTTCAATTTGACACACTCCATATTTTCGGAAAACATACACGGAAAAAAATTTTCCTGCAAATAAACACTTTTAAATTAAAAAAAAAATCAATTAAATATTTTATTGAGTCAATTAAACTTTTAATTAAATTAAATAAAAGTTTAGTTCACTCAATAACATTTTTAATTGATTTTTGGTTTTTTTTCTTATTTAAAAGTTTTACTGCAGGAAATTTTTTTGTGTATACACTTACATATTTTGAAACTGAATGCTTTTACAGCCAATTTTATATTACTCATGCTTATACTTCTTCTATATGATAAATTTTAAACAAAACTTTTAATGAAAATCTTAAATCACATACATATAACATTGGCCATACGTTAAACATTTGCCAACTTTATTGTATCTAATACAAATATGTATTAGAATATATCTACAAAGACATTTTAAAAAATTCACCCTCCGGCCGTAGCACGCGTGTTAGACATTATTATCAAATACATTGATTTGTTCTCATGTGGATATATTTTTTTTGTGGGCCCATACTAATGATCCCAATATTCATACAAAAAAGGGAGCAGAAGAAGACTCTCCACATGATTTTTATTTTTTGTTTTGTTTTGTTTTAAACAATTTGAAAAGTCATTGTAAATCTCAACGAAAAATCTTTAGGAAAATATAAAAGTTTTATAGCAAATAAAAGTATAGATCCCTTCCAATCACACCCTTAAATAGAAACCAAACACACATAAACAAACATGGAGACACACACACACACACGCACACACACACATCTTTTCATAGGCATAGTAGCATCCTGATGATAAAACTAAAAAGGCGTTCAGCATTTCAGGCCTTCAGTAAGTGAAACTTTTGATGTGATAAATAAGTTCCTTTTCGAATCTGTTAAACATGTGGTGAATATACAGTTAAAGCTTTAACGAAGCTTTAGCGGAAGTCTACTATAACGAACATTAAAATTTTTTACATTGAATGTAAGCATTATATAAAAAATTCTTTAAAAATGAAGGATAAGAAATAAAACAAAATCTTAAGCCTAGTACTCTGTTCACAATTTCGTGCGAAATGCTGTCAAACTACACGTAAAAGTATTTGGTATGAAATACTGCGAAAAACGCATAAAATTTATCTGGCAGCATGTTTTTCCAAGCAAAATGACTCTGGCATCATTTTAGTTTCAGTAACGAAACAACATTAGTCGTACTTTTTTCGCACGGAATTATAACAATGTTGCATACTTTCAAGCAATAAAAGCGAGAAATTTATAAAACAAAAAAAAACCGCGAGTTGTGCTACATTTAGTACATGTCAAATTATTCTCGCGAAATAATCAATGTTGCAGAAAATTTTTCACAACTTCGAACAGAGTACCAGGCTTTAAGGAAAAAAAATTTAAAAGCGGGAAAAAGTCGTTGGAACACCCGTTAGTGTTTTGTTTGACAACTTATTTTCGGAAAAATTGCGATGTTGTTATTATCTTATAAGCTCCGCAAGTTTCATATTAAACAGCTGATCAAACTAAACTAATTAGTGTTGCAAGTTTAGGGGATTTGTCCATAAATTGGGGATGAAAATTTTGTCTTGGGGATCTGCGGATTTGTTGGGGATGATAACCAAACTTGAGGAGATTTTTTTTTATAACTGATGCGTCTGAGAAATATGCGTCTAGCAAATCGAAAAATGTGTGTTACAACTCATAGTGAATGGTTTCTAATAAAGAAGAAGTATCAAGGCATATTAACCAATGATGAACACTACCAACAAAAAAACAAAAATACGCAACTAAATGCAATTCGACTTATTGGAAGCACGTCATAGAATAAACAATTTGTTGTGACAAATTTATTCCTGCTGAAATGCTAAAGCTTTTTAATGCAAGTACTATGTATTAGGGATGGGCAAAAAATATCGATATATCGAAATATCGATATTTGAGAAAATAAATATCGATATATATCGCCGATATTTCAAAACCCCATATATCGATACATCGATTCTTATTTACGAGTATCGTGTTTCGATACTTTTGACTTTTGAGCTATTGACATCATTACTAGTTATGCGAAGAAATAAAAGAGAAATTTCATAATCTGCCTTATCGTGGTTGGCGTATTTCAAATACGACTACGACTGTTTGGTAATAGATTAAAGAAGACTTCAACAGCTTTTCTTTAATCTATTACCAAACAGTCGTAGTCGTATTTGAAATACGCTAACCACGATAAGGCAGAATAACATCCCAGGCGAATTTATAAAGTGACTCGACTAAGGCAGGTGACTTTTTGATTTGTGTGGGTATAAGCCTAAAGGCAGAATTTGTTTTTACTTCCTGTTCTGTTACGAATCAGGTGACTCTTTTTGCTTTATAGAAATCATATACAAGCCGTTAGTTTTTTTCTTTTATTATGTTCTGTTTCGGTTCAACCTGTGAAAATAAAAAACTGTTAACTAGTTGTAAGTGGCAGCATAAATAAAATAAGACATTTCGAAATAAACTGTGATTGTGCTTTAAGAATTAAAAAAAAAATAATATTTAAAAGAAAAACATAAAACTATATAGAAACATAGCAATTAGTGTTTTTCATACGGGATTTTCTGGGAAAGAAATCCCGGAAAATTTGTGCTGGCAACTTTAGTTTGTACAAATGTACACCCTCCTCGATGAATGTCGTTATTCACTTTATGAATGCGATGGTAGAACTATCGCGACCTTAGAACATAAAGGTTCTATTTGCACCAACACTACTTTTGAGGGAACTAAGGTTGAATATTGTTAATCGTTTTACTTAGTCCATTTCCACTTAACTTAAAAACTGTTTTTGAAAAATTTTAATTTAGACCTGAAATATTATTATGTTTTTAAAAATATCCAAGCTACTATATTAGTTTTGCCACAATTTGAGTCTCAAAAAACAGATAGAACTCTGATGCTCAACGATGAGGCACATGAATGTAGGACAATATGGTTCTAAGTACCTAATAGAACTTTGTTTGACGGTAAGAAATATTTTTTTGCAGATAGAACCATGTGTCTAATTATAAATGCTAAAAAAAGTAATAAACATAAGGATAATGAAATAGGAGTGTCAATATTTTTTTAATAAATTTTATGGTTTTATTTTGTATTTTTAAAAAAGGTGTTTAAAATAAATAGTTTTCCTATTAATTAAAAAAAAATCAGACTTAGTCACATTTTTAAATTCATAAATATTATTGTTTTTAGTAAATTAAGTTAACCTATATTATGATTAGACATAAAAGGAACTTAAATTCGAATATCTCAGATATAAAACGACAGGACAGGACAGCGCATAAACATTTGGTTGAACATATTTTTCGAGCTCTGCTTAAAACATATATTTCACATTCCAGTTGGTTTTATTTGTACAATATACAATTTTAAATCTGAGCAACATGGTTCTATTTGCAATTAAAGTTTCCCCATGGTTCTATCTGCAAAATAATATAGGCTTTCTCGGTTAACAAGGTTCTATCAGTCTGTTAGAACCATGTTAACTGTCTCAAACCAAAAACGCGTAGTTAGAACCTAGTTGTATTGAATATCTCAGAAACTGTAAGAGATAGAAAAAAACTGAGAACGCCAATCGAAAGAGCGTAGCCGCTTTAGAGCGATGCGATATATAACTCATTTTTGAAATAAATGTAAGTTAGAACCTTGTTGTCCTAAGGTCGCGCTATATCTAAAACTTTACAACAATTACGGCCGGGAACTGAAATTGTATTATTTTTTTTGACCAAAAGTTGTTCCCACTTTTCCGGGAAATGAAAAAGTCCTGGAAAAGAAAAACTCTCAACAGCAATGGACGATGCAAAACTTATCATTTTAGTGGAAAACTGTGACCATTCTGGTCCGACAGAGCTGATAATTTATTACAGAAAATGTAACTATTAAAATTTAGAAACAGAACGGCACAGCACAGATCGGCAACAGAAAGTAAAGACTAATGAAAGCTGTGTTCGTGCAAACTTTTATTTAAAATGCAGTATAAGTTCGCTGATGATCTGTTTTAATAGTAATCATGTCTGTGCACCATATTTGACATTTATTTGTTCGTTATTTATTTCAGTGAACCAGTTTAGACATTCCATTTGCACACAGCCCAAGTCTTAAGGAGCTAGAGTAGGTTACGTATAACTTAACATAAATAGTTCTTTTGTATTAAATTTCTTAGTGACTAATTGTGCATTCGAAATTAATGCTGCAAAAAATATCGATATATCGAAATATCGATGTTTTCAAAAAATATATATCGATACTGTTCAAAAACATCGATACGATATATATCGATACATTTTTCTCATTTGCCCATCCCTACTATGTACAACAAAGTTTCTGAGGCTGATGAATTAGAAGATTTCGTTTCTGAAGTTTTTGAAATGGTAAACTTTGGTTAAAAATTTTTTTATACTCGTACTTGTGTATATTAAACTATGTGTAATTTTTTCTTTACAAGTTTTATAAGCACAAATTAAATTTATATAAATATAAATATAGTTATCGATATAAATGAATTTTATTGAATAATTATATATATATATATATATATTTTATTTTTGTCATTATTTTTCAAATAATATTTAAAAAAATTTATTTTTTCACAAAATAAAAAATTTGAATCAAAAAAACTAAATTTTGGGAATTTTTTGGGACAGCAAATTAAAATTGGGGATAAGTTCTGGAAAAAAAACTGGCAACACTGACACTAATGATTAGTTACATTAGTATTTGATTATAGGTGAAATTTTATTAAACTATTGCGTTATTTGATTTGTTTTGCTCACTAAATTTACACAGAGGTGAAATCATATCACTTGCAATAACTTTGATTCAACATGATTTTACATTTTGATTTAACAGTAATGGAATATTAAATCAACATGAAATAGAAACATGAACTTCAAGAAATATTTCATAAGGCGTTGTAAGTTAAATACACATAGACATACAGAAGTGCGGCTTGAAGTGGTTGTTTTGCCTTGGAGAGGCCCTTCGATAGGCCTGTAAACTATTGCGACTTAAAACAGGATTTCACTAACAACTTACGGCTACATGCTGGGTTCTATGATGAATGGATGGAAATGGGGAATGAATAAGCGACCGAATCTATACGATAGATGGGGTAAAGAGCTTATTATGTTCTTAGTTTTATTTTTCTTACTTTTTAAATTTTGTAACTTTTATAAACATACATATATTTTTTTTTCTTCTAGCAAAAACACTAATCAGCTTCTCCGACTGCCGAAGAGCTAGTGGGATGTAAGACCGGGGATGGATGCATGCACCAGCCTGACAAGGCAAGATATTGAAAAAGGGACTTCAAAAATAGTTAAAGCCTGCTAATGATTAAAATGTTAAATGTTTTTAATGATTAAAATGTTAAATTACTTCTAAGAAGATTTTAGAATTACAACAATGTTCGGCCATATTAAGGGAAAAAAAAAAGAAATGATAAAATAGTTTTTTCTTAGTAAATTACTCTGAACGAAAAATCACTACATTGCAATTAAAAAGCAACATTTAATAATTTTACTTTTAAATGCAGCTATAATTTTCTAGAAATTGTTGAAAGTGCTACTTTAAGGAAACTGAATAATTTTTGTTCATTCCAAATTGATTTGAATTGCTGATTGCACACGCACTTTCACAGTAAATCAACAATTCCATTAAAAATTTTATTTTCTACTACTTATTTCTACTCCATTCTGTAATGTTTTATTTAATTTTCATTTCAAACAATTCAAGTACACACACCCAGCAATAATCTACATGCTGTAGCAAAAAGTAACAAAAGTATCTGTGTGTGCACCTGTTTTGTGGGAAGGTATTGTTCTTGCTTGGGGCTCATTAGGGGTGCCCATTAGTTGTTATTTTAAGTTTATTTTTTTTTTCTTTTCATTCAGTTGCCTGCTTTAAATGTTCATGTTTAGTCCTCATTATGTTTTAATTAACTGACCGCAATAACAACAGCAGTAACAACAAACAATAAATACTCTTTCTTTTGTATTTCATTAAAAAAATTTTACTTTGTTTGTTCTTGGCTTATTCAAGTTTCAATTTCGAAAATGTAAATACACTTCTATGAACGAAAAAACTAACTAAAGGTATGAAGTGATTTTCAATAGGAGTATATCACTCATACATATGCAAAACTCATTAAACAGAGAAGTTTTATAGGCTGAATGAATTGCAGCAGAAGTAGGATGCATTACAGTGTTAATTTGCTAAATTTTTTTACTATCCCACTTGACCTGAGATTCTTTAAGAAGGAATGTTCACTAAAGCGAAGAAATTTCCGATATTTGTTCGCAAATCTATAAAAATTCGAATGTTCGCTAAATCTTCGAAATTCGCACCTTTCTCGATAGTTTTTCGAAGGTGTAACGGTAGACGACTGGATGTGTGTTAGTCTGTTAGTTGAGAGTTACCACGTTCGAGGTAAAATGACAGCACTGTAATTTAAAAAATAAAAAACACAAACATACTACATATGTGCCCTTAATTATGAAAGTGGTCTAAGTCATATATTTCTTTGGTAAAGATATTTAGTAGATTACATTTAAACAGTTTAAGAAATATTTTTATATTTTGCAACATTTTAATTTAGAGTTGTGCTAGCCTCGATTTATATAAATTTATTTAATATTTTTTAAATATTTATGGAAGTTTGTTTTAAGATTTATTTGATATTTCGAAGCAAAAATGCACATGACTTAGATCACTTTCATAATTAAGGGCACATATGTTAAGAAATGGAACAGAAAAAACTTTGCCACGAAACGATAGCCGCCTAGTGGACGTGTGCTAGTCTGTTAGAATGGAGCTACCATGTTTAAAGCCTGCAGCGTGTAACTTAAGTATTTAAAAATATGAATAAAATAAGTAAGTTAAAATAAATAAATTAAAAAATTAAATTACTTTTTTACTTTTTCTGCTAAATTTTTGCGATGTCGAAACTAGTTCGATATTCTCTCGAAACTTCGAAATCGAATGTATTTTTTTTTGTGGACAAAACTGAGCGACAGGTGAGCTTTTTTCAATTCATTTT
The DNA here is from genome assembly GCA_944452675.1 of Tachina lurida. Classification (NCBI taxonomy): domain Eukaryota; kingdom Metazoa; phylum Arthropoda; class Insecta; order Diptera; family Tachinidae; genus Tachina; species Tachina lurida. The sequence continues at coordinate 116,734,869 of OX101756.1, forward strand.
TCAGTGTCACTCTCGATAAAGTTTTCCACCATAAATGTTCGATATATATACGAAATTGATATCAATAACTAAAGTCTTGGTCAACTGGGTATAGCAGCACAACGCTGTGGCTTTATTGTCATTGCGCCGATAGTGGGATCCCGCCTTAAAAAATATATAAAATTTTAATAGCAGAGCAAGGTTTCGATCCTCGGACATCTGGGTTATGGGCCCAGCACGCTTCCACTGCGCCACTCTGCTGCTGTTGGTTAGTTCGGTTAGTAAACATTAAATTCAATTTCACTTAAGATATAAATAAGGATTTTAATGTCCTTGTTTTCTTTAAAAGTCAAGCCCAAAAAATTATACAAATGTTAGCAAAATATTTAACCTTATTGTTGTTGGCAAATTTTAACTTAAAATTCAATATTAGAGAAAAATTGTTGCATTTTGCCATTAATATTGTAAAAATATCAAAAAAGAAGGAAAAAGTTTTCCAAAAATGTAAGGGGAGAATGGCTGGAATATGAAATTATATGAACTAATAGAAATCATTACTGCTTCTAGGACTGGAATGAAAAACGTAATTGAAATAATGTGGGCCCATTAGCTCAGTTGGTTAGAGCGTCGTGCTAATAACGCGAAGGTCGCGGGTTCGATCCCCTCATGGGCCAACGGCTATTTTATTTATAGAACATTTTTATTAATTAAAAATATTGCTAGAGTCTAAAAATTATATCGTTCATCCTCCAAAAAAATTAATAATTGGTATATTAAATCTGTTTTAGAAAAAAAAATTATGTATATTTGGTACATTTTGAATACAACAGTTTATCTTCAAGCCTTAAAAAAAGCTTAAAATAATAACGTATAAATAGATATTATACATAAGTAGCAATTAAAGTTAATAGCCATTCATCCTTTACTGAGGAATTGTATTTTTAGAAACTGATGCAAAATGTTTTCTTTTGATTAAAATTAAAAATTGAAAATACTATGTGCATATGGGCATTTCCACAGGAATGGAAACTTTTTGTAGCATGCGACACCAAGCAAATATGCTTGTTTTTTCAAAGAAAACTAAACTTTTTTTTACTTTTTTATAAATTTGTGTAGACCGTTGGCAGCTCTACGTTGGATAAAATTTTAAGAACACTCGAGTCACTTTGTTCAGAAATACAATGTTAATTGCTTGCTGTCGCACGTGACAAAAAAATTTAATTTCTTAAAGAAATGCACATATTTTATTGTTTTTAGTGAATATTTCGCATTATTAAGGTAATATTTAAGGCACCTCAAATATCTATTTTAAATTTAACTTTATGCATGTTAAATAGTTTCAAAGAACTTTATTTAGTTCGGTTAAAGGAAAATTAAAATTTTACAGAATAATTAAAAATATATTTTTTCTCTGTATGAAAATATTATTATTTCTCAATTCTGTGAAAATATTGTGATTTCGACTTCAAAAATTCGAAATTTTTATTCATCACTATGTTGCCAGATTTTGCAAAAACTTACTGAATGCCCCTCGAATATGTAAGAATATATTTAGAATATGTGTCTTTAATCTTAAGCCATAAAACATTTTAAAATTTGCTTCGTAAGTCTCGGAAAACTTTTTAGAAATCCAACGAGGATAAACACATTCATTTCTTTTGTTCAAGGTGTTTAGTGGTTGTTAAAAACTTTACAGGAAGAAATCAATTCTTTTGATATACACCATTTCTTTTCCTTTTCTGCTATTCTTTTGTTACTGATTTTATTTCTTTTTTTTTTTTGGTCTGTACATGTGTATACAATTTAACCTTTCTGCTTTATTTCATATATGTATGTACTTCTGATACACTCATGCGTGTAAATATATAATAAGTGTGTATATTTCTGTGTTCATATTAAAAGCTTTTTGAAGAAAAAAAAAATCCATTAAAAAGTATTTCTCTTTTACCACATTTAAATCCTTGTGAATCCCTCTTAAGCGTTATTCTTTTGTTTAGTATTTCTTTATTTGTTATTTAAACGATTTTCATATGTGAAAAAATGCTAATGTATATCCAAGTACAATGTACAATTATAAAGAAATAAAAGCAACTCCAACAGAATATTGTAAGAAGTTTATATACGATACACACATACATACTACGATATACGAGGGCGGTTCGGAAACTTCTTAGCCTATCAATGAAAGAAATAGTTAGTTTTTCAAAAATATTTTTATTTTTCAATATAATCTCCTGAAACTTCAATACACTTAGTCCAACGCTTTTCTAGCAATTCCATCCCTTGATTAAAATAGTTTTCCTCAAGGTCTTCAAAATAGTGGTTTACAGTTGGTAATTGCTCTTCATTTGAGGTAAAACGCTTGTCAGTAAGGAATTTTTTTAGATTTTGGAACAGGTAAAAGTCACTGGGAGCCAAATCAGGAGAATAAGGTGGGTGGTCAAGCAACTCGTACTTTAATTCGTTGATTTTAGCCATTGTTAAAACACTCTTGTTCGCTGGTGCGTTGTCTTGATGAAAAATTATTTTTTTTGTGTTGTAAGCCAGGACGTTTTTCGGGAATTTGTACATTTAATTGATCCAAATGGTTGTAATAGTACTCTGAATTTATTGTTTTACCCTTTTGCAGATAGTCAATCAATAAAATACCTTTGAAGTCCCAAAAAACCGTTGCCATAACCTTACCAGCCGATTTAATTGTTTTTGCCTTCTTTGGGGCACTTCCTCCAGCTTCAGTCCATTGTTTGGATTGTTCTTTTGTCTCTGGAGTATAGTGGTGGATCCATGTCTCATCAACAGTTATGAAACGACGCTTAAAATCCATTTTATTTCGCTTAAAACGATCCAAACAAGCTTGAGAAATGTTCATTTTTATGCGTTTTTGGTCAACTGTTAACAAATGCGGCACCCATCTTGCAGAAAGCTTTTTCATCTGTAGTTCTTCATGCAAAATTAAATAGACTCGATCATTTGAGATGCCCATGATATTAGCTTTTTCACGCACTTTTATTCGTCGATCATTTAATACCATATCATGCACTTTGGCTACAATTTCTGTTGTTGTTGCTGTTTTTGGACGTCCACTACGTGGTTCATCTTCAATGCTTGTACGACCACGTTTAAATTCAGCAACCCAATTTTTTACTGTTGCATATGAAGGAGCACTTTCACCTAACACATTCACCATATCATTGTGAATTTCTTGTCCCGATAAACCTTTTTTATGTAAATATTTAATGACACCACGCATTTCTAATTTTTCCATTGTTAAAAAATCGCGGATGCGTCTTTTGTGAACACCTGTTTCTATATAAAGGAGTTGCCAGATCGAAACAAAATTTAACATGTGTTCATAGCAGAGATGGAAGTTTCCAAAACACTTAACTTTTTTTTGTTTATACCGCGCTTATTGTGCTAGGCTAAGAAGTTTCCGAACCGCCCTCGTACATATATATAGATATATACATACATATGTATGTATGCATTTAGAATTATATTTGTACAGAAATTTATTTGCTTTTCAGCCAGAGCTAAAAGCAATCAGCAGATTTATCGTAATAAATTTCCGTTAAATAGCAAATTGTGTGCATTATTAACTAATAAATAAAGAATAAACATCTTATATTATATTTCCAAAAATATCGCACATATAAATAAGGGCCATAATGTTTGGTCGTTCACTTTAAGTATGCTATTGTCCACCAATATTGATGAATTATATGTAGATGCCTTAAAAGATATTTTGCTCTATATATGGCATAATATATTATTTTTGCCTAAAAATTCCAGAAGTTACTTGAATATCACCACGGTAACACCGGTACCGTGAAAATATCACAATGGCAACGTTGCATATCAAACAGCATTTTACCATACCATATCGCTGCACATAAATTTTTATAACTTTTAAACCATTGGATATAACATTTCAAAACTTTGACAGTGACTTGTAACCTAAGCAAAAAATTTCAATAAATGAAATTGGGAAAAAATTGGAAAAATTCGTCACTTCACATAACTAGAGATGACCATTGGTTTGTGTCAAAAACGACCGACTGAATGAGTTCGACCCACTAATAGATATCCCACTTCAGAACTTTTACACTAGATACATATACATACATATGTATGTGGTAAGAGCATCCTAGGGTAATTTGGTTAAATAATAATAATAAAAATAATTAAAACAAAAACGGGTAAAACCTAAAAAAAATTTTATTTGAATTGATCATTTTCGGTTTTGCATTCATTTACGCTTGAAAGGAAATTTGCATAACTTATGGTAGAAGATGGCATTTCCAAGCTTCTACAGTATAATAAGAGCACACACTTCCCCCGGAAAATTTGGTAAAAAAACAAGTAAGAGTGCTATATTCGGCTGTGCCGAATCTTATATACCCTTTACCAACGTACGTACATATATATAGTATACAGACATATACATACATATTTGTTTTGTGAAAAAATTTATCATTTTTTTAAAGTTTCCATCTTTGGAGCTGTAATTTTCTCTCAGAAGCATAAAATATATTCAATTTATAAAGAAAAAGAAAAAAATTGTTAGACCTATTTAATTTTACATAACACAAAAAGTGTGAGTTTTCCAACCCTGGAGTCATAATTTTGGATTTTTTTGATAATTGATACCAATCTAGTTCTTTAAAAATTACATAAAATATGTTAAGTGAAAAAAGCAAAAACGAAATAAGGAAAAACTTAAGGTCAGATTTTGTAAATTCAAACGATTTTTTCGTTTTGAAATTTGTATGGAAAAAATATTTTTTGAAAAGAATTTTCGTTATTTTTCATACAAATTTGAAACGTTTAGAAACAAAATTTTTTACAAAATCTGCTTATTAGTTTCATTTAATTCCTTTAATATTAAAAACTTCAGTAAAGTGCGACTTTGAATCGCGCACGGCTTTTTTGAAGTTTTTTCTTCAGTTTAAACGATTTTTTCAGTTTTGTCGCATTTTTCTCGTTTTGGCGATTTTTTTCTGTTTTTGGAGGTTTTTTTTATTTTGGTGATTTTTTTCTGTTACTGGGATTTTCTTCATTTTGTAGATTTTTCTCATTTTGACGATTTTTTTTTCATTTTTGCGATTTTTTTCTGTTTTTGGGTTTTTTCTATTTAGGAGTTTTTTTTCTTTTTTTTTCATTTTGGCGACTTTTTTCTGTTTTTTGGGTTTTTTTTCGTTTTGGCGATTTTTTTCATTTTGGCGATTTTTTTTCATTTTGGCGATTTTCTTTCATTTTGGCGATTTTTTTTTATTTAAGCAATTTTTCCGGTTTTTCGCGATTTATTTTAGTCCTAGAAATTTTTTTTAATATGGCGATTTTTTTCTGTTTTTGGGTTTTTTTTTCATTATGGCGTTTTTTCCTGCTTTGGGGTTTTTTTTATTTAGGCGATTTTTTTCTCTTTTTTGGGGTTTTTTCATCTTGGCGATTTTTTTTCATTTTGTCGTTTTTTTCCTGTTTTGGGTTTTTTTTTAATTTTGGCGATTTTTTCATGTTTTTTTGGGGTATTTTTCGTTTTGGCGATTTTTTTGTTTTTCGCGATTTTTTTCCGTTTGGCGATTTTATAATTCCTTGATTTTTTAGTTTTACCGTTTTTGAAAATTTCAAGAGTTTTGCTTTTACGGTTTCCAAGATACAGCAAGTTGTCAAAATTGCATAGTCAAAATTGCATTAACTGATGGAACACCCTTTAATTTAAATTTTTTGAAATTTTAGTGTTAATTTTTGTAGTCTGTATAAAAATACACTAACCTTACACATTTCAAGTGTATATACATATAATTGTATGTATATTACATGGGATTTTAGAATTTTTCGTTGCTCGTTTTGGAACACCCTTTAATTTCCAATTCTCATGTATTTGTTGTTGTAGCGGCCAAAAGTCTACACACTGTGTCCAAATTTCAGGTCTGTAGCTCTTACGGTTCTCGAGAAAATACTAATATAGTTTTAGACATAGTTAATTTTACATAACACAAAAAGTTAAAGTTTTCCAACCCTGGAAACGTCTTTTTTTTTTTTTTTATATTTTTTTTATTTAAAATACCAATTTTAGTCGTACTGAAGTGTAAAATAAATTTATTTATTAAAAAAAAATAAAAATTTGTTTTCGGTAGTTACTTTTATATGGCAAAATATAGTTTACGTTTTCCAGCAATCATCTGCCCGATTTTGCTGAATTTCAATACCAATCTAAGTTGGACCATTTCTGATACATCAGTCCAAGAACGAAGTCTCTAGCTTTTCTGGGAGTTTCGGAAAACCGATTTCACGTACACCGGACAGACGGACGGACGGACAGACGGACGGACGGACGGACGGACGGACAGACGGACGGACGGACGGACGGACGGACGGACAGACGGACGGACGGACGGACGGACGGACGGACATCGCTTATTCGTCATCGCTATTCGTAAGGACCCAGAATATATATATTTTTTTGGTCGCAAATTAAAATTATGGAAATTACACACGGAATGACAAACCTATATATACCCTTTTCAATTTTTGGTAAAGGGTATAATAACAAAAAAAAAATAAGTGAAAATATAAAATTTTAAAGTGAATTGGAAATTTCCAGTTTCGCACATGAACATTTTATTTTTATTTTTTTCAATTTATACGCTTTTCTAGAAGAATCCTTTATTTATGCCCGTTTCTACACACAGGTAATTTACCTAAGGTTTTTACCCACGAGTTTGCCTTATAAAATTCAACTTACACGATTGATATCTAGGCACCAATAGATATATACTTGTAGAAATTACGGAGTTTAAGGGTAGAGTTTGTATATACAAACAATTTTTTGGTTTTGAAATTCGTATCTAGAAAATATATTTTGAAACGAGTTTTCATTATTTTTCATACATACATACATACATATTTAAAACGTTTAGAAACGTAATTTTTTACAAAATCTGTTCATTAAATAACTGCCAGTTTATAGAAGACATGTAAAAATTCTCGTCAGTCTATTTATATTGAAAACAAAAACAAATTTTGAGTGCTTTGTTTTTGCTTTAAATTATTTTAGTTCAAAAAACCTATTAAAATAATGCTTAGTTTTCAAAAACGGCAACACTTTATCCCGGATTACTCGACGTTCATATCTGCTATAAGTATAGTGTTGCCAAGTATCAAGGAATTTCGAAATTCTTTTTCTAGCAAAATTCTTATGTACGCACATGCGGCTGCAGTTAGGATTACTGCATTATCGTATATACTGCATTATTGTAGTCACTGCATTATCATATTTACAAACGATTTTCTAGCATACTTTTAGGAATGAATAAATAAATTCTTTAACTATTAATTGCAGGGCTGCCAGTATTGTTGAATTGCAGCGTTGTCACTTTGGTGCTTTTCTGGTATTTTTTGGTGCTTTTTTCCTTTCCAAGTACCCAAAACTTTATTAAATAATACCCGTTTCAGAAAAGCGGGTACATATTTATAGTGCTTTTTAGTGCTTTTTCAATAATCAAAATTTTTCTAACAAAGAAACAAACGCTTCGGCTTTTCTCAATAAATATTTTTAATTCCTTATAAGAAATTTTTTTATCTCACGATTTTACTATTTTAATTCGCATGCGTGAACAGAGTTAAACAACGTGGATTTGTCATTTGTGCACATTCAAAAAAATAACAAAAAAGTGTCTTAGTTCTCATGAAATTAAAAATTTTTTTTGAAAGTAGGTTTTGCATTAATTTTTGTTAAATTTTTTAACTTATTATGGTTTTATTTAAGCCTGGATCCCACTATCGGCACAATGTACCGATTTTCATCGGCTCACTCAAATTAATTCAGAAGTAATAAGCTAAATTTGCCTTATTTCTGGGTGCCACTGTGGCTGAGTGGCAGCGATGCTAGCCTCTCAGTCCAGAGGTCGTGGGTTCGATTCCCACCATAGACCCTGGGTGTTTCCCGCAGACAAGCTAATCGCTTCGCGGGTTGTGTTTGTTATAAAAAAAAAAAATTAACAAAATAATTAATTGTTATTCTTTCATTAATTTAAACCACGAAGATATAAATTGTAACGTCATGTTAGAGGCTTTTTCGAAATATAAGGACATAATTTCCTCACAGTGCATTGTAATAAACCCATATACACTTATTCCAAAATTAATGAAGTAATACTGCCATTTTGGGTTACTACTTATGACTTCATTGCATTGAGCCGACGAAAATCGGTACATTGTGCCAATATTGGGATCCAGGCTTAAAGATGGAAAAACGAAAATATAGAAAAAGCGTTCAAAAGGTGGCTTAGACCAGCAAAATATGCGTTAAAGACACTATGCATTTGATGTAATTTTAAAATAATTTCCCGGTATAGGGATTTAATATGTCATAGCCAAACAAAAAATAAAGTATTATTTATATAAAACATAAATAACAGAGAGTATTTAGTTACAAAAATATATACATATAACAGAGAATATTTAGCTTAGTGCTTTTTTACCCGCAATTTTTTTAATTTTTACCTTATTTTTATATGCTGACAGTGCTTTTGATGACCCAAGAGTTGGCATCACATAGGGACCGATCGGGTAGAAGTAGATGAAGGATAATGCTAAATTCAAATATGTAGGGTCAGCCACTCTTTGACAATTAAATCAAACAGCAGCTACATGTATTCTCTCAGACAAAAAAGAATTTTCAAAATCAATTGACGAATAAGGAACTGCGAACATACAAACTATTCAAAATAAATTTTAAGAACACTCCCAGGAAAAATCATTGGTAAATCTAACCAATTTCGGTAGTTAAAGTTATATCAACCAATGAAATTTATTAAATTAACTAATTTGAAACAGTTAATATATTTAATATGGCACATCTTTTTTTTGTATTTAAGAGTAGTAACACCCAGGCAATGAATGCCTACTACTATTACTATTACTTCTGCAGGAAAGGGATAATACAGTGAAGGCAGGTGGTGAAGGAAGAGATAGAGGAAAGTTTCAACCTTTTAGAACTCTGCTTTTTTTATTATCTTTAGACGTTTTTAATAATGCAGTGTTGCAGCGCCTCTGGTGTTAATGAGGCGTACTAAATTTTATAAGCTGTGCTTAATAGCCATTTCATTGGTTATTTTACTTTGCCGATGATTTTGCTACACATTGCCGACGAAGCAGGGCGCTCTGATGTTACATTAGGATTAGTACCAGTGTCAATGCCTTCATCACTTGAACTTTCCTACAAAAATTGATACAAAGGGGCACTAATGCACAATAGAAAAATGCGCGGCGTTGTTATTTAATGACTGTCAGTGCCATTCTCGATTCAGGGACGTCCGGTTTTGTAGTCAACGTGCTGACTTTTACAGCCAAGGCCACCGTCAAAAATTTGCTATGGTGCAATCCCCGCGCTTAAGTTACATATAAATTGTAATTAATAAAACATATTAAAACAACCATACAGCATAATACTTGGAGACAGTCGTAAAGCAGCTCTGGGCGAGTCAACATCACGCGTCGTTGGCAATTATTTCTTAAATGCAACCAGGCCACTGTTGTTTATTGGCCTTCGAGAGTTTTGCGTCTCACCGCATGTGATTAGTGGTTGGCGTCGGTTAACGGTATCCACCGCAATATCCCGTTGGTTTCCATTAACCACATGCAAAAACAATTATAAGAAAAAATATAAAAGAATACTGGTTGGAGAACCAAACAAAAACTCATTTTTGAAGAAATTAAAAAAGGAGAGGAATTTGGAGGTTCCAGCTTCGTATGCGACAGTGTATGTCGTTTGAAATTTTCTCGGAGGAGGCTCCTTAATGAGACTAACCTGGCATTTTGTGAATGTATAATATTCCGCCAACCTTTCTAGAGTTAAAAAAAAAAAAAAAAAAAAAAAAATACTTGGAGAAGTGTCTATTTATCCATTCGAATTAACAAAAAATTCACATTCGATATGCAAACAATTGCAACCTTTCTAGTAATCCTTCACTCAACGGAGCATTTAGTTATTGCTTTCCAATCTTTAACCAAACTCTTTCTGCATTAAAGATCTACACACATATAAGAAAGCTCTTTTACATCCGTAGCTACAAGAAGATTAAAAATGTCAGCAGCATAAGCTGAATATAAAGGAAATGTTTGATAAGTTGGTTAGATAAGATTTTCAACTGTGTACGATAGTTAAATTAACCAATTGCAAAAACGATTCAATTCTAATAATAAAATTCTTTATTCTTAAAAAAAAATTCTCAAAATCCAAGTTAATCTTGGAGCATCTGCTGTAACAATTTGGCTTGATATTTTTAATTAACAAGTTTGTTCTTTTGCCACAATCTTTAAGACGTTTAATTTAGCAACTATACAAAATTAGTTAATTCAACCTGAAAAAAATGTTGCTCACTGAAGTTGCACCAACAATTTACACCAATAATTAAATAACTAATTTCTATTGGTTATATTCACCAAAATAAACTCAGATGTATTGAAATCCCAACATTAATTTTTCTGAATTGTAAGCTTTACCATTGAAATTGGTTAGATTAACCTATGAAAAAATTTTCTATGCAAACACTATAATTTACATTTAATTTTTTTATAATTCTTGGAGCATAAATCATTTTATCACACACTGTAACAACACAGATGTGTGCCAGGATCTGTACTCCAGCTCATATAAATATTTCTGTACATTTGTTTCTAAAAAAAAGGAACCATTAGCAAACGGATGTCACGTTACCTTTATTGTGCTCGGTTTTTTTTTCATACTTTGCCATGCTATAAAATTAATTGTTTTTAAAAATGAGGTAGAAAAAAATAGGGGAAGAAAAAAAAGAGAACAAAATAAATTATTTCACTTATTAAACTGAAAATTTAAGGAATTTATACGATTCCATGAGTATAATTATTCATAAGCTTGTTACTATGCACGTATGTATTTATGTAGTTGGATTATTTTATGTTTTATAAGAAAGCCTAGCAATTTAATTATAGTATTTTTATGTGGGATATAGTGACATAAAATCCCAAATAAAGTTTGCAGGGAACCACAATGCCAATTCAATTTTTAGGAAAGGGAATATTGGAAAGTTAATTATTTTGACTACGGTATAACCGCTAACATATTTTATCCTTTATCTAAACAATTAAATGCATATAAACAACGCAGAACCGTCAGCAAATAGATTTAATTTTTTTTTTTAATATTTTTAAATTTATTATAGCTAAAATTACAATAAACATAATTATGTTATGACATAAATGTATTATGATATAACTATGCCATGACATAAATATATTATGACAAAATTATGTCATTAAATACATATGTATATATATCTATACATACTTATTTTAAGTTTATTTATGTCCTGGCATAATTATATCAGAACATTTGCTACGATATAAATGTTGAAGTTGTCACCAAATGCTTTAGCCGATGTAAAACACGGACAATCCATTTTTTAAATATAAATTTGAGTTCTTAAATTCAAAACGTCTTTATCTCTCAAGAGTAACAATGTGAATCCGTGGTTTTTTGCTTTGCAAAGCAAACAATGATTCGCCCTTTTTCAGAGCCTGTCCACCAGCCATGATCGGCGACGATCTTGCTTGCGGCACTTAGAAGTCACTGCGGGGACTGGTGTTGCCGTTGGTAACATGCTCGAATTACACCAATGACAGTGTATTCCCACGGTGACCCATATCCTACAGCATTTCATGACGTATTCATGTCATAGCATAGTTGTGTCATAACATATTTATATCATACAATAGTTGTGCCGTAACATAATAATAAATAATATCATAGCATAGTTACGCCATTACATAATCGTGTAAAAATACTTTTGTGGCATAACATAATTATATCATAGCATATTTATGTCAATGCATATTTACATATGTGAGAAACTTTCGAGCATGATCTGCGTTAAATAAGTTAAACTTCACATATATCTTCAATATTTATAACGTTCATATACCAAAAATTAATCGTAATAATAAATGATGCCGCAAATCGAGGGACAGCTGTGTTTAATTTTAAGTGTAAGCAATAAATAACCAACAGTTGAGAGATATCTTTCATCTACTTAACAAATGTACCAAAAAATAAGAACCTTTTGTTATTTTTTTTTAGCAGAAAGCATCAAAAATATGAATGAATGGCCTGAATGTCTGTCTGCCTGACAGTGTGCAAGAGTTTAAATAAGGTCAACGGAAGTGTTTTATGCGAGCAAATAATTACTTTTTGGAGTAGGTATGATATGCTACCAAATAATGGTCATATTTTATGGCAATAACATGGCATTATATCAACGAAGGCATTGCTCACACACACACTCACACACATACACGCATACATATACATATGTACATACAATTTTATTTGCATGTGTTTTGTTAAAAATTTACTATGCATGTTTTGGTTTTTATATTGTATTTGTTGCGCTGGAAAATCGTGTTTCCTGTTTCCTAAAGCCACAATACAATGTCTACTGTTGCCCGTGGTAAACATGAATTTCATTTTAACCATAAAATAGTTGTGAGTGACAACATGCAAAACGGAGAATAGATTTTTGTATAGTTAAAACAATTTTCAAAATTACAATGGCAAATTTATTTTTTTGTTTTTTTATGGAATTGTTTTTTTTTTAACATGACAAAAATTTAAAAAGACTTTAATTATGCGCTAAATAATGAAAGGAATGGAATGTCCTCGAAAGTTATTTATTTGGTCTCTTAAATATATAATAAGAACATATCGTTTTAACTACCATAGACTCTAAGGCATAACACAAACGTCTGTTAAGTTGATATAACTTGGTCTGCCCAAGGATCGAACTTGGAGTGTCAAAGACCGTCATTTTCTTTGCAGTCAACGCACTAACTGCTTCAGTCTGCAGCATCCTCTGAATTGTGTTGAAATGGGCAAAATTTATTAAACATTTGCATTGCAAGAACGCAGAAAAAAAATTTGCCATCACTGTCAATGAAAAATGATTTTCTTTGCATTTGCACAAACAAGAGAAGAAATTGGTATACGTGAGTGTTATGACAACTTTAATCATACAACGTTTGCATAACATATGTGCACCTTAACAAACTGTCTGCAATTAGATGAAATCAGACAAGATGTTATTAACAGAGTGACAAATAGTAAAAAATACGAAATCGAAACAAAAAATAAACTAAAATATCGAAGCATAACCGATAAAAACAAGCTTAAGCGACATAATTGTCGAACTAAATTTTTTTACCCAAAACCGATTATTTACGATATATTTTAAAAGAAATTGTCTTTAGATTATAGTTTAACACAGTATATCTTATCGATTATGCATACCTCTGCCATTTATAAGGCATCTTTCATGTTTTTTTATTTCATATTTTATCAAACAAAAAATACTATAAACATACATTTAAGACTGCACAGTTGGTTGGTTGGTTTACGTGGCTTCCTACTACACACAGGCAATCTAGTGGAATCTAGAAAGAAAGAAAGAAACCAACCCTCCACTCATCGGCGTCAACCTATGTAGAATCGTACCTAAGTATTCTGATACGTTGATCGTTACTAGATCCAATCCGTCGCCTTGAGATATCTGATAAGGTCACTCAACCCAATCTCTGATAAATCTGAAAGATTGTCTAGTACATGACTGCCTAAAAATTTGTGTCTCGAGAGATGCAATACTAAACTTTCGCAAAAAAAGTGGAAGATTGTCTTTTCTTTGCTTTGTTCTCGAATTCATTGTAGGACAGACCTATCCTACTGGCATGTCTGCCGATCTTCCAGTGTCCCGTCATGAGTGAAACGAGCCTCGATATGTCGCTTCGGTTAGACTGAACAGTTAAATTAGGAAGTTACAGATTTCACCACAATTTTCGAAAATATAATTTTCTTCATATTTCCGCGCTTTGAGGTCCTGAGAGTCGATTATCTTTTCGCGATGATGTACATTCACGCCGAAGCCACAAAACCGACTTTGAAAATTATTTCACCAATAGAAATCTATATTACCAGCGTCAAATAAAAAATATTTATATATATTTTTTATATTCGGTACGAATTTTTTCCGAAAAAAAAATGATTTTTGGGCTGGTTAGGGTACTTTAACTTTAGCTTTTTATTTATTTTTAAGCCGATGAATGCATGCGGAGCCTAGTTAATAATATTTTTTTTACTTGGATAAAAGAACAAATAAATTGAAACTGTGCAATTGAAATATAAAAGTTTTTAAATTAAAAAAAAAAGATATTTTCCTTCTAAAAAAATTTAGGTTCCAACACCAAACGAATTCCAAAGGTTATGAAATATGTTAATTATATACAACACTAATCTTACTCATCCGTTGCAATAGCACTAGTAACCATACCATTTGTATCAGTTGTTGCAGGAAAGTTCAAGTGACGAAGGCATAGGCAGTGGTCACTGAACTACACCGGCTTCGGCGGATAATCCTAATATAACTCCAGAGCGTCCGCCTTCGTCGGTATTGTGTAGCAGAATCATCGGCGAAGTAAAATAATGAATAAAAATGGCTACCAATCACAGCTTCGAGAAATTTAATACACCTCACTGACACCAGAGGCGCTGTAAAATTGCCTCAAAATTAAAAAACGTGCCAAAAGCATCCACCTGGCTTCTCTATCACTATATCTTTCCTAAAGAAGGCAACACCTATTAATATTAGTAGATACTCATAGCCTGAGTGTTACTCCTCTTTACAAAAAAAAAAAAAAAAAAAAAAAAAAAAAAAAAAAAAACATACTGCGGAGTTGCATTTTAGAGTTCATTTGCAGTGTTGCCAATTATAGATACAGTACGCATCAGATGCAACGCAGTGATGACTTTTCGAACAATGCCATAGTGAATCGATTTAGTAAATTTTAAAAATAAAGGGCCTTATTACGAGTGTCGTATTTCGACTACGACTACTAGATTAAAGAAAAAATGTTGCAATGTTCTTTAGTCTAGTCGAAGTCGTCATAAGACGCTCGTAATAAGGCCCATTATCTTTACAGAATCTTTTATAGTCAAAATTTTGAAATACTAAGCCGATCAAATTTAAAATCTTATCAGTTCTTAACCTAAAAAAGAAACGCCGATTGACGAAAAATTGCGAAATCAATATGTGATGAATTCTTTGTCATGCAACTTCTAAATACATATTTAATTCTACAAGATTTCCTTTCTTTTAAGCAATTCCTAGAAGCGCCAGTCAGTGCTAAGTGATCATCATTTAATGTGCTTATATTATATTAAGTAATCATTTTATTCCTTAAAGAATCATTTTATTTCTTAAAGAATCACGACTTAAAAAGTTTGCATACAATCTTTCATTTCACACTTTTATTTCCTGCAAACAGATGATGTTGAGTACACGAGATGCAAGAAATACTCGTATTATTAATGATAAGGGGGATGTATAATGGTATAGATAGTACGTAGGAAATTACACATGTAGGGTAAGAAAAATAAAATAAATATCTATGCACAACTTACCCTTTAGTCCTTGATGAGACAGACCATGTGTGCGTGCGCGTGTCAAGAAGGCAAATGATAAATTGTTTCATCACATTTGTAGTATCTTGCATTGCCTTATTTTTCAGCACATATAAATTCTTTCAATTGTAATGTTCTGCGGCGCACTGAATATGAAAGTGACAGTTGCTTGGTAATTGTATGTCTTGAATATGAATAATATTCTACAGACGAACAGCATCACTTACTTTATTACTTGATTGCAATACTGAAATGAAAATAAATATATATTCATTTTTAAATTTATTTGACATTTTTTTTTTCGAAAAATCTTTTTCAGTATCTCTTAAACTATGAACAGCAATAAAAATTCAATTTTAAGTTATTTAAATTTTATATTTAAATAAGTAAGACAAATCGTTCTTCAGTTATGCTATTAAAGGCCGTTTCACACTATAATACAAGTATTAATACTTTTGTGGAAAATGCAACTCTGACATGTTGAGTTGTTATTGTCTTTTGAAATTTTTGAAACAGAAATTAGATTAGGGATGCATTTTCGTCAAAAGTATTAATACTTGTATTATAGTGTGAAACGGCCTTAAGTACAACTTTATCGTGCAAATACTTTATTTCGGATAGATTACAGTACGATCTCGATTTGCGAAACAACCGATTATTGCAACATTATTGTGATTTATTTAAGCTACAGTGTCTATGAGTGTATATTTTTTCACAAAGTTTCGTGATGTTCAAGAAATTAAGCAAACTACAAGTTCCTAAAAATACAAAGATTATTTTTACTATTTGTTTAGCTCTTTATTTTTTTATTTAGTGGCATTTTAGAACTTTCGAAGAAACAATTAGAAAAAAACTATTATTTTAAGCAAAGAGTTTCAGTTTTTCGTTATGCATAAGGCTATTAGATGGTATAGATACGTCCAGAGAAAAAATAATTTAAAATTAATAAAAACCACATTGATTCAATAAAAAAAACCTTAAAGAAAGTCAGGTCATGATGAATTTCATTTCAAATTTTTTTAAATCTAAAGGGCCGTAACTCGAGTGAATTTTTATCCGATCAACACACTTTACATATGGGATGATAAAAGAAAAACATATCTTTTCAGCATTGTAAAATTTGTGTAATTTAAATAAACAGTTTTCAAGATTTTTGGAAATATCTTTGTAAACTGCAAAATAAACACATTTTTCGTGAATATCTTGAAAACGTTCCTCAAGAAAAAATAAATGAAGGCCATATTCGTGTTAAGCGACCCTAAATTAGCTTAGAAAATATCTCATTTTTGAGGTTATGGCAAAAAGATAAAAATTTGTTGCACAGTGTTATATTAAAATTTATTGAAAATACATATATGAAGCGTTCACATTTATAAGTTGCAGCTTTTCCCTGAGTCTAGTATCTACCAATATACATACATATGTAATTATAATGATTGAATTTTCTTGTTTTTGTTTGAAAAGTTTACATAAAGTAAATAAACATATATGTATATGTATGTATATCGTTACTTGAAACGCAAAAAGTCCTAACTTACATTTCCATTGTTCTAAAGAAATAAGAAAACAACATGCTACAGTGGCAAATATTGAGGCGCTCAATGCGATTTTTTCCAATGTATGATTTGAATTAAAAAAAAAGTCGATTTAAATTTTTTTGTTAGATATGGCGTTTTGCGTTTTAAGTAACGATATACATATGTACATATGTATGTGATGTCAATAAACTGAATTGCTATATTTCGTTATCGTTTTCGTAAATTAAATCATAATAAAAATTCAAAATGGTTCAGATTCACTTTTATTTTGCACAGTTTTAGAAAAATTCGAAAATTCGAATTGCCTTACATACAAAATGTTTCTAATTTGCGAGGGTCTACTGCATATGTATCGAATTTTATTATTATTATTATTATTATTATTATTTTTAGCTACAAATAATTGATACTGCTGTATCACGTTTTAAAAAGGGCAATCGCTGGTTTTCGTTATACAGAGCTGGTAACGCTACATGCCGCTTTTGAAAATAAAAAAATAAAAAATAAACAACAATATTTATTTTTCTTAACAGACACTAACTGGAGCTGTTTCTGTTGCTATTATTTTTGTTGCTGCTGTTATAATAGTTCTGCGATAGTGCGCCCTATGATATTATTGAAGAAATTCGCCCAATTGCGCGAAAAGTGTTGTTGCATTTTTTTTTTCGTAAAACAATTCCAGACTGAATGACGACAAAATTATTACACCACGCAAAAGATATTATTTTCTCTTAATTATCTTCATACCTTCACCCAGAGAATTAATAAGAAACATTAACGAAAGTCTAGTCATGTTGAAATTTCTTATTTCAATATGGAAAAATATTAATATACATTATAAATTTATTAATTTTATTTATTTTTAAGTATCTCAATATACATTTTCTATTAAATTGAAAATTATAGAATTAATGTGACGCGTTCTTATTTTTAAATTGCAGCTTTTCCTTGAGTGTACTTACATATTTATACCTATATACATATGTATGTATATATGTAAATACCTATATATGTACATATGTATGTATGTATGTATGTATGTACATATGCACACACTAAATTAATTGCATATTTTTGTAAAAGTTAAAGATTGAAATCACTCACCTTTGCCCAATGGACATAATCATCAAATGAGACTTTCGATGCACACACTTATTTTGTACTTTTCAAGAAAAGCTTTTTTTCACACTTTTAAAAAACCACTTTTATTAAATAAATTAACTACGACCACTTTTCCACAAATTAGTATGTATGAATGCAGGTGTGTGCGTATGCAAGTGCGATGGTATACATATACATTCATATGTACTATGTAGTACTTAAGCTTAGATAGGTATTTCATAATTATACACATATGTGTGTACTATACATACAAACATATGCATGTACGTGCCATACCCTGTTGCTAATTTTTGGAGTAGTTACGTTTTGGAACAGTCCTATACTAGTTATAAAGAGACAGAACTGAGAAGCTTGATGAAATATCGGCTGCACTTCGCTACATGCGACGCGCTGTCTCTTTCTCTCCCTTTTTTTTTTTGTCATGTAAACAACATGGAAAAAAAAAGAATTTTTGCCTGTGCAATATTTCCATTGTAAAATGGAATGCAGCAAAGTGTGTGTGTGTATGTATTTGGTAAAATTTTTTGTAAAGAAATTTGAATGTCTTCAGCGTCATTACAAATCGATCAGTGTTTTAACTCTCAACAATATTTTATTTTGGCGGCGGATAAGTTTCATTTAAATTTAAATACGCAGTAATTGTTTTTCATTGTTGAGTTTTTATGTTTTGAATGAATTGTTTTATAGAATACTGGTATAAAACTATTTTATAAAATAGTAGTACAAAACTATCCATAACAGGCATTGATATAAACTAGTATAACAGCAACTAGTCCTTCAACTAGTATGCAACTCTACACAAAACAACTAGTTGTGCTCCTATGACAACCCAATGTAAAAGTCGATAGTTCGTTGTATGAAAAAAAACAGATGTGCAACCAGTCTGAATTCAAAAGCAACTAGTATGTTTCTGATCACATACTACTCCTTTTATCTGCAGGGTACCTACAAACATATGTATGTACATACATATGAATGCATTTATGCAATTGAATATTTACATCGCCATAAATAAAATTCACCTACTGCGTACACAAATCTTTAACACTGAATCGCCCTTCTTTCTCATGCCAGCAATAATTTCTATTTTTTACAATATTCTAATTGCTTTTGCTCATTTCATTGCGACACCTTCAATTTGGTCAGTAAAATAACAACAACAACCACAACAACAAGAACAAAAACAAATCAGAAACGAACGTGCAATCAGTCGGCTGACATTTTATTATACATACCCGACACACAAACACACACGTGTACATACTTCTTTGCAAAATTATAAGATTCTTAAACACGATAATCCATTACTTATTAGTAGAACAAAACATTATTTATTACACTTGCTTAAACTTTTTAATAATTGAATTGCATTTGGCTTCCCATATTTAATAAATAAATAGTTAATTCTTAAGGAAAACTTTAGATAGGTATACATAAATTCACACGCGCTAATTAATGAACCGAACCGATTGAAGCAACAAGAGAAAATGATTGATTGTTTAACTGGAATGAACGGTGGTGGGAGTTTGATGGCGAGTGGTGGAATTTGCAATCTTTGGCGACAATTGTGTGTATTAAAAAATTGCCAAAAAGATAAATGATGAGGCACAGAGATGGAACTGTTATTAGTTTCATAATTTTTTGTTATTTAATTCATTGTGCAAATCAATTAAATAAACTCGTAGTAGGTATTAAACATATTTTACTGCTACATATATACACATACATATGTAAATTATGTAAATATATCAGTGTTACCAAAATGTATATTTAAAATTACACCTCGAAGGAGCCAAAATTACCCGATTTCAACGGAATTACACCCAATATTAAAATAAATTTTTGACACATTTCAAAAATCTTGTTTAAGGTCTACTTATGATTCGGTATCAGCCCCAACGAAATGCAACGTATCGAGAGCGTATATTCAAAATACGTCAACTCAAATTTGGTCAAAATGAGTTTCCGATGGCAAAGAGCCATCGTTTTGTATAAATTTGTTTATTCTGCTATCTCAAAGTATAATTTTTTTGGTGAAAATAAATCCTAACTCTCATGCAGATTTCCAAAATTTAACAAAAAAGTAGTTCATTATCAGTCTATGTATCTCATATGTTTCTTCATTTGGCATGTTGAATACGAATCAAGTAAGGATTTTGATATCCTATGGCTAGTTTTTTATAAAAGAAATATTTAATATTTAACAGTAAATAAATACATTAAAAGTAATTCAATATTTGTTATTCTATACAGTAATTAAAGAGAAATATACGAACAAAAATTACAAAATAGAAAGCAACAGAAAAATCTTAAACTAATAAGGACATTGGAACTATTTTACTATTGTTTAGGAGAGGTTTAAAATTATTATTGCCATTTTTCTGTATATGTAGGTACCTTCTTTAAATAATAAAAGTGCAGCAACGGTATCAGACGATAATTTATTATATTTTATTTTATTTATTTATGTATTTAATATATTTTATTAATGTTTATTATATAAAACAAAAACATTTCAAATTACCCGTGAACTACACCTGAGAGCAATTACCCACGCGCTACACATGAACATAAAAATTACACCTGATTCGGGTAATTACCCGCGATTCGGCAACACTGAAATATATACATACATACATATTGCTCATTTACTGAAAAAAGTCATAACTCAAACAATGAAATTTTTGAGCTAATGATGCGGAATTTATGCTCACATCGTATCATATCATATTTTAAACTGGCAAAAAAATTAATATATGTGACATCCAACGATAATTTGCAAATATTTCAGCATAATTTAAAAGCGTACCACTTGCATTGCATACCAATCAGTACAGCTACTGAATTTAATAAGGCTGTTGTTTATATCAAAACCTGTTGTAGCCGACCTCTTAAGCGCATACCATTCATTTGTTTGGATCTCTTCCGTCCTACGACAGCCATGTTTTCAATTCATAGATGTTTCACTAAAAATAGAACTACTTGGAGCTGAGTTCATCAATGCTGTAACTAATGATCTTCATTTTTGGCTGGGTATGCATGTCTGTAAGTAAAATATTAACGTCTTTCTTCAAAAAAAAAATTTTTTTTTCATTAAAGGAATTTTGTATGGAATTTTGTTTTATAAACCTTTCATGAATCGAAAATGAGTTAAGTCGTAATTTATTAATAAAAATACGAGTAAAAAGAGATACAGCAAAGTAAATTTCCAACAAAAAAGAAAGGAATGAGAAAAATAAAAGAACAATTGTAAAAAAATTAGAAACATAAAATTCAAAATGTGAAAAATTCTTAGACTTTGTCAATTTGTTATTGAAAGCCGCTCTAATTATTGTGTTCTATCAATTGTTATGTGTGGTCTGAAATAACTCATACCACTCAACTGAATTTTTAATACATCTCAGAGACAAAAGAAAAATTAATATCAGCCTGCTTAACTTACAAAAAGTCAAGCAACTAGGCGAGTCAATATGAATAACTCTTTATAAAATTGGATGAATTTAACTTTTAGAAGAACTAATCGGGACTGGCGTAAAAATTAATTATCTTTCCCTTCTTTACTCCGCTCCTACTATCAAATACTCAACACCAAATTCCTTATAAGCAAATGATTTTTGCTTTACTTGTTCATAATTGAACTGTAAGACAAATCAAAAAACTGTTTTAGATGGACGCAAAACAAGTTAAGGCTATAAAAAACTAAGTTCATATAAACAACGGCAAAAAATTAATTTAACAAAAAATCTGTAATACTTAACTTTTGAATCGAATGCCAGAATTTTCGAACATTTTTGTTTACCAACGAAACATAAGTGGAAGAAGTAGGTTAGGTTAGGTTAGGTTAGCAGGCTGCTGGTAAGGAAGGGTGAAATTTTAGAGTCCAGCTCACTTGGGTCCAATACAATGATCCCTTTGTGTTACCTGTTAATTGAAGAGAAAATAGTGAGAGAGGGTGATAGGGAAATGATAGTGATAGAGAAGACAGGTAGGGAAGGAAGAGATAGAGGATAGAGGAAGGCTTCATTCTTTTACAACTCTGCTCTTTGCACATTTTTAATAATGCAGTGTTGCAGCGCCATCTGGTGTCAAATGAGGCGTATTAAATTTTGAAGCTGTGCTTAGTAGCCATTTTATTGATTATTTTACTTCGCCAATTATTCTGCTACACAACGAAGGAGCGCGCTCTGATGTACATTAGGATTATTATCTGATGAAGTCGGTATAGTTTTTAGTGACCAGTGCCTTATGCCTGCATCACTAGAAGTTTTCCCACAACAACTGATACAAAGGACACTAATGCACATCAGAAAAATGCGTGATGTTTAATAATATAAAACAGAATAGTTCTTCATATCATACAAATTTCATAATAATGGCTCACACACTACATTTTGAAAGCTTTTTTTTTATTGAGTTAAATGTTATTTGAAAACTTGACACTCATGCCTTTTCCAGTTAATATTACGTAAAATAACGCTGCCATATGCAGTATTTTTTTTAATTCTTTATTTTCTTTAAGTAAACTGAGCCTTCAATATCATTCAAAATGCAACGGGTATGTATGTAACACGTATTGCCAACTCAATTGTACTACAAATCCCAGCACTGGCATAAAGCAGAGAAGCATCTTGCATAAAATGTAAACAAACTGTAGGAAGCAACAACAAAATACACTTGTTTTTGTTTGATGGAGACACACATGCATACTAGCGTACATGAAGCTGTGTTCCTATATACATACATACATGTGGATGAATGTCTGTAGGTTTGTAGTGTTTTTATATTCTACTGGCTTCTTTTGAGCGGGAAAACTATTTGGTTATAAGTTGAATTAAGACCCGGCGAATTGATGCTATTCGCTTTGGTTATGCAACTTTAACATATTTTCCATTAGAGATGAGCTATCGAGTGATCAAAGTTAGTGATGCATTTTGACTTTTTTGGTTCAGAACCAAATTAACGATTTAAAAAAGTACAAAGTACATCAAATCATCGAATTTTCAAACAAGTTTCCGATCTCAAACATTTTACATGTATTTTTTCATATACATACATGTTTTATTTTTTTTCAATGTACCCTTGAAACTTTTACTGTTATAATAATTAGAGATGTGCACGTGAGTGTTTGGTGACTCACGAGACGCAAGCTCACGCAGAAAAATATTTTTCACGCACAAATTTTTTTTTTTTTTTTTCATATATATATTTATTTATTGTATCTTCAAAAATGAACTAACAATAAGTAATCAAATCTTAAATCTAAATATAATAATTAGTCCCATCTGGAGTGTTGAGTATAAGAGCCCTTGTGTCCCTCTTTTTTAAGCGGATGTGTCCAGTAAAGCTCAAAATATTACGGGCAAGCGGATTAGGATGTGACTCGAGTTTTGTTAAATATTTGCCTGCGTATTTTTCAATTTCTTCACTCACTAGTGGCATATTTAAATCACGATGAATATTTGAATTTTTAATGTACCATGGAGCAGATGTTATCAAACGTAAAATTTTGTTTTGCCTTCGTTGGATTTTCTCTATATTTGAAGCTGAAGCAGTGCCCCATAGCTGAATTCCATAGCACCATATGGGCTTCAAAAGCGACTTGTATTTCAAAAGTTTGCAGTCTAGGCTGAGTGTTGAATTTCTGCCAATTAACCAATATATTTGAGTTAATTTAAGTTTCATTTGGGTTAACTTAGAGTCAATATGATATTTCCATGTAAGCCTTCGACCAAGGTGTATTCCAAGGTATTTCACTTGAGAATGTTGAGGAATATTTTGATTGTTGATTCGAATGGGGGAACAGGTATCTTTTCTTAGGGTAAACGTTATATGAATACACTTTTGTTCATTTACTTTAATTCTCCATAAGTTCAACCATATTTCAAGCTGGGTAATGTGTGCTTGGAGATTGCGGGATGCCTCATCAGGGTTTTTGTGAATACTCAAACAGGCTGTATCATCGGCAAATGTAGAAGTGTGGATGTTATTGCTCACAGGCATATCACAAGTATAAATTAGATACAAGACTGGCCCCAGAATACTGCCCTGTGGCACACCAGAAGATATAGACTCGGGTACACTCATGAAGTCTCCTTCCACAACAGTAAATTTCCTATCAAGGATATAAATTTCCAAAAGCTTTTGTATGTTTCTTGGTAGGTATGTCTTCAGTTTTAAAACTAGGCCTTCGTGCCATACTTTATCAAATGCCTGAGAAACATCAATAAAAAGGGCAGAACAATACTTTTTTTCTTCAAATGTCCTCCTTACAACTTGAACCAATCTATGCGTTTGCTCAATAGTGCAATGCTGACTTCTAAAGCCAAATTGATGGTCCGGGATGCACCCACTATCAGCTAAAATTGTGGACAATTTAGTCACGAGCAGCTTTTCGAAAAGCTTTGAAATTGTTGAAAGTAAGCTTATAGGGCTATATGACTCAGCCTTGGTAACATCTTTGCCTGGCTTTGGAATCATTTTAATCTTGGCAAGTTTCCAGGTATGTGGAAAATACTGCATTCGTAAAATTGCATTAAAAATAAATAGCAAGATTCTTATTGCAATATGAGGCAAGTTCATCAGCATCTTGTTACTAATGCCATCAATACCTGGAGCTTTCTTCGGGTCGAGTTCAGCAACTATTTTTTGTAGTTCACGCATCTTAAACCTTAAGGGACGAGGGGGTAGAGATACTACACTCGGTAATCCGGCAGCACCCGTACATGAATTGGGAGTGAATATAGATTTTAAATGCTCAGAAAATAAGTTACCTTTCTCACTATCGCTTCTTGCCCAGCCTCCGGTCGAAGTACGCAATGGTGATTTGAGATCAACGGGTCTTTTAAGATTTCTAGTAGCGCGCCATAAAGAGTAATTAGATGTTGACGTTACATCAAGACCTTCTAAATACTTTTCCAGTAATGCAGTCTTTTCCGACGATAGCAGCTCTTTGAGTCGTTTAGTACATTCTTTAAGTCTGATTTTATTTAGGGGTGATCGGTGTTGTTGCCATTCTCTTCTAGCTCTCCTTTTTTCACATACAAGACGTTCAATTTCCGTAGAATAAATTCTATTAAAGCCAGTCTGCGGATAGGAAGTAGGGGCATGTTCAGCAGCCTGTTTAATATATTCGTTAAGGTTGGCAATATTAAATTCAATATCATCAGGTGATCTTAACTGAATGTTTTCTACGCAGTGACTACTAATATATTTTTTGAATCCAAGCCAGTTGACCCTATTAATCGTTTTCGCATATGAGTTAGTTAAATCACTCCTTAGTGGGTTGAAAATTGTAACTATTGTGGGAGAGTGATCGGAGGACAGATCTAGAGAGCCCTCTACGTGAATTAAGTCCCTATGGATATTTTTCGTGACGCCAAAATCTATAACATCTGGAATTTTTCTTACATCAGTAGACCAGTAAGTAGGCTCCCCACGCACAAATGATATATTAAATTTTCACGATCATGCACGCGAAACCGGTTTCCCATAAAATATTCGTTGGTTGAACCAATATTAATTTTAAGGATGCAACCCTGATCTAATGGTGCATATGAAAATTTGATATACTCTTTATATTTTCTATATGCATAGTTTTCACTGCGATTAGATTCTTAATGATCTCATTTTTGCAGCACAGTATACATATGTACATATGTATATTAGAGTGGCCATTATTTTTTATTTTTTTATTTCTTGCATTCTCTCTCCCCATATCGGTTCAGTTTTATGTAAAAGTAAGGCGATAAGTTGCGTTTTAGGGGGTGCGTCCACCCCTCAAAGTTGCCTTCGAGCCCATTTATTCAATGTTTCTTGTTTGCATATGACTATCTTTAAAAAAAAACATTTTACAAGAATATGATACATATGTATGTCAATATTTGAGCTCTTGTAGTCAACAATATTAGCTTCAAAGAAAGTTTTTTGCTAAAATTAATATTTTAGAAAATAATGAGGTAAGTAACCAACAAAATATCCAAAGTTTTATATACCAAAATTGCATTTATATGGAAATTCTTTTCCTAAGCATGTACAATAATTCATCTATTAAATTATATCATACATGTATTAAGTATAGTTATAAAAAAACTAAACTAACAAAAAACATACAAAAAATTACATTGAATAAATGGGCTTGAGGGGCAACTTTGAGAGGCGGACGCACCCGCTAAAATACAACTTATTGCTATGATTTTTTTTAACGGAACCGATTTGGGGGGAGAGAATAAAAGAAATCACGAAAAAAAATTTGTATAGAACTAACGGCCACTCTAATGTACATACATATGTACATATAAACATATAATCATTAAAGTCTTAACTTATAAAAATAATTAAGTTTTAATAGATTTCCATAACATAATTGTCCGTAAGAAGCCTTTCTAAAGCCCTAATATTTTCTTTTGAAAATTTTCATATGCACCATTAGATCAGGGTTGCCATCCTTGAAATTAATATTGGTTCAACTAACGAATATTTTATGGGAAACCGGTTTCGCGTGCATGATCGTGAAAATTTTATATATTATTTGTGCGTGAAAGTGCATGAGTCACCAAACACTCACGTGCACATCTCTAATTATTATAACAGTAAAAGTTTCAAGGGTACATTGAAAAAAAAAATAAAACATGTATGTATATGAAAAAATACATGTAAAATGTTTGAGATCGGAAACTTGTTTGAAAATTCGATGATTTGATGTACTTTGTACTTTTTTAAATCGTTAATTTGGTTCTGAACCAAAAAAGTCAAAATGCATCACTAACTTTGATCACTCGATAGCTCATCTCTAATGGAAAATATGTTAAAGTTGCATAACCAAAGCGAATAGCATCAATTCGCCGGGTCTTAATTCAACTTATAACCAGGGACCGTAACGGTTATAATTTTTATTTTAAAAATCACTTTTTAATCATTATTTCTTGATTTTTATTTATCCCTCACAAAATAACTCTTATTTTGTGACTTTTATTTATTCCTCAGAAAATAACAGTTATTTCTTGATTTTTATTTATCCCTCACAAAATAAGAGTTATTTTGTGACTTTTATTTATTCCTCACAAAATAACAGTTACTGTTTGATTTTTATTTTTTTGCTTAACTTTTAAAATGTAGAAAGCGTAATTTTTGCGTTAAAATGAATATTAACCGATTTAAAATTGAATTTATCGCCAGAGTCTTAAAAAAAACTCTTGTATGTTAAATTAAATTTACTTTTTTATTATTTATTAATTTTAAAAGTTAAAATTTTTTTGAGCAAAAAAATAAAAATCAAAAATTAACTGTTATTTTGTGAGGAATAAATAAAAGTCACAAAATAACTCTTATTTTGTGAGGGATAAATAAAAATCAAGAAATAACTGTTATTTTCTGAGGAATAAATTAAAGTCACAAAATAAGAGTTATTTTGTGAGGAATAAATAAAAATCAAAGAAATAAAAATCATTGCATCTATCGGTAGTCCATGTAACATGGAGTATCTTGGTATATTCCTTGTGCACGTAGCACTTCTCTATTATTGTGATTTTTTTACTTTAAATTTGGAAAATAATCGTTATTTGCGATCCCTGCTTATAACCAAATAGTTTTCCCGCTCAAAAGAAGCCAGTAGAATATAAAAACACTACAAACCTACAGACATTCATCCACATGTATGTATGTATATAGGAACACAGCTTCATGTACGCTAGTATGCATGTGTGTCTCCATCAAACAAAAACAAGTGTATTTTGTTGTTGCTTCCTACAGTTTGTTTACATTTTATGCAAGATGCTTCTCTGCTTTATGCCAGTGCTGGGATTTGTAGTACAATTGAGTTGGCAATACGTGTTACATACATACCCGTTGCATTTTGAATGATATTGAAGGCTCAGTTTACTTAAAGAAAATAAAGAATTAAAAAAAATACTGCATATGGCAGCGTTATTTTACGTAATATTAACTGGAAAAGGCATGAGTGTCAAGTTTTCAAATAACATTTAACTCAATAAAAAAAAAGCTTTCAAAATGTAGTGTGTGAGCCATTATTATGAAATTTGTATGATATGAAGAACTATTCTGTTTTATATTATTAAACATCACGCATTTTTCTGATGTGCATTAGTGTCCTTTGTATCAGTTGTTGTGGGAAAACTTCTAGTGATGCAGGCATAAGGCACTGGTCACTAAAAACTATACCGACTTCATCAGATAATAATCCTAATGTACATCAGAGCGCGCTCCTTCGTTGTGTAGCAGAATAATTGGCGAAGTAAAATAATCAATAAAATGGCTACTAAGCACAGCTTCAAAATTTAATACGCCTCATTTGACACCAGATGGCGCTGCAACACTGCATTATTAAAAATGTGCAAAGAGCAGAGTTGTAAAAGAATGAAGCCTTCCTCTATCCTCTATCTCTTCCTTCCCTACCTGTCTTCTCTATCACTATCATTTCCCTATCACCCTCTCTCACTATTTTCTCTTCAATTAACAGGTAACACAAAGGGATCATTGTATTGGACCCAAGTGAGCTGGACTCTAAAATTTCACCCTTCCTTACCAGCAGCCTGCTAACCTAACCTAACCTAACCTACTTCTTCCACTTATGTTTCGTTGGTAAACAAAAATGTTCGAAAATTCTGGCATTCGATTCAAAAGTTAAGTATTACAGATTTTTTGTTAAATTAATTTTTTGCCGTTGTTTATATGAACTTAGTTTTTTTATAGCCTTAACTTGTTTTGCGTCCATCTAAAACAGTTTTTTGATTTGTCTTACAGTTCAATTATGAACAAGTAAAGCAAAAATCATTTGCTTATAAGGAATTTGGTGTTGAGTATTTGATAGTAGGAGCGGAGTAAAGAAGGGGAATATAATTAATTTTTACGCCAGTCCTGATTAGTTCTTCTGAAAGTTAAATTCATCCAATTTTATAAAGAGTTATTCATATTGACTCGCCTAGTTGCTTGACTTTTTGTAAGTTAAGCAGGCTGATATTAATTTTTCGTTTGTCTCTGAGATGTATTAAAAATTCAGTTGAGTGGTATGAGTTATTTCAGACCACACATAACAATTGATAGAACACAATAATTAGAGCGGCTTTCAATAACAAATTGACAAAGTCTAAGAATTTTTCACATTTTGAATTTTATGTTTCTAATTTTTTACAATTGTTCTTTTATTTTTCTCATTCCTTTCTTTTTTGTAGTAAATTTACTTTGCTGTATCTCTTTTTACTCGTATTTTTATTAATCAATTACGACTTAACTCATTTTCGATTCATGAAAGGTTTATAAAACAAAATTCCATACAAAATTCCTTTAATGAAAAAAAAAATTTTTTTTTGAAGAAAGACGTTAATATTTTACTTACAGACATGCATACCCAGCCAAAAATGAAGATCATTAGTTACATCATTGATGAACTCAGCTCCAAGTAGTTTTATTTTTAGTGAAACATCTATGAATTGAAAACATGGCTGTCGTAGGACGGAAGAGATCCAAACAAATGAATGGTATGCGCTTAAGAGGTCGGCTACAACAGGTTTTGATATAAACAACAGCCTTATTAAATTCAGTAGCTGTACTGATTGGTATGCAATGCAAGTGGTACGCTTTTAAATTATGCTGAAATATTTGCAAATTATCGTTGGATGTCACATATATTAATTTTTTTGCCAGTTTAAAATATGATATGATACGATGTGAGCATAAATTCCGCATCATTAGCTCAAAAATTTCATTGTTTGAGTTATGACTTTTTTTCAGTAAATGAGCAATATGTATGTATGTATATATTTCAGTGTTGCCGAATCGCGGGTAATTACCCGAATCAGGTGTAATTTTTATGTTCATGTGTAGCGCGTGGGTAATTGCTCTCAGGTGTAGTTCACGGGTAATTTGAAATGTTTTTGTTTTATATAATAAACATTAATAAAATATATTAAATACATAAATAAATAAAATAAAATATAATAAATTATCGTCTGATACCGTTGCTGCACTTTTATTATTTAAAGAAGGTACCTACATATACAGAAAAATGGCAATAATAATTTTAAACCTCTCCTAAACAATAGTAAAATAGTTCCAATGTCCTTATTAGTTTAAGATTTTTCTGTTGCTTTCTATTTTGTAATTTTTGTTCGTATATTTCTCTTTAATTACTGTATAGAATAACAAATATTGAATTACTTTTAATGTATTTATTTACTGTTAAATATTAAATATTTCTTTTATAAAAAACTAGCCATAGGATATCAAAATCCTTACTTGATTCGTATTCAACATGCCAAATGAAGAAACATATGAGATACATAGACTGATAATGAACTACTTTTTTGTTAAATTTTGGAAATCTGCATGAGAGTTAGGATTTATTTTCACCAAAAAAATTATACTTTGAGATAGCAGAATAAACAAATTTATACAAAACGATGGCTCTTTGCCATCGGAAACTCATTTTGACCAAATTTGAGTTGACGTATTTTGAATATACGCTCTCGATACGTTGCATTTCGTTGGGGCTGATACCGAATCATAAGTAGACCTTAAACAAGATTTTTGAAATGTGTCAAAAATTTATTTTAATATTGGGTGTAATTCCGTTGAAATCGGGTAATTTTGGCTCCTTCGAGGTGTAATTTTAAATATACATTTTGGTAACACTGATATATTTACATAATTTACATATGTATGTGTATATATGTAGCAGTAAAATATGTTTAATACCTACTACGAGTTTATTTAATTGATTTGCACAATGAATTAAATAACAAAAAATTATGAAACTAATAACAGTTCCATCTCTGTGCCTCATCATTTATCTTTTTGGCAATTTTTTAATACACACAATTGTCGCCAAAGATTGCAAATTCCACCACTCGCCATCAAACTCCCACCACCGTTCATTCCAGTTAAACAATCAATCATTTTCTCTTGTTGCTTCAATCGGTTCGGTTCATTAATTAGCGCGTGTGAATTTATGTATACCTATCTAAAGTTTTCCTTAAGAATTAACTATTTATTTATTAAATATGGGAAGCCAAATGCAATTCAATTATTAAAAAGTTTAAGCAAGTGTAATAAATAATGTTTTGTTCTACTAATAAGTAATGGATTATCGTGTTTAAGAATCTTATAATTTTGCAAAGAAGTATGTACACGTGTGTGTTTGTGTGTCGGGTATGTATAATAAAATGTCAGCCGACTGATTGCACGTTCGTTTCTGATTTGTTTTTGTTCTTGTTGTTGTGGTTGTTGTTGTTATTTTACTGACCAAATTGAAGGTGTCGCAATGAAATGAGCAAAAGCAATTAGAATATTGTAAAAAATAGAAATTATTGCTGGCATGAGAAAGAAGGGCGATTCAGTGTTAAAGATTTGTGTACGCAGTAGGTGAATTTTATTTATGGCGATGTAAATATTCAATTGCATAAATGCATTCATATGTATGTACATACATATGTTTGTAGGTACCCTGCAGATAAAAGGAGTAGTATGTGTGAAACATACTAGTTGCTTTTGAATTCAGACTGGTTGCACATCTGTTTTTTTTCATACAACGAACTATCGACTTTTACATTGGGTTGTCATAGGAGCACAACTAGTTGTTTTGTGTAGAGTTGCATACTAGTTGAAGGACTAGTTGCTGTTATACTAGTTTATATCAATGCCTGTTATGGATAGTTTTGTACTACTATTTTATAAAATAGTTTTATACCAGTATTCTATAAAACAATTCATTCAAAACATAAAAACTCAACAATGAAAAACAATTACTGCGTATTTAAATTTAAATGAAACTTATCCGCCGCCAAAATAAAATATTGTTGAGAGTTAAAACACTGATCGATTTGTAATGACGCTGAAGACATTCAAATTTCTTTACAAAAAATTTTACCAAATACATACACACACACACTTTGCTGCATTCCATTTTACAATGGAAATATTGCACAGGCAAAAATTCTTTTTTTTTCCATGTTGTTTACATGACAAAAAAAAAAGGGAGAGAAAGAGACAGCGCGTCGCATGTAGCGAAGTGCAGCCGATATTTCATCAAGCTTCTCAGTTCTGTCTCTTTATAACTAGTATAGGACTGTTCCAAAACGTAACTACTCCAAAAATTAGCAACAGGGTATGGCACGTACATGCATATGTTTGTATGTATAGTACACACATATGTGTATAATTATGAAATACCTATCTAAGCTTAAGTACTACCCTGCAGTCGGACTGGGGCCAAATGTCCCTATGTCAACACTAAAATTCTAGTAGTATGTACATTGTCTACAATTTCTCTTCTATTCGTCAGTACAAAAGAACGAGAGAAAACAGATGTGGTGCATTTGTGGTGGGTTTTGTTTCCCTGCAGTCGGACTGGGGCCAAATGTCCCTATGTCAACACTAAAATTCTAGTAGTATGTACATTGTCTACAAT
Source organism: Tachina lurida (assembly GCA_944452675.1). Taxonomy (NCBI): domain Eukaryota; kingdom Metazoa; phylum Arthropoda; class Insecta; order Diptera; family Tachinidae; genus Tachina; species Tachina lurida. Next base: position 116,767,411 of record OX101756.1, read on the forward strand.
TTCTCTTCTATTCGTCAGTACAAAAGAACGAGAGAAAACAGATGTGGTGCATTTGTGGTGGGTTTTGTTTGCAACAACTTGTCAATATTCCTATAATTGTATGTACGTAAGGTATAGAAATGTACCACTAAATGTCTGGTTGGTCTGTCTCCATGTTCCCATAAGAACTATGTATTCACTACCTAGTCAATTGTTTTAGTGTTACTAGTAGATTTTCAATGACAAGCACATGCTAAATGTCTATAGCACAAAGTATTGTATGGGGATTAATTAGAGAGTAGTACTGGTGACAAAGTCAAAAGCGACTCAGTACATTTTCACCATCGACATTTCCTTCAGGGTTGCAACAACTTGTCAATATTCCTATAATTGTATGTACGTAAGGTATAGAAATGTACCACTAAATGTCTGGTTGGTCTGTCTCCATGTTCCCATAAGAACTATGTATTCACTACCTAGTCAATTGTTTTAGTGTTACTAGTAGATTTTCAATGACAAGCACATGCTAAATGTCTATAGCACAAAGTATTGTATGGGGATTAATTAGAGAGTAGTACTGGTGACAAAGTCAAAAGCGACTCAGTACATTTTCACCATCGACATTTCCTTCAGGGTACATAGTACATATGAATGTATATGTATACCATCGCACTTGCATACGCACACACCTGCATTCATACATACTAATTTGTGGAAAAGTGGCCGTAGTTAATTTATTTAATAAAAGTGGTGTTTTAAAAGTGTGAAAAAAAGCTTTTCTTGAAAAGTACAAAATAAGTGTGTGCATCGAAAGTCTCATTTGATGATTATGTCCATTGGGCAAAGGTGAGTGATTTCAATCTTTAACTTTTACAAAAATATGCAATTAATTTAGTGTGTACATACATACATACATACATACATACATACATACATATGTATATAGGTATTTACATATATGTATATGTATATATAAATATGTAAGTACACTCAGGGAAAAGCTGCAATTTAAAAATAAGAACGCGTCACATTAATTCTATAATTTTCAATTTAATAGAAAATGTATATTGAGATACTTAAAAATAAATAAAATTAATAAATTAATAATATAAATTAATATTTTTCCATATTGAAATAAGAAATTTCAACATGACTAGATTTTCGTTAAAGTTTCTTATTAATTCTCTGGGTGTATGTATGAAGATAGTTAAGAGAAAATAATATCTTTTGCGTGGTGTAATAATTTTGTCGTCATTCAGTCTGGAATTGTTTTACGAAAAAAAAAATGCAACAACACTTTTCGCGCAATTGGGCGAATTTCTTCAATAATATCATAGGGCGCACTATCGCAGAACTATTATAACAGCAGCAACAAAAATAATAGCAACAGAAACAGCTCTAGCTAGTGTCTGTTAAGAAGAATATATGTTGTTGTTTATTTATTTATTTTTTGGTAGACGGCATGTAGCGTTACCAGCTTTATATAAAAAAAAAATTCGCCAAATTACAGCATTATCAATTATTTATAGCCAAAACTCGCTATTTTCCTGGGTGCTAAATAAAATTTTAATAAAAGTCGATGCATATTCAGTAGACGCTGGCAAATTAGAAAAATTTTGTACATAAGGCAATTCGAACTTTTTTAATATCTGAACCATTTATAATTTTTATTTAATTTACAAAAACCATAATGAAATTTAGCTATTCAATTTATTTACATCACATACATACTTGTTACTTAAAACGCAAGGCGTCCATTCTAACAAATAAATTCAAATCGACTTTTTAATATTTTTTTTTACAATATTATGCTATTGTTCTTATAGGGTCTTCAAAAATTCAACAGTTATGAAAATTTCTTTACACTCGTAAAGCACCGCAAAAGCCAGAATTTTCAATTCACATTAAAATTTTTCTAACTACGACCCGTTTATTATATTTTAATTGTTACCAAATTAGCCTAGAACATTCATATACTGTAACATTAAGAGGGCGGCAGTTCTCAAATTTGCAAATAAATTTAACACATTAATCCAGAAAATGACTGATTTAGATTTTTGCCAAAACTTTTTTTAATCAAATAACTTTTTAATTTACTTGGAATAAGTTTTCAGCTTTATAATCATATCTCACCTTTGAATTGAGTTTAATAACTATGCATGATTATACTGTAGTCGAATCGGAAACGGTTTTTGTAGCAAGCCGGGGACCTGGTGGGTAAATCTAATTAGAATACGCTGAAACCAGGGGAGCTAAACATTTTTCTTTTGGTTAGTAGCTCTTGTTTAAAATATAATTAAGATTGATAATTATGGTTAAAATACCTAAAACGCAAATTTTCCCAGTTTTCTACCATTTATTAACTTTTACATCGATATATACCGATTGAAAAAACATGTATCGATGAACATGGGTCCTAAGGAAACTTTTTGAGAAAAATTTTTTTATTTTTCGTAATGTTTTTTCCAAAAGAATTTCTTAATTTTATTTCGTTCACCAATAATATGTTCTTTCAATCGATATACAAATTATTAAATGGTAGAAAATTGGGAAAGATTGCAATTTTAAAGTACTTTTAACAAAATTTTCAATCATAAATGAAAATCATAAAAGAAAAGTAAGCAAGCGTAGTATCGAATAAAACTATCGAATAAGAACTATTTGCTGGGTTTTGTATAAGCTTCTAAGCCTACTACGCTTATTTTTCTTTTGTGATTTCAAAAAAATCTTATTATTTGTGAATTCTTAAATGGTTTTTTGAAAGTCTGTGCATAAGATAAGAAATTTGTGACTGTTAAAAATGTGTGGTTGAAGTCTACTTACGATTTGTTAAAGCAACAATGAAATGCATATATGTAGACAATGCTTAACCATTAAATTTCACATAATAGAATTATGACAATATGTCGAATAATAAATTTCTAGAATATGAAATGTTTAAGTTGTTTTCTTATTGTATTATTTGAAAACTTGTATTTGAAACTCTTGAAGAATTTTGATATTATATTAATATGTATGTATGTACATACCTACAACAATATGCATTTATTAACTAACTACTCGTAATATAAAATACATATGCATTGAAAAGTAAAGCGGCAAATTTATTATTCAGAAACTATTCTATGTACAATTATGTTGTTTACCGATCTCATATCCCATTTATTAGTTTTAATAAATACTATTAATATTATGTTTTAAAAATAACGGTCTTTTGCTCCAATCGGTCCAACACGGCAACAATGAAACAAATTTCATAAAACACACAGTTGAAACACTGTATAGAATATTATTTTTCTGTAGCATGCAGTTAGGCGCAACTATTAAATAAAAAAAAGTATATACACAGTGTCATTGCCATCTCTAAAATATCTTTATGCCTTGCGTTTGCTGTTAAATAAGTGTGTGTTTTTATACCCTTCACCAAAAACAGGTAAAGGGTATATGTACATATATACATAGGTTTGTCAGGACACACAAAGTATGTACACATGCATACACTGGGCCCAAATGGATAACGAAGACGAATAAGCGATGTCTGTCTGTCTGTCTGTCTGTCCGTTCGCCTGTCTGTTAGTGACAAAGCTTCCACAAAGGCTAGAGACTTTGGTCTTCTATTGGTGTGTCAGAAATTGTCCGAAATATATTGGTATTGAAAATCAGCAGAATAGGAAGAAATTGTTTCAGAGCTGGAGAGTTGAAACTTTTTCTTGGCATATAAAAGTAACTAGCTCAAACTTGATTTGGCGTTTTTGTTAATTTAGCCTATTTTATATTTCATATAGAATTAAATAAGTATTAAAATTAAAAACAAATCAAAAAGTCGATTCCAGGTTTGGAAAATTAAAACTTTTTTCGTATATAAAAGTATTGGTTTTTCTTTTTCCCTATAAAGTAAACATACATATTTAGGAGATAGAAAGATTAGTAAAAGAAATCAGAAAAATATAAAAGCATGATTCCAGGGTTGGAAAACTAATTTTTTTCATAAAAGTAAACAATTCAAACTATTTTCTTATTTTCCTTTAAAAATTAAATATAACTGATATTTTAGAAAGAAAAGTTCGTTAAGCAAAATTAGAAAAATAAAAAACGCAACTCTCGAGCTGGGAAGCTTAGACATTTTTTAACCAAATAAAACTATTTTATTAGGATCCAGCTAAGTCCCTCAACAATCAATTTCAATGTTGTGTTAATAAAACATATTTTACTGAATAAGTAAAATAATAATTTAAGATTCTTAGTGCGTTAAAAATGATAAACTTAAATTATAATTAATTATATTCTATATTTAAGAAAGAAAGAATTTAGTATCAATAATCAAAATCCAGGGTTGGAAATTTTTAGTTTATAAAACTAACTCAATACAAATATGTATTCCTTTTTTCTATTTAATTGAACATATTTCATATATTAGGAAGGCCTTTAATTTACATTTACCATTTAATTTACATTGACGTTTTCGACCGGCTTCCAACAGAACGAACTAGTTCAAAAAGGGCTGTGGGCCACATAGCCGCATTTCTTCTTAAACCAAGTAAGCGCCATTTTTGTTTAAATTGTCTCTTTTGGTTTTTGCGGTAGAAAATAACATTTTCCAACCGCTTGCATTCTCATCTTGACAAATTTGTGTGAAAAAAATTTAAGACATTTCCAAAAACCTCGTAAGCGTCGTACAAAATGACATTTGCATGCAAAATAGAAAGTAACTTCGATAAAGTTTACACGAGTTTCACTTAACTTGCTTTCAATTGATTCAATACAATTGTTAATTATTTTAAGCTATTTTTTCCCTATTCAATTAAGCTAATTTATTGGTTTTCTTTTCAATTAAAATGTTTCTCAATTAATTATTTAATTTATTAATTTAAAAACTTTGCCTTAAATTATGCATAATTCTATCCGAATATAAGAATACCATTAAATTAAGTTTTTATTTTATTTTTTGCAGTTCGAATAGCTGATATATAAAGTAATGCATCTACTTAACACCAGAGGCGCTGAAAATTCTTGCTATAAAAACTAACAAAACGCAGGCATACATAATTTCAGAGTTGTTAAACGAGGTAAGCTAAATAATTTATTACTTCAGCATCCCTGTAATCTAATTTCGCGATCCAACTTTCCTTAACAAGATATCATGAAGCATATAATTTCCTGAGTGTTATTTAACTTTATAAAAATAAAAAAAAATTTAAAATTTCTCCGCCAGAGAGGGTTACGAAATTTTAAAATAATCTATTTCGGCGATATTTTAAAATGTATTGTAGATATGTTTAACCTTTTTTCCCATTTCATTTTTATCTGCTTTATCTGGTCATCCAGATGTCTTCCTTCGAGTTGAACACACTGTTCAAAACGGAGACTTGTGTTCTGCGCCACACGCTGCAGTAAACTTGGTTCAATTGAGCTGATTTCTCGACGAATATTTTCCTTTAAAGTCACAAGAGTTTGGGGATTGTAAACCCTCTCTTTGAGGTAGCTCAATAAAAAAAAATCCATGGGAGTTAGATCGTGCTACATTGGTGGCCTTGGAATGTCCCCAAAGCGACTGATCAGTTTTTGGGCGAAATTTTCCCGAAGCAAATTCATCAAAGCTCTGGCTTTGTGTGCAGTCGCCCTATCCTGTTGAAACCACGTGTGTGAGGAGTACGATAGATGAGCTCGCAGGTTAGGCAAAAAAAAATTCAGTAATCATAGGTCGATAATTTGCACCGTTGACATTCGTCGCTTGGCCTCGAGAATTTTCGAAAAAAATCGTCCAATTATCTCATGCGTGGATAAGGCACACCAAAGAGTTATCCTGGGGCAATGCAATGGTTTTTGATATTCCAATCGAGGGTTGCGGATTCTTGGAGACCATTAACGGCAGCTTGGCTTGTTGACGTGCCAGTTAAAGTGAAAATGAGCCTCGTCGCTCCAAGAAATGGGATTTACGCTCCAACATCGTTTCACAAATTTTTTTGCGTAAATCAAAGCCACTTTCTTTCAGTTCGTGAACGATTTGAATTTTAAAAGGATGGAACTTCAGACCTTTTTTTTAAATTTCATGAATAATCACTCTTGGAAGTCCCAGTGAGGCTGCTCTTTTCCGTATTGAAAATTGCGGATATTCACATAAACTGCTTTCAACCAGTTGAATTACCCTTATTCCAGTTGCCAATATCGACGTCACGTCAATATAATACTAAAAAATTGGGGCTTGTCTACCCGTTGCCGAAAACAACTGACTGTTATCGACAGGCCTTAGGCAACAGAAATGTACTGTCAATAGCACAAAATTCTTCTCGAGAGCGAGTGCACAACCCCAAATTGCTTAGTATTATATTGACGTGACGTCGATGTCGACAATTGGAATAAGGGTAAATGTTTTCGGGAGTCCTTGAAGATCGACTGGGCCCTGACCATGGGACATTCATAGCCGAAGCAGTTGCGCTGAATTTCTGCACTCACGAACGAATTAAATTTACACTCGTTAAATCACTTATTCGCCGAATACCGAACTTTGAACAAAATTGTCGAAGAGCAATTACGCAGGAATAATTACTCTTAAGAAATGTCTCCACAGCGAAAGCGCATTGCTCACTGGACCAACTGCTACAATGTGACTAACAAATCCGCACAATCGATAATTCCAACGGCGCCACACTCCCACCGCAACGTTTATTGTTTTTTGAAATAATTGTATTTAAAAATATAAATTTGCCACCAGACAGCCTGTAGAATACTCGAATGGTGGATAGTGAATGTGATGGGCACGTGATACTGATCTGACGGGTTGTAGCATAATTGGCAATTTGTTGAAGAGCCTGGTGGAGGACGAAATATATCACACATATTTAAGCAGACTTTGACTGGTGGAGACCATTTATACGCTAGGAGCGGACTCTAGGATTCTCTACTTCCTATGTGAAGGCGTGAGTCGAACGGGGCCTTGAGAAAGCTTCTATTTGTTGAAGAAGCTGGCACTTTGCTCCTGGTGGCTAGCCAAATTATACGAAATCCAAAAAAAAAATTATTAGTATGAGTCAGGTTTCCCAAGCATTTGATCACTTGCATCAACCTTCTATTATTAAATATTATGGAACAGAGAAATGGGTGGGTGGCTGCTTATGAGTCTAATAACAAACAAAAAAATCTAATGACAACTGCTGTGCCGATAATTTGCCTATAAAAACAACATTTAACAGCAATATAAGCCAATTTGTTGATCATAAAAGCAAATTAGTGTAAGCAGCATTAACTTACTTGGCTTTTCAAAAAATAACCATGCAAAATCATTATTTTATTTTATTTTTTTCGCTTTTATCGTTCATAAATATTTTCTATAACAAAATATTATTAAATGTGTCTAGCTGGTTGCATTGTATGTAGTTTAGTTTAATTTGTTCATTACCATAACGTGGCTACAAATCAAATTTAAGGTAATTTTGTTAACGTAATTTCATAAATACGAGTTTGCCTTGCTTGGCAGCAACAGTGACAGCAGCAACTTGTTTACAACTATTTCATTGATATTTCAAAATTTGCATTTATGTGCAGTCGCAGTTTGAAGTTTGAAGTTGCTATTGTTGTTATTTTTGGTTTTTTTTGTTGCCTTCCTCTTTTTATGAAATTTATTTCCAATATTTTAAAATGCAAATTTCATTCCTTCTGTCATCGGAAGAATAGTACATGTGTTCATATCTGCATTGGTTTCTGGTTATTTGTTTATATATATATTTTTTTGTTAAGCTGAACTTTCAGCTTAAGCTTTTGAGCTTTATAAAAAATATTATTATTGGTCCAAACCGAGCGTTGGGGAACCTTCTACTAGTACTTTTTTTTTTTGCTAACTAATTTCACTGATGCGATACTTATTACGAGTACTTACTTACTTATGCCGGATCTCTTGCTAGCTTGCAGTGTAGAGTATTTTTTGCCAAAACTTCTCTAATTGTATCTATTCTGTGCTGATGTTTTGGCTGTTCTAGGCTCGATTCTTTGTTCAGTCGGAATTTTATTGATTGTGTCTTGCCAAGTTAGTCCTTTTCTTCCTCTGTGGTGCGATTCAGTAACTTTTAACAATACATTTGGCCATGTCACAGAGTTCAATTCCGTTCGGAAACGGAATGCAATCCACCCCATTTTTGTAGGAAATAGTGTCTAAAAAAGAAAACTAAAATATGGATATTTGTCAGGTGTGTCCAGACTGTTGGATGCGCTGGTATTGTGGGGTATACTCCGGCTAGGGGTCGAGATAATGAGGTAGATTCAATTCCGTTTCCGAACGGAATTGAACTCTGTGACATGGCCGAATAATTGTAAATTTTGTCTAAACATTTTATCTCTTGCAATAACGACTGTGTGATTCTTCTTTTTAACGATATTATGCCATTCACTAACATGTTCTAAAGATAATCGCATTGTTAAAATAATTATAACGAATATTGATCAAATTTGCTATTCAGTAAAATTTTTTAACGATATTCGCTGTAGGTCAATGTCAGCTGTGCCGTTATTTAAGCGACACTAATTTATGTGCTGTTAATTTTATCGACAAAAATCAACAGAAAATACTCGTATTAGCTGCGTACTATCGTTAAAAAGATGTTATAGAATCACACAATCGTTATTGCAAGCGACAAAATGTATAGACAAAAATTACAATTAACGTATTGTTAAAAGTTACTGAAACGAACCACAGCACATAAGTTATTGTCGCTTAAATAACGAAAAACTGACATTAACCTATTACTGAATGGCAAGTTCGATAAATTTTCGTTATAATTATTTTAACGATGCGATTATCGTTAAAAAAAAGTTAGTGAATTACACTACTGGTCCTGGTACCGATCGGTCTTGCTGCTAATACTCTTCTCGGCAGACCGCACTCTGGCAACATGGCCAGACCATCTTATCTTTTGTCGCTCGTTCCTTTTATTCAATGGTTCTGTCGATAGGCTGGCTCGTATTGTATCGTTTCGTATTCTGTACCGGCTTGTTTTACCAGCCAGTTCTGTACCTGGATGCTGTAACTTTTTCCGAACCGAAAATCATAATATTTATCGACATATTTATTTGCTTGCGGTAACGATAAAGTGCTTCCGTAATTTCTTTTTTACAATAGTCTCCAGCTTTATCTTACTTACCATTTAATTCAATATTATGTCGTATGTCTGTATAGAAAATGTAAAAATAAGCGAAAACCACAAAGAATGATAAAGGAAAACTCAATGAATTTAAGCTTATGACTTTATTTTAACGAATATCGTTAAAATATATTACTGAATAGCGAATTTTCGTTATATTTATCATAGCGATAATTTATTACAATGGTTATCGCAATAAAAATTATTGAATCCAGGTACTGATATTTAGATGTAAGTGCCTATGATTCACATCCATACGTGAGGGCTGATATATACGCGAAGTTGTATATTGCGAGTTTTGTTCTGTTTAAAATTTCTTTTTTAGCAATAAAATTTTTGTGTAAGGTGCAGTATAGATTGGCAGTTGTGGCTATTCTGTGCCATTTTGTCTTTGCTAATTGTGACTGCCAAATAGCGGAACTGTTCGAATTGCTTTAGGATTTTCAAACCTAAGTGTATTTGATGTTGGATTTTATCGCGACCTGGCTTTGGCTGTAGTAGTTAGCACGTTTACTATAAAACCGAAGGTCCTAGGTTCGAGTCCGGTCTCCGACAGTCATAAAATATTTAATCCAAGTATTTTTCTGTTGTGCATAAGTGTCCGTTTTGTATCAGTTGTTGTAGGAAAGTTTAAGTAATAAGAGCATCGAGACTGGCCACTGAACTACTCCTGATTCAGCGGATACTGATCTTAATGTAACATCAGAGCGTTCTCCTTCGATGGTATAGTGTAGCAGGGATATCGGCAAAGTAAAATAACCAATAAAATTGCTACAAAACACAGTTTTAAAAACTTGATACGCCTCATTGACACCAGAGGCGCTGCAACACCGTATTTCAAAAAAAAAAAACATGCAAAAAGCTGAGTTGTAAAATAATGAAGCTTTCCTCCTGCTCTTCCTTCACCACCTGTCTTCTCTAACACTATCCCTTTCCTAGAGAAGGTAACACCTAGTAATAGTAGTAGGCATTGCCTGAGTGTTACTTCTCTCATAAAAAAATAAAACTATTCCGAAAGTAGACTTAAAACTAGAACTCGGAAAGGAACTTCACGAAGTGACATTCCAGATAGCAACCTTGGCATTAGTTATCAAAACTTAAGAAAAAACTGAATAAGTTCAGTTCTTCAACAGCCTAAAATTTTAAACTAAGGAAACACTATATCTTAAGTACAACTTTATTAACGCTGGAAAAGATTAATCTTAAACGGCAACAGGTTTTATTCCCCAACATTTCTCGAAACGACTCACCACTTTAGATCAAAACAATTGGTTCAATAAAAATGTTACCTAGATATTATTGTAGGGTATGAAAACAAATCTTAACACTGATTTGTATGTTAAACTGTTCACAGTAATATGTACCTACAAGGTTGGCATGGCACATGCCTCGTTCTGCTGTTACTTGGGGAAACATAAAAGTACAACAACCAACGGATGTTGCCATAATATTCTACAGAAGTCTAACTGGATATCCACAGCCATACATATTCGTAGATGCAACAAAAAAAAAAAAAAACAGAAAACAGTGCAGTTTAATATATACGACAAGTATGCAAATGCATCTGTCATTCGAAACATCAATCGATCGTTTGTTTGTTCACAATGTCAACACAAGCAATCAAACATGGCAGCATGTCAAATGTATTTTTTGTTTGTTGTTTAAGGCTTTTTATTCACATGCTTTCTAGATTTCAAATTTCATACACATCTGATCAATAAAAAGAAATAAATAAATAAATGAATGCCTCGTTTACCAAATACAGACTACACTACAACTTTATTACATAAAATCTTTTTTTCCTTTTACAATAAAACGTACCATTCAAACGAGGAATATTTCTATGTTGCACTATGTTAGGTAAAAAGGAAATTTTTTCTTTGGGGACCATGTTTAGATTAAGTTAAAATGCCTTATGTGAGTTGGGTCTGGTTGGGTGGAAGTGGAAAGGTTGCACACCAAGACGAATGTCCTTTCGATAAGATCTGAAAATTCTCTAACAACTTTCATTAGCGTTTTTGAAATATGCTGCAATTAGAAATATGTTAATCCGTTTAAACAAATTGATAAAAATATATGTATATATATATTTTTACATTTTTCCAAAAAAAAATTTAATCATCGTCCATAAAACATTTCAAGATTAAAAGGCGATTGATTCCGAAAATGCTTGAAGAAAATTTATAAAGTATAATATTGTTGTTTTTGTACTCATAAAATAATGATTAGAACATTTTTTTTAGGTATTGCATGTTAAACATTGCAAGATTAAGGGACGAGCGTGTCAAACAATTTATGAAAAAGTAATAATTTTTGAAAAAAAAATTGGATGTTTTTTTTATTGTTACTCGCCAGATCAATATGTGAAGACACTTTTAGGAGTTTTATATTCAAACTCAAACATCGCTGTTATTGCGAAACGAAACGACGAAAGTTTTCAATTTAAACACAAGTTAATGGAGAAAGAAACGTATATTTTGTTTTCAAGAGTTGAGTACATAATTTTGTGAAAGTTTTACACAATAGGATGAACGATATGAGGATTAATGCATGAAACACATTCACCACAGCAGGCTACACGAACACACGACTTCAAATGCCGCCAGCATCATTTGTCGCCTCGTTTGCCAGCCACTTAATTATTTTGGAGACGACAGCAGCGCCATCTGCAACTGATATTTAGGTACAAATATATAGTTCAGTATTGCCACTTTCATATATTTTGCATTTATAAAAACTTATTTTTCTTTTAAAATGTACTTATTTCACGTAAAAGTACAAAAATGAATCAATTTATTCTTTACATCAATTTTTGGATATTGTTTCTGGTAAATAATATGAAATAATTGTACGATATCATTCATTAAACATTTTGTATTACAATGGTAACACTGTATTTGCTCATTGTAGCCAAAGAAATAGAAATTGGTTTAATTGGAGTACAACGACAAAATCAGCATAGACAACAACCTGTCGCCGTGTTGCCTTGCTGTCTTCAAAATAATCATTCTCATATAAACATATGTATTCTATTCTTGACCTTTGGCAGTCGGTAGCTTGCTGCGGTGAATGTGTTTAATGCATAACTCTGCATCATTAACTCAAAAAATGGAATTCGTAAATCAAAAATTGCATTTTAGGAATCTTGTGCACTTTTGAGTACTATCAGTATTCACTCTACTTGAATGTTTTTTTTAAATTAATCCGCGAAACCACAGCCTTTGGCCGCTATGTGAGGCGCTTGTTTCTTTTTGGCGATTTTGTCGGTTTTTGACGAATTTTTTAGGTTTTCTGCGATTTTCTAGTATTGAGGCTGTACAATATAAATTTTTAGTCTTAGCGATTTTTGTTGTTGTTCGCGTTTTTTCGTTTTTGGCGATTTTTTCTTTTACTGGCGATTTTTTTTCTTTCTACTTTGGATGATTTTTATGCATTTTAGCGATTTATTTTTATTTTTAACTGTCACTGTTTTATTTGTCAACTGTAGCGGCCAAAGTTTTACATATTCCGTAAAAATTTCAGGTCCGTAAGCCTTACAGTTCTCTCGAAAGCAGCCTGTGACAGACAGACAGACAGACGCATGGACGGACGGACATCGTAGCGAAAATAATAGGGTACCTTTTCCCGTTTGGTGTATAATCGGCTCTTTTAAAAAGATTATTTTGAAAGGATCAATGAGATATTTAAAAAATTTTGTACATATGCACAATAATGCGGAAAACATTGTTATATCATAAATAATATTCTGAAAAAATTTCATATAAAATTCTCTTTCTTTAATATAAAATTCTTAAGAAGAGAAAATTGAAAACCTAAGACTTATGTTCTGCAAAACTAGCTTTTTTTGTGTTATGCATCTTTTGCAATAAAGGAGCAATATCCATAAATGCGTATATAATTTTTTTTTAATAAATTACGTCTCGTTTTTAATAATAATTCTTAATTTGTTATACAACTAATTTGGGTTTCTTTTGTAAGGTAAGTTCTTCAATATTATTGGAATAAAATTTTTTATACATATCGATGGCTTAATATAAAAAGGGTGTAACTCAAATTTTTTCGTAGTCGCGTTTTGTACGTTACGGTTAAAAATTAAGGAAAGTATGGCCACTTAAAGCATTATTTTTGCATGTAAATGAGTTATTTTTCTTCAGATTTTTGCTACTCCTATAAAATATCGAAAATTCCAGTTCCGCCTTTCTAATATTAAGCCATCGCTATGTCGGTCGTTCAAAATTATTCGTCTAACTATTCGAACGAGAATAAAATCATTAAATATTATTCGCACAAATCTAAAACACGAATAATTGACAACACTAATAAACACAAGGCACCCTTTATAGCCGTTACTCTTTATTTCGGAAATGATATTTTTTTGACTCACCCCTTAAACTCATCACAGATAAAATTAAGGAAAAGATACATTTATAAATTTATTGATACTTGTATTGCTAAAACTATAAAAAAATAAATGCACATCAAAGCCTAAAAAGAGAATTGTATAAATCTTTACATTCAACTGTGTCATAATATTTATTGAATGACTTTAAGAGATTTTCCGACTTCGGTAAAGGCGGAGATAGCATGATCAATATCATCCTTACTATGGGCTGCAGAGATTTGCACACGAATGCGAGCCTTGCCTTTCGGCACTACCGGAAAACTAAAACCAATCACATAAATGCCACGCTCTAAAAAAATAAATTAAATAATTAGTCAATGTGCAAGATATGTATGTAGCTTTCAAAAAATATTTTGCTGCACTCACTTAACATTTCATCAGCAAATATGGAAGCCAAACGGGCATCTCCCAGCATTACGGGGCATATGGGATGATTTTCGCCGGCAATGGTGAAACCAGCCTTAGTCATAGCTTCCCTAAAGTGATGCGTATTGGTCTGTACCTTAGCTGTTAGTTCACTGGATGACATAAGCATATCGATCACCTTTGTGCCCGTAGCAACAACAGCTGGTGGCAAGGTGTTGGAAAATAAATAAGGCCTCGACTTTTGTCTTAAAAACGTAATAAGTTCCTTGGGACCAGTTGTATAGCCACCAGCTGCACCACCTAAAGCTTTGCCCAACGTTGAATTAATGATATCAACAGAGCCCATAATCTGGTAGTATTCTTCAGTACCGCGACCCGTTTTACCCAAGAAACCGGTAGCATGACATTCGTCAATGAAAGTCAAAGCATTGTATTGTTTGGCCAGAGCAACAATGTCCTTAAGGGGAGCGATATTGCCATCCATAGAGAAGACGCCATCGGTGACAATTAATTTCATGCGACCGGTTGATGATTTTAATTGGCTTTCCAAATCTGTAAAGATTTTAAAAGAAAATTGTGTAAAATTATTTATTAACATATTTTTCATATTTATTACAATAAACACAAATAAATTTAATAAAGTGCGAATGTGACTCGCACACGAAGGGTTCCGTGCGGACACTACATAGCGTTACCTTTAATATAGTAAGGCCGTAACTAATTTTTTTTAATCGAATTTTTTTTGTATACATATTTCGATAGAAGAACCTCTAATGTATCCAAAAATGCAAAAATCTTGAATTAAAAAAAAACTAGTTGGGGCCTTTCTATATTAGGGTATGGATATGTACTACTATACGAACTTCAACCTATATAATGAAATCTTACTTGATGTAGACATTAAAAAAAATTATTCTTTCTGCCAAAAAATCCCGACTTCAATGCAAAGATATGATAGAAGAAGATAAGAAGTACGTGAAATATAGAATTAGATTTTAATGGGCGTACCTCCACCCATTTTTTAAATGCAAGATTGTGTGTTTTTCAGGGCTTAGGGTGTGTGTTAAGTTTTGTAAAAATCGGTAAAGTAGAACCACGTAAAATAAAATACTAAATTTTAATGGGCGTGACTCCTCTCATTTTTTAAATAAAAGATTTTGTCTATTTTAGAGCTCAATTTGTGTGGTAAGTTTCGTAAACATCTGTTAAGTAGAACCGCGTGAAAAATTATAATAAATTTTAATGGGCGTAACTCCACCCATTTTTTTAACTTTCAATTTGTGTACTTACAAGAACCAAAGTTTTTTTATAGGTTTAGCCGCAATCAAATAAGTAGAATACATATCATAAAATTATATAAAAATTGTAGGAAACAAAAAAAATTTACAATCGGTCTAAAATGTACCGAGTTATGAAGTTACACACGTAAAAAAAAATAGAGACGAATTTAATACCCAGCAAATTTTTTTTCGGTTTTTGGCAAATTTTTCTAGCTTTGGCATTTTTTTTCTCTTATTTTTAAGGCATTTTTTCGCTTTTAGGACTTTTTTTAGTTTTGGTGGTTTTTTTTCATTTTGGCGATTTTTTCCGTTTTTGGCAATGTTTTCGGTTTTTGGCGATTTTTTTTAGGTTTAGAGATTTTTCGTTTGGTGCTTTTTTCGTTTCGGCGGTTTGGCGATTTTGTAACTTTGGGGTTTATTAGTTTTAGAGTTTCTGAAAATTTCAAGAGTTTGCCTCTTACGGGTTTAAAGATACAGCAAGTTGTCAAAATTACATTAACTGCTAGAATACCCTTTAATTTTAATTGGTTTAACTGTCAAAGTTCGACATATACTGTCAAAATTTCAGTTACGTAGCTCTTACGGTTCTCGAGAAAACAGCCTGTGACGGACAGACGGACAGCGTTGCGAAAACAATAGGGTTCCTTTTCACCTTCGGTGTAGTGAATCAATTGACGGCGTATTGCATAAATGTTTTACCCGGTTGTTTGAAAAAACCAAGAATTTTTTTAAGTCACTTAAGCGGAAACCACTGTAATGAAAAGTGTTACCATCAATTTTTAACTTACCACTTAAATCGCGATGCTTGTAACGATTCTTCTGCGCCTTGCACAAACGAATGCCATCGATAATCGAGGCATGATTTAGTTCATCAGAGAAGACGGCATCATCGGGTGTTAAAATTGCCTCAAAGAGGCCAGCATTGGCATCAAAACACGATGCATACAGAATAGTATCTTCACGTTTGTGAAACTGGGACAATTTCTTTTCTAAATTCTTGTGAATATCTTGGGTGCCACAAATGAAACGTACCGAGCTTAAGCCGGCGCCATATCGTTTAGTTATCTCGCAAGCATAGTTCACCACTTCCGGATTATTCTTTAGGGATTTACAAAACAAAACTTTTACTTGTAGTGTTGCAACAAAAGGATTTTATAAAATTTCCATACTCACCGCCAAACCCAAATAGTTGTTGGCACAAAAGTTTAAAATCTGCTTGTTGCTGCCCTCAACAGTGATCAGTGTACTTTGCGATGAAGTGATAATGCGTTCCGACTTAAAGGTGCCAGCATCTTTTATTGATGTTATTTGTTCTGAAAGTATATCACGAAAGTGTGCTTGGGCGGGTGTTGAGGTATAGTGACGCAAAGTACATTTTAATAATTCAGCTGCTGTAAAACCTATTGATAATTGTAACAAATATTGAGATTATTTTACAATCACATTTTCATTTCATTTAAGTATACATGCACACATTTATTAAAAAATCAATAACTTTTCTTTTAAATTTCAATTTCAAATAAGTCACCTTTTGTTTGCAGAAATTTTGATAATTTTGGCATTTTCCCAAAAAAAAAAACAAGAGAATCTTTTTTATTATTACGTTTTGCAAAAAAAACCGGCGTCAAGAGTATGATAAGCACACCCTCTCGTATTTCCAGCTGAATTGAACTAAAATATTGTTTTCATTATGATGCCATAGAAACCCCATCAAACATTAAAGAAATGCTCGCATTGGCCTCCCATACTTAGTGTGCGTGTGTTTATAGGCAACAGCTGGTTTTCGTGTACCCTACATCAGCTGCAAAGTGCGTGATGTCGTTTGTTGTTTCAGCAATATTCAATTGTAAAACAAATATCAGCAAGCGAATTTTTTATTTTGTCGAATTCTTTATTATAGTGCGTTTACATTTGAGCGAAATCTACTAAAAACAAAATCTACTTAGAACTTAGTGATACAACTAGTTTTTTTTTTAATTTGTACTAAAAAGTCGGAACGTATACTTTAAAAGGTGTGGAAATTAGCTACACGGCAGTTGTTTGGTTGTAGTTTTGGAAAAATTTCTGTTAATGGGCCTTGATAAATGTCAAAAAAACTTGGTGTAAACGGTATAGACTTTTATAGTTATATTAATTAAAATCTGCTAGATTTTGCGCAGCTGTAAATGTCCTATTATTGTATTTTAAACAATGTTTGAAAAACTGCCAGCAAAACAGCAACAGCACTAAAAAAAACTGCTGTGTTGCGAAAAGTTAACTTATTTTTTAAACTCTTGTTGCCTGTGGTTAGGTCACAGCGCAGCTACATCAAGCGTTGTTGATGACTGTTCTGTTGCCTTAACTTTGAAATTTCAAACAGTTCAGTCAAGTCACATTTTCAAAAGTTCGTGGTACACTTTATGCCTTAATTTTCGTAACTATGAATCATCGTTTGTTTGTTGTTGTTGTACTTAATTGTTGAAGAAGTTAAGCCTACGAGGGCGGCTCGGAAACTTCTTAGCCTAGCACAAAAACCGCGGTATAAACAGAAAAAAGTTAAGTGTTTTGGAAACTTCCATCTCTGCATTGAACACATGTTAAATTTTTTTTGATCTGGCAACTCCTTCATATAAAAACAGGTGTTCACAAAAGACGCATCCACGATTTTTTAACAATGGAAAAATTAGAAATGCGTGGTGTCATTAAATATTTACATAAAAAAGGTTTATCGGGACAAGAAATTCATAATGATATGGTGAATGTGTTAGGTGAAAGTGCTCCTTCATATGCAACAGTAAAAAATTGGGTTGCTGAATTTAAACGTGGTCGTACAAGCATTGAAGATGAACCACGTAGTGGACGTCCAAAAACAGCAACAACAACAGAAATTGTAGCCAAAGTGCATGATATGGTATTAAATGATAGACGAATAAAAGTGCGTGAAATAGCTAATATCATGGGCATCTCAAATGATCGAGTCCATTTAATTTTGCATGAAGAACTACAGATGAAAAAGCTTTCTGCAAGATGGGTGCCGCATTTGTTAACAGTCGACCAAAAACGCATAAGAATGAACATATCTCAGGCTTGTTTGGACCGTTTTAAGCGAAATAAAATGGATTTTAAGCGTCGTTTCATAACTGTTGATGAGACATGGATCCACCACTATACTCCAGAGACAAAAGAACAATCCAAACAATGGACTGAAGCTGGAGGAAGTTCCCCAAAGAAGGCAAAAATAATTCAATCGGCTGGTAAGGTTATGGCAACGGTTTTTTGGAACTTCAAAGGTATTTTATTGATTGACTATTTGCAAAAGGGTAAAACAATAAATTCAGAGTACTATTGCAACCTTTTGGATCAATTAAATGTACAAATTCGAGAAAAACGTCCTGGCTTACAACACAAAAAGATAATTTTTCATCAAGACAACGCACCAGCGCACAAGAGTGTTTTAACAATGGCTAAAATCAACGAATTAAAGTACGAGTTGCTTGACCACCCACCCACCTTATTCTCCTGATTTGGCTCCCAGTGACTTTTACCTGTTCCCAAATCAAAAAAAATTCCTTGCAAGCGTTTTACCTCAAATGAAGAGCAATTACAGTTGTAAACCACTATTTTGAAGACCTTGAGGAAAGCTATTTTAATCAAGGGATAGAATTGCTAGAAAAGCGTTGGACTAAGTGTATTGAAGTTTCAGGAGATTATATTGAAAAATAAAAATATATTTGAAAAACTAACTATTCTCTTTCATTGATAGGCTAAGAAGTTTCCGAACCGCCCTCGTAGTTAAAAGAGAGCGAAACAAAGTTTTATTAATTTTATGCTAACCTAAACATAAGCAATAACTTAAAAAATTTGTTTTCACTTATGGAGCAAATTATGCAATTTGCACCAAGTACATTTTAATATCCAATATTCAGCCGCTTGAGAATAAAATCTGACAGCTATTCTCAATTTTAAAATACAGTAGTTGCCTCTTAATTGATCTCATGCTATTTAAACTAACAAAAACTTACAATTGCTTTAATGAATAACAATAGAGTGTTGTATGAATGTTTTACTTGATTAATTGCATTAAAAAGCACAAATTTTTCCCAAATCATTTAAGCGGAAATTACTGTACTTCGAACAGATTTAGCGCTAGTGCATTCATGCTGTCTGAAGACCAGTTTTCAAGCTGCTAAAAAACATTCCTAATTTTTTTGGCTGAATTTGACTAGCTCCAGCAGATAGAAATACAGAAACGAGCTAGTGCATCTGGCAAGTGAACGAACTGTAACTCCGGCTTGCTTTAATTTTATTATTTTTATTATATGTTACTAAATTTGCAAATGAATTTTTACTTTGTAGTTTTGTAATATACGTTTAGTCTCAGCTGATGTGCTTTTGTGCAAAATCAAAATAGTTGAAGATCAAAAAGATCAAAAGTTGCTGTATTGTCAGAGAGCCTTTGAAATCAATTATAATCAAATAAATCTGTGACAGGGAAAGCTAAAAGGAACCTATGGTTCGAATTTTGCTATTTTGGTGATTCTTATAGTAGACAACACCCTCTTTATAATGCATTATAACTGCATTAGTTTTTTAATTAATTTATTTTCTAAATACCCTTTTGATAAAAAAAATTAAAAAAGAATCCGTTGTGACAAGTTTAGGTTAGGCTAGGAAGGGTGGTGCTATACCGCACCTACACTCGAAGGCCCAATTGGTTCCATTGTGATTCCCATCTGTTGCCCAGAAAAAGTAATATTTACCCCCAGATTTGTAGCCAGAAGTTACGGTATTATTATCCTATCCGTCATTGAAACACCGAATTCCCATGATGAAGCCCCTGATGTCCTCTAGTTTACACTTCCCGTTATCAGTAATGCTTTCATGGAAACGTCTGCTCAGCCATCTAAGCCTGTGACGTTGCAGCTTCGGGCAGTGACAGATAATATGTGCAATGGCTTTTGATTCCTCTTCATCCCCGCACATCCTACAGAAATCTGGAGTGCCAGTTTCCCAAATGCTGGTTCTTGCTCTGAGCGAGCAGTGAGCTGTCAATGCGCATATCATGATTCGCATCGCCTTACTATTCATGTCCAGTAGCAGTTTTAATCTTCCTGAGTCAAGTTTTGGCCACAAACCCCTCGAGACTCTAATTATCGATTAACCCCATTCTAGGCCATCCCATTGTGTATGCAAAGAGAGAGAGAGAAAATGGTTTTTTCGTCGTTCGTCGGCGTACAAAATAGAAATAAACCTATCTCAGAGTTCGTCACACACGACGAATTTCGTTCTACAGTGGTGTTGTGTTCATTTTCATATGCGCAAATGTGTCTTATTTTTTATGACGAAAGTTCGCACCGAAATATTCGCCGTTCGTCCCAATTGTGTTTATAGCATTAAGAGGAATGACTTGGTGCCTGTTGCTCTTGGAATTGGATTTTATGGATGTCCATGTTATACAAAATATTGAAGGCTATTGAAATATTTATTGCGATAATTATGAAAAGTTCCGTCGAAGTTTTTGCGAGACTACAATTTTTGATGTAAAACTTTAAAATTTTAAATTTCACATTTCCCAAACTCTACGTGTAGCGTATATAGGATTCGACGTAGCCGCATATATTATTTTTATATATTTTTTTCGCTTTTCTTTCTATTAATTATAATTTGAAATAAATTCTATACATTGTCCGGATGCCACATTCATTCGCATTTGCACACATTCCATATGGTGCTGCTGCTGCTGGTGTGTATCTTGAAAATAATATTTTCATGTTAATTTGTTTGATTTTTGCTTTTGTCGCGCTAAACGAAACAGTTGCGGCGTTTGATGTGCATAAAATAATTTTTTTTCTTCTAAATAACGCACAACACACTGTATGAACATAAATGTTGCTTCGTATGTGTCCGTGGCAACGAAATTGAAATTGATTTAATTTAGAATGAAAGTCAAATTAATTTCGTTTATAACGAAAGCACTGAGAGAAATTGCCGATGAAAATAATTTGGGTTTCTATAAAACTAAACAAAGGGGAGGAGGTCATGACCTCCCATCCACCCCTCTCTCTCTCTGGGCTAGTCGAGAGCTAGTATTTGTTCTTAACTGGTTTAGAGACTGTCCCAACTGAAGAGGCCTCTCCCCGCCCCTTATTTTTACGAAGGCTGCATACGCCCTTTAAACTAAAAGTAACTTATTTTTCCATATATACACACTTAAAGCGATCTCCGTTTTTACAAATGACAGGTTTAGAACTTAATGTATGCTCGAGTGATATATAAAAAAAATCTCTCAATGTTCTATAACACATAATAATATGGATTATTCTTCAGTTTCGTACCCATCATTAAGAAGATAAGTGAACAAATTACTTTGCATTAAACTGTTATAGCCAACATGACAGTGTGGGCCTGGCCAATAGTCTATTGAACTTTTCCCTTTATGTAGTTAGTGTAAGCCTCTGTAGAAACAGGAAAGTCGATGGTTTCAGAATTAGAATTCCATTCGATCAAAGACATGATAATTCAATAGAAGATAGAAAACAGTTGGTTGCTGCACACGAAAAGAAAATTTTATCTAACTCATTATTTCAATAACACGTTCCACAAATGAAAAAAGCCCACATGAAATTCCTTATTCCTTATTTCAATTTATTTGTTTGTCTAATGTCTACTCACTGCAGACTTTAACAAAAAATAAAAAAAGAAGCCATGAAGTTTACGAGTACAAATACAGAGCGTGTCTGTCCTTAGCAACGAGTATAAGTATGAGGAAGTACACTGACCAACAAACAGCATTGCAATATGTTAAGGCATGCGTGTGCTTGAAAAAAATGTGTACACTGAGAAACTTAAATTATGTTACATATTGTTTTTTGAATCAAAGCAAATTTTATTATTTACAGCTATTTCACACCTCTGCCTTTTTAGCCAGCCTTATTTTGACAAATTTTCTTTTAAGTATCTTAGGAAAATTCACCCACATTTACTTTAAGACTTTTTCGTCATAACTTTTTGACGTTTATACACTTCTTGCTGAGTGCTGAGAGTACGAAAAATGCCAAAAACTTCCTCGAATTTTTATTTTGTGCCTTTTGTTTTACCACACAGGCTTCTCAACACCGCTCACCAACAATCTGAAGAAGCCTGACTGCAAAGCAACAATGTAAATTGCATCTTAGCGCATCAATTTCAATTTTAAAATGTTTTGTTCGTTAGTGTACTAAAACAGCAGGGAATTTTTTAAGTGTAACGCGTTTTTATGGTTACAAATATTTTGTACAATTATTTAAACTTAATTGTAAATACTTGCAAATGTACTTATATGTACTTGTTGTAAGTATACATATGCTAAAACATATACTACGTTTATACGCGCACTATTTGCAAATAAAATTATTTGCAAATAAATTAACTCACTGTTTATACGGCATAGCAAAAGTACACAAACTTGGTAGCACTTCTATAGAAAGCTTACTTTTGTTGACAAAAAGAATAGTGTAAATGCACAAAATATAAAATAATTGTTTGTTTTTATCGCCATTATTTTCTTCTATCAATGTTTTTTGTTGCAATATTTATCCATTTATTGTTTTTTGTTATCAAACACTTGTAAGCGTGGCAACCTCAAGCATTTTATTTGCAAATAGTTCGTTAATCTGAATTAGTAAGTCGCAATAAAAAGAATAATATGGCAACAATTTACAGTTTTATTTGCAAATAAGCCCTGCGTATAAACGTAGTAATAGTTACATACACAATTATTTTTATATGTACAATGTACATACATACATAGATACATATACATACACATACCAATGTACGATGTTAATCAGTTCATTTGTAAACATTCTTTGATAGAACTTAACTGTACCCAGCGGTAAGTAGAAGGATTAAATAGGCCTTCTATAAGGCCTTATGTAGCAGACACACGGCCTGCTAGTCTCATTGCGTACTCTTTTATTTTTTACACGTGATATCATTGGTCACCGAGGCCTTTCACGCTTACTTTAAGTTCTTCTTTAGAAGGCCAATGCAGCAGGCCTAATGGAAGGTATCCTTTATCATGTCTGTAAAAAATAAAATTAGTGTTAAATATTTTTGTTTATACCCCTTTTACACACGCTAAGTTTACTTTGCAAAGTCTTAATTTAGCTGTGTGAAAGACAGAGGTAGTAGTACAGTATCTTTCTGTCTTTCTCCAAGCTGCATTAAGACTTTGCGTGTGGAAAAGGGGTGTTATTTTTATTAAAATAATATTTGAATATACTCGTAATGTACGTACAATGTACGTCACACATATCTATTTAGAATATTTTAATATAATACCCCTTTTACACACGCAAACTTTACTTTGCAAAGTCTTAATTCAGCCGGGAGAAAGACAGAGAGAGGGTGTATTCCAGCAACAAATAAGAAACATGGTATCATAAAAGTTAAAACAACCGCCGTCGCTTTGAGTCGTCGATCAATACATAGATATTTACGTCTCTTAAATGTAGTTAGACTGTAAAAAAACATTGTTTATTTTCATTTGTTGCATCATTTATATGATATTACATAATTTTTTGCTACAAGAATATTGTTTTATATAAAAATGTCCTTTTAAAAATTTGTTGGTAGCCGGCGGCTTGTAGCCAAATATTTTGCTTCGCTGCCGCAGCAATTTTTTCATAATCTTCTCTCTATGCTAAAACGAATTTGTCAAAATTTTACATTGTCAAAAAAGATATCATTTGGCACAGCAGAAAAATGAAAAATGTTCCCCACAGGAAAATATTTTTCTACCATAGAACTTTTCTACCGTTTGGCACACGCCCTTATAATTGAATTTTTAACGTATCAACGCACCGATCGTCACAACATTTGATACAAAAGTATTTTAAAATTTGTTTCTCTTCATGTTTTGTGTTTTGAAAATGATTTGGTTCTTGTGACCATACATTATAAAAGAAATAACTTCTGTGCCCCTTTCAAAAGAAGTCAATGGAGAATGTGTATCGATTTTTTTAACAAGGGAGTATGGATGCCTCATAGAAAGCCTTCCAAAGAAGGCAAGGAAGAATGAGTATCGAATCATAAAGAATGTCTAAGAAGGCCTTCAAAAAGGTCTGTTTCTCGAAGGCCTCGTGTATTTTACCGCTGGGTATGTGTGTATGTATGTATATAGATGTGTACACACACACTCACTACAAATTAGTGGGCACATTAGGGACGTCCGATACTAAAAAGTATTATAAAAAATTTGACTAGACAAATAAACTAGAGTGATGTGTTAAAATGAAAGAAAAATATCAGTGTTTGAAAAACTGCCAGCAAAACAGCAACAGCACTAAAAAACTGCTTTTGCTGTGCCTCGAAAAGTTTATTTATTTTTTAAACTTTTGTTGCTGTGCTGAGCACATGCCTGCAGTTAAGTAACAGCACAGCCATATCACGCGTTGTTAATGACTGTTCTGTTGCCTTAACTTCGAAATTTCAAACAGTTCAGTCAAAGCACAGTTTCAAAAGTTCGTGGTACACTTTATGCTATAACTGCCGTGGCTCTGAATCATCGTTTGTTTCTTGTTGTTGTTGTACTTAATTATTTAAGAAGTTTAGCCCTGCTAAAACAAAGCGAAAGCAAAACTTAGTCCTGATTCACACACATCAGGTTTTGCTGATCAGTTTTTGTTCAATTTTCTTTTGAACCTGCATTTACGTTCATACTCACCGTCAAGTCAAGTCATCAATCAAGTCTCATCAAATAGAGTATTACGAATGACAAAACAAAACGAAAAAGCAAACTTGACTGGTACGGTCAAGTCTGTACCCCTTTCCATTCTCTTTTCCTCTCTCTCCTAAAAACTCAAGACTTGACGACTCAGACCTGACGAGTGTGAAACAGGACTTACAGTCGAATTTTGTGTGCTGTTGCTTTGACTTTAGCTGCGAAGATCTTCAAAGCACAGCAACAGTTAGGTTAAATTTTTTTTTCGTTTAACAGCACTGTCGACAGTCGTTCGTTCGTTTTTTGTTTTATGCTTTCGTTTTGCTATCGGTTTTGAAACTTTTGGCAGTCAAAGCACAGTCAAAGCAATTGAAATAAAACAAGTAAGAGTGCTATATTCGGCTGTGCCGAATCTTATATACCATTTACCAACGTATGTATGTATAGTATACAGATACATACATAAGTACATACATACATATTTGGTTTGTGATAAAATTTATAAATTTTTGTTATAGTGACCTCATGGTTTTTTTCGACTAAAGAATTTGCTTAAGTAAACATCTTCCTAAAATATGAAATATGTTTAACTGAAAAAATAAGTATTTTTGGTTATTTTTTTACCCAATTTTTTAATGTGGTTTGAAGTTTTTTTTCAGTTAAAACGATTTTTTTAGTTTTGTTGCTTTTTTCTCGTCTTGGCAATTTTTTCTGTTTTTGGGATTTTTTTTCATTTTGGCGATTTGTTTCATTTTGATGATTTTTATTCTATTTTTGGGTTTTTAATTTATTTTGGCGATTTTCTTCATTTTGGTGATTTTTTCTGTTTTTGGGGTTTTTTTATTTTGGCGATTTTTTCTATTTGGCGATTTTTATTAATTTTTTTCTGTTAATGGCGATTTTTTTTTTAATTTGGTGCTTTTTTTGGCGATTTTTTTTTTTGTTTTTGGCGATTTTTTCTGTTTTTGTGGTTTTTTGGTGATTTTTTCTATTTGGCGATTTTTTTTCATTTGGCGATTTTTTTTCTGTTTTTGGAGTTTTTTTCATTTTGGCGATTTTTCTTATATTCTTGGCATTTTCTCTTATTTTGGCGATTTTTTATGTTTTTGGGGTTTTTTATTTTGGTGATTTTTTCTATTTAGCGATTTTTATTCATTTAGCGATTTTTTCTGTTAATGGCGATTTTTTCATTTTGGCGATTTTTCAGGTTTTTCGCGATTTATTTTAGTCCTAGAAATTTTTTTAATTTGGTGCTTTTTTTGCGATTTTTTTTTGTTTTTGGCGATTTTTTCTGTTTTTGTGGTTTTTTGGTGATTTTTTCTACTTGGCGATTGTTTTTCTTGTTTTTGGGTTTTTTTATTTTGGCGATTTTTTCCTTTTGGCATTTTTTTTCATTTTGGCGATTTTTCCGGTTTTTTGCGATTTATTTTAGTCTTAGAATTTTTTTTAATTTGGTGCTTTTTTTTGTATTGCCGATTTTTTTTTTTGGTTTTTTGCGATTTTTTTCGGTTTGGTGATTTAATAATTTTTTGATTTTTTAGTTTTACCGTTTTTGAAAATTTGCTCTTACGGTTTCCAAGATACAACATGTTGTCCAAATTACATAGTTAAAATTACATTAGCTGATAGAACACCCTTTAATTTCGATTTTTTAAATTTTAGTGCTAATTATTGTAGTCTGTATAAAAATACACTAGCCTTACAAATTTCAAGTGTATATACAATTGTATATATATTACGTGGAATTTTAAAATTTTTCGTTGCTCGTTTTGAAACACCCTTTAATTTTTAATTCTCGTGTATTTATTGTTGTAGCGACCAAAGGTCTACACAGTCTGTCCGCAGCT
Source organism: Tachina lurida (assembly GCA_944452675.1). Classification (NCBI taxonomy): domain Eukaryota; kingdom Metazoa; phylum Arthropoda; class Insecta; order Diptera; family Tachinidae; genus Tachina; species Tachina lurida. The sequence continues at coordinate 116,794,098 of OX101756.1, forward strand.
CTTAGGGTTTAACAAAAAGAAAAAAATAGTTTGTCCTAGTTATTTTATAAACAAAAAATTAGTTTTCCAACCCTGGAATCATCCTTTTAGATGTTTTCTGACTCCTTATACCAATCTAGTAGTTCTTAAAAAAATATATATAAAGTATGTTAAGTGACCAAAGAAAAAAAGGAAAAAGTCGTTTTATTTAGTTACTTTAATATCCAGAAAAAAGTAAAAAGTTTCCAGCTCTGAAGCTGTTGTTTTTATTTTTATAATTGTCTATACCAAATTTTTCTTTCCAAAACGTACAATATACATATATAATTTATAAAGAAAAAGAAAAAAATTAATTAGACCTAGTTGCTTTTATATATCAAAACAAGTGTGAGTTTCCCAACCCTGAAATCGCCATTAATTATTTTTCTGATCTTTTACACCAATCTCGTTCTTTTAAGAATATAAGATACGTTCAATTTATAGGAAAAAAGGAAAATTTGTTTAGTAAGTTACTTTAACAAAAAAAGTTAAAGTTTTCCAACCCTGGAAATGTCTTTTTAATTTTTTTTTTTGTTTTTTAATTTTACATACCAATTTTATTCGTACGGAAGTGAAAAAAAATAAGTTTATTTATTAAAAAAAATTCAAATTAAGTTTAGTAAGTTACTTTTATATAAAAAAAAATTTAAAGTTTTCCAACCCTGGAAACGTCTTTTCAATTTTTTTTAAATTTGAAATACCAATTTTTTTCTTACTAAAGTATAAAATAAGTTTATTTATTAAAAGAAAATAAAAATTTGCCTTAGTAAGTTACTTTTATATAAAAAAACTTAAAGTTTTCCAACCCTGGAAACGTCTTTTTAATTTTTTTATTTTTTTAAATTTGAAATACCAATTTTATTCGTACTGAAATATAAAATAAGTATATTTAACAAAAAAATCAAAAAATTTGTGTTATCTAGTTACTTTTACATGGCAAAATCAAGTTTAAGTTTTCCAGCTCTGAAACGGTCTGCTCGATTTTTCTAATTTTCAATACCAATCTAAATTGGACCATTTCTGATACATCAGTCCAAGAACGAAGTCTCTAGCTTTTCTGGGAGCTTCGGAAAACCGATTTCACGTACACCAGACGGACGGACGGACAGACGGACATTACTTATACATCTTCCCTATTCACAAGGACCCAGAATATATACATTTTATGGGTCGCATATGAATATTATGGAAATTACACACGGAATGACAAACCATTTTTGGTAAAGGGTATAAAAAATGGAAGTATTTTCAAACGCTGAAAAATATAATTAAAATGTTGTCATTATTTCTTTTGGCAGGTGTTTATTTTTGTTTGGCATTATTTCGAAGCCGATTTAGCTGGGTTTTTTAGATCTGGTGTCACTGGTCACGTTACAGAAGACGGTGATTGTTAGTTTGTAATGGTTTGTCGTGTAAAAACTCAGTTGTGTGATATATATTTAATTGGATTGTTTGAAACCGATTCAGATATGTAGGTCTATTTTTGTTTAATATAAAGCATTCTCACTTCCTAATTTTAATAAAACTTGTGCTACCACTAGATAGAAGCTGCGTTTAGCAAATTAAAAAAAATTTACCGCACAACTAATGACCACACTAATGCTCATACGTATTAAATATAATTTTCTGGTTAATTAGTATCTTTGAAAAAAAAAGGAGAAACAAGCAACATCAACAAGGAGAAAACGCAAAAAGTAAAATAAGGAAAATTTAATTAATATTTTCTTCTAGTTAAACAATCCCTTTTTCATTATGTCATTCGAATAAGTTGCGACCATATAAGGTGAAGTTTTCTTTCTATCTAGGGCTTAAAAATCTCTAGCTGAATGAACTTCAGTAAAGATGAAAAACAACATCAAGCAGATGAATAAGACTTTGTTTTATACAAAAAAAAAACTATGTATCAGCAAAAAATAATTCAAGTGAAACTGCAATGATGTCGGCAAATGTAAACAGTTGCTTCGAATAAAGCAGCATTATAAAGTGCCAGCATCTTTAAAGTACTGAAAAGAAAAAAAAAGCAAAAGTAAAAAGAAGAAATAAAAATGATTTGGTGACAACAAATAGTTAATGCCAGCTAATGCAGATGTGCATAAATGAAAACTAAGTAGTTCCCAGATGTTACAATAAATCTCTAGAAATGCAGCTGCATCTTAAAAAATTTATAAAATTTTAGAACCAAACTGAAATTTTCAAAGAGATTTTTTTTTGAAATTTGACCGGTCTATTTTGCATATTGCACGAAAATTAGTAGAAATATGAGAACTTATTAAAATTTGCATATTCTTCTCTCTCTCTCTCTCTCTCTGTCTGTTTTTTTGTAGGACACAATTTCTACAAAAAAGTTTTTCAAGTTAAAAAAGAACTTTGGTAATTTTTCTGAAACATTTTAGAATATGAGGAAGAAAAATAGTATTGGGATTCACCCCTGGATGGTTTTAGATTGATATTAAATAGCAGAAAGTCATAAGACACTACTACGAAGATTTTAAGAAGAATCATGTTAAATCAAAGTTATATCAAGTTGAAAAACAATGTGAATTTGATACTGAAATAATACGTAGAGATATGTTGTATATAACTATATGTTCCTTTCACTCCTCGAGGTAGCATAGGGCCATAACAAGATGATTCCAATAATCTCGATCTCGATGTTTGACTTCGTTCCACTTAATATACAATCTCGAAATTTCGGTTGTCTGCTTCCCTGCGGGTTCCAATCTAGATATTTCTTCGCAATATCATGGTGTGATTTACAGAGGATGTGACATATCCAACTTCATTTCCGCTTACTGATTTCCATTTTAATAAGCTGCTGATTTGCCTCGACCTAGAGTTGGTTGTTGGATATTGTTGCAGGCCAGCAAATCCGTAAGATTTTACGGAGGCACTTGTTGAGAAATACCTGAAGGCATTGTATAACACATGGTGCCATGCTCCAAGTCTGTCATCCATATAGAAGAGTGGATTTTATATTAGAGTTAAATAATTTGATTTTTATTTGTTTCAAAATATTAGAAGACTTCCAAACCAGCTTTAACTGTGCAAAATAGAGAGCTATGTTGAATCAAAGTTATTTCAAGTTGAACCAACATTTTAGTTTAATTAGTTTAATTAAAGTTTTTTGTTCCAACTTTATTTTTTTTTATATTTGATTTTGATTAGTCTAAAGTTTATATTTTTAGGAAGCCATATTACATGAGATAATTTTAAGGAACAAATAACACCAACATTAATTTTAAATATTCTTAAAAAGACTAGCAGAACGGAACAACATGGTATTTTCGCAGGGCGCCACACGTTCATCATCAGCGTCCTTGTGTATGGTCGTTTTTAAATTTTGTTTTGTGTTTCGTATATTGAGGGTAGCATTGGCTGTAGTAGTTAGCACGTTGACTAAAAAACCGAAGGTCCTGGCTTCAAACCCTGTCTCCGACAGTCATTAAAAAATAGCAACACCACGCATTTTGCTGATGTACATTAGTGTCCTTTGTATCAGTTGTTGGGGGAAAAGTTCTAGTGATGCAGGCATAAGGCACTGGTCACTAAAAACTACACCGGCTTCAGCGGATGCTAGTCCTAATGTAACATTAGAGTGCCCTCCTTCGTTATGCAGCAGAATTATCGGCGAAGCAAAATAACCAATAAAATGGCTACTAAACTAAACACAGCTTCAAAATTTCATACGCCTCATTCACCACCAGAGGCGCTGCACCACTGCAAATAAGCGTGCAAAAAAAGCAGAGCTGTAAAAGAATGAAGCTTTCCTCTATCTCTTCCTTCACCAGCTGTTTTCTCTATCGCTACCCCTTCCCTATCACCCTCTCTCACTATCTTCTCTTCACCACACAGATACCACAAAGGGATCATTGTATTGGACCCAAGTAAGCTGGAGTCTAAATTTCACCTTTCCTTGCCAGCAGCCTGCTAACCTAACCTAACCTAACCTTTTTATAAATTGCACTGTGTTTTGCACATATATACGTTAAACCTGATATGTTTTTTCTAGGCTTAGCTTGCCATTGCAACCCTCGTATGTATAAACGTTTTTCACATTGTTATCAAGCGTTTTGTTGGCATTAATGATAAACATGATGCATTACTATTTTATTCAAGCGATATAATCTGAACCGATATTTATATTAAAATGCCCATAAATCAAATGAAAGCGAAAACATATTTATTATTCAAATATGCATGCACTTGCATGTACATATGAAAGTATATATGGTTAGTATTTATGCACATAAATGGATACGTATGTATATGTATGTATATCTGTGTGTACTGGAGTGTGTTCCTGATCATCAAACATTTAAATTGAACATAATTTTATTCTTTACACTGTCACATCACATCACGTAAACACTCATGTGTAAGACGAACGTGTATGTAAACGGCAGACAACATTGTCTCACGATGGGACACATGCAGTTTTACAGACCCGTTGCTGGTTTAGCTCTTGCTTTACTTGGTTAGACGGATGACTGGCTGGCTGGCTCGATCGCTCGCTGGATGGATGGATGCATTTTGTATGGACCTCACTCACATGCGAATGAAAGGCTCCACAAGATCATTGTCGAACCATGCATTTGAGGTGCCTGGCTGTTGTTGTTGGCTGGTAAAAGGATGTGTTCAGCATATTCTGGTTGTTTTGATATTGCTGATCTTTCGTGATGCTGCTGTTTTACTTATTTTGTTACTGTTGTTGTTGTTGCTGTTTAATTTTGTGCCCTGATAAAGTTAAATGTTGCAAGTGAGTATTTATATTGCTGCATAAGTATGTATATGAGTGCATGCATCTTTATGAAGGGATCAACTGCTTTAGTTGCATATCTACTTGAATGTAAACTGAACGTGCGTGTTTGTATATTTAATTTTTTGCCTCTTGTTTCTGTTTTTTTTTTGGTCTTCTAAGACTACTGCCCTTTTTGTAACTTTGGAGGGTTTTTCTTTGAAAATATTGTTAAGACTAACAACACCAGGGTTATCATGTTTTGATTTTGAACTTCAAACAAATAAATAATCAAGGTTCTTTGACTTCAAATCAGCTGTACGCCCCATATTCGTTTTGCTTGATGTTAGATATTGTAACCAAATTGTTATCTTTCTCTCTTTTGTTTGCTTAAAATATATTATGTGTGTATGTTTTTTGATAGAAGACCTTATCTTCGGATTGACAATGTCCAACAACCGCAGTTTTCACATCAATACTATAACACTAGCTTCAGGGGATACTAATCCTAATGTAACATCAGAGCACCCTCCTTCGTCGTTATTATGTAGCAGAATCATCAGCATAGTAAAATAACCAAAATTTTAATACGCCTCATTGACACCAGAGGCGCTGCAATATTGCATTATTAAAAACGTGCAAGACCAGAGTTGTAAGAGAATGAAGCTTCTCTCTATCTCTTCCTTCACCACCTGTCTTATCTATTATCTCTTTCCTTAAGAAAGTAACACCTAGTAATAGTAGTAGGCATTCATTGTGTGTGTGTTACTTATAAAAATAATTAATACGACCAAATGTCTCATTAATCTGATGACAGATGTCATCACACAATTTTGTCACATTTTACAATGCGCTGCAGGCGATCAAATAAACTCATCAATCATGTGCCCAGCTGTGTGCTAAAGCCGCTTTTTCAGCTACAACATATCGCAGATGGCCCTACCACCGAGTAATCCAATCCATTAAGCAGCATTTTCTAGTGTCAATTTAATACAATAGCCCAATTCACAATCTTGTGCAAATAGTCTTGCACCGTAGCATGTGCAAAATGGTATAGTTATTAATACTTACCACTTAAGAATTCTTAGTGGTGAGTATCAATATACAATACCACTTTGCACATGCTACGATGCAAGATCATTTGCACAAGATTGTGGATTGGGCTAATGATTACAATTCGGGTACAAGGTTGCAATCACTATATCTATTTGAAAGGAAGCCCCTCGTGGAGCCATCGACTTGTATTGTTTCTGTTATCGTAGTTAGAGTTGCGACTTGACTAGTTTTACTCTCACTGCCATCTCATGACCTCGCTGCCATAGGTCTAAGCTCGTTGAGGAATGCTGACAACTTCTTGCTGGAGTGTCTCTAAAGACTTCAATGAAAATTTCTACATGCACAGAAAAAACTATTCCTGCAATAAAAAATTTTAATTGAAAATAAACCAAAAATCAACTAAAAATGTAATTAGCTCAATTGAAGTTTGCAATTAATTGAATTTTTAAACAAAAGTTTAATTAACTTAAATATATTTTTAATTGATTTTTGGTTTTATTTTCAATTAAAATTGTTTATTGCAGGAATATTTTTTTTCCGTTTGTGGTAACCCATTTGCGTGATTTGCGCAACTCAGATTCTCGAGACAAAATTTTTTTTTATTTCTTCTTCCGAAAAGCGACAATAAGAACAAAGACTATAAAATTTCATTATTGTTGTTGTCTCTTGATGTGGTTTGCAATAAAGTTGTTGTTGTTGCTGTTATTGTTGTTGCATTTTGTTGTGTAATGGCTACACTTGGCGAGCACTGTGTCGTTCTTATATCAGGTTTTTCATCAACGTGTTTACTGTGTGATCAGTGAAATCATTCAGTCTCAAGAAGTTGAGGAAAATTCATTTATTTGTACGAGAAAATGGAAGCTTAGCCAAGAAAAGCAAAATACTTATACAAAATTATAAGGAACTGATGTAATACTTCAAGATAAATGAATTTAAACACATACAGTTTTGCTTTATAGCTGATTATTATTATTATTATTAAGATGGTTTTTCTTCTTTGAGCACGTAATCATCTTCATCTCGTTTGTCCACATCAGAAGTGGTTTGTGGTCGCTGTTTGTCATTTGTGGTTCAAAGTTCTTGTTGATAACTTTAATTGTTGATTGTCTGTAATGTGAAGCATTCCAACAACAACAAACAACAACTCCCAATGCACCAAAGGTACTAACATAAAAAGCACTTCAAATGATTTGTAGAGAAGAGTAGAAAGAAATTTGTGCAAGGGGCAAAATTAATATGTATCCATATAAGGCAAATTAATGCTAAATTAAATTTTATACGCGAAATCTCTTTAGTAATCATTCAAACCAGTCTTTTGGAATGCCTTTCCAACAACTCCTTCAAATATTCGGTTATTTTCTCATATAAAGTTGAGTATTTAAATACTCGTACACCAAAACTAAAATCAATTTGACGCTTGTATTTGAAAGGGTCTGCGGGACACTTGAATTAATTTGAGCAACACCTTTTTTTGTCTTATTTAACTGAAAAAGTTGTTTGCAAATTATTAATAAATCAATTTTTCGAAGGCATTATTAAGTCAGTTATTAAACTTGAGTGTTTCGTTCTTTTAAAGTACGAGTAACATCATAAACATATATTTTTTTTTAGCATTGAAGATCATGTACATACATACAAATTTGGCTTTCCAATTTATTTTGACATATATCCTGTGTCGATATTAGGTCTGTGCATTTACTTTTCCAGAGTGTAAAACAGAAATTTACAAAATAACTCCCAGATAAGAAAAAGTAAAAGAACGCCTTGCTTGTGAAAACTAGAAAGAAAATGTTTTTTATATCACAAACATGGATGGAAATCATGATATCGTGCCTTAACCGCCAAAGAAGCTTAAGCGACATAATTTTCGAACTTAATTTTTTTTTGTCGATTTTCGTAAAAATAACGAAGTCCGAAAAATGTGTCGCTTAAGCTATTTTAGCGGCTATGGTTCGATATAATTGTACTTTTTCTAAGGTATTTTGTTTGATAATGTTTTAAATTGATTTTTTTCAAATTGACATTTAACATGAAATACTTTGCATTTTTTTCATAATTTTTTTATTCTATTCCATTAACAAATACAAAAATGCAACTTTCCATCTCTGATCAGATATGAGAAACAAACAAAATTCTTTGATCACAAAATATAATTCATTAGGGTTAATGAAAAAAACAATAAATTAAGAAAATATGTTTTCATTTTTAATACGCAACGAACAAAATCGATTTTAGCGACCTCTAAACTTCTTCCGAAAAATCTGAAAAAAATCACAAAAATACTTTACCCTTTAAGCCTTCAAATAATAATGGGGTACCTGTAAAAATCGAAAAAAAAAATTTGTTTTGGGACACACTAGTATACATATTTTTTTGAATAAGGAAATTCACATTTTTCGGTTTTCCTTTTTCAGATATTTTTCAAAGAATAACTAATTCTTACAAGTAAAAATTTTACTTGTAATAATTTGTAAGAATTTTTTTTGTCTCTCAATTTTTTTCTCTCTTTTGACGCTCTCTCCTTGCAACCTTTTTGAGTTAATGAACACTTTCCAGCAACAATTGTTAAATGAACAAACCTATTAATATATTCTTTTAAAAGAAATTTGTTTTGTTTTTATTCTTTTATATACAAATTATTTATTAATGCAATTATTATGCATGAATGGCGTTGCTGGCTTTTCCATGCGCAAATTTACTTTGGCAAGTCTTGAGTATGTCTCGTGCAACCTAGAAATGAACGAACTTTAAGCAGAATATTAATAAAAGAAAAATTTCAAAATTTAAAACTTCATATGTACATAAATTCGGTTTCAGGTGCTGGATTCCGTAACAATGAATTTTAAAATATTCACCAATTTCAGTGTTCACTTGTTGATTTGTGTGTGCGCAACGGTGTGAATGAACTATTTTGACAGTTACAGTGTACACTAGTGTCAAAATTTTTCACTGGAAAAAGTGCGGTGAATTGTGAACACTGAAATTTGTAAACACTTCAAAGCGCATCGTTGCTGAATCCGGCCCCAGGTTAAGGTAAAGGTAAAGTCATCTCAATTCGCTTTCACAAATGTATAGTTAGGATGTAAAAAAAATTTAACTGAAAAATGTGTATTGACATCTGAGAGATATTTGTAAAAGCCGAAAATACTCAACTAAGCAGTTGAGTCCACCTGGTATGGATTTTTTTGCGTTTTTAGTGTTTAGTCTTTAAACTGACCAAGTTATATTCTTATAAGGTAGACTTGCCTGAATTCGTTTTGAAAAATTCAAACTTTGGATGCTAAAAAAATTTGTGCAAAATACATGTGTCTTGAAATATAAAGGATATTCAAATTTCTAGCGGAGAAAATAGTCAGCCGGGCTATTGAGACCAACTGACAGGGATTCGCCTTCAAGCCGAGGTAATTTAGTTTTAATTTTTATTTTTGTCTTTGGTGACAGAAATTTAATAAAACATACATTAGGGTGTTTCATTTTTTCAAAGAATGGAATGTGTTGCATATATTTTCAGCCTTATATAAGTTCTTTTTTTTTTTTTTTTTTTTGAATAAAGCAACCGTAAGAAGAACAATTTAAATGGCCAAGTAAAATAAAGATCCCTTACAGTTGCTAAAAGCTATATTAGCTATCGTTTTAGATATTTTTGAAGAGCGTATTCCTCAATCTATAAAATAAAATATTATTACAAATTCTGTAACAAAAATAAAAAATTAAAAAAAAAAATCCCGGAAAATATATGTATATCTAGAAGAGATGGTATATCTTCTAAACGGCTGGACCGTTTTTCTAAAAACTAAAGAAGAATCAGTTCAACCGTTCTGTATGTACGTGGACTCGGACAGACACTCAAATACACAGATACACACTACAAATTTATAACACCCCTTTTTTATGGTCGGGGATTACAAATGAGATGAATCTTTTAAGGGATAAAGAATATTAGAGTTTGAAGGAAAAAGCTTAAACTATTTCATCACCAATAAAACAAATATGTTCTTCAACACTTTTAGGATCCATGACGCCAAAGAATATTTCAGCGATACTCTTAGACTACATGCGAATATTCTTAACGCAATAAATTATACAGCAGAAAGAGGAATTGCTAAGATAAGAAAGTTTAACGAATCGCTAAGGGTCGAGCAACAAAAACAATTCTTGTTGCGGGTAGTCGCACATCACAGAAAATTCGTCGCCAAACGAACAAAATAAGAATTGGCGTAGTTCAAAGTTGGTTAAGTTGTGTTGATAATATATATAACATATATTTTAATGTTATTTTCTTTAGTTTAGGTTAGGCTAGGAAAGGTGGTGCTGCAACACACCTCCACTTGGAGACCCACTTGGGCACATTCATTGTGTTCCTCTTCTATTAGTGTTGATTAATACAAATTTGATCTCACTGTACCCAGAAAACCCCCTATTATCTGCCCTTAAGACACTGAATTCCCCTGATGAAGCCCCTGATATCTTCTGGCTTGCACTTTGCGATATCAATAATGCTCTCATGACGACGTCTGCTCAGCCATCTAAGCTTACTGAGTTCCAGCTACGGACAATGGCAGATAATATGAGCAATAGTTATATACGGAAATCTGGAATGGCAATTTCCCAAATGCTGATTGATCATTGCTCTGACCGATCAGTGGCTAGAGTCAGTGTGCCTAAAAAGACTTACATCACGTTCTTATTTCTATCTAGTATCAGTTTGGAAATTCCTGAGTCAAGTTTTGGCCACAAAGCCCTCTAGAATGTACAATTCCTCTTTACTCCCTCCCCCTTCATCCTGACGAAAACAGTTGGTCCTATTCAACACCGAATGAATAAGCTTCCTGTAGTAATGATCCAATGGTAATGTAACCCATCTGCCACATAATCCCTCATCTAATGCCGAAACTACGAATATTATTGCCAGCTGATCAGCAATTTCATTTCCTTTAACACTGCTGTGGCCAGGAACCCAGCTGAATGTGATTTTCTTTTGGCGCTTTTTTTCGTTTTGGCGATTTTTTTGGTTTTGGCGATTTTTTCGGTTTTGATATTTTTAAGTTTTAGAGTTTTGAAAATTTCAAGAGTTTGGCTCTTACGGTTTCCTTTTCACCTTTGGTGCACGGAACCTTAAAAACCGTCTAATGGAAGCCAACCGCAGGTTCTGAGATCGACCCCGATATCCAACAGCCATTAAATAACAACACCACGCATATTTTTGATGTGCATTAGTGTCCCCTTGTATCAAATTGTTGTAGGAAAGTTCAAGCCCTGAAGGCATAGTTACTGGTCACTGAACTATAGAGACTTCAGCATATAATAATCCTAATGTAACATTAGAGCGCCCTACTTCGTTGTGTAGCAGAATCATCAGCGAGGTAAAGTAGTCAAGAAAAAAAATTAATCCACATCATTTAACACTAGAGGCGCTGCAACATTGCATTATTAAAAACGTGCAAAAAAGCAGAGTTGTCAATGAATGAAGCTTTTCTCTATCTCCTCCTTCCTTCACCACGTGTCTTCTTTATCACTATCGCTCTCCTAAAGAAGATAACACCTAGTAAGAGTGCTACTTCTCTTTCTAAGAAAATAAGTCACACGTATTCAATTCTAATTTAATTTGAAATCTTTATGAGTTTCACAAAACGATTGCATTAATTTATAATATAAAATTATTCACTTTTAAAACACCACGATGTTTACACTTAACTAGTTTTAATTTAATACAAGACCGACTTGCCTGGTTGATGCCGTTACATTTTCCATAGACAAAATGAGACTTCTCAGAGAGTGTTAGATATGAAACAAAGTATCAAAAATGGGTCTATTAAATTAAATAAATCAATGTATATTAATTAATTCACTTGATAGACTGGGTTCACACACGCCAATTTTTGCTGAGCAGCTGTTTAGTTCATACAGGAAGGGTGAGTAACATATGATGGTTAACATCTCTTTTTTATGTTCTCCTCACTCTTTCATAAGCTCTAAAGTTATGCTAGGAACACAACTGGGACGAACGACGAATTTCGTCCACGTCAACGAATTCGTTGATAGTAATTCGCTGCGAAAATTTGTCCTAGCAGTACTTAAATAAAATTGCCTCGTGTGAACCCAGTTATATCAGTAAGAACATTATTGCCGCAACAAGTTTTTCGAATACTCTTTTTTTGTGTTTTATGTAATACAAACTCTTAGCGAATTCTAAAAGAGAGTGTAAAAAACTTTCACATGGCTAAGAGCGTAAAGTGATGTTTTGCAACAAGAACAAAAGCCTGGTAGGCCATTAACAGAAATAAAACAATTTGTTAAATGAAAAATGCGTTTTGAATTTTAAAAACCTGCTATTGTATTGTACGCATACAAGGTACGAGTTGAAAGAAAGAAATTGAGAAAAAGAGTGTGAATGTATCTGGGTGCTTGTAACTTGATTACATTATGCAGTCAATTGTTTTCTTTTAGTTTCTGTGTTTTAACCTCTGTGGATTCTTTAAAAATTCTCGCTGTCCACTGGCCAACTCAGCGAACATTGTTGGAGGTATAAATGGCAGTTGGCTTTGTTATAACTATCAGTTGTTAAGTGAATTTTTGCTAGAAGAGTTGGCCGTAACAAACGTATGGAGAAAGTGGTAATAAAACATTTTAGACTACTCGTATTATCGCCATGAATCAGCTTTTAAGTGAGTGTTGTGTTGTATTGTGTTTGTAAAAGAATTGTTTTTTTTTTTTTTTGTTAACTGACTGACTTTCCCATAGATTGGGTTTTTGTATTAGTGGCGCTGTTGGGCCTTATTACTGCCAACTCCATTGAAGAGCGTGATTTATTTGCCACCGAACTGTTCCAAACTGTGGCTACACGCAGCCAAAATGAAAATGTCATCATTTCACCAGTGGCCATACAGACTGCCTTGGGCTTAGTTTATTATGCAGCTTTTGGTCAAACTGCCAGCGAGTTGCAGAAAAGTCTGCACGCTACAGCCCATCAAAGTAAGGATGGTTTGGCTCAGGGCTATCACAAACTCCTGCACTCATTTATAAAATCGAAAACTGTGCTGGAAATTGCCAATAAAATATTCGTTAACGATAAGCTAGAAATAGCTGCAGAGTTTAAGAGAATTGCTCAGGATTATTTTGACTCAGATGCAGAAAAATTAGATTTTTTCAATGAAACATATGCGGTGGACTACATTAATCACTGGCTAGCTGAGAAAACTAATGGCAAGATCGATAATGTTGTACAGAGCCTTGATGCCGATACAAATGTGGCGCTCATCAATGCCATTTATTTTAAAGCCAAATGGGCTCGTCCCTTTATGGACGATAGCACCAGTGAGCGTGACTTTTGGCTGAACACGCAACAGTCCATTAAGGTGCCCACCATGTTTGCCAACAATTGGTATTATTATGCCGAATATGCGGATTTAGATGCCAAAGCCTTGGAATTGTTTTTTGAAAATATTGATCTCACCATGTGGTTTATTTTGCCCAACAAGCGTGATGGCCTGTTTGAGCTGGAACAAAAATTAAAAGGAGTTAATTTCAATAACCTCGAAGCTCTGTGGGAGTGGAAGAGTACCAGTGTGTATTTGCCGAAATTCAAATTTGCATTTGATACTGACTTGAAGCCTGCACTGCAGAAGGTAAGTTTTGCTTTGCTTTCTAGGCTCTGCACTTATTTAACTTAACGCTCTTTGCAGCTGGGCATAAACACCATGTTCTCGAATGCCGCCGACTTCAGTAATATGTTTGATAAGCGTGCGCCCAATATGCACATTTCGCAAGTACAACACAAGGCCTTCATTGATGTCAATGAAATTGGCTGTGAGGCTGCTGCCGCCAGTGGTAAGCGCAACAACTTTCTGTTATTTTCCCTTAAAGAAAAATGCACAAAAAAAAAAGAAAGAGAAGAAGACAAACAAATTAGTAGTAATCAAACTAATCTTTCTTTCTTTCTTTCTTTCCATTTGTCCCTGTAATTTATTGCAGTTGCTGTTGGTGTGCCCATGTCATTGCCCATAGATCCGAAAACATTTGTGGCCGATCATCCATTTGTTTTCATAATACGTGACAAGACTGCCGTCTACTTCGCTGGTCATATTGTTAAATTCTGAGACGCTCTGCCACTTAATGACATTCAAAGTAGTTTCTAGGAATACAAAAAAAAAACAAAAAATACACTCGCAATTCAATCTTCATATTGCAGGGAAACCAGGAATTGCATTCATGCATTCATGCATTCATTATACACGAATACATTTTTCTATAAGAATGAATAGATTATAAAACTATATTTGTACGCTTAAATAAAAGAAATTAATTTTATTAAAAGTTTTAATTGAATTTTTATTGGCAATATTCTAACAAGCAATATAATTGCATAATATTGTTTAATTTTTAAGCCGGTGGGTCCTTAAAATTAAAGGATCATTAAAAAAAAAAAAAACTATGACAGTAAATTTCCGTAATTGCAATGTTGGTAAAATATTGTCTCAAAAGGAAGTTTATATTTAGGTTAAAAAAGAGCTCAATGCCTACTACGTATGCAGGAACTCCGTAAGAAGGAACTGGGGTAGTAAACTGAATTTACACGACATTGTCAGACCGGTTATATCCTACGGTTGTGTGGTACGGTGAAAGGCATTGAGCAAGGAAAGTCAGAGGAAATAACTCGCTAAGGGTCAGAGATGCGCCTTGCTAAGAATCAGAGGTGCCCAGAGGAGCACATATTAGGCTGCCTTGGACGTCATTCTTCACCTTCTTGCTACAGAGAACTTTTTGGTAAGAAGGGCGACTAGAAGTATCCTTAGACTCGTAGAAACAGGATTGGTGAGAACAGGATTTACAGTTCACACATTAACTGAGATCAGTTTTAGTGCTTGGAGCTCCGTAACTCCTTTGTTCACGGACTATAAGGTAGTTGAAATTAAGTTTAGTTGAACACCTTCACTGGTAATTCCGTATAGGGACTATTGCGTAAAATCTCTTAAGCAATGAGGGTAGTGTGGTCCTTACAGACGGATCAAACATGGGGGAAGGCACAGTGGCTGGTGTCTAGATCTTATGAACGAACATTCGTAGTTCTTTCGGAGTGCCGAATGAAGGCAGCAATTTTCAAGCTGAGATCTTGGCGATTATCAAGGCTACGGAGCTTGTGAACAGAAATGTGGCTGAAGGCGACCGTCTACGTTGACTGTTAGGCAGCGGTAAAAGCTTTGAAGGAACACAGTGTCAAATCGAAACAAGTCAGAGACCTTGCCCTTAACTTGCTTGGGTTCTCCTAACCACAGCAGTTTTGAGGGAAGTGAAATTGGCGATGAACTGGCAGGAATAGGGTCGGTGTTAAATGAGGGAATGTGTGAAAGATCGGTGAAATTACCAATGGATCATTGCTACAAGAAACTCAGGAGCAACCGTTAATAAGGAAGAAGGGTGGATTGTAGAATATCGAAGACTACGTGGCCATAACTTGTCTTAGCAACATCTCAACTGCGTTGACTGGCCACCGATCGTTCAGAGCAAGGACCAGCATTGAGAAACTGGCACTCCAGATTTCTGTAGGTTAGGTTAGGTTAGGTTACACTGGGTGGTCAAAAACCTCGCATAGATACTTAACGTATCAAGTTGGTATCTTGACAAGTAAACCTGTAGTTCACGGTGGCTGTATCGAATGACTCTCACACAGATTTTACAAACCTAAGCAATCTACACAGTTCTACTCCCGATAAAAGTTCAAGACTCCGTAAAGTATGATCACTAAGACAGTCATATCTAGTGCTGCTTACAGCCAAACAGTGGCACAGTAGATATTCTACTGTCTCAATTACCCCGGGTTCCTTACATTTCCTCCAGGTACCGTCAAGTATTTGTCTTATTTTAACGGCATACCAAGCCGTACAGCAGTATCCAGTTAATACCACCACTAGAAGTCTACAGTTGCTTCCAGTTAGTGATAAAAGGAACTTAGTCGATTTGCTATCATAAGCGCTCCATATGATTTTAGAAAGTTTGCAAGTTTTTGGTGCACTCAAACCTTTCTCCTCCTCTTCCTTCATCTTAGAGTCTATGATTCCTTTCAGGTGTTGAACCAGTTTCCGCACACATGCCGTTTCCTCCATAACTAATTGAATTCGATTGATCGGGCATTTCGTTTCCCTCAATTCCCATGTGTCCCCGAACCAAAAATGTATGTACTTTCACATAACATATTTAGGGCATTCCTACACATCTACAACGTTTGCATGAGATCACTAGTGATATCTCGAATCGACTGCAATTAGTTCTATTTCTGGTGTAACATAAATGAATTAAAAAACAGTGAATGGTATGCAATGAAAATGATAGACCTTTTTAACTACTTCCGACTTTTATATAGACATATATTTTATATATATTTTTATACATAGTATATTTTTTATTTTATAAACGCAATAATTGATATAGATATCACGTCCACAAAAATTTCGGTAAATTTTTTTTTATTTTGCTCTTGCGAAACTAAGAGAAATTAAAATTTTTTTATCCCACTATTTACAAAATTTATTTATAAATTAAAAACACCCGCCAGCCTTTTCATTTCAATATCAAGAAAAACGTGGGAATTTTTCTGCTACACGTGTTTTATTTTATATGAATAAAACTTGTTTTAAATACTTCAAAAAATATTTCTTGTTATTGAGTTTAATGTTTCCAATTAAATCTGAATTATTGTCAGCGGTCACATAATGGGTGTTTTTTATTGAGGTATAGAACTTTAAGTTGGCATCACTTTTTTAACTGGCGGCCATTTTGTCAGCTGTCAAGTGATTAATATTTAGTTTGGTTTGCCATTTCATCATGAACAGGTTGACAAAAGAACAACGCTTGCAAATCGTGCAAATTTATTTCGAAAATAATGGTTCAGTTCGCGAAGTTTACCGCAAGCTCCGTCCATTTTATGGTCGACATAATCGTCCATCAGAGCAATTAATTCGGTTAACCATGGATCGTTTTCGTACTACGTTTACTCTATGTGATAATACGCATCCGCAGAGACGTCGAACAGTGCGCACCGAAGAAACAATTGCCGCTGTAGAGCAAAGTGTTGAAGAGGACCCGAATGAATCGATTCGCCACCGTGCACAGCAATTGGAGCTTTGTCCATCAACTTTATGGAAGATTTTGAAGATTTTGAATGTGGATGAGTTGTGGTTCCAACAAGACGGCGCTACATGCCACACAGCGCACGTCACAATCGATTTATTGAAGGAAACATTCGATGAGCGCATAATTTCGCGGAATGGACCTGTCAATTGGCCACCAAGATCGTGTGATTTGACACCATTGGATTATTTTCTTTGAGGATATGTGAAGTCGCTCGTCTACGCCAACAAACCAGAAACGTTAGGGGACTTGGAAGTCAACATTCGTGGCGTTATTGCCAACATACGGCCCCATATGCTCGAAAAAGTGGTTGAAAATTGGACCTGTAGAATTGGCTTTATTCGAGCCAGCCGCGGCGGCCACATGCCCGAAATCATATTTAAACATTAATGGCATAAAATTATCCTTCCAATAAAGCCAAATTGATGGACATTAAAACGATTTTCTTGTGTTTTATTTCAATTCGAAGTTCTATACCTCTAAAAAAACACCCTATACATACGAGTACGTATAACAATTGCCAATTGACGGACAAAAATTGTTTTTATTCAGGGCAAATTTTCAAACTTGTCATCAAATTGAAGTGGGTCTTTATTTGCGATGGGCACCGTTTATGTGATTATTGTGAAACTTTGCTTCAGCCACTTAAGTGAAGGCATGAATAATGCAAAATTTGGCTGGAGATTAACCATGCGTGAGTAAAGTTTTTACGTGAGTAGAATTTTTTCAAATTGTATTTAATATGAAAAATAAGTTGTTTATTTTTAATGCCATTAGAGTTTGTATATTTCATTAGAAAGTATTAAACATAATTCTGGTTAATAGCATCCTCACAAAAACATAAATGTGCTCTTAATTATGAAAGTGAGTGATTTAAGTCATATGCATTTTTGCTTTATAATATTAAATAAATCTTAAAAACTTCTTAAATATTTACTGATTTATTTATAAAACTTAATTTTGTTTTATAAAGGGTTAATAAAACAAATTTTGTATTGAAAAATGTTTTATAAACCTCTTATAAATCAAAAATATTTTTTTTATGAATAAGGCCTTTAATAAATATTAAACAATTTTATATTAATCGAGGCCATTACCACCACCAAAGAAATATATGACTTAGACCCTTTTTCATAATTATGGGCACAAATGTCAAGTTCTCTTAAACAATTGCAGCTATCAAAATTACTGAGATCACGATCTTGCTTAGTGCTATACCTATCACTAGCTTGTCATTGTCAGGGTATCATCTCATTTCTAGGCAAAATTAATACTAAATACCGATTATTGCTCGATTAACAATTTTTGGTCGATACCGAACAGTGATCGGCAATGAATCGTTTATTTTTCGGTATTCATATTGACTCATGAAATTCTAAATATAAATGAGTAGACATCATTTAAACTCAACTACTATGTTTTACGCATACTCACGACGACATTGATTTATAAGTATAGGTTGAAATAAATATGAATGCGACGACACTCATAAATCACCTCAGTTTGATTTCTAATTTCAGGAAAATACTTATACTACTCACATTGATTCAGCTCACTCAACTCATGCATGTATGTTTATTTAAAAAGTTTAGTCATTAAACAGTTTGCAAGTAGTATGCAATAGTAGTAAATATCGTTGTTTTGCAATTTCTGCAAAAAAAAAAAAAAAAAAAAAAACAAACAGAGAATCACATAACCTCATAATGAGAACTTTAATGTTCATATGCGTAGTTCGCATTATGAATCATACTTATTTAGCATCGTCCATTGAGTTAAGGAGAGTCGAAATCAACAATGTCATATTCAAGTGAATGTAGACTTGTGTCCAACATTTCTTTATGAACTAGTTTGAGAGTGTTTGAATCAAAAGTTGTTTCAAACCCATTTAATTTACATTGATGTTTTTCACTTGACTTGTGTCCAACTGAACGAACTAGTTCAAAATTAACTGTTGGACACAAGTCTAACTTATATTGAGGTTTTTGACCGGACTTGTGTCCAACTAGACTTGGGTCAAACTCGTTCAGTAGTTCATTTTTGCCACAAACCAAAATTCAAACCCATTTAAATTACATGGGTTTGATCATTGGTTTGTGGCAAAAATGAAGTAGTGAACGAGTTCGACCCAAGTCTATGTCCAACTGAACGAACTAGTTCAAAAAGGACTGTTGGACACAAGTCTAAGTGAATATTATTTATAGACAACATTGGAATAAGTATGAGTGCTCATAAGTACAAGATATTATAACTCATGATTCAACTCTACTCAATATTTTACTACTCATTGCTGTTCTCTGATATAGAAGTGCCAGTCACCTGTACTTCTAGTCTGCATGAAGCACGGCACAGTGCTGAATCACGCTCCCAGCTCCTTCAATATTTGTACTTAAATTTTTAGACTGCTTTCAATAATCGTAATTTGTTTTTTTTTTTCTTTCAAATCTTAAAAAGGCTTTTCGACAATAAATTGCAAATGTTTGCCGATGTTTTCGTTCATGGTTTTGAGTGACAGTGTGTGTGTGTGTGTATGTGTGTTCGAGTGTGGTATGTTTGTATTCGTGTGTCTATTTTTATGGCAAAGTTTCAAATGATTTCAGTTTTACAATGATTTCATATTTGATGCTCATACATAATAATTAATGTACGAGTATTTACAATTTTGTTATTATGTTTTTGCCGTAAAAGAACAATATGGACTTGTCTCATTCATCGTGACCATTGACAAACTGGTCATTGTTACAATTTTCAATTGCCATAAATTGTTGTGCATTCAACTGGACGGCTGACTGAGTAAGTGAATTGAGTGGACATTAGCTGAATGGCTGGCATGTTGGATACTGTAGGAGTCCTCTGAAAATAAATGTGATAATTTTGTTTATACGATATTTTTTATTATTACTGAAATACTCATGCAGTTAGCTGTCAAATAGGTCAAATGAAGTGAAAACATATTTTTTTAGTGTTCATACACCGAAAGCAAGGGTGCCTTCAGACAATTTTGAGTGAGTGTGTTTTTCCCAGATCTGATAATATTGTAAGCTTTGGCAACCGTGTGTAGAGAGCTTAAATTGCAAGTGCCTTTGGCCGATAACTTTGCATTCTTGCAAAAAATATATATAGTGTAATAAATAAGTGCTTACTTTATTCATTACGGGAAAGCCGTTAGTATACAATTAAAATAATTAAATATAATATGTACCACTCTTTACTTTGTAAGCCATTAAAATAGTACTCTACTCATAGCAAAATCTCGGAAAGTTTTTGCTGGATATGACTGCTGGATACGACTGCAACCAACTTGATGATACTCCCAGGATTAAGCCAAATCGATTACTGTAAGAATCATCAAAATCGGTCCACGAGTTCGGTTTATATATTGCTGCAAAGGAACACACATACATACATACAGAATACCCTTTATTGCGTTCGAAATTCAAAGCAAATGAAGTTCCAAACTCAACTAAAATTTATAGATTGTATGAGCTACAATCATGTGCATGAGTATAAAAATACTCTGACTATTAATCGGGTACACATGCGTATATACAGTTCGATTTTATTTAGACATGCACAAACACACACACACACATATAAAGTATTTTTTCAAACCGATACTCACCACCTCACAGATTTTTCATTCTATATTATATACACAAATGTATGTAGACTTTGACGAATAATGAATAAATATGATGATACTCGGGATCATGTGTATATTTTTTTCTGTCCGATTAAATATCCATAGTCTGAGTATAAGCATATTTCGACTATAAGTATGACAGAGAGTCAATGCGCTTGGTACTCATGTGTCTTTTTATTTTTAGTTGTAGTGTATTTTAGTTTTTCACATAAACGAAGTAGAGATGCTATTTTATGTTGTAGTCGGCTATAGTCATAGTTGCTTGGGAGAAAATATGTGAGCATACGAATTGTTTGCGCTTCAATTATAATTGTACGCAGTTACTAAAATTAGGAATATTTACTTAAGCATATTTTTTTGAGTACTCATTGTCATTCTCTGGTGAACACTTTTAATTTCATGCTTTAAAATATTTGATTTCGTGGCAGCAGGAATTCACTTTATTTTTCTAAGAAATTTTCCCCGAATAAATATTCGAAATTTAAAGCAAATAAAGTTCTAAGCTCAAAATTTTTATTATATTTTAAGTCCCACTGTGCATTACATAAAAGTCCATTCATAGTATTCGAGTGCTACGCTTATTACAATAATTATTTGATTTCATTTATATGGTAACAACAACTAAAAGCAGCCAACAATTTAGGTAGGATCGTGTAAAATATTTATGTAAGTGTAAGTTTTTAATCATAAATTTTTAAGTTTCATACATGAACAAATGCCTAATTTTTTTTTTCTATGTAAACATTTAAAAATTAATGTTTTTATTGGCATCACAAGACTTACGTTGGTATCGATTATGGTTTTTATTTTATTTTTAATTTCATATTCATTTCACCATATTTCACATTTTAACACATCATTTTATTTTTTTATTATGATATCTTTTGGATTGCTTTTTTATATAATTTTTTTTTTGATTTTGTTTATTTTATACACTTGATGTACATCTTGACCCAAAAAGACCAGTCGTACTAAGCGCATACATTAAGATTTTGATGCAGAATAAGACACACTTACTTACACACACACACTTGGAGGGACACTTAAAAGTAGCAGAAAATAAAAAGAAGAAAGAATTAATTTATTTAGCTTGGAGCAAGAGCGACAATATGTTGCCCTATATTATTTAGATGTGAGCTTTAAAAACACATTCAGATTGTCGGATGAATGAAGTGTCTTGAAAATTGGAAAGCTCTGCTATTAATGGGGCAGCAATATGGAAGAGGTATGAAAAGCAGGGCAAGTTTTTTGTGGCATATGTCATGTTTGACATTTTAGCAATTTCTTCAATTATTGACATTAAATGCCATTTTTAGTTCACCTTGAAATAAAATGCCTTTTTTTGCAACCAAGAATAATTTTTTTATATGTCAGAGGTTTTTGGCAACCATTTTGAACCAGTCTTCGTGCCACAAAAAACTTGCCCTCATTATAGGACATAAGGCGGGTTAAAAAGCTCATGATTTTTTTAATTTCTTGCTTTTTAACTGAAAGGTCAACACTGCTCTCCAATTTATAATTAACATCAGCTATTTAACATTAATTTTTGATGAAATGGAATATGAGAAATGTTAATATTGTGCATACAATAATAACAATCTCTCTCTACTCAAGTAAATATAGTACATGGTTGGTAATGAAATGCGTAGGCTCTACAGAAAACTGCCGGTATTTCCCCAGCTAAAAAGTCTGCGGTCTAATCGTCGCTTTCGGTAACGAGCTGAATTGAGCACATTTTTTCAGTTTGAGATTATAGCATTCGCTATCGAAGAATGTAATAATAATAAAAACCTGTTCGAATCAGCTCGTTGTCGGAAACGGCGATTAGACCCCTGGTTTAATTTTTTTCTCTTCTTTAGAAAATCAAATTAATTCATGGAAATATTTCATTCAATAAAAATTGAAAATACTGAACTTAAGCCTGATTAAAATTCATTCTAATGCAATTAAAATTTAATATATAATACCGAAGTATATTTATTTGACATAAAGTCTGTACCCTGCAACAATAGTATCAGTCAATTGACCGGTCATTTGATCGGAAGTCATGCAAGATATATTCGTCATTGCGTAAAACAAAGTTTCTATAATATTATTAAGAGCAAAATGTGATGGACACTTTTGTGTACGCATGATCTTACATTTCACTCTAACAACTATAGAACATATAATTGTACTGCTCACTCTACTTTTTACTAATCAATGCTAACTAGCATAAATATTAGTCAAGTTTGACTGATAAAAAAAAGTCACTTAAAAATATAAAAGTAAATAAAATTTTTAAAATGAAAGATATAATTGAGAAAAAACCAAATAGCCTAGGCGGTATCTAGCCCTCTTCACACCTTTTCACCACCAAGGGCATCTTGCTATTTACAAATATCTAAAATTTTTAAAAGAAATATATGTGACCTTCTCCAAGAAAAGAGACCTAGTGTGTGAAAATGAAGTTTTGAGAAAAACGCATTTAAAGTTTCATAACGGATTATCACTTTGAACACAACTTCAGTTGGACGATGCGATTTGGTAGGGTTAGTTATGATTGGGTGCCGACTTTGGTGACGTCATGCCTATGTTGTGACGTATCTTTTTTCACTTTTAGTATGACAATACCTTTGCTATTGCTGCTGCTCTGCACACATTGTAAAAATAACTATAAGAAAGGAAAAGAATAAAGTTGTTTCGCAATTTTGGTTCTTTTATAATTTTGTTAATTTGAAGTAATTTTTATAAAAATGGATATTTCTGATAGTTTTGATGATGATTTAAAAAGACTAGACTCGGTTTGACGTTATCTGAAATGATATGACGTTATCCGAAAAAAAATCCAAACTCCAAAAAAAATCGAAGACTGACAAAAAAAGCAAAAAAATGTTTTTCTCATTTTATAGATTTTCCTGAGTTCATTTTGTACGTTTTTATGGGGTAAATAAATTTTTATCAGAAATCTAACTCATTTCATGTTATTGTACACCTTTTTAGGTACCAGAATCCACTCTTAAATCCAAACCCGTTTTTCGACACACTGGGTCCCTTTTCTCGGAGAAGGTCACATATATTTAAATGACTAGTCAATTGACTACTGAATTCAATGTAAAATTGTTGCAAATGGGTTAGTGAAAAAATTTTGTTTGTGTTAGTTTCATTCATTCATTTCTTGTAGGGTATTTAATTTGGAAATTGTTCTTCTTTTTTTGGTTAAGCAAAGTCTATGTGGGCATTTCCACAGGAATGTCAACTTTTTGTAGCGTGCGACACCAAGCAAATATGTTTGTTTTCTCAAAGAAAACGAATCTTTTGCTTTTACTTCCTTATATATTTGTGTAGGCCGCCAGTAGCTCTACGTTAAGTAAAATTTTAAGAAAAATCGAGTCACGTTGTTCAGAAATTCAAGGTTAATTGCTTGCTGTCGCACGCGACAAAAAAGTTGAATTTCTTGGAGAAATTTATTCCTGCTTCATGGAAATCGTCAGTAGACTTTAACCCAAAATGTTTTGAAATTAGCTAAAAAAATCTATAAAACTTTTCGATTGCTGTTTGTAAAATAATTTTTCTTCATTAAATCTCTTTCAGCTGTTAAAGCGTATTTTCCAAGTTGTGTAGGGCAAACATCAGTACAACTGCATAATATTATTCTTACCCATGGTAGTGTATTTTACAGCGAAATGCAAAAGAAGAAAATTAAAAAAAATATAAATTTAATACAAAAAAAAATAAAATAAAAAAAATAAATTCTTTATGCGAGTACTTACTTGCTGCACCTGCAATAAACAGGGAGCCATAAAATTTGAATAAATAAAACAAATGCAAGGAAAGAGAGATATAAAAAAATAAGATCATTTTACATTCGTTTGTAACACAAACATTGAATAAATTCAACTGTGAGGAAATACGCTCATTTAAAATTATGTTGAAAGGAAGGATTGAGGTGCTTGCATAATTCATTCTACGAGTTATGCAATTAAATTAAATTAAATTAAATTAATTCAAGAGTAAGGAAATATAACACATTTATTTAGTGTTTAATAAATAGATTATAAAATAAATTTTTCATTTTCTTAATTGAATACTTCAATTAAAGATGCATAAATGAGTGAAAGGAATTAATTAAAAATCGACGCTATGGCATCATATTAGATGATGGGGATTCAACGGCAAACATTCTATGCGAGTGTTTCGTCAATAAGTAACAGAAGAAGGCGTGTTTGTCATTCTGAGTTTCTGTGTTCAGATGATATTAGAGGGACTTCTCCAAACCAGCGTGACCGTTTGACCGACTAAAGTGGCAAATTGCCACTTTTTCGACTGCCTTCCCACTTTTTGTCCCCCTTTTTTAGAGTGAATTATATAATAATACATTGAAAATAAAAATTTTAGTGTAGTTTTCTCGTTTTTTTTTATTTCGCCCCCTTTTTTTTTGATAAATCCCCTATTTTTTGCCACTTTTTGAAAAATGTCATCGGTCACCCTGCTCCAACCTTTGAGCTGACTTCCATAAGGAGAGTCATACAGAGCTTGATTCAATTTACAAATCTATGGCACAAAATATCAATTAGTTGTCGCCGTGCCGGTCTTTGGAGCAGATATTTACCCTATAGTATTCTATAGAATTAAATGGAATGTTCTTTTACCGATTTCGTTTTTATGTATAATGTTTAAGGAAACTCGACACAAATATTAATACTTCTTCTATTACGCAACATAAAAAATTCATCAAGACTATGTGACGCTATTTCATAAAGAGAGCGAATCTCTTATTGACTAGTCTCGCCCAAAAGGATAGCTGAGATACGAGGGCGGTGAAATAAGTCTGTTACGTTTTGCAAGAAACACAGATTTTTGGTTAACCAACAGGAAAATAATCGCTAGGTTGGCTAAATACTTTCTTCTTATTTTAGATCAAGTAAATCAAGTACCAAGTTGTTGATTTGGGTCCAAGAGTTCAAAAGTTTACTTTTAAGTAATGTAATTTAAATGGTTTTGATCATTCGTTTGTGTCACAAATGAATTAGTGTATGAGTACGATCCAAAACTACTTGGTATGATTCTATCTGTACTGTATCCGTATAGCCTCGAGCAACGTGTATTTCACATGATGCCAAATTTTCATCTTCTGTTTAAAAATATGGAAATACTTCTAAGCCGCTGCGATATTTTTATTTCGATCCAACAAACGAAAACAAGCGTAAACAATAGACTTGGGTCGAACTCGCTTAACAGTTCATTTTTGACATCAAACCGGCGATCAAACTAGAACTACGTCCAACTTTCAGTTGATTGTTTTAGACACAAACCTCTGATCAAACCCATGTAATTTAAATGCCTTTTATTACAGCTTTGTGTGTAAACCAACCCACTGAAGAATTTGAACCCTGCTCTAGATAAAACCCATTTGAATTTGTTTCAAAAATGAACTAGTGAACGAGTTCAAACCAAGTCTAGTAAATAAGACGATTAGATAGTAAAAAAATGGTTCCAAGTATTAATGTTGCAACAAGAGTTGTTACCTACAGCTACTTTGAATAAACTTGTGTGCAACAGCTCTTTTCGAACCAGTTCTATTGGACAAAAGTCCAGTCAAAGACATCAATGTAAATTAAATGGGTTGGGAATAACTTTTGATTCGAACACTCTCAAACTAGTTCGTTCTGTTGGACACAAGTCTGGCCAAAAACATCAATGTAAGTTATATGCGTTTGAAAACAACAAAAAAAAGCTGTTGGTTAGACTTGGTCCCAACAGCTCTCTTGAACAAAAATAGACTTGTGTACAACAGCTCTTTTGAACTAAAATGAGCTGTTGGACACAACTTCGGTCAAAACCATCAAAGTAAATTAGACTTATGTCCAACGGCTCTTTTTGAACTAGTTTGAGTGCGTTTGTATCAAAAGTTGTTTCAAACCCATTTAATTTACATTGATGTTTTTGACCGGACTTGTGTCCAACTGAACGAACTAATTCAAAAAGAAGTGTTAAACACAAGTCTAATGTAAATGAAATGGGTTTTTAACAAGTTTTGATTTGAACGCTCTCAAACTAGTTCAAAAACAGTAGAAAATTTGTCTAACAGTTCTTTTTGAACTAGTTCGTTCAGTTGGACAACTTTTGATTCGAACGCTCTCAAACTACTGTTGGTCCAACCGTGTTGGACACAACTCTAGTTGCGACTCATTCACACATGTAACTTATTTTAATTTTTTTTGGTTCAAACATGATACATGAACTTTAACAAAACTCTCCAAGGATTGCTTGGCTTGTAGTATTTTTTTAGATCTAGTGAAACAATCATCAATCAAACAATCAATGATACTTGTTGCAGCTGTGTCTGGTATGAAACAACAAATTGTGAGAAATATAGTTGTGTCCGACAGCTCTTTTGAACTCAAATGAGCTGTTGGATACAAGTTCCGTCAAAAGCGTCAATGTAAATTAAATTTGATTCTAACGCTCTCAAGCTAGTTCAAAGTAGACTTGGGTCGAACTCGTTCACTAGTTCATTTTTGCCACAAACCAATGATCAAACCCATTTAAATTACACGGGTTTGATCATTGGTTTGTGGCAAAAATGAACTAGTGAACGAGTTCGACCCAAGTCTAGTTCAAAGCGAGCTGCTAGTAGACTTGTGTCCAACAGTTCTTTTTGAACTAGTTTGAGAGCGTTTGAATCAAAAGTTGTTTCAAACCCATTTAATTTACATTGATGTTTTTGACCGAACTTGTGTCCAACTGAAAGAACTAGTTCAAAAAGAACTGTTGGACACAAGTCTATGTTAGACACAACTCTAGTGAGAAAGTAAACTTGGTTCGAACTCATTCAGTTGGTCGTTTAAATTACCTGGGTTTGATAATAACGCCTTTGATCAAACCCATTGAAAAAACATGGGTTTGATAATATGTTTGTAACTAAAAAGAACGACTGAACGATTTGGACCCAGCTCTCATAATTACTAATGAAAAACTGTATGATTCAGACAATTTATCAGGAGCGTGCGTAAACGTGCTTTTTTTATTAGTAAAGCACGGTTTAAATGCATTTCCTTGCTGCTTTGGTATATAATAAATAATAAACATTCATTAACAATAATTAATTATCGTTTTGTGGACTCTCCTCTCCCATGCAAATAGTTTGTTCTAAGAGTTATCCACATCAAATTTAGTGACCCTTACTATTATAGTTATGGAGATATAAAATGATTCGCGAAATAAGAGGGTTTGACACACCTGTGACTTGGATATAATAAAAAGTGCATATTAAAACTATAGAATTTAAAAAATAATATCGAAAAACGTTGTAGTCAATTGATCATTTTGCTGACCGGTTAGGCTGGCCTACAAGTCGAGGCTGTCTCATTTTTAGGGAAGAGCACATGTTTTTGTTTTATCATATCTATCATACTACGTGCTCCTACTAAAGGGATCATATTATTATATGGTAACGTATTAGCAAACTATATTTACTCAAGGGGTTAGCATCATCTGTTAAATCCGTACTAAGAAGACCTCTACGTGTTGCTACCGAGTTCCCTTATACTAACAACAAAAAGCTCCGTAACAAATGTTCAAATGTACAATAATACTGCACTGCACTTAATCTAGTGTCAGGCACTGTAATTGCAAAATAAAAAATCTTAAAATACCCGGTATTATAAAGAACCAGTATTTGAAGAAAAAGAGTTTAATTTGGGAAACATAAGAGAACTTATTCGGCTGGAGCCGAAAAGAGGGACATATTCCAAGATCGCGGCAAGAGTTGTTTTAATTTCAAATGTTTGTTTACAAAAACCCAGAGCAGCAGCAACAGCAGCAGCAGAATAAATGTTTATGTTGCCGCTGCAGCTCAACCAGTTTTTATGCCATTGAAGCAACAGATACATTTTGTTGTTTTGTTTTTGTTTTAATTTAACAATTCGCTGTGTTGCTTTAGTCTTTAGTTTACTGTTTAAGATACAAACTCTTTGCAATAAATGAACGGATAGACGAATGGATAAATTGTTTTGACGTTTAGAAAGAATAGAAGTGGGTATAAATTTTTGCATTTTCTGAGGCTGCACAGAAAAGTCTGACAGTTGAAGGAAATTATACGCGCGTTTCCTACAACAACATTAAGGTGTTTATTTTTTATTTTTAATTTAAAACACGAATTTTAAATTGTAGAAGAAAAAAAAAATGATGGCCAAAAATTTAGTTTGTAAATTGCCGTTAGTGAAGGAAAATCATTTACATAAAAAGCTTTTTTTTTTAAGGAAAAATTAAATGAAAAAAAAACAAAAGAAAATCTTGCATTGTATGAAGTGGAAAAAAAGTTTTTTTTTTTAAGTTTGTATGTGTGAGTGTGTGCAACAGTGCTAGTGTTTGCGTGACGTTGCGAAAAAATAAATATAGATCGTTGGTAGTTTTGAAAAGAACGCGGACGAGACGATTTTCTTGGGCTGCAATCTCTCGGGCTTAAAATAGCCAATGTGTCCTGCTCGTTTTAGGCTGCTTAATAAGCAGCAGCCAGCTTCATTAAAAATGTTAAAGAAACGGTAGAGTAAAATATTGTGCAAAAAATAAGAATAAATAAGAAATAAAAAAATACAAAATAGTAAAAAAAAATAAATAAAAAAAAAAATAAAAATAAATTACAAGCATACTTACAACAAGAGTTTGTTGTCCTAAACATGTGACAACAGCAACAACAACAACAACAAGTAAAAAAAGCAACTAACAGCCAACAGTGGCAATTGCGGCATCATAAACCCAACACTTTGAAGGTTTTTTTTTAAATCTTATTGGCTTAAGAAAAATCTTATTCTTTTGGACTTTGTTAAGAAGCCTGGTTTTATTTTGATTTACCGCAACTAAAGCCTCGAGTTTTACCAAAGTTTTTTTATGGCTTTAATTAATTAATGCATTCGTTTTGGTGTGCAATTAAAAATTTAATCAAAAGTTATTTGGAAAAAAAGTATAAAAAAGCAAAAATACAACTTGCTTTAAATGTCTAAAAATAATAAAAAATAAATTAGTGGCAGATAAATTTTAAGCATTAAAAAAAATACTTATCCATAACTAAAAAAGCTTAAAAGTAAAAGTGTAAGAAAAAATTTAATTTTTTCAAAAATAGTTTTAATAAAATTCGCATGCAGCGTTGCTACTTTTCACTCTTTATTAAAAGTCCACAATAGTGTATTAAGTTAAAAAGGCCATTAAATTTATTTCAAGCTAAAGACCTCCATAAAAGAATTCAGATGAAAAATAGTTTGTTAAACGAAACCCGTTTAAAACACAAAGAAAAAATTAATACATAAATAAAACCTATTAAAAAGAAATAAATTACCCCAAAAAAGTTATAAAAATTTTTCTCAAAAAAAAAAATGAAATCAATCCATAATTTATCAGGAAAGCTAAAGAAGTGTTTAAATAAAATTTAAATTAAAAACAAAAAAAAAGGATTTCACTCTTTCAGTTCTCTGCCAAGGAAATGTGCAGCTTAAAAAAAGTGCACTAAAAAGTTAAATCATTAGAATTATTCTACAAAAATGGATACTAACTTGCATCATCCTCCGGAATTAGAAAGGTTTGTAAGTCCGGTTTTCATTTGATGATCTCATAATTTCTTTAACAAAACTTGTATAAACAAGCGCCCACTGTCCTTTCAATTTGTTGTTTGTTATAAGACTTCGTTTGCTATAAGACTTCATTGTTTTTTTTTTTAGACATTTGAAAATTAAATAAAATTCTATTAACTATAATGGGACAAATCAGAAATATGCAACTACTGTACCTTTTTATGCCATTTATGGAGGCATTTCCAATGAATACCTTTTGTAAAATTTTTATTATTGCATATTTTAAGATTTTTTATATTATTTTAATCGTATGGTGAACATAACATTAAAATTTGTTTTGTTGTCATTAGTTGGTGTCATTTTCAAAATGTATGCAATGTAATATAATATAACATATTTGCAAGTATGTATATATATTGCATTGAGATTATCGCATCCGCTATCGAACAATGTAATAATATGGTTCGATATAGAATTCCATAATCTCAAACTGAAAAAACGTGATCGGGATCTAATCGTCTAGATAATGATAATGAGTTCATTCGATCTGTTTGAGGTTAAGGCATTCGATATCCAACCATATTATTACATTGTTCGATATTGAATGCCATAATCTCAAACTGAAAAAAGTGATCGAATCAGCTCGTTATCGAAAACGACGTTTATACCCCTGATTCCATCATGTTTTTTCAGTTTGACATTTTAGCATCCGCTATCGAACAATTTAATAATATGGTTCCATATCTAATGCCATAATCTCAAACTGAAAAATCGTGATCGGGATCTAATCGTCGCTTTAGATAATGAGTTCATTCGATCATGTTTTTTCAGTTTGAGGTTATGGCATATTATTACATTGTTCGATATCGAATGTCATAATCTCAAACTGAAAAAAGTGATCGAATCAGCTCGTTATCGAAAGCGATGTTTATACCCCTGATTCCATCATGTTTTTCAGTTTGAGATTTTTGCATTCGCTATCGAACAATGTAATAATATGGTTCGATATCTCATACAATAATCTCAAACTGAAAAAACGTGATCGAATCAGCTCATTATAGAAACCAACAATTAGACCCAAGGTCGTTATCGAAAGCAACGATTAGACCCTTGTTTCCATCACGATTTTCAGTTTGAGATTATGGCATACGCTATCGAACAATGTAATAATATGGTTAGATATCGAATGCTATAATCTCAAATTGAAAAAAACGTGATCGAAACAGCTCGTTATTAAAAGCGACAATTAGACCTAAGGAATAATTTCTTCCTTAATCGAGCTCGAGTTCAGCATTTTCAATTCTTATAGAATGCAATATTTTCTAAGACACCAGAGGCGCTGCAACTCTGTATTATTAAAAAAAAAAACGTGCAAAATGCAGAGTTGTAAAATAAAGAAGCTTTCCTCTACCTCATAATTAACCACCTGTCTTCTAGCACTATCCCTTTCCCAAACAAGGTAATACTAGTAGCAGGCATTAATTGTCCTAAGACACCCGGTTATAGCTTTGCTGTTTAGTCATATAAAACAAATTTCATATGCGCAATAACAATGCAATAAATTTATATTATAAGATGATGTCAAAGTCTCTGCAAATATTTCAAAACATTTCCACTTACTTCTTTGTTAGCGGCGTACGATGAAAATTAATGCATTGTTTGTGGCCGGCGTCAGCTGTTAGCCGGCTAACAGCCGATAGGCTCTGTTCTCTGGCTTGTGCTCATATGCAAAAACAAAACAAATACAAGTTCAGTATTCGTTCTCATTGTTTTTGTTTCACTTACTTCAAAGAACGAAACAAAGCAAAATCAAACAATTTGTTTCGTTTATTTTCGTACTCCGCTTTTAAGTATAAAGAAATCAAAACAAAAATAAATTCATAACTGTAATAGTGTCGATTATTTTTGTTACGAAAATCATGTCCTAACTCCTGTATCGCGCAATAAATAGCAAAGCTATAAAAAAAGTAACGTGGGTTCTCTCTACCTCATCTCAGTGACTTATAATCGAGTTCGAATAGATTAGGGACAGTACTTTTTCAGATCAGTTCACATAAGTCTAGATTATTTTTCCTTAAATAATGTAGGTTTGCCACATATCGTCTCAGTTATTTTGTAACTATAATCGAGTTCGAACTAAATCATTTGTCATATAAGACTGTCAGTTATATAGTCCTTCGAAAATTGTATTTCTATTTCGGATGGAGCGATGCATATCAGTTTAGTGTAACGAGTATAACGAGCGATCAAAAAATAAAAACAGTTATCCTAGAGTAATGCTAAGTTTCGTTACAGTTTCACTTGGATGGACCAGCAATATGGGAATATAAATTTTTGGTGAATATCTTACGTGCTTGCCGTATATCCTTTAACTTAAAAAAATTCCATAGGACTAAAAATAAAAACTGTATATTCGTGAAATTCCTTACACAAACTACTTGATTAAATTTGATTAAAATCGGATCAGGGATACACTATTCCCGAAAATGTTCTTATAAATAAATACAAAACAAATCGCTATAAATAAATTCAATAAAGCTCTACCTTGAAACGCACACCAAGTGTTCCGTATTGACAGTAGATACATATGTAATACTATACGAACTTTTGCCTATATAATCAAATATCTTAACTGATATATGAGCATTTCCACGGGAAGGTCCACTTTTATGTCCCATGCGACAGCCAGCAATTAAGCTTGTATTTCAGAATAATGTGGCTCGAGTGTTCCAGAAATTATTTTATCTATTAGAGAACTGCTGACGGTCTACACAAATATATAAAGAAAACAAAAACTTTAGTTTTCTTTGTTTGGTGTTGCACGTGACAAAAATTTTATATTCCTATAGAAATGCCTATTTGTATACTATAAAAAATTTGTTTTTTCATCTTTTCAGTTTTAGCGTTTTTTTTTTTTTAAACAGTTTTTTAATTTTTTTTTTGAGATTTATTTAGTTTAGCGATTTTTTAGTTTAGCGATTTTTTCGTTTTATTGAGTTGTTCCGTTTTCTAGGGATTTTTTGTTCTGGCGTTTTTTTGTACTGGCGATTTTTTCTTTTAAGCGCTTTTTTATTTTGTTTTGGCTCTTTTTCGTTTCGGAGTTTGCCTCTTAAAGTTTCCAATATAAGGGAAGTTGTCAGAATTTCATAGTCAAAATTACAGTGACTGAACGAATACCCTTTATTTTTGATTTGTTGAAATTATTAATTGGTGTGGTCTGCATAAAAATACACTAACTGTGAAAATTGCAAGTGTCTATATATAATTATCTGTATATTACATTAAGATTTAAACATGTTTCGTTGCTTGCTTTAGAAGACCTTTTAATTTTTATTTTTCGTTTGTTTGTTGTTGTAACGGCCAAAATTTTAAATATTTAGATCCGTAGCTCTTAGGGTTCTCGAGAAAACAGCCTGTGACAGACAGACAGACGGACATCGTAGCGAAAACAATAGGATTACTTTTCACATTTGGTGTAGCGAACCCAAAAAAAAATAATGGGTGTGTTCGTAAATGCATCACTGCTCTGCATCACATGAGCAAACTTTAATTTGTCAGTGTTCAGACGAAGAGATTCTTATTTTTAAGTTTGCTATTTTATAGGCGAGATAGACGAGGGGAAAAGAAACGAGTACTTAGCTTCATGTACTGTCGATACGTTTTGCTTTCCCATTCGTAATTTAAAAAAATAGCATACATGCATACACAAAACTATGCATAAAAAATATGTGCTTAAAAATAAGACTCGCATTGTGTGAACATCGAAGATAGTTTCAAAGAGGAAAAAGTGATAAGTTTATCAATAAGACTTGACTGGTGTGAACTGGGACTTTAAAATACAATTTTGCTGATAAACTTTTTTAGTAGTAATAATGTTAGAAGCATATGTTAGAAGCATTGATTTGTGCGTTATCTACTTCAGTGAAGCATTTAAACTTCCATTTGCAATGCAGTGATGCGTTTACGAACACACCCTGTATTTTTATATGAAAAGTAGGTTACGTTATATAACAACATCGATCAGCTGTTTCCTGTTGCAGTTACTTTACATTACAGTCGGGTAACTGAGCCTTAATACTTGCTTCGCTGATACTTAAAATTAGAGAGTAAAAAGAATTAGATTTGGTATACATATATTCGTGCGAAAATTCGTGTCCTTCACATATTGTATATCCTTAAATTAAAATATTTTATAACAAATAAAATATGGCAAAAAAAAATTAAATTTTAAAAAAGTAGCAATTTGAAACAAAATATTTTATATTTAAATACTTGATTATCAATATGGGAATGACATTTTTTACATCTAACTAATTTTTATTTTGTCCACTAAATTTTGTTTCTACAAAAAATCTTTTTGATTTATTTTAATAAATTTTTTTTTATAAAATGCGGAAAAAATATTGTAAATGCATTTTTTGGCCTGACATGCTACACTGTGCGACGTTACTAGAATCTCATTTGAAAGGGATGCCACGGTGTGTGCCACAGAGAGTTAATATTGCAGACATTATGACAAACTTATTTATACATAATGTAGCGCACCGTATAATAAAATTTAGTAAATAGCATAAAAACTTTGTCGTACAGCTTCCATACAACAAGCTGCAAATAAAGGCAACTGATCTTTTGCTTTGCAAATTCATCTCTTAAATAAAATACTCGCATATAAAATTTTGTATCCCTTTTCTCAGCAGATGCCGGCAAAAATGTTCGCACGCAAGATTTAATTCTGGTAACATGGTCAGATGGTCGGTCAGCAACTATATTTTCATAATAAGTCCTACATTTTTATAGTTATGTTGCGTTAGCTTTAGAACAAGCTAAGAATCTGTAGGTCGGTTTATTGCAAAAAAAGAAAAAAATAAAAGTAATAGGAAATGAGACATGCGACAAATAAATTTATTGCTAAAATTTGTCTCTTCGCCATACCGATTTATAAATTGTAAATTTATCGGCGAAAGTTTGAAAAATTTAACAGACCAATAACAATTCTTTTTATGTCTTGTATTTTACTCCCAATGATAGATATTTTTATAGATCTATAAATTTAATAGACCAATAAGGACAAGTTTCTTAAACATTTAATTCCATTTGGAAGCCAGCGGGCTTTTCCTCTTACAATATTTCCGGTAGCTAAAGTCGTGTTTAAGCGTAACAAAAATTGCGTTTAAATACTTTAAGCTTTAAAATACTTTAATTAGTAGTGGGATTCAAAAACTTTTTGCGAATCAAAAATCCTAATATTTATCGACATACTCATTCGTTTGCAGTAACAGTAATTAGGTTCTATAATTTCCTTTTTACGATACTTCACAGCTGTGTTTTACTCACCACTTAATTTTATATCATAAGTCATATCTGTAAATTTAGCGAAGAGAAAATAAAAAAAGAAGATATGTGTCTTAGGACACCCGGTTATAGCTACGCTGCTTAGCTAATATAAAAAAAACTTAATGTGTTATATAACAATGCAATAAAATTATATTATATGATTATGTCAAATTCCATTTATTTCCCATGATTTTCTTTTCTAGCGGCGTACGCTTAAATTAATGTATTGTTTGTGGCCGGCGGCGGCTGTTAACCGGCTTACAGCTGATCGCCTGTGTTCTCTAGTTTGTGCTCATGTGCAAAACAAATTGAGCAATTCTTCTCATTGTTTCACTCACTTCAAAAAACAAAATAAAATCATTTGCTTCGTTTATTTTCCTACTCTAGTTTCAATTACAATAATTCGTTCTGCCAAAAAAAAAACCGTCTTCAATGCAATGATCTGATAGAAGAAGATAAGGAGAAGTACGTGAACTATAAAATTAAATTATAATGGGCGTGCCTTTGCCCATTTTTTTAGTGCAAGATTGTGTGTTTTTCAGAGCTCAGGGTGCGTGTCAAGCCTTGTAAAAATCGGTAAAGTACAACCACTTAAATTAAAGTATTAAATTTTAATGGGGGTCAGTCACTCCGCCCATTTTTTAAATGTAGGATTGTGTCTATTTTAGAACTCAAGGTGTGTGGTAAGTTTCGTAAAAATCGGTTAAGTAGAACTGCATGAAATATTATAATAATTGTTAATGGGCGTAACCCCGCCCATTTTTTCAACTTTCAATCTGTGTAATTTCAAGAACCAAAGGTGTTTTATAGGTTTCGCAGCAAGCAAATAAATATAATATCATTAAATTATATAAAAAAAAATTTGGGCGTGTGCGCGCCCATTTTTTTACAATGGGACCAATGAGAAACTATACCCTCTCCGAAAAAAAAGAATTTTTACCATCGGCCTAAAATGTCCGAGCTATGAAGTATATATGTATATTAGGGCGGGTCGATTTGTATGGAGGCAAAAAAATGGCTCAAATTACAAGGAAAATAAGAAAATTTGCCGAAGAAACCATACCTCTAAAATGTATTTTGATGTCCCGACTTTTGATCCGAAGGGTAAAATTTTGAAAAATCTCACTTTGACCCATTTAGAGTTCCTCAATCGAGTCAAAATGTATGACCGACCCCCACTAATTTTGGAGGGCCGACCCACCTATACCAGTGGCACAGCCTCTGGAACCACCCCTGGGGGGTTCCCCATACAACAATTTTGGATTTTCATTAAAAAAATAGACACGAATTGTTAACCTCCTCCTTTTGTTGAAGTCGGTTAAAAGAAATCAAAACAAACATAAATTTATAACTGTAATACTAACGATTATTTTTGTTACGAAAAAGCGCGTCCTAGCTACTGTGACGTGACATAAATAGCATAGCTATAAAACTAAGCGAATAAGAGTCTTTGATTCTAGTTTTATCATCTTCAATCGGCAGCGATTATCGTTAAAATATGTTACTGGATAGCAAAAGTGATAAATTTTTGTTATATTTATTATAGCCATATCAATCATTACAGCTACTGAATTTACTAAAATTTATTAAAATTGTGTGGAGCACCAAAGCTAAATTTTAAAAATTTACTATCTGCTACTTTTTTTTAATGAAAATTATTTATTCCCTACCTGGGTGAAGAGTACTTCGCCATTCGGCATAACGGAATAAAAAAATATTTTGCTGTGAAAATGATTCAGTTGTTGGGCTTCATTTTTTTTTAACTTAATTCATATATCTTGCGACAAATCATGCAGACCATTATGCCGATTAACAAACATGAAATTCGATAGAAGAATTAGCAATAAATTAAGGGCTTAAAATATTTATTTAAAGATTAATAATTGTATTAAAC
Source organism: Tachina lurida (assembly GCA_944452675.1). Classification (NCBI taxonomy): domain Eukaryota; kingdom Metazoa; phylum Arthropoda; class Insecta; order Diptera; family Tachinidae; genus Tachina; species Tachina lurida. The sequence goes on from OX101756.1 coordinate 116,831,447, forward strand.
CATAAAGTAGAAGGATTTGAGATACGGAGAATTTTATTTGCGCACACATTGTTTGTTAAGTTTTGTACGCGAACATTTCACATTTGTAGTTAATTTATGTTCAGAAAAAGTTTTAAAAAAGCGTTTGTTTATTTTCGCACCTTAAATATTATTCGCTAATCGATATCTGTCATTGTAGGTTGAAAACACCAAAACCTTCGGATGTGATCGAAGAAGATTTAAATGAAATAAAAAATTATGAAAATATTTTTTAACATCGATAACATTGCTTGTACATAAAGTACACAGAAAAAAATTCCTTATATGAACAATTAAAATTTCACCAATAAACCATTTATTAATATCAATTTAGTTTTTACTTTCAAATAAATTGAAGCAATAAGAAATTTTATTGAATCAATTAAACTTTTAATTAAACTTTTCATTGTAAATATGAATTGGTGAACATTTTTTGCTGTGTATTCTTATTTGAATAAAATTCACTTTATTTAAAAAAAAACACTAATCATTATATTTCGTTGAAGCAGTTTAACATTTCCTGATTTAAATCAGTTGGTCTACTGAGATAACTTTGAGCATCAAGGCAGGAGACTAAACGTCTTCATCATTTCTAATTAAATAATAGAATTATTTCAACCATTATATACCTCAATGGACCATGAAGAAATTACAGTGGGTAAATATTACTTCCATCTAGAGCGATACATGTGTTTTCTTAAAGCTACTGGCCTCGACAATTTCAAAGTCTGTGTTCTAGTTGCTTTAGTGCTTTATTGAATTTTTTCTCTCTCTCTCTTGTCTATCGCTCCTCTTCACAAATAGAAAAAATTTCATGCGTAAATAATATTGCTTAAGATCAGCGTTGCCATTTTGGTGCTTTTCGGGTATTTTTTGGTGCTTTTTTCCTTTCTAAGTACCCGAAACTTTACTGAATACCCGTTTCAGAAAAGCGGGTATTTATAGTGCTTTTTTGCAATTTCTCGCAGTGCTTTTTCAATAATCAAAATTTTTGCAACTTAAACAAGGCAAAGAAGCAAACGCTTCTTCGACTTGTCTCAATAAATTTTTTTAATTCCTTATAAAATTTTTTTTTTATTTATTTGTTAAGCAACAATTTTACTATTTTAATTCACATGCGTGAACGCAGTTAAACAACAAGCACTTGTCATTTATTCAAATTTAAAAAAATTGTAACAAGAAATTGTCGTATAAGGCATGTGCATCAGCACAAAATCTAGCATATTTTGATTAAAATCTTTATGAAAATCTATAAAGTTTACACCAGCTTTTTTTTTGACATTTATCAAGATATCTTTTATCCAAAACAAAACCCATCAACTGATTTGTTTCCAAAACTACAACCAAACAACTGCAGTGTAGCCAATTCACAAAATTTTTTTAAACAGACCGTAGCTAATTCACTCACCTTTTGTTGTAGAGAGTAGCAAAGAATAAATAAAAACATTAGATTTTTATTAGATTTCCTACAAATCTACTGAAAAATTAGATTTTGTTTTGTATGGTAAATGTGGAAAAAAGCAGCTCGATTTAGCTCGAAATATTGAAAGTACTAGATTTCGAGACAGTGTAAATGCACTATTAGTTCTTATGAAATCAAACATTTTTCTTAAAAGTAAGTTTGCCTTAAGTTTTGGTTAAATCTTATAAACTTTTTATTATTAAAACAAAGAAAAATCTTAGAAGAATTTTCGAGCGTTCAAAAAGGGTGGCTTAGACCAGCATAAGATGCGTTAAAGGCACTATGCATTCGATGTAATTTTAAAATAATTTCCCGCTATAGCGATTTAATACCGAGCCTTATTTTCGATTTGATTCACAGAGAAAAAACTGTCTCATAGAATTAAGAAGATTTTCTCTGTGAACCGTTTTTAGGTTAAGGGGTATCCCAGCAGAAATAAGCCAAGATTTTTTCATAGAGATTCCTTATTATTTTTATGTGGTAAATCTTATTAATTTTATCAAAAAGAAAACCACATAAAATCAAGAAGAAATCTTATTATTCACAACTTTTTTTTACTAAATTTCCGTTATTTTTGGCACCAAAAAAACAATCCATAGAGAAAAACTTCTTGATTCTATTAGGTTTTCTTATAAATTGTAAACTATAGGGATTTCTTATTGATTTTATTAGGTTGCCTTAATAATTTTTTTAAAAAGGTTTTCTTCTTGATTTTATTAGGCTATCTTATTTATTTTTTTAATAAGGTTTTCTTCTTGATTTTAGTAGGTTCCTATATGATTATGTATAAAGCACCTTATTGATTTTTTTAATAAGGAAATCTTCTTGATTTTATCAGGTGTCTTGTTATTTCGTTTCTAAATAAATAGACATACAGAAAATTTTATTTATGATCTTATTAATTTTTGTATAAGCATGTCTGTACAATTATTTCAATGGTTGTTCAGGCTGCTTGTTAGAAGTTGAAGTTTGCTGGTTCAATACTTGGTGAGTTAGTTAGTCCTGATTTATACATATCAGGTATACCTGATCAGTTTTTGTTCAATTTTGTTTTGAACCTGCATTTGCGTTCATACACACCGTCAAGTCAAGTTATAAAGTCTCATCAAATAGAGTATTACGAATGACAAAAGAAAACGAAAAAGCAAACTTGACTGGTACGGTCAAGTCTGTACCCCTTTCCATTCTCTTTTCCTCTCTCTCCTAAAACCTCAAGACTTGACGACTCAGACCTGACTTGTGTGAATCAGGACTTAGTTAAAAATATAACCTAATATGTATGTATGTATGTATGTATGTATGTATGTATAAATAAATAACATCTACAATATGCTACATACATATGTATATGGTATAGAATTTAAATGAAAATACATAAGTACAGAGAATAAAGACGCAATTTTTTTTTTATTTTTACTGAAAAAATCAATAAGATAACCTAATAAAACTAGAAGTTTTCTTCTTGATTTTTTCAAAAAGTTTTTCTCTATGAAATTAATAAGATTTCCTTATTGAAAAAAAAACTATAGAGATTTCTTATTAATTTTGTTCTATTTTATGAGGTATTTAGTAGGCATTTCGACAAAAATTAAAGTTTTTAAAGAACTGCAGAATTATTTCCATTTTTTTTTTCAAATTCCCCACTGTGCACTGTGCGAGTTATGAACATATGAAGGCTTATCAGCTCCAAAGATAAAGAATAAAAAAAAATATTTGAACGCAAGAAAAATATCCCGATGCACCAGATGCATACATACTTTTTATACAACAATCAATTTTTTATTCTCTAGCACAAACTAAAAATAAATCCTTTTTTAATTTTCATTTATTTTAATTTTTATTTTCTATAACAAAAGGGCTTAAAAACACAAGTTCTCTTTTATAATCGAAGTGTTGTTCCCCTAACAAAGAATTAACTAAACATAAACGTAATTGGCAATGTGACCCATCAGTATAACAGAATCCTTGTGTTGTATGCAAAATACAAATGGATGATCGGCTTCGAATTTCTTGGTACGTGAGAAGATGTTTTTAATACCTAAATAGGAATAAATAATTAAGTAGAAGTTATTAAAAGCAAAAAAAAAAAAATGCTCAACGAAAAGGCAGCATGTTAAATAATCATAAAATATGCATCTCTCTATTTACCGCCAGTTTCCAATGGCTGTTCGCTGCCAGCCTCAGAAACTTCCACATAAGCCTTGTGATTAGCGCTATTGATGTAGTGGCTGACAAACATACGATACATGTTGCCAAAGTCGCCGCTGCGTGTAAACATGGTTGTGACTCCCAGCTGTGTGTGAAACGGTTTGAGGGGAATTTATTTATATTTTAAATCTACAAGTACATACGCTAAATAATATTGTCAGAGTGTATTTATTACCTTTTTAAACGGTTCCTCCAGACTAACGCCAAAAGTGACACTGAATTTTGGCAGCAGCACTTCTACCTTTTGCGTGCTGAGATTGTCGCCTATTGTGGCTGCCAGATTTTTGCCTTTAAGATTTTGCAATAAATCGCGCAGGCCATCCTTACGATTGGGCAGAATAACCACCATGGAGAAATCTGCATTTTGATAAGGCATTTTAATAACTTTGGCATCTAAATTGCTGATTTCGGCATATTGGAAATTGTTCAATGTCCACATGGTGTCAACTTTCACCGATTGGCGGCCAGTGGAGAAACTGCGCTTTGCCGTCTTATCCATGCGAAAGGCCTTTTGCCAGGGGGCACTGAAAGTAACGCCATTGACTATCACTCCCTCGGTGAGGTCATTTAATAGGGTAGGTGCCAAAATATCGGCAATTTTCCCATTTGTTTTACTTTCCATGGCCTTGTTGATGCGTTCAGCGGTGCGCTTGTTGTAGGGGGGATGAAAATCAGCCTTTTCAATGTTGGACTCAAAATTACGTTGGGCCATATCCTTGAATTTCTGCTTAAATTCTAAATTTTCATTGATGTAAATATTGTTAGCCAAACGCATATTGTTGTCACGAGCAAAAGACAGCTGAAACTCGCCAAAATGTCTGGCCACATCTTCGGCTTCACAAGAACCCAAACGCAGACCAGTTTGCATTTCGTTAGCTGTTTTGCCCTTGGCGCCATAATAAGCTAAGGCCATAGAGGTCTGCACGGCAGCAGGCGATACTACCACATTGTCATTTAACTTATCGCTTGCAATGGCATGATAGAAATCTGAGGCAAATAAATTTCTTTCCACAGTTTGGTCACTGCCGCAGTTAGATTTTCCATTTACTGATTGACCAGCCGCGAGGAGTGCAGCAGCAATAAAGTCTTATTTAAATAAAAATAATATAATTATGTAATAATTTCTATAATTCACTTTTATTGATCTGGTTTTATTTTTTAAATATTTGTTATCAGCCTTTAAGATCACCGCATACTTACACAACTGCCACTTCATGTTCGTTGAAAGATCTATTTAATTTTCTAGTTTGCACACACTCGTCAATGAGTGAATCAATACTAAAAGTATTTTTTGAAATATTTTTACTAATTTGCTAGTAGTGAAATGAAGAACGTTTTTAATAGTTTTTTTGTTCAGTTATTGTCAGATACACAATCGTAAGTCTAAACTTAAAGAGTGAGATTTTTGTTTATGTCTCTACACTGATAATTTGTAGCACGCAAAATAGTTATATGAATAAATTTGTAATATCAATTAAAAATTTAATTCAATTTTTACCCATAAACAAATTGATAATAACAATTAAGCTTTTCCACTCAAATTAATTAATACAATGAAAAATTTAATTGAATCAATTGAATTTTTAATTAAAAACATTAATTGGTGCATACTTTTTTTTCCTGTGTAAAATGTTAAGCAGCAATAAATAATTAACTCTGTTATAATATCTCTGTGAGATATCAGCTATTGGTCTGAAGAACTGGAACATCTTCAGGCAGAAATGGGGGAAATGCATTTTTATTTGATGTATAATCTTTATTATTTTCTGAAATTTTCTAGGTTTGTTGGCCAAAACAACAAAAAAAAGAAGATTTTTGATATAAGGTTAAACATATGTTATTCCGCATTACGTACAAAAACAAAAATCTTTACAAAACAAACATCTTTATTAGATTTAAGTGAATCCATATAAGTACCAGAGAACAGCAATGAGTACTAAAAAAGTGAGTAGAGTTGAATCATGACTTATAATTTAGAATAAGAAGCACAATCATATTTTGTGTTTTGCCTCCAGGCAGTTGTTGTCGTATTAAAGCCACAAGTTGTGGTTTTAAAAACATTTTTTTTCTGTATTAAAAGTAAAAAGAAAACAAAGAAAGATAGAAATCATTTAAAATAATAAAAGTCCAATAAAAGTTTCATAACGATTTTTTTTCTATAATCCTTTCCTAATTGTTCATCAAACTGAATATGTATCAGAGAATAGCAATGAGTAGTGAAAAAGTGAGTAGAGTTGAATCATGCCTTATCATTTCTTGTACTTATGTGCACTCATACTTATTGCAATGTTGTCTATGAATCATAGTCATTCAAAAGTTTGAAGCGCGCTTCAAACTCATACTTAGCAACATTTATGACGTTGTTGATTTCGACTCTCCTTAATGCCTATGGACGATGTAAAATAAGTTTGATTCGCAATGCGAACCTTGCATATAAACACTAAAGTTCTTATTATGAGGTTGTGTACTTCTCTGTTGCTTTTTTGTTGTTTTTTTTTGCAGAAATTGAAAAACAACCCTATTTACTACTATTGTATACTACTTGCAAACTGTTTAATGACTAAACTTTTAGCTAAACATACATGCAAGAGTTGAGTGAGCTGAATCAATGTGAGTAGTATAAGTATTTTCCTGAAATTAGAAATAAAACTGAAGTGATTTATGAGTGTGCGTGTGGTATGCCTATGATGTCGACGTCACATTCATATTTATTTCAATCTATACTTATAAATCAATGTTATCGTGAGTATGCGTAAATCAGAGTAGTTGAGTTTAAATGAAAGGCCGCCCGTGGGCACTTTATTATGCTCTTTTTTATACTTACATTCGTACAAGCATACATTTTACTATATTTTATATGATATATGTATGTGTTTGCTTATCATTGGTTTAAATGATGTCTACTCACTTATATTTAAAATTCCATGAGTCAGTATGAATAGCGAAAGAAATATTCATTGCCGATCACTGATCAGTACCACCGACCATTAAAAAATTAGTTATGTAAGAAGTATATACATTTTGAATACCCTCTTTCTGATTCAAAATCGCATTTAACGGATTTTTTTTTTTATTTCTGAGTTATTAAGCATTAATTTTGCTCCATATCAACTATTTTTAGGTTTAATAAGTATTGTTTTGCTGTACACGCCTTTGTTTGGTGAATGCGCCAAATTCTTCATACAAAAACGTACAAAGTAAATTTAACTCTTCTGTTGCTTCATTTCTATAAGAAATTAATAATCAAAAGAGAAAGGTGCCGTAAGAAAAATTAAAAGGCGAGGGTGTAGTCGCCGGTTACATCTTTTAATATAAATTTATTATTTATTAACACTTAAATAAAATAAAATAAATCTTAATTATTAATGTTTGAGTATACTAACAGAAATCATTTAATTTCATTTTTTATATTAAATATACTTCAATTATTTGCTTTTTTTGTGTAAGCAGATCATAGTTAAAAGGATTACGGCGGTTATTTATCGAGTTATTACTCTGAACAGCAAAAAAAATTTGAAGCATTCTTTTTCGTTTAAACAAGACATTTCTCTATGCATAGCAGTAAAGTATACGTATAGAGCACAAAAAGATATATATATTTTTTTAAATAAATTATGAAAATTGGTGTATGCGGCACAAAATAATATATGTCACTTACAATAAAGTTATATTAACTAACTTACTTCATTCGTGCAAGTTAAAAAAACATTATATATTTCTTCAAAACATATCGTCGAGTGGTTACTGTTTTGCCGCAATAAGAATGTATTCTTAATATCTTTGCGGCAAAGCAGTAACCACCCGACTATATGTCAGAAGCAGTGGTGAAAATCTATCGGGTACATTTTGCGAAAACTTCATATAAACCTTCTTTGTTGCTTTTCTCCACTCCGACTTTTTGGCATATGCGGCAAACCAATTCTGAGCAGATGAGTTGTGTTTTACTCACCCGTTGATTCTATATCATGTGGCATCTCTGCATAAAAAATTTCCTATTGAGAGAAAAGCCCAAAGAAGAAAAAAAAATTAAATAAATTTAAGCTTGTGATTTTGCTTTTTTATTTTAAGCGACAGCAAACTCGATAATTGTTTTCGTTATACTTATTATAGCGATACGATAATCATAATAAAATTTAATGAATTTGGGTACTGATTTGTCATAAAAAACAAATTCAATGAAAAGTAGTTTCCGAGAAGTCAATGAAATTGAAACATCTAGATCAAGATAAAGGAAATTTGTCTGTTTCCAAAACCATTGATAAACTTGGAAATGAATAAAAATTTATTCCGATGATGTTTTTTTTCGTGACAAGTAAGCGCAGTCTTAGTAATAATTTTTATGTTTGAATATAAAAACTTTAGTCAAAATAGTATTATTGAAATAAACGATTGCTTTCATTAAATAAATTTTGCATTAATTTCTGATCAGCTGTTAGGAAACTTGCAATACTTGTATGCATTTCAATGTGAACTAAATGAGAATTCTATCACACATAACTACACCTAGTGTGTACAGTACATGATAATGAACATGCTGCTCATTTAGCAGTTATTAATGTGGATGCTTAAAAAGTCTAAATGCTTTAGAAGTTATAAAAATTTCACTCCTAAAGCTGCTGGCCTTCTTCAGAAAAAGAAAAATAAATTATCAAAAATTTTTTTTTGGGTTCAACATACAAATGATGCAAAATGTTTATATATTCTTATTTTATAACGAATTCTCTTTCACATCATTGCCTCGTTTCTGTGAAAAGTTCTCACATCGGAAAGAATTAATTAATTGTATGTATTGTCCTATTTTAGCCACAGCTCTTCATAAAAAAACTTAAATAAATATCAACAAATATAGATTTTTTTTCAAACTAAAATGTTATATACAAAAAAAATCAAATTTTGTCCAGCCAAGCAGCCTCAGTAATCTCCATTTTGCTATTTCTATAAATAAATAAATTAAATAAATGGAAATTGTGTGTACTGAAAGTTATAAGGCTAAAAATTTCCCCATGGTTCATTAGGGCGCCGTGGCTTAGTTGGTTAAAGCGCCTGTCTAGTAAACAGGAGATCGTGAGTTCGAATCTCGCCGGGGCCTGCAGTAGAATTTTTTTTTCATCAATTTTTTATTTTCTTTTTTTTCAAGGAAAGTAAACTTTTATTAAATCGAATTCACAAACATTAAAAAAAATATATTGATTTGCAAAAGAAAAATTAAAGTAGTGCCAGTTAATAGAAGAGAGAGAGAGAGATAGAGAGAGAGAGAGAGAGAAAGAAATTGTTTTTGTTTTCATTACAAATAGGCATACGAGAATTATTACTTATCTAGTAAATAAATTAAATTTAATTTAATACTCAAATCGACCACCCGGGTATTGGAGGAGTTTAAACTCCTATGAAACTTGATTTTGTTTTCGAATATTCTTAAAATAAGATTTGTAGAGTGAAATAAAGTACATAAAATGCAAACAAATATGATGCACAAATACATTTTTTAAATACATACCTCCATATTCATAAAATTTAAAATGAATTTGAAATGTATTTTATTTCAAAATTTTCCTAAAATGGATTTCAAATTCATTTAATTTTTTTTATGAATATGGGGGATTTTTAATTCTAATTTTTAACTTTTAAATACACTTAGGATAAAATGCTTAAGCCCATGATTCTACTTCCGTGTGATGTCTTATGTTCATATTTAGGCAATGTAACCACAGGGATTTTCAACTCATGCACAATGCAGCATAATAAGCAGTGCTGGATTTACGTATAGGCCCGCGAAGCCCGGGCCTAGGACGGCATGGCCTTAGGGGCGGCCAAATTTTAAGAACCCTTATAATTAAAATTTTAAATAGTTTGATATTGATCAATGAAAAATTTAGAATATAGTTCTGACCTTACCCGTTAATTAATCGGTGCAATGTAAATTTTTTTACATTGAGTGTACCATTGAGTTGAGATTTAACGACATTTCGGTAAGTGTTCTTTACGAAGCCAGAGCGCTTTATATACAGGAGGTATTAACAAGCAGCGTTTGAAAACTTCTGATTTGTGTAATTGCTTTTGCTTCTGTTTCTGAAAATGTAAACAGTTCCAGTCAAAGCGAACGCATGAAACGAAAAATTATACACAACGGAGAATTTCAGCAGTTGACATGTTCGAATAGTTGTCGGCTTGACTGACTGCTCCTTTAAATAAATTCGAATGTTAAATTTTCGTTTTTTACTAGAAGTGTGCATTAATTATGTATATGATTTTCGAAAAAAAAAATTTTCTCAAAAACGAAAATATTTTTCAGTTAAAAAGTGGTCCGTATGACCTGTTAGGGTACCTAGACACGTTCAGATTATCTTGCCAAATATTGTTAGCAAAAAATTAAGAGTTCCTGCTAGTTATTCTGAAAGAAATTAAAAAAAAAATTTACTTTACTTTTACAAAAAAAGTGCTTGAAGAAATAATTTTTTCGAAGTAAGATATTAATGAGATTTATTTAGTGGACCCTTAGCTACGTTATTGCCATGTATAGTAAAGCGCTAACACTAAGTATAAATTAGCCGTTGGTCAAAAACTCACCATACTTATTTTCGAAAATTTTGGAAATCCATAAAAAAGTTGTTGTCGCCAAACTGAGTATAGGGGTTTAATTCCCTTTGGTAATACTGTCGAACCTATACTGCCGGGCCCGTGCGGATTTACACGTGTAATGCACAGTGTTATTTAAATATTTATAAATTCCATATCTAATTTTAAAAAGCTTTTCTTCAAAGAGCAATAAGGGCGGCATATCTCACGGGGCCTAGGGCGACATCAAACATAAATCCGGCACCGATAATAAGTTCTAGTTTATACTATACAAGTCTTATTCAGCGATGCCAACTTGGTGCTTTTGGCACTATTTTTAGTGCTTTTTGAAGACTCAAAACACCAAATTTTGAACGTTAGTGGCAAATTAAGAAAAAGCATTAAGTAGTGCTTTTAAAAAATGTGTGTATTTCTTAAAATTACTTTAATAAAAACTTGGTGTATTTACTTTTTCAGTGTAAAGCATACCTTTTTCATATGATATATTTGATTAAGGATGATACTATTGCCGAAATAGAGAATTACTTAGAAAATGTTTAATATTATTAAAATTCACTCGTTTGGATCTTCAGCCGTTTTTCACGTTAGTGCTTTTTACGCCTTTTAGATTTCAAAATTATGCTTTTTAATGTTTTTTTTTTAATTTTGATGTGCTTTCAGAGCCAAAAAAGTTGGCATCACTGGTCTTATTGCTAAGCTGATTAGTTTGAGGTAGAGAGAGATAGAGTGACGAGGGGAAAGGAAACGTTTCTGTTCCTTTCGTCTCTCTCTCTCTCCCTCAAACTAATCAGCTTAGTAATAAGACTTGCATAGTGTAAACTAGGACTAAGCTAAATTTGCTTAAACCGACTTAAGCGATTATTCCATATTGCCACAGATATGTATATTGTAAGAACAATTGCGCCATATATTTCTTAAATATTGTTAAATTTATTAAAAAGTGTGTAGCATAACGACAATAATAAGAGCAGTAAAGTACGCAATAATATTGTGTAGTCTAATGGTATCTTTACTTAAACCACATAATTCGCTCAGTGTATGAGCATTATTTCAATTAAGTTGATACGTACGTCACTTGCTCAATGTGAATTTGTATTATCAGTTTTTAGAAATTTAAATATAAAAACAAACTAAAGCTTTCCACTCTCTTTGCCAACGAGAAAACAAAAAATTTCGATTCTCTTTATTAAATTATATAAATAATTTTGGAAAAAAAATATCTTAGAATTAAAATTGATTCATTATCATTTCTTGGAATGAAAGTATAACAAAGACGCACCAGTATTTGTATGCCACATTAATATTTTATTTTTCATACAATTAATCAAAATATGCATCAGTTAAAAACAAATAACTAAATCAAACTAAAAGCTTTTAATCGCATTTGCTTTTACTCCGATTCTTACAATTACTATAAAATTTCTAATTAATTTTGATTTATTGTATCGCATTTCATGATCGCTTTGAACTAGTTTTTTTTTTATTTATTCTCTGAGTGCTTATTAAATAAAAAGCACTCAATTATTTAAATGATTTGTGAGCTTAGCATGCTTAAGATCTGCTCTAAACAAAGATTTAAAAGCTTCACAATTATAATGGGAATTCCATTAGAATACTCAAATAGATTCAAATTCATTATGTACGAGTACGTATGTAAGATTTTCATATTCAGAAAAACTTTGAGGAATATTTTAAGTTTTAAGCTCTATTTTAAGACTGAAGAGGAAGTGATGGAAAAGCTGATGTGATTCTACCTTTTTTCATACTATTCCACTCAAAAAATAAAAAATACAGTAGTACGCACGACGGACCTTAACAAATTTGTCACTTTCACATATATCGCTTATTTACTCAAACAACGTCATAACTCAAAAAAGCAGTTTGCCAGAAAACTAGTTTAAAGCTTTCAATTTACACACAATTTAATGGGAAAATAAAATTTAATTTTTAAAGAACGATATGAGAATTACTTCTGCATCATTAACTCAAACATTTTATAACAAAATATGAACATTTTGAGATATGACGTTGTTTGAAAAAATAAGCGATAGATTTTGACATTTCTTATCTCTTAAATTTTTAATTGTTGAATCAAATGGCGACACGTGCCTTCTTCTGTTGGTTCTTATCTCACAAAATTTGTCACTCTTAATGGTATAACATCGCATTCATTACAATAAACCCATATGTTGCCTCAAGGATCTGTCTGTAACACTATTAATTTTTCTAAGCCCTTTTTTATATTTAACTGTTTTCTTTAAGAAATTTCAAATTCTCAGATTATTTGCAAAACACTATCAATGATTAGAATTGTATACGCTTAATAATTCAATAGCCCACATGTTTATCCAGATAAAACCTACATAAATTAAACAAAAATTTTCGAATTAGTCATGTCTCTTTAAAGAGCAGAATCAGTGTAATTTCTGAAAAAGTTTTGGATCTTTAAAAAAATTTCTCAAAAAATTTTTCACTAAAATCATTATTGTTGCATTATGACAAAATTTTGGACAAAATTATGTCAGCCTTTAACACATCGTGACCTGAATACGTCATGACGAAAATGTGTTATAATATAAATATGATATATATATATTACATAATATAATTATGTCACAACATTTTAATGTCATAACATATTTATATCATAACGTATTTATATCAAATAATATTTGTGCCATGATAAAATTGTGTCATAGCATGTTTATGTCCTAACATATTTATTTCATAGTTAATATTTATATTATGTCTTAGTTAAGTCATGGTTTAACTATCCTCCCTTAGCATGTCTTTTACATTGTATACTTATATTATAATGTCATGACAAAATACATTTTAGTATTCGGCGCTGTTCTGTAAACCGAATCCGAGTAAATTTCTCGTTTTTCTAAAATTAATAATGGTCCTTCAGACATATTTAAAATCATTCACGATAGTTTTCTCTCAGATATGATATTTGAGAATCTATTTAATAAAAAAATTTAAGAAAATCTAAAAAATGTTTCTATTGTAGTTTTCTAAAATCGGGCGATATCAAATCGATTGGTTTACACAACAGGGCCGACTATATTTTTGTAATAACGCAGTTATGTCAGTGGTGGTCGGAGTTGTGACATGATTATGCCATTATATAACTATCTCAGAATATATTAGCGTTATAACATAATTATTATCACGTGATATACACATATACATATGTCGTGACATAATTGTCAACACATCATTATGTCATAACATTATTATGTCAGAAGAACATTATGTAATAACATTATCATATTGTAACAATTTAATGTCATGACAAATTAATTTTTATATTATAAAATTTTTATGTCATAGCATGGCAAAAATATTTACATATATAAAGAGTGACACAAATCATAATAACACAAGGAAACATATTTTTAATATCAATGAAATGAACTTTATTGGAAAGAAAATTTTATGAAATTAATGTTTAAATATTAATGAACTAATTTCAGCGTAATTTTACCCGTAGTATAGTATTTTATCTTAAATGCTTTATATATGTTTTTGTAAAATTTTCACCTTCTATTTATACTATTAAGATTGTAAGTTTATTATTACCATGTAAATAATATATTTAAGCAGATAAGGAGCATTGCCCCTAAGCTCTTTACCACTTAAGACGAATTAATTATACTCGATGTTATCCAAATAATAAAAAAAAAAAACAAAATATGATTTCTGTCATGTGGCCGTCACGGCAGGAGCGTAGAAGGCGCAATCTGGAAAACCAATTTCCAACAACTTTTCGCAGTATTTGTGGCCGTATTTCGCCGATAACTCTTCGAATCTGGATTTCTAGGAGTTCAATTGTTTGTGGTTTATCGACATAGACTCAACAAAACCCCAAAGAAAATAATGTAATGGGGTTAAATCACACGATCTTGGTGGCCAGTTAATCGAGCCATAATGTGAAATTATTTTTTCATCAAAAGTTTCTTTGAGTAAATCATATGTAGCGCTCGCTGTGTGGCATATGGCTCCGAGCTGTTGGAATCACATATCAGCAATATTAATGTCACGTAATTGAGATACCAAAAAATTTAGAATTATGTTCCTATACCGTTCACCATTGACAGTAACATTCTAACCATCAACGTTTTTCAAGACATATGGGCCAATGACCCCGCCAGCCCATAAAGCGCACCAAACAGTAATCTTATGTGGATGTAATGGTGAGCTTGATAATTCTTCTCACTCCAACTGCGACAATTCTGCTTATTTACGTACCCATTCAACCAGAAATGGGATTCATCGGAAATAAAATTTAAAAATTTTTTCAAATTTTCAAAATGTCAATAATTTGCACGCGTTGCTCTAGTCGATTCATAAGGAAATTTCCAAGCAAAAAAAAAAAAAGAACAGAGGTGTCTTAGGACACCCGGTTATAGCTATGCTGCTTAGCTATATAAAAAAATTCAATGTGATAAATAACATCATATATTATATGATGATGTCAAAGTCGCCGAAAATATTTCAAACGTTTCCATTTATGTATCATTATTTTCTTTCCTAGCGGGGCACGATTAAAATAATGTATTATTTGCGATCTGATATCTTCTCTGGCTTGTTCTCATGTGCAAAAACAAAACAAAATCAAATTGAGCAATCCTTCTCATAATTTTAGTTTAGTTTCTGTTTCACTCACTTCAAAGACGAAACAAAATAAAATCAAACAGTTTGTTTCGTTTATTTTTCGTACTCTGCTTTTAATACAAAGAATTTAAAACAAAAATAAAGTTACAACTGTAAATGATCAAACAGAATTGGGGCATAAACACATTTTCCATACAAAATGACATAAAAAACTAGCCTCAGAAAGCAGTCGATAGATAGAATCTATTTTATTTTGAGAACGTTTTTTCTTATGCTCTCACATATAAATAAATATTCTCTCAAACATGTTACCATACTTTCAATAAATTTCATACATTTTGTGAACAAAACTACAAAGAAAAATAAGCACAAAAGAAAATAAAACAAAAATTAGAGAGCATTTGAAGTTACTGCCTTAGATTTTATTATGGGCTTTGTTAATTTGACAGCGATTTTTCCTGAAGTTGCGGACTTATTCTGTTTGATCATTAATAGTGTCGATTATTTTTGTTACGAAAATCACGTCCTAACTCCTGTATCGCGGCATAAATAGCATAGCTATAAAAAGCAACTATCAACTATGTTAAATGGGTGCTCAAGGAAAAGAAGTGATGCCAACTCAAGGTTGTAACACTTCAAAACAAAAACAACCTTTACAACTTCAAAATAAATTACATATGTATATGGTCACCTGAAATGCAAAACCATGTAACTAACAAAAATTTTAAAATCGCATTTTTTATTAATTATTGAGTATTGCCTTCAAACACATGTGCCTACAAATTTTCAAACCTTTTTCAAAATACGCAGCCTACTTCAATAAGTTTGTTTAACTTTTTCTTTCTCCAATAAAATTTAAAAAAGTTCAGTTACGTGATTTTGCTTTTGTAAGCTTTTCCGTAATGTATAAGTTTCTCCACAAGATGCAAAAGGGTAAATTCGTAGAAAAAAAATCGATTTCACTAAAAAATCAAATCTTACAAAAAAAAAAATCAATTTCTTACTTTTCTAAAATTATTATTTTTTAAATCTCACAACTTTTGCTTTTATTTTGAAATAATTTATTGGCTTTTAAGCACAAAATAAATTATTTCCTTGGGACTACAAAATGTTTTTTTTTTTTGTATTTTTATTAAAAAGCAGTATAAAATATGCTTTTATTAACAAGTAGTATGCATTTGACAAAATGCTCTCTAAATTAAAATTTTACCACATGGCCAACAAAAAAGGTGGTATTGGAGTCTCGTATAACGAACACAAATGGATGGTCGGCCACAAAATACTTCATATCGGTTTGTATTGATAGCGGTACATACTTGGCAACTGAAATGAATGAATTTTTATTTATAATAATTAATGAAATATTTAATTTCTCTTCTGTGTGTTATTTTTTACAAACCCGTTGTAGCAGCCGCTTCTGTGCCCGCCTCATTAACTTTTATAAAACTTTTGTGTTTAAATTGATCGATTTTCAAAGCTTTGTTTTGGTTTTTAAACAAATTTATGCTGCCAACATTATTGAATAAAGCATTCAGGCCCATCTGAAATAACAGAAATAAATTGTTATTTAATATTTTTATTTCAATAATTTAGTCGTGATCACGTTCAGGGGGCCAATTGTCGCTTTCGATAGCGAGCTGATTCGATCATGTTTCCTTAGTTTGAGATTATGGCATATCGAACAACATAATTACATTGTTCGATGGCGAATGCTGTAATCACAAACTGAAGAAACATGTTCGAATCAGCTCGTTATCGAAAGCGATGATTAGACCCCAGTATTTTTTTTAAATAATTTTTTCTGTTAATAAGCTAGTTTTTATTTAAAAAAAAATTTAAAAGTATTATTATACTGCTAGGAAAGTGCTTAATATTTGACTTCATTAGCACTCATGTCTGTTCACTGGGGCCTAGATTAGTTATGAACACCAGCATGAATATGAATTTTTAACGAAATGGAATACGAGAAATGCTGTTTGTTTGTTCATATACTCAGCATGTACATATTTTTTTTTTGTATTTTTGTACGCTCTTTTAATTGAGAAATGTGTTCTAAATTTTATTTGATCTCTTAAATAGTTTTGGTTTTATATAAAAATTTTATTTTTAATTAAATCAAAAAGAAGGAGGATGTCGATTCGATTGATTTTATTTTATGGCCCTTATTATAAAGAACATCGAAATTCATATGTTATAGACAATTTTGCTAATGCCGGCCATACACTACACAAGTTCAGTACTCAGGTCTGGCACTGCGTAAACTAAGCATGTGAAACGCACTATACAAGTGTACTGTGCAGTTTTCTTTGTATAATTCCAGGACCTCTGTCCAGAATATTTTTTCTGCGCTAATTTCTTGTTTTGAACTCTTAAAACATCAGGAGACAAGTTTGTGTTTGCAACATACACTACACAAGTTCACTGTACAGTTTTCAAACTTGAGCAAATATCAAAATTGTTTTGATATTTGCGCAGTTGACTGCGTAAATAGCACAACCACCCCATACACCACACAAACGCACTGTACAGTGCCATACTTGTGCAGTGAACTTGTGAAGTCTATGACCGGCATAAGCAATGAGTTTTCTATCGCACAGAATTTTGCTTTCGATTCAGTATTTCATCCCCTGTTTCTCTAAATGCGAACGATCGTTATAAAAAATGATTAAAAATCGAAGTTTTAAAAAATTGTTTTTTATTTTTAGGCATCAAAACACAAATTTAAAAGTGTTTTTTGTCGATTTTATTAAGATCTAAGGTCGTAAACAATGCGAAATGTATTACTTATGGACATAGACGAAGACAGACCATTTAGTTGGCGGGCTTGGGGGGAATTTCTCCTCTAAGGATAGTTGTTGCCACCTTGAATTCTTAAAAATTGCATGTAATTATTTACTTTAATAATACTCATACAAATCAGCTGTCATAATGCCACTCCCCACCCTCGTCCCCTTTATAAAAATTTCTAGCTACGCCAATGCTTATGAAGAAAAAACCTACATTTGCTGTGCAGACCAAGTGTATTTGAAACTCCTTGATCTTTGAGCTTAACATTTTTAAATTGTTGCAAATTTTAAAAAATCACAGTGACTGAAATTCACTATAGAATATCGCTTTGTCGAATGTGTGTCATAATACCAAATTAAATATTCGTTCGAGTGCAGTCGAGGATCAAAAGTTGCTCATAATAAGGTCCTATATATGTTACTTCATAGTTCCATCATTTATACGCCGATACGTGAGGAATATAGCTACAAAAAGTGGTTTGCCACTGGCCAGTACCTGAATTCGCTAACTTTTCGCGAACCAAAAATCGTAATATATATCGTTATATTTATTTGTTTGAGGTAACGATATTGTGATTCTGTAACATCTTTTTGACGATGGTGTACACATTTTTTTACTCATGCAAAGAATTGAAGAAATTTAAAATAAGTTTGAGGTTGAGATTTCCCTCTTTTTATTTCAAACGATAGTGAATATCGTTAAAATATGTTACTGCATAGAAAATTCTATAAATTTTCGTTATGTTTATTTATTGTAGCGATATGATTATTGTAATAATAATATTTCATTGCTTTTATTTAACCGGTTCCTGCAAACATTGCACACATCCTCAGCTCTGAAAGCGAAATTAAGAAAAGTGGGCGGGATACGCCTGCCCATTAATATACATCTTACTACTATAGTACGAGTATATATGCTTCTACTCATTCAACTTCCACAAGCTTGGCACACATCTTGGGCTCTTTTAATGACATAAAGTCATGCTCAAAAAGTGGGCACAGCCACGCCCTTTAAAATTGAGTATTAATATTACGTGCTTCTGCATAACTGATTTTTAGGATGGGCAATGGGCACACACGTTGGGCAGTGAAAGTGGCACAATTTTTGCATTTAGAAGAGTGGGCGGGACCACACCTATTAAGCTTTAGTATTACATTTAGTCGTTATTTTAATATAGAAAGGCCCTAACTCATTATTATTATTTTTTTTTCTAAATCGAGATTTTTGCCTTTTCCGATACATTAAATGTTCTTCTATCGAAATATACAAAAAACTCGATTAACAAAAATAATGAGCTAGAGTCTTTCCATATAAAGGGAACGATATGTACTACTACTCCACAGGTATCCAGGAAATAGGGCTCTTTGCTGTTTGAAAAATTGGGCTGGATCAGTCCCTTTTCACTGCCTATTTTCAAAGTCGGCAGAATTGTTCTATTTTAAGTTTTATTAGTATTTTTCGAAGACTGATTTTCTTTAATTCTTTCAGCGACTGCTTAGAAGAAACAACCTCATAGAAAGAACCGAATAACTTCGGTGAATTGGTTTCATTTCTTTTTATCAGATTTCGCGACGCCTATGTATGTGTGTGTTCGTGGGCCGATTTTGGCGATTCTTACGACCTCAACCGATTTGCCTTCAATGAAGACTCTTCATACCAGCAGAGTCGCTAGAGATATGGTATTAGTAAAAATTCAATATGGCCGCCAACAGACACCATTTTGTGAACACGAAAAAGCAAAAAGTATGTGTGTTCGTTCCGTCGGCCGATTTTAATGATTCCTAGTCAATATATTTGTGGTAATCCCATTAGTTTCGCTAAAGATATGGTAGTAGTACAAATTCAATATGGCGGCCAACAGACGCCATTTTGTGAATAACAAAATAAAATAAAAGGATGTGTGTTTCGTGGGCCCATTCTAATAAATTTTAGTCAATCGAATTGTATTAATCCCGGAAGTATCGCTAAAGATATAGCAGTAGTAAAAATTTAATTTGACGAAACAGACATATGTGTGTTGAGGGTGGCGTTGGCTGAAGTAGTTAGCACGTCGACTACAAAACCGAAGGTCCTGGGTTCGAACCCTATCTCCAACAGTCATTAAAATAACAACACCACGCATTTTTCTGATGTACATTAGTGTCCTTTATATCAGTTGTTGTAGGAAAAGTTCTAGAGATGCAGGCATAAGGCACTGCTCACTAAAAACTACACTGACTTCGGCAGATGCTAGTCCTAATGTAACATCAGAGCGCCCTCCTTCGTTGCGCAGCAGAATCACCGACGGAGCAAATAACCAATAAAATGGTACACAGGTACCACAAAGGGATCATTGGTGATTCCTACGACATCAATCGATTTGTCTTAAGCCTAAGAGTGTTGATAAAGATATGAAAGCAATAAAATTCAATATGGCTGCCAACAGACGCCATTTTCTAAATACGAAAGAAATAAAAATTCAGCTAAGAGGCATTTGAAATCATCTTTAGATTTCTCTTATGATTTTTCAGTTCGAATGACCAGGATCTTTAAGGATTTAAACTTGCTTGCAGTCATATTTTTTGATTTTCTTAAATTTTTACTTGTTAATCTCGCAACTGAAAATAATTTCACCCCATAAATAAGTCACTTACCATTTGCAATTGATGAATCATATCAATTTCATATTCGATTTCAAATCTTGGCAGTTTCACAGTCGCTACTTCCCGTTTTAGCCTTTGAGATATGGAATTAAAATCGTAAAATCTTAATTTGCCTTCCAAGGCCGCCAGACCGTCTCTGTCTTTGGGTAAAATCAAAAGCATCGATAAGTTTGATGCCTTGTAGGGCAGCTCCACCGCAGATGCCTGCAGATCTGCAGCAAAATCACCATAACGAAACACATCTTCATTGTACATCATGTTGACGGGAACTTTCGTTTGTTGTGTTAAAAAGAATTCTTGAGTTTCTGTATCGAGCGTATCAAATTTCGTCAACCATTCGCCTTTAAAGTAAATGGAGTTCAGCAACAGAGCACTAGTGTCACCACCAAGAGTGGCCGGTGTAACGATGTCTTTGATAAGATTGTGAGTTTTTTCACTCACCCAAGAATTGATGATATTGGCAGCCTTTTTGCCAGCAAAGAAATCAATTTGTTCCATTTCACTGTCAAATGATTTCTTGGCGAAATTTCGTACACTATAATCCAGCGGGCCGAAGCGGTAGTCATAGTACAATTTGTTGGCCATGATAAGTGTTGTAGGGGGTGCATTTACAGCAGCTGTCCGTAAAATATTTTCAAAAACTTTGGCCACATAAGTGCGATTATTGGAAATGGCCAACAGTTGAGCCAATTCTTCATAAAGTTTGCCCTCAGACATGGTGAAAATGAAGGCCAAAATTGTTTGCAACGAAATGGGAGAATAAACGAGATTCTCATACTGGGCTTTGGAGAACATGGTGTCGAAAAGTTTTGCATTAAAAGAATCCCTGGATGGAATTTTCCATGCTGTAGAGGATTCTTCTGTGGTAATAAAATTCATATCAAATAATGAAGATTTTGTTGGCAAATTGTTTTCATTATGAATATTTTCATTCTGCTGAGCTTTATGACGATCTGACTCTCGCGAGAGATAGGTTGGAGCATATCCAACTGAGTCTCTTGAATTTATTATATTGGATGTTAAAGTGGGCAATTGAGTTGTGTATGTAGTTGTACTGTTGTTGTTGTTGTAATTATATTCGGAATAAGTGCTTCTGCCACCTCCTTCTCCTCCGCGAGTGTTTGTTGTCGCATAAGCAGCTTGTTGGGCATTTAATGTTTGTGTCCACAGTGCCAAGATCATCATCACATCTTTAATGATAATACATAAATATTTATTTTCTTTCATTTTTGTATAGAATTATGCAATTAAATCTTACAAACGCTCCACATTTTTATTCCGTTTTGACTGTAAAAGCGAACTACGAAATAAAATGTTTAGTTAGTATTTTTAATTCCGTTTTAAAACCTGATTATCTGCGAAGCTTGAAATCAATACTGATTTGTGTTGTTTGAATATATTTTGTTTTATACTTGACAATATTTGTTTTGTTCTCTTTGGTAAGTTATTAACCCTCTAAGAGAGGGGTATTTACATACATATTGTTATTATTTAAAATTTTTTTTTTTTGCATTTTATGCGCGAAATATTTACGTTTATTTTCATACATAAAATACCGAATAAATACATATCGTCGGGTCGTTACTGATTTGCCGCACAGTATGCATATTAAGAATACATTATTACTGCGACAAACCAATAACCACACAACGATATTTATCTGACATAGTCAAATCTTGGCCTGGGAAGCCAATTATATACAAACACAAACTTTTCTGATGCCTGCCTGTTTCAAATTGCAATAACTTTGATGCAACATTTTCCTTCATGTTATTTCAGTATCGAATTTACGTCGTTCCAACTTGAAATGACTTTGATTCAACATGATTCTTCATTTTGATTTTATGCATGTATGTACTATACCTAAATGTTAAATCAACGTGAAATAAAGTTATTTCAAAAGAAAACATTTTCTTTGACAATTACTATAAATCATTTTAGATTAACATAAAATACATATGAAGCAAAATCATTGCCGAAAAAGATTTTGTTTACGTAGATTTTAAGTTGAAAGTTTTCTCTGTGAGTTACAGAGATGCCAAGCATTTGAAATTTCATAATTTTAACCATTTAAATACACATTATCAGGAAAAGTTTCTTTGTGTGAAAGCTAATGCAAGCTTAAGGAATAAAATGAAAAATTTTGTGTCAAGAAAACTTTCATTATGTAAACTGGCACAAATATTAAGTCTTCAATAAATTTTGCATAAATTTAAAGAATTTAAGGTTTTTTTTTTGTCACCTTTGTATTTGTTCTTTATACTCGCAGAGTAACGACTTTTTAAAAATTTTCCCTATTATGACCTATCTCTGTAAAT
Organism: Tachina lurida; assembly: GCA_944452675.1. Taxonomy (NCBI): domain Eukaryota; kingdom Metazoa; phylum Arthropoda; class Insecta; order Diptera; family Tachinidae; genus Tachina; species Tachina lurida. Next base: position 116,854,078 of record OX101756.1, read on the forward strand.
TTTTATACCATTCACGAAATATGGTAAATGGTATATATAAAGTATATATATTCTTGGGCCTTATCAATAGGGGAGATGTCTGTCTGTCCATCCGTCCGTCTTTCTGTACGTGCAATCGGTTTTCCCGTAGCTCCCAGAAAAGCTAGAGACTTCGGTCTTGAACTGGTGTATCAGAAATAGTCCACAATAGATTATTGGAAATCAGCAAAATATAAAACTTGGTGTAATTATACAGGTGACTGCGTAAGGATTTTTTATACAAAAATACGGCAACCATAGCTATATATAAAGAACCGAAGAATGTCAAAAGCATAAAAATAATTGTACTAAAACCAAAACAAAACCGAAGTTTTTGACATTCTTCAGCTACAAAGCACATAGTGCAAAAAATTATCAGCTGAAGTAACGCTGCCACCTAGTTAAATACACCTTGATATAAAATATGGTTTCAGAGCTGGAAAGTTTAAACTTTTTTTTGCCATATAAAAGTAACTAATACCTGATTACATTAAGCATTTTTTTTTCATGAATTTAGTTGCATGAAAATTTTTTATTTATCAATAGGAGGCTTGAAGGAGCAAGTCATATCAAAAAAGTTGCCAAAAATGCATCAGAGATTCATTCTACGCTCTTTCTTATATAACATTCTCTTTTATACCGCTGCAATTAGCAAATAGAAAAAGGTGCATGCAACAAAATTCATCAAATTTCTTGAAGAAATGCTTAATGTAAATCAGGTATAGCTGAAATTAGTTTATTTTTTTTTTATTTAAAAATCAAAGTTAATCAAAAAGACGATTACAGGGTTGGAAATTAATTTTTTTTTATAACAGTAACCTACTAATACAAATTTTTTCCTTTTCTCTATAAATTAAACATATTTCATATATAGAGAGAAATATTTAGCTAAAAGAAATCATAAAGAAAACTAAAAGAATGGTTCCAGGGTTGGAAAATTTATTTTTTTTTTTGTATATACAAGTAACCATGTGTTTTTAGTTTTTTCCTTTTCTTTAGAAATTAAAAATAATTAATGTCTTAAAAAAAGTTCGGTATACAAGATTATATAAATAAAGAAGACAGCTCCAGGGCTGGAAAACGTAAATTTTTTTAAGCATAAAAGTAACTAAATAAAACTAATTTTTGCTTTGTTAACTAAGTACATATTTTCTATATTAAAGAAAGAAAGAAAGACATCAGAAAAATTAAAAAAAAAATATATGGTTGGAAAATTTAAACTTTTTTGTATATAAAAGACAAAAGAAAGTGCTTATCAGGAATAATTATCGCACTTAAGTAAACAATTTTTTCTTATGAGTTAAATTATTTTAAAATTAAAATTTATACTAATAGTATTTGGGCTCGTTCCTCTAAATGTGAACGATAGATACTATCGAATATTTATATTAAAAACAAAAAACTGAAATTTGTTTTTGTTTCCAAAATTAACAATCGATCGAAACGTTCGTTCGCATTTGCAGAAACAGGCCCTTAATTGTTATACTAGAGTGGGTTAAAAATAAAATTAAAATAAGAGAAAACAAACACTTAAAAAAATGTTTTTCTCTTAGATGTAATTTTTGCATTACAATCACTCAAGTTGTCTACAAAATTTATACAAAAAAGCACTAAATTTCTTTACAACTATTTTTTTTAGACGACTAGAGCGTTTGTCATGTAGAAACTACATCTTTAATAGTTTAATTTAAATAAATACATTTGCCTTTTGAACCAATTAGCGATGGGATTTTCTGTAAAAACTGGTCACTTTAACACTAAAATTAAAATCCCATATTTACACTTTTGCATATTATAAATTCTAAATATTTTTTTATATATAAATTTTTTAAAGCATTTCTGCTTTTCACAGTGGGACGAATCCCGAATATATATGAACAAAATTATTTTATGGTCAGTTTAAATGTTTTTAGGGCTGCTGAATTTGAAAAAAATAGTTTAAAAATTCTAGCTCAATTTTTTTAAGGAAATACGATAGAGTTTCGCTATTGCAAACTTCGGTGTTATTAATTTTCCCATATACAGCTTTATACTGAATAAAATCTTCCCCGGAGTTTGTTCCCTGTTCATTGTTCCCATATTTTAAAAAGTATTTTGCAAGCTTTCAGTAAAAATAAAATAACTGGAAACAAAATATATGTGTTAAAAAAATTAATGTTTAATTTTTAACTCAATCTGTTTAGGATCATTGTATTTTATTTTTATAAAAAAAATTAATTCTGTGGCAATTATTTCGCGGGGAATATTTAGAATAGGGCTGATATTATTAACAAATTCACATTATCTTTTAATGCTTTAGTAATTTTTGAATTTTGAATTTTTTTAAAAACAGTGAAGCTTAGGTATAGCGAACTTTATATTTGATTTTTTTTAAGTAAATAAGCAATCAATTTAATTGTTGTCTAAATAGCAGAAATCGTTTGAAGTATAAGATTTTTATGATTTACACGAAAGTTAAGCTTTAACGAATAAGAATTCTAAAAAAAATAACGCATCAAATAACTCGACAAGTAATTTTATTAAAACAAAATTACAATCCATTTCTTAGTTCATTGAAATTTAATATGTATCATAAAAATTCATTTTATATATAAATTAGATAAGTAATATTATAATATTTAATACTGACACAGAAAAAAGTATTCACCAATTAATGTTGTTTTAATTAAGAATTTAATTGATTCAATTAAATTTTTAATTGTATTAATTAATTTGAGTGGAAAGATTTAATTGATATTATCAAATTGTTAATAGATGAAAATTTAATTAATATTTTAATTAATATTACAAATATTTTAACAGATATTACAAAATCATTCATATTACTTTTTTGAGTTATTGCTATCGTATTCCATAATCGGTCGTGTGACACAGAAAAAATAGTGATTCGTCCGACAGATGGCGCAATTTTTAGTTTTTTGTGCTCTTGCACCGTAACTCAAGAACTACTTAACCGATTTTGACCAAACTTCATATACATGCTCTATAGGGCGTGAGTAGTGTTTCTGTGTAGTTTGAAGTTCGTCCGACAGATGGCCCAATATTTAGTTTATTCGTGGGCAAAATCCAATTTTCATATTGTACCACCAATGCCATATACAACACTAATGTTTGCTTAGGGCCAGCAACGCGGACCTGGGTCAGCTAGTTAATTATATATCTAAAGAAAAGTGTAATTGACTTAAATAAATTTTTAATTGGTTTTTGATTTATTTTCAATTCAAATTTTTTATTGCAGGAATATTTTTTTTCTGTGCATCCTCAGCGGTGTCTCTGTCATCATGTTCTAATACTGAGAGAAGACTTAGAGCTTCCAGTGAAAGCATTTTAATTTTTTCCCCGGTTTAACTCTATAACGTGAAAAATAAATTCATTGTGTTAATTGCAGTTGAAAAAGGCGGCATATAAAGTATGAAGGATTCTATGTGATTCTATTCTTAAAAAGATACGGCTGATTCGCGAGATATCGATGACGTATAATTTAATAAATAAAACAGTTTATTTTCAATAACTTTAAAAATCTTCTGTTAGTTTTTAATTATTATTCTGCGAATTTCATTTGTTTCTATCGGGTATATTCTGAATTCCACGTGAAATTTAATCGTTCGGAATTGCCAAAGCATTGTTGTTATAAATACATATTTCCAACAACAATTCTATGACAATTCCGCATGGTTTAATTCCACTTGGAATACAGAACATAGCCGAATATATACGATTTTATTCGGCTAAAGTTCGTATTGCTTCGTAAGCCAAATTACATGTAATAATTATTAAATGAACTTATAACACCAAAGTGAATTTTAATTATTCTGACAAACACTAGTAGAACGGAACAACTAGCTGTTTTCGAAGGTCGCTATACCTTCATCACCAGCGTTCTTGTGTTTGGGCTACTGTATGCGGTGCCAGCTGATGTGGATTTCTACTTAATATACTAATTTTTCAGTGGAAATGGAATATGTGAATTGCTTTTATTCATCGTATTACAATTTGCTGAAAGTTTTTTTGTAATGAAATCTCAATTTTACCATCTGTAAATTTACAATAGTCTTTCAGTTTTATATATTTACTGATTTCTATAGACTTTAACCCCCATATTCATAAAAAAATATGTAAAATTAATTTGAAATACATTTTAGGAAAATTTTGTATGAAAAATTTTAAATAAAATACATTTCAAACTCATTTTAAATTTTATGAATATGGGGGTAACAGTGAATCAGATGCCGCAAATTTGATAAAAATCTGTAGCTTAGCGGGATGTTTTAGAGCTGGGTTGCACTGTCAAGTAATTCTCATATTCTTTTTTTATCGAAATGATTTTATTACAAAAATACTAAAAAATTTTCATTTACAGCAGCAAAACTTTCAAGACTAAGAAATGCACTAGAAAATTTCTGAATTCCTAAAATTTCCAATCAGTGTTCGGGTTGTTGACCCGTTAAGGGGAAAGTCTCTATTCCTTCTTCTTTTATTTATTACTTTTAATTATATTTTTAATATTTCTTAATTAAAATGGAATAGAAGGCCATAAAAAGTTATAGGAGTGGATTTCGTAAAACCACTCCTAATATCCTATCCTAATTCCTAATATCCATGAGAGTAAAAAGGCCGTTGTGAAAGGCCGGGGGAGGAGAATAGCCCCCAAGAATTTCTTTCACCCTAGAATTATTTAAAATTGCCTGTAATTATTTATTTGAATATTTCTCATAAAAACCACCACTTGTAATGCCCCTACCCCCCCACAAAAAAAAGAAGAGAGGTGTCTTAGGACACCCGGTTATAGCAATTGCTACTTAGCTATATAATAATATGTGTACACTTATGTGTTTAACGTCCTATTCATCTTTAAGAGCTTAAACACAATAATTTTTTGATGTTTTATCATACATTGACTTGTTTTGTTAAGCATCTCAGTTAACAAGTTTTAAAATTAAACTCATCGATAAACACGTAAATGAAGTATGTTCAGTGCGTTTTTGATAGCTCTGGCAACTTTGTGTTGTTATTAAATAGTGGCACGTTCAAAAAATTATTTGGAACACAATAATTGTTTAAAAACTATTACATTACTTACAAAAACATTTGTTGCTTAAAAATAATAAAGCAAACAAAAAACATAGTTGTTCGAAATTTCTTACAAACACAATAATTTATTAACAAAACGTCAACCTTAAACATCTCAAATATAATGTGAACGAGTGTGTTTAGTTCTTAGAAAACTTGTCTTAAAAATTTTTGAAAACATAAGTGTGAACATAGTATAAAACAAACTTCGTCCCTTTTCACAATATATGGTTAAGAGTTAACTTGAACTTTAACTACAAGTTCTTCATACACAACTTGCCGTTAAAGTCTCTGTTATCTTTTAACCATACATTGTTAAAATATTATATGATGATGTCAAATTCGCCGCAAATATGTTAAAACGTTTCCATTTATTTCCCATTATTATATTTTGTAGTGGCGCACGATTAAATTAATATATTGTTTGCGGCCGGTGGCGGCTGTTAGCCGGCTTACAGTCGATCGGCTGTGTTCTCTGGTTTGTGATCAGGACAAAAACAATACAAAATCAAATTCAGCAATGTTTCTCATTGTTTTTGTTTTGTTTTTTTTTTTCACTCATTTCAAAGAACGAAGCAAAACAAATTCAAACAATTTGTTTCGTTTATTTTCGTACGCTGCTTTTAAGTACAAAGAAATCAAAACAAAAATAAATTTATAACTGTAATAGTGTCGATTAATTTTGTTACGAAAATTATTTTCTAACCCCTGTATCTCGCCATAAATAGCAATAGCTATAAAAACATATATATATTTAGCTACACCAACGCCAATATCTCTAGTAGGCTTATTTGCAAACACGAAACTGCAATAGTTCAAGACTTGTAATAGAAATGTTGCTAAATTTTCCATAAGCTTTGAAGACGATGACACATTTAATACATACCATGCCATTTGTATCTATACGATACACATACGACTGATAACACCTGGGATGAAAAAAATTTTATACAATTGTTAAAGTGGCAACTGTAGAAGGGGTTAAATGTTAATAATATGTTTGTGATCTGTTTTTTGGTTCTTTCTCGCTCCTTGTTTTCACAGTCAACAAGGCTAAGCTAAATGAAGTTTTAAGTAGAATAGGCGGACACAAAAATGTCGGTAATTTTTATTCTTTTTATTGTTTAATAACATCAGAATTGTAAAAGCTTAATAACAATAACTGCAGTAGATTCGTTTAGGATTTAATTACAAATAAAACAACATGATTTTGTTGCATTTAGATAGAAAATGCTAATGGGAGAATTAATTATCGTAAAAATGAACTAATTTTTGGGAATATCCTCTGATTCACTTCAATAATTATGACGTGGATTGGATGGAAAATCCAAAATTATTAACTAATTTACGTTACACGAGCTGCTTCCCCGCCATTAACAATTTAAAAAAAATTTTGTAAAAATAACAACAAACACTATTAATCTTCAAGATTAATTAAAGGCCGGTTTAATTAAATGAAAGGTGTTTAAAAATACGACATACAATCATAAGCACTCATTATAAAAAAAATTCAACGTACACAAAACGCGCGCAGTTGTAAACTCTATTTGAGAAGTGTATTTTCTCTTCTTCTTCTTCTTTTTCTTGTTCTTGTTCTTCCTCGATGTCGTATTTATTCTGACAAACCTGTCAACATGTTGCCAAGAACGTTTATGTATGGAGTGCACATACAGAGGAGATACGAAACAAACAAAAATTGCACTTGTTGGTGGAAGTGAAAGACAGACTTGCAACTCGACACCACGTTTCCACTCACTTCCAGTCGGTATTGGTTGGTAGTGGTGTTTTCTTCTTCTTTTTCTTCTTGCATTTAACACAACGTAACCAATATTTACGCATAATTAACGCAACAACATTTTAGTTAAAGTGCATTTATTTAAATTGTATCTATTCGTTTGTTTGCCGGACTGTTTGTGCAAGTTTATGTCTACTAGAGATGGACACGTGAGTGATATTGTAATTAAATTCCTACGTGTGGTTAATGCGCTATGTTATTTATTTTTTTTTTGCAAATATTCAAGCGATGGCAAAAACTCTTGCCCACGATATTCTCAGGAACAATTTACAAGAATCAAAATTACAACACTCCCCAGTGAAAGCCACTATTGCAAGTTTACGATAATGTTGCTGTTAGTTAAAGTTAACTTTAGCTACAAAAAAAAAAAAACAAATTTTATAACCTTAAAGTAGATAATCTGGCAGGTGATGGAAATCGCTCGACTTCAAATCGACGCTGATTTCAAAAAAGTTGTTACAATGAAGGTAGACTTTGATGCTTTTAGAGCTAGGCTCTTTATGCCACGACACAGGAGTTACAAATTTATTTTTGTTTTGATTTCTTTGTACTTAAAAGCAGAGTACGAAAACAAACGAAACAAAATATTTGATTTTGTGTTGCTTTTGTTCTGTAAAGAGAATGAAACAAAAACAAAACACAAACAATGAGAACAATTGCTCAATTTGTTTGTGTATTGTTTTTGCACATGAGCACAAGCAATATATTTATTTAATCGTACGCAGCTAGGAAAAGAAAATAATGGGAAATAAATGGAACCATTATGAACATCATCATATAATATAATTATATAATAACACTTGAAATTTGTTTTATATAGCTAAGCAGCATAGCTCTAACCAGGTGTTCTAAAACACCTCTCTTCCTTTTATTTAAACGTTTTTGAGGCTAGAAGGTTTTATTCGAACTTAAATTCCTCAAAATTCAAGGATGCTCCTTCCTTACCAAATATTTTTAAATGATTTTTCTTATAGAGGTATAGAACTTTTAAATGGAATGAAACAAAGATGAATTTTTTAAATTTTCATGAAATTTACTTTGTTCGAAAGATAATTTTCTGGCATTTTGATTTAACCAATATGATATTTACATGAAAACAAAAACAAATTTAAGAATATTGTTTCGTTTTACCTTGTAAAAATGTTATTTATTTATGAAACGCAGATAGTAAGAGTTCTCCAACACACAATGTTAAAAAATTGACTACTTGAACATCGCGGTGTCAAATTCGCTATTGCTTACTGTTCTTCACACAACACTGACTCGGTTGGATTTGAGTGATAGACTTTGCTAACTATATCTTACTCCACTCATTTTGGCACATGCTTCACCTTTTTTTTTATAAGTAACCAGTGTTGCCAGAAAATGATGATCGGAGAATGCTAGATCCGTTCGAAATTTTCATAAAATAAATCAAAATCCTAGGTTTTAAATTTATATAGGTTTTCTAGCATTCAATTTTAATTAGAAAGAATAATTATTCAGGGCTATCATGAATAAAATTCCGCGTGAAATTTCTCCCTTTTCCAATTAGAATTTTTTGTTTTCCCTATTATTTGCTATTAGTTGTAATTTTTTCCAGGGAATTTTATTTATGATAGCCCTGATTATTTAGCTAAGAATTTCTAGAAGGATGCTCTTTGTTTGCCAAAGGTTTGTAAAGGGTATTTTTTCTGCTGGCATTATAATTTAAATGTGACTTCTGGCATATGAACGTCGTGCCACGAACTTAGTATAATATGGAGGTCCGATTTTCGATGACTTATTCCAACATTTGTGGCCGTATATCTCCAATTATGCGGCAAGTGTTAACCTCCAAGTGGTCAATCCTTTTGCGCTTGTAGGCGTAGACTAGTGGTTCACACATATCTCCACAAAGGATAGTCTATCGGTGTTAAATCGCAGGATCTTGGAGGCCAATGCACGTGTTCTGTGAAGTGTTTAATGTGAAATTATGCGGTTACCAAATGTTTCCTTCAATAAATCAATTGTGGCACGAGCTGTGTGACATGTTGCGCCGTCTTGTTTAAAACACGGCTCCTGTATATCATGGTTGTTCAATTCATGAATGAATAAGTGAGTAATCATAGACGATTATGTTGAGGTAGTGTGCGATACGTCTTTCGAACACAACCATGATTTTTAAAATGAACTTGCACAAATTTAGAAGCTTTGGTAAGACGCCAGTCATGTTAAAATGCCAAACTAAACTAATTATAAATTCCTTGTCAGCTGACAAAATGGCCATTGCAAAATTAATGCTTTATACCTCTATAAAAACACCCTTTATTATGAAAACAGTTGTGTCACGTTAGTCTCACGGTAATTTTCGCAATATTACTAAAAATATTCTTTGTGTTTTTCTTCGGAGAAACGCAAACAAATACAAGATTTGCTGGGAGTTTGATAACTTTTTAGAATTAATATAAAAAACATAAACAAATTTTCAAAATATTGTTATGTAGATATCACGTTGGTGACGAAATCCTAGCAAGTATTAGCCCCTGTTTCTAAAACCCAGGCGGTCGACTTGAGTATAAAATTTATATGGAAAGCACTAATTTGTTTAAGTGATTTTCATGCAAATTTTCTAGACGACTTGTCTGCTTGACTTGTAGAAACTGCTCATGAGGTCCTGAATGCTTAAAATGCGGAAACGACACCTTAATTTTGCTTCTTTGATAAATTTTTTATTGTTATTTTTGAATTTCATTTCATTTTAAATTAACATTGTGTTAAGCTCTATTTTCTATGTTTTATTTTGAAAGCTGGAATAAATTAAGGTTACCTCAACTTTTGACATGCAGCTGTTATTGAGAAGTTGCCACACCTTCAACAGAATATATGGCAGCTTCAAATGCCACCAATGTATTTTAAAAGTTGCATGCTAGGCAATCCTAAGGCAAGCTTATCGCAAATTTTTTTTTGGTTAAAAATAACTCATGATATTAAATAGTAAATATAATATAGGACAAGGCATATCAAACAGGTATTATTAAGAGCGAGACTGCTCATCAGCTGATTTTTTGTTTACACGTTTATAACGAAGAATTGATTTGACAATTACTTTTGTGCCATGTTTTCTGCCTACAATTTTTTGACAATTACTTTGTGAAACTATGTGAGAAGAGCAGCAGAGTTGTACCTAATGTGTGTACCGGAATTTAATTTACCGTGATATGGGCCTTGGCAGTCTGAAAAAAATTGGAAATTGTTTCTCTTTAATATTTTGAAAATTCTGGTCATGCGCTTTGACCCATACACAAATTATTTTTGATTCCTTCTCAATTACTCGATTGAAGGACAAATCACTCAGGATCGCGCGTGATCAACAAGTAGCAACAACACATAACTCACATCAATCTCAAGAAAAGTGGCCATCTCTGGTAACAACACTCTCTTTACCGCACTTTATACCGTATGAAAGGTTTTATTATAGTTTTGCTGGAGCTGCACAGGCCCAATTCGTTTCGTTTCTACTCAAACGAATAAATTTTAGTTTTATGCACATATTTTAGCACAAACATCACACACACTTGTTTTTATTTAAATATATATTTATAAGAAGAGAACATTAGCTCATTTAAAAGGTATAAAATAGCAATAACAGTGAAAATCATAACTTGAGATTTTTGTTAGCGTCTGGGAAAACTTAAAAATTTTATGGAAGAAATAAGTTGTAGTTTTTTGGGGCCTTGAATTCAATATAATAATCTAGGGTTGTCTTGCCTTGACTTATGTGACAACAAAAATTTTTCAAAGCGGATTTTAAAATATATAGTGCCTATTTCATGATATCGAAAGAAAACTTTCGAATTACAATTTTATATTAGAATTAAAAACAAATTTTCATATTTTATTGTTGTTTTCAATATAAATTTTCAGTCGAAAGCTTTCTTTCGATATCGTGAAACAGACCATTAGATTTTAGATTTTAAAATATTTAAAATAATTATTTCAACCTTAACCCTAGCTAGTACTGTGTTCGAAGTTGTGAAAAATTTTCAGGAACATTGATTATATTGCGTGAAAATTTTGACAAGTGACAAGTGATGCCCACATTACTTTTTCGAAAAAAAATTTTCATTTTTATTGATTAGAAGTATGCAACATTGTCACAGATGGCAGATAGATACATTTCATAAAATTTTCACGACTTGAACAGAGTACAACTTTTGCAACATTATTTCATGAATATTACATGGATTATGTCAACATTTTGAGTGAAATTTTTAACAGAGTACCAGGCTTGATATACGTTTTTTTTTAATGAAAATAGAATACGTGAATTGTTGAGAGATCTTCTGTAATGAAAGCTCAAATTTACCATCACTAATTTACAACAGTCTTGCCATTGTTATTTGAGATTTACTAATCCAGGAAATGTTTGTTAACTTGCTTATTTTTTATACTTAAGACAAACTTTTTTTGGTTTATTAATTTAAGTATGTATTCAGCCTTATTCCAGTTGTCGACATCGACGTCACTTTAACACAATGCTAAAAAATTGGGGCTTTTGTACCCGTTGTAGAGAAAAACTGACTCCTGTTGGCAGGTTTGTGCTATGTTCTAAACCTAAGGGAAAGGAAATAGATTGCCAGTAGCACAAAATTGTTCTCGAGAGCGAGTACACAAGCCCCAATTTTTTGGTATTGTGTTAAAATGACGTCGTTCTCGACAAATGGAATAAGGGTGATTATTTTTTAGTTTTTCTTATCGCTAAATAAATACCGAATTAGTAAAAAATTAACATTACTTCTATTATTATTACGAGGGCGGATCAATAAGTCCGTAACTTTTCCAACTTTCCTCGTAGTTATATGAAATGCAACACTGTTTCCATCAAGTACCACCTGTTTATAGACAACAAGAAATTATTGACCAAACAAGTGCCTATTTTAAGGACCTCGTAAAACCCTTTTTTTTTTGAAGGTATACAAAAACTGGGGAAACGTTGGACTAAGTGTATTAAGTTAAATAAAGATTATGTTGAAAAATAAATTTTTGTTTTGCCAAAAAACACTGTGTATCATTCAAAAAGTCACGGACTTATTGATGCGCCCTCGTATTATTGCCAGGTTAAGGCGGGAATTTCATTTTCCAAAACAAGTTCTAAAATTTTTTTTGTGCTCTACATACAATTTCTTTCGTTTGTTTAACAACAAGCGCATTTGTTTTAATAACCACGAGTACTTTTCCAGAAATTTGTTTGTTATTTTTTTTAAGAGTTTCCCAAATTTACTTTTCCGTTATCTGATTTCTAAAATGAGACAAACAACTTGTATTAATTAATTAGAGGGTTTTGTTTTTTGGTGGCAGCGTTAAAATGTCTCAAATTTATCGTTTAACATCTGAAAACGTTGTAAAGATATGTTACCTCCAACTGTGTTAATTGATAAAAATCATTGTCATAAATAAGAATTTTAATATGCAAATGAGAGAAATTTAAAAACCAAAAAGTTCTAGTAAAATATTTGTGCTTGTAGAAAAAGAAATAAGAGTGAAAGCTTCTGAGCATTAATTAAACAAAAATTCTGGGACAGTAGAAATTCAGGTTTTCCTAAACTAGAACAAATAATGTCCCCCTAGCAATTGTCAACATTTTGTATGAATGTCTTACAATTTCATTGGTTTTCAATTAAATATAGAGTAAAATATACGGCAAACTGCTGATATTAGACCCATTAGACTTTTTCAGCATATCCACAACATTGAAATCAACTCGCCACAATTTCCCAACAAAAAAAATCTGCAACACTTACAATTTTGATACCAAAGACACACTCTTTATATAATCTTTAAATATTTTAAATACAACAGCTAAAAAAAATATTTTATAATTTGTAATTCTTTCAAAAATACCTGTCACGGTATTGAATCATATGTTTTTTGTTGACATTTATAGCAAGTTTATAGACTTTTGAGAAAATACAAGCCTGGTATTTTCAGTGGAAAATAATAATAGCCTATTAGATCAGTGTTGCATTATCTCGAAAGTCCTACAATTATGTAGGATAGTGAATACTAGTCTTAAGTAGCATGGAGTTGCAAACTATTCAACTCACATTTCAGTGCTCTTCATTTTCAAACAAGCATTTAATTTATGAAATATATCAGTCTGACAATGAGTAGATTCGTTAACAACACAAAACCTACTAACCGACTAGTCGATAGTTACTGGGTCGCTAATGCGAACGATATTGAGTGACTTTATGTCCTTCGCTCGACTTGTCGATGACTTTGGCTGACAACCACTCAGTAGTGCAGAATGACATGACCATCAGGTCCTAAGCAAAGTTCACTCGATTTTAATGCATCATATCTTATCTGCATATTTTTTTTAACCATTGCCAATAGATCAAATAAGTAAGGTATTGAAACATTTCAGGGGGCTACACACAGAAAAAGATACCAATGTAAAATCACCATGCAAGAAGTTTGATTCAAATTCATTTACTTTGTTGATAGCTGCAATACACTTGTGATTAGTTGTGTGATTTTTTTTTTGTATTGTTCCTGTGTTTTTTTAATATTTTAAACAGCCGAAAAACTGCTGCTGGCTGGTAGGCAGTGTACTAGTCTTGCAGTCGGAGGATCACAGGTTCGAATCCTGGAGTCAAGTCAAACTATTTTGTATTTTTTTTTCACTAAAACTTTTCAAATAAATTGTATGTTAAATTACCAACGAAATAATGTTGAATCTTAAGAATATTTAAAATTGTTGTGGCTGCAGGGCTAAGCACGTTGATTACCACGTGCTGAGTTCCTAGTTCAAATCTTGAACGGGGAAGCCAATTTATATACAAACAAAAATTTTTCTAATGTCTACACACTCAAGTTAAATAATTAATAAAATACAATTACTATATTAAATTAAATTCATGTTGTTTCAACTGGAAATAACTTTGATTCAACATGATTCTTCATTTTGATTTTAACTGTACGTAAATGTTAAATCAAGGTGAAATAAAATTATTTCATGAGGAAAAATTTTCTTTGAAAATTACTATAAATCATGTTAGCTTAACATGAAACCCATATGAAGCAAAATCATTGCCGAAAAAGATTATATTAACCTTGGTTAAGTAGATTTTAAGTTGAAATTTTTCTGTGTGGAGGGGTATACAGGGAAATGTTGTAGTGAAAAAAAAATCCCAGGCATGACTTTTTCCAAACTCAGAATGGTGTGAGTAACTGAAGAGGTAGGAAATAAGGAATTTCCAAAAATGTTTACCAGAAAAGTATAACCTCCTTACGATAAAGAAACAAGCAAGAAATATAAATATCAATCATAACCTCTTAGACGAGAAGGAATTAGATGTAATGATTTTTGCATTTTAGCTAACATTAAAAAGCTTGCAGTAGTATTTACGAATAATTTTGCTCCCCACTGTTCATATGTGGGAACTTGTTTTCCAGCGTTTTAGATTCGTTGAGCAAAAAGGCGTTGTAGACAGCAAAAATGCATTAAATTGCATGTTTCCATCGTTGCTGTACTTGTTGATTTTTCCACCAATTTATTCAGTTTTGTATGTTGTCTTTCTTATTGCTTCGTATTCTCTTTACTGTACTTTGTTCTTTGTTTTATTTATTTTTTTCTCTTAGTATTTTCCACTCATATAAATTTTAATGTATGCCAATAATTGTAGTAATAAATCAAAAATTTAAATATTTTTTATCACAATATTTACACTTGAGTTTAATGTTTAACGATTTATTTTAATTAAATGCATGTTAATTTATTTATTTATTTATTTTTTTAAATTTTTTTTATATAATTTCGCTTAGGAATCGACAGTTTTAAGTGGATAAACACGTCACCCAAGAACTTGAAAATTTATTTACATGAAAATGTCCACATGAATTCAGCATTCGATAAATTTTTATTAGAAGTGTTAGAGAGAGAGAGAGAGAATAAAGTAATTCATTGCACATACAGTGAAATTAAATGACACTTTGCAAAATTTTATGAAATGATATGGAATATTATTGGTGGCAATCATGAATAAAATACCGCGATAAATTTTTCCCGGAAAAGTGAGATTTTTATCCCGGAATTTTATTCATGATTGCCCTATTTGTTTCCTTTTATTGATGGAAGAATACCCTTCTTAAATAAGCAATCGATGACTTCGCTTAAAAATAATATATATACTATACATATACATATGTATATCGACCCATAAACACCAAAGAAGCTTAACCGACATATTTTGTGGATATCGTTTTTTTTAAGAAAATCGATCGTTTAAAATCGCAAATGATCCAATTTAATAAAAAAAAATTAAGTTCGAAAATTATGTCGTTTAAGCAGTTTTGGAGGTTATGGCACGATATATGTATGTATGTGTGTGTGTGTTCAAATTATTTGTTTTTCGAAATATTTGCTGATTTTTTTTTCTTATTTAATTTTTTAGTCTTTTTGCATCGCTTCCGAAATTTTACCAATAATTTTTATTTTCTATAAAACTGGAAATAAGCTCCTGGTTCCACAACCCAGACGTTTCGACTTGAGTATTTTTTTTTTAGTGTTTTTCATAAAAATGTTCTACACAACAAACATTGAGAATTTAAAAACCAGCTCATTCCTATTTCATGAACTCCAGTTTCAATTATATAAATGACTTACAGCCTTATTTATAAAAATTATTCAGGCTTTATAAAGGATTTTTTAAATTTTTTTTTTATAAAAAATTGTTTTAAAAACACTTTATAAAGTCTTAATAATTTTTATAAATAAGGCTGCTAGTTTTCAACTATTTTAGGTTTTTGGTCCACTGTGCGTAGCAGCTAGATAACGGCTAAGCTAATCGTTCAATAAACGTTATTTAAATTTAAAAAATTTTAAATCACAGCGGGTAAGCGGTGTAACCAAATCTGTTTATTGGTGGCGTTCAGAAATACATACTTATACAGCAATTGTTGCTTTTTTAATGAGCAAACTTGGTATAGAATTTCAATGCAATAGAAATGGTGTATGTTTTTTTAATAAAGGCGGAATGCATAAAACTAATTTTATTTAAAAAAACATTATGTCATTTACTCGTACGCCAGTACACAGAGAAAACTTTGTATGGCGTTTCCTTATTTTTGGTGAATTTTTTCCAATACATATTTTTATTTTTAGGGATTCTTTAGCTTTGGCTGTTTTTTCGTTTTGGCGATTTCTTTTTCGGTTTTTGACGTTTTTTTTAGTTTTTTAGTTTTGGTGATATTTCATTTAAGCGTATTTTAATTTTTAATTAATTTTTTTTCATTTATTTCTTTTGGTATTGGCGCTTTTTTTCGTTTTAGCGATTTTTTTCGGTTTTTGGGATTTTTTTTAGTTTTGTCGTTTTATGTTTGTCTTGGCGATTTTAACGGTTTTCGACGATTGTTTTTGCGATTTTTTAAGTGCTCGCGTTTTTTTCGTTTGTGCGATTTTTGTTTTTTAATTTTTTAGTTCTGACGTTTATTTTATTTTAGCGATTTTTTTGGTTTTCGACGATTTATTTTATTCCTAGCGACTTTTTTTAGTTTTGGTTCTTTTTTTTTTTGTTTTGGCGATTTATTTTATTCCTAGCGATTTTTTGGTTTTGACTATTTTTTTTTATTTTTTTACTTTTGATAATTTTGTTTGCATTTAAGCGACTTATTTTATTTTTGGTGATTTTATTCATTTAAGCGCTTTTTTCATTATGCCGATTTGTAAGTTCGGCATTTTTTAAATTTTGAGACTTTTTTTTAGTTTTACCATGTTTGAAAATTTTAAGAGTTTGCCTCCAAGTTGTCGAAATAACGTTAACTGAACACCCTTTAATTTGTTTTTCTATTCAAATTTCAGTGTTAATGAAAATTTCAATTGTCTATATACAATTGTCTGTCTATAACAAAAGGATTTTAACAGGTTTCCTTGATTGGTTCAGAACACCCTTTAATTTTTAACTGTGATACCTTCATAATTATACTTTTTAACTGGCATATGTTGTTGCGCCCAAAATTTTACATAATCTGTGAAGTTTTCAGGTTCGTAGCGCTAACGGTTCTTGAGAAGATAGCCTGTGATAGACAGACAGACAACGGATGGACGGACATTGTAGCATAAACAATAGGTTTCCTAAAAATTAAATAATATTTTTATTCAAAATATAAATAATTTACCACAGAATTCGTAAAATTAAATGCCAAAATTTTGTAAAAGTTTAATAAAATAAGAACCACATTGGGCCTTATTACGAGTGTCGTATTACGACTTCGACTACTACTAGACTAAGGAACATTGCAATATTCTTTTCTTTAATGTAGTAGAAAATCGTCGTGGTCGTGGTCGTAGTCGAATTACGACACTCGTAATTAGGCCCATGTTTTCTTAATTCAAATAATTTTCTATGTATTCAACAAACCAAGATCAAGACTTTCGGTATTGATATCGATTTCGAATATATCTCGAACACCTATCGTGTAAAACTATCGAGAGTGACACTAAAAAACTAATCGAGAAAAGTTCACCTGTCGCTAAGTTTTGTGCGAAAAAACATTCAATTTTAAGTTTCGCTAGCACTATCAAAAGTGAGAGAATATCGAACTAATTTGGATATCGCAAAAAAAAAATAAATAAATAATTAAATATGTAAATAAATAAATAAAAATATAAAATAACTCTTTTACTTTTTCTGCTGCATTCGATAAACTCTCACTTTTGATATTGCTGGCGAAACTTCGATATCGAATGTTTTTTGGGACAAAACTGAGCGACAAGTGAACTTTTTTCGATTAATTTTTGAGTGTCATTCTCGATAGTTTTACACGACAAATGTTCGAGACATATTCGAAATCGATATCAATAACGAAAGTCTAGGTCAACTGGGTACTTACACGCTGCAAGCTTTGAACATGGTAACTCCATTTTAACAGACTAAAACACATCCCCTAGTCTATCGTGGCAAATTTTTTTCTGTTCAATTACTGCATGTGTATATGTTTTTATTTTATTTTTTAACTTACAGTGCCTCGAACTTGGTACCTCCAGACCAGCAAACTAGCACACATCCATTCGGCTGTCATCACAAATTCGAGAAACTATCGAGAGAAGTTCGAATTTCGAAGCTTTAGCGAGCATTCGAATTTTTTTTTTAATTTGCGAACAAATATCGAACAATTTTGTTTCAAAATTTTTTCGCTTTAGTGAACATTCGTTTCTATCGAATCTCAGGTCAAGTGGGTCATGAAGAAAAAATAATAAAACTTAAAATGAGTTTCAAAAATATGTTTGTTAAAAAAGACCCGTCATATGTAATTCTTTCTGTGTAGAATGGAAAATTTACATAAAAAGCAATAATATTTTTTAGTGATTTCCATAAAAATTTTCTAGGCGAGTCTACTGCCAGGATCTTACCAGGATCTTGCACTTAATAACGGCATTTTATTTGAAAAAAAAAATTGCTAAACAAAGAATAAAAATATTAAGAGAGATGTTGAAATCAGTTTTCTTTTAAAAATCAATGATCCATGCTTTTTATTAGATGCACAACAAATAAGTTTGAATGTTCTATTGCAAATAGTTAAAACAAATCGTCGTGCTATGCAAATGCAAAAAGCCAAATGGCAATTGGTATTTGCCAATTGGCTATTGCATACATTAGATGTGCATGTATTTATGCTGTCATACAAGTTCGCTTAAGTTAATATTCGTATTTGAAAATGTAATTTATCTCAATTATAATCCTACAATTTCAAAGCTTTCGTTCGTATGCATGAACATACAAGTATTAACAGCAGACTGTAATAAATCGTTCATGTACTTTTTGTTTTTGTTTTTTTTTTTTTGTTGAAATTAACGATTGAGATCTCTGCTGCACCATGAAAGTGCATGATGCATTCGAATCTGACCGCACATGAAACAACAATTGGGCACGCGTGTAAGATTGAGATTGAGTAGGACTAAAAGAAAAACAAAGAAATATTCCAGATGAAAAATAAAGTAAATTTACAAAAAAAAAAGAAATCAAAATCATATTAAGCGATTTGCTTGTTTAAGCAAAAGAAAAAATAACAACTTTAGCACAAAATAGCAAAATTTTGATCATGATTGAGAGAGGGCGGAGTAGGAGAGTGAGAGAGAGAAACTTACAAAATGTCTTTGCTTAATCGAGAAAGCTTAAGACTAATAAACTTTGCAATGCCCTTCACCATGAAATGTTGACACTTTTAAATGTAATATAATGCAGGCACACACACGACACGACACGACACGACACGTCATGACAGGTTAATGCAATTTTATGCATACCACTGCAGGACATGTGATTCGCTAAGGATTTGGCAAATATTATTTATCTTATTTTCATAAGAAGAAATCAGTTGATGTGTATTAATACCAATAATAATATTCAGATGGTGAAAAGAGTGGCAATGTGTTTGCTGGGAAATTTAAAGAAGAAGAAGAATTAAAAAAGGGTTCCTATGAAATATGTTTAATTAAATATAAATAAATTCAGTAAAGTGCGACTTTGACTCGCGCACGAAGGGTTCCGTACGTTGGGCTTTTAGCATTTTTTTAATACAGTGTTTCTTACGTTTTTTCAGCTGAAATAATTTTTTTTTTGATTATTTTTCGTTTTTTTCTCGTTTTGGCGATTTTTTTTAATTATGATCGCCATTTTTTCATTTTGGCGATTTTTTTTTCATTTTGGCGATTTTTTTCATTTTGGCGATTTTTTCATTTTGGCGATTTTTTTCATTTTGGCGATTTTTTCATTTTGGCGATTTTTCCGGTTTTTCGCGATTTATTTTCGATTTAAAAATTTTTTTTAATTTGGTGCTTTTTTTTTGTTTTGGCGATTTTTTTTTTTGAGATTTTATAATTTTGGGATTTTTTTGTTTTACCGGTTTTGAAAATTTCAAGAAGTTTGCTCTTACGGTTTCCAAGATACAGCAAGTTATCAAAATTACATAGTCAAAATTACATTAACTGATGGTACACCCTCTAATTAAAATTTTTTAAATTTTAGTGTTAATTGTTGTAGTCTGTATAAAAATACACTAACTTTACAAATTTCAAGTGTATATACATACAATTGTATGTATATTACATGGGATTTCAACATTTTTCGTTGCTCGTTTTGGCCCACCCTTTAATTTCCAACTCTCATGTATTTGTTGTTGTAGCGGCCAAGGGTCCACAAACTGTGTCCAAATTTCAGGTCCGTAGCTCTTACGGTTCTCGAGAAAATACCCTGTGACGGACAGACGGACAGCGTAGCCAAAACAATATGGTTTCCTTTCACCTTTGATGTACGAAACCCTAAAAAAGGAATTCATAGTTGTAATAAATTACTTTTATAAACTAAAAAACAGTATAAATTTTCCAACCCTGGATTTTGATTTTTGATACTAATTTCTTTCTTTCTTAAATATAGAATATATTTATTTAACAAAGAAAAAAAAATTATTAGGGCCATTTTCACAACTTTCCGTTAGCCTAAGGTAGGATATTGTCTGCCCGATAAGTAGCTTTGCACTATTGCAACTTAAATTTTTTTATTGCTATTATTAAACATAAAAAAATAATAAATGAAGGTTTTATAGTGCATAGCCATTTATCGGTCCGACAAAATCTGATCTTACGTTTAGCTAACGGCAAGTTGTGAAACTGATCCTTAGTAGTTTTTTTATGGGAATTTTTGTAATTTAAGTTTTATAGTTTTTTAACGCACTAATTATGCCAAATTATAATTTTTCTTATACAGTAAAGTATTTTTTATTAAAAAAATATTGAAATTGCTTATTGAGGGGCTTGGCTGGATCTTAAAAAAATAGTTTTATTTGGTTATATTTATATACAAAAAAAAGACAAAACTTTCCATCTCTGGAGCTGTGTTTTTTTTTTCTAGTTTTGTAAACCGAACTTTTCTTTCTAAAATATCAATTACATTTAATGTCTAAGGGAAAAGAAAAAAATAGTTTTACCTGTTTACTTTTATATAAAAAAAATTTGTTTGCCAACCCTGGAATCATCCTTTTATATATTTCTGATTTATTTTACGAAAATATTTCTCTATGAAAATATAAAATATGTTTGATTTATAGAGAAAAAGAAAAACCAGTACTGTTACGTACAAAAAAAAAGTGTTAATTTTCCAACCCTGGAATCGGCTTTTTGATTTATTTGGAATTTTAATACTTTTTTAATCTTATTATATATAATACAAAAACACGTTTATTTCCACCCCACAAAATATTTGTAAAAGACCGGTGCGTGTTTTTATATATATTCTACCCCGGTAAATGCTACGCCCCTTTCAGAAATAGTGATTCGTCCGACAGATGGCGCAATTTCTAGTTTTTTTTGTGTTTTTGCACCGTAACTCAAGAACTACTGCACCGATTTAGACCAAACTTTATATACATGCTCTGTGGGGCGTGAAGAGTGTTTCCGTGTAGTTTGAAGTTCGTCCGACAGATGGCCCAATATTTAGTTTTTTTTGTGATTTTGCACCGTAACTCAAGAACTACTACTCCGATTTCGACCAAACTTTATATACATGCTCTATGGGCCGTGAGGAGCGTTTCTGTGTAGTTTGAAGTTCGTCCGGCAGATGGCGCAATATTTAGTTTATTCGTGGGCAAAATCCAACTTTCATATTGTACCACCAATGCCATATACAACACTAATGTTTGCTTAGGGCCAGCAACGTGGACCGGTGTCAGCTAGTTCTATATAAAATAGGTTAACAAAAACCCCTATTAATTTTTTTTATATGCCAAGAAAAATGTTCAACTTTCCAGCTCTGAAACAGTCTTTTTCTATTCTGCTAATTTTCAATACCAATCTATTTCGGACCATTTCTGACACACCATTAGAATACCAAAGTCCCTAGCTTTTCTGGGAGTTTCCGAAAACCGATTTTACATGTAGACAGACGGAAGGACGGACAGACGGACTTCGTTTAGTCGTCTTCCTTATTCATTAGGACCCAGTATATGTATATATATACTTTGTGTGTCGTATAATAATATGGTGAAAATTACACACGGAAAGACAAATCTATACGAATATACGATTTACCATTTTTGGTGAAGGGCATAATTATACCTTTTCAAATTTTTCACTTTCTCGGCTACTTAAATGCTACCTAAGCGATGTTAAGAATCGTTCCTACGAAGTTCATATGTTCTAAAAAGTTGTTTATTGAAATCTCAAGTACATTTCGGTAGTTGATTATTTCCTTGAATTTTGAACGGTTTGCTACCTATGGACCTGAACAGGGGAAAAAGGTAAAAAAAAATCGATTTTTTTTAATTTTTTGCGATTTTGAGTTTGAAGATGAAGTTTTTTTGAGTTTATATATTAACAACTTTTGTTCTCTATGACAAGAGCTACAAGTTTGCCTCAGAGAGTAAATCAGAATTCCGAACGGTTTGCAAGATATGAGCCTGATAAAATGGTAATTTAAAAAATTACCGCGAGTCCCCTAATCTTAGGGGGCCCATAAAAAATAGTGCATGGTGATTTTTTTTTTGGTCTTTTGCCACGTACTTTTGTCCGTATGTGGTTATATTTCCATGACTTAAAAAATTACACGCAGTGCAATAAACCGGGTAAGTCAGGTTGATCTGTGGCATTAAAATTTAATTTTAATATTAAGTATAATTAGATCGATGGAATAAATTTATGGACTGTTCTATTAAAAATTTAAACAACAAACAAAAGCATCTAAAAATCTACACGTAACGGACTTACAGCTAATGCTCTCACTCATTGTGGTTTTTTTGTATAATTTCGCTTTTAAACAACCAATGAATAATTTGGCTGACTTCAGTTGAGATGATTTCGATTAGTTACGAGTACAAATAGTGCACCCCAGGCAGCAGCAATATTTTCTTTGGCCAAATAGTTAAACAAAACAAAGTATACATGCAACAATGTAAAGTATCATTCTTGTTGTTGGTGGCAAACCCAAAACTCTAACTAACATAAGACCAGCGAATGCCAGAAATGTTATGGGCTTTTGTTTCGCGTAAAAAATAAATAAACAAATAAAATAATCTATCTTTCTTCAAGAAGTAGTATCTACGAAAACTTTTAAAAATTGACCTCACCTGAATTGTAAGTAAAGCATGTACTTAAATTTTTGTAAGTCTTAAAATAAATAGATATGAAGCAATAAAACCACTCGTAGCATTAGTAAAAATATACAAACATACATACATACTCGTATATAAATAATCTGGTAACGAAAATATGCTTAAAGTATTAATGGCGCCTTACGTAATGCATGTTGGCTAATACAACAATACGCTGCTATACGCTATACGATATACGCTCTTCTTTATTTGTACTTTGGATGCAGCTGAAATGTATGGCCATTTGGAGATTCTCATTCAAATGCATTCAGTGCTTTCTCCCCATTATTATGCAAGAACATTTGTTGTTGTTGTTGTTGTTGTTGTTGTTATTATTATTATTGTTGTTAAAGTGGCATCGTCAGAATGTGTTTTATTTTTTTTAACAAAAATGATTGGAGCACGAAAATCAAATTTTCTAAAATGCTTGATATTAAAAAACATTAAAATATTTGAACATCCTTTATTCATGTTTGGTAATGATGGTATGTAGTCGTATTCATACAATACTACTTCGAAATGCAGCCCGGTGTGCTTCGCCTTAATCCAAACTTTTCAAATGAAATAAAAAAAAATTAAAACTATCTTAAAAATTCGGCCTAAAACGTGATGATTATATTTGAAAAACAAAATGGGATATTTTTACAATTGAAGGGCTACAAACTAGAGTTCGACCGATTAATCGGCTTCGGCCTTCGGCCAGCATTCGGCGTATGGCAAAAATCGGCCGATTAGCCGAAGCCGAATATTTTTCATTCCAAGCTCGAAAAATAAAATTATGTTTGGCTTCTATTGTGTTTAACGTTTTGAAAGGGTTGCTTTGAAATACAACCCTGGTGCTTTATATTTTCTTTTACTTGGACATTCTTGTGAGTGATCATATGAAAAAGCAATCTAGAAATTGCAAAATAGCCAACATATATTTTTTTTCTTGATATGTATCCAATAGATATTATAGCTATTTCAGTGATCTCAAAAAAGAAAAGTTTTTTCTTAATTCATATATAACGTAAGTATCATTTTAAAAATTTAAAACATTCGGCTTCGGCTTCGATTTTGACCGAAGTTTAGGATTTTAGCCGAAGTTCGGCTTCGGCGTCGGCCAAAAAAAAAAAACGCCTTCGGTCGATCTCTACTACAAACCAGAGGTGTACAAGCAGGGTTGTCGGATTTATTCCCAACTATTTCGCCAAATTGGTTTTAAAAATCGCCAAAATTCGCCAAAATCAATTTTCTGAAGTATTCAGAAACATATATATTTGATAATAAATATGTTTTTATATAAGACTTTTTTTAATACAAATTTTTATAATATAATTGTATAAAATTTAGCAGAAAATCGCCAATAGAAATAAAATCGCCAAAAATTACTTCCTGTAAATTTTTCTCATCAAAATACAAAACGCATTAATTACCACAGTAATATAAGAAAATTATCAAAATCAAATTGTTTTAAGTTCTTGCTGACGAGTTTTAGTAGGATTTATTTTTGAAACTACTTACAAATATTATTAAGTTCAATTTTGTTTAAAAATAGCCATAAAAATCGCCAAAAAATTTATTTATCGCCAGAAAAATCGTTATGTCGCCAAATCAAAACTTTAGACGCCAAAAAACTTGAAAAATCGCCACGTCTGACAACTCTATTAACTAAATAAATACAGTAAACTGCGACTTTAATTCATACAAGAAGGGTTCCGTAAGGCGCACAGTGGAGCCAAATTCCATTTTTTTTCGCACATTAATTCATATTTCCACAACTATAATAGTAAGGGTCACTCAATTTAATGTGGATAACTCTTAAGCGGCCCACCCACTTGCAATATAATTGTTTAATATTTCGTATTGTACAATAATATCGCCAATGTATATGTCATATTCAAAGGTGGCACAATATATTAAGAAAATATCAAAAGACTTTTGATTTTTATTGCACAATCCAGACAATTGTGTAATGTGGTGGCAACATTGTTCAATGTTGTTTACTTTTTAACTGTCAGGAAAATTGGGCAATATCAATTTTTTGAAAATATTGAGCCATTTATTGCATAGTATAGCTCAAAACGGCAATAATATATGTAACATAATAACAACATATGCAAAAAATATTGTATAATCGATGAGCCGCTTTAGAACAAAGTACATATTGTGACAAAATCTTAGTGGTAAGGGAAGGGGGAGTCAAGTACTCCCCATACAAAGTGATTATTAATTAATTATTGTTAATGATTGTTTTTTATGTAAGAAATACTAAGGCAGCAACACAATGCATATAAACGATGCTTTAGCAACAAAACTAGCAAAATTTCATGAGTTTTTTATTCACGCACGCTCTTGATGAATTGCCTGTAGGGTTTGGGAAACGGGAATTCCCGGGCGGGAAATACCGGGAAATGTCAGTCTAATATTCCCGGGAAATTTTTGAGATTTTCCCGGGAAAACGGGAAATTAAAAGTCCATGTTATTTCATAAATATATAGAATTTATAATCCAATTTTACTTTAATATAAAAAGTTATTATTTTTTTATATATTACAAAAGTTCGTTTGAATGATTGTATGACTAAATTTACACGAACGTTGACACGTTTTTCATCGTCTGTTTAAACACTTACAAGGTATATGTATATGTTCGAAGGAAATTTTTTAATCTTAAAATTTAAATTGAGTTTTTGTTTTAAATGTAACTGTAAGAAAGAAAGAATTCTTTCGACTCCGATAAACAAGAAGTAAAATGTCCATGTTTTTTAATATAAAATAAAAATGTGAGCTATTCAAATCTTGTCTGAAATTTCATAAAAATTCCATTAAATTCAGGTCATACCTTATCTCCTAAAAAAAGTGGAATAACTTGTATAAGTATCAATGATTGCAATGATATAATCGTTTCCCAAAGTAAATAATTCGATGCTAAGCGAACTTGGAGTGATTTTTCGCCGAATTAGTGAACAAATTTTGAAAAGTGTAGTGAAAATTATAAAATAAATAAATAAAATAAAAGACACTTAGACATACTGTGGCTCAGGATATTCAAAATTCGGCGCAGCGCAGTATGGTACTGTAACCTGCTTGTACTTAACGATAGAAACCGCCTGGAACTTTTTCAAAAAGAATGAGAAACAAGCAAGGCAAATTCTTATTAAAATGAAGGTAGGTCTTATTAGAAAATTGTCTACTAATTGTGGTAACAGTCGTCAATTGGTTTTTGTATGATCTTTTGTTGTGTAATAATTTTATTCCATTTGCTTAAATTCAATTAAAAATTTGTCTTAGAACTGCTTTTTTATTAACTTTTATTTAAAAAGAATGCTTACATTAATAAAAAAAATCGAAATTTCACCAACTTTCATTTAATAAATGTATTTAATTTAGAAAATTAGCTATTCCCGGGAATCCCGGGAATTCCCGGGAACTTGATTTTTTAATTCCCGTTTCCCGGGAAGTGCAAAAGTCCGGGAAATCCCAAACCCTAATTGCCTGCCATTGACTGACCTCGCATATGAATTATACAAAAAAAAAAAAGATTATTTAATAAGCCTAAGAAAGTTAGCTAATGTCACACGAGTTATTGTTTTTAATCATTTTTAAACGACTATATAAATACAACCATGGTTACGTGTGAATCACGTGTGAATCACGCGTGACTCACGCATAGCAAATCACGACTTTTGCACACCCTTAATAAAAATACATAAAAAGTGGTTTCTATAACAGCTTAGATTCGTACAAAAGATGAGCTACAACTTTGCCCCAGAGAGTAAATCAAAATTCCGAATGGTTTGCAAGATATGAACCTGAGAAAATGCAAAAAAGACACCGAGGCCCCAAATCTATGGAGGCCCATAAAAAAGGCATGACTTGTGGCAAAACTGAGAGACACACACGGGTCAATTTTTTTATTTATTTTTGTCCTTTTATAACGTAGTGGTGTGGGTTACATTTCCATGACTTAAAAAATTACACACAGTGTGACGTGTAAAACATGTACATGCACGGAATGAACCTAACAACAACAACAACACACTTAAACCACAAACATGCACACACAAGTCCATGGTAAGCAATTTTGTTAGTGATCAAACAAATTTACAATTCTCATTTGTTGCATGTTTTGTTTGCATTTTAACAACTTTATTCTTTAATTCATTAATAATATTTATCAATACAGCGAGTTTTCACAGTGCAACTCAAAAAACTATTTGATAAATAAATTATCATGAAAATTCTTTGCTTTTTGAAAAAAATTCTCTTTGTTTCAATAACTTATTTTTAACCCCCGACCAAAAAAAGGGGTGTTATAAGTTTGTAGTGTGTGTCTGTGTATCTGTGTATCTGTCCGTGTCCACGTGTAGACCAAACGGCTAGACCGATTTTGATTAAGTTTTTTCTGTTTGAAAAGTGACTTGATCGAGATGGTTCTTAGCTATGTCTGAAGAAAATCAGTCCAGCCGTTGAGGAGATATAACATCTTCTCTAGATATATCGGGGGTTTTTAAAATTTTTAATTTTTGTTATTTTAACTAAATATTCAATAATTTATTTGTAATTGTACTTATCAGCTATGGAAATATTATTTTCACAGGAAATTTAAAGAAAAAGTTGTTGAATACCCGCATTTTTAACCCCCGACAAAAAAGGGGTGTTATAAGTTTGTAGTGTGTGTCTGTGTATCTGTATATCTGTATATCTGTGTATCTGTGTATCTGTCCGTGTCCACATGTAGACCAAACGGCTAGACCGATTTTGATTAAGTTTTTTCTGTTTGAAAGGTGACTTGATCGAGATGGTTCTTAGCTATGTCTGAAGAAAATCAGTCCAGCCGTTTAGGAGATATAACATCTTCTCTAGATATATCGGGGGTTTTTAAAATTTTTAATTTTTGTTATTTTAACTAAATATTCAATAACTTATTTGCAATTGTACTTATCAGCTATGGAAATATTATTTTCACAGGAAATTTAAAGAAAAAGTTGTTGAATACCCGCATTTTTAACCCCCGACAAAAAAGGGGTGTTATTAGTTTGTAGTGTGTGGCTGTGTATCTGTGCATCTGTGTATCTGTGGATCTGTGCATCTGTGTATCTGTGTGTCTGTCCGTGTCCACGTACAGCCCAAACGGCTGGACCGATTTTGATTTAGTTTTTTCTGTTTGAAAGGTGACTTGAAGGTTCTTAACTATCAGAAGGTTCTTAACTATGTTTGAGGAAAATTGGTCCAGCCGTCTAGAAGATACCACATCTTTTCTAGATATATATGGGGGTCTTTAAAATTTTTAATTTTTGTTATTGTTATTGAAACTAAAAATAATTTTTTTTTAGTGTTTTAATGTTTTATATTATTCCTAGTTTATTTAAATAATAGCAAGTCTATTGAAAACCGCAGCATTAGCTCATAGGATTGTACACATTACCGAACCATAGTTAATGAAGCGATATCGTACCCATTATAAGCACATTATGTACACAGTACCGTACTTAACCGAACTACGAAGTGCACATTCTCATCCTCCGCTAACAGTCAGTCGTATTACGAATATTAATTAACCGGCTAAGAAGCGAAGTATTTGTTTCATTGGCTATATGGCGTGCCTACTCAAGGCCCTGATTCACTATCCTATACGATCTCACGATGCATTTACAGAAAAATCTTGCAGAAGTCTGAACGACTTTAAAAAATGGTTTCAAAATGGTGTTTTAGGTGCCACACTACTATCTATCATTTAAAAATGATGCAAATATTCTTCTGGCCTAAATGCAAGCTCATTAAAGTTTGAAAGAGTATACAAATCAGTATAATAAAAGCTGTGGCTACTAAATCAATTAAAATATTTGCTAAGACCTTAAAATGTATGTATATAATTAATGGGATTTCCAAGTGATTGAAACATCATTTAAAGAAAAAAAATTGTGTTTAACCGTAATTACCAGCATTTAAATAATCTCTCTCTGCTGTATCGTATATGTTTTGTCTTTTTTGCTTCAAAAAGAACATATTTCTTTTTTAGAATCTTAACTTTCACATGACATTATCAATTATGTGAAAATAATGATGGTTTTTAGCAAACAAACCAAAAAAAAAAAACAACAGCTTTACAAAATTATTCGCACGATTTTGGTGTTAAGAAAATAAATAGTGGAAAAAAAGAAGTTAAAATAAAACAAGATACAAAATATTTAAGTACAAGTACGCCGCACATACAATTACGAATACATGGACACCATTTGGACCACAATTCAACAGATGCAGCAGATTTTTTATTTGTTTTTTATTTTGTTAATAAAAGATTATAAATAATTTTTTTTTTTTTTTATTTTTTTTTTTAAAAAGAGAAGTAACACTCAGGCAATTAATGCCTACTACTATTACTAGGTGTTACCTTCTTTAGGAAAGGGATAGTGATAGAGAAGACAGGTGGTGAAGGAAGAGATAGAGGAGAGCTTCATTCTTTTACAACTCTGCTTTTTTTTTTTTTTTTTTGCACGCTTTTTTTGATAATGCAGTTTTGCTGCGCCATCTGGTGTCAAATGAGGCGTATTAAATTTTTGAAGCTGTGTTTTGTAGCCATTTTATTGATTATTTTACTTCGCCGATGATTCTGCTACACAACGAAGGAGGGCGCTCTGATGTTACATTAGGATTAGTATCTGCTGAAGTCGGTATAGTTCAGTGACCAGTGACTATGCCTTCATCACTTGAACTTTCCTGCAACAACTGATACGAAGGGACACTAATGCACATCAGAAAAATGCGTGGTGTTGTTATTCAATGACTGTTGGATACAGGGATTGAACCCAGGACCTTCGGTTTTGTAGTCAACGTGCTAACTACTTCAGCCAACGCCACCCTCAAATTTGTTTCTTTTCCTTTCTTCAGTCTTTAACATTGCTTTCCCTTCTTATACTCTTTTGTCGTATGTACGGGTAGTATACATCTTTGTTTTTAGAGTTAAGCAAAGCTTTCATTAAACCTGAATTCGCGTGCACTGCTGCCACATATAATACCCGTAATGATGGATTGAGCAGATTATAATAATTATTTTCTAAGCAAATAAATAAGAAAGAAAGAAAAAATTAAATCATGAAGTAGTTTTACATCTTGTAGTTGAAGTCGTTCTCACTTATTCACTCACTCGCTGGGGGCTGAGTGACTGACTGTTGAAAGTATTTATTGCATAAGCTTTAATGACTAAATGGTGTAACTGTCTTTTTCAAGAATTTAAGATCACAAGTATTAATGTTCAGTGATGCCACACTTTAAGATTTGTCTTCTTGTGTTTGAAGCATTTTATGTAAATTTTGAACATAATAAACATTTTTTATTTTAGCAAGGGCATTTTTAATTTTGTGTAATCACATCTAATAAATTATTTGCTTTATTTTATTTGCCAATATGAAAAGCTAAGCAAAAAAAAGAATCTAAACTTTCTTAAGACATTTTTATGTTGTTTGAACTTTGGGCTGGGCTTCATTTTGCTTTTTCATGAAAGAAAATAATTTATTCTCAGCTCATATCTATTACTACGTTTATACGAGCAAATAAATTAACCCACTGTTCAAATTAACCAACTTGGTAGCACTTTTATAGACAACTTACTGATGTTGAGAAAAAAAATATTATGTTAAGGCTGAGTTACCCGACAGTAACGTAAAGTAACTGCAACAGTAGGAAACAGCTGATCGGTAGTGTTATGTAAAAAGTAATGAAAATGGTTATAGAGATGTAATGTAACGTAACCTACTTTTCATATAAAAATATCGATCAGCTGTTTCCTACATTGTAGTTACTTTACATTACAGTCGGGTAACTGAGCCTTTAATGTATAAAATAACGAATAAGTACTTGTTTGAATTTGCATTATTTTCTTCTATCAAATTTTCAATTTGCAATATTTTTTTATTTATTGTTTTTCATTAAACAAATTTTGTAAGCGTGGCAACCTCAAGCATTTTATTTGTAAATGGTGCGTTAATAGTGAATAGTTTTTGCAATAAAAAAATTATATGGCAACAATTCGTGCCATAACCGAAAGTTATGACCAAAGTCGGTCATTTGCGATCGTAAATAATCGATTTTCGTAATAAAACCGAAGTCCAAATATATGTCGGTTCAGCATTTTTTTTTTTTGCGTTTATGGCTAGAATTTACACTTTTATTTGCAAATAAAGGCTCAGTTACCCGACTGTAATGTAAAATAACTGCAACAGTAGGAAACAGCTGATCGATATTGTTATGTGCAAAGTAATGTAAATGTCATATAAAAATATGGATCAGCTGTTTCCTACGTTACTTTTACATTACATTGCCGTCGGGTAACTGATGTTAAAGCCTTGCGTATAAGCGTAGTGTATATTGGTAATAATAGAAAATTACGGATTTTTCATAATGATATATACCAACTTTCTAGAACAAATTTTGTTAATAAATTCGTTATATAACATTAAAAAAAAACAGTTCTGCCAAAAAAAATCAACCAAAAAAATCAATGCAAAGATCTGATAGAATACTTTGGAAAAAAAAATCTATAGAATCAAACAAAAAATAACATTTAAACTCTGTTCGTTAAGAAAAAGTACGTGAAAATTAAATTAAATTTTAATGGGCCTGCCTCCGCCCATATTTTTAAATGCAAGATTGTGTGTTTTTCAGAGCTCAGAGCTCAGGGTATGGGTTAAATTTTAATTAAAAATCGGTAAAGTACGACCACGTTAAATAAAATACTAAATTTTAGTAGGCGTGACTCCGCTCAATTTTTAAATCGAAGATAGTGGCTATTTTAGAGCTCAAGGTGTGTGGTTAGTTTCGTTAAAGTCGCTTAAGTAGAACCACATGAAATATAATAATATATTTTAATGTCCGCAACCCCCGCCCGTTATTTTTTCAACTTTAAAATTGTGTAATTATAAAAACCAAATGAGTTTGCTAGGTTTCGCAGCAATCAAATATGTAAGAAACATAGCATAAAATTAAATAAAAAAATTTGTGGGCGTGTCCCAGCCCACAATTGGTGCACTTTTTTACAATTGTATCTATGAAGCTATACCTTTTCAAACAAACAAAAAATTTCAAATCGGTCTAAAATGACCCGATATAACAATGTCAAAAAATAATTAAATAAAAAAACATAAAGACAAATTGATAACATCTTTCTTTGATTGAAGTCGGTTAAAAAATAAAGTCAAAATATAATAAATACGCTCCAGGCAATGCGATACACAGTGGAATGGTTTCATACATATTTGTGCAATAACTATAAACAGTGGCCCCACATCGTCATTGAAAAGTTTTTAGGTATACGCCATATTTTATTGCAACCTGTGTTCGTTATATCTAAAATCCACTGTGCATTCTTTTGATCTCCTCTTCTATTATCAGTCCTTAAAAACTAGCCTTATTTCTGCCTTAAACAGTGTACTATTGTTCAGAAGACTACTTCACTTTATTTAGCCAAAACTATTTTGCGGCGAAACTCTTTACCCATTCTTATGGAAATTTGTAGAAATATGAGCTGCCTGTCACAACTCAATAGTATGAAAAATATTATTAAACAATTGGAAAATGCTACGCACATTGAAAGTAAATGCTATTTTTAAACTACTTCTGCATACAAAAAAAAAATGCATATTAAATCGTATGTGTTTCATGTTGATTCAACATGATTTAAAGTAATCTTCTAAGACAAATTTTTTATCTTTTGAAATAACTTTACATCATATTGTTATAATATTCCAGTAGTGTTAACTCAAAGTGAAAAATCATTTGTCATGCAGCTGAGGTAGGCATCCGCCTGTTCAGGTCCTTACTAAAGATCTGCTTCCCTTGCAAATAATAACACGAAGATCTTGTGTTTCAGAGAACACAGTATACTTTATTTAACTACTTTAACTTAATATGTAGATATACTCCCATATGCAACAAAAAATTAACGTGTGCTTGAAGTGTATATTAAAACAAAATTTCCATACAAAAACCGGTTTTAACGTACACTTGAAGAACACGTTATTTTTTTTTTTTTGCAAATGGGTGATATTCTCTTGCGCTGTCTGGGTGATATCTGGATAACTTGCCCTCTTGATTTCAAAAGTCCTCAGGAAATATAGTTGCCTACTGTACTCAGCTAAACGAGGATAGACGAAATATTTAGATGTTCGACTACATACGATTGTGAATACACGTAAGATTAAGAGGTGCTAAATACGAGTTATAATGTTCCACTAGCTAAAAGCACACGAAAGATTCGGAAGTTCGTATGCTTCACTAAATACTATTTACGAATACTTGTCTAATTAAATTTCAACATGCCTCTAACTACTTCGTAGCAAGAATCGGTAAAGCTCTCGGGCGACAGCTCGAGTGGCCGACTCGTAGCTGACGCTCATACGGAGTCCGTTACTTGTTCTCCGATTGCTTTCAAAACTCGATCTCTTTTATATATTTCCGCTCAACAGCTGAATGAGAATTCCAAAGTGCATTCCTCAACCTCAATGTTAACAAAAAATGTAAACAAACAATTATGTTGTACTCTACATTAGTTAAGGTCGTATGCACCTATCAGTTGTGCAGTATGTAACTATGGGTGTATAAATACCCTACTTATAAGGTATGTATGTGTTTTAATAATTATTAAAACACAACTATAATTGTAACGTCACGTCACATGTTGATTCAAAATTATAAAGAGTTCAAACAACATGATTTTGATACTGAAATATTACGATGAATTATGTTGAATCAAAGTTATTTCAAGTTGCAACAACATGAGTTTGAATTGAATGTAATAATTTTATTAATTATTTAACTGACGTGGTGTGGATTGGCAGGATAAGGAAAGTGTGTATGTGTGTTGTATGTGGTTGGCTTCCTCGGTCTAAATGTGAACTCAAATTCATCGTACGTGTTACCGCTGAGCTTACTATGCCTGTATCTGGCATGTCCTGAAAATGATATGTGATTTTAAAAGTAATAATTGTCACGCCGATATTTCTCCACCCTATTCTTAAATTTGTCCATTGTATAGAGGGTCAACCATCATTTCTGACAGAAATCTATCGTATATGATATCAAAAATATCTGCAGGATCATTTATAGTTTTAAATTCATTTGTGATAATAAATGAAATCACTGTAATAAAAATAGTCATAATGATGATAATAGTACTAATTTGTTAATTAATAACTCCACAAGTTAGAAAGTCCTAGTTTACACTATGCAAGTCTTATTGCTAAACTGATTAGTTTCTTAGGAGAGAGAGAGAGAGAGAGAGGCGAGAGGAAAAGGATCCTCTCAATCTAAGCAGCTTAGTAATAAGACTTGCATAGTGTAAGCTATGACAAAGAAAGTTAGCTAGTTTTTATCAGTTCCCTTCAAGGGTCTTTCCTGCCACTTCCTATAAAGTAAAACATGTTTGCATAATGGGCCATAATCGGAAAACTTTTCTGATTATTGTGCTTTTATTGGTCTCTCCTGCTTAATGAAATATTTCATCAAAGACTGTAATTAAAGTCTTAAGTAGTGGCTTTAATTCTACCTGTTTTATTTTTCTGTAAAGTTTCAACTCCATAAGCAGCTCGTGCTATTATAAATTCATATTTGCTAGTGTTTAGTGCAGTGGGATAGAGAAGAAGACGAATGGTTGGTTGGTTGGTTGCAGTTTTTGTATTATACTCTGTCGAAAACTAAGACAAATAGTTCTGCAAACTTAAATAAAGAAAAACAAAAAGTTGCAAAAAAAAAAAAATAATGAAACGCATCGACAACCTGAAATTTTATTCAATGAGAAATGAGTTGAATCATTACTTGCCGTTGATGATGATTTATTCCAATTGCATGTTGCGTTGTTGCGTCTCATACAGACTTTTCAAAATTATATACGTACTCGTATATTTCCTCTCCTGGCCCCTTTTAATAAAAAATAAATAAAACTTAATGTGCTCTTGCCTTAACAATAACTACAAAATAAAATCACAAAACTTAATCATGGTTTTAACTTTAACATAATAAACAGTTTGTTGCTGTTTTTAGAGCTATGCTCTTTATGTCACGAAACAGGAGATGCGACGTTATTTTCGTAACAAAAATAAGCGAAACTATTGCAGTTATAAATATATTTTTGTTTAGATTTGTTTGTGCTTAGAAGCAGACTACGAAAATAAACGAAACAAAATTTTGAATTTACATTTAATCGTAAGCAGCTGGCAAACAAAATAATAGGAGGAAATAAATTTGAAATTGACATTTATTGTATTGTTATTTAGCACATGAAATTTGTTTTACATACCTAAGCAGCATAGCTCTAACCGGGTGTCTTAGGACACCTCATTTTTTTTTTTTTTTTTTTTTTTTGTATGCAGCACAGCAAAATGATGTGTTTTGTCTATTGTTGCCACACAGCCACCAAGCCGGCTTCAATTCGTACTTAATAGCAACCGTGTCATGAGACGACTTTGAACCTGACTTATGTACGTACATAAGTTTTCGTATGTACGATTTTAAGACAGTTTCATAATGCAGTCAGTCATACGTTTCGTGTGCATGCATGATCACGAGCATAATGGCAGTTTGCCGCATGCAGCCAATCAACCAACAGCCAATATATTCGCTGGTATTAATGTATGTATGTATGTATACACAGGCTAAATTCTTTTTTTTAATTTTAATTTAATTTGATAGATTTTACTTGAAATGCAATTTAATCTGCAAATAAACTCAACTTGAAGTTTGAAGCAGGCCCTTGAAGTTTACTTTTTAGCGTATCTTTTCACGAAGGAGGGAGGTCCTTCTTTCATTTGCTGAAATCAAAGCAAAGGAAGAGTTTGTCTTGCTTGGAGATTAAACTGACATTTTATGTGGCAATTGACATTTTTTTAAGATATCAGTTTTCCATAGCGGCCACCTTGTTGTTATTTTTATTCTCATTAAGACAGTTTTTAAGCTTTTACAATTAATTTATTTTTATTTTAAGCGGTATGTCTTTGAAAGTTTTGTATTGTTTCGTTACATTGTATTTTATATTATGTAAAAATTTCAACACAAACCCTCACTCACCTTTCGAGGAAAGAAAATATTTTTAATATCTTCATGGAAAGTCTTTATAATAAATTTCTGCAAAACTTGCTTGTTGTTGCATTAAAAGAGCTTTCTGCACATAAATTTTCAAATTTTATTTTCTCCTTATAAAAATACTTGGTTTAAACTTACTGAACTATTGTCCAAAATCATGTTTAATGGGTTCTTTTGGTGGAATAGAAACGTTTTAAAATATTAACAATTGTTATTTATATTTTTCCTTATAAAGTCACACTTAAATCACACACATACATACACACACACACACACACACACACGCAAACACACACACACACACACACAAATCTAACACCCAGTTGACCAAGACTTTCGTTAATGATATCGTTTTCAAATATATCTCGAACATTTATCGTGTAAAACTATCGAGAATGACACTCATATATGAATCGAAAAAAGTTCACCTGCCGCTTAGTTTTGTGCCAAAAAACATTCGATTTCGCAGGATCGCTACCAATATCAAAACTGAAAGAATATCGAACTAATTTCGATGGAAGTCCGAAGCTCGAAACCTTATCGCACACTCGATTTTTTTAGATTTGCGAACAAATATCGAACAATTCTGTTGGGAAATTTCTTCGCTTTATTGAGCATTCGTTTATGTCGAATCTCAGATCAACTGTCACACATTTGAAAAACTATCGAGGAAAGTCCAAAGTTCAAAGCTTTAGCGAACACTCGATTTTTTTTAGATTTGTGAACAAATATCGAACAATTTTGTTCGGAAGCTTCTTCGCTTTAGTGAGCATTCGTTTATGTCGAATCTCAGGTCAACTGCATAAAGAAAATTGCACACGCGTATATTCATATGTATGTATGTATGTACTCGTATGTATCTATATGTACCCTGCAGAAAATGCGAATAGTGAAATTGTAGTGATTTACTAGTGACATTGTCAGTAGTACTACTGACCAGGTGTATCCCAGCCAATGTAATTATCTATTGACATTTAACATTAGCTTGTCATTGAAAATCCACCACTAGACTGTAGCAATACTGACTTAGTAGTTCTTTTGGGAGCACATGGAGACATTGGCACCTAAGACTCACTAGTAAATTTTAGGGGCTCTAGTCTACAATATCGATATTTCCTCGCTCAATGTCAATAGTAAAATTGTAATGAGTTACTAGTGACATTGTCAATAGTACTACTGACTAGGTGTACCCCAGCCAATGTAATCGCATATTGATATATAACATAGGGTTGCATTGAAAATCTACCAGTAGACTTTAGCACTACTCTTGTACGACCATATGGAGACACTTGAACGAAATATTCACTAGTACATTTTAGTGACCCCCGTCTACAATTTTATAAGGGTTGGGGCATAAAATTTAAATACATATATGCATACATATGTACGTAAGTGTTTAACATTATTGCATAGCATAATAAAAAAGAAAAACAAACTTTTGGCAATATCAACAGAAATACATTAGAACTGTTGTCTCTAACGTATCTCTACTCGCGCATAAAAGGAAAATTGTCGACATTTCAACTAGTGCAATTGTCGCTAGAGAAAAGAGTGTTGACATAGAGACATATGGCACTAGGCTGGCTAGAGGGTATGCATAAATATAGGAAAAGTTAAAGAAAAATACTTATAAATTTGCAGGTACTCGTACTGTAGTGGTTGTGGTGGCTCTTAAGCCATTAAACCAGTTTTATTTATGCAACGCATTCAGTCAGGCTGATTACTAGTCTATTTTTTTTTATCTTTCCACATGGAATGGACATGCTGAACACATTTATAACAAGAAGTTGGCAATTTTTTTTTGTGTGTGATTTTTATTTTCCAAATGGTCCAATTCAAAAGCTATAAAAAAGGCTTTGATCTAATGAATATATAAAGTGCAGGAAGTAAATGTATGATCTTTTATGGTTAAAAGCAGGGCTCGGAATTTTAAGCCCTTAACAAATACACCTAAATATGAAAAATCTTGCATTTCAATAAATGTTAAATACTATTATCTATATTTGGTGCACTTAGTCTGTGCAACTGCGGGAAGTTTATAAGGTATTACTTAATTTTAAAACTAGGACTTAGGAGGGCGATAGGGGGGAAATTTCGATCCCTGCGAAACGTTCAAACCGATTTTAATGAAATTCAGAACATAGATAAATCTGCTTTCAAAAGTTCATATAGACTATTTATATTTTTTAAAGTAGGACCAGGAGGGCGACAGGGGGAATTTTTTGCCTCTAAAACAGAGCTGTTAATTTTCGATTACGATTAGTAATCAATTAGATTACATTTTAAAAAGCATTGTAATGATTATATAATTGCCGTCAAAAGAATTGCTGATAAATAATTCATTACGATTACTAATAATCGAAAAGAAATCTGAATTGCTTAAAATTACTAAAAATAATCAAAAAGAATCAAAAGTAGTCAAAAAGTAAACCGACTACTTTTAAAGATTACTTTTGAATCTTAATAAATAATAAAAAAAAATCAAAAGTAATCGTTAGAAGTAATTGGATTATTTTTTGATTACTTTTGATTCTTTTTGATTATTTTTAGTAATTTTAAGTAATTCAGATTACTTTTCCATTATTAGTAATCGTAATTAATTAGTAATCGTGCGAAACTGAATGTAATCGTAATTTAATCATTACTTCACCTTTAAGAAAAGTAATCAAATTAGTAATTATTACGATTACTAATCATTACTTAACAGCTATGCTCTAAAACAATCAAAACGATTTTAATCAAATTTTGAGCATAGATAAATCTGCGTCTAAAAATCTACATAGGCTATTAAAACCAGGAGGGTGATAGGGGAAAATTTCTGCCCCTCAAACCAATTTTAGTGAAACCTAAAACATAGATAGATTTGCATCTAAAAAGTTACATAGGCTATGTACATATTTGAAATTAGGACCAGGAGGGCGATAGGGGGAATTTCTGCTCCTCCGAAACGTTCAAACCGATTTTAATGAGGTTTAAAACATAGATAAATTTGCATCTACAAATTAACATTAGCTATGTGCATTTTTAAAAGTAGGACCAGGGGGGAATTTTTGCCTCCAAAGCAACAAAACATATTTTAATCGAACTTAGAACACAGATAGATCTGAATCTAAAAATTCACATAGGCTATGTACATTTTTAAAACTAGGATCAGAAGGGCGATAGGGGGGAAATTTCTGCCCTCCGAAACATTCAAGCCGATGTTAGTGAAATTCAGAACATATATAGACCTGCGTCTAAAAAAGCACAAAATTACCATAGTAATTTTTTAAACTATGACCAGGAGGAAGTAGGGGGTACAATGTCAGAGTCACAATTTGATTTTGGTGAAATTAAAAATATCAATACCCTTTAGTTTAGAAGGAGACATACTCTTTGTAAATTCTCAAAAGTAAGACAAGCAAGGTGGCAGGGGTTGAATCCTGCTCCCCTGAAAGTTTGAAATCTATTTTAATGAAATTTAAAGCATAGGTACTCCTTCATTTAGAAGAAGATATAGGCTATGTACCTTATTTCTGCCCCTCCAACAAGTGTAATCGATGTAAATGAAATTTAAAATACGATGGGTGTAAATTTTAAGGAAGATGGGGGTAGACTCTTAACTACATTATTGCTATCACTAAGTCTGAATTAGCTGCTGGCCAAAAATTGATGACATAATTATTTGAGGCTGCACTGATTTTTGAAATCTTTGGAAGCCCTTAAAGAAAATTGGTCCCCAATCTCGCCAAACTGGTTATAGGGTTTTACTACCCTTTGATAAGACTATCGGACCTTTACTGTGAGGACCGTGTCCTTTTTCAAAAGTCTAAATTTGTTGCATAGTGTATAGTCAATACCTCAATTTCTATCACCAAAAATATATTCATTTGAGTGAAAATCCGAGCCCTGGTTCTAAGCTAAACGGCTGCTGTTCGGAATTGTGTTTTATTCAATAACAAAAACTAGGCTTCATTTTTTAAGAGGAAATGTGCACTCAAGAATAGTTATTAAGTTATTGTTTTTTTTTTTTTGCTTACCTGCAGTTTTATAGATCTGCTTTATTATTAACATAAAAACCTGTAAGTATATCAACAGCTTTGCGGTATCTGTCAATACTTTTGAAGTTTATTGTTTTTTAAGTAAAGCGACTTTCGATCTTCAACTGCGATCGCAAGATCTGATTGGACGAATTTTCAGTTGTTATTATGCCATACATTCGGCAAAGAATAGGTCTATTGTGAATTTTACTCAATTGGATTGTTCACAATAGTAGACATCTATCAGCTGTCACTATAGATAACAATAATGAAGCATATTTATAGTCAAAACAAAGTATACTTTAACAGTGATGCCAACTATTTACAACCCAAACGCGCTATTCACATTCTCAAAAAGCGCTAGAACGCGCTGAGTTACAGCATTGTCAACTATTTATAGCCAAAACGCGCTATTTTTCTGCGCGCTAAACTAAATTTTAATAAAAGTCGATGTATGTATGTATGTAAAAGTTAATATTCTTTTTTAAGCAACTCTTTTTCAGATTTTGCAATATTGCTTCTTCGAAATTATATCCTAAATAACTAAAATAATTTAATACAGAATCAGAATCACCAAATAATCGAAATCCTTAGTTTTTATTTTAATTTTCTTTAACAAACTTTGTACGAGTAACAACATACTCGTATAAAATGTCGAATAGTCTTGCGAATCAAATGATTTTTGTACTTCAGCTATAATAGATGCTTGATAAATTATATAAATTTTTTTCGTCACGAGTACGACTACATATTTGTAGTTGTGAAATTTAAGGATATTTGCCATTTACAGTATTAAAATGCGTTTTTAATTCTAATCACAAGCAAGTGAAGTTTATTTGCAACAGCTGACTCATTAACAAAATTAAAAAAATTTTTATAAGAGTTTTGGAGTTTTTTATACAAAAAAGAAAAAAAATTTAAATGAAATGATGTTATTGACTTTATCCAAAACGCGCTAAGTTAGCGCTTTTTTTATTAAACGCGCTAAGACGAAAAAAAGCGCGTTTGGCGTAGTTAAAACGCGCTAAATCTAGCGCGAAACGCGCTAAATTGGCATCACTGTACTTTAATAGTTCAAAACTAGTATTTTGTATGATAATACTGGTTTTGAATTTTTAAAGCATATATTGTTTTGACTACACGTAAGTATGCGGCAATTTGCTTATAAAATCACAAGAAAAAATGTTTAATTTATTATTAATTAATGTGAACACGAAGGAATTATAGTTCTATGATTCGCTGATGAAAATGATTGCTTATCGGAAATGTCCAGAATAAGCGAAAAGATGTGTTTATTGAATTAAAACACTGCATTAAATTAAACTCATGTTGTTTAAAATTGAAGCAACTTCGATTCAACATGGTAAGGTTAGGTTAGGTTAGGTTTATCTGGTTAGTCCTATTTTGACAGCATACGAAGCCGTCCAGCAGTGCACAGTTAATACCCCCACTAGAAGCTTACATTGGCTTCAAGTTAGTGACATAAAGAACTTTAGAGGGGTGAAGGCTAACTCTGCTGCCATTCTGACAGCATAGATTTCCGCCTGGAAAATGCTACAATGATCAGGAAGTTTATAAGATTCCTCTATAACGAGCTCCTGGCATTAAACCGCAGCTCCCACCCCTCTATCCATCTTTCAATCATCAGTGAAAAAGTTGAAAGCAGAACCACTATGATTAAGACTTTCCAGATAGCCTTCTTCACTTATAGTGATCTGTGGTTTGGCAAAAAAGTTCGTCACTAGAATGATGTAGTCCGATCTACACTCCATGTCTTCTAGTAATTTGCTGTGACCAAATTCAACATGGTTGGTTCTTAGTGTTATTTCAGTATCGAATTCACTTTGTTTCAACTTGAAATAACTTTGATTTACCATGATTCTTCATTTTAATTTAACAGTCTTGAAATATTAAATCAACATGAAATAAGGTTAGTTCAAAATGAATTATTATATTTGACGATCATTGTAAATATAAAGCAAACTCATTGCTGAAAAGTGTTTAAATTAACCTTGTTTTAGTATATTTCAATACGAAATTTTTCGGCGTGTAGTTATCTCTACTTGTACAAGTGTTTGAAGTTCAGATTTACAAATTTAAGCAAAATAATTACGTGTTTTTACTAAAAAATAAGTATACATTTTTGTTTAGTTTCTTGTAGATTATTGGAAGAAGTAAGTTTGTTTGCCAAATATCTGAAAATTATAGGATTAAAAAAATAATTATAAACAAAATTTGGAAGGACATAAATTTGCACGCTACTTCCAGCATTATTCGAAAAGGGTGAATAAAAAAGAAAAATTTTAAGTAATTGATGAAGAAGAAAGATGTGTTTCAGCTAAACGTGAGCACCTGCCTTTACGGTTTAGTCTACCACGGTAGTCTGAACACCGGGTAAAGGTTAGACACTTAATATCGCCCGTAGGCACGCTTAGAACGTACAATGTGATACTCCAGCAACACATAGGCTGCATTCTTTGCAACATAGTTATCCTTATACTACGAACAAGTACCTTGCTGAATTACTTAGAGCTATCCAAGCTCTTGCTGTGAAGACTTTGTCAAAACAGCTTCTGTTATATGGCAACAGCACCTTGACTAGTGCCTGGCTGGTCATTTCACGCCAATCACTAGCATTGATTTAACACTGGGAAGCTAAGACTATTCTCCCAGCGTTTTTGGTAGCAACCACAGCCACCACGTACGATTCTCCGTGACCACACGCCGCGAGTGTGGTTGTTCACACCCACAGCGAGGACTACAAGAGAATTCCTCACCATTAACCGGCAAAGGTCAACCACTTATCAGATCCTGATGTATGCCTGAGCCTGCACGATCCAGTACCTACTCCACACAGCTCAACATCATCCTGTAGGACGAAATCAACGTTTTGGTAAAGGATCATGACGACCGGTACACACATCGAACTGCTATAGCAGGTCAGCTGTTGGCACACCGGCACCCGTAGTAATAAAACCCAGCTTATGGTCAAATGTCAAAGTTCCAACTCCAAAAGATTTCAACTTTGTCGTCTTTTGAACTCAGAGCAGTTCCAGGTGACGCTGCACCTGCTCGGCAACACGGACCTGTTCCCTTTTATAAATATGTGCACATCCTTTCCTCGGTTGCCAGAGATTATGTAGTAACAAATAAGTTCTATGGGTTAAAAGCCAAAGGTATGTCGATGAAAAAAAGCCTAATTATCCCAGGTGAGGCCCCAGGACTGCTGCACCCGTGATCTACTAATAGATCCCACTGGGGGTGATAAAGGAGACAAATGTATCAGTGTGTTCGTAAATGCATCACTGCTCTGCATCATAAGTGCAAACTTTTATTTACAATGCAATATAAGTCTGTTTTAGTAGTAATCCTGTTTATACACCGTATTTAACATTTACTTGTGCGTTATCTACTTCAGTGAACCAGTTTAGAACATTTAATTTTTCATTTGCAGCACAGCGACGCATTTACGAACAGAGCCTATATAAAATTATATGTGTTCTTGAATTGAGTTTAAGAACACATACGCAAAATGTCCTGACACTGTAGAATATTAAATCGAAAAGTTAAGGACGAGTTGTGTCATTATACGATTATGCAACATAACCCCTTTTACATTGATATTCTTAATTTCAAGCCCTCCATATTCGATACAGTCTAAATATATTTCTCTGTGCTTGCTGCCCACCAATTCTTATATCTCGCGTCCTTCCCTTTAAACTCCAGGCAGCTATTGTTTTAAGACATTTTAGTAGGCGAT
Organism: Tachina lurida; assembly: GCA_944452675.1. NCBI lineage: Eukaryota > Metazoa > Arthropoda > Insecta > Diptera > Tachinidae > Tachina > Tachina lurida. Next base: position 116,897,899 of record OX101756.1, read on the forward strand.
AAGCAATTTTGGCTCGATTAACTAAAAACCAAGTCTGTAAAAAAAATTAAAATACCTGGAAGTAGATATTGTTTTCTTGCACTTTCTATAAGATTGAAAAACTTATTTATTTCTTTATTTTTTTTTTTTTTAAAGAAAAAGAAAGTACTTTTAAATATGCCCATAATGCAGTCAAAGTGTTTATTAACTTTATTTTCTTTTTGTGGAGATCTCTCACAATGCACCCAATTCGACCTTTTAAAACTAAATCGCTTTAAAGTAAAACATTTTGCATATTTTGCAAATATTGCTCGGTTAAAGTTGTTGTTAATGTTTTGTTTTAAATGCAACAAATAAGTGTTGCAACAAGTAATAAGACTATGACAGCAATAATTTTTATACATATTTATTTTTTTCAAGTGGTGGCAACAAACATGTATAGCAGCAGCTCTAAAAATATATTTTTAAATAAATGAACAAAAAAAGAAAACAACCCAACAAAATGTTTAATTACATGGCAAGGTTAAAGAGTTCAAATCAAAGCTGTCCAAAGCAGCACCAGAGTGCCGAACATTAATCGGCTTCTTATACTTATACTTCGTGGTGGCCAGCTCTGGTTAAAATGATAATAAACCTGCCTATCGTGAGCTTTCTATGCCGGTGGCTGCACAAGCACATAATAAATTCCCCAGTTATCTACCAGTAAGTAGTTAAATAACTACTGTAAAGTAATGCAGCAGGCATGTTGTATGTATATCTTCGTAAAAGTATGTAGTATGTATGTATGTGATTCGCAATTATCAACATTTTGCTGGGCATGTTTATTAGATGGCCTAGAGGCCAGTTTCTGTGTTAATGTTGTTGTATGTTTGGACATGTTTGTTGTGGTTGTTTAATTTATGCTTGAAAAAATATAAAAACAAAACATTCACTTAAATAGATTTCAAAAGCTGCCAAATAAAATAAAAAAAAGTATAAATTCAACAACCAACAACATCTAATATTTTCTGAACAATATGTATCCAGATTGGTCGATCGGTCGCTCGGGCGGTTGTTGGGTGAAACAGTATTAACTTACTTTATAGCGGTGCAAGCAAGTACTTCTTTTCGTTTTTATTTTATCATGTATAACCATTAACTTGTCTGTGAATATGTTCGTAGTATTTTATGTTCACTCATGTCAGCTCTAATAATTATTGAATTCATTCTGATAAGATTTAAATGTAAATACTAATTTATTAAGCATTACAGCTGCGTAAAGTTTTATTGTTATTGGGAGTTGAAAAGAAAATATATGTATCTCTGTGTGGTAAATTTTTTTTGTCAGAAATGAAATCTTGGAAAATTATATGTGGTAATTTCCATTACAAACCAAATGTACTCAATAAAAAATCATTCTCCAGAATTCATGAAAATATAGAACTTGCGATCTGTATGTAGTGCAAATTTGGATCATCTCTAATGATTTTTAACCGACTTGAAAAAAAGAAGGAGGTTAACAATTCGTCTCTATTTTTTTTTTTTTTAGGTGTGTAGGTTCATAACTCGGTGCATATTTGACCGATTGTAAAAAATTTTTTGTTGTCTGAGAGGGTTTAGCTTCCCATTGGTCCCATTTGAAAATTGTGGGCGGGGTCACGCCCACAATTTTTTAAATTTGATTTTGTGATCTTCTACTCATTTGATTGCTGCGAAATCTAGCAAACATCTTTGGTTCTTGTAATTACAAAATTTTTAAGTTGAAAAAATGGGCGGGGCTACGCCCATTAAAATGTATTATAACATTACACGTTGTTTTGTCGTAACCGATTTTTACGAAACGTAGCACACACCTTGAGCTCTTAAATAGACACAATCTTCTTTTTAAAAAAATGGGCGGGGTCACGCCCATTAAAATTTTATATTATATTTCACAGGGTTCTATTTCACCGATTTTTACGAAACTTGGCACACACCTTAAGCTTTAATAAAGCCACAAAATTGTGTTCAAAAAAGTGGGCGGGGCACGCCCATTAAATTTTAGTATAATATTTCATGTGCTTGTACTTAACCAATATTTACGAAACTTGGCACACACCTTGAACTCTTAAAAATACACAATCTTGTTTTAAAAAAAGGGGCGTAGCCACGCCCCATAAAATTTAATACTTAATTTCACTTCTACCTTATCGATCTGTACGAAACTTGGCACACACCTTGAACTCTTAAAACTACACAATCTTGTTTTAAAAAAGTAGGCGTAGCCACGCCCCATAAAATTTAATGCTATATTTCACGTGTTTTTACTTAATCGATTTTTACGAAACTGGAACATATTTCTAAATAAGCACTAAAAAGCTACAAATAAAACTTTAAAAAAAAAAATTAAACCGACTTCAAAAATAAGCACTAAAAAGCTACAAATAATATAGATCTAGTTAAATAAAAGATTTTTATATATGTTACCTACAGTGCCGTTTGAAGTTGGTGCAGTTGTTTTACCGGGCATGTTCCTATGTGTTTAGTACCAGTATTACTGGCACCAACTTCAAACGGCACTGTAGGTAACATATATAAAAATCTTTTATTTAACTAGATCTATATTATTTGTAGGATTTTAGTGCTTATTTTTGAAGTCGGTTTAATTTTTTTTTTAAAAGTTTTATTACATAAGCTTTTCATTGCAAGAACTTCTCTTATACGATCCCTCATCAACGAATTGGAAGCTTTGTTAAGAATAATTTCAATTTAACGTACTACGAGTATATCCAGCAAAAAATAAAAGCAGTACTTCCTTACGAACCACTTTTAAATTACTTCGAAAGTATCTAACCACTTATCAAATGGAATTTTAAATCGAAAAATTCATTACTTTTATGGCTCCAGCCAAATAGAAGTGTTGTGTTGATGTGTAAAGATCTATACGCTAGCGGGTAAAAATCTTTTTCACAATACAATCACAAATTTTGAGTAAGATGTGCGCTGTAATCGTTAACCAATCGTAAAGCGTTATCAAATCAGTGTGAGCTATGTATGAGTGTATTAGTGTAATCATACGGACAACAAGAAGTACAGAGAAACTGAACAGCTGCATAGAAATACACTCAACCGAATTTTAAAGCATACCTTCAGGAGCAATGTTAATTTTAATACAAATTGCTTCTGAAGTGTAATAGTGTTGTCAGTGGGGATAATTTGGTTAAAAAGTTGAAAAATATAAAATAAATATAAACTTTTAAATAAAAGAGCGTTTTTAAATGTAAAATATTTGTTTAAAATATATATGTGACAGCGCATAGAGAAAGGGACCTAAGGGTAAAAAAAATCAATTTAAATTTTATTTTTTTTTTTTTTGATTGACAACATCTGAGCATCGAATGAGACCGATCCCTTGCCCCAAAAGTGTTCCCTCCCAGAGATATGCGCGTTTTATGAAATTGAAGTCGTAAGGTTATGTGAAAAAATTTTCGTACTAACAGAGTGATATTCACGATTTAAAAGAATTATAAATGAGTATTTATTATAATTCACGATTAATAATTTCAGAAAATAAACCTGGATTCGAAAAAACGCGAGCAAAATTTATATCAAACTCATGGAAACAGCGCGCTAGTTAGAAAACAGTAAAAACCAACTACACAAAACAAGAGGTAGGGACGTGTTTTCAAGGTTGACCAACACGTTCCTGACGTCATGAGATGTGTCCAATACCAACACGCTCAGTGATGGTACACCAAAGATACACGTATTTAAATCTTTAAAATGGCTCTCTTGAGCAAAACCGGTTTTTACCCTTAGGTCCCTTTCTGTTTTGCACGTCACATATAGAAATTTGTAAAAACTTTTAAAAATTTTAGAAACATACAGTAATTGAAATGTATTTGCTGGTAGTTTAGCATATAGTTTTTAAAAGTCTGTGCATAAAGTAAGAAGTTTGTGAATGTTGAAAATTGTGGTTGAAGTCTACTGATGATTTGGATCAAGCGCCAATGAAATACGTATATAGACATGCTAAACTACCAGCAAATAAATTTCAATTATTGTGTGTATACTTCTGATAATATGTCAAATAAAAAATTTCTTTAAATTTTAGAAACACTTAAACATTAAGAACTAATGCTTATTTGTTAGTATTATATGAAAAATTATTATCACCGAAGTTTACAATAGCGAAACTCTCTTAAAAAATTGTGCTAGAAGTTTTTAATAATTTTTTTTCGAATTCAGCAGCCTCAAAACCATATAAACTGATTATCAAATAATTTTGCCCAGCTAGATGCGGCATTCGTCCCACTGTGCATCGGTGAAGGGTATATAAGAATCTATCAGTTTTGGTTTTGTGAAATTTTTTTTAACAACTTGGTATTTTTGTAAAAATAATTAGAAAAGGGATTTTCTTGCAAGATCAAGCCTGCATAGAAATTATTAGAAATGATGCGAAGTTGCACTACTCGCGCATGTCAATCATTGGATCTGACACACCTTTTTGGAAGGTCTTTTTTGAAGGCTTTTTTTTATGGGAAGTGATGTAAATTTCTACTGCTTACTGTTGCCTGCTCATATGATCTTCAGCCTTATTCTGTAGTACTGAAAAGTTTAATATTCATTGCCATATCTTCGGTTGGTTATTGGTTTGCTGCAGTCATAATGTATTTTGAATATACTGTGCGGCAAACCAATAACCAACAGATTATATATATATACAAGGTTATCAATTTTTCGCTATTATGTACGAAATACAAAGTAATTTAAACGACCGCCTCCAGACTGGTTGCTGTAGTCAGTCCTTTAGATATAGTTTTCTCCACTTTTTTGCATATATCGGTTGGTATTTCAGCGATAACTTGACGAATGTTAGAAAATTATCCGTATACCTACAAACGATCTTTTGCGTAACCCACAAAAAATATAATGGCATCACATCGCGAAATTGGCAGTGCTGTGTAGCTGGTGGCACCGCCCCGCCTTGTTGTTTTGGCCAGCAATTGAAGATTATGAAATTAACGATGCTCATAATCTTGAATTGCAGGCCAAAAAAGTCGTTTAGAATACGACCATAGTGCTCTGAATGGAAAAAATGCTTCTTCGGCTTATCCGTCGCACTTTCGCTAACAGAAACAATACTTTCACCTGAACCACATCTGTATCGCTTTCAGTCTTCAAATTTCTTTACAATATTTCCAATTCCTTGCACAATAGGTCCATAAAGACAATCATAAGCACCCCGTAATGCTCGAAAAGTGGCTTCCAACTTTTTTTGTAAGTTTTAACTATTTTTACGAGTTCTTGGTTGTTGGACTATCCCTGATCGTAAATGGCAAACTTTCTACTAAATACATGACTTTTCAGATGACCGATATTTAACAGCTGACAGGCAGCCTTGCCAGACCTGCGGTTTTGCAACCACCAAATGTCGTTATAACAATTCTTGGCTAAAAGTTAAAGTTAGAATCGCCGTTATTATAATATTTGCAGTCATTACAAATAACTTTTCGTTTCATATTATCTAAAGTATTCTAGGGAACGAGATTTATCCATTGTAATTACAGCATATATCTATCTGATGCATGGTAATGGGTTCCTTAGAACATCTTTTCCACTGGAATATTTATATTTAGACAGGAATGAATTCCTTAAAAGATCTGATTGCTCGTCAATACTGAAAAGTAAACTGTTTTATATAAATAGGTGCGGTATGTGGCAGTTGCAACACCGCACACAATAAATAGTCCGTTGGTGATTCCGTGATCTTATTACCAGCAAGCGAGTGTGTACTGGGTATTTTTAATATTTTTAATATATTTGCCTGCCGTAGTTGTCGCAAGAAATTGAACAACAACACAAGCACGGGAAATTGCCAGAGTTAATACAGTTATTCGGTTTGGTTTTAAATCCCTGCAGCTTTTAGTGTTTTTCTTTGTTCAATCGTTTGTTGAGTTTATCTTTGTTTTTGTTGCTTTTTGCTCCAAACATGTTAGCAGCTAAATGTCAAAAGTAATTGTATGACGTTTAATTTTGTTGTTCTTGTTTCGTTTTTTTTTTTTGGTCTAGGATCTGTTGTTGTTGTTAGTTTTGGGTTGGTTACTCCCAAAGCTAAAGATACCTGGGTGGATCTCAGCTAAAGCTTTTAGAATAAGAAGAAAAAGCAGCAGCAGCAACGGACGAGAGCAGCTAATTCTTGTTTTTGTTTTTTCTTTTTAGCATGTTAATAGTTGTTGTAATTTTATATTGTAATTTGGTAGCAATTTAGTTATTTTTTAGCAGTTTGTTGTTGTTGTTGCAGTTGCAGTTGCAGTTGCCGTTGCTTGTTGCTGTTGTTGTCTTTAGTTGGTTGCATTAAGTGCAACTGTCAGATTTATTTCAAGGCGTTGTATTTGGACTTAATTGCCACTACAATCTCTTGGGAGATTTCGTTATAATAAATTATGTTTCTGCATTTTCTGCATTCATTTAATCCCTGATCAACTCATGTCTTGCTTAATTGTTTCAGATTTTTTCTTTTAGTTTAACATATAGTTGCATTTAGTGTTGCTTCCTATATTTTATTTTTGCCAATTGTTTGTCTTTAAATAAAATTTATTGTTTTAATAAGTGATTTTCAAAACTCTTGGCAATTAAGTGTTATTAGAGATTTTAAATCAACTCGTATCTTTACAAGTCAATCACTAATACAAATGGTTACTCGTTGTATTGCCATGAAATTTTTCATTAAAATTAAAAAATTTTGTGAGCCTGGCGACAAAGGACAAATAAAACTATTGGCCCAGGTGGCTAAGAAAGACTCTAATAAAGATAAGATAAACTACGAATTTTTCAATTTTGGTTAAGAAATAACAATGTGTGCAAAATAATAATTAATGGATTATTTTAAACTAGAAAAACAACATAATAGAGTTTAAAAAAAAAACGTGTTTACAAACTCTATGTAATACACAGTGGGCCCAGTGACACACTCAATGGTAGGAAATAATCATATATAATATTCACAGCCATGCCTACAAAAAAGAGCCAAGATTTGTGTTTTATGTCGCTTACTGTTAACGCTCAATTTCCTATACCTTAAGGACGGGGCACAATGAATCCGTCATGCGTTAAACTTCGTTGAAATACATGGTTTCTTATGAGGTCGTTTACATTCAGTACGTGTCCGTCAATGCAAAGTACAAAATTTGGTCAACGTTAAACTTTTTGCATACGTTGAGTACTTTGACAGATATTGGTTGGCTTTTTACTGTGCTCTGATTTAGAACATAAAAATAAAATTAAACAAACGAAATAAATACAAAAAGTTGAATTTAATAAATTAAATGGAGAATCGACCTATTGAAAGAAGCTGTTCAAATGCTTCCCTCAATAAAGTACTCATTGTGCCAACCTTCTCCGTCGTTGCGTTAATGTCAGTTGAAAAATGCGAAGTTTAACGTGTGACGGATTCATTGTGGCCCGGCCTTTAACAAGAGCGTCTTCAACAGTAATGTCAATTTATCTTGTTTAAAAAAAATCCCACAAAAAAGAAATAAAATATGAAGATAAAACAGCTGGATTGACGTAAAAGTCTTTCAGCTGCTGTTGCTTTTAAATGAAGTTTTTCTGATTCTGATTTTTTTGATTTTGACTGACATATTTCTTTAGAGGTTTGAGAATGCTTGAAAACATCTTTATCTTATAATTGTGCACGCTAGAATGCGCATCTGGTAAGCATGCATTTTTCTTACTGCTGGGTACTTATAAAGTGTCCTGTAGACGATCAAATAAACTCATCAAACTAACAATTGTGTGCTTACAGTCGTGTTTTGTCGGTTACACATTGAACTTGTTGGCAATATTTGATGCAAATCCAAAATTTTTAATGCAAAAAGTGGTCTGTAGGCGCTATTAGGGTGCCGAGACGCGTTCCGATTATATTGATGTGTTCACAAAAGTTGTTCATCCTTACCGTAGCCACAACTTGGAAAAATATTGTTAGCAAAAAATTAGGAGTCCCTGTAAGATATTTTGAAGAAAGTGAAAAAAAATTTTTCTTCATTTTTTCAAAAAAAAAAAAAAAAAAAATTTAGAAGAAATAATTTTTTTAGTGGACCCTTGATTGACCAAAAAAAATAAAAGTTGCTTCTTAATCATAGAGAAGTGTGAGGAAGAACAAGAGTTTAAATTTCGTTTTGGCCAAAACACAAATGTTGATTGTAGTGTCTCCTTTTATACCAAACGCATACGACACCCACACATATGCGCTGACTGATGATTTTATTTGATCGTCTCCTGGATCAGATTAAGTTTTTTTTTGTCACCGTATAGTACCAGGAGATAAGGAACAAGTTTGTTTAGAAAAATTGTGGCGAGCAAAAACTGACAGTGGGTCGATTCTGCATTTTGTGGGAGACCTTTTATACCACAAGCATACGACACCCACACATATGCGCTGATTGATGATTTTATGCGATCGTCTCCTGGATCAGATTAAGTATTTTTTGTCACCGTATAGTACCAGGAGATAAAGCAAAAGTGTGTGTAGAAAAAATGTGGTTAACAAACATTGAAAGTGTGTCGATTCTGCATTTTTAGGAGGCACAGTGGACCGGTAGAAATGGAATTCATTAAAAACATTTATTTAAAAAAAATATTGTATTGCGATTTCCTTAAAGTTTAAAGATGCACACAGAGAAAAAACTGCCTCATAGAATCAATAAGATTTTCTCTATGAAACGTTTTTAGGCTAAGGGGTGTCCCAGCAGAAAGAAGCGAAGATTTTTTCATAGAGATTCCTTATTGTTTTTATGTGGTAAATCTTATTAATTTTATCAAGAAGAAAACCACATAAAATCAAGAAGAAATCTTATTATTCACAACTCTTTTAAATAAATTTCCGTTATTTTTGGCACAAAAAAAAACAATCCATAGAGCAAAACTTCTTGATTCTATTAGGTTTTCTTATAAATTGTAAACTATAGGGATATCTTATTAACTTTATTGGGTTGCCTTATTGATTTTTTCAACAAGGTTTTCTTGATTTTAGTAGGTTCCTATAGGAGTATGTGTAAAGCATCTTATTGATTTTTTTAATAAGGAAATCTTCTTGATTTTATGAGGTGTCTTGTCATATCTATAAATAGACATAGATACAATTAAAAACAAAACAAATAATAAAGACGCAATTTTTTTTTATTTTTTTATTGAAAAAATCATAGAAACTACAAGATTTCTTCTTGATTTTTTCAAAAAGGTTTTCTCTATGAAATTAATAATTAATAATTTCCTTATTGAAAAATAACCGTAGGGATTTCTTATTAATTTTGTTCTATTTTATGAGGTATTTAGTAGGCACTGTTTTCTCTGTGTGGGGGCGTACTAAGGTTTCCAGGAAATTTAGGGATTCATAGCATATTATGGAGTTTTTCACACCACAAATTGTAGAACTAAAGGGCTATTCAATAGCAGTTGTAGCGATTTTTGTGGATATTTCTTTCTAAGTCATGTTTTAGACTCGCCAGTTTTTCTTGCTCAACTTTTGATTTTGTATGAGAGAGTTGAGAAAGTAATATATATTTTTTTGTATACCTCATTTGAGTTGAGCAAGAAAAACTGCCGAGTCAAAAACATGACTAAGCACCACACCACTTTTGATCACGATGGGCAGGCAGCCGTATGCCCCTACCTAATCTTATATATTTTATTTTTGTTTTTTTGTTGTTGTCATGTATGTACATATTTTCTACTCAAACTTTCACTTGAGGGTAAGGGTGTTGGCTGCAGTAATTATTGCGATGGTTCGAGAGGAGTCTCCGAAAAATTCATAAAATAGCAAAATCATGAATTTTTCTGATGTACACACATCAGTATGCCTTGTGTCAGTTCCACTAAGCTACTATATATGTATAAAGACTATCATCACATTTTACGAGAAAGAAATCTAAAGACATTTGTTTCGATCAATCACTATTGTATCAATATATTTGGAGAGTGATATTGTATGACTAATAAAAGCGCCCTCTGCAGCTCTTGTACACGAATCGTGTTTGATAGCAGTTTCTCTCGTGCGAATAATCTACCGCGATTAAACTATGATGGGGTCTGCGATAGAAAATGCTCTGCATACTATTCACAATAGACTCTTCTGCGTTTGGAAAGGCTAGCTGGGTATGAACAAAGCAAAATAACAGCAACACACTTAAACAACATATTATTTCTTGTAAATTTAATATTATTAGAAATCAAAATTTTTGCATGGTGATTTTACATTGGTACTTATTTCTGTCACATAGTCTTAGTAAGACACATTCATTGCGTGAGTGTTAGTTCTCTTTCCAAAAAAAAAAATATATAGTATAAAATACAACCCTGTATGTATGTATGTATGTGTATCAATTGTAAAAATTTGGTTAGATAGAACGTGTTATTAAAGTTGCACCGACTAAAATACCCCACATTTTCATAATTTCCTTAAATTTTGTCTTTAAAAAAATAACAACAAGTTTTGCAACAAATGTTGTTGAAATTACAAATAAACCATACATTCTTGCAAAACATAATTTCCACAAATCCAAAAATCTAGGCAACCAACTAAAATAATAATGACTTAATATTTAACCATTAAAAATTGTGCAACTTACTATTGAATATTTCTACTCAATTTTAAATTTAATAAAACTAGTCGCATAAATTAAAGTTGGTCCTGTTTTGATCTCAAAATTAAATAATTTTATAAATTTGCAAAACAACAGAAAGCAATAAATTCGTGCCACTTGTTGACATGATTTCATGATCAAAACAAATCGCAAGAAATCCAAGTTGAGAGTTATTTTTATAACTAAAAAAATTCTGTATACATGTGCAAAACCAATTACATTTCAAACACATTCAATCAGCTGCATATTGAATTATTCCAAGATTTTCTTAATTACACTTAAATTCAAGTACAATCAGTCGTCTGGACACATAAATGAAATTGTGTGGGCCTCAGTGGCCAAAGGAGCGTAGCAGCAGTAAGCAAAATTAACACGCATCAAACTCGGACTTAACACTCCAAATCTTAACGATGAATTACTACTGCAACTCGTTACATGAATACGTGCTCAACTATTTATGATGACTTTAAATTTACAAGTCACTTAATTTTTATTTAGTTTATTTTTATTTAACAGGAAATCTACCACTCAGCATTTAAACATGATTTTATTATATATTTTTTTATATTTTTTATTACAAGAAACATTAATGCCAACAAATATCATCATAAATTTCAAGATAAAAATGGAAATAAATTCGTTTCATGGTGGCAGTCAGTTAGGCTGAATAACTGAATGACTGCCAAGCCAAATAAGCGCTTAGAAACAGGATTGAATGGACTGTGATTTCAATATGATTTTCACTAAATTATATTGACTTCATTTACTCGAATTCAAAATGCAGCATGTTTAATTATTTGGGCAAATTTAAGATATAATTTAAAGTGAATATGGGAAATAAATAAAATAATAAAGTTTAATTACTTCTTTTATATTGCTGAATCACTACGAGATCAATATTGATCACCTTGGCACGAAACGGCAAAATTGCAAATTTGTTTTATTGATTATTTTTGTAATTCACAGCAATTTATATTCCTCTATGGTCCATTACCATTAGATATGGCAAAACTATAAAAATTTACATGCAAATCATTACCTTAATATAGAAAGGCCCTAAATCTATTTTTTTAATCAAATTTTTTGTATACGAGTATTTTGATAGAAGAACATCTAATGTATGGAAAAATGCAAAAATTTCGGTTTCAAAAAAATTATGAGTTAGGGTCTTTCTATATTAAAGTAACAATATGCATATACATACATAACTACATATGTACTTGACTTTAACATGCGTTGAGGCAATTTTGATTTAATTTTGAGATATTTCAAATACAATTAAATGCATATTAATCATGACTCACCAGGAAAATTTGCTTAAAAACAGCTTTATCTGTAGCTAAGCTTAAAAACTATAATATAACCATGATGTTAAAAACAGCTTTATCTGTAGCTAAGCTTAAAAACTATAATGTAACCATAATGTTAAAACATAAGCCAATCACTTAACAAGTGTAGAATCTTAAACTGCTTCTTCAAGGCCAACCAAAATCCGAGAAGATGTAGCACGAACTATTTTTATATATAACCGAAATAACTTCTGTATGATAAAAGCAAGGACATTACAAAATGCTCTCTCCTGTTAAGTATTCCTCAGTATGATCACCAGGCACTTGTAGACAAATATGATTTTTCTATTTCAAGAATTAAGAAACAAATCTCGGATTTGGTGCCTCCTAGGCAGACATGCACAGATATTAATAATAATACAATAGCAACATGCAATCTAGATTATTTTCTGCATCATTGTTGTGTATTAGTAAGAAAGAGAATGGGCCCTCTTTCGTTCAGGAAACTTTCTGAAGTTGCCCGGGTGTAACTGTAATGCGTAATGCCAGCCATACACTACACAAGTTCACTGCACAAGTCTGACTCGGTACAGTGCGTTTGTGTAGTGTATGGGGGTGATTGTGCTATGTACGCAGTGAACTGAGTAAATATCAATATGATTTTGATATTTGCTCAAGTTTGAAAATTGTAAAGTGAACATGTGCAGTGTATGTTGCAAACGCTCAGTTGTGTCCTGATTTTGTAAGAGTTCACAACAAGAAATGTGGGCAGAACAAATATTCTGGACAGGGACAGAGTTCCTATAATTATACAAACAATCACCAGCATTAAGGCAAATTAAAATATAAAATGCACAGTTTACTTGTCACAAGCTAAGTTTACGCAGTGCCAGACTTGAGCACTGAACTTGTGCAGTATATGGCTGGCAAAAGTAGTTTTATATTGATTGACCTCTGTCTGGTTGGTTGAACAGTGGGGAGTCCGCTTAAACATAGTCAGGTAGTTGTGACTGCCAGTCTTAAATATACTAACCTAACTCCTAAAATAGTCTTCGTTTTGTAGTCGAAGCTCTAAAAATATTTGATAGTTCATGCTCCTAGATGCTCGTAAAACTCCAATGTGATGTCTTTGAAGTTTCGACGGAGATTGATGGCTTGGCAATATCACCTTTGACTTCATAATGTTGAAAACAAAGCCTTGATCGAGGGCAGATAAATAAGCTACTTACGCAAGTAAGTGTCTAATAGAATAATAGTTAGAATACTTCTAACCTAGTTGCGTTTATTTTTACGTGTGTATATAAATGTTCCTAAATTGATCGAAATGAAGAAAAGTGAGATTAAAATAACAGCTGTTAAGTAGTGATTAGTAATCGTAATGATTATTTGATTACTTTTTTTTAAAGGTGAAGTAATGCTTAAATTACGATTATATTCAGTTTCGCTCGATTACTAATTGATTACGATTACTAATAATGGAAAAGTAATCTGAATTTCTTAAGATTACTACAAATAATCACAAATAATTAAAAGTAATCAAAAAGTAATCTCATTACTTCTAAGGATTACTTTTGATAACTTTCGATTATTTATTAAGAATCACCAGTAATCTTTCAAAGTAGTCGGATTACTTTTTGATTACTTTTGATTCTTTTTGATTATTTTCAGTAATTCAGACTATTTTTCGATTATTAGTAATCGTAATCAATTATTTATCAGCAATTCTTTTGAATCATTACAATTATTTTTAAAATGTAATCGTAATCGAAATTTAACAGCTCTGATTAAAACACAATTGAAAAATATTTTGCTTCAAACAGAAAATCCATATTCGACCAATCGTAACTTTTTCTTATGATTCAATTTTCATAGTTTATGTTTATCGCAGTCCTATCTCTCAATACAACGGTAGTTGTAGGACAAACGCACATACTTCTCCTTCTTTTTCTTAGCATCGGCACATGATCTCGCTCTGATTACATTGATCTTTCCATTACGTTGCTTAAATCAATTTCTGTTATCAAATGCTTCCATCTAATTTAGTCAAACAGCGACCGACTGGAGACAGTAAAAACCTAGACGCGCAAATAAGACTTACACTAGGCATACAAAGAAATAAACTCGTAGATATTCGATTTTGGTCGTTAAGTGTGAATGCCAGTGCCAGTGCCAGTGCCGTTGACGTGTTGTTTGCACTTCCAGCGATCAAACTTTACGCATGCGCAATTGCAATTGCAATTTCTAACTGCAAATTTCATTTGAAAGAATAGTGAGCTGAGGAAAAGATTTCAAAAAGTTTTTCTTTCAACTCACTCACACTTAGCGGAATTTTTTTTTTCTTTCTTACCATTTCATTTCTAACATTTTCTTTTTGATGTAACGTTAATCAACAGCAAGAAAAGCAAAGTTGCAACAAAAAAAAAAGAAACATTCTATCTAACATTAATTGAAACTCTAATTGAAATCCAAAATTCCTTTGAGAATTACTTTCAGCTTGAGTGGTGGACTTTGAACGTGTTTGAATTGATGCCTGGCTGGCGATGCTGGTCTATTTGTTCTGACGTTTGTTTGCGTGCTTGAGAAAATTGAATTTCTTTTTGCATTTATTTGGTAGTGCGACGAAACCAAGCATGGCATCTATAACTCATCAGACTCTTTTATATCACAGCACAGCATATACCTGTCCTTTTGCTAAAAAGATAAAAAAAATCACCACTTCACTTTGGTCACTTGTGATTGGCGGCTGACGATCAATTAAGTGACGTGGAAATTATGCAATTTTTATGTAAATTTTGCTGTCAGAACCAGTTAAAAATCACATTTAAATCAAAATTAATAATCTCTAGAACCACAACAACTTTGATCAATTTGTGATTTTTTGCCGCAAAACTTGTCTAAGGATTTGAAAAAAAAAATTTGAAAATTCTATTTTTTACTTTGTAATCTGTTTATTTAAGCTGACAAATGCAATTGGACGAGACTTGTTTTTTTTTGGAGTTTGACAAAACTGCCATGTGGGCTTTTCGCTTTAAATTATACAAAAAGATTTTAAGGATATGATTAATTTTTTTTTCGTTTAAATTATAATAAATCACTTTTGGCAATTTAGTTTTTGCTGTGAAATGCTTGGATAAATTGCGGTATACTTAGTTTTTTTTCAGTATGGAATAGATACAAGTATTAAATGTATAGTGTTGTAACCCAAGTGACCACACTCACCGTAAGAGGGATGAACTTAGCAGTTTATGGCAATAGCTGAGGAATGACAGGCCATCGAAAAACATCTTGAAACTTTCAAGACACTTATCTGCTTCTAACAGAACTCATAGGTTAAATATTTTCTTAAGTAGGACCAATGGAAGTTGGGGGCAGAAATTTCCCACCGATTTTTATAAAACTTAAAGATACATCTGCATCTTAAAAGACACACACTCTTTGTATATTTTGAAAACTAGGACCAAGGAACTAGCACCAATATGTATAGTGTTGTAACCCAAGTTACGATACTCAACGCGAAACTGGTGAACACCAAAATTCTTGGTAATAGCTGGGGAATGACAGGCCAACGAAAATACTTGAACTTTTCAGAACACTAACCTGCTTCAAACAATACTAATATATTATATATATTTTTTAAGTAAAGCCAAAACTATCCTACCCAGTTTTATAAAAATCAAAAAAGATACAAATGCATCTAAACGGTCCCAAGCGTTTTGTATATTTTTAAAACTACACACAGAAAAATCTCAACTTACAATCTACATAAACAAGGTTAATTTTTATATTTTACGGCAATCATTTTGCTTCATAAGTGTTTCATGTTAATCTAACCTGATTTATAGTAATTTTCAAAGAAAATTTTTCCTTTTGTAATAACTTTATTTCACGTTGATTTAGCATTTACGTACTGTTAAACTCAAATTGAAGAATCATTTTCAATCAAAGTTGTTTCAAGTGGGAACAACATGAATTTAATTTAATTTATATAAATTGGCTTTTCCGGCCAATATTGAACTCGGAACTCACCGTGTGGTGGTCTACATGCTTACCCCTGCAGCCACAACAACTTTAAATATTCTTTAGATACACACTAAATATATGTACCATTATGAATAAAATTTCAATTCAACATTATTTCATTGATTAATTATTTAACATACAATTTATTTGAAAAGTTTTAGTTAAAAAAAAAAAATACAAAATACTTTGACTTGAAAAGTTTTAGTAAAAAAATAAAAAACATACTTTGACTTGACTCTAACTACTTTCGACTTAAAACTTCATAAGCTAATTTTAGCTTAATTTAACTTATACTTTGGTACGAGTAGTTACATATATTGTGTAGAACGATATTTTCGTAAATAAAATATAAGTGTTTACAAAATTTCTCAATTTAGCTGGGAAAGAAATACATCATTGAAAATCGAATTGAAAGTTTAAAAGCGCTCTTCTACAAAACAGTCAAATATGACTTTAGCACGTTTTCCTTATTACTCCAGATATTTTACTTATAATGCTTTTCAAAGTCGGTGACTATAACCATGAGTTCGAATAGCACTATAGGTAACACATATGAAAATATTTAATTTATTTATTTATTGAAGCAGCTACGTCCGAACACACATACTGTGATACTTGAATTTGTGGTAAACAGCTTTGAAAGCTCTTGAATTTGTTCTTGTTTTTTTGACAAAATACTATCAGCTATTGTTGTAGCCAAGTTATGATTGGCTATTGTACTCTTGTAGGTGTGAAAGCACAAAAGCTCTTTTGTAAAAGTTTGCTTATTGTGCATATGCCTTGGACGTAGCTGATGTAAATAATTTGTTTCCTTTTGTAATAATTACAAAAAAAAAAAAAAAAAATAATAATAATACTGCTTCAGTTATTATTTTTCTGTAATCGTGATCGTTGTTACAACAAAAGCTGTGTGAAATAGACTCACGCGATTCTGGATGATTCACGAAATTATAAAATTTTAATCATACCAATTTAATCATCCCAATTTGAATCACCTTAATATCTTATTAAACAGCACTTAATCATGGTAATTGTCCGAATAGTTTCTGGACACACTGTGTGTGTGTATTTCTATGTTCGATAATATTTTCAAGCTCCAGCTCTTTCTTACTTCGCATGAAACTTTCTTAAAACACTGTGACTTAATAACATGTCGTTAGTGAGCAAAAGAAATCTTATAATTTTGCAGCATGTTCAAAATCTAAAATTGCAACAATTTGCATCAAAGATCAATTTGATTTTGTGTTTTTTTTTTCAACACAAAATGAACGTTTTACGGGCAACTTTTGGGAAACCTGTCAAGAGCGATTGATGATTAAATTGCCAAACAATCTCTAAAGTTGTTTCTTTTGCGCTATTTTTTGTTTTATTTGTGTGTTAATAGTCTTAAAAGATGGTCTAGAGGATTTTAAGTAACTTTAAAACATAAAATAATAACGAAAATTTCATGTTTAAATTACTCGTACCTTTGAGTTGCGTGTGAGAAAATTTTAAGTATTTCAGCAAATGAAACAAAATGCGAATAAAAACTTTTGAAATTGTTACTTTTTGTACAATTGCTCTGTGTCGTTTTACGGTAAAATGCTACAATTTCACTTAAATTTCATTAGCAAAAGGCCAACCAACGTTCTCAGAAATAAGTAACAAAAACTTGCAGGCAACAAGAAAAAAAACCATATGAAATGTACACTTGAAAACAAAAGGCTCTTGAAAAGCAAAACTAGTTCTAAGAGGTAATTGAAAAAAAAATTTACAACAAAAAAAAGAAAAACCCAAATTCACCAAGTCTTCGGAGCAAGTTAACAAGAACAAAAAAATTAAAAAAAAACACATCTCATTTTTAATAAACTTGTTTCTCTGTAAACATTTGCTTGTTTTAGACAAACCAAAATTATATTTACACCATTTCCTAGTGTAAGGCATCTGAAGTAAGCAAGGTCGTGTCAGCACACTTGCTACCCTTTCCAATTAAAGACAATTATTGCTTTAGCTTTCTTTTCTCTTAACATCACTTATGCCATCCTACAAACATTTTACATCGTTTGTTCAATTATTTTATAATATGACTAAAAAAAGCACAAAACATAAATCAAAAATGTTTGATTTCATTTACTTGAGTATTGAGGAAACTAGTTTCCTAACCCAACTAAGTTCTATAGGTTTTTATAATTCTTTTTTGCTTAATTCTTCCTTTCTGCAAGGAAACGGTGTATTAACTCATTTTATTTGTTTTTATAATAAAACTTCTAACTTAAAGTACAATTTTAAATTAAAACGTGACATACTCTGGTGAAAACTTTACACACTACAACCCAATTCAACTCTTCTTGTCTTTTTAAAGAAATAATACCTTTCACAAGGCCTTATAAGATGTCTAGTTGAATAGCAATTCATTTATTAGACACATTTATAAAATTAAATAGTAATACATTGCGTAACCAATTAAAACTTTAAATATGCACTTGAGGCAATTCAAAAATTAACAATAAATGAATGTACATAGTCATTTTACAGACACTCATGCATATTGAGGTCGTTGTTAGACTTGGGTCGAACTCGTTCACTAGTTCATTTTTGCCACAAACCAATGATCAAACCCAATTAAAATACATGGGTTTGATCATAGGTTTGTGTCAAAAATGAACTAATGAACGAGTTCGACCCAAGTCTAGTCGTTGTTAAGATTTGTCAAAACAACAACTAAAAAGCTTGAAACAGAACGCTCTTAGTTTATTGCAAATGAATTTTTATCAATATCGATGTCCTGGAAACCATGAATAATTATAAATTATTAACTTTTTAATTTCACTTCAAATGAAATTTAATATAAAAATCATTTTCTTTATCTTTACAGGTATGTACACATTTCAGGGTGCTTAAAAGCTCAGAGGCAACGTAAAGCTTAATAAATTAATAAATTTAAGAAAAAATTTACTATTGCTTGGACCTAAATGAATAAATTTTGTGATTGCCTTGAAGTAACAATATTTTTCGCTAATTACACTGGGGTAAGCTAAACAAACTTTCACGTTAAATTGGATTTATTAGATTAAAAATGTTTGCTTTATATGATAGAGTTGGGTATAACTCGTTGATTCCTTCATTTCAGACACAAATCTATGATCAAACCCATGTAACTTAAAATGGGTTTGATCATAGGAGGACCCAGATCTATTATATAATTGAAATATTAACATATAAAATCTTTAGATTTTGCATAAATTTGCATCGGACTCATTCAGTCGCTCGTTTTTCATACAAACCTATGCTCAAACCCCTTTTTAGTTACATGAGTTTGATCATAGGTTTGTGTTAAAAACGACCGACTGAATGAGTTCGATCCAAGTGTTATTCTGAAAGCTCTAGCATTATGATTTGTTTTTGCGATGAACACACATTTGACTTGGTTTTGCATCAAACTCGTTCACTACTTAATTTTTTACACAAACCGATCATTAGACCCATTTAAATTACCTGGATGTTAGACTTGGATCGAAGTCATTCAGTCGGTTGTTTTTGACACAAACCTATGATCACACCCATGTAATTTAAATGGGTTTGTTAAACGGGCGACTGCATGAATTCGACCCAAGTCTAATGGATGCGATCATTGGTTTGAAGCAAAACTGAACTGGTGAACGAGTTCGACCGACTAGTTTGCTTGATAAAAATTAGGGCTGACAATTCTCGGGCCTTAAAACATTCTGAAAAAAAAATAAAAAAAATTCTGTTCGAACAAATTCAAAGTTTCATTCGATTCTGCAAAACATGTCAGCTTGCTTTCAACTGACACCACTGTGTGTGTAATTTAAAAAGAGTTTGATCATAGGTTTGTGTCTAAAAGGAGCTACTGTAAGAGTTCGATGCAAGTCTAGAATAGACTTGGGTTAAAGTCCTTCAATAATTGAGTTTCGCCTTAAACCGATGATCAAACCCTTGTAATTTAAATGGATTTGATAATAACCGGATTGTGTAAAAAATTTACTGGCGAATAGAGTTGTGTCCAACAGGTCTTTTTGAACTAGTTTGAGAGCGTTCGAGGCAAAAGTTGCTCAAACCAATTGAATTTACACTAATGTTTTTGACTAGACTTGAGTCCAACACCTCTTTTGAACTAAAATTAGCAACACAAGTTCGGTCAGAAGTGTCAATGTAAATTAAATATGTTGGCAACAACTTTTGATTCGAACACTCTCAAACTAGTTCAAAAAGAGATGCTGGACACAACTATATTTTTGACCGGACTTTAGACTTGAGTCCAACACCTCTTTTCAACTAAAATGAGCAACACAAGTTCGGTCAGAAGTGTCAATGTAAATTAAATATGTTTGTAACAACTTTTGATTCGAACGCTCTCAACCTATAAAGTTCAAAAGGAGCTGTTGGACACAACTCTACATACATTTAACTTGGTTTTGCATCAAACTCGTTCACTTATTCAGCTTTGACACAAACCGGTGATCAAACCCTTGTACTTTAAATGGGTTTGTTGATAACCGGTTTATGTCAAAATTTTACTGGTGAATAGCCTTTAGATTTGGGTCGAACTCGTTCACTAGTTAATTTTTGTCACAAACTAATGATCAAACCTATGTAATTTACTTTGTGGCAAAAATGAACTAGTGAACGAGTTCGACCCAAGTCTAATAGACTTGTATCGAACTCTTGCAGTAGCTCGTTTTAGATACAAACCTTCAATCAAACCCACCTAAATTATGTATATGGGTTCGATTGAAGGTTTGTGTCTAAAACGAGCTACTCAAAAAGTTCGATACAAATCTTTTGGTGAACAAACTAAGCTTTGACACAAGCCGAAGATCAAAGTTATGTAATTTAAATGAGTTTGGTGTTCGTTTTTTTTTTCAGGAGAAGTAACACTCAATAGTAGACTTGTGTCCAACAGTTCTTTTTGAACTAGTTCGTTCAGTTGGACACAAGTATGGTCAAAAACATCAATGTAAATTAAGTGGGTTTGAAACAACTTTTGATTCAAATTAGACTTGTATCGAACTCTTTCAGTAGCTCGTTTTTGACACAAACCAATGATCAAACCCATTTAAATTACATGGGTTTGATCATTGGTTTGTGTCAAAAACGAGCTACTGAAAGAGTTCGATACAAGTCTAATTCAAACGCTCTCAAACTAGTTCAAAAAGAGCTGTTGGACACAAGTCTACTCAATAGAGCTGGATACAACTCGTTCATTTTTGCGACGAACCTATGATCATATCCATTTAAATTACATGAGTTTGATCATAGGTTTGAGGAAAAAATTTACAAATAAACGAGTTGGTCCCAGATCTAACACTCAAATATGAACTAGTTAACAAGTTTGAGCCAAGTCTACAGTGCACCCAGCAACGCTCATAATGAAGGTGAATGTTTGCAAATTTCTTTGGTGTTACAATCACATTTAATTTGTTTATCTCAAACATACGGACTTTATGTTAATTATCGGCCTGTCCCACGACGACTTGTATTGCAAACAAGAATAACATTAAAAATTATGTTATTTCTTTCAACACAAGCATTCGATCGAACGATTTCTGGTGATATCGTGGGACAGGCCGTAAATCAAATGAAATTTTCTCGAGCCTTTAGGCAAAGTTGGTACTTTTTCGCAGTCTAATTAATCGAATATTTCTTTCTAACCGACTTAAAAAAAGAAGGAGGTTATCAATTCTTCTGCATTTTTTTTTTGACATTGTTACTTCATAACTCGATACATTCTGGAGCGATTGTAAAAATTCCGTTTTTTAATTGAGAGGGCATAGCTTTCAATCAGCCCCGTTGTAAAAAAAAGTAGGCGGGGACACGCCCACATATTTTTTTAAATATGATTTTACGATATTCTACTTATTTAATTGCTGCGAAACCTAGCAAACACCTTTGGTTCTTGTTATTACACAATTTTAAAGTTGAAAAATATGGGCGGGGCTACGCCCATTAAAATTAATTATTATATTTGATGTGGTTCTACTTAACCAATTTTTACAAAACTTACCACACAACTTGAGCTTTAAAATAGACACAATCTTGCATTTAAAAAAATGGGTTCAGTCACGCCCATTAATTCTTAGGGCCTAATTTTGTAAAACGCAACCCTTAGCGTTGACAAATTTTTTATATATTTTGTTTTTTGTAGTTTAAATTTTTTCCATTTAAAATTTGTCAACGCTTGGCGTTGCGTTTTACAAAATTAGGCCCATAATATATTATTTTACGTGGTTCTATTTTAACGATTTTTACAAAACTTAACATTTAAAAATATGGGCGGAGACATGCCGTCGGTTTTTTTTTGGCAGAATAATATATAAATTTTTTTATCAGAAATAATTTTTAATCAGGCTTAAGTTCAGCAATTCTAATTGTTATTGAATGAAATATTTTTATTAATTAATGTGAGTTTCTAAAGAAGAGAAGAAAAATTAAACTAGGCTTTAAATTTTTTATTCAATATCAAAAAGTAATTTTCTTAAATATATAAAATTTCCTCCTGCCACAATTGCTGTCTTAAATCAATCAATTCTGTATATTGATTTTGGTCTATAACTTCCTGGGCATTAGTAGAAGTAAGTAACTAACTAATACATTACACTTATAGAATTTTTTTTAAAACATTAAAAAGCCTAATCCCACATTGTTTCACAAAATTTTTATACATTCTTCCAATAAATGAGAGATTGATTTGATATAAAACACATTTTACAACATTCGCAAATTTAATAAAATTGTGGAAGAAATCAAATCGAATGAACTCAATATCGTATAAATTAAATAAAAATCATTTCACATTGAAAAAGGAAGTGTATGTAGAGAGCCCAGGAAATACAAACCGCCCTCAAAGAAAAACGAATATTAAATCGGGTTTAAAATAATTTAATAATGTAAAACGGATATACCGACAAAATAAAATAGAAGCAGTTGGTGTTTGTGTGTGTGTGTGTATGCATGCTTGTGTAAAATAAACTACAGTGGGTCTGACTCACAATATTTGGCAATAAAATTTTTAATTACAAGCTAAAAATTTTATTTATGTAGTATTTGTATTGTAATTAAAGCTAAGGTTGATATTTGCACATATCATGCCATAACCGCCAAAAAGAGCTTAACTGACACATTTTTTGGTCCGGATTTTTTGACAAAAATAACCGCAAGTAATCGATTTTGATAAAAAAAAAATTGAGTTCGAAAATTATGTAGCTTAAGCTTTTGTGCACAAAATGTTGTGCCATATCCGCCAAAAAAAAAAGCTCAAGTGACATAATTTTTAGAAGTTCATATTTTGACCTAAATCTTTTGTCTGCGATCGTAAATAGCCGATTTTCGTAAAAAAACGAATTCAAAAAAATATGTCGCTTAAGCTATTTCAGCGCTTATGGCTCGATGTGTTAATTTTTTTTTTCAAAAATCGCTCCACAGTGCCTTGCAAACATTGTCACTATGTACTTGCATTTGTTGTATTGAAAGGTATTTACGATACAACTCCTTTTTTGCTCGCCCTTGTAATGGGTTGATGAAGTTTTGTTGTAATTCTTGAAAATAAAAAATAAAATCATCCCAAATAAGGGTTGTCTATGTGATGTTTGAACTTTTCTATTAAGCAATTGCATATTTATGAGTTTGAAAGCTTTAAGCAAAAATTTTGTTAGATGATGGCGTTTCAAGCGAAATGTGTTCTAAATTTGTTGTTGGCCTGTGAGCAACAAATATGATGATGTGTTGTTTTGGCTTGTGCTGGCTTGAGGTGAAAGCCAAGAAAAAAGGGGCTGGGTATATGCAAACTTTATTAACAAATGGGTGATAATGTTTTGTTGAATTGTTGAGGATTTCAAAACACGCACACACACACTCACTCACACACATACACACTAAACAACTAATACAACAGCCCTGTAACATTTTGTTAAATAAATAAATCGAATCCCCTTCATGTTTGTTTTTGCTTAAATTATGAAAATCTTTTGTAATACATTTAAATACAAATGCAAATGAATATTAAATGAATATTTTCCAATTGTATGTATTTGTTTGTATATTTATTTGCATAACAGTATTTAGTGTATTTGTATCAGAGAACAGCAATGAGCAGTGAAAAAGTGAGTAGAGTTGATACATGACATATAATTTCTTGTACTTATGCGCACTCAAAGTTATTGCAATGTTGTTTGAAAGTTTGAAGTGCGCATCGAACTCATACTTAGCAACATTTATGACGTTGTTGATTTCGACTCTCCTTGATTCAATGAGTATGGACGATGCAAAATAAGTATGATTCACAATGCGAACTTCACATACGAGCATTAAAGTTCTCATTATGAGGTAATGTGTTGCTCTGTAGCTTTTTTTTTGTAGGAATTGAAAAACAACCCTATTTACTACTATTGTATACTACTTGCAAACTGTTTAATGACTAAACTTTTAAATAAACATACATGCATGAGTTGAGTGAGCTGAATCAATGTGAGTAGTATAAGTATTTTTCTGAAATTAGAAATCAAACTTAGGTGATGTCGACGTCGAATTCATATTTATTTCAACATATACTTATAAATCAATGTCATCGTGATTATGCGTAAATCAGAGTAATTGAGTTTAAATGATGTCTACTTGCTTATATTTAAAATTTCATGAGCGAGCATGAATAGCGAAAAAACTATTCATTGCCGATCACTGATTTCTATGCCAAAGGAGATTGTATTTGCATTCATTAAGCAAATGAAAAAAAATTTACAAAAGAGTTTCAGTTTAGATTAACTAAAATACAATTTGAAAGCAACTTTTAGCTCTTGGGCAATTGGAAAGTTTTTATTATTTTTTTTTGTAAGCGTTCAATGGTATTGGGAAGTTTTTCTGCGGCAATAAGGAAAAATTGCTTAAGACAAATTTTAGTGTTTTGTAGTAGAGCATTTTTAAAGTTTCAAGTCAATTTTCAGTAACTTATTTCTTTTGCAAATAAATTGAGAAATTTGGTTAACACAATTATTATATTTAGAAAAATAGCTTTTTCCACAATAAAACAATTACATTCAATTTAAAATATACCGAATTATAAAAAAAAAAATTTTGAATATTTTTTTAAGAAACACGTTTGTTCCGTGTTTATAGTGCCTCCCAGGGGAGGGGGGAAACTTAACACCATCCTCAACATTTCCTCCGAACATACATATGCCCTATCTCGACTCCTTAAGGGGTTCCCATACAAAGGGAACATTTTTATAAAAAAAAAACTCAAACCCAGAGAAAAACCAGCTTAAAATTAATAAAAACCATATTGAATTAATTAGAAACATTAACGAAAGTCTTGTTATTTTTAAATTTCTCATTTCAATATGGAAAAATATTAATTTATTAATTTTATTTATTTTTAAATATTTCAATACACATTTTCTATTATATTGAAAATTATTGAATTAATGTGACGCGTTCTTATTTTTAATTTCCTGAGTGCACCTCACACGTACACATACTTATCGTTTATCTTCTTTTTTTTGTATGGGAACCACCTTAATGCTAGAAGATAGACGGTAAGTATGTTAAGAGAAATTATTCGTATATAAAAAAATATTGGAGGTTAATCATAAGGTCAGTTAGAGCCCTGCGGGTAAATTTTATAAACATTTCCTCTTAAACAGACATACCGACCGCCTATGTCGGAAAAGATATTCGTCAGAGAAAATTAATGTGACTGGTCACACATTTGACCCTTCTAGCGGTGACACCGGGAAAGTCATACGTTTAGTGGCATTGGCTGAATTAGTACCAGGTTGACTACATAGTTATCATACTTAAATTAATTGTTTTATTTTATTTTTTACACAAATCTTCAAATGGCAGCACATTATTTTATATATAAAAGCAGATAAGAAAACCAATGACTGCATATTTGCAATAAAGGTGTCAGTTTTAAATGATTTAATCATAAACAAAAATTGCTAAATAAAAAGTTGGTAGCATAGAAATTTATGATTAATATACATATATCTAATGCAATTATCAAATGCTGTAATAAAAGTAGCAGAAAAAAATATTAATTTTACCCGCACCACATGCATGTAAAATATACTTGTATTAAATGCTTGAAGCCCGTGCTAAAAAATTTTTTTACATCATAATGATACTTGAAGCTGCTACGAGTACAAACATCTGCTGCACAATTCCGCTACAAATTTTTATAAAAGTGCAATGTTAAAAAGAGTATAATTTGCAAAGTATAGAGGAAAACGATTGCTGATTATAATAGAATGTAAATGCACTGCGAAAAAAATTGTTTTCTTGGATCAATTTTCTTCAAGTATAAGCCCGAAAATGTTAGACATTATTAAGTCGCCTTCACAGAGAAAACTGAGCCTACTAAATACCTCATAAAATAGAACAAAATTAATAAGAAATCTTTATGGTTTATTTTCAATAAGGAAATCTTATTTATTTCATAGAGAAAACCTTTTTGAAAAAATCAAGAAGAAATCTTGTAGTTTTTATGAGGTTATCTTATTGATTTTTTGAATAAAAAAAATTGCGTCTTTATCCGTTTTACTTATGTATTTTCATTTAAATTCTATACCATATACATATGTATGTATGTATGTAGTATCCCTATAGGAACTCAAACCCATTTGTAAGTAACTTCAAACTGGTTTTATAATAACCACAACTGGTTGATTAAGTGACTTTTTTCCTTGTCGCCGACTCACTATTTTAACATAGGCATGTCATAGGCGGTAGTCAATTGGCCATCTCTGCATGACTTTTAAATTGACTACTAACTACTTATTTTTCAACCAATTTGTAGTTAATTAATATTATAGCAAAAAAAAGATATGTATATTTATATTATATATATACATATATGTATATATTCATATATATCTATGTAAATATATAAACACATATATGTCTATATAAATATTTATTATTATTATATTCACTAAAAATAAAAAATTCGTACATACATATATATGTACATAAATATATCCATACATACGAACCGCTCATAGAAAATATTATTGAAATTATTTAGTTTTTTTTTTTCAACACAAACATTTGGCATTTGATTTCATGGCATGCTTCTTTTGATTTTTTTATTTTCTTTTCATTTACTTATTTTGCTTTTATTTATTTCTTACGTGTGCTTCTATTCAATATGTTTGGTTGATATCTGCATGAGATTTAAACCAATTTGTAGCCACTTGCAAGATAATTAATTTATAAGTTAGTGTTTTTTCTCAACTGATTATTTTATTTACTACAGGGATATTGTAGATGTTATTCATTTATACATACATACATACAAATATACATACATACATACACATTAGGTTATATTTTTAACTAACTTACTCACCAAGTATTGAACCAGCAAACTTCTACTTGATAGACAAACACTCTACCCAGTATGCTAACAAGCAGCCTGAATAACCATTGAAGTTATTGTGCATACATTCTTATACAAAAATGAAAAAGATCATGAAAAAAATTGTCTCTATATCTATTTATAGATATAAAACACCTCATAAAATCAAGAAGATTTCCTTATTAAAACAATCAATAAGATGCCTTACACATAATCATATAGGAACCTCCTAAAATCAAGAAGAAAACCTTATTGAAAAAATCAAGAAGGCAACCTAATAAAATCAAGAAGAAAATCTTATTGAAAAAATCAAGGAGGCAACCTAATAAAATCAATAAGAAATCCCCATATCTTACAATTTATAAGAAAACCTAATAGAATTAAGAAGTTTTTTTCTATGGATTGTTTTTTGGTGCCAAAAATAACGGAAATTGTATAAAAAAAAGTTGTGAATAATAAGATTTCTTCTTGCTTTTATGTGGTTTTCTTCTTGATAAAATAATAAGTTTTACGACATAAAAACAATAAGGAATCTCTATGAAAAAATCTTCGCTTCTTTCTGCTGGGATATCCCTTAGCCTAAAAACGTTTCATAGAGAAAATCTTCTTGATTCTATGAGGCAGTTTGTTCTCTGTGTTTGAAACGAAAAAACCAAATTAAAATCGGTTTATCCATTTGGGGGCTAGGGCGTCAAGGACACACATATTCACCAGAATACATCTGATAAAGATATGATATCTTTTAAAAGGCTGGACCGATTTTCTTTAAACATATCTAAGAACACTTTCGATCAAGTCATCTTTCAACAGAAAATACTAAACTAAAACCTGTCCAGCCGTTTAGTCTATACGTGGACTCGTACATGCACACAGATACGCAGACACACACTACAAACTTATAACACTCGTTTGTTTTTTTGGCTTGAAATTTTTTGTATTTGAATAACAGCAAATTTCTAAAATTTTAAATAATCAGGGCAATCATGAATACAATTCCGCGTGAAATTTCCAATTAAAATGTTTTGTTTTCCCTATTATTTTCTAGTTATTAGTTGAAATTCTGCCCTGGGAAAAATTTCTTTCATGATTGGCCTGAATAAGGAAGCCTTTGGCTTATGTAACAAAATTCAAAGGTAAAGTAGCATTTTCCTCAAAAATTAACTGAAATTGAGGTTTTATGAGATAATTTGCCATTAAATTGTCAAAATAATGATATATTTATATGCGGGGTATAAGAAGACATTCATCGATAACCCAAATTACACTAAGTCTTATACAGTCTGAACTAGAGATAGGCGCGTGTTGAATTTTTCCAACACGACACGACAGGAACACGAATACCAAGACGCTTAACACGTACGAAATATGCACGCGAAAAATTTTGTCAGTACGATAATGCACAACACGCACGAAATATTATTGTTATGGTATTTGAAAATATGGCACCGAGTTGGCACTGCCAGCTGATACTATCTGCCACCACAGCTGATACAATGGTTTTCCTTACGAACTTTAAGCTTCAGAGGACCACACAATAACAACAAATATGCTGGTGTTGTGTGTTCCTCTACTGGAAATTCATTCATACATATTTTACATCTAAAATAGTTTCGTGTTTTTCGTGTCACTTTTGCTCAACACGAAACGACCCAAACACGCATGAAATCAGATTTTTTTTATCACGAACACGTCGTGTTGAGTAGTGCGTACTCGTGTCATGAAAAAAACACAACAAGCGCCCATCTCTAATTCGAGGTGCCCTGTCCACTTTTATTTTATTTCGATTTTATCTTTTAGAACAGCTTATAAGGACATATGTGCTTAGATTATCGTGAGCACCTGCCTTTACGGCCTTATCTGACGGTGGTCTAAGCACCGGGTGTAGGTAAGAGGCCAATCATCGTCCCCATACATACCTTTTATAATGAACCTAGTGCCCATTGCTCAAGGCACATAGGTTGCAATCTTTGTATATAGTTATTCCTGTACTATATTCAAGTACCTTGCTGAGGTACTTTGAGCTATCTAAACTCTTCGCCGTAACGACTTTGTCAAAAAAGTACTATCTGTTGAATGGCAACAGCACCTAGAATAGTGTCTGGCTGACCGCGTCACGTCAATCACTAGCATTGATTTAACACTGGGAAGCCAAGACTATTCTCCCATAGTTTGTTAGCAACTACAGCCACCACGCTTATTCTCCCAGTTCTTACGCCACAGGTGTTGTGTGTATACATCAACAACAAGGTCCGGCACAGCTCAACCACTCATCGGAGATGGACGCATGCCTGTGTCGCCAAAAATCCAGTGCCTACTCCAAACACCTCAAAATCATCCCTTTAACCCAGTGGGGTAGGATGAAATCGACATTTTAGCAAAGGATCCTACCGACCGCTAAATACACCCAAAAACTTCAGAGCAGGTCGACTGTTGGGCAACCGGCACCCGTGGCACCAGAAGTAGCCTCTGGTTAGACTTCGAAGTTCCACCACAAGGGCTTCACCCTATCATCTTTTGAACTAAGTAGCAGTTCCAGGTGACGCTGCACCTGGTTGATAACAACAGACCTGTCTTCCTTTTATAAATATGTGCACATCCTTTCCTCTGTTGCCAGAGATCGGGTAGTAATACATAAGTTCTATGGGTAATGTACCAAAGGTACGTCAACCAAAAAAGCCACAACAGCCCAGCTGGGGCCCCGGGATTGCCACACCCGCAGTAAAAAATAGACTCCCCTGGGGGCAGCTTATAAGGACAATGGAGGTGCCACGCCCACTTGTCCACTCCTTAATACTATTTCCTTAATTACTACGAATATTAAAAAAATTCGACAAATCGGTTCAGCCGTTCTCCGATTTTAGATAATGTAAAAAAGTGGCATGACCAATGTCTAGGTTAGGTTATAACAAATACCCTGCAATAAGAGAAACTGGCACAAGACTAGTAACGTGATCGGTCCCCAAGTGATAGGGACCAGTCCGAGTTCTAACACTTCCTATGAAGCGGACCAGTCACTTTTACATGGGGATGGCCTAGGATGGGGTTAATTGATACTTTGTATGCACCCTGTGACTTGTCACTGAACTATCACATACTGACCTATTCGGTGTAGAATAATATAAATTATATATAAATGTCGGAATGACAATGAGCACTTATAAATTTTTATTGTCACAAATGCAATGACATATTATTTTTAATCAGACATTTTTTGCAATTCGAACCGACAACTTGCTTCATGACAGGCTTGCACACTACCCACTCTACCACAGGGCTACTCATATTTCGAAGGTATAAATACCAGTTAAGCTTAGGTTAATATCTAGGTATAGTTACCGGACTGGTTCCAGAGTCACATGGGAGGGAACAATTAACATTTTATTTACACTATTTGATAAGTCCTGCATTCAACCACATCGAACATGTTCAATACCGTTTACTATAATGCTAGACCGAGTCCCAATTAAATTGGCTCAAGATCAAGACGATATATCACGATAATGGTGAATATGTAACCAGTTGCAGGATATGTCCTTTCTGCACCATACACTACTCCGTACTTTTGGTAACGCTCGTATTTTCTCAAGCCATAGGACGACTACGTATGGATCAATTGTCACCAAATTTTCTGCAGGGTATTAAAAAATAAATAGCGAAATCGGAACAGCCATTCTTAATTCATGCGAACGACATTTGATTTTTATTTATATAGAAAAATATATTCTTGAGTTGAAAACTTTCTAAAAGATATTTATTTTGAAATCTCGCTTTCTAAAAGATATTTAATTTGAAATCCCGCTTTTTGGCGGAATTTTCGCTTTTTGATCGATCATGTCCCGCTTTTTGCAAAAAAAACCATCTGGTCAGGTTATACATTACCCACTATGCTACCGGGGCACCCAATACAATCGTGCTTTTCAAAATCTTTTCTGATTATTTTCTTTCGCTTAACAATAAAATACTAAAAAAATTTAAATCTTGCAAGAAATAGCCCATGAACAAACAATTTCTCTAAGTGTATATTCCATGAATTTATATTCAGCATATGCAGAAAAGTATAACAGCAAAAAAAGTTTTATTCACAAATAAGACGTCGTGCAGTATATTTCAGCATTTGTTTCTTTTTATCGAGATACGAGTACTTGAACTCAGTTTAGCACATCTGGCAACAGTGCAATTGCAATCAAGTATAAAAGTTGGCCACAAAATCGAAAAAATACTTGCGCCAGCAGTCCGGCAAACGCACGGACAAATATACATAAAGAACAACATAAATTGTACATACATACATAGAGATACATATTTAGCTACTGCTGCTGCTGCTGCTGCTGTTGTGCAATTGTAGCAATTGTACTTGCTGGCTGTTTGATATCCGTGAGTTAACGAAACAGCATCTCTCAACATCCCATAAACGCCTCCCCACGAATTTTCAACATGTTTAAGAAATATCCAATAACAACAATAAATAAAACGGCAGAAAGTTTTACATACTCGTATATCAAACATTTTATACATCGTTTTTATAGAGTGTATGTACAAGTGCAAAAACCCTTTTACTCACATACATTAGATTACACTCACGGTGTGCACGGTGTGCACGGTGCGCACTCGTAAATAAGAATAGCAAAAGTAAAACAAATTTCTTTTATTACAAGAAAATCTACGTTCAATTTCTTTTTTATCTGATCATGCTGAACAATTTTCTTTTGTTTCTCTTGTTTGTCTTGTTTTCATTATTTACATTAGAAATGCATTTCTTTTGGTTCTACAGTTTTAATACTGTTGGGCGTCTTGCTGGTGCAATTTCTGTGGCTGGAACTACAAGGAAGTCGACAAGAATCAAAGGAAGTGCATTTTGAAATAAGATGAAAAATATTTTTTTTAATAAAATCAAAACAAAAAAAAAGAAACGAAACTATAAACAATAACTTTATAAACATTGCACTACACTCAGATTAAAATAAACAAGGTTGATTTTCATGTCGTCAATTATTCTTAAACAGTCATTTTATCAATAAAAAAAAATTCAATTAGAATTCACTGAAATATTCCGTAGCGATAGCAATTCAGAGATTGGGAAGTTTTCCTGCCTGGTCCCAACATAAGAGGGCGTGTTAATGGGCCTAATTACGAGTGTCGTATTTTTACCTCGACTATGACGGTTTTGTAATAGGTTAAAGAAAATATTTTGCAATGTTCTTTAGGCCGGGTTTACATTGGTGTACTAAATGCCACACAAGCGTAAAAAAGCGTAACCAACTAGTTAGTAATGAAAAACTATTTGCTTCAGACATGTATTTATTAAGTTAAACAGTTCCATCCATAACTAATAAACAATTTTATAAAATCCAACATGATTAGAAACTGTTTAAATCAATAAATACGTGTCTGAATCAAACAGTTTTTCATTACTAGCTAGTTGGTTACGCTTTTTTGGGCAAATAACACACAAGAAATGCCAGATGTAAACTCAGCCTTAGTCTAGCACAAAATTTTTATAGTCGAAGTCGAAATACGAGACTGCTAATTAGGCCCAATTTGTAAATCCGTAAATTTTTTAATGAAACTTTTTTTTATTTATTCTGCAGTCTCCTCTGAGCACCAAGCACTTTGCCCGAAATTTCTTCACTTTTTTAATCCTTCCGAAATATAATATTTGTCAAGGTCATCAAATTAGGTTTTTATTTTTAAGATCGTTTCATGTTTGGAGTCTCTATGTCGAGCCATTTTTTCAGGTTAGGGAACAAGAAATAGTCACTCAAGGCTAAATCCCGAGAAAAGTACCGACGAGGTGGCAAATATAAGCTTAGTTCATGAATTTTTACCATGTGTGTACCATTGGATTATTCTGGTGGAAAATAACTTTCTTGGCCAAATAATATTGTTTTTTTTTTCTTCAAATTAACCCCCTGTTTGTGTAAGACGAAGACAATGAAAATCTTGGCATTTTTGTAATATATTAAAGGAAACTTGTACAATTTTTCTTTAGTCTATTAATGAAACGTCAAGATTTCCATCGTAAACGTCTTACACAAACAGGCTGTAAGTCGTCCCAATAAGTTGGCATAATATTCGCCATTAATTCCCAGTAAAAAAAATTGGAAGTCATTCTAAAGGAAGTACATTTTCATTGCTT
Organism: Tachina lurida; assembly: GCA_944452675.1. Classification (NCBI taxonomy): domain Eukaryota; kingdom Metazoa; phylum Arthropoda; class Insecta; order Diptera; family Tachinidae; genus Tachina; species Tachina lurida. Next base: position 116,931,277 of record OX101756.1, read on the forward strand.
CCAAAAAATCGATATTTTTAATTTGCCGATAGTTAGCAGAAAACCAAGTAGAAGTTTATTTTAGTCATACAAAACCTTGTAATTCCTCTCTAGTTTTAGAAACTACTCACCAGAATTTTTAAAAAATCGATTTTTTTGAAGAAACTTATGAACTAATTTTGGTCTAAAATTTTAAAGTTATTTGCTTAAATTTACATTAAATTACTGTTTCGCGTTTAAATTCCTATAAAAAGAAACTAATTGTTAAAATAGGTAACTATTAGCCATTTTTCCTAGACGAAAATATTATCATAGAACACAAAAAAGGAAATTTTTCTTAAAATCGCTTCCAAATCGGTGACCAGGCAGCGAAAAAGAGAATTTCTTGCAATGACAACCCTATGTAAAAATCATTAGATCGGATCGAAATTTGCACTACTTCCAGATCGCAAACTCTACATTTTCATGACTTTTTTGGAGTGTCTTTTTTTACTGGGTTGTTTTGCCCTTTTGAAGGGACTCAATGTGGAATATACCGTGTTCTTTTCAAAGAAAGTGGTCGCCATGACTTCATGGGCTGACTAACGCACCTTTGGCGCCGATTCACTCCAGAAACCATCTATTTTTACTGAAGTTAGACCTTTGGTAAGCCATTGTGGTCGATTATGAACAAAGGTGCAGGTAGCACCCATCTTGCATAAAGTTTTCTCTTGCTCCAAGTAATCATTAAAAACTGCAACTATTGGGAAACTGAAACTACTGGACATGCCTATGCCCTGCTAAATCTCTACCACTTTTAATCTCCGATCGGACAACATCATGTCATGAATTTTTTCAAATGATTGCGGGTGTCGTGATCTTAACTAAATGAGCTTAATTTTCGGTTTATTCGGCATATCGAGGTAAGCAGATAAGTGAATAGCCAATTGTTCTGTTTGCACTCTTCGTTATCGAAAATCTACTTAGTTGGGGTTTGATTAAACCGGTTGCAGTTTCTTTGCAGGAAACGTTCGCAAAATAGTTCATAGGGCTCCGTACAACAAAGGTGAAAAGTAACCCTATTGTTTTCGCTACGATGTCCGTTTGTCCCTCACATGCTGATTTTTCGAAAACCGTTGGAACTACGTACCTGAAACTTTCACAGAATATGTAAACTTTTGAGCGGTACAACAACAAATATATGACAGTTAAAAATTCAAGGCTGTTCTAAAGTGGGCAACGACAAATTTTGAAATCCTAATGATAGTTATATACCGACAAGACACTTGAAATTGTCAAAGTTAGTACATTTTTATGCAGACTACAACAATTAACACTGAAATTAAAAAAAACACAATTAAAGGGTAAAATTTAAAGCTAAAATTAAAAATACCCCAAATTGCAAAAGAATGCCCAAACGAAAAATCGCCGAATTAAGAAAAGCGCTAAGATGAAGAATATCACCAAAAATAATATAAATCGCTTAAATGTAAAAATATCACGGAAAGAAAAAAGTCGACAAAGAAACTAAAAAAAAATTTTTGAAAACCGGAAAAAATTGTTAAAACGAAAAAAGCGCCATAAGTCAAAGCAATTAAAAAACAACAGAACAAATTGCCAAAACAAAAAAAAAAACTGCCATAAGTCGAAGAAATCGCAAAAACAAAAAACAAAAAAAATCATCAAAGAGACAGAAATTGCCCCCCAACACTCCTAATTCTCCTATTTCTAAAAAAAAGTGAATAGCCATTTGAATTCCGAGACTCATATCTATATATGTTTCGAATTGGATCAAAATTGGATATATAGTTTCAAAGAGAAAGAAATTTCCCTTTACCTCCTCATGTGCTACTATTTAAAAAGTATATAATCAAAATCGCTTTGTTAGTTTCAAAGGGGCAAATATTTCCCCTTGCCTACCCTCATGGTCATATGTTTGAAAAAATCTGCATACCATGTCTTCTTGTGGACTGAGGTCTATCTATGTTTTGAATTTCATCAAAATCGGATTGATAGTTTCAAAGAGAAAGTAATTTCCCCTACATACCCACGTGCTCCTATTTCTGAAAAACTATATAGCCTATGTCTTCTTTTGGACTCAGATCTATCTATGTTTCTGAAAGACAAATATCTCGCTCTTCCTCCCGTCGTGCTCGTAGTTTAAAAAAAATATATATATAACCTATGTCTCCATCTAGACTTAGATCTATCTATGTTCTAAATTTCATCAAAATCGGTTCCGTGGCTTAGCCGTTAAAGTACAACAAACAAAAATACTTTCCTGAAAATTTAGCAGAGACACCTTCAGCTATCCATGCTATGAACCACTTATCCAAGTCACTAACCTTTTAGTAAAAACACAAATCATATCGGAGAATCCCAAAAACTAGGTTAAAAATCCTCAAAATTTCAAGAGTTCCCCGACACTTCCCTGGAAAATTGCGGCAATACTGAAAATCTAAACCATCCGCAGTGGCAGCACCATTATGTTATTTTATGTTGTTACCAGTATTTGTAACCAGTATTCGCCAGTATTTTTTGTTTATTTTAAGAAAATTTTTGTTTTACTTGCATGGTGCGCCAAAAGGAATTTACGTTCCAAAAAAAAAAATCAATGCGGAACCTTTCCTGTGCGAGTTAAAGTTAAAGACTTCAATATTCAAATATTCAATATTAAATATTTGTGTACTTATTGCAATATCGCGTAATGTACAGCACATACAAATAATTTATTTATCTCTGTGAGTTCTAAATAAAAGTAAAATAAAAACGAGAAAAAATATAAAGCATAAACAATAAAAAAAACTCTAAACAGAAACAATAAAAGCCGCACATGTGCGGATATACATTTTTATTTGTTGCTGCCACATTTTGTTTTTTGTTTGTTTCATCATCGTTGCACTTTAGGAGAATTTTTGTTAAATGGAGGGGCTGTAGTTTGTTTTTAGGTAAACAAGCAGAAAAAATATAGTACATGTTAACATACAGACAAGCAGAAATTGTTTATATGATATATTGCTAAAGTCGAATAAGACGAATGACATTTACCTTTCAATTGCTTTTGTAAGGTTCAACAAATTCGAGGGACCTTGAACCATTCTAAACAATCAAAAAATCTGAAAATATTTTGGGCGTTTTTATGAAACCAGTTCAAATTTCAGGCTGCACCAAGAAATATAAACTTCAACTTACAACCCGTTCCAACCTTTTAATATACATATATAAAAATAGTCATTCAAATGGAACCCAAAATCCACATTGACTTAAAGTAGGGTGCATAAGAAAAAGTGAAAAATGTTTTTTTTTGCCTTGCCATTCAACAAATTCGTGCAACGTTAACCTGCACCATTATCAGCCTGAAATATAAGAAAGGCACCAACAAAAAAAAAAAAAAAAAAAAAAAAAAGCTGACATCAACCAACAAAGCAACCAAACACCACAATCTCTGGCAGAAGCACTGTGGCAATGAAGCGGCGGCCCTGTTTATTTATTTTTTTTTTGTTCTTTCTTTTCTTTATTTTTGATAGTTTCTGCTGCACACTTTAATAAACATGTGCAAGTTCCAAGTTGCAAGTGCATGATGCATATAAAAATGGCAAGGAAACTTTAGGAAGAAAATAAAAAAATTAATTTTTTTATTTTTTCAACAACGGAAATATTAGATGCATCATCAAAATCTTTGTGTTTATTATTTACTTCTTTAGAACGTCTAAAGGGGGAAACAGCATAATATAGAAAACAAGAATGAACGATTGTTGTTTAAAATACAATTTGATACGGGTCGAATTGGTGCGGCCCTTTCATGGTATTGCGGTTTAGCAACAAGTGCACAAGTGTACAAAAGTTTTATATAAAGATAAATAACATTTCTACTTGTTTAATAAACAAAGTTTCAATTTGCCTGGTTTATGCCACAAAGCTTTTAGGACTTTTTTTATATATTAATTTATAGATTTGTTGAACTACGTTACCAGGAGACTATACAGGAAATATTTTATTTAGTATTCAATGAGTTAATTCAAAATAGCCATTCATATTTTTACTGAAACAGGACCTGCCACAGAATTCGTAAAAGCTTAATAGACTGAAAGATCTCTTTTTAGGGTTCCGTACCCTATTGTTTTCGCTACGCTGTCCTAATGTCCGTCACAGGTTGTTTTCACGAGAGCCGTAAGAGCTTCGGACCTGCTCTTACGGCTCTAAGTTAAATTTAAAGGGTGTTTCAAAACAATCAACGAAAAATATTAAAATCCCATGTAATATACATACAATTATATACAAACACTTGAAATTTTTATACAGACTGCAACCATTAACACTAAAGTTTAATAAAATTAAAATGAAATGGTGTTCTATCAGTTAATGTAATTTTGAATATATAATTTTGATAACTTGCTGTATCTCGGAAATCATAAAAAACCCAAATTTATAAAATCGCCAAACCGAAAAAAATCGCCAAAAACCGAAAAAAAATCGCCAAAACGAAAAAAAAGTGATAAAGTAGTAAAAAATCACTAAAACTAAAATAAATCACCAAAAATCGCCTAAACGAAAAAAGCACCAAAACCACAAAAAATCGGTAAAACTAAAATAAATCGCCAAAAACCGAAAAAAAACGCCAAAAACCGGACTCCGAAAACTGAATTTATTTAAAATAAAATATTGTACAAAAACATAATTGTTAGAAAGAAAATCTGTCATAGTTTTTTCTGTGGCTGGGCACGGTTCACACTATGAAATGTTGCTTTCAGAAAGTGTGAGTAGTTGATGAGTGAGAGGAGGAAGGAGAACAGCTTCCATTTACTGGGAAATTCCCTTTGCGTTCTCCAATTCGAAATTATGAATATGGATTTATAAATAAATTGAATCTTGAAGTTTTTATTACACTTTAAAACGTTTTTATTAAATATTTGTTACCATATTTTAGGTTTTGGTTTGGAAATGTCGAAAAAAAAAGTTATATTAAGGTGTACATTAGAGTGGTTTTTTATTTTTTTTTTTATATTTTTTTTTTTATAAACAAACACAACCCGCAAAGCGATTAGCTTGTCTGCAGAAAACACCCAGGGTCTATGGCGGGAATCGAACCCACGACCTCTGGACTGAGAGGCTAGCATCGCTACCACTCAGCCACAGGGGCACCCAAACAAGTTGTGCCAGGTAGAAAAAAAAACTAAAGGGTCCGCCATCTAACGTTTTTTCTTCCAACTAGTGCTTATTTCGTGAATGGTAACACTTAGCTCATGTCTGATTTGACAGATAATTAGTTTTATCCTTCCGCTGAACGAATATGCTTGATCGACTTGGCCTGCGATCGACTTACAGAAGATGCCGATTTTGCCAAAAAAATCATCTTTTCAGTTCATTTTGATCTTGGCGGGTATGTAAACAAACAAAATTGTCGCATTTGGGGCACAGAAAACCCGCACGCATACATTGAAAAGCCGACGAACCCAAAACGAGTCACTGTTTTGTGCGGATTTTGGTCCGGAGGCATAATTGGGCCATTTTTCGAAAATGAGCAAGGAGTGGCCGTTACAGTCAATGGCGCTCGTTATCGGGCGATGTTGAACGAATTTTTGTTCACAAAAATTGAAGAGGAGGATATTGGCAACATTTGGTTTTCACAGGACAGCGCTACGTGCCACACAGCCTAAGCTACACTCGATGTTTTGCATAGCATTTTCAAAAAAAAAAAAAGTTATCTGGCGGACCCTTTACTAAAGACGAAAATATAGGCCTTACAGAGCCATGCACACCGGCATACAAAATGTTATGATCGGACTAAAAATTGCGCCACAGTGAACAAAATACTAAAAGTGCGGTATGTTTAGGCGTGCCAAAAAAAAAATAAAATAAATATTTTTGGAATTCTTTTTGCATTATCCTTAATCCTAGGGGGTGACTGGCACAATTTTTTTTGTATAGAAAGCGAAGCATTCTAGTGTACATGTAATAAAATAGAATTTCATTAAAAATGATTTTAGTGTGCGAACGCGAATGAAATTTTAAAGAAAATGTCAGAAATAAATGAGCCGTGACATGCATGCAAAAAAAAGCTTTTTGTATCTTAATCACTATGGGGCTGTAAGATAAAATAGTAATAAAAAAATAAACTCTACAGCTGCTGAAATTTATAAAAAAAAAATTTGATATTCAGAAGCGAATAAAAATTTAAGAAAATTTTTCAGAATTAAAAATTACATAGTGTGAATCATGAAATGAAAAAATTACTTTTTGCATCGTCACCACAAAAGGCGCAAAAGGATTAAATGACAGTAATAAAGTTGCTAAGTTTTTTTGGATTAGCTTAGGTGGTGTACCGCACCTCCACTCAGAGACTTAAGTGGGTCCCATTGTGATTCCCTTCTAGTGCTTATTAAGAGTAATATTTAAACCCCATTTGTACCCAGAAGCGACCCTATTATCCGTCATCATTTGCATGATGAAGCTCTTAATGTCCTCTAGCTTACAGTTCCCGATATCAGTAGTGCTCTCATGGAATCGTCTGCCATCTAAGCCTATGACGTTGCAGCTTAGGGCAGTGACAGAATTGTCGAATTGTATCTGATGCCTGTTTGTCTCTGCAGAAATCTGGAATGCCAGTTAAATTTTTTTTGTTTTTTGGATTATTTTTGACAAAATGTTTTGGGTAAAAATTAAAAAATAAATAAATATGGGAATCAGTTAACATTGCAGGACACTTCTGAAACCTGTAAGAATCAGTGAATATCTAAAATCAATTTGACAATAACTTTTGAAGTTATTAGAAAAAAATAAAAAATTTTCGAAGATTTTTTTTCGGCAACTATATCTTTCTAACGAATCTATGGATTTTAGCCAAAATGCTACACTGAAAGAATTTTCTTCATAAATTCTATGAACTTTGACATTAATCCAATGAAAAAATTCATTAAAATTCAACCAACGTCACGCTTCGTTGGATTAATGAAACCAGTTTCGTCAAAACTATTTTATGGAAAATTTCGTCCAATTTATTTAACACTATTATTAATGCAATGGAATAACTTCAACGAAACAATAAAATAATTTCATGAAAACAATGAAATAATTTAATTTAATAATTAGAAAATATTGTTGGCATAAATTTAATAAAATATTCTTACGAAACCAGAATTTCCAACGAAGCAATTACAATGAAATTCTTTTACAATATTCGTGAAATTTGCATTGGATTTGTAAAATTATCATTAGATTTGTGAAAAAAAAAAATCTAATGAAATTGTTTCATTGGATTTATGAAGCAAAATTGTTTCTGTCTAAAAATTCAATTAAAAAACTTTAACAACATATTATCAAATTTAATTTTTAAACAAAAACTTTGTAATTTTTACCTCTAAAAAAGGAAAATTCATTGAATTTATGTAATAAAAAACATCCCCAAAAGTAAAAAAAAAATATTTTCACCCGTATCTAAAAAAAAATAAAATATCCAAGGCAGCAACAACAATAAAACAAGCTACAAATTGTAAACAAATACAAGTACAAAAATAATTAAACAACACACGTTTTTTACTTGTTGTTGTCATTCTACATTTCCTTCGATTTCTCAATAGTCTCTCCCCCAAAAATGAATCAGTAATCAACTGAAACTTTAGAATCTTCAAGCCTCGCCACACCATTTCCATGTTTCCCATCATGTTGAACGCTAAACCCTTGTTTGATATTTCTGTCATTTGTTGCTGCTGCTGTTGCTGCTGCTGCAGAAATTCTATTTGCTTACAAACTGAATGTCAAATACCCAGGAAATTTTAAAAACCACACACTTTCAAAACAGTTCAAAACAACAAAACAACAGTTGCCCCTTGGACCCACTCCCTTAATTTTTTTTTTGGTGGATGATTAAGTTCTTCTTGGAAGATAGATAGAAAACTGACTTGTTTTTAGTACATTTTAACTTGATTTTGATTTTTATTTGTACAATAGCATTTCCTAATTCTATTTTTGTTTACAATAAACGATTTGAAATTGTATGGCGTAAAAAAATGAAATTCAACCCTCGAATTTGGGGGGTTGGTTGCAAATATTTGATTTCCACTCTAATCGCTGGGACGTGGGGATCGTTATTTTAATTTGTGGAGTTTGTGATATGACACGTTTAACTCTAATTCAATGGAAGTGCGTCGTTTCCTGATAAAGTTAATATGAGAAAAAATGGACATCTAATTTAATTCCAATAATATTCAAGAGATGTTGTTTGAATTGTGAATACGAACGTTCTTCCACTTGAAACGATTCTTAGGAAAATTGCCGCATTCACAGAGCTGTGAAAATCAAAAGATTTTGTATTTATAAAATTGGGCGGGATTACGCCCATTTATATTTAATTTAATATTGTTTGCACTCACTCTACTCAGCAGCGCCCTGCCAAACTCGGCTTTTTTTGTGACGCAAGCTAACATATGCTGAAGTTGGCGCTGCCACGCCCTTTAAAATTTAGTATTTTCACTAAGAAGATTAAAATTAAATTTAAAAAAATTCCACCGACTTCTTAAATAAGAACTTAAATAATGAAAACCCTAATCAACTGCTTTGAATCTCAAACAGACACGTCAGTTGCTAACAATTTGACTACAATACGATTATCTGAGGAGTCGCAGAACAAAACGTGCTTTTTTTTATATGTTTAGAAAATGTTTTTTTGATGTATTTGCATTAATTTGGCTAAGTTCTATTGGAAAAAATCTTATTTGCATAATATTTCTTCCCTTCTCATAGAAAAATTTTGTCTTTAAAAAATTTATGCAGAACAAAACGTTAATTTTTCTTTTATTTTTAACAAAACGTAGTTTTTTATGACAATTTATTTTTTGTTTGATTCATTATAACTAGAGATGGAAAATATATAATCTTCTCGAATCACGCACGATTGTTGCATTTTTTAATAAGGAAGGAAATTGTTACATATTCTGGGTTCATGCTGTAAAATAATCGGGTGAAAAAAATAATCTTTGATTTTCCTAAATTTTAAAATAATCAAAAAGCCACGTTTAGTTCTCACCAACGAATGTCCTTATCGTTCGAGAGATATTGTTGCCGAAACATTTGAAAAAAAAATTCTGATGACTTAAAATCTTCTTCAAATCGATTTTAGGTATTCACTGATTTTTATAGACTTAAAAAGTGTGTGAATGGTGAACCCATTTCTTAATTTTTTTATATAGTTTTATTTATTAATTTTTACGGCTCGTCTCATGATATCCACAGAAAACGTTGGATGGATTACTGACATTGAAAACAAAAATAAATTATTTTACTTCATTAATGTTTTCATTCAATACAAATGGTGGGACAGACCCTAAATATTATTTTCTGCCAAACTTTTACTTGAGTTATTTTGATGTTATTTCGTACAATACTTATTTATATGAACAAGGCAAATGTACCTGATAAAAAGTCATCAAGTATCCTTAATTAATGAAATAATTTATCATGTTATAAACAAATTATCTTTTATGCTAACAATGACTTGCCACAAAAGATAATCAACAATTAATTAAAAAAAAAACTTAAATCGTTTTTATGTAATAAAATACCTGTTATTCCAAGATATTTAATAATTTATCATAAAATGTAAAACTTACAAAGTCTTAATAGTGAAAGGTAATTTCTTATACAGGAAATGATAAATATATTTACACATTTGTTGACAGCTCCTGTCAAAACTGTCATAAACACAGTGGGAAAATAATGTTGTCAATGCTGCCGCTACCGTCAAGTAGCAACTTTTTCTTAAGACTTTGCAATTATGAATTGATTATTTTCTTCTACCCGTTTCTTTACAATACAATCAAGTTTTATCTCAAGTGGTGAATTGCAAACATTTTAATTCCTTTCTCTCATAGAATTTAATTCTCACATGATTGTTCTTAAATATGCGAGTTGTTTTTTACTGTCTTAACAATTCACATGCAGTTTTTTTTTCACAGATTTTTATGCACCAAGCATGTGCAAGTGAACTTTGTGCATTTAACTTTTGCTATTTAGAGAACAATTTGCTGTGTAATGACTAAGCAGTCTTGCAAATTTTTAATGACCTCTTTGACGGCTTTCCAGCAGGTTGCCTAGAAATGAGATGACCCCAACCCCAACGAAGGCAAATTTATAGAATTCATGCTGACCGTATACATGAATTATATTTTCATTCCTTTTCGAAAATTAGTTCACAGAAGTACTTACAAAGTCTACTATAGACGTTATCTTATTATAGAACCATCGCATTCATAAAATGAAAGTGCATACAAACTAAATTTGCCATAATAAAATATATAAATATCCCGGAAGAGAAATCCCGGGAAATTTGTGCGGAATCCCGGGTATTTTTTTTTTTTTTGCCGGGAACTCCCTTATGAAAGAAACTAATTACTAGTCTGTACTACTAAACTGACTTCATAGAAAATTACTCGTATTTTATTTGAAAGCTTTACTCTCATATTCATGAATAGTTCTTAAAGTTAATGTTAACTTAGCGAACGGATTTGAATATGCGAAACAAGGTTTAAGAAATGTCTTAACTTTAAACCCCTTTTAGGAATATGCAAATGCTTAAAACACAAATGCATACACATTGTATATGAGCTGATACGCCCTCTTTAAGTAAGTATATTCTTGTTTTAGCCATGAAAATATAATTTCTTATCTCAAAAATTTACAATGGAGCCATGGAAGATTACCAGCTCTCAAAATAAAATTAAGAAAGTAAAATTTCTTTATGTGAAAAAAATTTATACCATAAGACATTTTTCGGCAATCTGTGCTTCCCTTGGAACTAAAGTTCTTACGATATAAATTTAATACCATAAGACATTTCCTGGCATAGAGTGCCTTCCTTCGAACTAAACTTCTTACGGTATAAAATATGAATTTAAGATGTCTCTCAAACCAATAACGATTCAATATTTGCCAGAGTACAAAAACACTTTCAATTCTTTCGTTTTCCACCTGAATTTAACTGCTTCGTGCAACTCTAAACCAAAGCTATTACATTCCAATTCTAGACATTGATATTTGTAAAGTAAAAAGTTAAACAACAAAATACATACAATGTACGTAACAACGCACTTAGAGCAGCAAGTTCTGGCATGTTTATGCATGTTTATGCAAGTGTGTGCATGTATGTGCATGAGTACAGTTGTTTGTAAAAAAAATATCCATTAAAGGAAAACAAGGAAGCATCGATACATACCATTGTTTTACTGTAAATGAAAATTTATTTAATGTTTTACATACGAAAACGATTAAAACTGGCTCGAACCACAATCAAGATTTCCTGTTCTCCAACGACCGGCCAAAACTGAACGGAACAACATTCAGCCAACAATGTGAATGGCAAAAAATAAAAAATGAAAAGTATGTAGCAACTTATTTATTGTATGCCCTGATGAAGAGCACATTAATGGATTCCCTTGTTCTATTGTAGAAATTTCGTTTAGAATATTGGTTACAGTTGTCTGCATAAATGGGCGTCTGAATGAATGGATGGAAATGGATGAATAGATGGATGTTTGGTTGGGTTGTTCACTTAAATACTGTTTGTTTGCTGCTCTTCTGGTTGCGGTGTTGGTTTGTTATTGTTTCGATTTCATGCAACACAAGGGTTGACTTTCATTTCATTTTATTATTATTTTTATAACATGTTTTTATTTCCTTCTGCCTGCCAATCCTTGCAATAACAACGTAATATTTGCTTTCTGTTTTGAAGCTTTTATACTTTTTAATCTACGGAAAACCACGTGGTTTTAGACGCATAAAAACTTCAAGTGTTAATGGCTAAAGAAGAGAGCTTGTGAATGTGTTTTAAGAGAGAATGAGTGCTACAGAGAAAGAGGGACAGGGCAAGGGGGCAACAATCTTTCCAAGTATGAGTTTTAAACAAAGCTGAAAAGTGGTTATAAATGAAATTCAAGTTAACGGGCATCATGTGGCGCCATTTAACTCGCAAACAAATTTCACTTTCGCATCCCTCACACTCTCTCACACGCATACATAGCCGCATCACATGTGTTAATAATAAATAATAAAAGACTTTTAAAGCATTGCATACATTTGGGCGCCTAAGGGTTGTTTGCAATTCTCATTTTTGTTTGTTTGGCCTTATGAAAGTTTATTATGTAGATATGATTTTTGTTTGTGTTTTTGTTTTATGTGTGCAAACCTTCATATGAGTTAAATTGTTTCTATTTAAAACATTTCATAACAAAATTTAAATTTTAATTATTAGTTGCTAGTTTATTCTGTTATAAAGCAACATGTTGAAAGCAAAAGTAAATGGTTACAAACGACATTTATATGTTTATAACAAATGCTGGATTGGAGACATTCACGTCAATGATCGGCAATGCATAGTTTTTTCGCTACTCATACTCACTCATGACATTTTATATATAAGTGAGTAGACATCATTTAAACTCAACTACTCTGATTAACGCATACACACGATGAAATTGATTTATAAGTATATGTTGAAATAAATATGAATGCGACGTCGACATCATAGTCATACCACACTCAGACTCATAAATCACATCAGTTTGATTTCTAATTTAAGGAAAATACTTATACTACTCACATTGATTCAACTTACTTAACTCATGCTTGTATATTTATTTAAAAGTTTAGTCATTAAACAGTTTGCAAGTAGTATACAATAGTAGGAAATTGGGATGTTTTTCAATCTCTGCAAAAAAAACAAAAAAAAAAAGTAACCGAGAAGCACATAACCTTATAATGATATGCGAAGTTCGCAATGTGAATCATACATATTTTGCATCATCCATAGGCATTGAGTTAAGGAGAGTCGAAATCAACAAAGTCACAAATGTTGCTAAGTATGAATTCGATGCGCACTTCAAAACTTTCGAGTGCATATGATTCACAGACAACATTGCAATAAGTATGAGTGCACATATAAGTACAAGAAATTCTAAGTCATGATTCAACTCTACTCACTTTTTCACTACTCATTGCTGTTCCCTGATTCACGTGCAATGATGGAAACATGTTGCTATAGAGAGAGAGAGAGAGAGTGAAAGAAATTGTAGCAAAACTTTAATCATATGTGAGTACTATTCTATGCCATTATTACTAATAGTTTCATAAGGAAAGTAAAATTAATAAAAACCAGCAACTACTTTGATTCTATATCAAACAAAAAGGAAAGCTTAATTTAGTAATAATTTATTTTACATGTACACTGGCGGAGACAAAATACAACCAGAGCTGTTAAATTACGATTAGTAATCGAATAGATTATATAATTGCCTTTAAAATAATTGCTGATAAATAATTGATTATGATTACTGATAATCAAAAAGTAATCTCAAATACTTAAAATTATTAAAAATAATCAAAAAGAATCAAAAGTAATCAAAAAATAATCCGATTACTTCTAAGGATTACTTTTGATTCTTTTTGATTATTTATTAAGGATCAAAAGTAATCTTTGAAAGTAGTCGGATTACTTTTTGATTACTTTTGATTCTTTTCGATTATTTTTAGTAATTTTAAGTAATTCAGATTACTTTTCCATTATTAGTAATCGTAATCACGATTACTAAGTACGAAACTGAATATAATCGTAATTTAATCATTACTTCACCTTTAAAAAAAAGTAATCAAATTAGTAATCATTACGATTAGTAATCATTACTTAATAGCTATGAATACAACAATCGAATATTGTTCGAAATTTTAAAATATATAAATATAAATTGCATTGTAATATACGATATCGAGTGTAGTAAATGCAAATGATACCGATATGTTATAACTCTTCAGGAGGCTTGGGTTAATTTTCTGGTGACTTTTTGAAGATATTGTCAATGGATTGTCTACATACATGAATGAATGAATGAATTTAGTCAAAAGAAAAGCACAGGACACTGCGACCAAAATAGATCTATTGTATCCCCTGCCAGTTGCCAGAGCACCTCATCTAGATCTACTCTCCTGATGAATCTCAAGATTGCCAGTAGCAGTTCCCAATCCTCCAATAGGTCTACATACATAATATCTAATATTTGCATCTGATGAGTAGAAAACATTTTGCCAGACACGCTCTTTCGGTGGCGAAAAATAAGTGATAATTTGGGTAACTGTTTCGAAAACGGTTTCAAGATTTTCCATGATACGCACATGTTAGAGCAAATACTATTCACTGATATTAAACACACAATGTTAAATAAGTTCGCTGCTAGAATACCACGATGTTAACTTCGCTGTTCTTTATACAATACTCGACTCAAGTGTAAATTTTCAGTAGACTTCGGTCGTATTCATTCACTACTTAATTTTTGACACAACACAGTGTTCGAATCCAAGTCTGTTGAATAAGTTTTAGACTTGTATCGAACTGTTTCAATCATACTGGGGTCACACTTGTTCGCTAGTTCATTTTTGTTACAAATCTAATTTAAATGGCTTTGACCATAGGTTTGTGTTAGAAACGAGTTGCTCAATGAGTTCGATCCAGGTCTAGTTTAAACTAAATGGGGTTTGATGATAGGTTTGCAAGTGAGACACAAGTCCAATCGGTTTAAACATCAGTTTGTGCCAAACATGAACTAACAAAAGTCTATTGTATTTATGATTCGATTAGGCTAAGGTTCGTATTGCTCTGCAAGTAAAGTAAATTGTAAATATTATGTTGCCAAATACTAGCAGAACGGAACAACTAGCTATTTCTGAAGGTTGCAACACCTTCAACATCAGCGTTCTTTGCGTTTGCTCTACTGTGTGTGGTTTCAGTTGATGTAGATTTCTGTTTTATATACTCAAGCCTTCAGTGCAAATGGAATATGTGAATGGTTTAGATTCATCGTATTATAATTTGCTAAAAGCTTTTTTCTAATGAAAGGTAAATTTTGCCATCTCCAAATTTACAATAGTTTTAATATCTATTTTAAGAAATCTAATGGTCTTGAGATTGTGCTCAGCAAACTGAAATTTTGGCTTTGTGGGTGATAAATTTCTGAAAAATGAACGGCCTGTCCCACGATGTCACCAGAATTCGTTCCATCGATAACTTGTATTGCAAAGAACAACAAATTTTCTCATATTATTGTTGTTTGCAATATAAGTTATCGATCGAACGGATTCTGGTGACATCGTGGGACAAGCCGTAAGTGTGTAATAGTTCATCATGGGAATGAAATATATTTTTTCATAATCAGGAAAACTCTTTAAATTAAAAAGTTAATAGAAGTGCTGTATAGATTGAGGGTGGCGTTTACTGAAGTAGTTAGCACGTTGACTATAAAACCAAAGGTTATGAGTTCGAGTCCGGTCTCCAACTGTCATTTAATAACAATATCACGCATTTTTGTGATGTAAATTAGTGTCAATTTGCATTAGTTGTTGTCGGAAAGTTCAAGTGATGAAGGCAGAGTCACTGGTCACTGAACTGCTTCAGCGGATACTAATCTAAAGTAACATCAGAGCGCCGTCCTTCGTCGGTATTGTGTAGCAGAATCGTCGGCAAAGTAAAATAACCAATAAAATAAAATAGCTTCTAAAAATTTAATATGCCTCGATGACACTAGAGGCGCTGCAAAACTTCATTATTAAAAAAACCCTGTTAAAAGAAGGTAAGATTAGCCTGGGTAGTCAAGAACCTCGCATAGACCAGGTTTGATCCTTAGCAATACCAGCAGATGACAATAAACCTGTAAGTATGGCAGTCTAGTTCGTGCTGCCTGTATCGAATGACTCCCACACAGATTTAACAAGCTTTAGTAATCTACACATTTCCATTCCAGATACAAGTTCAAGACGCCGAAAAGTGTGATCACCAAGATAGTTATATCTAGTGCGGCTTAGAGCCGGACAGTGGCACAGTAGATGTTCTACTGTCTCAATTACCCCGGGTTCCTTACATTTCCTTGTACCGCCAAATATTTGTACTATTTTGACGGCATTTGGAGCCGTCCAGCGGTGCTTAGATAATACCCTCACTAGAAGTCTACAGTTGCATCTGGTTAGTAATAAAAGGAATTTAGTTGATTTTGGGTGATAGGAATTCCATATGATTTTAGAAGTTTTGCAAGTTTTCGAGTCTATGATCCATTTCAGCTATTGAATTGGTTTCCGGACATATACCGTTTCTTCCACTGGTGAATTTGAATGACTAAGGTATACGACTTTCCCAAAAACACATGCAATTGCCACAATATGTTCTTGTGTAAGAGCTAATTAAAATTTAGTTTATTGAATTCTTATCTATACAAAAAAGAAATAAAAATAAAATATTTAAACAAAAATTTCGATTGAAAATATATAATTTTTAATGGTTTTATTCTTCTCTATCGTATTTAGTCCAATTCATTTATGTTGCAACCTTTTAAATGCCATTAGGCAATAATATTTTTTTCTTAGATTTTAATTAATTTCTTTTAGCATTCATTCATTCACCGCACTAATTCAAGACTGCCTTGTGTGATTTTATCACACTCCTTAGAGCTCCACGCATGTTCCATTCTAGAGCTAGACATGTTAAATACTAATAAATATTCAAAAGAATCACATAAAAATTTATGATCACTCTTATGACACTGCATACACATACATTGGGACAAAAACTAATATATAAATTTGAATAAAAGCATTTGCTTACTTTAAGCTGTGGCAACAAATGGAGGTTTTAAGCCACATTCTGGCGAGTGAGTCATTCATCCACCAACCCTGATTGCATATTCAATGTAACGTCCATATTCCAATCAGACACCCTTTCTTCGTTGTATATGAAAACGCTCTTCCACCTTAATGTCCTTGTCTACAGCTAGTGTAACAAATATTTAAAACTAATTTCACTGTACAGGTTTTCGTCGATTTATTAAACTTTTCGTTATTCCAGCAGCTGAAATTAAAAATGAAATTCTTCATCTCCAGCTTTATACCAAATTCATTTACACTTTGAGTTAGAAAACATTTTTCCGTTTCTAATTTGAAAATTTAAGTATTCTGCAACAGCGAGGATTACCTGTAAGCTTGTGCAAAGTATGTGTAAGTGTGTATGTATGTATATGGACAATTGGAATAGCTGGCAAAAGTGTACAGCTGTATAAAATATTGCCCGTATTCGTTTAAAGAGGACATAAGGACACTCACTCATATGCAGCCAAAGCACGTGTCTAAATTACCGTGAACACTACCCTTAAGGGTGAAATCTATAAAATGTATATATTATCCTCTATATCTGTTGTCCTGCTAATACGAGTAATGTAAGTAAATTAAAACTCGCGCTCACTAATACATGCAAACGTCTTAAGCACTTTGTGTGTGTGTCTGTGTGCGTGTGTGTACGTAACAAAGCCTTATTTAATTTGAAAATTTCTCCGTGATTGTGTATTTGAGAGATCGCAAATACTTAAATATTCATTCTGTCTTACTTATAATCACTATAGCTTTCAGGATACAGTGGGCTTTTAAGAAGAAAAATTTGTATTATGCGTTAAAAAATAAATAAAAGTATAAAAAATTAAAAAAATCCAACTGCGACCAACTTTAAACCGCTAAAGATCCTAAATGGTTATTCAAAATGAAAAATCGTAAGGAAAACCTTAATATGATTTGCAAATGCCTGTCGAATGATATCCATTTTGATCTATTTCACCGACTTTTTATTATTCTCGTATTTACAAAATGGCGTCTGTTGGGCGCCATATTGAATTTTTACTACTGCCATATCTTTAGCGACACTACCGGAAATAAAACAAATCGATTGACGTGGGCCCACAGAACATAACTACAAACCCACATAGATACATAGGCTGATGTACACAATACCCTTCTTTGCGTCGTTCAGTGGGGTAATAACAAGGAAGACATCGGAAAACTCTAATGATTTGAAATTCCTTTGTTTTTCTGCAGACTCATTTTAAGTATCAATTATCGTCGTGTTCTATTACTGAATCAATACAAATGACAACCAACACTCTCATCTCCAAAAAAGAGTAAGTAAATCACAAAGCAAAATTAATATTGAACTCGTTGTTTCCTTGTTTGCTTTTGCTCACTGTGGACTTTATGGCTTGTTATGAAATTAAAATCTAGATTCAAATCTAATGATCAAACTGAAAAATATCAGAATGGCTCTACATCACGAAGTTTCCAGCATAAAACAAAAGCTGTCAAATTAAAAATTATATTCGGAGGCAATACAAGATGATTTGAGAAATAGGCGTGGCAACACATAAAGGGAAATTACATTATTAACCTGGTGATGAACATAATGCAAATAATGTTCACCATACAGTTTATCTTAGAACCTTCTGCGTGGTAAATACATATAATCAACCACGAAGAGTTACCCACCTGGCCAAACTGCCTTGCACGACATTGCCTCTCATGCATAAAAACTGAGCTTTAACTCAAGTTAAGTCTGCTGAGTACGATCTCACAAGTATACCACCTAGAGCTACAGTAAAAATGTACCTTTTGCTCAAAGCTTGTGAGTCGAGGCAAATGGGTCTAATGCATCGACTCAAAATTTTGGGCAAAATGTAAATTTTGTATGCATAAAAATATTTACTGTAGACTTCTTTTACTCATGCTGTGAGCTTGATCTCAACAGAAAACTTTGAACACACATAGACAAATGTTTGGGAGTTATAGCTCAGTTTTGTATGCATAATAACAAGTAAATGCTCTGGTTTATGAGTAAAACCTCATCTCCAGTAATATCAATAGTGATAATGGCGGAGTATTTCCTTCCAGAAATATCCAATAAATTATATAAAAAATGGAAAATTTTTCTAAAAAAGGAAAACACAAAATTATATCGTTTTGAAACCAAACATATGGATTGGATGGCAAGTTATTTTCTTGGAGAAAACGACGAAGAACAAGGTGGTGCTCAAACCAATGTCCAAAAAATTTCTTGTTATTAAGATTTTGCGCCGATCCAGGGTTTCAAAATTGTATTGCTGAAGATATCGGAATTCACCAATAGCACGATTTTATAAATGGAAGAAATGCAGCCCAGTTTCTATATATGACTCCCGTGTGTTGCGAAATAGCAAGCTTATGGCACAATGATGATCGCTGATGAGGATGCACTAGTTCTTATGCTCTTCATATTACCTACTTATTTTCTTAAAGGAAGGTGTAGTGGTCTTCGAAAACAGCTAGTGGTTCCGTTCCGCTACGTATTTGTCAGAATGTTTACAATTAACTTTGGTGTTATTAATAATTATCACATGCAATTTTGCACAAGGCGATACGAACTTTAGCCTAATCAAATCACAAAAATATAGAAACAAATGAAGTTTGAACAATATTAATACAACAAACTAAAAATTATTTTTTTTATGTATCTAAACAAAAATATGGAACATTTTACGTTTGTATCCAAAATGAAGTATTTTCACCCTCGATATCGCTTGAACTCATAATTGCTTCTGATCAAACATTGGAGTTCTATCTCAGTTATTTTAAGTTCAATCAAATTGTTTGAATTCATTTTTATGTATACCAAATTGAGCATGAGCTCTACTTATGCTCATTGCTTGAGATCGTACTCAGCAGACTTAACTTGAGTTAAAGCTCAGCTTTTATGCCCTAGACCCATTGTCATCATCTACGTTTCTTGTACAAATTATCCTCTACTGGAGGTAAAAAATTACTGTGGAACGGTCTTATATTTTACCCCCCTGGGAGGCACCATAAATTGGGAACAAGTGGCTTTCTTAAAAAAATTATTATTTTTTTTTGTATGGGGGACCACCTTGATGGTTAGAGATAGACGATAAGTATGTTTAGAGAAAATCTTCGTACTGAAAAAAAATTGGAGGTTGTTCATACAATTGACTGCGATAGGTGCGCCCTAGGGATCCCCTTAAGAAGAGGAGTTAAATGTTCGGTGTGCTTAAGAAAGATGTTGGGCGGAGAAAATTAATGGATGCTGATCATACATTTGCCCCTTGTAGCGGTGACCCTGGGAAAGTTTTATGATTTTTTGTAAATTTTTTTCTTTTACCTTCAACTTTGAGCACGAAGAGGTGAGCTTTGCCCCCCATCTGACCGCCAGTATTTTTTGGCGCAAATATTTTTTCCCACACCTGCCAAAATTAGGGGTCCTTGCAAGTCGAAATCTCGTTAGTAAGAATTCTCATACAACACTACGCCATAGCTAATGCACATACAGTGAACTCGCGAAAACGTGAACTAATTTTTACCAAGGGTGTTCATGTTTTGAAATTTGTTCACGTTTTCGATTGTGAAAATTTTAGAACAAAAAAAGCAGAGTTTACATCCAAATAATAACTTCAAACAAAAAATTCAATATCATATATTAAAATTTAAAAAAAAAAGTTAACAATTATTCACTTTAGCAAAATATGTGATTTGTTTTAACATTTTTAGTGGAGTATTTTCCTTACATATACCACGTACTCGTACATATGTATGTACGTAAGAGTACTCGTATATGCACGATTTGTTGAAAACAATCAACGTAAAAATAAAAATTTGTTCTGGGATCTCGAAAACTAAAAGTAAATTCAAATAATAAGACGATAAAAATTAAGAAAACTTGTTCACATTTTAAAGCTTTCAGACTTTGTTCACGTTTTAGAATAATGAATGTAAGAATTAAAGTGTCCATGTTTTCGAGTCGTTCATGTATTCGAGTATTCACGTTGTCGCGTGTTCACTGTACATATACAGTTTGTCAAAAAAATGTTTTGACATAGTTAAAATCGTTATAAATTTTGATTTTTATCATAAATATTTTTATTTTTCTTTGCATTATGAAATTTTTGGTTATGGATTTCATATTATTTACATTTAAGTGAACAAATAGTAGTAAGTTATACGCAAAATTAAAAAGTGAGAGCATAAAAATTACATGAAAGCTAAAAAAACTCAAAAATTTCTCTGTCAAGAAAATGTTTTTACATCCTTGTATTACATATATAGTAAGAAAATAGGAAAGATTTTAAGGTGTACAAAAATAATTTTTTTTTGGCTCCATTGGTATTAAATCGGCTTGTAAGACGACTTCTCATGGAAAAAAATTTTCTTTTCCAAATATTCCGCCGAAATTTCTCATATTCCGCTCGTATTACTGTTTTAAACTCCATTTACTTCTTGAAATAACCTCTGGAAATATTATTTTTCAAATAAACCCATAAATTTTGAATAGGGTATAGATCTGGTCCTTGAGATGGAGTATCCACAACCTTACCGCAATTGAAAGGACACCATACCATGTTCTTACCCAAAGTGCCTTGTGTTTGGTGTCATTAGATTGATAACAACTGGAAACTTTCATGTTTTCCAGCAATAAACCCAAATTTACTCGAGCTGTCATCCAAAAAAATGCTTAAATATATTAAGGCACTGCCCTAAGGCAAAAACGGAAAGAAATATTTACGATAAAAGTAAAAATTTAAAAGGATTTTAACGATGTCAAAACATTTCCTTGACAAACTGTATGTATATTTTAAAAATAAATCCTTTTTTTATAACAAAAGTTCCACTGTAAACTTGTTATGCTTTATAATTGTATCAAATACTTGTAACAAAGAGAAAATAAAATTTTGTAGTTTATTTGCCACATAAGGCAAGCACCAATATAAACAACAACAACAACAACAACAACAACGAAAACACTTTATAATATTAAAAATATGCACAGCAACGAGAATTAACTGCCTCCCCAAACCTCATCCTTCGTGGATAAAAATCAGACGCAAAAACATTACAGTGCAAAAAATTTTGAAGGCAAATAATAAAAAAAAGAACTGAAAGAATGAACCCTTATTTTGTTTGATAAAAAAAAGCCCATAATTTAAGTATGTGTTTTACAAAGAAAGACACACACACGCACACTCATACACACACACACACATGTAAACATAACCAAAATACCGGTGCCGGTAAATTTTGTGTGTGTGTGTGTGCGTGTATAAGTATCTCTCTGGGTTTACGGGTGCAAAACAGCAACAAACAAAGAAAAATCAAACCAAAACAGTAACTAAAACTCAGTGCAAGACACACACATGCGAACGCACAACAGAAACACTCAACACGGTCAGGGACAACAAAGTAGCAAGCAACAACAACAAAAGTGACAACTACGACGACATTGAACTGAATGGAAAAAAGGGATGCAAAAAATAAAATATAATAAAAGAAAAAACTACAACAAAAAAGCACAAAATTTACCCTTGTGAATTCCATACTCTAGTCGATATTGCAGCAAAGCAAAACATGAACGAAACACACGACGATGATGATGTAGTAGATGTAGAAGAAGCACAAGGAAAATCAACAAAAACACTAAACAGCAGCAGCAGCAACAACAACAACAACAACGACTACAGTTACAATGTTGAAACAAACGTGGAAGGTTTTCCATGCCCGACCGACTACTGTGTGTGACTGACACAAAGTTTTTGAGCCAAAACAAAAATGTTGGAAAATTTCAACGTTTAGATTAAATTCGATTGCAACGTGAGCGGTACGGTTGAGATGTTGATGTGGTGTGTTTTGACGTTTCGTGATTTCGTTTTTAGTGTTACTACAATTTTTACTATTCAGTGTTTAACAAAAAACAAGATTTTGGTGTAATGTTATAAGTTTGTTTTTAAACAAATAACTAAAATAATTAAATATAATGAAAATTGTTTAAAAAGCAATACAAAAGCTAAAAGAAAAGAAAAATAAGAAAACAAAAGAAAGCAATGTCAAGTTTATTACCTTGAAAAAAGAAAACCAATAAGTTTATAAGAAAAGAAAATTAAAGAAAACGAAAAATGTTGCCAACAAGAATGTTGCAGCATCATTGTCCCAAATGATTTTCTTTGTTTTGTGTTAATGTTGTTGTTGTCAATATATTTTCTTTGTGTCCTTGGTAAAGTGTTCGTATACGTGTGCGTGGGAAAATTCAGTGCGTGCGCATCCGTTTCCGTTGTATAAATACATACATGCATGTATACGTATGTATGTATGTACGCCTTTGAGTTGTGTTTTCCTAAAATTTTCGCAAAAGCATTCAATTTTGTTTTGATTCCCACTTTTCTTGTGTGTTTAATTCATTGCTGTGACATGAATTCAGATGATAACTTCAGTTTGGCCGGCAACAATGATGATTCCGATGAAGAGGTCATCGAGAGCATGGAGTTGCTCGAGGGCAATTATCAAATGATTAGACAATGGGTGCCACCAGCGCCAAATTACTGGGATGCACCGCCGAAGGCTGTCATTAAGTCGGCAGAAGTGAGGTAAATAAAGAAAATATAATAAATCCCTCAAGCCATGATAATAGTAAATAAATAAACAGCACATGGGGTAGTATCAAGGCACTTTCATTTCCAGTATAATATCATATAATATTAAAAAAACCATTAAAAAAATACAACAATGAAACACAAACAACTTGGCTTTTAGTTTTATCCAAAATGTCAAAAATATAATTTGTCTAACATAATAAAATGATGAAAATTATTCACATAAATTTGAAAAAATTTCTACAAGGCAACGTTTAGCACTTTTCACAATTTTTTAATAGTTTTTTTAATATTTTGAAATTTCTTTTCACAGAATTTTTTTAATAAAATATTTTTCATTTTGAAATTTTTTTTTTAAATTTTTTGTCATTCCGTGTGTAACTAATTTCCATAATATTCATATGCGACCCATAAAATATGTATATTCTGGGTCCTTATAAAAAGAAAAGACGAATAAGCGATGTCCGTCTGTCCATTCGTCCATCCGTCTGGTCTGCGTGAAATCGGTTTTAAGAAGCTCCCAGAAAAGCTAGAGACTTCGCTTTTAGACTGGTGTATCAGAAATGGTCCAAAATCGATTGGTATTGAAACTCAGATGGTTCCAGAGCTGGAAAACTTAAACTTTATTTTGTCATACAAAAGTAACTAGATAACACAAATTTTTTGTTTTTTTTTGTTAAATAAACTTATTTTATATTTTAGTACGAATGCAATTTGTATTGAAAATATAAAAAAAAATCAAATAGACCTTTCCAGGGTTGGAAAACCTCAACTTTTTTTGTTATATAAAAGTAACTTACTAAAACAAATTTTTCCTTTTTTTCTATCAATTAAACATATCTTATATTTTTAAAAGAAAGAGATTGGTGTAAGAGATCAGAAAACTAAAAAAAGGATGATTCCAGGGTTGGGAAACTTACATTTTTTATGATATATAAAAGTAACTAGGTCTAATTAACTTTTTGGCTTTTTCTTAATAAATTATATATATATTACGATTTGGAAAGAAAAATTTGGTGTAGAAAATTATACAAATAAAAACCACAGCTGCAGAGCTGGTAACGTTTAACTTTTTTTCTGGATATTAAAGTTACTAAATAAAACAATTTTTTT
The DNA here is from genome assembly GCA_944452675.1 of Tachina lurida. Lineage (NCBI taxonomy): Eukaryota > Metazoa > Arthropoda > Insecta > Diptera > Tachinidae > Tachina > Tachina lurida. Next base: position 116,955,597 of record OX101756.1, read on the forward strand.
TTAATTTCCTTTTTTTTCTTTGTTCACTTAACATACATTATACTTTTTTAAGAAATCTGAACAAATCTAAAAGAATGATTCCAGGGTTGGAAAATTAATTTTTTTTTTGTATATAAAAGCAACTAGGTCAAATATTTTTTTTCTTTTTGCTTACAAATTATTTATACATTATAGTTTTGGAAAGAAATAGTTTGGCATACAAATTATAAAAATAAAAAACATAGCTCCAGACCTGGAAAACTTAAATGTTTTCTGGTATATAAAATTAAGCAAATAAAACCAATTATTTCTTTAGTAAATAAATATATTGCATATTTTAGAAAGAAAGAGATTAGTATTAAAAATTAGAAAAATAAAAATTATGATTCCAGGGGTAGAAATTAAAAAAAAACATTTGTATGTATCTCTAGACTACATATCGTATACGAACTTTGGTGAAGGGTATATAGGATTCGGCACAGCCGAATATAGCAGTCTTACTTGTTAAATTTGTTTTCACAAAATATTTTTCACGTTGAAATTTTTTTTAACTTTTTTTTAATTTCTCTTTCGTAAACAAATTTTTAAGTTTCTGATGAACTTTCATTTGAAAAAAAAAATAAATAGCTCAGCAGCTTGGGGTAGTATGAATACAAAAATTATTTGCTTTTTACTTCAAAACTTGTTTAAAATTCGACAATTTCCAGAATTTTGTGTGACAATGGCCAAATGTCCTTGAAAATGAGCCAACTCAGCAGCTGGCAGGATTCGTTCCTTAGGTACGAGTATCTGAAAGGCTGCATTTTGCTGCCTTCCCCTTATGAACTTGGAATTTTTTTCGATGCTGATTTAAAGATGCTGCAATTTACGAAAAATTTGGTATAAAATTATTATAATAATTACATAGAGAAAACAGTGCCTTCTAAATAACTCATAAAATAGAACAAAATTAATAACAAATCTCTATGTTTCTTTTTTCAATAAGGAAATCTTATTAATTTCATAGAGAAAACCTTTTTGAAAAAATCAAGAAGAAATCTTGTAGTTTTTATGAGGTTATCTTATTGATTTTTTCAATAAAACAAATCGCGTCTTTATTCTCTGTACTTATGTATTTTCATTTAAATTCTATACCATATACATATGTGACCTGCCCCAATGAAAAGGGCCTCTGCGCCGGAAAATTCTTTTTTTTATTTTTTGAGTGATTCTTATAGAAAAAAAAACGCTCTTTCAAATGCCGCAAACCGCAAGTTTCTATGTCTTTTAGTTGTTTTACAAATCACCTGTAAAGATGAACATAATTAATGAAAAAATTTAGAAATGTGATATAAAAAGATAATATATATAATATTTGAAATTTAAAAAAAGTTCAATATCAATGGTACAAAATTACAAAAATAATTTTTATACAAGCAACACTGCATAGTGAACATCGTACAAAGTACCAGAGAGTCGAAATACATCGCCAGATGATCAGGTTGAAGAAAGAGTTGTATAACCATGCGTAAAACACGGAAAAACGAAGCGCTTTTTTTAAACGCGTTTTTCTCAATAACTTCTTTTTGGCGCAGAGGTCCCTTTTCGTGGAGCAGGTCACATATGTATATATGTATGTTGTAGATCTTATTTATTTATACAAACATACATACACATTATGTTATTTTCTTAACTAATTTACTCACCAAGTACTGAACCAGCAAACTTCTACCTGATAGACAAGCGCTCTAACCAATATGCTAACAAGCAGCCTGAATAACCATTCAAATTATTGTGCAAACATTCTTATAAAAAAATTAAAAAGATCATGAAAAAAATTGTCTCTATGTCTATTTATAGATATGAAATAACAAGACACCTCAATCAAGAAGATTTCCTTATTAAAAATATCAATAAGATGCTTTACACATAATCATATAGGAACCTACTAAAATCAAGAAGAAACCCTTATTGAAAAAATCAATAAGGCAACCTAATAAAATCAAGAAGAAAACGTTTTTAAAAAAATCAAGAAGGCAACCTAATAAAATCAATAAGAAATCCCTATAGTTTACAATTTATTAGAAAACCTAATACAATCAAGAAGTTTTTCTCTATGGATTGTTTTTTGGTGCCAAAAGTAACGGAAATTGAGTAAAAAAAGTTATAAATAATAAGATTTCTTCTTGATTTTATGTGGTTTTCTTCTTGATAAAATAAATAAGATTTACCACATAAAAACAATAAGGAATTTGTATGAAAAAATCTTCGCTTCTTTCTGCTGGGATACCCCTTAGCCTAAAAACGGTTAATAGAGAAAATCTTCTTGATTCTGTGAAGCAGTTTTTTCTCTGTGTAATTTTACCAATAAAAGCTTCAACTTCTTTAATATTTCGTGGTGCATGAATATCTCTAACTGCACGAATTCTAGCTGCATCTGGCAGAATACCGTTTACACCTACTTGTCGTCCAGGATATTATATTTTGTTTTTAAAAAAATCACATTTCGACAATTCACATCTTATACCGTTTTCTGATAATATATTCAGCACATTTTCTAGCCGATTCAGATGCTCTTCCATGCTAGAAGCAGATATAACGATGTCCTTCAAGTAATTGCCACATCCTTCAATACCTCCTTGTAATTTCTCTATGTTATTTTGAAAAATAACTGGCGCACTTGCGATCCCAAATGGCATGCGCTGATATTGAAATAACCCTGCTGGCGTATTAGCTACTAGAATACTCGTATCCTTGGATGACTCGTCGAGCTCCATTTGGAGATATGCTTCTTGTAAATCTATTTTAGAAAATATTTTGCCATAACCAATTTTGTGAAATAACGTTTCACGAGTGGGCAAAGGATATTGTTCGATATCAATTTGATTATTTACAGCCACTTTGAAGTCGCCGCAGATACGAAGATAACCATCTGGCTATGTAGTTAAGACTATTGATGAAGCCCAATCGCTATATTGAATTGGTTTCCAGAAACCAGCCTCGTAGTTGAGCAAAAGGAATTGATCTGCTTTTGTAAAATTTTGGTATAGCATTGTCCTTTAAAAATATGCGAGCTTTAAGCGATTTAATAATGCCAATGCCTTCTTCGAATACATTTTTATATTTTTTTTCTTCGATGTCATCTATTTCGACGTTTACGACTTGAACAATCTTGGTTAAAAAAATTTCTTATATCGAATATGACGATTTTATACCAGCCTTATGAACACTGCAACATTTTTTCCTTAATCTAGGGCAAAATCGTCGTATTTGAAGTTGAAATACGACACTTGTAATTAGGCCCATTGTTTTTATCAACTCTTGCTTAACAAAAAAATTTTAAAAAATAATTTTATCATTAAAAGTGAATACAAATTCGATTTGAGTGTTATGTTATTTTATTTTAATTTAGTTGACCTTTTTTGTCTACACATAATTTACAATATTTGAGTTCCAATGTTTTTAGAAAGTCTTGAAATAAATTAATAATAATTAACAAATATTTAAAGCAATAGTTTCATCATTGGTTAAATATATAATTACAATGTAACATTAAGATAAAGTTATTTGAAATAGTGACAAGGTCACAATATATTAACATTTTATGCAAAACTTTCTTGTTAAATGTATATGGGGTATTCCACACCAAATCGGACAGTTTGGAAATTTGTTTGTTTTATCAAAAAGATAAAAAAATGTAGTTATGGAATTCGCATTAGTGGACCGGACTTAAATGTTTAAAATTAAAAAATTAAAAAAAAAATTAAGGATACACTAAATTTAAAAAGCAATATATAAAATTTAAAATCTAAAAAATCTTAATAAAAAAATTTGGAATATTTTTTTCTGTAAAAAAATCATCTAAAAACAAAAAATGTACAACTTTTTCTTCCAATAATGGTCCAATTATTATAAAAGTTATGCACAAAAAACTGAAAAAAGTAATTTTTTTAAAAGGTTAATTACTACCTTATGGACGAGTAATCAAGAAATTATCAAAATTTACCAAGGACATTCTTTAGAGGGACACTAAAAAAATATCACAAAATTGTCAAAATCGAAACAAAAAATTTCCAAACCATTTGATTTGGCGAGGAAGGCCCAACCAAGGACTGAGCCTCTATTCCCACAAACCAGGCAGTCGACCCGTCTAAATTTTTTATTTATGAAAATCACTAAAAAATATACATTTTCTACTCAAATCTACCATCCGCTTTGTGGAAACAGAAGGCAAATTATGCCCAATGTTATATGAATAATTAAGCTTAGAAACTATCAAAAATATTTTGGCCGAATTCTTAAAAAAATAAAATAAATGGGTGGCAGCACAGGGCGTCTACTCTGTATTTCGAAACGAAAGAAAATGCTTTCGACTTTATATGTTATTAACATTGCAATTGGAAAACATTTGCTTTCGTTTCTAGTTACTTAGTAGACCCCCAGGAAAATGCCGGTACTTTCCCCAGCTAAAAAGTTTAGTTTAATTTTTCTTCTCTTCTTCAGAAAAATAACAATAATTAATAAAAATATTTTAATCAATAAGGATTGAGAATACAGAACTTAAGCCCGATTAAGAAATTATTACTGATTAAAATCCACTTTAATTCAATTAAATTTCAGAAAAAAGTTTAATATATGAAAAATCTCTGGAATATATTTTATACACATTTAGCATTCCCATATTTCATAATGTACTGTGTAATTATAAACTAGAACACATAACTAATGCCCTCATATTGTCCAAACATAGAATTATTTTGAAACTAATAAGGTTTCCTACTTTAAACAAACAATGAAAAAGACTTTTAGCTTTGTGTAATTGTTTTGCTCAAACAAAAAGATAAAGAAAAATAATATAAACTATTTATAAAATAATAAACTAAAGAATATTTATGATTTTCTTATGAAATAGTCAGTATTTTAATCTTGTAATAATTAAAACACATTGTGCGTTTATGCTTAGCAACATTTTAAACTTGCTAGCAACATGTTGCAGCATCTACATTAGCAAAATGTTGCTTAGCAACTCTAGCAGGCCAAAATATAAAAATAACAAATAAACAGAAGTAGTTATAGACTAACATGTCTGTGGTTCTCATGTATAACAGCATAAGTCAATTATTTTAATCGATTTTGAATTATTTATAACAAAGTGTTCAATTTCGAGCGCATTTATATGGGTTGAAATCATTCAAGTTCTATTTGAAATAGAAAAGCTGTTGAAGAAAACTCACAGACATTCGCTCGTCTATGAATTGGTGTTCAACACTCAAATAGTAATAATGTAATATTAGAATGTCTTGGTCAAGGACTACTTGAGACGTCCGTTATATTTAAGCACACCCACAGGATGTAAATATATCGATTGAAGTGATTTTCTTGTACTTCCCAAATAAAAATATTAACTAGTTTATTTTTGAATTGTATTTTGATGGAGAAAGCTTATACTCTTTTGATATATATTTGTGTAGAGTTCTACGTAAAGTATTTAAATTAGATTTATGTGCAGTTTCCACAAGTCAGGCAGACGACTCGTCCAGAAAATTTGTATAAAAACCACTCAAACTAATGAGTGCTTTCCATATAAATTTTATACTAAAGTCGTCCGTCTGGATTGTAGAAACAGTGGGTTAGTTTAATATTTATTTGTTTTTAATATAGTTTTTTTTTTGGAATGGAATTCAAAGTGTTATATAATATTTGAAATGATGAAAATAATTTCTTCCAATATTTTTTAAATCGTCTATAATAAAATTGCAATATATCGTTAAATATCTCTGAAAATATGGATTTTATTTTTTTCGGAAGTTAAAGTAGTTGAACTAGCAGTTAATTTAATATAGTTCCATTTTTTGGTTAGAAAACTAGGATTGATAAACTAATTCTTTTTTATATTCTTATATCCCAGGATATAAGATCTCTTCGTTATATATAGCATTAATTACATTTTCCAAAATTCTTAAATTTATTACTATTTGTAGAGCATTTTAGCGATCGAACTTAGCTTTAGCTTTAGCGATTGACGGTATACGGGGGCAGGTAATGGAAGTTTTTTCAATAACATCTTCATAGTTGATGTATTCAATTATCACCTAGACCAATACCTGGATTCAGTAACCTTTATTACGATAATTATATCGCTATAAGAAATATTACGAAAACATATCGACTTTTGCTATACAGTAATATATTTTAACAATATTTACTATCGTTTGAAGTCAGCTGTTATTATTTTTGTTCATTGTTTATATATTTTTTAGTTTTAGGCACATATTGCCTGAATAATTTTTTTTCAGCTGCAGCAGTTTTTAGCAAAATTTATTTCAAATCATTTATAACATGTTTTTTATTCCATCTTGTTATTGGCACAACTATTTTAGAAAAACAAAATTGTATAAATCCTTTGCTCTTACTTATCACAAATAGACACCCCTTTTGAAGTAGTTATTTATTTTTTTTGTTCATGACATTTTACTTAACTATTGTACTGTACACACTTTGAGTGTGTATGAGTGATTAGATCAACCCCTATGATTCCTATGAAAAGATACCATAAGAGTATATGAATTTTCCAAGGACAAAATATCCTGTACAGCTTAAAATGAAAAGGCAATGGCTTTTTCTTTTACTCTTAATTTGCGACACACGTTTGAAGCAATAAATCAATTTTACCAAACTACTAATGATTTAATCAAAGCATTTTCCAATTGGGATTTAGAAGCAATTTATGGCATAGAGTTTAGGAAAAACCACATCAATCATTAAAAAATTTGCGGTGCCAAAATTAAAAAAAAAGTAAAAAAATTAAATGAAATAAAAACACGTACTGCAAACGTTTAATTTGAAGCACTCATGGTTATATATTTTTTGTAATAAAAGATGAAACGGAAATTTCTACTTGAGTTGTAGAAGACAATTGAACACAATTTGCATTAATAGAATACCAAAAAAAAAAAAAAACCCCAAGATTATTCTAAAGATGATTTATACAAAACAGATTTTAATCGCAAATAAACAAAAAAAAAAACTGGTAAAGACTTCAAAATATATGTAAACGAATTCTGTTACACGACTGTGTATCTTGATTACAAAACAATTAAAGTGGCACAATGATGTGACATGGAGTGCAGTGGTGTGATGTGATGTGATGTGATGTGATGCCATGTAATGACAAACAATAAAAGATTAAATGACAGTACTGTCATGTTGTAAAAATTACAAGAATAAGAAAAGCTTAACACATCAAAGAACAAAAGAAACAATAAAAGAAATCAAGTCGTATTAAACCGCAATTGTTTTTAATTGTACAATCAACGACAATATGTGTTCTTTGTCAAAAGAAGTTGCGCTCAAATGTGCAACCTTTTATTGACAATTCTATAGAAGATATAATAATTGCTGCAATTATATTTGATTAGAAATGTTTCACTTTATTAACAAATCAATTGCTTACAGCTGAATTGGTTCTGTTGGTTTTGACTTGGATCGAAAATAATTAGAAAAACAAATGCTTTTAACACCAGTATGGTGTGTAAATAAATATGAAGCTGAATGCAAAGTGACGATACGAGAAGGTAATGCAAAGCTATAGAATTTTCATAAATGACAGATGCAATAAAATATTTGAAAAGATTCGAATTGACGTTAAAAACGCAAGACGAGTAATATTATTTTCATAATATCGATTCGAATAACTTTTTATGAATTCTTCAACTTATCTAAATAATTTTAAAAGAGTTGTTAATAATGAGAGCAAAAAAGATTTTCTTACAGTAAATTTTTCTAAAAATTTTTAATCGAATAAATTTGATTCGAATAACGGGTAATTTTATTCGAATAAATTTTTCATCACCTTATAAAAAATATATCTACAATAATTAAATAATACATTTCCAACAGTTGAAATAAAATAATTTAACTTGATTGAAAATAGTGAGTCGAGTATGTAATAATATTTTATTAATTTCGATTCGAATAATTTTTTATAAATGGTATAAATGAATTAAAACTAATTGTTGGTAATTAAAGCACAAAAGATTTTCTAACAGTAAAATTATGTATGTATGTATATAGAAAAATTTAATCGAATAAATTTGATTCGAATAACGAGTAATTTTATTCGAATATATATTTTTATTATCATAAAAAATATACCTGCACTAACTAAATAATTTAACTAGACTTGAATTGACATAAAGATAGTAAGTCGAGAAATATTCTTTCAATATTTTCGATTCGAATAATTTTTATAAAATTTTCAATTACTTTACATAAATTAAAAAGAATTTTTGGTGATAAAAGCAAAAATAAATTTCTAACAGTAAAACTATTTTTAATATTTCGATTAAATAAATTTGATTCGAATAAAGAATAATTTTATTCGAATAAATATTTTTATTATTATAAAAAATATACTATCATATAAATAATGCATTTCCAATAGTTCAAATAAAATAATTTAACTAGAATTGAATTGACATAAAGATAGCGAGTCGAGATATAATCTTTCAATAATTTTGATAGGAATAATTTTTGAAAAATTTTTCAACTGGTGTAAATAAACTAAAAACAGTTGTTATATACATACATATAAATTTAAGAAAATTGCTGGTTATAACAGCAAAAAGGGTTTTCTAACAGTAAAATTAATTTTGAAATTTTTAATCGAATAAATATGATTCGAATAACTAGTAATTTTTCTCGAATATGCATACTTTATTTTATTTCTCCATAAAAAATAAGCCTACAAAAACTAAATAACACAGTTCCATCAATTGAAATTAAATAATTTCACTAAATTTGAAGTGACGTAAAAAAATGCAATTGGAAAAATATTATTTTGATAACTTTAATTCGAATAATTTTTTATAAAACTTTCAACTATTATAAATAAATAAAAAAAATCGTTAGTAATAAAGGCTTAAACAATTTCTAACAGTAAAATTATTTTGACAGTTTTAATCGAATAAATTTGAGTCGAATAATTTTATTCGAATATGTATTTTATTTTTTTTATAAAAAAGTAAGTATATCTACAATAACCAAATAATTCAGTTCCAACTGTTGAAATAATATAATATAACCAGATTTGAATTGACGTAAAAAAGTAAGTCCAGTAACATTATTTCAATAATTTCGATTCGAATAATTTTTATAAATGGTATAAATAAACTAATAATAATAATAATAATATTAAAGAATAATAAAATAATAAAAGCAAAAATAATTTTCTAGCATAATTTTTTTTGAAACTTTTAATAGAATAAATTTAATTCGAATAATGGGTGCATAGATTTATTCAAATATACATTTTATTACTTCATGCAAAATATACATATGTACCTGCAATAGCTAAATAATGCAGTTCTAACATATGAAATAAAATATTTTAATTAGATTCCAAATCACGAAAAAAATTTAATTCGACTAATATTATATAAATAACTTCGATTCGAATAATTTTTTAAAAACTTTAAAGAAAAAAGGACTTTCTAACAGTAATATATTTTTTTATAAATTTTAATCGAATAAATTTGATTCGAATTAGTAGTTTTATTCGAATATACATTTTATTTTTTATAAAAAATAAATATATAATAACTAAATATTTCAGTTTCAACGGTTGAAATGAAATTATTTAACCAGATTGGAATTGACGTTATAAAAAAAATTAAGTCGAGTAATATTATTTTAATAATATCGATTCGATTAATTTGTTATAAAATTTTCAAGTGATTTAAATAAATTATAAAAATAATTTTCTCCTAGTAAAGTTATTTTGAAAATTGTTAATCGAAGAAATTTTAATTCGAATAACGAGCAATTTTATTCGATTATATTTTTTGATATTTATTCATATAAAAATAAAGCTGCAATAACTAAACAATTGAGTTGCTTTATGAAATATAAAAAAATAAATAAAATAATCCGAAACTTTATAGCGAAGAGTAATAAAATCAATTAGTTCTTAAAAATTATTCGAATAAAATATATCCTTTTAATATACAGTGGGTTTTTATAAGGCATTGACGATGTAAATCTTGGCCCTTTTGTAAGAAATTAAAATAGACAGATTTATAATTAAAAATAAAATAAGATTACAGACCTCTGCATTTAAAAAAAAATATTATAACTTGTCCAATGACTGTTAAAAAAAGCGATTAACTTCAAGAAATTATTTAAGAATTCAGAAAATGTTCCATGAATATAAACACAAAGTTTCAGTTGATTTTTAAGGTACCGCCGATAAGAAACTTAAAAGGAAAACCCTTATTTCTATTAAACGAGACAAAAGCAGTGATTCTTAAATCAAAAGATTTTAATAGCGCGTTTACATATGAGCAAAATCTAGTTACTACAAGATTTCAGTTAAAGTCTAGCAGATTTTTTCATGCATATTAAAATCTACTTCGTCACTAGATTTTGTCGAAATCTAATTAAAATCTACTAGAACTAAGTTATGCAACTATGTATTTTTTCAAAATTGTACTCAAAAGCATAGCTGTTAAGTAATGATTGCTAATCGTAATGATTACTAATTTGATTATTTTTTTTAAAGGTGAAGTAATTAGTACAGTTTCGTGATTACGATTACTAATAATGGAAAAGTAATCTGAATTACTTAAAATTACTAAAAATAATTTAAAAGAATCAAAAGTAATCAAAAAGTAATCCGACTACTTTCAAAGATTACTTTTGATCCTTAATAAATAATCAAAAGTAATCCTTAGAAGTAGTCGGATTATCTTTTGACTACTTTTGATTCTTTTTGATTATTTTTAGTAATTTTAAGTAATTCAGATTACTTTTCGATTATTAGTAATCGTAATCAATTATTTATCAGCAATTCTTTTAAAGGCAATTATATAATCATTACGATTCTTTTTAAAATGTAATCTACTTGATTACTAATCGTAATCGAAATTTAACAGCTCTGCTCAAAAGTATGCTTCTGTACTTGAAAAGGTTTGTGAAGGGGAAAAATTAGAGTGGGAGAAATTATCATTTAACTTTGTATGATATTTTTTAATAATATATGTAACCTTCTCCAAGAAAAGGGACCTAGTGTGGCAAAATAAAAAAAAATGAGAAAAAACATTAAAATTGTATTTTTTAAATGCGTTTTTCTCAAAACTTCATTTGCACACACTAGGTCCCTTTTCTCGGAGAAGTTCACATATTTTAAACTTTTCCTTTTTTATATCAAGATTTCATAAAGAGTTGTTTGTTAACAAAACGACACTTCATCTGACTAAGAAGTCATACTTGCAATATTTACACGTCTCCAAAAAAAAAAGCTTTAAGACGACACTAGTACTTATTCACCGGTTAATGGTTTTATTTGTCAGTTACTCTGCCTAATTATGTATATTAAAAGAAACGAATTCTCGTATTTCATTTCACTTCGAAGTTTATGTTAAATAGCTGATGTTACCAACTGATCTCAGCGCAGCTATATAGACAGATGTGTGTAGGTAGGTGGTGACACACAAACAAAATAGTATTCCCCTAATCAGTTATAGCTTAAACTGTCTGATAATTCCATCAGCAATGAGTTAGATGCCGACAATGTGTTATTATTTGATAATCAAACTATTTTAAAGTCTAGTTTGTTGTTGAACTTTTTCTAGAGTAGAATATTCAGCTATATTTGTCTATTTTATCTTAAGAGGTTTTATCAAGCTTTTTTTTTTTTAATCGGCTCCCTTGGTACAAGCATTCACATGTTGAGCACCACTGCTGGTATTATTGAGATTGTTATGGACAAGCACACCAAAGTGTATGGAGTTTTACACTTGTAATATTGTGCCAGTACAGCAGTGTTGTAGTGGCATGTTGTAGTATATACTGGCGAGTGTTGTCGACATATACGTTGTCATAAATGACAAGAAGAACTGTCACTGGTTTAAATGTTGTCATTCATGTTTTGTTTCTGTTGCATTTAGTATTGTATGCTGTTGTTGTATAGTTTTAATTTTATTTTTATTGTATGTGCGTATATTGCGCTTATTTTTTTTTTTTGTAATCTTTGTGACTGCTTTTGTATGTACAAATTAAAACTGTGCAGACAGACCATTGCAAATAGTATCGCCTTGTCGCATGTTGCAATTGTACACTTTAGCTCGAAGAAATAATACATACAGACTTACATATGTATGTATGTATGTATGTATGTGCTTATATGCAATTATATATTTTTTTTAATACTTGTGAATGTAGATCTTTTAACATTCTTTTTTTATGTCATGAAACATTACAAACAAAAGTCGTTTTCCTTTCAATATTGGTTGGAAAAAATAATTTAAAATGCATTATTGCTGTCAGCTTATTTCTGCACGCAGTTATGGCAAATAACAAGTGTCTATATGAATTCATACGTATGCATCTCCCTCTATAGGTAACGGGTGTTGTAAACTTAAGTGGGCTTAAGGTGGCAAGTTTGCTGGCAATAAAAAGAAACCTAGGGAAAACTTAACCTACTTTACCTATTTTTTTAAACATTAAGATTTAAATTTTTCAGATTTTTCCTTTATATACTATCACGCCTTCATTTGAGTCACCCTTTTTAATCAATTTGCGAGTGAGTGACTTGCAGCAAAATTTCTGTTTAAAGTCTCTGGAGATATTTTTTTATCCTTTTCGCTATAATATTGCTTTACAAATTCAAAATCGTCTACTAGATTCGACTGTTTTATAAATAAAATTTTAAATTCATAAGAAAACTATTCGTTATTGTTTCTTCTTTTACATGTTTGCAAGTAGTTTTACACGTTTGTATGTTTCTAAAAAAAATTGCTTTGCCTTGTATTATTTTAATATTATTGAAAATTGACAACACAAATATATTGTCTGGTGCATATATTTTTTATATTTATTTCCACAAACCATGTTAAAGCATTTGTTAACAAAACAATAACAATGAAAGTTTTCTTTCTTCTTTGTTCTTATAGTTTTTTTTCTTTCCTAAGTTAAAATTCAATTTAAAATAAACAAACAAGTTTGCACCTGATCCTGACTGATTCAAACGTACAAGTCTTGTTAAATAGATTTCTAGATATTGATTCACAAAAAAAAAAAATGTTAAACAAGTGTCATAAACACTAAATGTTGAGATGAAGTACAAAAGTTTTATATTTTTGTATAGTATTCTCTTTTTCATATTTTATTCAAATTGTATCAGAGTCATAATATCTATGTTTTTTCTGTGGAACAGACTTATCAATAGAAATTTGTATATTTAAACAAATTCTTTTTCATGTATAAATATAAAATTTTAGTACTTTAAAATCAATGAATATTGTCGACCCTAAACATAAACGACCAATAATTCGGGAGTCGTAAAATGTTCATAAGCTTCATTTAATTGTAACCCTTCAATTCACTGTTCATCGCACAAAAAATTACAACGTTTTGTCAACTGATTTTTAGTGGGGACTAACTAACATATAATAACTAAAAATTGAAAGGTCTTTTAAGGGTTAATATAGTTAAAAGTGTTGCCAAGCCTAAAACACAATTCGAATAATTTTTTATTTTTGTTTATTCTTGGTATTAAAGTTGCATTTTCGACTTAAGTGAGTTCTGAGACCTATAGTAGAATTTTATGACAAATATTTTCAAAGAATATTTCAACTACATACATCCCTGCTTTAAAGGTAATTTTAATTTTTTTTCCAAAAAAATTGCAAAAAAGACCCATTTTCAGAATAGCTAGAGGGTTCAAGTGTACCAACAAAATGTTGCCTGTAATGTTATAAATAAAAGTTTGTGAAGACAGTATATACCCAAAATCTAAGTATCACACGATTTTCTTAATTTTTTACAACACAAGGGCGAAACTTTAAATAGGCCGTAAAATGAGTTTTAGATGTAAACTTTTTCAACACCAAAACACGTTTATCTTTTTTTAGTCCCCTCTACAAGAATCAGTTCAATATCACAATAGCTAAATACAATCCCATAAGACTTTAAGTTGGCAACACTTTCTTTTGACGGCCATTTTGTCAGCTGTTAAGTGATTTAAGCAAGCCACAGACCTTGCGACCGTTGGTACAATATGAACAGATTGTATATAAGATTGTAAAGTGTGTGGGGTCGTCGTATGAAGTTGTGTCTCGGTTGTACGAAAGATTAAAAAGTTTTAGTGCCTGTTTGTCTAAATGCGAACGAACGTTTCTTGCGAACATTTATATTAAAAACAAAAACAAAAAACTTAAATATTCGATAGAAACGATCGTTCGCATTTATAAAAAACAGGCCCTTGACTTTTTGGCAAGTTGTATAGACAGATTGTAAGATTTAGGAGTTTGTTGTACAACTTCATTTCATTTTGTTCTTATTTTCGTTGTGGTCATATAAAAAACATCGTGCACGAATTCAAACTTGCATCTAAAATGGAGAATTCCACTGATATAAGTGATTTTATTGAATTGTATAAAAGTTTGTGGTGAGCAATTGCTTTTATATATGAATCGGAAGTTTCGATAAAAGGTCATTAAATACTTCGTCTGTCACCCACGTGTAATTTTTTTAGTCCTTTTTATCACTTTATTTTAATATTTTAAAAATTTTTTTGTTAGAATATAACAAACCTAACCTAATTCTTTTTTTTCTGTCCTTTTTTATCTTCATCTTATTTTTGTCACCAAAAAAATATTCCACTGCAATACGGGACATAGTATCGGATGTCATGTTGACTCCAAAAAAAAAAATTTAAGAAATGAAGTTGTACGCTAATGTTGTACACGTTGTTGTATAGTTTGTGCGCAAAACACAAAACTTGGTAATACAACGTATTGTACCAACGGTCGCAAGGTATGTGGCTTTCATTATGCTTAGTTTGATTTGGCATTTTAACATGAATAGATTGGCGCCTGAACAATGCTTCCAAATTGTGCAAACTTATTTTGAAAATCATTGTTCTGTTCGAAATACGTATAGCGCACTAAGTCCATTTGACGGTCAACATAATCGTCCATCAGAGTAATTTATTCGATTAATTATGGAAGATTTTCGCTTACTCTAAATTATAATACGCATCTACAGAGACGTCATATAAGGCGTACAGAAGAAGTCATTGCTGCTGTAGAGCAAATGAAAACCTGAATCAGCCTATCCGCCATTGTGCATAGGAATTGGATATGTGTCCATCCACTTAATGGAACAACTATGATGAACAGAAGCTGTAGTTCAAACAAGACGGCACCACATATCACACAACTCGTGACGTTTCGGTCTCGTGAATTGGCCTCCAAGATCATGCGATTTAACACCGCTAGATTACTTTCTGTGAGGATATGTGAAGTCTCTAGTCTACGCCGATACACGTCAGTTTGAAATTATTGACCAATTGAGAGGACAACATTTGCCGCGTTGTTGCCGATATACGGCCACAAATGTTGGAAAATGTCATGGAAAATTGGACCTCTAGATTAGACTATGTCCAAGGCAGCCCAGAAGTAATATTTAAATTATAATGCCAGAACATTATCTTTCGAATAAAGTAAATTTCATGTCAATTAAAAGAATTCATTATGTTTTGTACCGTTTCAAAGTTCTATACCTCTAGAAAAACACGCTTTGTATTCGAAGTCTCTATGAATAGGGTAGTCGAATAAGCGATATCCGTCCTTCTGTACGTGAAATCGGTTTCCGAAGCTCTCAGCGAAGCTACAGACTCTCCGTTCTTAAACTGATGTCCTCGTATCAGAATTTGTCTTAAAAAACTTAGTATTGAACATTACCAAAATCAAAAAGACGGTTCCAGGGCTGGAAAAATTTATTAAGATTAGGTTGTTTTATGGCTACAATATACAGTGCAAATGACCAGTTTAAAAGTCTATTATACCGAAAACACTTAACAAAAACATATTAACTAGACCATATGCCCAAGATGTTATTAACAGTGTTTTAAAAAAGTTTTTGTGACTGACGATATACGACCTATGCCTTCACATAGGAAGTAGCAACGTGGTTGTTAAAGAAATTTCACGAAAAACCAGTGCAAGGGAGACGAAAAACTCTCGAAGGCCAAACAACAGATACAAGCCTGACCGCACTTAAGAAATAATTACGATGACGCGAAAGATGTTCTTGGACCCAGAAAGGAAAGTATTTCCCTTCAACATTTTCTTAACACGGAAGTATATTCGATAGCCCAAAATATTTACGTTCACACAGAAAAAAATTTTAAATTTCTTGATAAGAAACCAGCAAATTAGCATTAACATAAAACAAGAAAGCAAATAATGTTGCATTATTTTCCCCTGGGGGCAAGCAAATGATATGCAATGACAAACACTTCTTTACTCTTAAGGAATATTAATAAAACATTTTACGGTTACCAGCTTCACATACATTTTGAATACCGAAGACGCTGCAATTGAAATTAAAAAAAAAAACTAAATAGATTCATTAAGAACCATTTGACAAATTGTGGCAAATAATCTCAAGTGATGGTGCAAACATTGCTGCAAGTTGCATGCTGGACAATTTCCCAAGGCATAAATCACTACTTCTGGTTCGCTTTTGAATTTTAGTTTTTTTATCATACAAATCGTACACTGTGCTACAAGTAGTTGAAGTAGTTTTTTTAGAGCAATAATTAAATATAAAAACAATATTCTGACAAACACTAGCAGAACGGAACAACTAGGTGTTAATGTAGTTTTCTGCTTTATATACCTTACAAAATTTGTTTTGTAAACCTTTTGTAAGCCAAAATTAATTTTTTTGAATACGGCAGCAAGTGTTTAAAATCGATAAAAAATTTTCCAAAAAAAAAAATTAATTTGAAAACACTAACTGTTGGGAGAGGCAACTGCAAAAGCTTCGAAAACGGAATAAAATATGACAACGCTTTTGATTGCTTATGTTTAGCTTCCACTGAAACTTTAGAAGAAGGAAATTAACTGCTTTCAATAGGCTCATAACTAAAAAAAACGTTCTTTCTTAATGCAAGTGAACTAGTAGTATTCGAATATTCGACGCGATTTGACTGATTCATTTTATGTTTTTCATACATACATACAACAATTAATTTACACTTTCTTGATGAAAAATTGTGAATTTATAAATATCATCTGGTCGAGATGAAAGCCAAACAGAATTAATGGCAAATAATGCAAATTACTTTTAAATTTTTTACATCTTGTTGCCTTTTTTTACTATTTATTTTTTTTACTGAGTATGTTTATAGGTCAAACTAGCAATAAACTGACAAAACCAACAAATACTTATTAACTAAGATTATTTATTTTTAATCATAAATATTGACAGGGGCTGTAAAATTTTCACATATTTACTTTTTTTTTTTTTGTTAATTATGGTGGCTTTTTTGCATAAAGATATAAAATTTCATTTTATTCTCATTAAAAATCTTAAGCACTAAGATAACACAGATGGTAATTTTTTGTTCATTAAACAAATTTTTTCCATCTTTTCTAAATAAATTTTCTGGCAAATTAATTTTGCAGGCCTTTGCTTTTCAACTTTGTGTTATAACAAATAATGAAATTTGTTTACTGAGAGTTATAAGCAACTTCTTATATTTATGTATGAAATAAATTCAGTAAAGTGCGGCTTTGACTCGCGCACGAAGGGTTCCGTACGTTGGGCTTTGAGCATTTTTTTAATAGTGGTTTTTCTTACGTTTTTTCTGCTGAAATAATTTTTTTTTCGCTTTTTTCTCGTTTTGGCAATTTTTTTTAATTTTGGAGATTTTTTTCATTTTGGCGATTTTTTCATTTTGGCGATTTTTTTAAATTTGGCGATTTTTTCATTTTGGCGATTTTTTTCATTTTTGCAATTTTTCCGGTTTTTCGCGATTTATTTTCGATTTAGAAATTTTTTTAATTTGGTGCTTTTTTTTCGTTTTGGCGATTTTTTTTCGGTTTGGCGATTTTATAATTTTAGGATTTCTTTGTTTTACCGTTTTTGAAAATTTCAAGAAGTTTGCTCTTACAGTTTCCAAGATACAGCAAATTGTCAAAATTACATAGTCAAAATTACATTAACTGATGGTACACCCTCTAATTAAAATTTTTTAAATTTTAGTGTTAATTGTTGTAGTCTGTATAAAAATACACTAATCTTACAAATTTCAAGTGCATATACATACAATTGTATGTATATTATATGGGATTTTAAAATTTTTCGCTGCTCGTTTTGGCACACCCTTTAATTTCCAACTCTCATGTATTTGTTGTTGTAGCAGCCAAGGGTCTACACACTGTGTCCAAATTTCAGGTCCGTAGCTCTTACGGTTCTCGAGAAAATACCCTGTAACGGACAGACGGGCAGACGGTCAGACGGACAGACGGACAGACGGACAGCGTAGCGAAAACAATAGGGTTTCTTTTCACCTTTGGTGTACGAAACCCTAAAAAGACTACTATAGTTGTCGCTATATTTAACTGAGCGTATAATATACATAAGTGTGGCATATTTATGACTTTGCATTTATTTTATGATACGTACATATGTACTAAAATTGACAGTCGCAAGCAAAAGTCAAGCTACAGGCAATAATTTGCAAAGCAAAATTTCTCTTTAAAAAAGCTAAAAAAATATTTTTCTCACTTTCCTCGATTCATATTTTATTTTCTTCTCCTCTGTAGCATTAAGAGCGTTTAAAAATCCTTCAACTCCTTTAACTGTTTTACTTATTTGTTTAACTGTTTTGCTTGATTAACTAATGAAGACCATTTTATTTACTATTGCGAATGGATTTAACAGCCAAACAAAAATTATACGAACATTGTTAACATAACTTTCAACATACAACATACAGTGTAAATCATAAATATTGCCATGTAACGTGCCACAAGGTGGTAAATTACTATTTCTTTTTTTCCCTTTCTTTTCTTTAATTTGCATAATCAACAACGGCAACAACAAATAAATTAACAATAAACAACATTACTTGTACTGCGAAGCCAAGAGATGTTTGTTGTTATTTGTGAGGCCAATAAGGCTTACTTGGTGGCGGTGGCACTCAGTCAGTCAGTCAGTCACTCAGTCGACATTATTAATACAATTTATTATAAACACAATGGCTTACAAATATTGTGTGTGCTAATTTGTTAATAATCCTCACAATTTTGTTTGTCGTTATAATATTTTTCGTTTCTTGGATCATGTTTTTTTTTTCTGGTGACCGCCTTTTTAACCAACTGTTTTTTTATGGTAAAAAAAAAAGAATTATGAAAATTGTTTTATATTTGTGTTAGCTGAATGAATGGCATTATGAGCCAACGGAGCTTTTAAATTAAATATTCTACTAAAACTGTATAGAGCATGGAAATGTGAACGAGAATTACAACAGCCTCTACCGGCTACAATAATATAAATAAATTTCAACTTGACCACAAGCGGTTGGTCGCCTTAACATAATTGTAGTTTATTGTTGAACATAATTTTTTTGTTTTGATAAATAGGTTTATGTATTCTTTTTAAAGCGATCATAAAATATTAGAGATTATTAAAAAAGTTATTTGAAAGAAAAACAGTTTGGTAAACAAGACTCTTCGCACAAAACTATTGCAAAGATCTTCTCTAGATACATACTTACATATATATATACATACATACATAGATATATACATATATACATACATATATACATACATATATACATACATATATACATACATACATACATATATACATATTTAGTAGAGCTTGGTCCAACTCGCTCAGTCGTTCATTTTTGATACAATAACACTGGTTTGATCAAAGGTTTGTGTCTAATAATAATAAACGACTGAACGAGTTGGACCCAGCTCTAATATTTACATTAACGGCCTGACCTACGATGTCACGAGAAATCGTTCGATCGACAACTTGTATTGCAAACAACAACAAATTTTCTAAAGTTATTGTTGTTTGCAATACAAGTTTTCGATCGAACGATGTCTGGAGACATCGTGGGCCAGGCCGTAAAATATGAATTGCTTGCATACAATTTTAAAATAAAAAAAATGACTATAGGACACAGGTAATTCCAATTTTGGTCTAAAAATTGATTTTAAAGCGCCTTCCAAAAAAATTTTTTTAATACTTCTTCTATAAGCATGTCATTCGGGGTAAAAATACCTCTTCGGCTGCCGAATGATTGCAGTATACTAGAGCTGGGTCCAACTCGTTCAGTCGTTTATTTTTGACACAAACCTTTGATAAAACCAGTGTTATTGTGTTAATAATAGACTTGGGTCGAACTCGTTAACTAATTCATTTTTGCCCCAAACCGATGATCAAACCCATTAAAATTACATGGGTTTGATCGAAGGTTTGTGTCAAAAATGAACTAGCGAACGAGTTCGACCCAAGTCTAGTCAAAAATGAACGACTGAACGAGTGTGAACCAGCTCTACAGTATATTTCAAACTAGAGTTGTATCCAGAGTAGACTTGGGTCGAACTCGTTCACTAGTTCATTTTTGCCACAAACCAATGATCAAACCCGTGTAATTTAAATGGGTATGATCATTGGTTTGTGGCAAAAATTAACTAGTGAACGAGTTCGACCCAAGTCTAATCCAGAGCTGTGTTCAATAGCTCGGTTTGAACTGGTTGGCTGGTGTTCGAATCAAAACTTGTTTCTGACCGGACTTATGTCGAACTGTAGACTTGTGTCCAACAGTTCTTTTTGAACTAGTTTGAGAGCGTTTGAATCAAAAGTTGTTTCAAACCCATTTAATTTACATTGATGTTTTTAACCGGACTTGTGTCCCACTGAACGAACTAGTTCAAAAAGAAGTGTTGGACACAAGTCTATCAAACTGCTCACTTTATTTTAGACTTGGGTCGAACTCGTTCACTCATGTAATTTTAATGGGTTTGATCATCGGTTTGTGGCAAAAATGAACTAGTGAACGAGTTCGACCCAAGTCTACTGTATTTCAAAAGAGCAGTTGAAGACAACTCCATTTGTATCTAAACTGACCAACTGAACGAGTTCAATCCAAGTCTAATAATAATACATAACATCAAAATTCGAAAAATTTTCCTTACAAATCGAATTATTACAATGTTACACGCCCTGCGAATGGATACTTATGCCACAATCAAGGAATTTGTGGTGATTGAGAACTGAAGCACATACTAAACTTTCTATAAATTTTCCAAATGCTACACGGAACGATAAATGTCCAACGACATAAGAGCACAAAGAAGGCCTTTTCATTCTCAGGAAACTAGAGTTATTTGTCCCAATTTTACCTCAAATTTTAATAATTTAATTTAGTTTATCTTGTTAACTTTTTAAAAGTTGTTTAAAATATATACATATAAAAAAATCATATTAAAAACTGTAGGCATATTTCTAAATATTTATAGGCAGATTTTGTAAAAAATTTCGTTTCTAAACGTTTCAAATTTGTATGAAAAGTAACGAAAATTCGTTTCAAAAAATATTTTTTCCATACAAAATTTCAAAACGAAAAAAACGTTTCTATTTACAAAATTTGCCTTTTAATAATAATTGCAGATACTAAAAAAAAAAATTTAAATTACCAGAAAATCATAAAACTAAAACATGACTTAGCACCTGTCAAACTGGCACTCTAGAGTGCTTAGAATCCGTCCAATGTCCGTCCGTTGGTTATAAACTTGCAGTCGCTTTTGAAAAATAAAACTGAACTGTTCTTTTTCCCATTAAACTGGAAACTGGTATAGAATATCACAAAAAGTTAAATGTGAACAAATTAAACATAAACACTTTGGTTCCTCACACATATTTTTTTTATATTTTTTTTTTGACAACTGAAAATAACGCAATAGAATGGATTTTATGACGAAAACCTGCTACCGCCCTGGCCTCTTGGCCTGTTGTAATGGCCATTAAACAAAATTAGTTTCTTTTTTTAATGAAGAAAACCACACACAACCATTTTGTGCAGAAAATATCAGTTTACAAACTGAAAAGAAATGCGGCTACAAAATTTATTTAAATTCAACGTACGTAATGTGTGAGCATGCAACTCAAAGGATAAGATTGTGTCAGCAAATGGTTTTAAGTTGCAAAACTCATGTGTGCCAGTTCCTTTGTGAGTTCTTATGTTTGTGTGTGTGTGTGTGTGTGTTTATAAAAATTTTGTGTAATTCAAATTGATTTATAGAAATTATTTAATTAAATTTCTATTTCTCATGCGAATATTTTGTGTGTGTGTGTAAGTGTGTGCTTTGTTGCCTTGACTCGTTGTATTATAAAGCCCAACCCAAGATGACATATTTGCTTGACTTTTGGGTTTTAGTTTTCAACTACACATTTACTTATTTTTTTATATGAATGTATATAATTTTTTCTTTTACTTTTTTTTCGTTGTTTATTTGGAAAAACAAAATCCAGATGAATTGTGTGGTTGTGGCACGTCAGAAACATTTCGCAGACACACATCAAACAAATTCCCAAATATTTAGTGACATTAAATTGAAGCCTAAAAGTATTTTGTTTACTCTGAAATAAATAAAATACTGTTTGTTTAAATAAACTATTTTTTAAAAATTATGATGACTTGTCACACACACACACACACACACACACCTATACATTTGTGTGCATTAAATTTTGTTGCAATGACGTCGACGCACCATAAATCGTGCAGATAATTCATAAAAAAAAGTCAAAATTTAACGTAATTCGAACTCTTGCAGTAGCTCGTTTTGACACAAAACCAGCTATCAAATCCATATATTTTAAACAGGTTTGATCATAGGTTTGTGTCAAAAATGAGCTACTGCAAGAGTTCGATACAAGTCTAAATATTAATAATTCCTAAAACCCATGTAAGTTAAATGGGGTTGATCATTGGTTTGTGTCTAGAACGAGCTCTTGAAAGAGTTCGATTAGGCTTGGGTTTGATCATAGGTTTGAGGCAAAAATGAAGTAGTTAACTTATATCTAGACTTGGGTTGAACTCATTTCAACGGTCGTTTTTTGCACAAACTAATCATCAAAGTTTGATGGGTTTGATCATAGGTTTGTGTCTAAAACGACTGACTGAATGAGTTGGACCGAGCTCTATTTTAAATTGCATAGGTTTGATGATGGGGTTGTGCTTAAAACGAGCTGTTGAATGAGTTCGATGCAAGTCTATGCTATACAAGTCTAATGGTTTTGGTCATAGGTTTGAGTATAAAACGACCAACTGAACTAGACTTGGGTCGAACTCGTTCACTAGTTAATTTTTGACACATTTAAATTACATGGGTTTGATCATTGGTTTGTGGCAAAAATGAACTAATGAACGAGTTCCACCCAAGTCTAAACTGAACTAGATTTGCATCGAATAGACTTTTGTCGAACTCATTCAGCCGTTCAGTTTTGTCACAAACCTATGATCAAAGCAGTTTAACTTAAATGGGTATGATAAATGGTTTTTGTCAAAAACCAGTGGCTGAATGAGTTCGACCCAAGTCGTCTACTAGTATCGAACTCTTTTATAAGGTCATTTTATATACCAACCTTTTATCAAACCCAATTAAAGTAAATGGTTTTGACAAATGATTTGTGTCTAAAGTAGACATGGGATGATTTCGTTCACTAGTTCATTGTTGACACCACCCAATCATCAAACGCATTTAAATTACTTGAGTTTAATTACAAGTTTGTGTCAAAAATTAACTAGTGAAAGAGTTAGACCCAAGTCTGTTTAGGTTTTTTCTTAAATTGATCTGCTCTTTCACGTGAAAATTTCATTATTTCATACGAATTTTTTTTTTACTTAGTTGCTAATAAGATTCTAGGATAATTAATTCAGATAAAAAAAAGTTTTCCAATTTGCTGCAAAAATTCTCATACTTTTCTACACATCTTCTATTAGGAAATGTACTATATTTTAAAATTTTTTTCAACAATTTCATGATGTGAATTCGGTAGTATGTATTCCAAATTCAATCATAGATATTTTATTTTTGTATAAAATTGTAGACAATTGCAAAACTAATACTAGAAGGCCATTTAATATTTTTCTTATTTTCGATGCTTTAAGCCTACATATATTCAAGATTTTATGTATTCGGAGGCTTATTGCAGAGTTAAATCACAAATTATTCTTTGGACTATTGTAACTCTTCTCCAGCTTAAGCCAGCAGAGTGTCAAGACAAGATTGTGGCGTTGGCTGAAGTAGCTAGCACGTTGACTACAAAACCGCAGGTTATGGGTTCGACCCAGGTATCAAACAGTCATTTCAAAATAACAACATCACGCATTTTTTTGATGTACATTAGTGTCCCTCTGTATCAGTTGTTGTGGGAAAAATTCTAGTGATGCAGGCATAAGGCACTGCACCGACTTCATCAGATACTAATCCTAATGTAACATCAGAGCGCCCTCCTTTGTTATATAGCTGAATTATCGGTAAAGTAAAATAACCAATAAAATGGCTACTAAACACAGCTTCAAAAAATTTAATACGCCATGCTTAACAGCAGAGTCGCTGCAACACTACATTATTAAAAACGTGGAAAAAGCAGAGTTGTAAAAAAATTAGGCTTTCCTCTATCTCTTTCTTCACCAGCTGTCTTCCTTATCACTATCCCTTTACTAAAGAAGGTAACATCTAGTAATAGTAGTAGGCATTCATTGCCCGAGTGTTATTTCTCTTAAAACAAAAAAAAAATGTTCGAAATTTAAGAAAAATTCAATCCCGAATTATCCCGATTTATCACCCGTGATTTTGTAAAAGGCGCCACTGTGCAGTATAAGCATATGAGATTGCTAGAGTACATGGAAACTGAATGCATAGTTTTACATTTTAGTCTGTATATCGACATGTCCAGAGCGTAGAATTTTGTTTTAGGCTGGTAACTGCCGTTTTAGCTGACTTCGACATATTCTAAGCAAGCAACTGAATATTTTGTAATTCGTTACGACCTACAATTACAAATTTGCAAAAATTTCTTAAAAATGTTCTTTAGAAATAATTTACCTAAATATGGACGTGTGATAAGTTTTACCCCAGGATAGTTATAAAGGGTGTTTTTTATTGAGGTATAGAACTTTAAGTTGGCATCACTTTTTTAACTGGCGGCCATTTTGTCAGCTGTCAAGTGA
The DNA here is from genome assembly GCA_944452675.1 of Tachina lurida. Taxonomy (NCBI): domain Eukaryota; kingdom Metazoa; phylum Arthropoda; class Insecta; order Diptera; family Tachinidae; genus Tachina; species Tachina lurida. Next base: position 116,980,609 of record OX101756.1, read on the forward strand.
TTAATATTTAGTTTGGTTTGCCATTTCATCATGAACAGGTTGACAAAAGAACAACGCTTGCAAATCGTGCAAATTTATTTCGAAAATAATAGTTCAGTTCGCGAAGTTTACCGCAAGCTCCGTCCATTTTATGGTCGACATAATCGTCCATCAGAGCAATTAATTCGGTTAACCATGGATCGTTTTCGCACTACGTTTACTCTATGTGATAATACGCATCCGCAGAGACGTCGAACAGTGCGCACCGAAGAAACAATTGCCGCTGTAGAGCAAAGTGTTGAAGAGGACCCGAATGAATCGATTCGCCACCGTGCACAGCAATTGGAGCTTTGTCCATCAACTTTATGGGAGATTTTGAATGTGGATGAGTTGTGGTTCCAACAAGACGGCGCTACATAACACACAGCGCACATCACAATCGATTTATTGAAGGAAACATTCGATGAGCGCATAATTTCGCGGAATGGACCTGTCAATTGGCCACCAAGATCGTGTGATTGACACCATTGGATTATTTTCTTTGTGGATATGTGAAGTCGCTCGTCTACGCCAACAAACCAGAAACGTTAGGGGACTTGGAAGCCAACATTCGTGGCGTTATTGCCAACATACGGCCCCATATGCTCGAAAAAGTGGTTGAAAATTGGACCTGCAGAATTGGCTTTATTCGAGCCAGCCGCGGCGGCTACATGCCCGAAATCATATTTAAACATTAATGGCATAAAATTATCCTTCCAATAAAGCCAAATTGATGGACATTAAAACGATTTTCTTGTGTTTTATTTCAATTCGAAGTTCTATACCTCCTAAAAAAACACCCTTTACATATGTCTGTATTTTGGATCAGCCAAAATGCAAATAAATATGCAGGACTATGATATAGGACGATAGCAAAAAATCCAAATTACTGGACCACAAAGTACCTAAAAATATTTAAGTCGGTGTAATATTTATCCCCAACTCCCCAATTAAAGGTTAACTCTATAACGTTGGCTTTAAATGAATTGCTCTTAAGTTTTTGATATATCTTTATTTTATTTAATTCAGAAAGTATGTACTATTTGTTTGGGTTAAAATAATATATTTTTTTTGTTTTAAATTTTAAATTAAAGTTATTTATTGATGGCTAAGCATGTCTATATGCATTTCCTTGGCGCCTTACCATATAATTTATCAATAATATATTCATTATCCCCCTGTTTGTGTAAGACGTTTGAGTTAGAATTCTTGGCGTTTTTGTAATAGATTAAGGGAAACTTGAACAACTTTTCCTTAATCTATTACAGAAACGCCAAGATTTTTAACTCAAACGTCTTACACAAACAGGGGGTTCAACTCACCAGTCAAAGGCAAAGTGAACAAATATAACCCATACAGGGAAGAGTTAATATGATCCACAAAAATAATCTGCATGCTATTTTATATCAACTCATTGAATTCATCCAATGTAAAAGCGTTAAATTATTTAATAGGCCGGCCGCCTATTCAACAAACTTTGAGCCTCTTTTATGTGAGAATCTTACTGAAATGTATGTATTTGTTTATTCTTTATAGTCTACTCTGCCAAAAAGAATCAATAGTTAGAAATAATTATTTGATTTCGTTTGTTTTTAAATCGCTCACAATTTGCAAACAAAACTGTGTTTGCTGGCTCATTAAAGTGCTCAAATTACTATTATTCATCAAATTCATGAACCATAAAATATGTTCCACAATCTATTACAAATTCAAACTCAAGAGTACGTTCAAGGAAACCAGACATGCGCTTATGCAACACAACTTCCAACTTTCAGCATGTTCGAACGCTGGTTCGCAAATTAAAGCATATCTTAAGGCAAACAGTTTAATTGTGATGGGCCACAAGGAGAGACACAACAAACGGGTAAAACATCTAAATGAGAAACACGAGTAAATTTCATTTCATTTATCGAAGACAATCAGGCAGACGAGAACTTTTCACTGGCTTGCATAAACTGGCATTAAATATTTTATGCAACATTGCTAAAATATATGCAGACCTTAAATACTCGTACTCGAATTTATCTATTTTAGTTTTTAAAATTTTAATATTTTCTTATTTAATTTTAGAGAAAAAAGAATAATATTTCTTAATTTTTATTACATTTCCACTGACTTTATGAAAACTGACACACCTGTGACTTGCCTTTTGTTCGAAATAATAGTTTAGAGACTTTTAACATGCAAAAATTAAAACAACCCTAAACTTTATTTTTATTAGTTTTGGCACAGTTAAAGAAAAAGAAATTAAATCGGCCATTCACTTTGAAATAAAAGGAAACTAGTGAAAATAGGAAAGAATTTTATTTTTCTAATGGGTTTTCTAATGGTCTATTTATCATGAATTACCCATAAACGTTGCTTTAATAAAACTTCTTTCAATATAGTTTGGCAGTGATTTTATTTTTGTTTTGTCCAAAAAAAAAAAAAATTAAATAAAGGGTTGAGTAAGAAAGGGTATAAAATGGAGTTATTATTGTTGGGAAAAATGATAAATTTATGTAAATTATTTGCAACTTTGAAGTCTCTGTAAAAGAAGTTATTTTTGAAGGGAAAACTAAAATGTTTTTTTTTTTTATTTGAGAGCATGGTTTTATTTCGGAAACTTTAGGATTTTTGAAAGCATACATTCTCTTAACTGATAAGAATACATTTACATTGCAATAAATGAAAAGTTTTACCACCATATTCATAAAATTTAAAATAAATTTTATTTAAAATTGTTCATACAAAACTTTAATGGATTTCAAATTCATTTTATTTTTTTATGAATACGGGGGTTACAGTTTTGAGAAAATTCGAAATAAAAAATGATTCACATAAATAACTTCTCATATAATGCCCAATTTTGACTGTTAATGAAGATTTTTTTAGTTGCTTTTCCGTATATTCTAGATTGTGTACTTTTAGTATTTGTAATCTCAAGTATTTTTTGCAATATATTTATAATTTGGTCAGGCTAAAGTTTGTATTGCTTTGTAAGCCAAATTGCATGTGATAACTATTAATGAACAAATAACACCAAAGTTAATTATAAATATTCTGACAAACACTTAGTAGAATGGAACAACTAGCTGTTTTCGAAGGCCACTATGCCTTCATCATCAGCGTTCTTTGTGTTTGGTGCACTGTGTGTGGTGTCAGGTGTCAGGTGTCAAGCAAAAAATTTGAGTGCGTACTAGTGACAACGTTTGTCATTTCAGATATTTTTCGTTGTGCAGCATTACAAATTTAAAAAGTATGGACATCGAAAAAGAAAGTTGAAAATCACAGAACGGTGTGAAAAAAATTCAATCATCCTAGTCCGTTCAAACAGCTAGTTCAGCTAGTGGAGGTTCGTGAGGCTGTTTGGAATCATCGATGTATCACTTGTAGGGATAGAAATGCAAACAAAACTGCATGGGCGGAAATTCCGGTGGAATTAGGGACTCATGCTCACAAAATTTTTAAACCAGTTGAAATGTAGAGTAAAATAGAATCCTTTTTAGGCGCACTTATTAAGCCCTGTAGTGCGAATCAGTAACTTTTAACGATCCGACAATCGTAATTTTTTTTTGTCTATACATTTTGTCGCTTACAATAACGATTGTGAGACTCTGCACATAAATTATTCGCGCTTAAATAACGATACAGCTGACATTAACCCACAGCGAATATCGTTAAAAATGTTACTGAATAGCAAATTCGATAAATTTTCGTTATAATTATTTTAACGATGCGATTATCGTTAAAAAAAAGTTAGTGAATCGCACTACAGCACTGTGATTCAGTAACTTTTTTTTTTTTTAACGATAATCGCATTGTTAAAATAATTATAACGAAAATTTATCGAATTCGCTATTCATTAACATTTTTAACGATATTCGCTGTAGGTTAATGTCAGCTGTGTCGTCATTTAAGCGACAATAATTTATGTGCTGTTAATTTTAGCGACAAAAATCAACAGAGAATATTAGCTGCGTACTATCGTTAAAAAGAAGTTACAGAATCACACAATCGTTATTGCAAGCGACAAAATGTATAGACAAAAATTGCGATTGTCGTATCGTTAAAAGTTACTGAATCGCACCACTGCTGGTATTTTTTTTTATATTTTCTTTGCCGTTTCTTAAGTTGCCTAAACATACGGTGGCATTAGTCAATTAAATAATTTTTCGATCATGCATTTGCATAAATATTTATTAACAAACAATATGAAAAACCAATTGCTCAAACAAATGATACTAAATGTCATTATATCAAAATTAGTTCTTGATATAGACAATGTTGCCGTATTGCCATTATTTAGGGATGATACAACAAAATTGTGTGTTATCGAAAAACTTGATGGGAACGGCCTTGCATACATTTAAAAATGGCAACACAAAATGACCACACAAGAAATGCTAGATGTAAAATCGGCCTTAATCTAAAATTTGTTGGTAGTGATTTTGCTTCCTATGTGTTTCATGTTAATTCAACATGATTTACTGTAACATTCAAAAGGATTTTTTTAAATAATTTTATTTCACTTGTGTATAAATTATAATTTTGTTAATGCTAATTTTTTATATAAATTTCAGTGAACAAACAAGTAAACAATTGTATTTTTACTTAGTGGATACTGCTTTTTTGAAAAAAAATATTGAAAAATTTTATTTCTTCTACAACAAAAGTCCAAAATAATAAGAAAAAGTAAATCAAAAAGTTTCAGAAGAAAGTTATGCCCTAATTCAGTAAAAAGATTTAGGACGTTTTTGTTTGAAAATACTTTTGAGTTCTTGTTTTTGAATGCTCTAAATTATTTTCTTCAAAAATGGTTGTTGTCTTTGATAATGAAAAATAAAAATATTATTGCCATGTTTTTAAAACATAAAAATTAAATTAAAGTATTATACAATAGTTAGAAAAATTTATGAAAAAGTATGTGTTGGATAAAATGTTTGGAACAAAATCATAAAACAAATACACGAACCTTCTAGCAGGGACAATAAATAATAATTGTTTTAAAGATTTAAAACTGCTTCGTTTTTTCGTCCATAGACAAGACGATACATTAGTCGTAGACTTGGGTCGAACTCGTTCACAAGTTCATTTTGGCCACAAACCAATGATCAAACCCATTTAAATTACATAAGTTTGATCACTGGTTTGTGGCAAAAATGAACTAGTGAACGAGTTCGACCCAAGTCTAATTCGTCGAACAGAATTAGGGCATTAGTAACTTATAAAATAATTATTTTTCTATTATAACTTAAGAAATTTAAAAGAAGAACTGCTTAAATATATTTTTTGAAGGACTCTGTTTACCACGACGTATTTGGATTTTCAAATCCCTTCGAAATTCAACGACAAACAGTTTTGAACCTCTACTAAAAATTTTAGAATTTCCATGACCCAACTTAAAAATATGTATTCATATTTTTGAGATATAAAAATTTTCCCTTTTATAAGAAGACCCTTTACACTTTTAGTAATTTAAATAAACATTTACAAAATTATTATTGTTTTGTAAAATCATTTAATAATTGAATTTATTTAATTTTTTTTTTCGTTTTAGGTAATTACAACAGTTTAATTAAAACTTCCGAACACACTTATGTTTGTTTGGGCACAAATGTGGTTGGTATGTATAAATGTATGGATACATTAAAATTGACTTTATGTATGTACATATATCTATAGAACATGAATAAGTTATTATATTTTTAATAACCCGGTATTTAAGGTTAATACCATAAATGCAAACAGTATTTAATTAAAAATGTATACAATTTTATTTATGAGCAAACATATTATTTCTGACATTCTGGTCTTTGCAAGAATAATTAATTAATAGTTTAAATTATAATAATCTCTAATTTTATTAAGAGGCATTAACTCTTGTTTTTATATAAAAAAATTCTCTTTAGATTTCGATATTTCGCCACTCCTTTGGTATGGCTTCTTCAAGAAAATATTTTTTTAAAACAAGATGCCTTAAGACTACAATAATTTTAAAAAGAGATCAAGAAATTGGAAAAATTATTTAATGTCTGAAGTTTTTAAATAAGCATAAATGTCCTTGTTTATATAAGGACACGGATGTCAAAGACAAAATTTAAGCAAAAGCAAATAGCATTGTTGTTTATAAGTGTATAGTACTTTCTAGGATTAAAAATAATGTAAAAACAATTCCAAAAATATTTTATTTTTATTTTTTTGCCACGCCTACAAATATCGCCCTTTTAGTATTTTGATCACGGTGTCGCCATTTTTAATCCGATCATAACATTTTGTATGCCGGTGTTTATGACTCTGTAAGGGCTACATTTCTGTCTTTAATAATTTTTTCCTGAACAAGTAAAATATTAAATTTGGGAAAAATTGTTGTAAAAATATTAAATTTAATCCTTTGTCGAAGACATTACATGTGATGTAGAGTTTCTCGTCTTTTGAAGGAACAAAATTTGATATAAACTGATGAAGAATTAATTGCTTTTATGCTCTGGATGTATAGATATTGTATCTTAGAGCTATGCTCTTTATGCCAGATACAGCAGCTAGGAAATGATTTTCGTAACAAAAATAATCGATACTATTACAGTTATAAATTTATTTTTGTTTTGATTTCTTTATATTTAAAACACCCTGCCGGAAATTTGGCTAACTTTAAACTAACTTGAAGCTAACTATTTCGCAACTAGTACTGACTGACACTTGGATTACTTTGCAATGTAATCAACTGACTATTTTAACATTGCGATGTCCTAGGTGGTAGTCAATTGTCTTACTCTGCACTACTTTCAGCTAACTTAAAGTTGACTTTTTTAAATCACAAAAATTTTCTGGCGTTCGAACATGTAACATCACACGTTGTGTACTCAATGCGCTACCACTCGGCTAAGCTGCCATCTAAAATAACAACAGCAAAATGTTAATATAAAACTGAAATGAGTTTCAAAGTAGCTTTGTTTGCTCTCATCAAATTCGATTACGTACTCAACTGAAAACTTAATTTTGGATTTGTTCTCGATGACTTTTCAGCTAGATTTTAGTCAGTCTAAGAAAAGCTTACTATAAGTTAACTATTTTTGTAGTCAACCAGACATACTCCGACAGGGCAGCTACGTCCAACCACACATACAAGGATATTTGCATTTGAGGTAAACAGCTTTGAAAGCTCTTAAATTTGTTCTTATTTCCTTGCAAATTAAGAGCAAGCTTTGCTATCTGTTAAGTTGTTGTTGTGGATGTTGTACTCTCGTCGTTGTGGAAGTACAAAAAGCTCTTTATAAAAGTTTGCACATTGTGCATAAAGCTTGGACGTAGCTGATTTAAAACCAGAGTACGAAAATAAACGAAAAAAAAAATTTTTGATTTTGTTTTGTTTCGTTCTTTGAAGTGAGTGAAACAGAAATAAATGAGAACGATTGCTCAATTTTTTTGTGTATTGTTGTTGCATATGAGCACAAACAAAACATTAATTTAATCGTACGCAGCTAGAAAAGAAAATAATAGGAAATAAATGGCAATGTTTTGAAATATTATATATAATTTTATTGCATTGCTATTTAGCTTATGAAATTTGTTTTATATAGCTAAGCAGCATAGCTCTAACCGGGTGTCCTATGACACCACTCTTCTCTTTTTTTTTAAATAAAAAATTTTGACTTTGTGTTTGACGATTTTGTTATAGATTAAATAACTTCGCTTTATTATTTCTTTAATCTAGGACCATTTCGTAGCCGAAATACGCCGACCACGATGATGCCCATTATTTCATATATTTCCAACGTTTACAGAATTTCATGTTCACTTTTTCGCTGGATTTGTCTATTACAATTTAATCTTAATTATATCTTTGCATCTAAATTTGTAACTATCCACTAAATTAAATATTGATCGCTCTCCATATATTTCCAAAATGTTTCCCCCAATGCTTAACCTGTGTAAGACACTGTGCCTAAGCACTCATACATTTAATTGAGCCTGAAGTTGTTAATGAGATTATAAATTCACTTGATCACTTTTAAAAGACATACAAACTTGCACCATGGGAAAGTGTTTATTGTTAAAGTTTGTAACATGCAGCAAAAAAAAGTCATTAATTAACCTAAACATTTCTTGTAGCAGGTAAAATAAGAATCATTAAATAATTCACATGTGCAAAAATGCATGTAAAAGTAAAAAGATATTTGTAATATTGACCTTGAACTTGATTGTCGGTTGCCTCTAACTAACTCCAAGTTGCAGAGAATCATAGACCCAATGTAGCAGAAGAGATGGAAGCCAAAAGAAGACAAAACACATAAAAATGAATTAAAAGCGTTTTAATTTTTTTTCTGTTTTATTTTGTTGCTAAAAAAGAAAAATTTAATGATGCATAAAATTTTGTGCTTGTGTGTGTTTTATATCTGAACAGTAGACGTAACGAAAATGATCTTTTGAAAAACGTCTTTCCACATTTCACAGCTGCAAAGGAATTGTTAGTTATTTCTATGTAATGGTGTTTTTTTTTTAAATAAGAGTACATACGATTTTTTTTACCAACCAAGACGTTATTAGAGATGGTATAGTGAGTAAATTTCTATTCACCAATCTATATGCAAGTTTATATATGAACTTTTCCTTTTAAATTTATAACAGAAAAATTCTACTAGCATTACAAATGGTTAACTTCTTCAGTATATTTCTTAGTTTTGGTTTTTTTTTTTGATATTTAAATTTTTCTTTTCTCCTCTCAATTACAAAAATATTTTTTTTAGTTTTAAGTCTTGTTACTCTAAATGTCCTCTTTCACCCCATACCAATTTTAAGCTAAATGGTCCATTGGTTACGAAGTTATAGGCTTTTTTCTGAAAAGTATGTAAAAGTAAGAAAAGTAAAATACGACAACACTGGTACACTATGCGCCGTCGTACTAGTGTTGCCGTGTTGCTAGGATGTTTTTATATTTTACTTACTTTTCAGAAAAAGGCCTATAACTCGGTAACCAATGGACCGTTTAGCATAAAATTGGTATAGGGTGAAAGGGGACATTTAGGGCAACAACAACATGAGATTTTTCATATTTCAATGAACATCTTCACCCACCTTGAGCAAAACAGTTCGTATGGTCATTAAATTATTTGATTTTTATTAGGTGAAAGAAGAGATTTAGAGCAACAAGACTTAAAACTAAAAAAATATTTTTTAATTGAGAGGAGAAAAAAACAAATCAAATATCAAAAAACCAAAACTAAGAAATATACTGAAGAAGTTAAACGAAAGTAAAATATCGAATTAATAATTCAAAATATAAACAGAACTAAAGCCCAAAAAAATAGTTTAATTGAACATATAATAACAAAAATTAAAAATTTTAAAAACCCCCGATATATCTAGAAAAGATGCAATAGTTAAGTTAAGATCCTTCTCGATCAAGTCACCTTTAAAACAGAAAAAAACTAAATCAAAATCGGTCCAGCCGTTTGGGCTGTTAGACAAAAACAAAAGATTTTTAATATTTCAATGAACATCTTCACCCACCCTGAGCAAAACAAATTCGTACGGCCATTAAATTATTAATGCAGCCAACTTGTCAAAACGAATGATGCTAAAGTTCTTATTTTTGGACTTATTTGCAAGTGACATTGTTAGAATTGAGTCCCAAATTCATGTGTTGGTTACGCTGTGTTATTATTTTGAATGTATTATACTTTTACAACATTCCTGGTGGGAAAGAATTATTTTTAAAACTAGGAGCAGTCTGAGTACTAATAATTCCTAATTCAGCCTACCGTTCACTTATTTGTGTGAGGGCCCATTAGCACGCCGCGAAATTTTACCGAACAAATTTAAAAAAAGGATATATTCTGTAATTCTCTGGATTATGGACCACGGAGTTCAAATTAATTTTATTTAAATAAAATTTAAGCTGTTAACGCCTGGGGCTTGAACTCAGGTATTTGCGTTAAAATTTTATTAGAAAGGCAATACCTTTACTACTTGACCCACTATATACACCACTTGGGGACGTGGGTACACGCAAAGAAAATATATGGTTGTAAAATGCTTGAGAAAACAATATTATGTTCTCTGAAACAAATGTGTGGTCGTTGAAAACTAGTTATTGTTATTTTAAACATTAATTTCGTTACGATAAGCACAGTAATGTTTGAATACAATAATTACATTATTATATTCATAGAAAGTGCGATATGGTTAGAGTTTAACAATATAGTTTTGTTAAAAATTTATGACTACAATATAATTTGTATTATTACGTAAAAATAATATGATGTAAATAACAATATACTGTTATCCAAAACCATACTATGTTAAGTTTTTAAAAAAATCCTTTTCAGAAACACCTTCTGTCAGTTCAGTGTTTCGTTTGTGAGCTATCGGTAGTGCACGCGTGGTGTTAAATAAATAAAAAAAGTATAAACAAAAGGGTAAATAAATTAAAATAATGTGTACATACATATGTATGTATGTATGTATATCTCTTTATACAGATATGTCTGTATTTCGTGTACACACATATATAAATAAGTATACATTTCTATACATACATACATACATTTTCTTTCAACAATATTAATTTACTTTTATTTCGTATTTACCGCACAGCTGTTTTAAACAAAAGATTTGCCAATAAATATATGATTAAAAAACAAAATATTATTATTACATAAAATAATACTATGGTCATATTTAACAATATTATTATAATATTAGAACATGGTATTGTAAGTATCAATTATATTTTAGTCACATCTTACAATAGTGTTGTCTTATTTACAATAATAACATTAGGTATAACAAAGTTAATTGTTTTTTTAGATAATATTATTATCAACTCAGAAAATAATATTATTTTAACTTTTCTTTTCCATTGACAATAATATGATTTGACTGCAACCATATAATTCAATCATAGTATGTTGCTGTTTGATTATGGTTACCTCAACCATATTTTTTCTTTGCGTTTAGATATTGGAATCAGAAACTGGTACTACTGATATATTTTGACATTGGATCCAAAGGTTCACTGTAGATTCTGGTACTACTGATTAGGTACTCGTCTTAGGGACATATGTAGACAATCTAGCGACACGGGAACTACAGACTTATGTTTGACATGATTTCCAATCAAAATAGAAAGACAATACCTTTACTACTTGAGCCACTAGATGTACTCCACTATGGGACGTGTGTAGATATTGTAACCAGAGTTTTACTACAGAAACTGGTACTACTGAGTAAGTACTCCACTTGGGGATATATTTAGACATTGGAACCAAAGATTCACTGTAGACTTTGGTACTACTGATTCTGTACTCTTTTTAGGGACATATGTAGACAATCTAGCGACAGGGAACTACAGACGTATGTTTGACATGATTTTCATTCGCGTTTTTTTTTTGTGTGAATGGATTAGAAAATATAACTTGAACTTTTATATTACAAAATGCAGTTGAAAAGCCCTAGTCACACGCTCTCTTATGATTGGAAGCTTAAATATTGTTACGCAAAAATATTTGAACAGAGCTAAGGTGAGTGTTTTTATAAAGAAAACATTTAGCAAACAAAAAGAATTATACAGAAATACACATGCATACGCACATACAATAACGAAATAGCTTCTGCTTGTTAAGAATATTCACAGACATACATATGTATGTGCCCTTAATTATGAAAGTGGCCTAAGTCACATGTATTTTTGCTTTGAAATATTAAATAAATCTTAAGAAAACTTCAACATAGATTTAATGAATATTAAATAAATGTTTACTAATCGAGACAAGTACAACTCTAAATTAAAATATTGCATAATATAAATATATATTTATAATTTGTTTAAATATAATCTACTGAATATCTCTACCAAAGAAATATATGACTTAAACCACTTTCATAATTAAGGGAATATTTGTACATGGCAGTGAAGACAAAAATAAAGTAAACAGCCATCATAACATAACATACATAAGTAAATAGTCAACGCAGATTCTCTAGATGTTGCTGTCACATTCTGGAAGCCTTGTGTGAAGTATAAAAAGGGTGACGCAGCTGCTGGCATTCAGTCTATTACGAAGTCAGTCTGACGTTGAGTCGTCTAGTAGTCAATCATAAAATTGTTTATTGTGAAGATAATTGAATGAGTCTATTGTGAAGTCTTGTTGTCTTGAGTGTTGAGTAAAGTGAACAACGCAGCTGATAGTCGCGCATAAGTGTGTCAGAGTAAATCCAGCGAGTCATTATAGTTGTATAAACGGTAAGCGTTGGCAGAGTGGATCTTGAGTGATGATAAGGGGGGTATTGCTTCAATACCAGCGCAGCCAGTTTTAAGATACGTGTATATATAATATCGGAGTAGATGTCATGGCAACCACTTGTTAATCATTCAAGTAATTTAAGTTGTTTTTATATTTAATCTCTTGATTAGTATAAGAGCATTCATTTATTAAATACTGAGCTAGGCCCAAAAAGTGTTATTATTAACCCTAATTAGTACACTTGGGTCTTTTATTCAGTTGCAAATCTTCGAGTCTACAGAAAAGCGTTCTTAACAAGACTTATGTTTAGTACACTGGATTCACACATACCAAATTTTTGTTGCTGAAATGGAAGGTGAAAGTATTATGGCTTCCTTTTTCATTATCTTCTCCTCCCACTCCTTCAAAAACTCAAAAGTTGCTTTACTAAAATTGCTGCGTGTAAAGTCAATCTAACTGCTGTAAAAATTCATTTCACACACATCATGTAAGAACAAGAGTAGTCACGCCCGATACACGCTGCTGAAATCTCCGCTTGACATCTCTACTACGTATTTAACATTGAAGTTGTGTTTTTTTTTTCTTCAATGTATTTGTGAACATAAATTTGTAAGTAGCAAAATGCAATGAGATAGACAAAAGACAATTTCCATAGATATAAAAATGATTAATGACACATTTTTATTGTGTGTGTCTCGAACAGAAAGAACATTTAAAATTACACCAAAAGTGATGTAGAGTTCCAAGAGATTTTAAAAGCTTAATGCGAATATAAAAACGTAGAATTATACCTCATTTGGATTTATTTAAAAACTTCTCGTTGCTGATAAAAATAATTATTCGAGTTGTTCTCATAGAAACTAAAAGAAAATAGTTTCATTGGAGTGTGAACACTTAATTATCGGAAAAGTTGAGCTTCTGTGAACAGCTTATTTATATTTTTAGCTTCATATAACCAAGAATAATTACAAAGCAATTTTGTGGCTTGTTGTTTTGAAATATCAGCAGCCTTCAAGCCCACTTTAACCTTTGTAGTTCACTTTGTGAAATTGATCGATTTTTTAAACGCAATTAAACTTCATTAAAAAAATCGCTTTTCCAACGAAATTTATTTGAAGTTTTAAATTAAAAATAGTCAAGAGCGTGACCTTGGTGTTCCTGCATTAATATTTAAATATGAGTCCGTGAACAAAAATACTGATTTTTTTTCACATTTTACGTAACATACAGAAATCCTAATAGTTCATTTACAAAATGCTTATTTAATTAGTAAATGCATTCTTTGAAATGCTCTTTCGTCTGTGTTCAGTCTTCAAGGATACTCCATCTAAACTAATAATATAAGATCTTAAGCCATTTATATGATTAAAGAATAATCTTCTAATTGCCATCACTAAAAGAAATACACACACACATGTTATTTGTTCACTGCACTATGGGCATATTATCCATTTTGTGGCCATAATTAATTACACCGATTAAAATAATTTTTTGAAATCACACTAAGGAAGTTTATCCTTTAACGTCATTTCACCGCTTAATTTAACTAATTTTTATCACCCACTCTCACGTCCTCGCATGACAACTTTTCAGTAATATTAATAATACATTTACCTTCGACGCTTTTTACATTTTTTTTTGTGGTTGAAAAATAATCTTATTGCCATCATTTATAGAAATATACACATATATTATTCGCACATTGCACTATGGGAATTTAACCCATTTTGTGGCCATAATTTTATTACAGCCAAACGGCAGCATCAATTGAAATAACATTTTTTTGAATCAGATTAAGAAAGCCTCCCTCTTAACGTCCTTAAAGTTTTTATCGCTTAAACAAATTTTTTATCACTCACGCTCGCGACCTTTCGCGAGTGACAACTTTTGACAATTTTTTTTAATCAAACTTCGGAAGCCTCCCTCTTAACGTCCTTAAAATTTTTATCACTTAATTTCACGTAGAAAAATTTTGTTTAGCACTCACGCCCACGTTCTCTCACGCTTGACAAATTTTGACTAATATTAATAATACGCTCACCTTCGACTTTATTTAAAATTTTTCACTAATTTTCATAAACTATAAATTTTTATTATAAAAACCTTTACTCACTCAGTCTTTATTTTGAAACACACACAAAACACTTGATAGAGTGACAGTAAATCAAAATTGTTGAAAAAATTTAAAAATTTATTGTTTTCTTTGTTATTCTTTTTATATTCAAGCAAAAGAAAATACTTTTTCACTCACGTCATACAATTTTCTCACTTAATCTCTTGAAGAGAAACATTTTTTTATCACTACCGCTTGCGTCCTCTCACGCGTGACAACTTTAGCCTAATACTAATAATAGACTCAACTTCGACATTTTATTAAATTTTTTTAATTTTCAAAAACTACATTTTTATTATGAAAACTTTTACTACAGTCAATCGTTATTTGAAATCACACACAAAACAATTGATAAAGTGACAGTAAAGCAAAATTTGTCGAAAAATGTTATAGAGAATTGTTTTCTGTTTTTGTTCTTATAAAAAAATTCTTTTTCGCTCACGTCCTTAAAATTTTGATCACTTAATTTCACGAAGAACAATTTGTTTATTACTCACGCTCATGTCGACTCACGCGTGACAACTTTTGACTAATTTCGACACTATTTAAAATTTTTCTTTAATTTTCAAAAACTATAAATTTTTGTTATGAAAACCTTTAATACAGTCAATCGTTATTTTGAATCATACACGAAACAATTAACAAAGTGACAGGAAATTCAAATTGTCGAAAAATTTCTAAGACTTGTTTTTTGTTTTTGTTCTTATATTAAAACAAAAAATAAATGACTTTTTCACTCACTTCCTTAAAATTTTTATTACTTAATTTCACGAACTTCTTTTTATCACTCACGCTCACGTCGAGTCACGCGTAAAAAATTTTAAAAATTATTTTTTTTTTATTCTTCTTATATTCTGGCAAATAAAATACTGAAAATCACGCTCACGCACTCTCACGCTTGACAATTGTAGTTTTAAACTAGATTTAAGAAAAAATTGATTTTAGATATTTCCTTCCATACAGGAAATATTTAGTTTTAATCATAGTTACCTAGAAAAATACGGATTTTTTTTTAAATTTGCAAATATATCCAGCTGAAGTATTTGAAGTTCGGAAGATAAGCGCTTATTCTAGAGAACTGTGATGGTGTTGTAGCTGTTATCTGCTATAATTTTTTTAAATACCAAATGAAAACAGACTTTATAGTTCTATTAGTTTACCTTAAAGTCACTTTAATAATTTCGATTTAATCAACCTAAGCCACGTGTTCACCGAAATTTTGTCATACACAATAAAAAATTACTCACTTTCCACATTATCTTCCATTTATTAAATTTTAGAATTTATAAATTCTTATTGCTGAAACTTTCATAAAAAATTTGCACTTTATTCACTGCGTGCAGTTCCTACTTGTTAACTCATTTAGAAACCGCATGGAAAACATATTTACCCTTATTCTAGTTGTCAACATCGACGTCACGTCAGTATAATGTCAACAAATTGGGGCCTCTCTACCCGTTGTCAAAAACAGCTGGCTTCTATTGACAGGCTCAGACTATTTTCTAGATCTAGGGAACAGCAATAGGCTGTCCATAGCGCAAAAGTTTTCTCGAGAACGGGTAGAGAAGCTCTAAGTTTTTAGTGTTGACGTGACGTCGATATTGACAACTGGAATAATGGTGATTATATCGTAATGGCAAAGCAACGTGGCGTAAAAATTCAAGCAGAGACGTTTAACTTGTTTAATTTTAGATATATTAGAGCAAGAATAATAGCGAATTTTCACTATTAAGTTTTTTTAGTTTTGGCAAAAAAAAGGAGAACATTTCCCATAGTGCATTTGCTGCGATAGTGTGCAATAGTCAACCCACCTTGTTAATTGTCAGGTATCCATGTAACACATATTTAGTTTATGGCTTTAATACTACAACATCTTGGTAATAATACTTCATTTAGTTTCGTAGTAAGTAAAACATTCTAAACAATTTGCTTAGTAATTAATTTAAATATTAAAAGGCAGAATTAAAAAAAAATTAAAAATTTGAATGGTTAACAGCAGGCCTATAATAATAATAATGAGTTTTTCCAAGATATCCATTTCTATTTAAAAACTAATAATTTATTTTATTTACTTATTGGGCAAATACAAATTTGAAAACGTGCAGATTTTGTTGCCATTTACTTTGGCCAAAAAACAATTTGTTCTTCATATTCTCCTTTGACGCATTTCAGAGCAACTAAAATGCAGTTGGTTCTTGTTATCATTAATTTATGGCACTTTTACATTTGAGCAAAATCTATTATTTCCGATACTAGATTTTGTCAAAATCTGCTTAAAATCTAGTAGAACTTAGTGTTGCAACTATGGCCTTTTTCAAAAGTACTAAAAATTACTTACTTACTTAAAAAGGTATGTGAATTAGCTACATTGCAGTTGTTTGGTTGCAGCTTAGGAAAATTTTGAGTTAATGGATTTTGATTCCGATAAGAAATCGTGACAAATGTCAAAACCACTTAGTGTAAACGGTATAGATTTTTATCGACATTTAAATGGAAACTTGCTATATTTCGTAAAGGGGTAAATGCCTATAAGATTTTTAAGTGTTAACCTGCAGTTATTAGCTAAACAGGTACACAAATTAAAAAAAAATTTCTGATGAAAAAGAAAGATAATGGTGTTGGGATTCATTTAAGCTAAAACCGTAATCGAAGAAATGTTTCTGATATGCGAAATCCTTAGATTTTAACAGTTTTTAGAATTTCAGCATATGACTTCCACAAATTTTTAGTTACTTTAATTATTTTGGTTCGTTCTTTATTTGTTTCTAGAAAATATTGAATTAGAGTATGTATTTGGATTTTAATTAAATATTAATTTCTAGTGATTTTCGGGAAAACGAAACTTTTTTAAAATTGAATCATATTGCTATGAATTTTGAAACATGTGTGAAAGAATAGCTGAAACATCGACATAACATGCTTTCAAGTAATACGCAGGCAAAAAAACGATCAAGAGAAAATTGGGAGGAATTTTGCCTTATATGCAGCAGCCATACCCGGATCCAGTGGCGGGAAAAATACTTTATTCCGTCACTTATACGAAAAGTCCATCAATCTCATATTTCTGTTGTATTGTGAGAAAAAAAAATATATGGTCTTATGCACAACCGACACACCAAACTGCCCAAACAGGTCACTTCATATTCATAATAGCGGCAACTATTGTATATATTTTAAATGAACAGAAATCAAAATTGTTTTATATATGTGTGTACTGATTATATAATTATTTAGTATGTGCATCAAATTGCGTAGTTAAGTAGCAGTGCATGAAAAGAAAGGATTCCTTTGAATGGGCGTGGCACTTACAAAAACTCAATGTTTATAGACAAACTCTCAATAAATTATTGAGAATTACACAACTACAATCACAATAGGTTAAGAAACTTGTTCAAAAACAACAAATAATATTACTCAGCATATGTGGCCCATAAAAATTGGGGTGTTTTAAGGTTTTATTAATTGTGGTTGAAGTCTACTGCTTACCAGAAATATAATGCATCTAGATATGCTAAATCAACAACAAATAAATTTCTTAAATTTATTTTGAGTGGGCATATCACTGCCCACTTTTCTAGTCATTCCATTGAGCTGTCACAAGTAACGAATGTTTCTAAGAATCGATAGCGAACTTTGCCCTAAAATACTTTTGGTTGTTGGAACCATAAAGCGTTGGTATTGATGAGGCACGCGGGAAACAAAATTCTTCAAAAAGGGTTTCTTGAGCCGAAATTGGATGGGAATCCTTGGTTTAAGGAATTATGAAATGTAAAATATTTCATTGTTTGACTTATAACAAAAAAAACTAATTGTTGATTTATGAAGATTTATTCTCTATTCATTAAAAGCCTCCTCAGCATTTCTTTTGCCATTAATATTCAAACCCAGCGGGAAAGCTCTGAAGATCTTCTTACTTCAGGCCTTAATAGGATTTTTTTTTTTTGACACAATTACTATTCTTATTTCGACTCTCGACTCTTTCTTTTCAATACACATTTCATATTCAGAAGTAAAATTTTTTGTTTTGCTTTTCACCCAAGCAAAAGCAAAATCCTTTAATTTGAAGGCCTTTCAGAATCTCTGGCGAAAGAGGCGAGAGCGGAAGGCCTACCCCGCAATGACAACTTGTGTAAAAAGTAAATGAGTATGGAATGGAGCAAGCAGGCCTTGTACATACAAAAGGAGTATAGAAGCCTTCGAAAAGGCATCGTTACTCCTTTTTTTCCCCGCTCGTAATATTTATACGTATATTTGTTTGTATTTATATCTGTGGCAATAAACAAAAAGCGCTTAAGTCATATTTTACTGTTTTACAGGACAACAGTTTTAAACTTTCAATTCGATTTTCTGAAATTTACTTCTTTTGCAGTTAAATCGCAAAATTCGGTATTCACTTGAATTTTTTTTTAGAAAAACTTCGGTTTACCCACTGTAGCTAATAAATTAAATTTTAAATAATATCAAAGTATAAGCTAAATTAAGCTGTTATTCCGTATGAGATTATAGGTGGAAAAAGATAAGCACCAATTTATTGGGCTATAACTTCCTGAAAAATAACACAAAATAATAGAAATTTTTGTCAGAGATACTGAGGTGCCTCTAACTAAAATTATGCTTATCTTGACTTAAGCACTTTTTTCTTTTTGCCGCAGATATATGTATGTGTGTAAATTAATTTACATGAGAGCGCATAACAAACTTGTAGTGGCTTATGTGTGCGTAATGGCTCCTTTTTAACCTAACCTATATATGTATGTATGTATGTATATATGTATGTACGTATGTTTATAAATGTGTATGTACATGTGTGTGTAACTATTTAGCGAAAGTTTCAAAAAGTTTCTTCCATTTTTTTTATACATTTATGCAGCTGCATACATTGCAATAAGTGTTCCAAAGACCTGGTAAACAATATTAGCCCTGCGGCTCGCTGTGTTAATAAAGGGTCTTTCACTAAAAGCTTCTTGTCTTTAAATTTCAATATAAAAAATGTATGTGGGAGATACATATCATCATGACTTTTTATTCGTTTGAAAGTTCCATCGATGCCTTCCCAATAAGCACTCAAAACATTAAAGTTCAAGCACTTGAAATGTAACTGGAAACAGAGTTGAATTCAAGCATTTTTTCAAGTAATATTCAAGTTTGAAAATATTTTAAATAAAATATCAAACAACATACAAACCTTGTCAAATACGTAATTTATCTATATATATAAAATCGTAGTGTGTGTTTGTTCCTAACGCATGACCTCTGGAACTATAAGAGCTATGGAGCTGAAATTTTCAACACAGGTTTATTTTTTAACCCAAGAAGTGGCCATTGTCTGGAGTAATTTGTAGTTAAAAAAAATAATTCAGGGTAAGACAACGTTTGCCGGGCTCAAGTAGCTTTTTAATAAAATTGAAATTGTGGTGAAAAATATCAAAAATAAATAAAAAAAGTGAATTTTTAAAAAACAAGAGGTGATTAGAAACGTGAAAACAATATTGAAGGTATTTATGCAGAAAATTATCATAACAAAACTTGTCTATTGCGTTTTCTTTTCTATTTTAAAAGCATTGTTTTTGCAGCTTGAAATATACTTGAATTCAATTCTAATACAAGGTTGAATTACAGTATAATTCAAGGCTTGAATTGAACTGTAATACAATTAAATTGTCCGAATTGAATTGAAGTACCCATTTTACTGGAGAATGTCATTGAATTAAAGTATAAATCAAGCCTTCATTACCAAACATATATATGAGCAATGAATCAAACCAATTCACATATTCCATTTGCAATAAAGTTTCGTATATAAGGCAGACATCTACATCAACTGACACCACACACGGTGAACCAAAAACACAGAAGAACGCTGATGAGGAAGGTTTAGTGGCCTTCGAAAACGGCTGGCTGTTCCGTTCAACTATGTGTTGTTGTCAGAATATTTACAACTAACTTGATGTTATTTGTTCATTAATAATTATAATTATCACATGTAATTTGGCTTAAAAAGCGTTACGAACAGTAGCCTAATTCAATTCATAAGAATTTAAGAAACAAATACAGTTCGAAAAAAAATAATAATTAACATAAATCAAGCATAATTCAACCCATGACAATCGATTGTTTGACTTGAATAAAACTTGTTTTACACTTGATTTCAAGCAAAATTGCTTGTTGGGATTGTTTATGAAACATAATATCGTACACCAAAAAATAACATTTTCTGCAATAAATATGTTTGATTGAAAAAAAAACACAAAAACGAATTTAAATTATATCTGGCGCCAACCTTTTGAGACCACCTACTTTTGGTATCCACATTTTTTAATTATAGCTATAATATAACTCTCGCCCTGGATGGTGATGGGCTGGCCAATGTCATTCTGAAATAAATATAGACTATTGACGCCACGAGCCCAACACCCACACCAAACAATGAAATGGTATTGTAGCAATTTGCACAATTTTATTTATTGATGTACCCACCCATTCAATCAAATATAAGCCTTATCGCTAGATATGATTTTTCGATTAAAACTATGGTCAGTTTCTAGCTGCTGCAACTGCGAACTCGCATCATTATCTGTGTCATTTACCTTCAGCTCTTGGGTAAGTTGAGTTTTGAACTGGTGTAGGTGCAAGCCACGATTCGAAGTCATTAGCCCTGGATTATTCTGCTCACTCTCACGGACAGCTGCGATATTTTCGACAGATCCAGATCCTTCGTTTTGTCGCCAAACGGCTGTTAGTGAATTGTTTACTGAATCAGTGAAATCAAATTTATCTATTACATCTCAAGTCCTCTCAGTAAGATGATTGTGGTGACTTTAAAATGCGCGTAGCACGTGGACCATTGCCCAGACAGAAAACTCATTTTAATAAAAAAAATTTAAACATTTGCACGTGTTGCTGAATGCTATGTCCATCTTTGGTTATTTGGTAACACGAACTAGATAAATTACAGCCAATTAGACAAATGTAGCTTTAACAAAATGGACGCTTTCAATTGCCTGGAAGTCTGGAAGTCCCTATTATTAGACACGTTAACTCATTTAACTGTTTTAAATAAAATGCTCAATTAAATTGCACTAAACGTTTTGGAAAGACCCGAAACGTTTTGTCTGTTTTAGTGTTTAGAAATATATATTTGGGAAAAATGAATAAAATGAAGCTGATACTCAAACCTATTTCTTTAATTTATCTTATTTAATTGTTGTCTTTTGTACTTTTAACTTTGACTTTGAATACTTTTTTTTTGTGAACTACAAATTTAGGCGTTTAATTATTGTTCACAAAGTTTTTAAAACGCAATTACTCCAAGGTAAACTTAACAAATGATCTTTAGCTTAATTATCAAAAAAAAAAAAAAACAAATACGGCTAATGAATGTAAACAAAAATTTTACCTAAAACTCATAAACTTGATCTCTCAAACATGTTGTAAAGCAACAAGTTGTATAGCAAAAAAATAAAGTAAAATATGTAAACATAAACAACAAGCCAAGTTAAGAACGAAATTGAAACGGAAACAGTAAAAGAAAAAATCAAGCTAAAATATAAACAAGAGACAAAAACAAAAAAAAAACATTAAAAGAGCGCTAATATTGGAGTTTTGAATAAGTTGTTAGATTGATACGATCAGTTTGAGAGTAAACGCATACGCGAACGGTTGTAACACCTGTTGAGCGCTTATTGAACCGGATCGAACGAACAGCGAACGCATATTGATTTCAGTGAAATAAGGAAAAGGCTTAAAACAAAGAAGTGAATGAAATTAATTTGTGTGTGTTTTTTTTTCTAAATTAACAAATTTCTTGTTGACCAATAAAAAAAAGCTGCTTTGCTAATTTTACATCATAAATAACAGAATTCCCCAAAAAAAAAAACTGTTTATTTTCTGTCAAGTGCAAACAAAAAGTAAAATCAGAATTATCTGCCAACCATAATAAGCAAGAATTTATAAATATTTTAAGAAAACAACTTGAAAAAAAGAAGCAAAAAATAAAGCATAAATCATATATAAGTGGATAAGCCGATCATGATCATGATCATCATCTTCAGCCAAATATTTGTTATAAAATTATAAAAATGGATTATTGTAAAATCTTCCTGCCTGCCTGCCTGCCTGCTCAACATTAAAGACGAGTAAAAAAATCAAAAATTCAACCAGAAGTCAAACATTTAAAGGTGCGTTGCTTTCTGTCTGTCCGCCAACAATAAAAAAGAAAAGAGTCATACAAACAATTTTATTTAACAATTTCTTGTCACCTTGTCACCATGAGACGCTTGTATTACAATAAAACCAAAATCCAAATAAACATCACATTGATGATAATACGACTACAAAGCGATAAAACAACAATTTTATAAGCAACTTACAAAACAGAGACCTACGTTTTTATGTTTTCCCCAGTTGTACGTACTGTTGTGCGTTTGTAAAGCATAAACATTGAGCAAACAATTCCTTAATTTGGTATTCTGTGGGTTTAGCTTATGCGATTTTGATAGGCATCAAAATGCAAGTAATATCGTTATTTAACGCTTGATATTCTTTATTTCAAACGTATTCACCTTGGCAACGCTGAACAAAAAAAAAAAAATAAAAATGTGGGCCGGGAAGAAATCCATTGTTTGCTAAGTACTCATGCTTCTCTAACTGAGTGCACATTGAACATTGTACAAAGAAAATAACCAAAATAAACTGCTTGACAAAAACCGAATTAACTACAGCAGAAAAAAAAATAAAAAAGTATGTAAAAAATAATTTAAACAAAAATCTAAATCATTATGTATGGATACAAGCACACTTATGAAGAAGGTGTGTTTGTAATGTTGAGAATTTCGTTTAAGGGATTTTCCAGTCAAATGAGACGTGTTTGCATAAAAAAGTTTCTTTCTTAAGTCTTTCGTTTTTGGTTGCCTTATTAATTTTTTAGACGCGGGTTTGCTTGCAGGTTAGAATAAATTACATATGTAAATAAGAGTTAGGATGAGTTTTAATAACAAACCAGATTTATTGCAATTTAATTGAGTCCAGGGTTTTTCTTCAAATTTATTTTTTTTTATTAGAAAGCGGGTGTTTTTTTTTGGTGGGGAGCCGGAAAAATTTTATTACATATTCCACTATATTAATATGCGACACATATAGTATATATATTCTGGGTCCTTATGAATAGGGAAGAGGAATAAGCGATGTATGTCTGTCCGTCCGTCTGTCTGTCTGTAGGTGAAATCGGTTTTTCGAAGCTCCCAGAAAAGCTAGAGACTTCAGTCTTGGTCCGAAATAGATTGCTATTGAAAATCAGCAAAATTAAAAAGACGCTTTCAGAGCTGGAAGCTTGACCTTTTTTTTTTTTTTTGGCATATAAAAGTAACCAGCTAGAACTAATTTATGTTCTTTTTTGTTGAATAGACATATTTTCTATTTCAAATTGGTAATAAAAATCAAAATAAGTCAAAAAGGTTATTCCAGGGCTGGATAGTTAATTTTTAATTGAAACACAGTTTTTTTTTTGCAAAACAAAAATTAATTTTTCAACTTAATTTCCTTTTAACTCAATGCACTTAGTCCAACGTTTCTCCAGTTTTTGTATCCCCTCCAAAAAATAGGATTTTTCGAGGTCTTTAAAATAGACATTTGTTCGGTCATTGCTTAGCTAAATCTCTTTCCACCGAGCCATTTCTTTAGGTTTGGAAAAAGGAAGTAGTCACTAGGGGCTAAATTCGGAGAATATGGCGGATGGGGTACCAATTCGTAGCCCAATTCGTAAAGTTTTGCCATTGAGACTGCAAACTAGGGATATAACTTTTTAACAATTTTTTTAAAATATCAAAATTGGCATAGCACAGTCCGGTAGAGCATAAAAAACTATAAGGGAACGTATATTTATTTTTTCGCTAAGGTCATACACCAACCGCGATGGAGTTAATATAATAATATTTTTATTTAAAACAAAAACTAAATAAAAAAACACTGTATGAAATTATAAATATTCAATATTGCATTAAGAAGGCCTCGAAATAATTTTAAATTATGTAAAATAATATTTGTGTTAATTCAAGTCCGTGCTTTAAGTGTTCCAAAATGTCTTTCTTTGGTTTAAAAAAACCAATTGGTGCGTGAACTTTTTTGAGAAAAATTACAAAAGATTCTACCTTATCGTGGTTGGCGTATTTCAAATACGACTACGACTGTTTGGTAATAGATTAAAGAAGACTTCAACAGTTTTTCTTTAATCTATTACCAAACAGTCGTAGTCGTTTTTGAAATGCGCCAACCACGATAAGGCATATTATGATTTTTGTGGTTAATAGGACATGGTTGACCTCATGGTGCTATGCCAAAAAAATTGGTTATATCCCTACTGCACACGTGTGCACTCGTGCATTATTTTTATGAAAAAGAACTTTTTTCTTGGCCGTATGGGGTCTTTTTCCTTTTAAATCCTCGTTAAATTGGTCTATTAAGTTGGCATAATATTCGCCCTTTATTGTTTTTTCCTTTTAAAGGTAATTGTTGTGGATTATCGTGCGTGCATCCCAAAAAAACTGTTACCATCACCTTATTGGCCGACAAACTCACCTTTGCCTTCTTCGGAGCAGGTTCACCCGGAGAAACCAATTGCTTAGACTGCTGTTTGGTCTACATGTTTCATCCATAGTTACAAAACGCCGCAAAACCTCATTTGGATTGCGATTAAACAACTCCAAACAATCCTTTAAAGTCGGCACATGTTTACGTTTATGGTCTATATTACGAGGGAAGTTCGAAAAGTCACGGATTTCTTGATCCGCCTCGTTTAACCACTAAAAAATTATTTTTTTTTTAAATTAAACATGTGTTACATTTTGCGAGAAAATGTTTGCTAGAAGAAATCAGAAGAAACTATGTAGTAAAAAGAATGATACCAGTACCGCGTTTCTGTAACTTGTGAGAAGTTCTCGCATTGAGAAAAATTAAATAATTATATTTCTTGTGCTTTCTACACTGGGTTACTCACATAAAAACTTATATAAACTTACGAAATATATCAACAAATAAAATTTTTTTCTTACTCGCCCTGTGTTTCACAAAATGATAAAAACTGTTTCCACTCGAAAAGTTCTCACTTTCCTTACAAAAACGAGGCACAGGGTTGGAAAATTTAACTGTTTTTCTATATATAAAAGTAAACAGCTCAATTTAATTTTTTCTTTTTCCTTAGATGATGTTTTAGAACGAAAAGTTCGATATAAAAAATTAGAAAAATAAAATAAAAAATCCAGAGCTGGAAAACTTAAACTTTTTTTTGATATATAAAAGCAACTAAATGAAACTAATTTTTTTCTTTGTTAATTAAATATATATTTTCTATATTAAAGAAAGAAAGGCATTAGTACTAAAAATCAGAAAAAATATAAAAAAAATATAGTTACAGGGTTGTAAAATTGAAATTTTTTTGGTTTATAAAAAACTAAAAACATTTTTTTTTCTTTTTGAGTAAACATATTTTATACATTAAAAATGCCTTTACTCACATTTTATATGAAAATCTAATTTAACCATAAGCATTGGCACTCAGTAGTCTTGGCAAACTTTGTGATATATTGCGTATTATGTACAAATGCAGGTGTGTAGTTCAAGTTTAGTTTAGGTTGCTTGCACATGTTTTAAAATAGAAATTTGTTTAAGTCCCATTATACATTAATACAGCTTTCGGTGTCGGAATCAATATGATAAAGACTGGCAAAATTTTTAATTTGCATACATATTTATATGCACATTCAAGTTGCTTTAGATGTGGGTAGAGAAATTAGCATTAGAAAGCTCTAATGTCTGTTAAAGTCATCTCGAAAAGGACCCATTGGTCACTTACTATAAATTGCACTAGAGGAAAAAATAAGTCATGTATTCTTTCACTTGAGTATATTATTACTCCATACGCACTTCGCTGCAGGGTATGTAAGATTAGGCACAGCCGAATATTGCCCTCTTACTTGCTTATTATATATTTCATTCTTTTGTAACTCTGCATTTTGCACCTTTTTAATAATTCGCAGTTGCAATGCCTCTGGTGTAACTAACAGAAAATTAAAAGTCGCAGTTTTAATTAATTATTACGAAAGCAACATTTCAGTCTGAGTTTCTGCGTTGAGATGATATTAGGCGCGCTTTTCCAATATCTGTGCTGATGCTGACTTTTATAAGGAGAGTCATACAGAGCTTGATTTAACTTACTGAGCTATGATACAAGAGATCCACCAGGTAACGCAGTAACGGTCCTTGGACTAGATATTTCCCTATTCTAAGTTTTACACGGCAATCGGAATTAAAAATGAAAACAAAGATACTTTACTTCAGTCACTTGATTAGTTCTATCTCTCTCTCTCCCTCTCTTACAAAATTAAAAAAAGTAAATGCGTCGTTTTGCATTTCAGCTGACGATATGTTTTTTAATTGTTTTTAAATACAGTGGGACTTAAAAGCTCTAATTACTAGAGCTATTTTTTATATAAATATTTAGAAGCTAAAAATCGTCACTTATTTTGTTGTACATCTGTACAAAGCCCTTTAATGTACTTTTGGGAATCAGTCCTAAAACGTCTTAAATATATATTAGCTCACTAGAAAAATGCCAGATGTACAAATTTAATTTCTTTCATTCGACAACAGTTCTTATAGAAAAAAATCTAATAATGTGTCAAAACTTAAATTTATTTGAGCCGAATAAAAGCAGGTAACCTAATTTAAAGTTTTATTTCCTGATAACGTTTTACTGTTATACTATTCATTTAGTTTGGTTTAAAAAAAAAGCTTTTCCTTGCTTGATATCGTGTTTGAAAGGTCTATTCAAATAAAGAATTATCTCAAATTTACATTAAACTCTTTTATCTCTCTTACTTACTTATTTGAAGCATTTTATTGAAATTATTTATTATAAATAGTTTAATGGTTTGTTATATAAGTAGACCGGTTTTCAATTGACAGATTTGTGTCGCTATTTAAAAATTACACGACATCTTCATTTCTCAGAAATTAAGTAAATATTAATTCAAATAAATTTATATGCAGATGAGAGTAATTTTTCTTCGAGCATATAGTTATTCTAAACCGGCTAAAGAAAATGTCTTGTTTTGTTATAAAAATACTGTTAAATAGTTATCATCATATAACCAGATAATTGTGACACACATACATAAACTTTTGTACATCAAGATGCTTTTAGGTATCATAATACAACATGTTGTTGCATAGAATTGTGTTAAAAGCTTAATAAAAATATTAAAAAGGCCTTTTAATGATTTATTGTATAATACTCGTAGTTGCGTGTGAAAGCTTTAATACAAAAGAAATTTTAAAGATATTTTTATTTGAAAAGCAGTATGAAATGAGCTTTGAACTCTTAAAAAGTGTAAAGTGTTTAAAGTTTCTTAATGAATACAATTAATTAATAAATCAAAAGAATTAAAAAAGATATATTTCCATAAAATTTAAATACCGTTAACAATTAAGGTGATAAAATGTTAGAGAAAAAATCTCTTGTTATATTTTAAAGGCTTTATTCATAATAAAAGCTTTTAATGTATTAAAAAGCGCAGCTTAACCCGCTTTAAATATATTTTATCGTGCTACATATATTAATGGCTTTATTCATAATAAAAGCTTTAAAAATATTGAAGTCACTTTTATTGCCTGCCTTAAATTTATTTCTGGGGGCAACGAATTATACATTTTCTTGATAAAGACAAATTGTGAGATATGTTTTAAGAAAAGGTGCTAAACCACTGCATATTGAATCCGTGGCAAAGTTAAAAATTTGACTTTTAGCCTGGCCTTAGATTACGAAAGACAACTTAAGTGGTCGCAAGGTAGTGACTTAGTTTTATTCCAGAAAATGGTAAACTATCTTTCGAATTTTTGTCCGTTTGGACTTAAACTTATAATGTAAATCCACGACCACATTGGAGAAACATTTTACGAAATTCGTCAAACATTTACTCGCCGTAGTGTGATCTCAAAATATTTTAACCCATTACCCGCCGTAATTCATAGATGCCAAAACTAGTAAACTAGTAAACGGTTGAAGTGGTCAGCTTCACCGTGTAGTTGACAACCATGTACAACTAACTGATTAAAAGTTTAGACATTACCAAAGAGGATGATATATTTTCTTCTTATATTAAGAAAAGTTTTTAAAAATATATGATGCAGTTATTATGATAAAAACTTTTTAAAAGACGTCCTAAAAATGGGACAATGGCGGGTATTGGGTAAAAATTTTTATAAAAAATGTGAACACAGTGTAACGGAACGGAATAGGGTTCAATTTCTAAAATTTCTTTGTGCATACAGACCCTGGTGTCATTAGGAACTGGTCTACAGCAAATGATAAAGACGTAAAGTTTGGTTCGTGGTATCGGTTTATCCACACAGTGGATATGAACTTATTATTGCTCAGACTCTTTGTTGCTGCGCGTAAGGTATATCTAAAGTGGACTTACTCAATTGGCCAGCACATATACATCATTTTATGCAACTGGCACACTCTTCTTAATCGCAATTAAGATACATGCACGTGTGGCTGGTACTCCAATGCAATTTCCTTGTTATATGGGATTTAACATACCCACGCACGATCACTTAATCAAGTTGGAACAGATAGCTTGAAATATTTATCCGTTGAAGGTTTACTTGCAGCCGAAAACTTAAATCATCAAGCCAAGTAAAATTAGTCTCTATACAGGCAAATAACCATGTGGTTTGCCGGGCGTATAGAGTTGATAAAAAAAAGAAGATTGCTTCAGAAGAGTACAATTATTATTGGTTTCAACTATATCTCTTAGACATCGGATCGTTGAATCAGATAAATTTGTTAATTAATCTATTATTATTAAAACAATTTTTTGTTGAGTTATGATATTATTAAATCAAATCAGTGATATAGTTCATACTTGTGTAATATCTCTGAAACTACCAAAAAGATAGTTCCCTTAAGCAGGTCGTACACGACATGTTTTTTACGTCTGACATTTCAACTTTTCAACTCAGATGTAATTCTGCATGTCTGTCAAAATTTTTGTTTTAGAGACGGTTTATAATATTTGGTCACAAACGTGCATGTACAAATACGTCTGACATTGTCTGTGTTTGTTTTTTTTTTTGCTTTTGCACAAACCTTTGTCGGCCTCTGTTTAAAAATGGAGTGTTGCCGGCACAAAAATGTTTATTTACGCCGTAAAAGCTTCAGTCATTTTAAGGAATTTTTCTTTAAATTCGAAGAATCATGTTAGAATATTAAAATGCAACGCAATTTTATAGCATTATTGTTATTTAATAGTTTAAAAAAACATAAATATATAGGTGTTGTAATATATCAACTTCAGCCGGCTAATCCTTCCGTCAATAGCGGAACGCCGCTAAATGTTTCCTCACGGCATAGATTTTTGTCGACATATTTTGCATAACAAAAACAACTGATGTCAGAGGCTTTGTCAGAAGAAAATAGAACACGCTCTAATTGAAATTTTGTCAGAAGACTTTGCGTCTGACTTTTACAGAAGCAATTTTTTAAAGGTACCACACGACATGTACATGTTTTACACTGGGAAATTTGACAAGTCAGACGCAAAAAACATGTCGTCTACGGGGGGCTTTAACTTTCATGTTGCCAGTGCAGCTCTCTATACAAAACACACAGATATAGACTTTAGCAAACTCATCTTCAGATTAACGTAGTACTGTGTTATTCTCGATATATGCACCAACAAATTTCAAAGTAACGTTTTAAGTACTCTCTGAGTATTGGCCGTCAAACAAGTATAAATGCGTACTGTAACATCTAACAACTGTGTTTATACAATTTTTTAAATTACGCGGCACAAACAATTATAATCAAAATTTATGCAAGCTACAATAACGTGCATGAATATAAAAATACTCTGACTATTAATCGACTACATATGAGTGTATGCAGGGATATTTTTTAAAACACACATACATGAATCATGTTTTAAACAGCTACACACACAGCCAGACATATTCCATTCCATATTATATACACAAAAGTATGTACAGGATGGCGAATAATGAACATATATCCCGAGTATCACACGTATTTGTTTTTGTACGATTATATATTCAAAGCCTGAGTATAAACATATTCAGACTGCATGTGCCTTTTTATTTTTAGTTGCAGTGTATTTTAGTTTGGTAAATAAACGAAGTAAAGATGCCCTAGTATGTTAGAATCGGTTGTAGTAAGAGTCGCTTGAGAGAAAATTTATGAGCGTAAGAATTGTTTGCGCTACAATTGTGATTATATGCAGTTACTAAAACTAAGACCATTTACTAACGAATATATTTTTTTTGAGTACTCATTGTCATTCTCTGATTTTTACGTCGCTCTGTTAATACAGAGCATCAGACTAAGAGGTAATCGGTAGAATGTTAGTCGAAAAGAAAACTAAGTATATCCAGACTAGAGTCGATTGGATTTTCAGTCGTCTATTTGGCCCATATCCTTGCCTGTTGTAAGAAATTTTGTAACGACATCTGTAAAATTTCTCAAAGTTCAGTTAAGCCGGTCAATAGAAATTGATTTCCTTACAAGAATTTTTTTTTTGCTTTTCAAAATGTAAAATTTCCTAGACCTGCAAACATGTTCATAACATTAGATTCATCAGCTAACCCAATGAGTAAAAAAATTAAAAATCGTTTACTTCAAAATAAGTTCTATTAATTAATTAAATTTAATTATTTCTATTTAAAAATAAAGATTTACGCAAGCTGAAAATTAAGGAAAAATCTTACAAAAACTTTTTCAATATAGAAAAGAAGCACTACCAAAAACAAAAGACTTAAGACACAAACTTGATTTGAATGAAAATTTATAAACAAACGCACACAAACATACAAAATCACCTCAATTCACACACACACACACACACACACATGTGCATGGTTTCCTTGTACAGGGTGTTTTTTTTTAGAGGTATAGAACTTCGAATTGAAATAAAACACAAGAAAATCGTTTTAATGTCCATCAATTTGGCTTTATTGGAAGGATAATTTTATGCCATTAATGTTTAAATATGATTCCGGGCATGTGGCCGCCGCGGCTGGCTCGAATAAAGCCAATTCTACAGGTCCAATTTTCAACCACTTTTTCGAGCATATGGGGCCGTATGTTGGCAATAACGCCACGAATGTTGGCTTCCAAGTCCCCTAACGTTTCTGGTATGTTGGCGTAGACGAGCGACTTCACATATCCCCAAAGAAAATAATCCAATGGTGTCAAATCACACGATCTTGGTGGCCAATTGACAGGTCCATTCCGCGAAATTATGCGGTCATCGAATGTTTCCTTCAATAAATCGATTGTGACGTGCGCTGTGTGGCATGTAGCGCCGTCTTGTTGGAACCACAACTCATCCACATTCAAAATCTTCAAAATCTTCCATAAAGTTGATGGACAAAGCTCCAATTGCTGTGCACGGTAGCGAATCGATTCATTCGGGTCCTCTTCAACACTTTGCTCTACAGCGGCAATTGTTTCTTCGGTGCGCACTGTTCGACGTCTCTGCGGATGCGTATTATCACATAGAGTAAACGTAGTGCGAAAACGATCCATGGTTAACCGAATTAATTGCTCTGATGGACGATTATGTCGACCATAAAATGGACGGATCTTGCGGTAAACTTCGCGAACTGAACCATTATTTTCGAAATAAATTTGCACGATTTGCAAGCGTTGTTCTTTTGTCAACCTGTTCATGATGAAATGACAAACCAAACTAAATATTAATCACTTGACAGCTGACAAAATGGCCGCCAGTTAAAAAAGTGATGCCAACTTAAAGTTCTATACCTCAATAAAAAACACCCATTAAATACTGCCATACATACTTGTACTTCATGAATAAAGTGGATGGCGGAAAAAAAAGTATTTCTGTACATTTATACGGTGGCAGTCAATGACTTGGTCTTGCAAAAGGATGAGTGAATTTGAACATGAAGAAGATCATCTGTTCATGCTGATGTTTTTCGAATGATGCAAGAAGGGAGACAGACGACGGCAGACTGTTTGGACTGAAGTGGCTGGTATACAATTAAGTGAACACTATCATATCTTTAAACTTGAATGACTTGCAGCTATTTTACATTTTAATATTTTTCTCTCTCTCTCGGTCTTTAAGACATTTTTCTTTTATTACTCGTTTTTGAGGCTTTTTCTACAGTACTGCTGTAGAAAAAAATTCTAAAATATGGACAGTAGTGGCAGTAGCGACTACAGTAGTAGTAGAGTAATTGTGGCACATAGTGATTGGAAGCATAGTAAATAGTTTTTGGGGAAGTGAACTACAATGAGCAGCCACGAGTGATGGCAAAGATAGCGAGAGTGCGAAAAAAATCCTGATTGAAGTGGTAACAACTCCTTGTCTCTCTCTCTTCACCAGCATTGAAAATTAATTTTCCATCAATATCAATATCAGTATCATGTTAAATTGCTTAGCCAATGTGGCATTGTATGTATGCTGTATGCCTTGGTGCATGTAGTGTATAGCTGGGTGCAATTTGCCTGCTCATCAAGTGATTGTCTATTCGTCATGAAGGCATTAAGTAATGCCGGGTGTTGATGCGGCTACTAGTTTTTGATTTTTAATTAAAATTAAAGATTTGTTTGCGTTAAAGCCATAAAGTCATTTAGAATCGCCAGTGGTACTCAGACTATGTTATAGAATTTGTAATTTAAAAATCACAAGACTATTTCAAAACCATTTAATAGCAATCTAAAGTCACTGCTAAAGTTAGAAGTGTTCCAGTGTCCGTGCCACATCTTGTTTTCCTTTTGCATTAAATACTCGTAATAGCAGTTGCTGCTTGCTGGTTCAAGTACAAGTACAACATCTTTTTTTTTGTTTTTTGTTTTTTGTTTTTAATGAAATGTTGCTTACAATTAGTGTTGCAGTAAATATGCAATTTTGCGCCATAATTTATGGTTCACTGGAATACGAGTGCAAATTCAAACACAGCATCACAACAAACACTACACATTAATGAACCGATCGTTTAGAAATTTTATTTTTATTTATTTCCACAGTATCGATAGCCAACCAACAAATATTTTCCTATTTCTCTGCTGCTGCTGCTGCTGGTGCTACTGCTGGCTATCAGGCCTCAGACATTAGGCATATATTTGCCTTTAGTGTAGCCATAAAAGAAACTACGAGCACTAAGCAACAAAAAATTACTTTTAAGTGAAATGATTTTCATCTTTATTTATATTTTTTTCTCTTTGCGGACTTTAATGTTTATTTGAAAAATTTTATTACCATAACTTTTCTATATTTTTATTTTTATATTTTTATATATAAATATAAAGTTTGTTATGGTTGGCTGCTGCCACTACAGCTTTTGCTTTTACTACAACATTTTACTGTTCATGTTGTTGTTGTTGTTGTTGTTGTTGTTGTCGCAGTTGTTGTTGGTATTAATTATTTTGTTTTGCTTTAACGCCTGCAGTGTTCGCTTACTCCACTTCTTTTCAGTTTTCTGCCACAATTTGTTGCACTTACATATTATATTGTTGTTGGCGTTAGCAATGGTTATTTGTGTTTTAGTCGACTCTTTTTATTTCTTATTTTAATGTCACAAATAATAAATAAAAAACAACACATCTTGAATTTCAGTTAATTACAAGGCTGGTTTCTATCACAAAAACTTTCTCCTTTGAATTTTTATTTTCGTATTGTTATTATTTTTTCTTAGCTGTGATTAATGTTATAATTCATTTTTCGTAGCACTTAGAGCTTAGAAGAAAACTACTGGCTTTAGTTTTTTTAAACAATTTCATTTAAATAAATTTTTTGAATTAGGTTTTGTACTGCTGACTTAAATTAAATGCCCAAACCAGAGTTTTCAAAAGTTTGAAATTAAAAGTAAAGCTTGTCCACTCAAAATAGTTTAAGCAATTAAATTATTGCATTTTTAAAAAGATAACGTTTACGGCTGATGGTGGACAAATGTGCTGAACTCTTCAAGTCGTGGACTACACAATTTTTTATTTTTAAATGTAAATTTTAACATTCAAAACTGATGGTAGATAATTGGTAAAACAACTTTTAAAAAACATTTTGCTGGGATTTTTCTTTTTGAAGCCTAGAAAAGTTTGTCATTCTTTCGCATTAAACACATTCATCACATATTCACTGCACTTGCTATATTTGTCGCCTTGTAGCAACTTTATTATTTTGGAGACGGTAGCAGCATCATCACCAGCTGATGTTCAAGTATAAATCCATATTTCACATTCACTTAAAGAAATTTTCTCTAATAAATTATACTTATTTCATGTAAAATTATAAATTACATAGTCAATTTATTTCTTTACATATATTTCGGAATATTATTTCGATTAAATAATATGAAATAATTGTGCGATATCATTCATTCAACAATTTGTATTACACTGGCAACACTTTATCTGCTGATTTTCACCAACAAAAACGACAAAATCAGCATGGACAACAACTTGCTGCTGTGCTGCCGTGCTGCCGTGCTCCCTTGCTGTCGTCAAAATAATCATTCTCATATATCATTTATATATTCAGCCCTTGACGTCTTAAAGTCGGTCGCTTGCTGAGGTGAATGTGTTTCATGATTTGTTCATCAAAAGCAATTTGATTTTACAAAAAGTTTATAAATTATATTTGGTATGAAAAACTATTTTATAAACCTCTTATAAATCATAAATATTTTTTTATAAATAAGGCCCTTAAAATTTAATGTTTGAATAAGTTTCTCTACAAGGTTGTTTGAAGTTGGTGTAAATATTTTTGTTAGGCTCCAAGATTTGTAATTAAATATAAAGCTATAGAGTACAATTTTAAATCAAATCAGACACTTTATTCACTCAACACCGATAACAAGATCTTTTAAAACACACAATGTTAAATTAAATTACTGCAAGAATACAACGATGTTAACTTCTCTGCTCCTTACACAATACTCGTCTCATCAATACTCAACACCGCAGCCCCTAATAGCCAATATTTTAAAATTAATTTTAGTAATCACTTAACATTTCCCACAAAAAGGATATAAAATGGAATACATCATTTCTGACCAGTGTTGCCATATATTTTATTTTCAAAAATTTTCAAGTCAACAAAAAAATCTTTTTAACCCCCGATTAAAAAAAGCGATATTATAAGTTTGTAGTGTGTATCTGTGTATTTGTGTTACTGTGTATCTGTCTGTCAGTACGAGTCTACGTACAGACCAAATGGCTGGACTGCTTTTGATTTAGTTTTTTGTTTGAAAGGTGACATGATCGAGGAGGTTCTTAGCTTTGCTTTAAGAAAAAGGGTCCAGCCATTTAGAAGATATCACATCTTTTCTATATGAATTCGGAGGTTTTTAAAATTTTTAACTTTTGTTATTTTTTCATTAAAAATCTTTTTGTTTAATATTGGACTGAAAGAATACACTGTGCAACAGTGTCCTGACAGTATAGGTTCCATAGTGCTACAAGATTAAAGTAAAACCCTATACTCAGTTTGGCGATTTTGGTGACAAATTTTTTTACACCGTTTACACCAGCTTTTTTTTAACGTTTATCAAGATTTTTTTTATCCAAAACAAAACACGCATCAACTGAAAAATTGAAATTTAATCAAATTAAATAAATAGTGTTGCAGCGTGTTTAGACTCAACTTAAAGCTTTCAGAACAATTTTAGCAACAGCCTTAATATCTCAGCACTTTCAATAAATTGACAGCCGTTGCGTTTTTTTTATAAAAATCTTCTATAGTTGCGATCTAAAACCTAAAAAGAAATGCTAATATGTAGTGTGTTAGCGCTTATTTTCAACGAATCACTGTTAACAGGCTGTTAATAAGTAACATAAGACTGTTAATGTTTAGTTCAGCATGGTCTAGTATGTTCCTTATGCCGGCCATACACTGCACAAGTCTGGCAGTGTACAGTGCGTTTGTGTAGTGTATGGGGTTGGTTATGCTATTTACACAGTGAACTGAGTAACTATCAAAATGATTTTGATATTTGCTCAAGTTTGAAAACTGTACAGTGAAGTTGTGTAGTGTAAGTTGCAAACTCTCAGTTGTGTCGTGATTTTTTAAAAGTTCAAACAAGAAATGAACGCAGAACAAATATTCTGGACCGAGTATATATAGAATTATACGAAGAATAACCAGCATTATGGCGAAATAAAATAAAAAACACACAGTTTGCTTGTATAGTGTGTGTCACAAGCTTAGTTTATACAGTGCCAGACTTGAGCACTGGGCTTGTGTAGTGTATGGCCGGTATTAGCTAACAATATCTTCATTATTCTGCTTGTCTACCAAATGTGTTTTTATGAAAACATTTCTATTAGATCACTGCACATACATTTCGAGCCATAATCGCTAAAATAGCTTAAGCGAAACATTTTTTGGACTTCGTTTTTTTTTTGACGAAAATCGACTATTTACGATCGCAAATAATCGATTTTGGTCAAAAAATGAGGTTCGAAGATTATGTCGCTTAAGTTTTTTTTGGCGGTTATGGCACGATATATTTTCGATACCCCATATAATTAAAAAAGATATCATGAGTAACGTTTTACTCTTTTAAGCTTCTGTGGTTATGATGGACAGTTCATTAAAATCTGATTTTGATCATTTTCAAAATATAAACGAATAAGTTTATTTTTATTTTTTGGTCACAATTATTTAATTTTGGTCAACGCAATGGCGCACCATATCACAACCATATTTTTCCGACAAGCAGATAAGCAATAAAAATTAATAAGACATTATTGATCTTCACTGGATTCTAGTCATAATTATGCAGTAAACTAAACCCCAAACGCATTTCTTTACTAATAAAAATTATGTGTAGAATTAAAGTTTTATTATTTAAAAGCTTGATAACATGTTTAATTAAAAGCTTTGAGGTATAAATGTAAAGATTATGATCTAAAGTTGTCTTTTAGTGGTTAAAATTTATGATCAACTTTAAGCGTTGACTTGGAAAGTTTCAATAAACTTCCAATTGCAATTCAAAGCCAAGTGCAAACGTTTATTTGTTCTTTTAAGATTTTTTTAGATTTTTTTAGATTTTTTTTATCTACCTCATAGAATTAGCGTGCTTTTAATAAATTTGTTTAAATAAAATTCTCTAAGACATAAATTTAAAATTTTATTAAAACTTCAAGAGGCACGCAACACTTTTAGTGGGATTTGGTGAAGATAAAAAATAAAAATTTCTTTAAAAAAAATTGTAACTGAGTTCAAGTCAGAATATAGAAAATTATTTAGGATAACAATACGTAGTGAAAAGTAGTTATTTTGAACTAAGTTTATGTATTTATTTTATCTTATTTTTTAATGTTTCAAGTTGTTCAAGCTGTTGTTGGGTCTGCTGCTTGTTTTTATTTTTGCTTGTGGGATAGAACAGCTGTAGCAGATGAATATAATATTTGGGTCAATAACCAAGTTATTTGGTCAGTGTGAGTATGTGCTTTCTTTAAAGGCTATCTGGTGATAAAGAAACGAGAGAGATATTTAAAAGAACTTAAAAAAAATTTTTAAACTTTTTGCTGAAAATATTAGCCATAAAAAAAAATTAAAAGAAATGTATAACATAACAAACTTTGACAGGAATTTGGCATTTGATGTTTTATTCCCGTCTAGAGGCAACTAATGAAAATATTTATACTTACAGCCGAATATTACAAAAACACTTTTCATACAATACATATGCACCCTTGTGCTAGTTGTCAACATGGACGTCACGTCAATACAATACACAAAAATTAGGGCTGGTCTACACGTTGTGGAAAATGAGGGACTGATTGCTATTCACAGCTATCAATCTATTTTCTAGACCTTAGGGAACAAAACTAGATTATCAATATCATAAACTTGTTATCCAAAGCGAGTAGTCAAGCCCCAAGTTTCTGGGTATTGTACTGATGTCATGTCGATGTTGACATTTGAAAATTAGTGCCGATTATCAATTTACATACATATTGTGATGAAAATTTACACGAAACAACTTAATACAAATATTTTCCCTACAAACATTTAAAAGCAATAACCATGAGAACTATGCAAAAACTATTAGCTAAAATAGAAATATACAACCACACAAACATATTAGCCAATGCAGACAAAAGACAGAAAGAACAACAACAACAACTAAAACTAATATGTAATGATGTGCTCTTGTCAACGTACTTTACCCACAAATCGGCATAAACGAATACATTCATTCCCCCTTATTGTGAATGGTGCCGTCGACGTCACATGAAGACGACAGTAAAAATTTTCACTTGTGTATTCTTTGTCGGCAACAATTGGCTGTTCTTGACAATCTCTTACTAAACTCTAAGGCTTTTTAAATTAATGGAGCGTAATAATAGTAGTGAATTATTGTCGACAAATAGTAGAAAAGTGACAATTTTTACTGTCGTCTTAATGTGAGGTCGACGACGCCATTCACAATAAGGCGGATTATTTAAAGATGTGTTTGAGAGTGTGTTTTCTGGACGTTATTAATATTCGGCTGGAAGCTTTATGTTGAGTATAAAAAGGGTAATCAAAAAAAAATGCTTAATGAGCACATAAAATTTAATGTAAGAATAAAATTTTTAATTTTAATTTATTTAATTTTATCCTTCATTTATGAATATTTCCATGTTCATCCATCAACGAATTTGATAATATCAGAAAGTACACATGCCACACCGTATTGCCACCAAACTTTTGTTGAGTAACTTTGATGTTTTGAAAGAAGTAGTAGTTTTACATAAATGAGACGTAATCAACAAAAGTTTTATCTTATAGAAGTAGATCACGCTACTCTCTCGTTTAGACCTGCAGAGATGCTTCTAGACTTGTATCGAACTCTTTCAGTAGGTCCCCAGAAAAATCTATTAAAAAAGGTAATCCAGTTTGGAAGTAAGCATTTTCAACTACCAAAGTATATATAACTTATAAAATATTCAATTATGCATTTAGAACTCGGGCCAAAGTACCGTATTCGTGATCAAATAGGCTATGGAATCGAATAAAATTTCGGAAAGTATCGAATGGAATGATTACTGCACTTGATAGCTATTTTATCGAAGATCTAAAAACTGTACCAGTAGTGCGATTCAGGAACTTTTAACGATCCGACAATCGTAATTTTTTTCTATACATTTTCTTTCTTGCAATAACGATTGTATGATTCTGTAACTTCTTTTTAACGATAGTACTCAGCACATAAATTATTGTCGCTTAAATAACAACACATCTGACATCTACCTGCAGCGAATATCGTTAAAAGTGTTACTGAATAGCAAATTGGATACATTTTCGTAATAATTGTTTTAACGATGCGATTATCGTTAAAAAAAAAGTTAGTGAATCGCACTACTGGTTTCTCTTACATCGCTTGTAGAATCTACTGGACAGTTTGTATTAAAATAAAGAAATATTAGCATAATTCACAATCTTCTGCAAAAGGTCTTGCATCGTAGCATGTGCAAAATGGTATGGTATATTGATACTCACCACTTAACAATTAATAGTGGTGAGTATCAATATGTTATACCATTTAGGACATGCAACGATGCAAGGCCATTTGCACAATATTGTGAATTATGCTAATGTTTCTTTGTTTTAATACAAACTGTCTAGTAGGTTCACCAACTGATTTAAAAGAAACCTGGTACAGTTTTGAAATCTTCGATAAAATAGCTATATTTGCTCCTTTTTTTTTGAAAAGAGAACACTTTTGAGGTATGCGTATCCTTTCTCTGAATTGACCGAAATTTTCGGCGAAGCATTATATATGTTAACATAAGTGTCTTAACATAATTTCATTGAGCTACAATTATTTTGCTCTCTGTTATGTTAATTTTTTTTTTTCAGGATATATGGGAAGGACATGAATCCTTGAAAATTAATTGGCCAAATTTTAGGTGTGATTATAACTTATCAATTAAAATAAATGTGCCAAATTTC
This sequence comes from Tachina lurida, assembly GCA_944452675.1. Classification (NCBI taxonomy): domain Eukaryota; kingdom Metazoa; phylum Arthropoda; class Insecta; order Diptera; family Tachinidae; genus Tachina; species Tachina lurida. The sequence goes on from OX101756.1 coordinate 117,020,949, forward strand.
ATTTCTTTACAATAACTCCTTCTATTTTTGGCCGCTCGTTATATGAACTCACGACACTGTGCTATGCTTAACCGTTCAGTGTTTTTATTTGTGAGCATGAACTCTTAAAAAATTTTACCTAAAAAATTGGAGCTTATTACGAGTATTGTAGTACCAGACGATTTTCCACTAGACTAAAGAACTTATGTTTATGTTTTCTTTAATCTAATAAAAAATCGTGGTAGTAGAAATATGACTCACGTAATACGGCCCAATGTTTCCCTTTTGAATTTTCGAAATGAATTTAAAAGTTTTCTCATAAGTGCATTTCAAAATTGTTTAAATATTTGCTTTTTTAAGTTAATATTCATAATCCTATAAGCTGAGAAAATTCTTCACTTTTTTCTGCCACAAACATCTTCATGAACAACGGACGTTTGTTATCAGTTGTAATAATCATAAATTTCAACAAATCTTCACACAATTTAAAGCATCATGAGAAATGCATTTTTACATATTTACATTAAATTTTGATTCAAGATAAGCATTCACTTACTTTTCCACTCCAAAAATTTGTCTGCCTGTTATCTTAGACAATAGTAAAATGTTAAAGCCTGAATGACTGTGCAGTATCTAAAATCTTTCTATTGGGAAATATTTCCCTTGAGTTACAAAATTCATGTAATTTTTTTTTTAATTTTAATAAACTCAAGGTAAAGTTTAAAAGCTTTAAAAGCATAAAAAGTGCAACGCCCTGTGTTGGAATTTTACTATTTTTTCACTGCTTGGCTGCCAAGAAGAAAAAAAAATCAAAAGATTTAAGAAAGCAACGTCTCCATTAGTTGACAAGCCAACTAATTAAAAAAATTATATTCGAAACTGCTCGTTAGCTACTGCTGGCTTTTGTCATTAATAAAATCAACATTATATAATGTTTAAGTAACTGTATTTTTAATTAAGAGTCTCTGCTCTTCTAACACCTTTCGAAATTTTTTAAATAAAAGAACGTGAGGAAATTTTTTTATATAAATTTGAAAAAAAAATTATAATGGCTATAATATTAAAATAGAAAAAAAATTAAAATTTTATAAATATAATAATGATTTGTCTTTCATTTTGAATATTTCTTCTTTTTTTTTGTATTTGCATATTTATGTATGTTAACAGTCTCAATAGTTTTAAATGTTTGTTAAAATAAAACAGAAACCTGTTTGTTATGACTTAATTGTTAAAATAATGCGCCGCCAGAAAGTCAAGATCACCACGAAGTAACAAATTTTGCAGGTCGTAAGAAAAACTCAGCAGAAAAAAAAATTATCACAAAAGTGAGTTAGTCGCAGACACATAAAATGAACGTTTCTATAAATGATGAAATTAACACAATGATTTATATGTCAGTTATGTGTTCTACTACTGCCTCTTAAAGGTAGAGTGATAAACGTTGCTTTTAAGTTTGTGGGTTTTTTATGCAACAGAATATTAAAAAAATTATATATATGTGGTATAATTTCCCAGCAAAAAAAATCGGAAATAGTTCCAAAGCTTTACCACTTCCAAATGTAAGCGATAATATCATTCAACAAATATATGTTGTTTATCATTTCCCTGTAGCTTTCTCTGTCCTTGTCTCCTATATTGCAAATTTCAATCCATACACAAAATATTTTTATAGCTATGCTATTTATTGCGCGATACAAGAGTTTGGACGTATAACAAAAATAATTGACAATACTCGTATTATAGTTATTGATTTATTTTTGTTTTGTTTTTTATTTGTACTTAAAGGCAGAGTACAAAAATAAACGAAACACAGCCAATTGGGTGTAAGCCGGCTAAAAGCCGCCTGCGACCATAAACAATACGTTAATATAATCGTACAACGCTAGATAAATGGGAACGTTTTGAAATATTTGCAGAGAGTTTGTTATCATCATGCAATATAATTTTATTGCATTGTTGTTTCACACATGAAATTTGTGTTATATAACTAAGCAGCATAGCTGTAACCGAAGAGGCGGCCTTTGCCACCATTTTTTGGCTCAAATATTTTTTCCCAAACCTCACTAAATGAAGGGTTCTTGCAAATCGAAGTATCGTTACTAAGAATTCTCATATAACACTATGCCATAGCTAATGTACATATCGTTACCTTAATCTAGAAAGGCCCTAACTCATTTTGTTTTTTCTTTTTGAAATCGAGATTGTTTCCATTTTTCGATATATTAGATGCCCTTCTATCGAAATTAAAAACAAACTCGGTTTTAAAAAATTTATGAGTTCAGGCCTTTCTATATTAAAGTAACGATATGTACATATATTATTTGAGTTAATAGCTGCAAAGGAAACCAGTTACACAAAAACTAATTATTAATATGCAGGCAAATAAATTGAAATCAGTTCTAAGACAACGTAGGCGTCAAACCAATTTCATTGAGAGGGTGTTATTGTCAATTAGTTTTAAGTGCAAGACAACAATATTACAAAGAAAAAAAAATCAAAATATGTGTCATAAACCTGAAATGTGTTAACCAAGAAAAATATTGTATGTAATTAAAAAAAAAAATTGTTTAGATGACAAAACATGTGGGCTAGTTAAGTAATTGCTGTTGAAATGCATTCACAAGAACTTTAGTTTTAAGAATTTCCTGCCTTATCTAAACGTGCTTTTGCATATAAAAAGAACGGGTGTTTATCTCTGTCTAAAGAAGAATTTTAAAAAAATTTAACCGGCTTTCAAACTAAGCACAACAAATTTAAAAACGTTCAGTTCAAAAATAAACACTAACACCCCCCCCCCACCCCCCATTATTTTATATAAAACAAAATGTACTTGAAATCAATTTTAAAATTCTAATTAAAATACATTTTAAACTCATTTTAAATTTTATGAATATGGGAGTGGAAATTTAAAAATAACTTAGATTTATAAAATAAACACTTAAAATTACAAAAATTCACTTCATAAATAAACACTATGGCTTATGTTTATAATAAAAATAAAATATACTTGAAATCCATTTTAAGAAAATTTGCTATAATAACTTTGAAATAAAATTCATATCAAACTTATTTCAAATTTAATGAATATGAGGTGAAAATTTAAAATTAACTTATACTGAATTTACATTGCCTCAAAATCCAGTATATTTGATTTGAAATCTTTATAGAAAGCTAGATCGTTTACACTAAGCTTTTTTTGAAATTTTGCAAGATCTTGCATCTAAAGCAAAAACCATTGGCTTAAATTTAGTCTTAAGAGTAACTCAACAAGTGCCGACTTAGCTCGTTCACACACCTTAAATAGAAAATTTTATAGAGCGTTGCCAATTCACCCACCTTTTATATTACTGTGTTGTACAGGATAGTAAAAAATAAATAAAAATTTTATATTTTGTGTAGATTTCCTACAAATCTACTGAGAAATTAGATTTCGTTTTGTATGGGGAATCTAGTAGAAAGCAACTAGATTTAGCTCAAAATCTCATAAGTACTAGATTTCGAGACAATGTAAATACTTTATTAGATTCAGAAGATAAAAACTTAAAATGATTAAATTTTCAATACAGTGGCTTATATTCATAAACAAATTAAATGTACTTATTTTTGAAAAATTCTTAATAAAACACATTTTAAACTAATTTTAAATTTTATGAATATGGGGATGAAAAGTTAAAACTAATTCTGATTCAGTTAAATAAAATAGTTGTACATATGTGACCCATAGTGCTATACGAAGTGGGTGCAAATCAGGTTAGCAAATTCCATATTTATATATTTGTTGTGCTTAGTTATTATTATTACTGTCACCGAACTGCACTGTGGGTAGCACACGTCAAAAATTTTAAAATTCCTTATATATAAAAAAAATATTAATATTCTTTAATATTTAATAAGCTTTAGGGAAAAATTTTTTTCCTGAAGAAGCCACACGAAATAGTGACAAGATATTGAAATATAAACTAACCATTTTAAATATAAAAACAAGATACCTTAAAGAATATTATAATTAAAAAATAGCAAAAAAATTAGAAAAATTATAAAAAATATTTATGATTTATAAAAAGTTTATAAAATTGATTTTCATGCAAACTTTGTTTGATAAAGCCTTTAGAAAACAGAATTATTTTTCATGAATAAGGTGGTTAAGGCCATGACTCACTATCTACGAAAGGTGTCTTAGGACACCCGGTTATAGCTATGCTGCTTAGCTATATAAAAAAACTTAATGTGTGAAATAACAATGCAATAAAAATATATTATATGATGATGTCAAATTCGCCGCAAATATTTGAAAACATTTACATCTATTTCCCATTATTTTCTTTTCTAGCGGCGTGCGATTATATTAGTGTATTTTTTGTGGGCGGCGGCTACTGTTAGCCTGCTTACAGCCGATCGGCTATGTTCTCTGGTTTGTGCTCATGTGCTAAAACAAATTGAGCAATCCTTCCAATTGTTTTTGTTTCGCTCTTTTCAAAGAACGAAACAAAACCAAATTAAATAATTTGTTTTTTTTTTATTTTCGTACTCTGTTTTATGTACAAAGAAATCAAAACAAAAATAATTTTACAACTGTAATAGTGTCGATTATTTTTGTTACGAAAATCACGCCCTATCCCTTGTGTCGTGACATAAATAGCATAGCTATAATAAAGTATTAATTAATTTTAATGGTTGTGACATAAATAGCATAGCTATAATAAAGTATTAATTAATTTTAATGGTCGCAGTTGAGCCTACATTTCTTAGCACAAGCTTGTGTCATTTCTAAGAGCCCAAATTGCTTGCCAAGTTTTGTTAGAATCTGATAAGTAGAAGTACATATTATTCATAACTAAAGTTTCAAGGGCATGGCCCCGCCCACTTTGTGAAAGGAAAGATGGTTGGCCTTTTAAAGCTCAGGTTATAAGCTAATTTCAGCAGGAATCGATTAAATAGAAGCACGTAAAATATAATATTAAATATTAATGGGCGTGACTTCGCCCATTTGCGTAAGTTTAAATTTATATTATTGCAATAGCCTAACATGTGTGCTAAGTTGCTTGGCAATGCTATAAGTTAAATTTTACAAAATCAAAGAAACAATTTAGTGGGCGTGTTGCCGCCCCTTTTTTGCCAATAGAATGAAATGGAAACTATACTTTTTTAGACAAAAAAATTATTTTAAAATGGGTCTAACAATTAAAGAGTTATGAAGTAAGACGCAGGCGAATTAAAAACCTACTTCTTTTTTGAAATTGATTAAAATTTTTTACTTTATACAAACTTATTCACTGTAATTGCCACATCTCAATATCTGTGAATATGGATTCTAAAGAAAAAAAATAATAATAATGAAAATTTCAAGATAAAATTATGAGGAGTCATTGTTAAAACAAGCGTCGAAAAGTGAATACGAAAGTCTAACTGCAAATGACAGCTAAACATTATTTGGACAGACGCAATCAAAAATAATCAGTTACTCATGAATGCAGCAGACTCTATAATTTTTTATTTTATACATAAATGAGAAAATAAATGATAAAAGTTAAATTAAAAAAATTCAATTTCAACATATGTACGTTCGTACAGATTTACAAAACAGTAGGTGGCCAAATCATTAGGGACGTATCGCAGTGAGACTTTGAGGTAAAAAAAAAATAGTTTTCGACTACACAATTTCCAAAATCATGCGAAACAATTTTGTAGGGAAATTTTTAAATGTAATTTGCGCAATTTTATGTTTTATTTTTACCAGGATTGTAGTCATAAAGAAACTTTAAACAAATTAGTTTATATCTGCCATGTTGGATCAAGTTATATGACTAACTTCGTGTCAGCTATTTTTTTTTCTGTTGTAAAAATTTAACTGTGAATTTCAGCCTTTAAAAGTTTGGCTGAGTAGTGAATACCGGGAACAAGATTACATTTTTGGAGAGTTCGAACCAGTGTGAATGGGTGATTAGAAATCTTGCCTGCATTTATTTTAGCACGAAGTCTTAAGCACAGATAACGTTGGTATATTCCTAGCAGCATATAAAATTTTTTCTTTCTACTCTGGCTAGAGAGTTAATGAAAGGAGAGACCAAGAGAATATTTATGGGGCAGAGAATATATATAATAGCAAATAATAGGGAAAATAAAAAATTCTAATTGGAAAAAGGTATAAGTTTCTCGCGGCATTTTATTCATAGTTTCCCTGATAATAAAACTAACCAAAGATTTTTAAATTATAACCTCAACTGGGGCAGCACAACAAGAGTTTTTGCTAACGTCTTTATGGTCCTTCGAATGGGTGATTAGCAATCTTGCCTGCATTTATTTTAGCACGAAGTCTTAAGCACATATAAAGTTGGTATATTCCTAGCAGCAGATACAATTTTTTCTTTCTACTCTGGCTAGAGAGCTAATAAAAGGTGAGGCCCAGAGAATATATATAGGACAGAGAATATATATAATAGCAAATAATAGGAAACATAAAAAATTCTAATTGGAAAAAGGGATAAATTTCTCGCGGAATTTCATTCATAACTTCCCTGATAATAAAACTAACCAAACATTTTTAAACTATAACCTCAACTGGGACTGGGGCAGCACAACAAGAGTTTTTACTAACGTCTTTATGGTCCTTCGAAGCAGCTTACAATTGCTAGCGTTAATGATATTGTAAACAGATCTGGTTACAAAGATCTCTATGCACCATATACATATATCTGTGGCAAGAAACAATTGTCTCAATAATATGCGAAAGCAGCAGTCTCAAAAATTATTTTTGTCCTTAACCGTGTGACCATACCCTGTATAAATAAAACAAAATAAATTTATTATGGAAATAAATTATTCTCCATATAAAGCACAAATAATATTTAGATAAACGCGATGCAAGACAGGCTGTTAAAAGAAACAGATGTGAAAATAAACTGACACCAATTTTAAGTATTTTACGAGTAGTTTTATTTATTTTTTACTTCTCTATCTTCATTTGTTTGTTGCATAAATAGCAGGCATCATCATGCAACATGCCCAGAATACAATGTTCTCTCATATGGTTATAAGAATTAATGTTTGTTAGATTTGAAAGACAACACAACAAAAAAAAAAAAACAACATGCAAATCTCATTTCAAAGCCAGTCTAACATCAATTTTTAACTTCCAATGAGATATGCTGCTTATGAAATGTTGGTATTTTGTAAAACAGACAAAATCATTGACTTGTTATTAAAAAAATAAAGATTTCTTTACGCAAGTTTTAAAAAAAAAGATTTTTATTGACTTGAAAATTAGTTCAGCTTGTCTTCAACATGTTCTTGCATATGCCAACGAATCGAACAAAGTGCATAAATATGTTTTTGATAAAAAAGTTAAAGCTTCAAGATTAACAATTAAACAGGTGTACTCGTATTTTAAATAATTTTTTTTTTTCTAAAAGAGCTTTAAGCAGATGCTTGCATGTGAAATATTATTTCTTGAAAACGTAAAGAAATACTTTTAAAAAAAGTATTAAAATAAGTCTTATTTGGCAATAAATATACAGCGGATCTGTTTTGAGGGCATAAAAACTTTAAGTTGCTGTTCTTAATACATAATTGACAACTTAAGAGAAAATTTTATGTTAATGTTAAAAAAAACGTAGTCTCCTCTGGTGCGTAATAAGCTTAAACTTATTTATACTAAATCTATTCTACTCTGCAGGACGATGACATGGAAATGCCCATATGTACACAAATAAAGAACACTTTATCTTAGCCTAATATTTTTAAAGAATTTGCTCATACCATGCAACTGTTTTTCCATTTGTGGGTTCTTACACCAAATCAAATAGGAAAAAATAACAAAATTAGTTCAATGGTTTTGCTAATTCTCATGCCACAATTTTTCTTGCATAAATAGTTTCGCATAATTATCTTTGTCTGCATTTTTTTTTTGCACCAATGAAGTTAACATCCGGCGGAGATGAAAACATTATACGAGTATGTTCAATCTATAAACACAAATTTATAATTTATTGATTGACACCTTTTACAGTGTTGACTGACATAATGGGTGTTTTTTATTGAGGTATAGAACTTTAAGTTGGCATCACTTTTTTAACTGGCGGCCATTTTGTCAGCTGTCAAGTGATTAATATTTAGTTTGGTTTGTCATTTCATCATGAACAGGTTGACAAAAGAACAACGCTTGCAAATCGTGCAAATTTATTTCGAAAATAATGGTTCAGTTCGCGAAGTTTACCGCAAGCTCCGTCCATTTTATGGTCGACATAATCGTCCATCAGAGCAATTAATTCGGTTAACCATGGATCGTTTTCGTACTACGTTTACTCTATGTGATAATACGCATCCGCAGAGACGTCGAACAGTGCGCACCGAAGAAACAATTGCCGCTGTAGAGCAAAGTGTTGAAGAGGACCCGAATGAATCGATTCGCCACCGTGCACAGCAATTGGAGCTTTGTCCATCAACTTTATGGAAGATTTTGCGCAAAGATCTTGGCTTGCGACCTTACAAGATCCAGCTTGTGCAAGAATTAAAGCCGCGAGACCATGCAATGCGTCGTGATTTTGGTGTATGGGCCGAAAATGAGATTGATCTCGATGCTGATTTTCATCGCAAAATTTTGTTCAGTGATGAGGCTCATTTTTGGTTGAATGGCTACGTCAACAAGCAAAATTGCCGCATTTGGAGTGAAGAGAATCCACGTGAGACCCTTGAGACGCCATTACATCCACAAAAACTGACTGTTTGGTGTGCTCTATGGGCTGGTGGAGTCATTGGGCCATACTTCTTCCGAAATAATGCTGGAGAGTCAGTTACCGTTAATGGATACCGGTATAGAGCCATGATAACCGACTATTTTGTTCCCGAATTGGATGGCATGAATGTGGATGAGCTATGGTTCCAACAAGACGGCGCTACATGCCACACAGCGCACGTCACAATCGATTTATTGAAGGAAACATTCGATGAGCGCATAATTTCGCGGAATGGACCTGTCAATTGGCCACCAAGATCGTGTGATTTGATACCATTGGATTATTTTCTTTGGGGATATGTGAAGTCGCTCGTCTACGCCAACAAACCAGAAACGTTAGGGGACTTGGAAGCCTGCATTCGTGGGGTTATTGCCAACATACGGCCCCATATGCTCGAAAAAGTGGTTGAAAATTGGACCTGTAGAATTGGCTTTATTCGAGCCAGCCGCGGCGGCCACATGCCCGAAATCATATTTAAACATTAATGGCATAAAATTATCCTTCCAATAAAGCCAAATTTATGGACATTAAAACGATTTTCTTGTGTTTTATTTCAATTCGAAGCTCTATACCTCTAAAAAAACACCCTGTACAAGAATTGTTAGAATGTTTTACATGTAAAAGTATCTATGCTTTCCTTGTTTGTTTATGGTTCTCTTTCATTAAGAAGAATTAGAAATATAAAGCTTTTAATGAAAGCCGATAGCATTTTTTTTATATTTCAAATAAAGTTAATGTTAAATTTAATTATTGCAGCATTAGGAACCGTAAATGCGGGCATACGATGAGAGTTTAGATTTCTACACGAGTATGTACATACAGACATATAGTATATCATTACCTTAATATATAAAAAACCTAACTCATTATTTTTTTTAAATCGATTTTTTTTTCTATATAACGCTAGAGGAACATCCAATATATCAAAAAATTAAAAAATCTCGATTTCCAAAAAATAATTAATTGGAGCCTTTCTATATTAAAGTATCAGTATATGCATGTGTATGTACATACATATGTAGAACAAAATTAATAAGAAATATCTATGGTTTTTTTTCAATAAGCAAATCTTATTAATGTCATAGAGAAAACCTTTTTGAAAAAATCAATAAGAAATCTTGTAGTTTTTATGAGGTTATCTTATTGATTTTTTCAATAAAAAAAAATTGCGTCTTTATTCTCTGTACTTATGTATTTTCATTTAATTTCTATATGTATGTATGTAGTATATTGTATATGTTATTTATTTATACATACATACATACACATTATGTTATATTCTTAACTAACTTACTCACCAAGTATTGAACCAGCAAACTGCTACCTGCTAGACAAGCACTCTAGCCAATATGCTAACAAGCAGCCTGAATAATCATTGAAATTATTGTGCAAACATTCTTATACGAAAATGAAAAAGATCATGAAAAAAATTTTCTCTATGTCTATTTATAGAAACGAAATAACAAGACATCTCATAAGGTCAAGAAGATTTCCTTATTAAAACAATCAATAAGATGCCTTACACATAATCATATAGAAACCTTCTAAAATCAAGAAGAAAACCTTATTGAAAAAATCAATAAGGCAACCTAATAAAATCAAGAAGAAAACCTTTTTAAAAAAATCAAGAAGACAACATAATAAAATCAATAAGAAATCCCTATAGTTTACAATTTATAAGAAAACCTAATAGAATCAAGAAGTTTTTCTCTATGGATTGTTTTTTTGGTGCCAGAAATAACGCAAATTGAGTAAAAAAAAGTTGTGAATAATAAGATTTTTTCTTGATTTTATGTGGTTTTCTTCTTGATAAAATTAATAACATTTACCACATAAAAACAATAAGAAATCTCTATGAAAAAATATTCGTTTCTTTCTGCTGGGATACCCCTTAGCCTAAAAACGTTCGATAGAGAAAATCTTATTGATTCTACACAGAGAAAACAGTGCCTTCTAAATACCTCATAAAATAGAACAAATTTATTTTTATTATGTAAGAAAACCTAATAGAATCAAGAAGTTTTTCTCTATGGATTGTTTGTTTTGGTGCCAAAAATAAAGGCAATTGAGTAAAAAAAGTTGTGAATAATAAGATTTTTTCTTGATTTTATGTGGTTTTCTTCTTGATAAAATTAATAAGATCTACCACATAAAAACAATAAGGAATGTCTATGAAAAAATCTTCGCTTCTTTCTGCTGGGATACCCCTTAAACTAAAAATGGTTCATAGAGAAAATCTTCTTGATTCTATGAGGCAGTTTTTTCTCTGTGTGCAATTACGAATTCTTGCATTCCTATGGAATTCTTGCATTCTTAGAGGTGCTCTTTTTTGAAATTTAATTTTTTAAAACTCACTTTTGTAAAAGGTAATATTTTGAAATGTACTTTTGTATAAGGTACTTTTGTTAAAATGTACGGTTGTTTTTAAAATGCTTTATCCAAATTTTTTTATGAAGTAGTTTCTTAAAATGTACTTTTTTATTACTTTTAGCTAAAGGTACTTTTAGTAAGAGTTTCATTTTGGAAACGGTACCTATAAAAAATGTTGGTTTTTTGCAAGGTACTTTTTAAAATGTAATATTCTTAAAATGAACTTTTTCAGAAGGTATTTCGCATAAAAGGTACTCAATATACAGTGGAATCTCTCTTGAGCGGACACTGAAGGGACCACTGAAATGTGTCCGTACAAGGGGACTGTCCGGTCAAGAGAAAACTTAACATTTAAATGGAGCGCTGCCGGGGCCTGTCAAAAGTGTCCGTCTAAAGGGGGTGTCCGCCTATAGGAAGTGTCCGTTAAGGGAGATTCCACTGTATACATTTTTTTAAAGGTACTTTTTTGATAACATATTTTTTTCAGAAGGTACTTTTTTTCAAAAGTTAATTTTTTTAAACGGTACTTTTTTCAAATGGTACTTTCCTCAAGAGGTATTTTTTTTGTCACACGTTGGTCTTTTCACAAGATACCTTTTTCAAAAAGTACTTTTTTGAAAAGGTAATTTTTCCGAAGGTACTTTTTTAAAAAGTTATTTTTTCCCAAATTTAATTTTTTCCTAAGAGAATTTTTTCAAAAGTTACTTCGTTCAAAAGGTACGATTTCCAAAAGGTACTTTTATCAAATGGTTTTGTTTGTCAAAAGGCGATTTTTTAAAGAGATATTTTTCGTCGAATGGTAACGTTTTCAAAAGGTGTTTTTGTTAAAGGTTTTCTTTTCGAAACGTACTTTTGTGAAAATTAACTTTTAAATGTGTTTTTTTAATGGTACGCTTTTGAAACGTACTTTTTAGTATGATTAAGCTAAAGTATTGTTTTTAAAATGAGTCTTTTTATATCACTTTTAAAACTTATTTTTTCTTAAATTCTTTTTTCAAATTAACTTCTTTAAATATACGGCCAAGTTCTGAAAACCATCTCGTTTTAAAACCGACAAATTTTAGGAAAAAATATGAACGAGAAAGCTCACTTATTGCAGCTTTTTATTTTGGTTTAAGATTTCGTATGCTTGAGATATTTAAACCGAACTTAATATCGAATGCACTGAGTTATCTGATAAAGAGAACAATGTTTTCCGAAATTGTTTCCAGAACATGGTATCGGCATGGTACTTTTTATAAAAGACACTTTTTTAAATGTACTTTGTTATAAAATAACTTTTTAAAATAAATTTTTTTAAGAGCTTTATTTATTTATAGGTACCCTTACTAAGAGTTGCTTTTTTTAAAAATGTACTTATAACAAAAAGTACTTTGTTATACGTACATATTTGAATGTATTTTCTAAAAAGGCAGTTTTTCAGAAGCTACTTTTTTCAGAAGGTCCTTATGTTTAAAGGTACTTGCTTCAACAGTTATTTCTGTCGAAAGGTACGTTTTTCATTACGTGCTTTTTTTAAAAAGTACTTCTTTTAAAAGGTAATTTTTTCAAAAGACACTTTTTCAAAAGTTACTTTTTTCAAAAACTAGTTTTTTCAAAAGGTACTTTTTTAAAATTTAATTTTTCCAATATGCTTTTTCAGGAGGTACTTTTTCAAAAAGTCCGTTTTTTAAAAGGTACTTTTTTCAAGAAATATTCTAGCCAAAAGGTATTTTTTTCAAAAGGTAGATTTTTATAAGGTCCTTTTTTAAGAGGCACATAGTACTTTTTTCAAAAGGTCTTTTTCCAAACGGTGATTTTTTTAAAAGGCGCTTATTTCAAAAGGTACTTTTCTCAAAAGGTTCTTTTGTCAAGGGTGCTTTTTTAGAAGGCGTTTATTTCAAGAGGTACTTTTTTCTAAATATTTTTTTCCAAAGGGTACTTTTTGCAATAGGTAATTATGTATATTAAGAAGAATTTTTTATCAAAAGGTACTACTATTTTCAAAAGGTACTGTTTTAAAATGTAATCTCTTTAGAACGTACTTCTGGAAAAAGTACCTTATTAAAGTAACTTTTTAAAATGGTATGCCTTTGAAAGGTACTTTTTAGTATGGCAGACAAGTTAATAGCTTCGCGGGTTGTGGTTGTTAAAAAAAATTTTTTTTCTTCATAATTTTTCGCAAATTATTTTTTAAGCACAAGGTCAGTTTTATGTTTATTTTAAAAAAGTTTTTATTGAACAATAAACAATTTAAAAAGTTTGGTTATATTGTTTCTTCAATATTTCGTTGATTTTTGGTTAAATTCTTCAGATGGCAGGATGGAAGGACATTGACGGAATGAAGCACTTTCTTTGGACACTGCCCAGCTTTCCGCCAGTCGGGATCCAGATTTTTGGAGAACTTTACCGGACATAGAGATATTCACTTGAAAAGGTTGGGGGACTACGTTTATGATACTGAGTTCCTATGAAGCTGGCGGTTCGTGGCTTATGTGCATGTCCTTGACATGAACGCAATAACTCCTGTCATCAATCTAACTTAGGTCATACTCGTACATAAATGTTGTTTTCTTAGTTAAGATTTGCTTTTCACTAACATGATCTTGCATTAGCACGAGACTTGTACCAGGCAGTGGGAGCGCACTTGATCGTGGTCACTATACCATCCCCCATTTCTACTCTTGTAATGGCTAAGTTAGCCACGTGCGTGACTATGCGCCATTATATATTTAAAATAATTTTAAATCAATGTACAAGGTAGTACTAGTTACATGCAGTAAATTTTGTTGCATGCAATAATTGAAATTCTTGCCCCCTTCCAAAGCAAAGTAAAACAAATGATCATTTAATTGCTTCATTATAATGGAAAACATTTTGAATAAAACTTTATACTTACATGATTGACTATTATGATAGTAAAAACGTCTAGGATTTTGTATTTTTATTTTTTTTTTTTTATTTTCTTAAACCAAGAAAAGTACCATTCTGCAAGTAGGAAAGTATAAACGAATTAGTTTTACGTTTGGCACGAATAGCCTTAAGTAACAAGTTGCAAATGTTTGTGCAACTGTTTATAATTTTAGTTTTTTTTTTCTTCTACGTTTTAAACTGCAATCATTAATTTTTTTTTTAATTTTTTAGATTTGTTATTATTAGATTTCATAATTTTATTTCTGTCATTAAGAGAGAAACAAAGCAAATTACGAGTATTTCATTCATTCCATTTTCAGTTAGTTATTTCTTTTATTATTATTATTATTTTTTTTTGTTATTTTGCTGCGGTAGTGTAGACGTTTTGCAAAATTTCAATATTTCAATTTTTCAAATTGTATCTTAATGCCCCCGGCACTAAAATCAATCATTTCAGTTTTTAGAAACTACGAGTATTTTCCTCACCATCTTTTGACTTTTGTCGACTCCGTGCATACACCCATATTGCAAACTTCGAATGTTTTTTTTCAATTTATTTCTTTAATTCATTTTTAGCTTTTGCGTTTAGGCAGTATTTGTCAAATGTTTAAGCAACAACTCCATTTTGTTATGTGTATGTAATTGGTGGAATTTATGTATGTATGTATGCATGCATGTGCATGTTTACATGATACCACCGCGCGCCAACAAGATTTATATGTTAACTTTATTATCAAGTGCTTTTATTTTGGTCAACCCATCTACAGCAACTTCCAATGATGCCGGTGCATACCACAAAACGTTTGTCTCAACTGCCTTGAATAAAAAAAAGTGGGTCATCTTCTCTCTGCTCAGTCACTGAGTCAGTTGAATCTCGGTTATCGCTTATTTATTTTACAGTTTTCAATTATTTACAAAAAAAATAAAAAAATAATTAAAAGATTACAATTGCAATTTAAATGGTAAGAAATCGCTCAGTCATTTGTTTTGACTTTGACCAAATTGAAAAACCAATTTGCGTTTATTTCACGGATATTCATTTAAACTTTAAAGTGTGAATATTGGTTTAACATCAATCCATACACTAATGGACTGGTTAATTTTCAAACGGCTAGTTAAATTAATTTAAAAACATTTAACTTTTAAACGGATTAAAATAAAGCCACAAGTTACAAATACACTACACCGAAAAAATTTTGCTTCATAAGTGCAATGAAACAATTTCATTAAAATTTTTTCACAAATCTAACGATGATTTCACAAATCCAATGCAAATTTCATGAATATTGTGAAAGAATTTCATTCATGGAATTGCTTCGTTGGTATTCTGGTTTCGTAAGAATATTTTATTTTCTAATTATTAAGAAACCCCTTTAAATTTAAGTTATTTCATTCTTTTCATGAAGTTTTTTTATTGTTTCGATGAAGTTATAGCACTGCATTAATAACACTGTTAAATAAATTTGATGAATGAAGTATTCAAAAAAATAATTTTGACGAAACTGGTTTCATTAATCCAACGAAGCGTGACGTTGCTTAAATTTTAATGAATTTTTCATTAGCTTAATGTCGAAATTCATAGAATTTATGCCGAAAATTATTTCAGTGTAGAAATAAAATGAAATAAACAAAATACATTGTTGGCGCCCAAAACTTTCAACTAGATTTTATAAGCATTACAAAAGCAATAAATATTTGATTGCTACTTATATCATGATCGAGCCTTTGCTGCAAGAGTGTCATAACTAAATAAATACAATTTTAAAATTAATAATGTGAATTAACTGTCGTACCATTTATTCATATTGTTTAAATAAAATAATAAATTTTTTTTTTGCCATTAAGGGCGATTTTTGGGTTCGAGATTAAGGTTAATTTATTTCACTAATTAGCTAATCCGAAAATTAACTTAATCTTAATTAATTGAGTTTGAGTGGTAGTTTAAACTTCTCATTATGTGTAGTATTACCATACTGAGGAACAAAATAAAGTGGCAACATTTTCATTGCAAAAGTCATACACTTTGATTTTTTGTGGGAGGAAAAAGAAACTGATATATTTTATTATTTACATGTGAAATATTGCGCGTGTTAAAGGAAACAGATAAATAATATAAAACATAAATATTTATTTATGTGTTTTTAAATTATTTTATCATATAATTTTAAAAAAATTATATGTTTCACAAGTGTATGCTGTCAATATTAATGCAAGATTAAGCCACCACAACTGGCCGCTTAAACTATCAAGCAAAACCATATAATCGACTACCCAAAAATCACGAAGATTAATTTAATCTCTAATCTTGAACTCAAAAAGTCGCCCTAAGTTTGCTATCAACTTCCAAACTTCAAACTGGTTTTATGCAATAACCAGTCTAATGCCCTAATTCTGTTCGACGAATGTATCGTCTTGTCTATGGACGAAAAAAAGAAGCAGTTTTGATTCTTTAAAACGATTATTATTTATTGTCTGTGCTAGAAGGTTCGTGTATTTGCTTTATGATTTTGTTCTAAACATTATATCCAACACATATTTTTTCATATATTTTTCAAACTATTGTATAATAATTTAATTGAATTTTTAATTTTTAAAAACATGGCAATAATATTTATATTTTTCATTGTCAAAGACAACAACCATTTTTGAAGAAAATAATTTAGAGACTTCAAAGACAAGAACTCAGAAGCATTTTCAAACAAATACGTCCTAAATCTTCTTACTGAATTAGGGCATAAATAACTTTAAGTTACGAGTAGTTATATTGATTGCTGTAATAAGTAATTCGGTCATTCTAGTGTTTTTTTTAGCTAGTTTTGTGGTTTATGTCCGCACAGTGGCTACGATTAGTCATAGTTACACAAAAAAAATCTCGCAGGTTAATCTAACCAATTTCATTTGTTAAGTTTACTGTCAATGAAAATTGTTGTTGGAATTTTAATTTACCAAACTATTTTGGTTAATCTAACTAGTATATTTTAATTTATGTTTAGAACAAATTGTTGTTGCAATTCAATTAAACTAACTAGTTTTCTTGGTAAAATAATTAATTATTAAGGTATTAACCTAATTTTGTTCGACGATTGTATCGTCTTGTCTATGGACGAAAAAAAACGCAATTGTGATTCTTTAAAACAATTGTTATTTACTGTCTATGCTAGAAGGTTCGTGTATTTGCTTTTTGATTTTGTTCCAAACATTATGTCCAACACATATTTTTTATATATTTTTCAAACTATTGTATAATACTTTAATTGAATTTTTATGTTTTGAAAACATGGCAATAATATTTTTATTTTTCATTATCAAGGACAAAAACCATTTTTGAAGAAAATAATTTAGAGACTTCAAAGACAAGAACTCAGAAGCATTTTCAAACAAAAACGTCCTAAATCGTCTTACTGAATCAGGGCATAAGATATTTACTATATTCTATTAAAAACAATTTGAATTTTAATGACTTGCTATACTCATCATTTTGTCGCTTTATAAAAAATATTACCCCCTGTTTCCACAACCCATACGGCAAATGTAAGTAAAAAAATCAGTTTTTAGTGATTTTCGTTTTTAGGACTTGAGAAAAAAAATTCATATATAGGTGGGCAAATTTTTTTCCCTTTTTTTCTAATTAGGATATGTCAATGTTAATTGAGTTGTCATCCTTTGACATTTATTTATTAAAGAGTTGGGAAATTTTAACCATGGAACGCTACACTCTTGAAAAAGCATTTTAATTGTGAAATTTGTGAATTTTGCTTTTAAAGACCGGGCTTAAGTGAACAATTCAGATGCTTTGAAAGATGAAATTCAGTGCTGCATTGACGAGATAAGCGAAGCTTTCTTTGTCCTTGCCAAATGGGGTTCAAAATTTTGTGAAAAGAGCGGACGTCTGAAAATGTGCTAGAGGTGGACATTTGAGCGACATCATTTTCCGTTATTAATTCCCATATTTCTACTTTACAATAAATATCAATAAAACTGAATTTGTAAAAGTAAAAACTAAATTATTAAGACAATCCCCTTCTTAACCTAAAATTTGCCTATCCTTAATCATAAAAAAATGGATTCCTTTTTGAACATAATGAACAAAAATAAGTACTTCTTGTAGTAGAATTGTAAGTTTTGTTATTGTTGTTAGAAAAAAAAAAAACAACTTAAAGTTAGTTAAAAGTAGGATCTTGTTGGACGTATAAAACGCTATTCATTATTATAATGGGTGTTTTTTATTGAGGTATAGAACTTTAAGTTGGCATCACTTTTTTAACTGGCGGCCATTTTGTCAGCTGTCAAGTGATAAATATTTAGTTTGGTTTGCCATTTCATCATGAACAGGTTGACAAAAGAACAACGCTTGCAAATCGTGCAAATTTATTTCGAAAATAATGGTTCAGTTCGCGAAGTTTACCGCAAGCTCCGTCCATTTTATGGTCGACATAATCGTCCATCAGAGCAATTAATTCGGTTAACCATGGATCGTTTTCGCAACTACGTTTACTCTTTGTGATAATACGCATCCGCAGAGACGTCGAACAGTGCGCACCGAAGAAACAATTGCCGCTGTAGAACAAAGTGTTGAAGAGGACCCGAATGAATCGATTCGCCACCGTGCACAGCAATTGGAGCTTTGTCCATCAACTTTATGGAAGATTTTGCGCAAAGATCTTGGCTTGCAACCTTACAAGATCCAGCTTGTGCAAGAATTAAAGCCGCGAGACCATGCAATGCGTCGTGATTTTGGTGTATGGGCCGAAAATGAGATTGATCTCGATGCTGATTTTCATCGCAAAATTTTGTTCAGTGATGAGGCTCATTTTTGGTTGAATGGCTACATCAACAAGCAAAATTGCCGCATTTGGAGTGAAGAGAATCCACGTGAGACCCTTGAGACGCCATTACATCCACAAAAACTGACTGTTTGGTGTGCTCTATGGGCTGGTGGAGTCATTGGGCCATACTTCTTCCGAAATAATGCTGGAGAGTCAATTACCGTTAATGGAGACCGGTATAGAGCCATGATAACCGACTATTTTGTTCCCGAATTGGATGGCATGAATGTGGATGAGTTGTGGTTCCAACAAGACGGCGCTACATGCCACACAGCGCACGTCACAATCGATTTATTGAAGGAAACATTCGATGAGCGCATAATTTCGCGGAATGGACCTGTCAATTGGCCACCAAGATCGTGTGATTTGACACCATTGGATTATTTTCTTTGGGGATATGTGAAGTCGCTCGTCTACGCCAACAAACCAGAAATGTTAGGGGACTTGGAAGCCAACATTCGTGGCGTTATTGCCAACATACGGCCCCATATGCTCGAAAAAGTGGTTGAAAATTGGACCTGTAGAATTGGCTTTATTCGAGCCAGCCGCGGCGGCCACATGCCCGAAATCATATTTAAACATTAATGGCATAAAATTATCCTTCCAATAAAGCCAAACTGATGGACATTAAAACGATTTTCTTGTGTTTTATTTCAATTCGAAGTTCTATACCACTAAAAAAAAATTTTTTTAAATTTTGGCGATTTTCCGGTTTTTTGCGATTTATTTTCGTTTTATATATTTTTTAGCGATTTTTTTTCGTTTTAGCGATTTTTTTTTTGTTTTGCGATTTTATAATTTTGGGATTTTTTTGTTTTACCGTTTTTGAAAATTTCAAGAGTTTAGCTCTTACGATTTCCAAGATACAGCATATTGTCAAAATTACATAGTCAAAATTGCATTAACTGATGGAACACCCTTTAATTGAAATTTTTTGACATTTTAGTGTTAATTGTTGTAGTCTGTATAAAAATACACTAACCTTACAAATTTCAAGTGTATATACATACAATTCTATATATATTAAATGGGATTTTAAAATTTTTCGTTGCTCGTTTTGGAACACCCTTTAATTTCCAACTGTCATATATTTGGTGTTGTAGCAGGCAAAGGTCTACATACTGTGTTTATATTTCAGGTCCGTAGCTCTTGCGGTTCTCGAGACAGACGGACGGACAAAAGAAGTAAAAAAGAAGTAAGGAAAATACTAGTTTTATATACAAAGTTACTTAAATATCAAAAATTTTAATTTTTTTTTTCCAGCTCTGTTAATAATTTTCTCTGTAATAATTCTCTATACCCAACTTTTCTTTCCCAAAACGTAAATTATGTATATATAAATTAAAATATAAAAAGAAAAAGAAAAAATAATTATACCTAGTTACTTTTATAACGGGTGTTTTTTTAGAGGCATAGAACTTCGAATTGAAATAAAACACAAGAAAATCGTTTTAATGTCCATCAATTTGGCTTTATTGGAAGGATAATTTTATGCCATTAATGTTTAAATATGATTTCGGGCATGTGGCCGCCGCGGCTGGCTCGAATAAAGCCAATTCTACAGGTCCAATTTTCAAACACTTTTTCGAGCATATGGGGCCGTATGTTGGCAATAACGCCACGAATGTTGGCTTCCAAGTCCCCTAACGTTTCTGGTTTGTTGGCGTAGACGAGCGACTTCACATATCCCCAAAGAAAATAATCCAATGGTGTCAAATCTTACGATCTTGGTGGCCAATTGACAGGTCCATTCCGCGAAATTATACGCTCATCGAATGTTTCCTTCAATAAATCGATTGTGACGTGCGCTGTGTGGCATGTAGCGCCGTCTTGTTGGAACCACAACTCATCGACATTCAAAATCTTCAAAATCTTCCATAAAGTTGATGGACAAAGCTCCAATTGCTGTGCACGGTGGCGAATCGATTCATTCGGGTCCTCTTCAACACTTTGCTCTACAGCGGCAATTGTTTCTTCGGTGCGCACTGTTCGACGTCTCTGCGGATGCGTATTATCACATAGAGTAAACGTAGTGCGAAAACGATCCATGGTTAACCGAATTAATTGCTCTGATGGACGATTATGTCGACCATAAAATGGACGGAGCTTGCGGTAAACTTCGCGAACTGAACCATTATTTTCGAAATAAATTTGCACGATTTGCAAAATATTAATCACTTGACAGCTGACAAAATGGCCGCCAGTTAAAAAAGTGATGCCAACTTAAAGTTCTATACCTCAATAAAAAACACCCATTATGTATCACAAAAAGTGTAAGTTTCCCAACCCCGGAATCATAATTTAAAATTTTTCTGATTTCTTACATCAATATTTTCCTTTTAAGAATGAATGTAAGGTATTTCTAATTTATAGATAAAAAGTAAAAATTAGTTTTAGTGGGGTCTTTTTATATAACAAAAAAAAATTAAAGTTCCCAACCCTGGAAACGTCCTTATGATTTTTTTTAATATTTTTTATATTTTTAATACAAATTTTATTCGTAGTGAAATATAAAATAAGTTTATTTAAAAAAAATAAAAAAAATAATGTTAGCTAGTTACTTTTATATGGCAAAACCAAGTCTTCCAGCTCTGAAACCGTCTGCTCGATTTCGCTGATTTTCCCAATCTATTTTGAACCATTTCTGACACAGCACTCTAAGGAAGGAAGTCTCTAGCTTTTCTGGGAGCTTTGGAAAACCGATTTCACATACGTCAGACGGACAGACAGGCGGACATTACTTATACATCTTCCCTATTCATAAGGACCCAGAATATATATATTTTATGGGTCGCATATGAATATTATGGAAATTACTCACGGTATGACAAAGTTATATACACATACCCTTTACCATTTTTGGTAAGGGGTATAATAATAGATATTAACTAAATTAAGTCATATATTCAAACCAAGATTAATTTTGAAATTCTTCAAACGCTTAATAAAGAACCACAATCTTGGCATTAAATTAATGATGGCTCTCAACTGGATTATTGTTTACATATGTTTATATAATTTCTAATTCAAAATTTTCAAAACAGC
This sequence comes from Tachina lurida, assembly GCA_944452675.1. NCBI lineage: Eukaryota > Metazoa > Arthropoda > Insecta > Diptera > Tachinidae > Tachina > Tachina lurida. Next base: position 117,042,793 of record OX101756.1, read on the forward strand.
AAAAAAATAACAAGAAAATATTTGTAGGCGATACAAATCTCAAACTGTTCTCTGATTTCCTCGAATCATTAATTTAAACCGTTTTTTTTATTGGGCCTCATAACATATTCTTTGTTGTTATATACTAACTGCAGCTACATTAAGTACGACGAAGTGCGCGTATGTGCATCATGTGGCAACTGTAACAATTGTAACAATAATAACAATAAAATAGTCATCATCTAACAATAAAATAGTCATCATCATCATCATCTAAATGAAATTTTGAAAAGGTATATAAAAGATCGCGTGTTAGAAAATCTTGCCTACATACTTTTATTGTATTTGACTTTTTCTATCAGAAATCTTGGCATTATATAGAATTTTATAAAGAAAAAAAATAAACACACATTGAGACTACTAGAAATGCGCTGAGTACATTTAATTTTATGGATATAAAATGCTTACATTCGTACATACATTGTACTCGTACATCTTAAGAATACAAGTATTTAGCATTGAAAAAAAAAATAAAGAAACTACATAAACCTTTTGTTAAATGCACTAGTAAATTTTTTTTGTTGCTGATATTTTTATTCCAAGTAATAAGCCGGAAGTTAAGCATGAAATAAAAGATGATTTGAAAAAAAGACCATACACAGCACAACACGTTAAAAAAAACATGACGAGTGTTACAATTACAATAATGTATAAAATTTTCTTTGTTGTTTATCTTCCCTTCATGCTGCTAAAGTTAAAGTTCAATTAAATGTAATATAAAAATTAGATTCTCAAAGTTGGAAACTTTTTTGCAAGGTACGCTACTATCGAAATTTTCACAACTTTAAAAATACTCAATAGTTTGTTTCTAATTTTAAGTGTTTCTTCTTTTAATTTATTATTATTTACTCGAGTTTGATAGAGAAAGTCTGAATTTACATTGAATACACATTTAGGCCCAATAATTGACTTCTCAATTATATGTCATTTATCTTTAAAATCCACTTAAGTATTGAATTAATTTTTTCAGTACAAAGTTGAGAGACATTTAAATGCCCAAGCTTGTCGACTTAAATCACACTCAAGTTTTACGAGCATACCATATGTTATTGTGCTTGTGTGTGTTTATTGAAAACATGTACATGAACATCATTCTGGTCGTATTAAAAAGAATTTCGTTTAATTTTCATAAATATATAACATATACAATCGGCCATGTCACAGAGCTCGATTCCGTTCGGAATCGGAATTCAATCCAACCCATTTTTGTAGGAGATGGTGTTTAAAAAAGAAAACTAAAATACGGAAATTTGTCAGATGTGTCCAGACTGTGAGAGGCGGTGGTATGCTGGGGTATGCTCCGGCTAGGGCTTGGCATTTTGAGGATTATTCAATTCCGATTCCGAACGGAATTGAACTCTGTGACATGGCCGAATATATACTTTCACATCATGAAATATGTATATAGGAAAATTCATTCTGATCCTCTTTTTGTTTCATAAAATGTGTTTTTATGCAATTTTAGTTTTCTTCATTTTGATAACCTAACTTTTTTATTTATCATAAGCAGCTGTTGTTTAAAAAGCCTTCCATAATACTGGGAAATTTTGTAGTGCTGTTGTAATTTAATAAGAACTTTAATTAACCACTGAAAAAATGAAGCTATATTTAAGTGCCACCTAAATTTAAGTGGCAATCAGCTAAATGACATATAATTGTGAGGTCAATTATTGGGCCTTATTTTCATTTGGTTGGGAATTTTATT